>CM062296.1:754230753-755558561 GCA_031216915.1 Pictodentalium vernedei
AAAGAACTACATTAAACTGAACATATTTTACAGTGTTTACATACTAATGCTTACAATTGAGCATACTTGTGGGAATTGCATACCAGCCGCGATTGTCAGTAGCACACACTTGGGCAGTACACGTGGCTCTCACTTGCGAGCTGCAATGCAGTAGCTGGAATTGATTAGCATTTTTTTTACTTTGGGCTAAAATCTACAAATGCAAAAAGTATTTCACAATTGCCGAGTTGGATGGTACGATGTATGAGTACGTAAATTGCATACCATTTATATCATCAACTACAATGCATGCAGGCCTGAAAACTGAGCAAGTCTGACATTTGCAGAACGAGGTCCCCAGAGGGGAAATTTGATGATGCTATCCCATACAGTGAGCCAGTTTATCCTCTGGGTACCTCTATCTGTTTAGTTTGAGATCCTTATTCAGAATGAGATTCAGAATGAGGTTCAGAGAGCAAATTTAGTGGTGCTATCCTGCTCTGTAGGATAGCATCACTAAATTCACCCTCAGGGGACCTCATTTTGCAGATGACAGTCTGCTTATTTTCTGGCTTGCAGTGCATAGCTTGTAAAGCATATATTGCTTCTGATTGGTGGGTGGGGAAATCCTGATGACATATGAACTGTTTATGGTTTTCCAGGAAGTACTGAAGTAAACACGTGTCTCATGAAACTGAAAGTAAGATATGTCACAAGATAAACTTTTCATGTGTTCTGGAACTCAGCAGGACATATATAGCGAGAATATAGGTTAAAATTAGATGAATTTGTTGATATATAAAAGATGGGATCAACCTATATCACAGCAATGTATTTTCTTACTTGGATTCATCTAGCACTTGAGTCCTAGTAACAGAATAATATAATTTCTCTTATATACAGGGACCGACCTGGGCATGCGCCAGTGCGTATTTGGTTCTGAAACATCAGGGACCTGGCTCTTAAATCCAGAAATAGGCTTCTCAGTTGGCGCGTGACTTCTCAGATCATATTTTTGATATTCTTTCGATGGATAATCGAGAGAGACACTCTTACATGTATTATATATATGATTATCATTTATCATTGTTTGTTTGTTTGTTGTGGTGGTTAACGTCACATATTTATGCACCATGGCTAATCGTGACTCAACATGGAGATGAAGTCAAGTTTAGTCAATCGTTGATCACATGTTGCCCATTTTAGAGGACTTTCACCCCAAGCATTGGTGACTGGGTCCTATTTTACTAGTAAAGCGGAACTGGTTTACCACAGTAAACAAGTGCTGCTTACTTCCCGGGGTTCCCACGGGGAATTTATCATTGTTGTAGAGTGCTTAAGTTAATACTTCAAGTCTTAATTACCAAGCATTAATCTTCACTGTGGTTTCTGATCAAGTCTTGGCTGCCAAAAAAAGCAGCCAAGACTTGATCAGAAACCACAGTGAAGATTGATGTTTGCTATAGTGTACTAAAGGAAAATGATAAGAGCTATTACATACTTGCCAGTGTGTGTTACAAACAGCAGTGTGACTCCGTAAATTGAAATCTGGCGCATGAATTGAAAAAATAGGCTCCGAGGCTAGAGCGTATTTTAAATAGTCCTGATCGGTCCCTGTATATACACTTGGAAAAATGAGTTTGAAAGCAAGACTCAATTCCATTCCAAGATGCAAGGACAAAGAGTCTTGCAGGTCAAATTTTCTAAATTTTCTCACTCCAGGCCAAACCATGGCTGACCTAGAGAGTCCTTGAACATATCAACCTGGGCTACAAAAAAGTTGCTAATCAATTTTCTGTGAGCAAATCGAGGCCTACTTATTCTCTTAAGTTGACAGCGGTTCCTCACTCCTGTGCTTCATTTGGAGAATACTCAAATTTGATTGATGATTAGCATATTTTTGTCAGCTAAGTTCCATAAACGTAGCTGATATGACCTGCTATTTTGACATAATCTGTACAGGAACTGACCCAGATAACTCAAGCAGATTTCCAGGTAACCAAATTACTGCTAAATGTTATTTGTACTTAATATGCTTGTCTGTAATTTTCTGCAATTTATCAATTTTCATACTACAGTGGAGCCCACTTAATTGGATATCTCTCAATTGTATATCCCTGTTAATTGAATATAATTTTCAAACACAAAACCATTTACCATACCTTCAGTACAAATTTGATCTGTAAATTGCATATGGTTGTAGAGTAAACTCCTGTTAATTGTATATAAATTTGGGCAATATGTCGAAAAAATTACTGTGACACGCACCAAATTCCTCTTATTTATCAACCTTTTTGGCCTCACTACATCCAATACAGGCATTTAATTCTATTATATCTTGTTTGACAGAGTTCTATGAGCTCTGTCAAACAAGATATAATAAAATAAATGCTCAGTTTACCTCGGGAACACAGGAAACTGACCAAATCCCTGTTAATTGTATACTCCCTGTTAATTGAATAATTTTCACTGGCAAAATGGATATTCAATTAAGAGGATTCTACTGTACAATGAAGTGAATTGATCCATACAACTTGATATACTGGATTATCCGAGGATGACAGAAGCTATACAAGTCTCAGAGAGTATTTTTTAATTTTTTTATTGTGTTCCTGATACATTTCAATCATAAACCCGCATCCTCTTCTAATTATTCTTATTTATTAGATATGATTTTCTTTCCCAGAATCGGATCTGAAGAAGATTTTTAAAGAAATTTCTTACATTGAACTAAGTTAAAATTTCGGCTCCCATTAGGGAGCCCAAATATCAACCCATGGACTAGGATTGAACAAACTTGAATTTAACCCTCCTAGAGATGTTGTATACCAAATATGAAGCATTCTGACTACATGGTCTGAAGAAGATTTAAAAACAAGTCGGAACAGGGACCCAAAATTTGCAGACTATAAATTTTAATTTTTCCATCTCAAAATTGAACAAAACGCATAAAAATCCCCAAAAATGTCAAAATTTTGGTCCAAAATTTCGGAGTCCAAACCTTTTTTTTTTCATCTCAAAATTGAACAAAACGCATAAAAAACAAATTTTTTTTCAAAATTTACAAGTCTGAACTGGAGTAACAGGGTATCTTCCCTACAAGGAGAAGATGCACTAGGTTATATTTCCTCCCCCCCCCCCACCTTGTGTATCTTCCCCCCACCCCCCATCCACACACAACACAGACCAACTTAACTTTTTTTTAAGCTGAAAGCATTATTCATAGAGAAAAAGTGAAATAGTAACTACTTGTATAAGCAGGAAGCTCTGAATGGAAGAAAGAATATAAATATGAATATTAAGTTAACCTCTCCTCTCTACCCAAGATTATTATTTTTTCGAACCTAAAGACATTAGTATCAGAATGCAGGGCATACTATAACTTTTTAATGAGTGTAAATAAGACCCAAAATTTCAGGCTAAAAAATTTTTTTTTTCATCTCAAAATTGAACAAAAAATGCATAATTTTTTTTTTTTAAATTCTGAATTTTGCTCCAAAATATTGGGGAGTCGGAACCGGACCCAAAATTTTCATGCTAAAAATTTGGGGGGTTTTCATCTCAAAATTGAACAAACATAAAAAATCCAAAACAATTTTTTTTTTTCAATTTTGGTTGAAAATTTCTAAGTCCAAACCAGACTCAAAATTTTCAACCCAGGGACCCAATTTGAACAAACTTGAATCTGACCCCTCCTAGAGATGATGCATACCCCAAATGTTAAAGGATTCTGACTGGTGGATCTGAAGAAAAAGATTTTTAAAAGAAATTTTCTCATATTGTACTAAGTTAAAATTCATGCTCCATAGGGAACCCAAATATATTAACCGAGAAACTCGATTTGAACAAACTTGAATCTGTCCCCCCTAGAGATGATGTATTACCAAATATGAGAGGATTCTGACTGGTTAATCTGAAGAAGAATTTTAAAGAATATTCCACGCATTGCACGAAGTTTAAATTTGGGCTCAAATATAAACCCAGCAACTCGATTTGAACAAACTTGAATCTGACCCCCCCCCCCCCCTCCAAAAGATGTTGTATGCCAAACATGATGAAAGGATTCTGTGTGGTCGATCTGAAGAAAAAGATTTTTCAAGAAATTTCCTCAAATTGCACCAAATTAAACTTTGGGCTCCAATAGAGAGCCCAAATACTAACTCAGGGATCCGATTTGAACAAACTTGAATCTGACCCCCCTAGAGATGTTGTATACCAAATATGAAAGCATTCTGACTGGTGGATCTGAAGAAGAACATTTTTAAAGAATTTTCTCACATTGCACTAGGTTAAAATTCAGGTTCGCATAGGGAACCAAATATTAACTGAGAAACTCGATTTGAACAAACTTGAATCTGGCCTCCTAGAGATGATGTACACCAAATATGAGAGGATTCTGACTGGTGAATCTGAAGAAGAAGATTTTTTAAAGAATATTCCACGCATTGCACTAAGTTAAAATTTGGGCTCCCAGAGGGAGCCCAAATATTAACCCAGCGACTCAATTTGAACAAATTTTAATCTGAACCCCCTACAGATGTTGTATACCAAACATGAAAAGATTCTGAGCGGCCGGTCTGAAGAAGAAGATTTTTAAGAAATTCATCAAATTGCACCAAATTAAACTTTGGGCTCCAATAGAGAGCCCAATACTAACTCAGGGACCCGATTTGAACAAACTTGAATATGGCCCCCCCCCCCCCCCCCCCCCCCCCCCCCCTCCTAGAGATGTTGTATACCAAATATTAAAGCATTCTGACTGTTGGATCTGAAGAAGAAGATTTTTAAAGAAATTTTCTCACATTGCACTAGGTTAAAATTCAGGCTTCCATAGAGAACCCAAATATTAACTGAGACACTCGATTTGAACAAACTTGAATCTGGCCCCCCTAGAGATGATGTATACCAAATATGAGAGGATTCTGACTGTTGAATCTGAAGAAGAATTTTAAAGAATATTCCACGCATTGCACTAAGTTAAAATTTGGGCTCTCATAGGGAGCCCAAATATTAACCCAGCGACTCAATTTGAACAAACTTGAATCTGACCCCCTCTACAGATGTTGTATACCAAACATGAAAAGATTCTGAGTGGCCGATCTGAAGAAGAAGATTTTTAAAGAAATTTCATCAAATTGCACCAAGTTAAACTTTGGGCTCCAAAAGAGAGCCAAAATCTTAACCCAGGGACTCGATTTGAACAAACTTGAATCTGACCCCCCTAGAGATGCTGTATAACAAATATGAAAAGATTCTGACTGGTGAATCTGAAGAAGAAGATTTTTTTGAATTATGCCCCTTTTGGTGCCCCCTGTGGGGGCGACAAGTTTATTTGTACAAACTTGAATTGACATATGAAAAGGAACATGCACACAAAATTTGGTTCAATTTGGTCAAGTAGTTTGTGAGGAGAAGTCGATAATGTAAAGTTCACGACGGACGACGACGGACGATGACGACGGACAGCAAGTGATAAGTTAAGCTCCCTTCGGTGAGCTAAAAATAGGGTCGGTAGGTCAGAAAAACTTTTTATTTTTATTTTATTTTTTTTCTAGAATGCAGTTCCCTTAACTCAGTTTATAACTTTTTCAACATAAAATAGGCCTCTGTGTTGTGCTGTGCGGTTTTACAGTATACTGACTATAATCGGTACCGTCACCGATACTGGCTAATTAAATCATATTCGGTACCTGAAAAAGTTGGTTTTATCCCGGTGAAGTGGTATACAAATTTCAACTTGCTTTAAATTAATGTCACGGTTTACAAGAAGTGATTTAACTTCACTAGTGTGGATTAATGTTGGTTTAAATTTGGGTCTTTTCCCTTCAAATACCAAGGGATTCCCTGTGAATTTACACTTGTACTTTATTTAAAGTGATTGGCTGTTTGCATATGCTGTCATGATAGCATCATGCCTTCAAAATGATATGCTCAAAACTCAAAAGTGTTTCATACTAGACCAAAGCCGGGAACTTTATTGTCTTCAAATAAACAAAAGCAAGTCATTTTTTGCTTTCTTAGGCAAGTCAAATACGATGTTACTTAACCAGTCCATTACCACATTCACTTATTTATTTATTTATTTAATGGTGTTTAAGGTCACATATTTCTGCACAATGGCTAACCATGACAGAGTACCTGGAGAGAACCACCGAGCAACAACGAGCAACTGTCAGCTCCCCAACATACCAATTCCACACAAGCAGGGTTAGCATTGGTTGAAGACAGGTGCACCATCGACGTGCAGTACGCCTTAGTACACAACGTCACAGTGCCCCTCGTGAGCAATGGGGGTGAAGTGTCTTGCCCAAGGACACAACGCGGTTGCCACAGGTGGGATTCAAACCGAGGACCTCTCGGCTTGCAGCCTGCACCTCTACCAACTGAGCCACCATGCCCCACCACATTCACTTAAAAAGGCAATTTATTTCAAGTGATGAGGTGTGTTCATTTTAACACTTCTTGACCTCGTGTCGTGATAAAGTGAGGCATGCAAACGCACAATTCAGAATAAGAGGACAGCTGGATATTACATTATGAAGAAGTTCTGTGGCTCGATGGGCTTTTATATAAAATAGGATTTCTTTTTTATAAAAACTTAATTTTTTGATGATCAATATGTGTGGCACGATTAGAAAGTGGCAAAAATGACCACCATTTTTTTTCACTTTTTTTTGCAATTCCAATAAAATGCTGAGACTCGGCAGTTTGAGATAGGGTCGGTCGGGTTAGCGGAAACAAACATATAATGTTTTTAGGCCTAATAAGAAAGTAATGATAACAATTGAGAATTGAATCATGACTGTTCAAAATCCACAAAGTGATGAAACAAATTGATCACATGCAAATTCCATGAACTGCAAAGAGGTTCATGGTACTTTTGCGTGTGATCAATTTCACCACCTCATCGATTTCGAACAGTCATGATTCAACTCTTATTTTTATTCCCTTCATTAAACATAATTATTTTATGTCTGGACAGGGTATCGAGTTGGCTTATCTACAAGGCACCACCTTGACTAACCACAGATCGGTCAAGTTCTATTCTTAAACAAGAGGCCCCAGGGGGCCTGAGGGTGCTCACCTGACATGGTAGTCTAAATATCAAACCAGGGACTTGACTTGAATAAGCTGCATACGCCCCTCCTAAGAAAAGCATATACCAACTAGATGAAGTGATTGTGCCCACACAATACACAGGATTTTCCTTCTATTTTCAGTTCCTGCACTTTTACATCCCAAAATTGAGATAAACGCATAAAAACTAGATTTTCTTTTATTTTTGTTCGGAAATTTTCGAAGTCCCAAACAAAATATTTTCAGACTAAAATTTTTTTTTCTTCTTAAAACTGACCAAAACGCATAAAAAACCAAAAACTAATTTCCGGATTTTGGTCCAAAATTTTCCAAGTCCCACCCGGACCCCAAATTTTCAGTGTAAAAAAACCCAAAAATTTTGTCTTAAAATTGACCGAAACGCATAAAAAAACAAAAAACTATTTCCGGATTCGGGACCCCAAATTTTCAGCCTAAATATGAACTCAGGGACTTGGCTTGAACAAACTTGAATCTCACCCCCTAAGAATGCTGCGTACCAAATATCAAAAGATTCTTATTGGTAGATCTGAAGAAGGAAGATTTTTAAAGAATATTCCTCATACTGCACTAATTTAAACATTTTGGCTCCCATAGAGAGACCAAATATGGACCCAGGGAACTGATTTTAATAAACATGTGAAACATTCTTCCAAAGATGTTATATGTGAAATCTGAAAGCTTTTGGAGCAGTGGTTTGGGAGAAAGGTAGTCTTAAATGTTTTTCCCATTACCCGCAGTGTTAAAAAATGCTGACTCTGCACTTTTTCAAAGTCCCGAAAAAGTACCCCATGATAAAACCATTCCATTCAAGCTTTACACCAAATAAGAATTCTCAGTGCCGTGTAGTTTTGGAGATATGGACGTTTTAATTTTTTTCTATTTTTAGCTCCTGCGGTTCCCAAGGTGGCGATAGGAAAAAATTTTTTTGGCATGAATTAACTGATGTCCCAATAAAACCTCATGTCAAATTTGGTTCAAATCAGCCTCCTGATTTGGAAAATAGAAATTTTTGGCGGGGGAAAAATTCTTGCCCCACCCATAACGATGGCAAATATAGCCACTAGAACTTCTCTTGAACAAATCTGAGTCTACACCTCAAAAGGAAGCTGCACACCTAATATCAAGTCTCTGCTACTGCTGGTTCATGAGATGAAGATTTTTTAAGATTTAGGCTCACTTTTTGGGCGTGGCCCTACAAAGGGGCGGGTCAACTTGATTTGAACAAACTTGAAATGACATATGATAGGGAACATGCACACCAGATTTGGTTCAATCTGGTTGAGTAGTTTGTGAGAAGAAGTCAATAATGTAAAGTTAACGCCGGGCGACGGATGGAAAGTGATTAGTAAAGCTCCCCTTCAGCTTCTCTCAGGTGAGCTAAAAAAGAAACAAAACAACATAGATTCTGATACAAAATAGTTCTCATAACCCCGTAAATTGTCAATATAGTGCCTAAAATACAAATCCCACTTAAACATTACATTGGAATCCACTAAATTGTATATCTTTTCACCATTTATCTAACAAATTGGTCATATCCATCCGTGTAATTTACAAATTATGCCGTTGAAAAACATATATTTTTTTAGAAAAGTCAACAAAACCATATCATGTCATCAAGTTCGTTCCAAAGAGAGTCACATGATATGGTTTTGTTGAAATTAAAAAATATAAAAAAAATAATAAATTTTGATATCCTGTGTATTGAATAAAGGATTCATTGAAGAATTCTGTTAAATGTATATCACTTACAAACACCAAACAATTTACCATGCCTTCAGAACAAATTTGATCTTACCAAGCCTTCAGAACAAATTTGACCTGCTAAATGCATATAGGTTATTGAGTAAACTCATGTTAATTCGACACCAAATCTTCTAAACTTTCAAATAATTACTAAGGACAGCATCTATGGAATTCCCCACATTTATAGCTATTTTTGGTCTTAATATATCCAATATAGGCATTTAATGTTATATCTTGTTTGACATAGCTCAATGAGATCTGTCAAACAAGATATAATAAAATAAATACTCAGCTTATAACTGGAAGGAAGCAAGATAACTCAATACCTGTTAACCCTTTACCCAAAGAAACAGCCATATCTGCCTGCGTAATATGCAAATTCAGCAGCTGAAAAAAATATTATTTTTCAAAAAATTTCAACAAAACCATATCATGTGACAGTGACCCCTCTTTGGAATGAGTTCGTTGAACTCGTTCCATTGAGGGTTCACATGATATGGTTTTCTTGAAATTTATTGAAATTTTTTTTGAATATTTAAAATAATAAATTTTGATATCGTCTGCGTTGGGTAAAGGGTTAATTGTAAACCCCTGGCAAAGTGGCTATTCAATTAACAGGGTTCACTGTTCTTATTCTGGTGACAGGGATTCCTTCAAAAACCAATATGCATTTAACAAGAGAAATTTGTAATTTCTATTGAATGTAAGCTAAATGGAGTGGTGATGGAATGAAATATGCAATTAATAGGAATGTTATCCAATTAAGAAATCAAGAGTTGCACACTGAACTGAAGTGAACAGGTGGAATAACAAACCAACGTAAGAGGCTCCAAAAAACACAAACATCCCAAAGGTTTCCAATATAATGCTTACATTTTGATTCTCTTATCCTCTCAATACTGTCACTGAAATAAACATATGTGTCACATATGTGTCACATGTATAATCTGTGCACAGACTGCTTATTACTGACTGAAGTAGAGGATATTCCCTGTCAATATTTTGCAATACACTTTACTCTGACTACATTTGCTTTTGTATAAATGTTTCACAGAATTTAGGTTTGTTTCTTCAGTTCAGTGTTATTCAATCGAATAATGACATTAACGGCATATATATCTAGGCCTGGCTTTCTTTAGGCATGCACTGCACACCTACTGCCCACCTAAAAAAAATCGAGGCTGGCAATTTATTGCGTGCCTGCAAGATCGTGTCACATGATCTGATACCCTATCCAACTTGACGTCACATATTATTATTGGAAACAGTCAGCTTCTTATTATGAATTAGGAAATCTGTTTCGGCCAAATTCATCTCCCAAACATTATCAGGTCAGACAATCAAGCAAACCCATGTAAAACAGTACCCTCTTATCATTCATTGACATAACAAAAAATGGTATATGCTTGCCACTGAACTAAGTCACTCCATGAATACTACAGTGTGTTCTCCCATAATAAATAATTGTGTGATAACATGTATGCATCCCAATAGATACTAATCATTAGTAACTATTTGGACACATACAAGTTAGTACATTTGGATACTAACCATACCAATAACTTCCAAGTGTCTTTGAGCCAAAACAGCAATCATGTACATGCATTGAAATTTGAGAGTGCAATTGCACTCCTAGACAATCTGAGGAGGGTAATTTTTTGTACTCCTTGATTTTCTAGAATGCCAGGGCTGTATATCCCAGAACTTGTTTTTTTAACTATACAACATTTAGAGAAAAAGTCTGTAAATGCCTGAATATGACAATTTTTATCTTCCAAAATAAGGCAGGTCAGATTTGTACTGATGGTATGGTACAGTGGAGGTGTTCACAATGTCAGTACCAATGTAACCAATTGCACTAAAAAAAACTTGATTTGCCTAAAATTTCGGCATCAAAAAATTACCTCATTCTTGTAAAGAAATGCCTTTGATGCAGTGAAGAGTGCCATTGACTCCTGAAAACAGGCTCTGATCCCCAACACATTTCCCCTACTCTCACCCAAATGCACACATGCACACACATTCATACAAATGCACACAAATTATTCCTTGAGTGCAACAAGGCACCATCTGCAATGCTGAAGCAGTGCAGATGGTGCCTTGTTGAACCCAAGGGATGAAACCTGCCCCTTGATTGACAACCTGTCCAGCAGAAGCTCCCCTCATGAACATAATGACAAGAGTTATTCTGGACCGAATGAAAACAGCAGTGGATGGGCTTCTTAGGGACCAACAAGCAGGTTTTAGAAAAGAGAGATATTGTACCGATCAAACTGCAACATTAAGGATCATAATAGAGCAGTCTTTGGGGTGGAACACCTCCCTATTCATCAACTTTATAGACTTTGAAAAAGAGTTTGACAGTCTTGATAGGAAATCCTTATGGGATCTCATTACGGGATACCGGACAAGTACATTAACATCATGAAAACAAGATATGATGGAATGTCATGCTGCTTTTGATGTTAAGACTGGAGTAAGACAGGGTTGTCTCCTTTCTCCTTTCCTTTTGTTGTCAATCGATTTATTTATTTATTGGTGTTTAAGGTCACATATTTCTGCACAATGGCTAATCATGACAACAGTTTTACGGGTGAAGGAAGCCAGAGTACCTGGAGATAATTACCGAGCAACGGCGAGCAACTGTCAGCTCCCAAACATACCAACTCCACACAAGCAGGGTCAACACTGGTTGAAGACAGGTGCACCATCGACATGCAGTATGACTTAGTACAAAACACCACCATGCCCCCATGTGGGGAGGGGGGGGGTGAAGTGTCTTGCCCAAGGTCACAACGCAGCAGCCGCAGGTGGGATTCGAACCAAGGACCTCTCGGTGGCAAATCTATTGGGTCATGAAAGAGACAGCATATGGAAGAAGCAATGGTTATACTGTGGACATTGACTGAACAATTAGATGACCTGGACTTTGCAGATGACTTTGCACTACTCTTGCACAACCAAGAGCAAATGCAGAATAAAACAGTGGAGCTAGAAACAGCAGCTGCAAAGATAGGAATGAAAATACCGAAAAAAAACAAAGCTTATGAGAGTTAACAACAACAGTGGAGCCAAAATCAGACTGAGTGATGGGGAGGTTGAAGAGGTAACAACATTCACCTACTTAAGAAGCGTAGTGGATAAAACTGGAGGTGCAGAACAGGATGTTAGAGTATGCATAGGAAAAGCAAAAACAGCTTTCATACGTCTTAAATCTGTGTGGAAGTCAAGAGAGATAATTACAACGACAAAGATAAGACTCTTTTATACAAATGTGATGTAAGTCTTACTGTATGGTGCTGAGACACGGAAAACAACAGTGGCGATCCAGAGGAAAATCCAAACTTTCATCAACAGTTGCCTCTGAAAAATACTGAGAGTGTGTGGCCAAACAACATCAGTAATGAGGAACTGTGTGATCGCACTAACCAAATGCTACCAAAGACAGAACAAGGGATGTGGAAGTGGAACTGGATTGGCCACACCCTCCGAAAGGACCTGGTCGCTGAGATGGAACCCTCAAGGCATAATGAAAAGAGGGAGGCCACAAAGCACCTGCCGCAGAACTTGGGAAGAAGAAATGAAGAACACAGTTGGCACACCCTAGTTCAGACAGCACAGAACAGACCCAGATGGAAAGCAATTGTCAGCAGCCTATGCCCCACCTCGGAGTGAAAATGCATAAGTAAGTAACTGTATTCATAGGTTGGTTCCTGTTTTTGTGTATCTATATATCTTGATTTGTACTGAAAAATAACCCAAAAAACCCTCAATTCAATATTAAATATGCAAGGCTATAGCTTGTTGAAAGGAATACAAGCTCTGTATCTCAAACCCACAAGATATTAGAATACAGGGGAGTTATCATCATGTCCAACAGGACTAGATACTGCCTAAAAAATGCATGAAAATACTTACTGATACAGTGGGACCCTGTTAATTGAATTGCCACTTTGCCAATGAAAATTATTCAATTAACAGTATTCAATTAACAGGGATGGTGTCACTTTCCTGTTTTCTAGGGATAAACTTAGCATTTATTCTATTATATCTTGTTTGACAGAGCTCCATGAGCTCTGTCAAACAAGATATAATAGATTAAATGCTTGTAGTGGATGTTCTGAGGCCAAATAGGTTGATAAACAAAGAAAAACTGGGGAGAGTTAGGGTAATTTCTTGACAGGTTACAAGATTTTGTATTCAATTAACAGAGTTTACTCTATAATCTATATTCAACTAGAGGTACTGTGAGCAAGCTCACAAAGTGATACCCCCCGAATGTATAAGCTAGATTATCTCCTCTTGGAAATGTCAGAACGGAATTATATTGCTTCATGCACATCTTCATATGGAGTTCATTGTGTAAAGTTTCCTGAAAATTCTTCAAACGGTTTAGGAGGAGTTACGCTTATAAGGACAGACAGACGGATGGACGGACAGGGTGATTCCTACATACCCCCCCCAAAAAAACTTTGTTTGCGGGGGGGGGTATAATTAACCCCCTGCACACTGATGTCAAAATACCAAAATTTCAAGCAGTAAATTTTTCCCACAGTGCAATTTGAAACAGGTTTATTCATTTAAGACATATTCAATTAAGTGGGCCCCACTGTATTTTCAATAATTGTTCCATTTAATACAGTACAGTCATAGTTTAAAAAACACTCACAGAAAACTTGTTCTGTACATCAGATAGGTTCGTAAAAATATAAGAAGGCTGCATAAATTTAAATATTTGAAAATGAATTTATATAACACTTTTTTCCCAGGTCAAAATCCCCAGCGAGAATATACAAATGAAGTTTGTTAAAAATGCAATGAAAGGATCACAGATCCACAAGTCCAGTTGTGATATTGCCCGAAATCTGTTTTTTCACAATTTCATTTATACAGTGTAGCCCTGTTAATTGAATAGTCATTTTGCCAATAAAAATTATTCGATTAACAGGAGTATTCAATTAACAGGGATTGTGTCATTTTCCTGTATTCTAGAGATAAACTTAGCATTTATTCTATTATATCTTGTTTGCCAGAGCTTTGTGAGTTCTGTCAAACAAGATATAATAGATTAAATCCCTGTATTGGATGTACTGAGGCCAAATAGGTCTATAAACAAAGGAAAACTGGTGCAAATCAGGGTAATTTCTTGACAGGTTAGAAGATTTTTTATTCAATTAACAGGAGTTTACTCTATAAACTATATTCAATTAACAGGTCAAATTTGTACTGGAGGTATGGTAAATGGTTTTGTGCTGGAAAATTAAATTCAACTAGAAACTGTTTTAGCACACTAAAACATGTCTCCCCTTCCTTTCTATTTAATGCACTGCAAATTATATATACATGAATAATATTGACAATCATACCAAATATCTAAGGTCTAGATCAAAAGAGAAATAAGTTCTGGTCTGGACGAAGTTTCCCTTAAAAAAACACATAAATCTGACCTTCAGGTCAAAGGTCACATTAAGGTCACTATGGTACGCGACACACCGGCTCGTGGTGATACATCCACATGCTAAATATCTAAGGTCTAGGTCAAAAGACAAAAAAGTTAAGCCCCGGACAAAGTTTGTATGAGAAGAAGAAGAAGAAGAAGAAGAAGAAGAAGAAGAATATGCACTAAAACAATATGTCTTCCTTCTGGGAAGGGGAGACATAATTAACAGGGTTATTCAGTTAAAGAGATATCCAATTACTTTTTTAGTAAGTGACCATGACCTTTTGTTGACAAAACCTAAAAATCAATAGGGTTCTTCTCCTTCCATGATGGTACCAACCCTGTAAAACTGGTGGTTCAGCATTATGTAGAACGAAAGGTATTGGTTATAAACCATTTTTAACCAAGTTCTAATTATAGTAACAGTCCTGTGACCTTTGACATTTTATTTGCAGACTGCAAAATCTGTCTGGTGATCTTCTGGTAGTGTCAAGGGGTGGTGGTGTTTTGAACAGGCATTGTAACAGATGAACGTTGGAGGCTATTGTAACTAAACTGATGTATCTGATTGGTTCTAGAGTTGGAACTTTTTGGGGGTCGTGTGCTGACCGGTAGAGTTGTGGAAGAAATTTGTTGGGAGAAACTCCTGAAATTGCCTGGGGAGCTAGTGGAATTGGAGTAGCAAAAGACAGGTGCTGTGTGCAGAACGACCTGTTGCATAGTTGACTGGACTATTGGCAGCGGGTATCACACTTCACTACAGGAATGTACAGTTGTGACTGTGCTTGCAGGCAGTTTCTCTGTGATGTGCAAACTTTTCATGCAAAAAGGTGTGTTACAGCCACGAAATGCCCTGGCATGCAGAGGTCAGTCTGGGACTGAACCTGCCATCCCATGTACCTAGCAAACAGGATGGTGTGTATGCTCCCAAGCAGACATCTGTGCTGCATTGGAAACACCCACTTGGAGAATGAATGGGGGAGAACATTGAATTGTTAGGCCCCAAATGAAGCTGGTATGAGGCCATACCAGAAGAAAGCCCTCATGAAGTGGGTCATATTTTACCCCCCCCCCCCCCCCCTTCTCGTTTATAGTGGAGGCATAAAAAAGTTCCAAAAATGCCAATAGCATCACCGATCCAATGTCGAGTTGTGACAGCACAAAAGTGAGCTTAATCCTTATCAACTTATTATCGTCCAGAAACCAATTGTTTTACAATTTACAATGTGAAGGGTCACTGTGACTATATATAGTGATTCCAAAATAAATAGTGATCTTTCTTGCACCAATGCCAACCTACCTATGAAGTTTCATGAACGTGGGTGGAACCAGTGTCAAATTATCATCTGGAAACCAATTGTTTACGATTTATTATGTTCAAGGTTACTGTGACCTTGACCTTTAACCTAGCGAGTCCAAAATAAACAGGGGTCTTCCACTCACCTAGGCCAACCTACCTATGAGGTTTCATGAATGTGGGTCAAACCATTATCAAGTTATCATCCAGAAACCAATTGTTTACGATTTATATGTTGAAGGTCACTGTGACCTTGACCTTTCACCTAGCGAGTTGAATAAAAATAGGATTCTTCCTCTCACTGATTCCAACCTACCTATCAAGTTTCATGTCATGAACGTGGGTCGAACCATTATGAAGTTATCATCCGGAAACAAATTGTTTTGATTTACTATGTTCAGGGTCACTGTGACCTTGACCTTTGACCTAGTGAATCCAAAATAAATAGGGTTCTTCCTCTCACGAAGGCCAACTTACATATGAAGTTTCATGAATGTGGGTTGAACTACAGTCAAGTTATCCAGAAACCAACTGTTTACAATTTACTGTCACTGTGACCTTTGACCAAGCATGTCCAAAATAAATAGGGTTCTTCCTCTCACCGATGCCAACCTACCTATGAAGTTTCATTAACATGGGTCGAACATTATCAAGTTATCATCTGGAAACCAATTGTTTACGCCCGAAAGCCAAACCGCCCATCTGTCCACCATTCACCAAACTATAAGTCAAGTTTGACTTCGTCACAACTTGACTAAAAACTAATGTCGGATTGAGAATACAAAGCATGAATTCAAATTTATGCCCTAAGACAATGATTGTTTGATTGTTCATGTCATTGGTGTACTGACACAATAAAGATCACTGGCAAAAGGGGGGTATTTTAAATAATCGAGAAGGGTTACAATAATTAAGAAGGCATGTATTTTTTGGTCAATTATAAATAACACATATGATTATTCAGCAGGAGAGAGTAAAGGCCAATAACTTATACAAACATACTCCCAAAAACTACTGCAATGAACATGGCACTACAAATTAATATGTTACACTTGTATACCAAATATGATGTCATTCCACCAAGTATTTTAAAAGTTATTGAGTTTAAGAAATCATTGGTCACAGACCGACTGACCGACTGATGGACCAACACTGCCACATATACAGCTGCTTGTCCAAGCTAAAAATTCTGTTCTTATACAACAGGGATACACTGGTCGGCAATCTCTAATAAATTGCACAAAATAATTTTCATGACAATAAATCTATGTTTCGACAAGCGAATGTTTAGAAAATGATAGCCCAAGTATAAGACAATAGAGCCATATTTGAACTTCTTGTAATGAAAGAGGTTGAATGATTTAACATCAGAAGCTTGAGGATGGGTCCAATCACCCTGTTGTTATACAGCATGTGCTCTCACACTGTCTGTTTGGGCAATGGTGAAGGACATAATATGAAGAGCTGTTTCCGAATAATCAGAAAACACGTCAACTGGAAAAAAACAGCAAGTAATTCTACTGTTGTTTTACAAGATTCTACAAGTTCCAATATTTTGGGGGGTTTGTCTGTTTCTTTTTTATTTGGTGGGGGTGGGGGTGTAATATTATATGGAAGATAGTTTCGAACCCAATAAGTAGGCATTTACTTGATGGTTGTAATATACTTCTTTGACAATGCGCAACGAGTTAGTTCTGAATGGGCCTGCTCTGAATTGACTGTTGTAGCTTACTGCAATAGTGTAACAGCTGAACAAAGAAATGGATACCAGATGTCACATTTCTATGATGATTGTGGCAACATTTGTCCAGAGCAAATGTGTTGAGGTGTTGTGAGGAAAATTGCTATAATGCATATCTATTGTCATATATTTTTTTGTAAATACTATATACATACTTTAACTCTTAATCCGCCGAGTATTTTCAAAATATTTTTCATCATATCTAGTCATGGCTGCTGTGAAGCAGCCATGACTAGATTTGATGAAAAATTCATATAAATTTTACTCAAGATATCATTAGTGAAAAACCCATTTTATTTGAAGGGGCAAAATTTTATTAAATGTGCCAAATTCTACTTATTTCAGTGGCAAGAGAAATCCTGTCCTTGGCAGGAATATCTGCCAGCAGCATGCAAGGAGTTAACACTTTGACTGCAAAATATTGATTACAAAACCATTTTTCTTGAACATAATTCTCTGATATTATTTTTGGAATTTTTTCTGGTTAGGAGATGCAACTCAACTGGTTGAGTGCTAGAGGCCACTATCATGATTCTATTGAAAAGTGCTAAAAGCCACTTTAGTAGGACATCAGTGTCTGACAGCTCAGTCATATCATCCAACTATTTGTAACATACCTAACTGTTTTTATCAAAGACTTATATGCTACAAATATACTTTCCAATGATAAAATACAAGCAGGGAATTTATTCGAGTTTTAGGACAGTGCTGTCAATTAGTGTTGTGCGATTTTATTTTTCTTGTTTCGGTTCGGTTTCGGTTCGGTTTTTTAAAAAAAACTCCGTTTATAGGTCGGTTTTCGGTTTTTTATAGTAAGACATCTGCAGTTTCCAACAGAAACTATGTAGTGTCGATATAATGCCCATACTGTCATATTTTCAATGATGATTTAATTGGCATTGCCTAGCATTTGTGCTAAGTGTATAAATGGCAGGCATTATCAAAACAAAATAATATAAAAGAAAATAAAATGGAACAGTGTTCATAGAATATCAACACTCACCAATTCTAGGCACATGCCCCCCCACCCCCCACACACCTCTGGTCTTTAAATTCAGGCATAGAGAGTCTATGATGAATTGATATTAACACATGGGTGTGAAAAGATCTAATTCACAATTTCCCAGGGCTCTGTTCAGTGCTCACTCCTGGGTGGGGCCCTGGGCAGCCTAACAAAATGACCCTACCAGGCATTGCAAATAATAACAAGCATTGCCAAGTGGGTCACCTAGACACCCATCCTAACATATTTGACAATGAACTGATGTATGGACTCTTTTCAATATCCCCCCCCCCCCCCCCCACACACACACACAGTGGTGACTAGTGCCACCACCCGCCCTAGTAAAATAATCAGCAATCATTTCATGTCAGCCTGGAATGGGAAAGTCATATTGTTTGTAGCTGGATGGGCTTCAAAACGAACCACTTTACCAAATACCTATTGTCTCCCCCCCCCCCCCCCCAAACCTCGCGCACACAATGGTTTTAGCTCAACGGAATTGATTTCACAAATTCACTGGTGTACTGTTATATATTGTAACTTTTTTGCGTTTGCCTCTTGCCATTCCAATTTCTATTTCTACCGCTGATTTGTTCCTTTGGTTGGCCCCCTTAAAGTAAGTTGTGTGGGAATGCAACCGTGGTACATTGACAGCGATATTACGGAACGAAGCTTTTTCCCGTGGATATGGACGATTCGGTCTTGGGACGTTTCGGCCTCGGGATGTTTCGGTTCAAGACGTTTTGGCCTTCATATATTGAACTAAATAGAATAAGAACTTGCGGTTTCGTGTTTTTAGTGGGCCGAAGCCTTCAGGACAAATTGTCTCGGGTTGGAACGTCCCAAGACTGAATTGCAGTAAAACCTCTTCCCGGATAAGCACATCAAGGGAGGCAACAGACTACATCCGAAACACGTGGTGGGGCAACCCGTGACAAATGTTATTTTCGAATACGACAATGAAATGCCAAGACCTTTTTCTGATATGATATTATTCCCTGTCCAACAGATTTTTCGATAAGTAATTTTAATTAAACTGACTGACTATGTCATACAAACCTGTTCAAAAACGAAGCCAATTGCGCAAGGTATTTCCTGTAATCAGTGAAATGTAGGCGTGTTGGCTGTCTGTTTTGTCATTCTCACAGAAAACACAACCCATTTTTACGTCAACGATGTGTGATTGACAACTTGTCATACATCATTCTCGAGTGATCTGGACATGCTGCAGCGACCCCTTTACACCCAGAATGTGGCGTACATTGACGACACTGTTATTTCCTGACAAAGCTTGACATTTCAGACATTGTTAGTGCAAACTGAATAAAGAAAACATCTCTTCCCGACATTTTAGGAAAAAACCCAAACCGTACTCATTTACCAGTTACACTTATAAAACCGGTTAACCGTACAACACTACTGTCAATTACAGCACCATCAAGGTAGAGGTGCCTGACCATCTGGGTGCTTTCAACAGGTCATGGTCATAAAAATCATTTGTTGTTAGTCACTCTCTCCCTGGATGTGGAATTCTACTGACATAATGAGTTGGGCATTTATTGCACTTTCTAATCTGTGTATATTTTTGTCATGCAAACAAGAGATTTTGCCCAACAAAATACTCCAAAGTGGGTGTACATTTTCGCCGGACAAGTAAAGATGTCTGGCCATCTTGTTATTTCACAATTTCTAGCCCAACCTCTGCCTGATGAAACCCATGATTGGGAGATTGGAGAGTGGGGGTGGTGATGGCAATTTCCTTGCTGTGGTAAGCATCCCTAACAATAGCCATACTACTAGAAGCATTACTTGGTATTCCTTACAGTTCTAACATGTTAAACAGCCAGGGTGATATCATGTCAAGGGTAGAAAAGACTGGTAATGCAACATTATTAAAAAATGCTTTACGATACCAAAATTTGAAGATTGGCATCACCTGCCAGCATCACAGATTTTTCAACAAATTTATCTTCAATCACTTGAACATAAAATATGAGGGAGATGTTTTAAAATATCCCATATATTTATCAGATAATCTCTCTGATTTTTTCAAACTTCTACAGAAATATGTACGATAAGCAATCTGAATGCAGTGACTATCCACTTACTGATCTGAGAACCCTTTAACTAATGAATCAGTCGATTTGAGGCGAACGGCCGTTTGGGTCACATGGAGGTTACCTAAAAGGAAAAATACACAAACGAAAAATGGATTGCAACAAATTATCACCAAGTCATGCAAAATTGTTGGCCAAGTTGAATGATGTAGTACAAATGAATGGTGGAATGATGTGCATCAACCAACCATCAACTGCACAGGTGTTTGCATCTGCCTGAAGTATAGCTGCTCTGTTGGCCAATTATTGGCCAACAGAGTAGCTAAATTTTAGGCAGATGCAAACAACTATGCTAACGATCAGTTGATGCTCAACATTATTTTAAACTGTTGATCATCGTAAGATGTAACATAGGTACAAAATCAGGAAATGGCAATAACTCATGTCTCTGCCACAAATAGTGATTATGGATGCCAAAATCTTCTGCAGCATGCTAGCCCATGCCAAGATTAGGCTATAATTGCCAAAAATTTGTATCTGAATTGCTGCAACACAGCCTCTTTATTATTGTTCCTAAGGAATCACCTCTCTTCATCAGGATATTACCCGTAGGAGCAAGAACTTGGCCATGATACAACAGTTCAAAAATCAGCATAGTAACGATACATATATATTTAGGTTACCAAATGGGTTACCTGAATCAAGTACAGGGGAACAAACGGTAGGTTACCAAAGCTCAGACCGGGTGAACAATAAATAGGTTACGCAAAATTTTGAAAACAGCAAGCCTGTGCATCCATCCACATAATTTACAAATTGAGCAGATGAAAAAAACTATTTTTACGCAAATTTCAGCAAAACTATATCATCTGACCAATCATTGGAACAAGCTCATTGAGCCCATTCCAATGCAGGGGTCACAAGATACAGTTTTGTTGAATTTGGAGTAAAATTTAAAGAAAAAAATAAGTAAAATAATAAATTTTTGATATTGTGTGAATCGGTAAAGGGTTAACTCTTTGAATGCTGCTGGCGGATATTCCTGTCCAGAAAAGGATTTCTCTTGTCACTGAAATCATTATAATTTAGGCACATTTAATTGTATTTTCTCCCTGTAAATTTGAATGGATTTTTTCACCTATGCTTTCTTCTGTTAAATTTAGATTAATTTTACATCAAATCTAGTCTTGGCTGCTTTATAGCAGCCAAGACTAGATTTGATGAAAAATACCTTGAAAATATTCAACAGGTTAAGAGTTAAGCCATTAACACGAGCTTATCATTTGTTCAAATTTTTATTTTAAGAGTATCACCATCAAAAAACATTCTCCTGCATTCTTGAATGGTTGAATATTTGCTTTTGAAAGGCAGCATTTCCTTTTGAAAATACAGATCCTATTTTCTCAACAAGAGACACCCAGTACATCAGCTACCCCTGGGCTTTAAACAGATTAAAAGCTAGTATTACAAATGAATCAATAGAATTAAATATGTTTCATGCCATCTGAGAACTTAGCAACCAATTTACGGTTAATATATGTCACAACAAGTGAAAGGAAAATATGCTATGCAATTTGAGAAAATTATCAATTTTTCGTTTTGCATAGCAATTTGCTGTGGAAATATTTTCAATTAAATCGTTCTCTACACTGATTTAAAGAAAAATATAAGTTGAGTATTTTGTACATGTGAAAGCAAAATCGGTTAATCAAGGGGCCTGATTCCAAATTCGATCATCTTTACTTCTGAGAACAGGTGCCCTAACATGCTTTCTTTTAGACAGACATGGAGAAAACACTCAGAAGTATAATTGCAGAGGTTTCAACTACTGCAAAGTGTCAAGTCTTTATCAAGGGATGGTTAAATGATTGAAATAGTCCAGAGCTTCAGGGCTTAAACAATTTTAGCCTAATTATAAAACAATGTACAGTGTGGCCCACTTAACAGGATATTTCTCATTTGAAAAACCCTGTTAATGCATGGTTCTGCAGACAGCATTGGTTGCTGGCTGGGTATGACTGGAACCATCATATTTCTGACTTTCGCTCTGGGCAAAAACAGCTATTTCAACCACGAACTTTCAAATGCCAAGCCATAAATTACGATACTCTCACCTGTCAAATAATCTTGATGGCACTGTTGTTAATTCTGGAGAAAAAATGTCATTGATCACGTTTATTTCGTAATGAGACTGAGCAAAAATTCCATCACTATTTGATGAAAATGGAAGCCATAAGTATAATTCAGCCATGACTGTTATTTGGGAGCTAAGAGTACCTTCATAACTAATTTGGCTTGTTAATTGCGAATATATTATAGAGTAAAATCCTGGTAACTTTTAAATCCTCCAATTAATTTTGATGATAATAACTACGGTATACACATGTGCTCAGCTGGAAATGACATAACAGTATTCTACATCATTGATGGCTGCCTGCACAGGCAGCCAACAATGATGTAAAAACACTGCCATGATAACTGTAGCCTAACAGTAGAGTTCTCAAGCAAAAAATACACTTGTGGACAACTTTTTCAAAGCAATGTAAGAGGGGCAGTTTGGGGCTGTGATATTGTGATCTAGAGACAGCAGAATTCCCAGTGTTTATGGATCTATTCTGCCTAAGTTCATACAATATAAAATATAATCATTTAAACTATTATAACTTGTTTGCAATGGCTTAGAAAGGCAATATTTAGGGAGAGGATGGTGGAGGTGGGGGTGCATAAGTCATGTCATTGTCTAGTAATGACGGGATGCTGAGGGAGTGAGTGAGAGGGTTTGGGAAGGGTAATCACCCTGCTCCCAGAGTTTCTACACCACTCAAACAATAGAATAAATGCTTAGTATATCACCAGAGTGCCAGAATCTGACCACATTCCTGTAACCAGAATGCTCTTGTGATCACATTTTTTTTTAGTACCACAGTTTCTATTCAACGGGGTTCCAGTGTATTCAAAAGTTCTGATGAACTGATCCTTTAACTGTGATAAGAAACCTTTTAACTGTATGAACTGCAAAAATTCAGTTCATACTATATTTTGTTCTCTATAATATGTCAATAGTAAATCTGCTACTATGGTTTCCAACCGTTTTCATTAATGCCCTGATGGTGGCTTCCATTTACAAGACATTTGAGCAAGGAAACAGTTATCATGTCTGACATACCTATAATGACAGCTGTCAAGAACAAGGAATCAGAAGTTTCAAGACAAAGACAGATCTGATTCAGTGCACAGTTACAACAAATTACCATATCAATCACTTGTCCACCGATAAATATTATGAAGAGAAATACTGGTTCTATCAATCTGCAACAGTTGTCTAGAAAGTATATACTTTAGGAAAGAGGTGGGTAACTAAATATCTCTTGCCTTACATTTTTTTCCTGATACAAGATACCACAACATTTTCCCTTTACCAAACAAGACATGCAGACACTCTTCCAACCGTTTTTCTAGTATACAATCCAGAATATCACTTTATCCTTTACCCAATGCACAGGATATCAAAATTTATTATTTTTAATAATGTTTTTCTAAAATTTAATAAAAGGCCACCCAGTCACACGTCCCCGAAAAAAGTGTGCAATTTCGAGATTTGAAAAAAATTGAATTTTTCTAAGTCAAAAAAGGGACATAACTCTGGCAAAAACATGTCGGACGAAACCCTGATTTGAACTTGACCTGTATGTTATGTTGATACACCTACATACCAAAACAGCAACTAAAGTTACCATCAGGAAACCCAAAAAAAGAAATTTCTAGGTTGAAAAACGGGCACAAATCTGGCAAAAATTGTCACATTGATTTGGCCAACTACCACTGAAGTTATCATCGGGAAACCAAAAAAATGAATTTTTGAAGTCGAAAAAAGGGGCATAACTGTGGCAAAAATTGTCAGACCAAACCTGATTCAAACTTAACATGTATTTTATATTGATACACCAACATATCAAATTTCATTTGATTTGGCTACCTATAACTAAAGTTAACATCGGGAAACCAAAGTGGGATGGACATACACATGCACGCATGCAGGCACACACGCACGGATGGACACCGGCTATTTTAATAGTCGCCTGAAAAACTTTTTTCGGAGGACAAACAAAATTTCAACAAAAGCATATCATGTGATGCCACACTGCAACAAGCTCGTTCCAGTGTGGGGTCACATGATATGATTTTGTTGAAATGTTTTTAAAAATATGTTTTTTCAACTGCTTAATTTGATATGACCGTTAGGTAAAGGGTTAAAACACATAATGACCAGCACAATTTTTCATAACCAGATAGGAGTCTGTATGTATCTGTAATCTAAAAACAGGTTCAATTTTAGTTGGCACTACCACCACCACATTTTGAACTTATCATAATTTACTGGAAAGCTATCTTAAAGAGAAAAACAAGAGCTATTGCTGAGGGCAATTATACCCCCACTGCAGAGCTGGACCGAAGCATAAATGAATTAAAAACAAAGTAAGGACCATAACGCTGTTGAAATAATGCAGGCAACTTTTTTATAAATGTGCAGAAGAGGCTTGTCATAAGTATCCCTCATACCAAATTTCATTGAAATCGATCCACTCACCGGTAAGATATTGTTGTGGACAGATGGATGGATGGACAGACATATGCATGAAGGGATGGATGTACAGATGGATGCACTGACAGACAGACACAGATGGATGGATGCATGCAATGCAGTATACTCCCCATTCTCTTAGAGAGTGGTGGTAAAATTATTGTCAGATCTGCATATACAATTAACAAACAAATGCATATTATAAACTTAACATTCAAGAATCAGGGTGCGGTCCGACAAATTTTTCCACAGTTATGCCCCTTTTTCGACTTCAAAAATTCATTGAATGAATGAATCAAAACCTACATGTACCATGTATGGTGTGAGGTGCCCAAAAGAGTAATGCAGCTTCATAAACATACAAATAAATATTTAACATCAGTTAGTCATACTAATAACACACCCACCACATTAATACTGGGTCAATTTTTGTGACCAATTTCAAGGTTCTTAATCCCAGATGCCAAGTTTGAGAGGACAGGCACAAATTAAAGGTGTTGGCACGAGTCACAATGACAGGCACTAAAACAAATATTATTTGGAAGCTTGGTGGGGGGTCATAAGCTATATTTTGGAAGTAAAAAATTGAAAAAAAAATAAGATCTGAATGAAGAGTGATAAAATTTGTTGGGTAATAGGTTAACACTGACAACTAAGAAATTGAAAATGAGCGGGAGCAATTTTGTGCATATAATGTGTACACCTCTTCTAGAAAAATAACCTGAACCCCTTTTATCATGAATGATTATGTCATTGCATGGTGTAACTTATTCACACCTTTTCCAGCCCAAGAAACTACAAAAAGGAAAGAGCAAAAAGCAAATAATTCAAGGGAGTGGATCTGATGACTAATTTTGAGCCAGTTTTTTTTTTTGTTAAGTGTCTTCCAATTGTATAATTTGGGCACATTAAACCAAATTCTTCCCCCCTCCCCCCTGACCCCCCTCCCCCCCACCTGTAAACTGAAGAGACAATTTAACAAATAATTTCTTGAGTTAAATTTAGATGAATTTTTCAACAGATCTTGTCATGGCTGCTGTGAAGCATCCATGACAAGATTTGAAGACAAAATATTTTGAAAATATTCAGTGGGTTAGGAGTTAAATTAGTCGACTCAACTTTATTACATTCAAGAACTGTTTTTGCAAATGTTGTCTGCTATTCATGTTAGGTAAAGGGTTTAACACCTGACAGAAAAGGTTAATTATCAAGATTTGAACTCATGATGACCAGTGCAGACTATATGAATCATAATAAAGAACGGAAATTGGTTACAATGGTCTATGCAGATGTTATCTCCTTGGATTATTGAATAAAACCATCCAAGTATAAATCAGGTCATAAAAATAATCTAATAAAATAGCTGATATATAATCTATTATTTGATTTTCCATAGATAATCTTTAAACTGGGTTTTTTCTTTTAAGATTGGTATATCTTTATACTCTCATCGCAAGAATAATTGGATGTGCTCAGAAAACTGTCATTCCAAAATAGCTGGCCGTCTCAATTTTCTCTTGCAAACAAAACAAAATTAACGTCTGTGCAGCCTTTTACCTGACTTGCTGCCAAGACCACTGCCAAGATTTTTTTCTAGTATGGACATGCTGCCACACAAATAATGCCCAGAATCTCAGTAATGAAAAACTAGGGAGTCCAAATATCAACCTAGGAACTTGACTGGAACAAACTTGAAGAATGCTGTATACCAAATATCAAAAGATTCTGACTGGTGGTTTTAGAGAAGATTTTGCGATTATTACCAATTTTGCACTATGTTAAAATTTGCGCCCCACCCCCTCCCCACAGAGAATACAAATATTAACCCAGGGACTTTATTCAAACTGAATCTGAACCCTCAAAGGATGCTATATACCAAATAGCGAAGGATTCTGGTTATATCTCAGGAAGCAGATTTTTAAAGATTGTTCCTCATATTGGACTAAGTTAATATTCAGGCTCCAATGAGGAGCCCAAATATTAACCCAGGAACTTGATTTGAACAAACTTAGATCTGACCTCCTGAAGGAAGATGTATATCAAATAGCAGAAGATTCTGACTGGTGGATCTGAAGAAGATTTTTAAAGAGTATTCCTCATATTGCATGAAGTTAAAATTTGGGCTACCACAGGGAGACCAAAAATTAACCCAGGCAAACGATTTGAACAAACCTGAATCTGACTCCCCTAAAGATGCTGTGTAGCAAATATGAAAGCATTCTGACTGGTGGATCTGAAGATGAAGATTTTTTTCCTCTTTTTTGCACCAAGTTAAAATTTGGGCTACCATAGGAGCCCAAATATTAACGCAGAGACCTAATTTGAACACACTTGAATCTGACTCCCCTAGAGATGTTGTACACTAAGTATCAAAAGATTCTAATAGATGGTTCTGGAAAAGAAGACTTTTAAAGAAATTCTCTCATATTGCACAAAGTTAAGATTGGGCCTCTCATAGGTAAACCAAATATTAACCCATGCACTCGATCTGAACAAACTTGAATCCCCCACCCCCTCCAGAGATGTTGTATACAAACATGAAAGCATTCTGACTGGGGGATCTGAAGAAGATTTTTAAAAAAATTTCCTCATATTGCACTAAGTTAAAATTTGGGCTACCATAGGGAGCCCAAATATTAACCCAGGAACTTGCTTTAAACAACTTCAATCAGATCCCCCCTAGAGATGTTGTATACCAAACATGAAGGTATTCTGACCGGTGGATCTGAAGAAAAAGATTTTTAAGAAATTTCCTCCTATTGCTCTGAGTTAAAATTTGGGCTACCATAGGGACCAATTTGAACAAACCTGATTCTGACCACCCCAGAGATGTTCGATACCAAATATGAAAGCATTCTGACTGGTGGATCTGAAGAAGTACATTTTTAAAGACCATTCCCATATAGAACTAAGTTAAAATTCCAGCTTCCATAGAAACCCCAAATATTGACTGAGGGACTTGATTTGAACAATCTTGAATCTGACCCTCATAACAATGATGTATACCAAACATTAAAAGGTTCTTACTGGTGGTTCTTAGGAAGAAGATTTTTCCCATATTGCCCTAGGTTAAAAATTAGGGCTCCTGTATTGAGACCAAATATGAACCAAGGGGCTTCATTTTAACAAACTTGTATCTGACCCCACCCTATGGATGCTGTATACTGAATATCAAAAGATTCTGATTAGTGGTACTGGAGAAATTTTTTTTTTTAAATTTTTGCGAATATGAGTTTTTGGTTTTTTTATGCGTTTGGTCAATTTTAAGACAAAATTTTTTTTTTTTTTTTACATCCAAAAATTTGGGGTCCGGGTGGGACTTCAAAAATTTTGGACCAAAATCCGGAAATGAGTTTTTTTTTGTTTTTATGCATTTTGGTCAATTTTAAGACAAATTTTTTTTTTTTTTTACACTGAAAATTTGGGGTCCGGGTGGGACCTAGAAATTTTTGACCAAAATCCGGAAATTAGTTTTTTGGTTTTAATGTGTTTTTAAGAAGAAAAAAAAATTTTAGTCTGAAAATACTTTGGGACTTCGAAAATTTCCGAACAAAATAAAAATTTGTTTTTTATGCGTTTATTTCTCAATTTTGGGACGTAAAAGTGCAGGAACTGAAAATAGAAGGAAAATCCTGTGTATTGTGTGGGCACAATCGCTTCATCTAGTTGTTTCAGAGTGTTCTTTGGGGGGAGGGGGGGGGGGGGGGGGGCGCGCATCCAAAAATGCTGGGCCAGCATTTCCGCATCTTCTAAGTCCAGACCGGGACCCCATCAAATTTTCGGCCTAAATATGAACCCAGGGACTTGGCTTGAACAAACTTGAATCTCACCCCCCTAAGGATGCTGCATACCAAATATCAAAACATTCTTATTGGTAGATCTGAAGAAGATTTTTAAAGAATTTTCCTCATACAGCACTAATTTGAACATTTGGGCTCCCATAGGGAACCCAAATATGGACCGAGGGATTTGCTTTCAACAAATATGTGAATCAATCTTCTAAAGATGTTATATGTAAAATATGAAAGCTTTTGGAGCAGTGGTTTGGAAGCAAACGAGTCTTTAATTTTTTCCCATTGCCCACAGTGTTAAAAAATGCTGACTCAGCATTTTTTCAAAAGTCCCGAAAAAGTACCTTATGACAAAATCGATGGCAATTTTTTTTTACCATTCCTTTCTGTTGGTCCCAAAGAAGCCTCACACCAAATAAAAATTCTTAGAGACGTGCAGTTTTGGAGATATGGACGTTTTTGGGTTTTTTTCTATTTTTGTCTCCTGAAGCTGCAGGAAAAAATTTTTTGGCATAAATTAAGTACTTATAACTCAATAATACCTCATATTAAATTTGGTTCAAATTGGCCTCTCGGTTCAGAAAATAGAAATTCTGGGTGGGGCAAAAATTCTTGCCCCTCTCAGAACAAAGGCAAATATTGCCCGTCAAACTTCTCTTAAACAAACTTGAGTCTACACCTCAAATGGAAGCTGCAGATCATATATCAAGTCTCTGTTACGGCTGGTTCGTGAGAAGAAGATTTTTTTAAATTTTGTGCATTTTGGCCCCACCACCCCCCTCCACAATATGCGCAGAAACCCAATTTGAAGAAAAGCCCAAATGCCCCTATATAACCGCTACTCATGTGAATTTTCATTGAACTGCAGCCAGTGGCTTGGGAGAAAATGGCCAAAACACAACCTTCACGAAGTACGACGGATGACAGAAGACAGACGACAGACGATGGACACCGGACGACGGACAAAAAGTGATCAGAATAGCTCACCCTGACTTTCAGTCAGGTGAGCTAAAAATAAAATCTGGCATTGCCTGTAAAAGGTAAAGGGTTAATCAAAGCAGGGTTACTTGTTTTATCACAAATCAAGATCAGTTCCTGAGTTTTGTGTACATTTTCCCTTTTTATAAAAATAAAACCAAACATTCTCAATGATCCTTGCTTTCCTTCAAATAAGCCATGTTTGATGAGAAACAAACAAACCAAAATTAACTTAAAGTTAAATAAAATGCTAATTATCTGAGAAATGTTTTTTTTTGTTTTGTTTCATTACAGAACATTCATTTTCACAGAGTGTTTGACACTGATTGACAGACTGAATGAATGATTGATTTGTTCAAGTTATCGCAATCACAAAGTCAATATCAGACTAACACCAAATTTCCCACGAAAAGGGGCATAACTTCTATAAAAATCAATAAAATTTGGTGAATATCGAACCTGACTGAGATCTTCTCACAATGTATGTATTTAGCTTCATGAAAATCTGAAAATGTGCAAATGGATGGACACACGGACAGAAACATTTTTTCACCCCTACCAAACTTTGTTGGGGTGGGGGATAATAACCAATTCACATCAAAACACAAAAAAATACCAAAGGATTACAATTTCTGTATTTTGGAACTCCAAGGCAACTTTTGGGCTCCCAAATAAGCTCAACTATGGATGCATAAACATGGCTTGAACAAATTTGAATGTATTTAAGAGAATGACATTGCAAAAAACCAGCAGCACTTTCTATGCAATGCTTCTGTAAAAAGAAAATTAAACTTTGGCATTTTGGAGTCCAATTGCAACTTTTGTGCTTCCACAATAGCCCAAAAAAGGACGAAAATACTTGAATAAACTGAAGTGTATATAAGTGAAAGCGGCTGCTTGCCAAAAATCCACACTTTCTGCATAGTGGTTCTACAGAAGAATTATTTATTTTATTTATTATTATTCATTTATTTATTTGGGTTTAACAACACTTTCGACAGCCAGGGTCACGTTGTGTCAGACAGTTTTATGGGTGGAGGAAGCCGGAGTACCCATTTATTATTTATTTACTGGTGGTTAAGGTCACACATTTCTGCACAATGGCTAAGAGTGACCAGAACATGGATATCAAGTCAAGTCCAGCCAATCGTTTATACTCATGTTGCCCATTTCTGAGGACTTCCTCCCCAGGCATAGGTTATGGGGTCCTATTTTACCAGTAAAACAGAGCTTGTTTACCATAGTAAACAAGCACTGCATCACTTCTTGGGGTTCTCATGGGGATCAGGGTTGTCTTTGGTTATCCCCAGCGCTTTTTTGGGGCCGTGTGAAGGGATGGGGCAGATCAATTTGAACAAAATTCAATTGTTAGGCTACAGGGAACATATATCCCAATGTCGGTTAAATTTGGCCCTGTAGTAAACTAATAGCCTGAGATGCGACGCCATGCCACCCGACATGCACAACAGGGGCGATTCTTATATATTCTCCTAGGGAGATGTGGTGGTGGGGGGGGTATTCCAGATCTGAAGTTCCATCGTTAAACAGATAAAATGATGGACAGGGTTTTCATAATAGCATTTCCCTTGCAATGGTAAATGTTATCAGTATCGTTTTAGAATTCATACAGTATGTGGAGAGTGGCTTGTAACTAAATCACCCGTGGAGTGGAGTTATCACCCAAAGTATCATTTTCAAATTCTCTACATATGGACAAAAAAACAAGCAATGTTTCAGCAAATGGATCTCTGGGTTTAACCCGGAGGTCCATTAGCTGGAACTTTGCTTGTGCTTATTATGCTTTGCAACCAATTTGCAATTATTGCTTGGGTGGAATCTCCACTCTGCAGGTGATTTAGAGACAATACACTCTCCATGTACTGTACATTATATACAGTATGTGGAGTGTGGATAACTTATAAAACACTCGTGGAGTGAAATTTTGCATTTTTGTTTACGATAACTGGTGATTCCTCTGATAATGTACACAAATGGCAAGTAAAGTTTCTGCCATTGGACCTCTGGGTTCATTGGCTGAAACTTTGTATGGCATTCTTTTGATTTTTCACAAACAATGAGTTATTATCAGAGTGGCAATTGCACTCCATGAATGTTTTCATGGTAATTCACTCTCCATGTATTGTACAGTGCCTTTTAGTTTAAACAGAACCTTTCATGTTGTGAGATTATGTATTGCTACTTGGCATTAAGTTGATATTCTTGTTAAAAATTGAGGAAGAAGTTTGACTGAATGGTCAACTGAACAAATTGGTTAGCCATATCGAGTTCACAAAACTTATCTGTAGGTCAGTTACAAAATTTATGCCCTGAATATGGTCAATCAGCTGCCATGTTGTCTGCAGTGGAACAATTCTTTTGGCACCTTTGCATATTTAGTGCAAACTTCGGTTTACATCTAAAAGTTGCTCTTTAATCATTTCACCAGTGGTTTTAAAAACATTACAAGTAAGGCCATAGCCGGCCAGTTCTATTCACATGCATTTTTTTGCACCTTTTGCCTCAAAAAACATAGCTTATGACCCTCAACTTGTTCCAATGTGGGTCCATAATCTATGTTTTGGGGGCAAAAACACTAAATTTATTTTTTTGCAAGGGTCATCTATTTATGCAAGGAAAGGGGTTAACAAAGCAAGCTAGACAGATGGTTATATTTAATTTATTTATTTATTTATGGTTGTTTAAGGTCACATATTTGTGCACAATGGCAAATCGTGACCACAACATGGACATAAAGTCAAGTTTAGTCAAATGTTTATACCAAAGTTGCCCATTTACCCCAAAGATTCGTGACGGAGTCCTATTTTAATAATAAGTAAAACCGAGCATGTTTACCACAGTAAACAAGCACGGCCTTACTTTCCGGGGTTCCTACAGGGGATGGTTATATTTAAACAAGTAGATAAGATTCTTTATTATATTAAATTTTGACTCACACAATGGTTCATTCATGTAAATGAGTCTCCATGACACGGCAGCTTAACATGACGGTGTGTAGTGTTTGATGAAAAGGATCAAGTTAAATGCTTATGAAAGGATTATGAAATAAGACAAGAATTGTGATAATTGAGAATATGTTAAGTTCTGTATTCTACATGCTATGTTCAACAAGAATAATTTGAGGTGCAAACTGTACTAAAGAATAGAGGCCTGGGTTGATATGGCCCTCACAGTTAACGTATGTCAACCAAAGTTACCAAGTTACAGTAAAATCATTCCAAAACGAGTTATCCTACCAAGTTACAATGAAATCCCTTCATAAATATTACTTCTATACACTTTGCTAAAGTAATCTAGGTCACGTTCCAGTCTGGCTGTCACGACTGACCGATCACGACCAAAATATATAGGACAGTCTCATCTAGATATCATACTGAGTTACCTTCCCAAGTTACAATGAAATCCCTTCATGACAAGGCCACAGCCAGGCTTGGGCTATGTCTCCTGATAGAAAGTTCTTACACTGGACATACTGAAGACAAAAACAACAAAGTTGAAAAAATGAAACTTAGATGTGAGTCTTCCATGGAAGACGTGTGTCGCCTGCACTATATTTTAATATTTCAGACAGAATTCTAAGTGGAAAAGGGGCATAACTCTGGAAAAAATACAGCGGATCAAAAAATAAATTAGGAGGTGCACAATGCCATTATGTGATAAAGAATCACTGAAAGTTTCATCAAAATCCACTCATAGGTTAAAGAGGAGTGGCGGATAAGAGAAAGTGTGACGCGGACGACGACGCAGACGACGCAAGACAACAAAAGTAATCCCTATATGTCGCTCCCCACTTCGTGGGGCAGCAACACAATAAAAAATTATTTAAATCAGAGCTTTCATATGGAAATTCTGCGCAAAAATCTGACTGCACTTAATTTTGTACAAAATGGCTGCCAGCGGCCGTCTTGAATTTCAGACCGTGTGTATGGTGCGACAGACGGACGACAGGACATAACAATACCTCAAATTTGGCTTTGCCAAAGTTGAGCAAAAAATTATCAGAACCAGCCGATATTCAGAATTCACCTAATCATTGGGGTAAGGGACGTATACACCAAATCCCTTTTGAATTGATGACCCAAACTTTAGTTATCACTCTGGACAAACGGATGCATGGACAGATACAGCTGATTACAATAGTCTTCTGACAAAATGTCAGGGGACAAAAACAACCTGTAGACAGTGCTAAAGGAATCTAGGTCACATGTCCAAGCGGTGGTAATGGCTGACAAATTGTGACCAAAATAGGACAGTCTCATCTAGACATCATACCGAGTTATCCTACCAAGTTACAATGAAATCGGTTCATAAATATGAACTGTAGATTGTGCTACACAAATCTACGTCACATGCTGAGTGGCCGACAAGGTTGACCGATCGTGGCCAAAATAGGACGTTCTCCTCTAGACATTATACTGTAATCCTACCAATTTACAATGAAATCCCTTCATAAATGCAACCTGTAGACTGTGCTAAAAGAATCTAGGGAACGTGCTCCTGCAGCTGTCACGGTTGCCAGACCCGGACTAAAATAGGACATTCTCATCTAGACATTATACGAAGTCATCCTACCAAGTTACAATGAAAGCCCTTTATAAATACGACCTGTAGACTGCGCTAAAGGTTTTAAGGTTTCATGCCAGTGCAGCCATCATGGTTGACCAATCATGACCAAAATGGGCGTACTCATCTGTGCTAAAGAAAATGTGAACAGACTCACAGACTTATGCACGTGTGATGGCAATTGCATATCTTGACTTTGTCAAGTTAAGCTAAAATTAGATTGCATAAAAATTTAATAATATCCAAACTGGGCATTACATAGTATGTCAGTGGGTTCTTCAAATTGTACAGCACCTTATATGTTTGTACAGTTTGCATGAGATCACTCAAAACCCTTCAAACTCTTTTTACAGAGAGAAAAAAATCCACCCAACTGACACCCCATGCCCCACCACCTCCCCCCCCTTCTGATATTTTTTTTTTATAATATAAAATTACTGAAGATACTTGAAAATGCAGGAAATCATGACCTAAAATCATGGAAATTCTAAACTAGAGGTAACCGCCATGGGTGGCCAATCCCCCCAAAAAATTCTTCCTCTCATTACACTAAACCCACATGCCAAGTTAGGTTTCGATCGGGAATGCATAATTTTAATAATTAAGAGAGCCGAAACCAGCTCTGACCGATAAAATTTTAATTTTGAGGTCAATGTGACCTTCGGCATAATGACCTAAAAAAATACATTGGGGTCTGCCTCTCATTATGCCTGATCCACGTGCCAATTTTGGTTTCAATCAGGCAAACAACATTTTAATTAGAGAGCAGAAACCAACTATGACCGATAAAACTTTATATTCAAGGTCACTGTGACCTTTACCTTTGACACAATAACCCCAAAAATAAATAGGGTTCTTCCTTTCATCATGCACCCCCATAAGCCAAGTTTAGTATCGATCAGGCAAGCAAAATTTCAATTAGAAGCCAATTCTTGTAAATGTTTAAGTTCATGGTCACTGTGACCTTGATCTTTGGCACAATGACCTCAAAATAAACAGGGTTCTTCCTCTCATCATGCCTAACCCACATTCCAAATTTGGTTTCAGTTGGCCAATCGGAACTTTAATTACAGAGTGGAAAACCAACACTGATAAAAAATTAAAGTTCAAGGTCACTATGACCTTGACCTTTGTCACAATGATCCCAAAATAAATAAGATTCTTCCACTCATCATGCCTAACCCAGATGCCAAATTTGGTTTCAGTCAGCCTGGCAGAATTTTAGTTAGAGCGCAGAAACCAACTACGTCTAAGGACAGATGGACAGCACCATGGCTATATCTCCCAAAGTTTTTTCGGGGGATAAAAATAAAGGGCAATAACTCCACAAAAGAATGTTGCACAAATGTCAAAATTGAACTTGAACTACCTTTTACACGAATAAGGTTCTATGTCAAACATGGATTGGCTGTGTCGAGTATAGCAGAAATCATAACCCAAATCAATAGAGATTCTACGAAAATAAATGGCAATATATAACTTCAAAACAGAATGTCACACAAATATCGCCAATAAAAAAATTAGTATCATTTACAAATAATTAGTTGTCTCATAAACTGTTAATACTAATTAAAGTTCGAACAATCAACAAAGGTTATTCGACAAGTTGCAACAAGCTATTGTCATAACTATGGTTACTGGTACTTTGTGTTGTGTTGTTGAGGCTTTGTAGGTGTATAATTTTGTTAACTGTTTGTAAAAATTAGTTTGGAAAGTTGATCATTAAGAAAAGTTTGACAGAGTTTGGTTACCAGCTCTAAACATTCTTGCCACATTATGGTGGAGTTCAGTGCAGTGTTATTGAATTAGTCACATTGTAAAAATGTTTAGTTTTCTTATCTTAAGTTAAATCCCCGGCACAAAATATTTTTGTACAAAAGTTCCCCAGTCACACAATCATTTATTTATTTATTCATTTATTGCAGGCCTGGCGTTTGCAGGCACGCGATTTTTTTGCGCGCCTTAACGTGCGCCAAGAACCATTAAGGTCAGCGAAATTTTGCTCTCCTGGGTGCACAAAGATAAGTATAACACTTTTGAAAAACGCAGCTTCAAAATTGAAGGATGCGTATTTATGCTTGCGTGTCATAGCGCAGGGAAAATCAGAAGGTTATCTCATTTTTTTTTGTTTTCATTTCAGAGGTTTTGTACCTATTTTTCTGTCATGTAAACTGTAAAACACACGTCCGTGGAATAATTCAAGTGACCCTCACAAGTTCAGTATCATAAATGGCTGTTATTTTGGCTCAAGAGTTCGTAACGTCACCAACAACAGAGTTTATTACTTCCTCAGTTCCTGGTGTGACAACGTACGCGCTTTGGCTTGGGACGATTTGCGATTTAAGTTGCTCAAAATCTCAATTTATTTTAGTGGTTACTGTATCACAACGCCATCTTTCGTCAGTTACACGAGGCATCACTGAACAGCACAACACAGGCTATTTATAAACCTCTGTTGTGTTTACTTTCACTTTCGGTTGTCATGATATTAGATTATCAATCTGATTTTTTGTGAATTTCTACGAATATTCGAAATGTCACCATCACCTGCCCACGAGAATTATTTGATTGGTTTCATTTTTCACTGGGTATGTACAGTTTCTATTACTATTCAAACATTGCCCCATTTCAAAACCAACTTATATTCCCATTAAACGACATCGGATAATCAAAGAACTTAAATTAAGTGATAACCATGTGGAGTGACGGTATTCCCTCAACACAAATTCGATAGGCATGACTATTGACGTACGAGTGTTCACATTTTTTTTATTTACCGCATCTAGAGTAATTTCAAATGCGATAAATAAAAAAATTGAAGATAAAAAATTGTGTTATCCCAGGACCATTTAGAAAATCTTCAATTGGCATCATGTACTGTACAGCTGGCTCTTGAAGGGGATGAAGTTGAACCATGATTGGCTTGTGACAGTTGTGAGTTGTCGGGACCGACGACTTCAACAAAGTATTGAGTAACTTTCAAAGTAACATTTATTACAACTATCCAAATTATGCAATGCAACTTTGTGAGCAGAGCATGTCTGGTCACAGTGTTGAACTGCATACATATGATATATCATGGTTCGATTGCCTTCCATGTCAAAAATATTTCAGGAGAGCGATTTGTAGCCCCCCTAAATTTTTCAGAATGCCAGGCCTGTTACTGGAGTTAACGACATCTTCGACAGCCAGGGTCACCTCATGTCTGACAATTTACAGGAGGAGGAAGACAGAGTACCCAAATAGAGAGAACAACTGAGCAGCTGCAAGCAACTGTCAGACTTCCCAATGTACTAACTCCACACAAGCAGGGTTAGCAATGGTTGAAGACAAGTGCACCACTGACGTGCAGTACGCCTTAGTACACAGCACCGCTGTGCCCCAACGTGGACAATCAAGATTAAGAATCTTAACTGGTAGAGTGCTAAATTATTTTTGGCCGTCAAAGTTTGTTCACATGTCTTTGATTTGTTACAATAGATACACATCCAGTGAATATGAAGCTTTCAAACTGGGGCACCTGCACTTCATTGTAAAGCACAAATATGGGCTTCCAGCACTCTACCAGTTAAGGATGCATCACAGTTATCCCAGGCAGGGATCGAACCGTGGACCTTTCAGTTTGAAGACCAATTCTGTAACCACTGAGCCACCGTGTTCCCAACCAGTTAATTTATTTATTCAATTATTGGTGTTTATGCATTATCAGCATCTAAGGCTATATCAGGATGATAATCATTCATCCAACCTAATCCTAACTGTTATCTCTTAACTGGGAGCACAGTGGCTCAGTGGTAGACTGTTGGACTTCTATGCTAGAGGTCCCGACTTTGATCCCCGTCCAGGACGACCCACAATGTGTCCTTGGGCAAGGCACTTTATCTTGGTTTCCAACACGGGGGCACGATGATGCCGTGTACTAAGGCGTACTGCACGCCGATGGTGCACATGTCTTCAACTGCTGTAACCCTGCTTGAGAGGAGCCTGAACAAAGTTAGAATGTAGGGGAGCTGACAGTTGCTCGTTGAGGCTCAGTGAATCTCTCTGGGTACTCCGGCTTCATCCACCCATAAAACTGTCATGGTCACGATTAGCCATTGTGCATAAGTATGTGACCTTAAACACCAATAAATAAATAAATAAATAATATCTCTTAACTGGCCAACACTGCTAATTGCACATAACCTCCAGACACCAAATCATTTGTCATAACTTCAGTACAAATCTGACCTGTTAATTGCACATGACCTCCAGATACCAAACCATTTGTGATAACTTCAGTACATTTCTGACCTGTTAATTGCTTAAAAGCTCCAGACACCAAACCTTTTGTAATAACTTTAGTACAAATTTGACCTGTTAATTACATATAGGTGAAAGAGTAAATCAACAATCTTTCAATCTATTGAAGAATTACTCCGACAACCACCAAATTATCCATCATATAATAGAAAAAATGCTCAGATTATCACTAGAATAAAGGAAAATGTACGAAGTTCTGTTTACTGAATACTCCCATCAATTGAACATTTTTCACTGGTAAAATGACTATTGAATTTCCTTTCAAAACGCACTCACAGGAATGAGTTGTGTGGATGAGATTCTGTGCATTGAGTAATATGTTTTATGTGCACATTGTGCCTGTACAGCATCTTTTATTGCGACAAGACTCGTTTTTGGGGATGAATAGCTACAAGTGACGCTTTAGCTATACATCCCCAAAAATGAGTCAAGTCGCAACAAAAGATTCTGTACAGGCACAATGTGTACATAACACGTTATCTACCTTTCAGTAGACAAAACCCATAAACACGACTTCTGAAAAATAGCCATTAACAGACAAAAATCCACTCTAAAATGATCAATATAATGGGCTCCATTTTCAATTCTCTCAACCCAATGGCACATGAGGAAGTTCCTCCATTGGAGGACCTCCAACTTGAATGAAATTGTGCGTGTTGATGACAAATAATCAAACTATGCCCAAGTTTGCTTTTTCTGATGGGCAATGACATTTCAAACCAAATTCAATTCAATTCATGGGGTCACCCTATGAATAGGTGGATGATTTGAGAAAACAACTAGGGAATTATATTTTTATAGTGTGCAAGAATCGCTTTATGTACATTACGTTACTTCATTCATAATTTTTAGAAGCGTTCAAACCACAATGAGATTGATGTTACAATTCAGAATTTTCTCACTATAACTTTTCAATTTTTGTGATTCATCTTCATCTTTTTTGTTTTGGTGTTTTGCCTGGTGGATTGTTTATGTACTGGCTTGTGCAATTCCCTGCAACATGGAATATGTTGAGACAAACTAGATGTATCATTCATTGTAGCATTATAATATTTTTTAAGGGAATGACTTTTGATTACCAATACTACTGAAGTAGTCTGTCAGGCAAGCGTGCGTTCATTTCTTGTGATGTCATGTGACTTTTATCACTACTACAATAGTGATACAAGATCTTTTATCGCTGAATTTTTATTCTCACTGATACAGCAGTTTGCAATTGCATTTTTACGTAAATGGTAGATAAAAGGATTTACAGACATATTTTAGAACAAAACTAGAGTGATGTCAGTTGTGGAACCTATATTGAAACCTGCCTGTATTACTAGCTGGAAAATACATATATCAACTTTGGTTGAAAACAAATAATCCAAACTGCAAACTGGAGTAATCAGTTGGAAACCAATTGTTTGCAGACAGATGGACAGACGAAAGTCATGACTATAGCCCTGACTATAGTCAAGCTAAAAATGCATTTTGTACGAAAGAAAAAATATTGCATGAATGGCCCTGGGTGAGGAGGAGGTGGGGTGGGGGTGAGGGGTGGGGGTGTATTAGGGGAGTCCATTTTTTTTTCCACATGTGGTCAGTCTAAATCCTTCAGAATGCATTTTGAGCAGAGAAAAAATGAAAGTGTCATTGACACTGTAGCTCAACTTGTCAAGACAAAGACATGCACATGTATAGTATGTGACACAGCAATGACAAACATCTAGGTAATGACCTGATAACAAAGGTACATATAAAGTATTGTAATGGTCTGTACATAAATACTGACCGTTGCCTGTAACAAATGTACAGGTAAAGTATTGTAAAGGTGGGTGACAGTCAGATGCTAAACTAGAAAAGAAAACTTTGAGTCCCAGAGTGGGTCTGACTGAACCCCAAAATATTTGTTCTCATAGCACAGTGATAACAAAGGCACCCCAAAACACACTCGTTCCTGTCCCAAGGTGAAAACAAAGTTACCCAAGAAGTTTTGTGAAGATCAATTCATAAATACGAGCTGTATAGAACTTGTGACAAAAAACTGATTGGACCTAATTTTGGTACAAAATGGCCACTGGCAGCCATCTTGAATTTTGGACCGTACCCAGAAACACTCATTCTCATCCCAAGGTGATAACAAAGGTACCCAAGAAGTTTTGTGAAGATCGGTTCATAAATACAGCCTCTACCCTGAGCCGTATTGACATGTGTGCTCACATTGTGCAAGTAGCACTGAATAAGTCAAAGTTCATCTAATTTGCATAATTTCTGCATGAAAAAAACCCCTTAGAATATGTGATGTATTCCATGTTACTAAACATTCATACAAAAATTTATTCAAATCAGAACTTTCATACAGAAGTTCTGTACAAAAGACTGATTGCACTAATTTTGGTACAAAATGGCTGCTGGTGGCCATCTTGAATTTCGGACCACACCCAAAAACACTCGCTCTCATTCCACGGTGATAACAAAGGTACCCAACAAGGTTCGTAAAGATTGGTTCATAAATATGGCCTCGGGCTGAGCTGTATAGAAGTTGTGTACAAAAAACTGATTAGACCTAATTTCGGTACAAAATGGCCACTGGCAGCCATCTTGAATTTTAGACCGCACCCAGAAACACTCGTTCTCGTCCCAAGGTGATAACAAAGGTACCCAAGACATTTCGTGAAGATCAGTTCATAAATACAGACTCAAGTCTGAGCCGTATTGACTTGTGTACTTAATGTGTGTAAGTCCCACTGAAATATCAAAGTTCATCTAATTTGCATAATTTCTGCACGAGAAAAAAACCCGTATTATACGTGATGTATCCCATGGTACTAAACATACACACAAAAATTATTCAAATCAGCGCTTTCATATGGAAGTTCTGTGCATAAATCTGATTGCACCTAATTTTGTACAAAATGGCTGCCATCGGCCATCTTGAATTTCGGACCGGAACCAAAAACACTCGTTCTCATCCCACGGTGATACCAAAGGTACCCAAGAAGTTTCGTAAAGATCGGTTCATAAATACGGCCTCTAGCCCGAGCTGTATTGGCATTTGCACTTACAGTGCTGAAATTAACACCAAAAAACATCAAAATTAGTCTAATTTGCACAATTTACGCACGAGAAAAAAACCCGTATTATATGTGATGTACCCCATGGTACTAAACATTCATACAAAAAATTATTCAAATCAGAGCTTTCATATGGAAGTTCTGTACAAAAAACAGATTTCTGCATCATCGGTACAAAATGGCGGCTGGCAGCCATCTTGAATTTCGGACCGCACCCAAAAACACTCGTTCTCGTCCCACGGTCATAACAAAGGTACCCAAGAAGTTTCGTAAAGATCGGTTCATAAATACGACCTCTAGCACGAGCCATAGCCAATTGTTGACGTACGGACAGACGGACGGACGGATGGACAGATGGACGACGGATGACGGGCCAGGACAATAGCTCAAATTTGACTTCGCCAAAGTTGAGCTAAAAATACCTAACTGGCACCATGGGGGTGGGGTGGGGGTTGGTGTTTGGGTTTTTAACCACAAACTTTAACCAAAACTGTAAAACTGCATTTTTGATGAAAGAAAAAAAAGTGCCTAATTGGCCCCCTAGTGGGTGGGGGAGGGGGTGAGGCACATGGGGGGGGGGGGGGTTACTGGGTTGGTGGGTTATGTGAGTTAAAAAAAGGTTCCGCATGTAGTGACTATAAATAGATCAAAATGCATATTTGAGGAAATAAAAAAAAAATGCCTAATTGGGGGGGGGGGGGGGGGGGGATAGTTTCTGTCTGGATTTTTAACCACAAACTTTAACAAAAAAAGCATTTTTGACAAAAGGAAAAAAATGGTTCTGCATGTTGTGACTGTAATTAGTTGAAAATGCATATTGGAGGAAATAAAAAAAAATAAAATGCCTAATTGGGGGGGGGGGGGGGGGGGGGGGGGGGGGGAGGGAGGAAATGCGGTGGTGCTTGTCTGGGTTTTTAACCAAAACTGTAAACAAGCATTTTTGACAAAAGGAAAAAAAAAGTGCCTAATTGGCCCGGGGGGAGGGGGCACGTAAGTTTAAAAAAAGGTTCCGCATGTAATGCATATTGGAGAAAAGTAGGAAAAAAAAGCCTAATTGGGGGGGGGGAGGGGGGGAGTAGGGGGTGGTGGTGTTTGTTTGGGTTTTTAACAACAAACTTGGAGTCATCCTACCAAGCTACAATGAAATCCCTTCATAATTATGGCCTGTGGAATATTCTAAAGGTTTTCAGGATTCTGGCCTCTGCACAGTTGCCCAAAAGGGGACGTTCTCATCTAGACATTATATGAAGTCAACCTATCACGTTACAATGAAGTCAACCTATCACGTTACAATGAAATCCCTCCATAAATATGACCTGTAGACTGTGTTAAAGGTATTCGGACTTCGGGCCCCTGTTGCCGTCACAGTTGCCCAAATGGGGACGTTCTCATGTAGACATTATATGAAGTCAACCTATCAAGTTACAATGAAATCCCTCCATAAATATGACATGTAGACTGTGCCAAAGGTTTTCAGGCTTTGGGCTCGGGCAGCCATCATGGTTGAATGATCGCAACCAAAAGGGGACATTCTCATCTGGGCATCATGTGAATTGATCCTACGAAGTTACAATGAAATCCCTTCATAAATATGACTGTAGACTGTGCTCAAGGTTTCGGGCACCTGTAGCCATCAAAGTTGCCCAATCACGTCCAAAAGGGGACTTTCTCATGTTGACATTATATGAAGTCAACCTATCAAGTTACAATGAAATCCCTCCATAAATATGACCTGTAGACTGTGCTAAAGGTTTTGGGGTTTTGGGCTCGGGCAGTTGTGACGGTTGATAGATCAAGCCCAAATGGGGAAATTCTCATGTAGACATCATACGGAGTCATCGTATCAAGTTACAATGAAATGCATCCATATTAAACATGACCTGCAGACGGTGCTAAACGTTTTTGGGTTTCGGCCTTGGGCAGCCATCACGGTTGACAGACCATGCCCAAACGGGGACGTTCTCATCAAGGCATTATACATAGGCATTCTATGAAGTTGCAATGAAATCCCTTCATAAATACGACCTGTAGACTGTGCTAATGGTTTTCAGGTTTTGGGCTTGGGCAGCCATACCGGTTGACCGATCACGACCAAAAGGGGACGTTCTCATGGGGGACATGACCTAAAACCTGCATATGAAATTTTGTGACGATCAGACAAGAACTACCGGGTATAGCCTGTACTTGAAGGTTGAATAAAAAACTTTTAACCACAAACTTTAACCAAAACTCCAAATGTCAACTAAACAGGAAAAGAAAAAAAAAACCACTTGAACTTTCAGTAAAAAACTTTAACCACAAACTTTAACCAAAAACTCTAAATGTTAACAGATGGACACACGGACGGACGGATGGACAAAAGTCATTACTATACCCCTTACCTTAAACAGTCGGGCTAAAAATGGTTAAATAGGGATTTCCAATATTGAAAATTACCATTTATGATGTTGTTGGTTTTACAACCACGGCCATGAATGAGTTAAACCTACTAATCATTCTGAGGTGAGTTACCTTGTGTACAGCAGCCCTACATGTACTTTATTGATTTCAACTGATAAAATCTTTATATTCAATGAAATTAGAATTCTTTAAGATTAAGTTTTTTGTTTCATTTTCTCAATATTACAGGAAATTACAGATCACCACAAGCTGAAATCAATAACCTAATTTAAAATTAACTACGGTACCACAAAACTCATAAACTTATATCCTGCCTGGGACTGCATGGACAATATTCTTTGTTTTTAATCTGTGCATACACATTATGTAGTTGGTCTTTTCAAAATATTTTTAAAATTAACAATCCTTCTGTATGTTGTAATTGGAGTTAACCTTTTTCCCAGTGTGACTTTCCTTTTTTTTCTGAATAACTAAGAATTTTCATTTTCAAGATGGTTCATAATCGATAAATGCAGCTGCTGAAAATAGTGACATTGTTTTGTTCTGTTTAACTCTTAACCCTTTACCTAATGAATCAGCCGCAACTGCATTTAAAATTTATAAATTAACCCTTTACCCAAAGCAGACGATTTTAAAATTTATTATTTCAAATATCATTTTTTAATTTTTTTCAAAAAATGTCAACAAAACCATATCATGTGACCCCTCTTTGGAACGAGCTCGACGAGCTCGTTCCAAAGAGGGGTCACATGATATGGTTTTGTTGAAATATTTCAAAAAATAATATTTTTTCAGCTGCTGAATTTGCATATTACGCGGGCGGATGCGGGCGATTCGTTGGGTAAAGGGTTAAGCAATTGAAAAAAAAAATTTGTTCAAAAACTTTCAACAAAACCATATCAAGTGACCCCCTCCCCTCATTAGAGCAAGCTTGTTCCAATGAGGAGGTCACGTGATAAGGTTTTGCCGAAAAGTTTTTGAAAAAACAAAAATTAAAATAATAAACTTTGATATCTGCATTGAGTAAAGGGATAACCTGCTGAATATTTTTTTAAATATTTTTCAACAAATTTAATCATGGCTGCTGTGAAACAACCATGACCTGACTTTTTAAATACTTCAGAAAAACTTAACCTGCAAAAATCACTTGTCGAAAAGAATTTTCAATTCACAGATGAAAAAACCTGGTTGAAAGTGTGTAAATTTTTCTTATTCCAGCGGAGGGAGATTTGCTGTCCTGGGTAGAATTAATAGCCAGCACCATGCAAGAAGTTAATGGAATAAGTCAACAAATTAAACTGATGGACAAATTTAAGATCTCAAACAATTATCCCTTTAACATCCTAAATAAATGCAATTTGAATACAAATATTTCAACTTATCAGCAGCTCTATTCAGTCAAATAAGTGGAAATGTAACTGTGACCTATTGTTTATTACAAGGCAGTCAGCTGCCTGAATAGACAAAGAAGATATTACGTACTGTTTGTAAATGATAACAACACAAATCCCAGGGTATTTGGCCAGATAATGGTTGTGGGCAAAGCCTGAGAATATTACCTGGCTGAATACTCAGGGCCTTGTTGGCCCGGATTTATTATCTGAGTTAACACTAAATCCTTTTTCTCCCTTTACCCAACACACACGATTATTTTTCACTTCAATTTTTTTTACAAAATTTTAAAAAACTATATCATCTGGCCCCTCATTGGAACGGACCAGTGAGGGCTCACATGATATGGTTTTGTTGAAATTTTTTGAAAACATTTTGTTTATTTTTTCAACTGATCAGCTTGTAAATAAGGTAGGTGGATGCAGCCGATTCATTAGGTAAGGAGTTAATTGTGAAGTAGACTGAAGCATGGCCCCCACACAGCACATGGGCACAGGATGTTGATGAGCAAACAGTCCATCCCTCTATTGGAAAATACTTTTTTTTAAATGAAAATTATGCCTATAAGCAACCGATTTTGAAATTTTTCACAAACTTTATGGAATTACATCTTATATAACCTTAGAACTTCCCACCTTCTTTCAGAAAATGTATGGTCTTGTCCCCACCCCTCCCATTTCTGCCACGAGCAGGTATCATCAATGCAGAAAAATGAGATGAAAATCTTCATTACAATCATCAGGGGAATTTCTAAGGGGGATGGGGGAGTTAAGGGGGTGACACTGCACCTTAAAATTTTCAAGTTAGGGACATTTTCATCAGGATTGGAATCTACGATATCAATTCTCACCTCCTAGTAATCATGTACTTTCTTAAAAGACTATAGATTTGATAATGGACTTGTGTCACACACACACCAGGCCTGGCAATCTAGAAAATCAAGAAGTGCAAAACAATTGCCCTCCTCAGATTGCTTTGGAGTGCATTTGCACAAGAAATTTTCAATGCAAAATCTTGTACGCTATTTTGGTTATATTCACTTCTAGGTATTAATATTGTGACTGAAAAAAATTGTTCTACATTCAGCTACATAGTGAAAAAATTGGCACACACATCTTTTCATTACTCAAAATGTTGCATTCAAATCTTATGTGTCTGCCTTCTACACTAAAAATGTATCGAAATGCGACACAGAAAGAGTCATGAATTATTGCGAATCAATGCAACATGGACAAATCGTTCCCTGAGTTCCAATGTGTTCTATGTGCCAGTAGGCACATAGAACACATTGGAACTCAGGGGCCGAAATGATAATAGATTTTAAAGCAGTCCCAAACAGGTCTGGCATTCCAGAAAATCAAGGGGTGCAAAACTTGCCCTCCTCAATTTTTTCTAGGCGTGCAGCACTCATGAACTCCTAAAGAATGCCAGGCCTGACACACACACTCAGACATACAATTGGAGGTCTGTGGTACCTGATTCGAGCTGTTGGGGATTCAGCATGACCAATTTGGAGTACTGGTACAGTACATATTAAATAAATAAGAAGTTGCATCACGACTACAACATGTATATTTTATTTATTTACTAATAAATTTCCAAGAAGTCTAGTTTTTCAACTATAATCCTGACTGACAAATATTCCAACTTCATCATCATGGCATGCCTTGATTGTGTAGTTAGAATATTAGTCAGTCAGGAACTGAGCCATCACAGTTGAGGCAAATCAGGTTTACACCCCATAATTGGTTATCTTTGCGATTCCCCTGACAGTCACATTCCATTTTTTTCTATTTGATTCTGCAGATCCATAAATTTGTTTAGTTTTTGCAATGCAGTCATGTTGTAAGGTTTGATACCAGTACTTCACAGTTGATCAAATAGGGTAGTAAGCACTGAGTTGGGGTTTAACTCTTAACCTGCGGAGTATTTTTAAAATATTTTTCATCAAATCTAGTCATGGCTGCTGCAAAGCAGCCATGACTAGATTTAAGGAAAAAATAATTTAAGTCTGACTCAAGAAATCGCTGGTCAAACAGTTGATAAAATTTCTTGGTTGAGTGTGCTCAAATTGTACCAACTTTAGTGGAGATTTCCATCCTGGACATAAATATCGGTCAGTGGCATGCAAGAAATTAAACTTAATAGTGCAGTCATCATTCTTACAAGTAAAGTCTTCTCAAAATAGTGTCAGATAAAGTGTTAAAACATTCATAGTCCTCAGGTAATCATTTGTTTACATGAAAACTTTAAGCATGTTTATTCACTTCCTTCTTTAGTTTGATGCTGTCAGTGAACACAGCATGCCCAGCTGCAAGTAAATTTACCAGGAAATTCTCACCTAATCTCTTCCTATATAGCTATCATCTTCAAACTGTTACATTGCTAAGGCCAAACTGCCCAACCTACACTGCCCCCAGAATAAAAAGTCTACCACAGTACAACAATAAGATCACCCCACCCCTATTTAAAAGAGATAGAAGCCAGTACTTGTGGTTTAATGCTTTCCATTATTAAACCTTTCCACACTGATGTCAAAATACCAAAATTTCAATCTTCAAATTGTTCCCATAATACAACTCCGAATTTAACCCTTTACCTAAAGAATCAGTCGCATCTGTCTGCATAATATGCAAATTCAGCAGTTGAAAAAATATTATTTTTCAAATTATTTCAATACAACCATATCATATGACCCCTCATTGAACAGGTCATTACAATGAGGAAGTCACATGATATGGTTCTGTTGAAATGTTTTGAAAAATACTATTTAAAATAACTAATTTTTATATTGTCTGCAATGCGCAAAGGGTTAACCAATTCATTCTTGTCTGGCCAAGCTCAATGAGCTCTGTCAAACAAGACTTAATTGGTGAAATACCTGGTTGTATTATGACAAAAAAATTGCAGCTTGAAAGTTTGGTATTTTGACATCATGCGGTGTGCTGTGGGTTAACATTGTGTACTTGATGAACTATGACTTTCATGTCATAAGAATTTCTTTCTTTCAATTTACTGGAGGCACTCTCCAGTAACCTACAAGAAAAAATTACTATGAACAAAATTCATTCTGAAACAACTGTGACCATGCATTACTATTGACATGTAATATATTTTTGAAAACTGAGCAGGCTTTGTCATTCTCAGGCAATGTAGTACAGTGGAGCCCACTTAATTGTATATCCCTGTTAAATGAATATAATTTTCAAACACAAAACCATTTACCATACCTTCAGTACAAATATGATCTGTTAATTGCATATGGGTTGTTGAGTAAACCCCTATTAATTGTATATAAATTTTTGTAATATGTTGAAAAAATTACTGTGACATGCACCAAATTCCCCTTATTTATCAACCTTTTTGGCCTCACTACATCCAATACAGACATTTATTCTATTATATCTTGTTTGACAGAGCTCTATGAGCTCTGTCAAACAAGATATAATAGAATAAATGCTCAGTTTACCTCCAGAACACAGGAAACTGACCAAATCCCTGTTAATTGTATACTCCTGTTAATTGAATAATTTTCACTGGCAAAATGGATACTCAATTAAGAGGATTCTACTGTACTTGTTTGTTTATTGAGTTGTTATTTATTATTATTATTTATTGGTGTTTAAGGTCACATACTTATGCACAATGGCTAATCGTGACCGTGACAGTTTTACGGGTGGAGGAAGCCGGAGTACCCGGAGAGAACCACCGAGCAACGACGAGCAGCTGTCAGCTCTCCAACATCGTAACTCTGAACTCTGCACCGCAGCACAGGCAGGGTTAGATTGGTTGAAGACATGCGCACCATCGACGTGCAGTACGCCTCAGTACACAGCGTCATCGTGCCCCCATGTAGGCAATCGGGGTGAAGTGTCTTGCCCTATTGAGTTGTCAATGGCACTTTCAACAGCCTGGGTCATATCATGTCTGGCAGTTTTATGGGTGGAGGAAGCCAGTGTACCTGGAGAGAAGCACTGAGCAGTGATGATCAACTGTCACACTCTCCAACTTAACTGGAAGATTATTAAATTACTTTTCAATGGTCATTTGTAACTTGAGTAATTTTTTCCAAGATATCACTCATCCAGCAAATGGGGTCTTCATTTAGCAATATGTTGCTCATAATAATTGTTTTATTGCAATTTATTGGAATGCCAGTTGGCATTCTCCAATAAACTGTAATAAAACAATTTTATATCAATTTTGTCTTTCTACTCTTGAGCCAACAACAAATTAATAGCAACAGCATAAAGCCACTATAGAGGCTTTCAGCATTTTTTCAGTAGAGCCCTAATAGTGGCTTCAAGCACTCGACCAGTAAATGACCAACTTAATAACCGACTCACGCCAAATTAGCATATAAGTGTCTTGCCCAAGCACACCGCACAGATAGTGCTAGTCAGGATCGAACTGTCGAGTGTCGACATTTGGGTGTAAAGTCAAATGTTCTAACCAATCAGCCATGCACTCCCAATTTAACATATAACTACTTAAAGAGTAAGATTAAAAGTAGAAAATACTTCAGTTTTTTTCTGTTCAGTTTAATTGATGAGGACTTTCTGGTCATTTTCAATTCTGGGTTTTTTTCTATCCCTACAGGCAAAGGGTACAGGGCCCTACCCACTGGAAAAAATTGCATTGCAAAGGTCTAAGACTGGGAAGTTTACCCCATAAAGGTCCATGAATTTTATGTGGTTTATTAGGATGGCACAAGACAACAACCTTAAGACTATTGATTAAAGTAACTCCTTCATAATGTCAACGAAATAATTCCAAAGCAGAGCATGGTCAAATTAAAAATGACTTAAACCAGGATTTCCACTTGGGAAACAGATGGTCTCTTCAATGACTCTAAATCTCCTTGCCAACATTTCCTCCAAGAAGATGTACCTTAAAGTAACACAGGATCATTACAGAGTTGCTCTCAGTCTCCATCCACTTGCGTGTAGATTTTATGGTGCAACAAATGACACAAATTGAGCTGCAGCGATAAAATAAATAACACATGAACCAGCGTAAAACTTGAAGGTCATGCATACTGCCACATCATATTTTGTGTGATTTCTTTTATTCATCAGTGTTTCATTTTCACAGATCTTTTCAAGTTGGTGTAATGTAATGCAGTGTAATGTCAGGAAATTTGTTGACATTGTATGTACACAATTATCAGCAATATAATCCACCAAAAAAAAAGTGAAATTCACACACCTGAAACTTTTAATTAATTTTAATTGTCCAAATACTTCGGTGAAATACAGTGGATACTTTGCTTTGTATCAGGAAGTTTCCAAAATAGATTTGAGCAGTGGTTTAGTTGTTTCTCTTGTTAACTGGTAGAGTGCTAACTTTTTATTGGTTGCCAACATTTGTTCACAAGTCTTTGTCTTGTTACAATTTATGGGAGAGTGCCTATAGGCACTCTTCCATAAATTGTAAAAAGGCTAATCCATACAGATGAAATAAAATCACTTTAAAGAACTACATCCACAGAATATTATTATTATTATTATTATTTATTGGTGTTTAAGGTCACATACTTATGCACAATGGCTAATCGTGACCGTGACAGTTTTACGGGTGGAGGAAGCCGGAGTACCCGGAGAGAACCACCGAGCAACGACGAGCAGCTGTCAGCTCTCCAACATCGTAACTCTGAACTCTGCACCGCAGCACAGGCAGGGTTAGATTGGTTGAAGACATGCGCACCATCGACGTGCAGTACGCCTCAGTACACAGCGTCATCGTGCCCCCATGTAGGCAATCGGGGTGAAGTGTCTTGCCCAAGGACACAACGCGGTTGCCGCAGGTGGGATTCGAACCGAGGACCTCTCGGCTTGCAGCCTGCACCTCTACCAACTGAGCCACCGCGCCCCCCCCACAGAATATGAAACCTTTAAGTCGTGGTGCCTGAACTTAAGAATGGAGTCCAAATACGACTTCCAGCACTCCACCAGTTAATTTGATAAGTGACAAGGACTATGAAATTTGGGATTGGTAATTGGGGAAAACATGCTTTCATCTAATAGGGAACGGTGTTGATATTTGGCCTCAGTCATAAGTGAATAAAATCCCTGAAACCATGTCCAGGGGAATACTTGTTGAGAGACTTCTTGTCTCCCCAGCATCACATCAGTAGAGACAATGATATATCAGATTACTGTAAAATAGAAAACGGTACTAGAACAGTTAAACACTGTTGTTCTAGATTAACAGTTCTGACCACAGCTGCTTACATTGCCTTAACCTTCAAGTAAACACAAACAAACCAACCAAACAAACTCTTCATCAAAAATTTGTTCTGTAGCCAGGAACACTTGTAAAATTATACGATCTTATCTGAACTTTTTGCTTCTCCACATCCTTTTATTCACCCATCACTTGCAAAGCATGACTTAAAGATTTTAAAGGATATTTCACTTCAGTATTTCACTTTTCCCCCATGAGACAAACTGATTAAGCCCAGATGAACCCTTAAGTCCCCATATAGCCACAAACTGTCCCATTTATATTGCTTTGAAAAACATGAAATTAACCAGGTACAGTACGTGGAGAGTGGATTGTAACTAAATCACCCCCAGAGTGGGGTTATCACCCAAGCTATAACTTTCAAATTTTGTATATATCGACAATAAATACAAGCAATGTTTCAGCCAATGGACCTCCGGGTTTAATCCGGAGGTCCATTGGCTGAAACTTTGCTGGTTCTGGTTATGCTTTGCAACAAATTTGCAATTATTGCTTGGGTGGAATCTCCACTCTGGGTGATTTAGTGATAATACACTCTCCACGTACTGTATATCCTCTTTATTTTTTAAACCAAAACAAACAAATAATTACAAAAATGCTCAGATCTGTTTAAAGTTTTCTGACAGTGTTACTGTGTTCTCTTTCTTTCACAAAGTTTGAAGTTTACTTGTCTCCTACTCCCAATTCAGCTATCCGAATGTCCTGTCTTCCACACTGGGGAAGCCATGGCATTCAGATAACAAAGCTACCTCTTCTCCCACTTTGGTGAATCTCTGCTTACGACAATGAATTTTAGTTTGCGATAAATTTTCTGTAGAACTCTCTTTTTTAAGGAGTGCACTGGCTCAGTGGTTACTAGAGCTGGACGATATTTGGATTTTGAAATATCGTTGATATTTCGTAACCTTCTGGGGGATTTTAGTAATCCTTGTACTAGTAGGAACCCCAAGCGGGCCGTAGGCCCGCAAAGGGTTCCACATACCCAGTCAGATAAATGTGTTCCAGAACAGAATTCTCTATAGCCGTCAATGTGATTTTTGAAGTGGACAGTAAATTTCAGTGAAAAAACTACGTAACTTCCGCTGTCGAATTGCCCATGCAATTGCAATTGGCCTGCCCCCCTCTAGGAATCAAATGTACTCAGCTGCAACTTTATTCGCCTCAAAGATTTGCGTGATACATTGGCCGACATATCTACACTTCAGGGGTTGCCAGGCCTTCTCACCCGAGAACCGCGACAAATCAGCGGCCGGCCAAAGTGTTATTATTATTACTCGAGTTCTGTCCTTCTGGAGGTTTGTCAATATGCTCAGCTGATGATCTCGTCATTTCAGATCGAACTCTCAGTCTTGATTTCGTTACAGCTTGTCTGCCAGTGACAACCTCAATCGAAAAAAACGTACATATAACCGATAATATAAGTTTATAACGGATAATTGTTGTTATATTGGTGCTATTGTATACAGACATGCATTGACATGTATCTCGTGAAATATCAAGATGAACAGAAACTCAGTTTTTGAATTATCCAAATGTGAAGGTGTTGTAAAGGAAAAGTTTGCTTGAAAAAAGGGTATACGGACGTTTCGTCCCCAAGCCGAGTCGTCCGCTTGTCATAATGTCAAGGAAAATATTGTCTGTACATTTTTTACATTTCGAACAAGACACCCACCCCCTACTAACGTGTGACATTTCCCCAACATATAAAGCCTCCTGATGTTGTATTTATGTTAAGAGTGTGATGTACATCATCTTTAAGGTTTGAAACACAAATGATGTCGTATATTGGCTGATATAATGATATGTTTTTAAAAAATGCAAAAAATTGCACAAGTTGGAAATGCACATTTTTGGTGCACTCAAGAGACTCACCCACCCCCACATCACGTCTTGCAAATTTTTGGTGCCCCCAGGATCCCCCTCCCCCTGGAATAATTGCAAAATTATAAGATTATGTTACAGAACTTAATATAACAGGTTTTGATGCATTTCTTAATATAATTATAACACGTTTTGATGCGTTTCTTAATATCATTAATTCCTATAATACATTTGCTAATAATTTTGTGATTATTCATTGTAAAGTGCCGGTGCTCTTCCAAGAATAATTGCAAAATTATAAGATTATGTTGCAGAATTTAATAAACCATAAATTTTGATGTGTTTCTTAATATAATTAATTCTTATAATACATTTGCTAATAATATTGCTATTATTCATTGTAAAGCGACGGTGCGCCTCGATGAATAATTGCAAAATTATAAGATTATGTTGCAGAACTTAACCCTTTACCTAACGTGAAAAGCAGACGACACTTGCAAAAAAAATCTTGAATAACTAATTTTTTTCATTTTTTGTCTCATAAACATAGGTTATGACCCCTCGTTGGAACGAGCTTGTTCCAACGAGGGGTCATAACCTATGTTTTTGAGACAAAAAATGAAAAAAATAGTGAAAATTAATTGACGATTTTTGAGAATAGCGCTGGCCGGTTTGGGCCGTTACGTTGGGTAAAGGGTTAATATAACAAATTTTGTTGCATTTCTTAATATAATTAATACTTATAATACTTCTACTAATAATTTTGCAGTCATTCACTGTAAGGTGCCGGTGGAGCTCTTCAATGAAAAATTGCAAAATTATAAGATTATGTTGTGGAACTTAATATAACGTACATATACTTTAAGAACTTTTACTGTAATAATATAATTATTATAGGTAATCCATTAGAGCTGGGAGGTTATTGAAGTTTGGGTCGGTTTCGGTTACAACTCGGTTTTTAATAAAAGAGTCTGGTTACGGTTTCGGTTTTGGTTTTTTTATTAAACAGATTCTGAACCAAAATAACAGAAAAAAATTAAGTTGTATGAACTAAATAATGATTGAATAAACTCTCCCTGAGTGTGTAAAAACTTTGTCGAGTCGTTGACACTTGGAAATAATATAAACAAACTTTAAGGACGAACTCTCGTGGTCTCTGCCGAAGACTCGAAGTTAATTAAAAATAATTTGTAGCTAACACAATGAGTCACTACCGGAAATTGGGTTAATAACTTTCCATGCTCACAAGAAATATATTTATGACAATATTTACACTCAGCCGACTTTGAAGTTTTATCAGTTTTGATAAAGTGTTCCCATATAGGGCTCTTCTCGACTGTAATTGCCGCCATTGTTTCAGAAAAAAACACGTAAAAACGTTATTCTCACGTGACATTCAAATAACCGAGAAAGTCGGTTTTTCAGTTTATCGTCGGTCTCGGTTGTCGGTTATTTTTTCATAACCGAAACTGAGTTGTTTTTCGGTTAACCTCCCAGCTCTATAATCCATTGAATAAACAGTAATTAAAATTTATTTAATGGCTGGATAGTTTATTTTGTTCTGACATTTCTGTTTTCAGAATTTCACACGTATATGAAATTTAATGCAAGGAGGTACATTAAGATATATTACAATGGAGGTACATTAAGATATATTACAATAGGTAATATACAATAAAGTATACAATAAAATTATTATATAAATAAATAAAAAATGATTCAAAATACAATACATGAATACTTTCCCCCAGCGAACGAGTTTCGGACATGTTGGGTATAATTGTAGAGGACGACTTGGTTAAAATTGCAGCGGACGATTTGGTTAGCAGACGAAATGGGTGTAATTCGAAAAAGTGATACTGACAGGTTGCTTTCAGTCCCGTTAGAAACCAAAACAAAGTAATAATGTGTTACTTTTTGGTGCATCTGTATTTCTGAACAGTGCTTCGTAGTTTCAAACACTAAAAAATGGAAAATAATAACCCTTTTGGATATTTACCGCCATTGAAAATGGCATGTCATCTTTTTTCGGGAACTGGGGGAATGTTCGGCCTGGGGAGAACTAGGCCCAAGGAAGATTCATCCAAAAGAAAAGCAGTACACATCTGTTAGGATATTTTAGATACGCTACGGTATTCGTTTTAACTCCTGAAAATAATTCTTAACAAAAATATTAATAGATTGTTCGATATTTATTGAAAAATATTAATACAATGTATATCGTCGAGCAATTATCTCTGCAGTAAATTCACATTCAATGTGTTCTGTAATAATTAAACCTTTTATTAAGGTCTCTCATCTGTTAGAATGGTATCCAATCACTTCGGCTCCAAGTCATTTCATCCTCTGGTCAATTTGACCTCAAAGTCATCTCTGCCCTAGTCACTTCGGTCCCTTGGTCATTTCGGCACCATTTTAAGTGTAGAGGTCTACATGTATAAAGATCAGTGCATAGTTCATGTTTAGAAATAATGGGTAATTACCTTTATTAAGTAATGTTCAGTTATTTGTATTTACACAGTGTACAGAAAAGTTATACACAACATTAAAAATTATCCATGTGTTCAATTTTACATACATTTAAGATGCTATCTGTATAAGTAAGAGAAATTATTTTACTTTGAAATTTTGCAAAGTATATGCAGTCATTCATTCATATTGTTATGCACAATTCCTAGTCACCTTCCAGTTTGAGGTTCACAGGGTTTCTTTTTCTTTTCTTTTTTGTGAAACAACCACCAAACTGCGATTTTGATACTACCATAAATATGTCCACATTTTCTAAAACACAGAGCAGAATCCTTGTAGTTATGCACAATTCCTAGTGCCCTTCCAGTTCGCTGTCCACGGGGGTCTGACCCCAGTCCCCCACTTCCAAGGCATACACTCAAACCAAATAACATTACTGACCCTCGCTTCTGGCTGTCGTAGATTCATAAGCAAATACAATTATTCAGGTCGCAAGGGATTTCAAATCCCACATTGTCCATGTGCACCTTTGATGTGCTGAAACTTTTCTTTTATTTATTCATCATGAAAGAAAATCTACTAGACATATATCATATGTATACCTGAATATCTAATTGAGAGATATAAATGTTGAAAAAAAATTAAATAGAAAAATGTTAAAATTCAAACAATATTTGAAAATATTTAAAGAGGCCGAAATGACCTGGTATATTGGGGCTGAATTGACCTGCGGCTGTAATGACTGGGACCGAAATGACTTGGGGCCAAAGTGACTGGAATTCATGAGAATTGCATCCAAACTGTCCTCCAACAATTTGACCCAAACTGGATACTAATCTAACCCAAACCATCCTTTGGCAATTTGCCCCGAACTGTTCTCCAGAATAGGGACACATGATTCTTATTGATTTATTTATTGGGGTTTAATGACACTTCGATAGCCAGGGTCACTTCACGTCGGACAGTTTTACAGATGGGAAAAGCCAGAGAGAACCATTGAGCAATTACAAATATCTAACGTACAAACAGCACACAAGCTGGGTTAGCATTGGTTGAAGACAAGTGTACGATTGACTTGCAGTATGCCTTGGTACGCAATGGCACTACGTGGACAATGGGAATGAAGTGTATTGCCCAAGGAAACAAAGTGGTTGCCGCAGGTGGGATTTGATAGAGGACCCTTTGGCTTGCAGCCTACACCTCTAACTACTGAGCCCTTTAACCTTCAAAAATGTATAGTGCCAGCTAAAACATGTTGTAGAATGACCACATGAAAATTTCACAAGTACATAGTTTCATTATTAGTTTGTGATATTTGTTTTTGCTCAGTTTGCTGTACAGTGGAACCCTGTTAATTGAAGAGCCACTTTGCCAATAACATTATTCAATTAGCAGGAGTATTCAATTAACAGGGATTGTGTCACTTTCCTGTATTCCAGAGATAAACTTAGCAGTTATTCTATTATATTTTGTTTGACAGAGCTCCATGAGCTCTGTCAAACAAGATATAATAGATTAAATGCCTGTATTGAATGTACTGAGGCCAAATTGGTCTTTAACAAAGGAAAGCTGGGAAGAGTCAGGGCAATTTCTCAACATGTTACAAGATTTTTTATTCAATTAACAGGAGATTACTCTATAACCTATATTCAATTACCAGGTCAAATTTGTACTGGAGGCATGGTAAATGGTTTTGTGTTGGGAAATTACATTCTATTAACAGGGATATGCAATTAAGATATATCCAATTAAGTGGGCACCACTGTATAACCCCCCCCCCCCCCCCCCCCATGCCCCCCTACACACACCCCAATCAAAACCATCATTCAAAGGTCTTGGATTCAGCAAATTTGATTTCTTTATTTATTGGGTTTAACAACAGTTTTTACAGCCAGGGCCACCCAACAGTTTTACTGGGGGAGGAACCCAGCCAGAGCACACGGAGAGAACCACCGAGCAACAGTGACAAGCAACTGTCAGGCTTCTCAACATTGTTACTCCAAGCAAGCAGGGTTAGCATTGGTTGAAGACAAGTGCATCATCGATGTGCAGTACGCCTTATTTCAGTTGCCGCAGTTGGGATTCGAGCTGAGAACCTCTCAGCTTGTTTTGGGAAGGTTTTTTTTAGGGTTCTGCGAATATTCGAGATTCGATTTGATATCGATACCATACGTATGCTTCGAGATCGATCCTGAATCAGTTTCAGGATTCGATTTTTTCGAATCTCTCATACTAACTTCAATTTGTTACATTTCCAACAAAAATAGGATAAAACTGTCATTAGAAAATTCATTCATGTAGGCTCAATTCCTATTTATTTGAGTAATTGACAATGTTTAATTGTTAGATAAGGTGTGAATTTGGCCCAGAACATTATCCATAGTTTGGTTTTTGAAGGCTTAACTTGTTACTATTCACGTTCTTAAGAACGTGAATTAAGAACGTGAATAGTAACAAGTTAGGCCTTCAAAAACTAAAACTATGGACAATAGGCCTAGCTGTTTTAGCGACGGTGCTACAGAGAATATTTAGTTATTAGTGTTTAAGGTGTTCACTCCGTCGCATAAGGTCATCACAGTGTTCCGTAACTTCCGTTTGATGCAATATGAAATAACTTGTCTTTTAAGATTTGATTTGGGATTCAATTCGATGTCGATACCAGAGGCATGATTCGATTCGAGATTCAATTCGAAAAGAAATTTGTGATTCGCAGATCCCTATTTTTTTTTTAGCTCAACTTTGACGAAGTCAAATTTGAGCTATTGTCATGGCCCGTCGTCCGTCCGTCCGTACGTCCGTCCGTCCAACTGTCCATCTGTCCGTCTGTCCGTACGTCAACAATTGGCTATGGCTCGGGCTAGAGCTCGTATTTATGAACCGATCTTTACGAAACTTCTTGTGTACCTTTGTTATGACCCTGGGACGGGAACAAGTGTTTTTAGGTGTGGTCCAAAATTCAAGATGGCTGCCAGCGGCCATTTTGTACCGATGATGCAAAAATCAGTTTTTTGTACAGAACTTCTGTATGAAAGTTCTGATTTGAATAAAGTTTTGTATAAATGTTTAGTACCGTGGGATACATCACATATAATACGGGTTTTTTTCTCGTGCGTAAATTATGCAAATTAGACTGACTTTGATTTATTTAGTGTTACTTTCAGAGATGAAAGTGCCAAGCTGCTATGGCTCGGGCTAGAGGCCGTATTTATGAACCAATCTTTACGAAACTTCTTGGGTACCTTTGTTATGACCGTGGGACAAGAACAAGTTTTTTTGGGTGCGGTCCGAAATTCAGGATGGCTGCCAGCCGCCATTTTGTACCGATGATGCAGAAATCTGTTTTTTGTACAGAACTTCCATATGAAAGCTCTGATTTGAATAATTTTTTGTATGAATGTTTAGTACCATGGGATACATCACATATAATACGTTTTTTTTTCTCGTGCGTAAATTGTGCAAATTAGACTAATTTTGATGTTTTTTGGTGTTACTTTCAGCACTGTAAGTGCAAATGCCAATACGGCTCGGGCTAGAGGCCGTATTTATGAACCTATCTTTACGAAACTCCTTGGGTACCTTTGTTATCACCGTGGGACGAGAACGAGTGTTTTTGGGTCCGGTCCAAAATTCAAGATGGCCTATGGCAGCCATTTTGTACAAAATTTGGTGCAATCAGATTTTTGCCCAGAACTTCCATATGAAAGTGCTGATTTGAATAATTTTTTGTGTGAATGTTTAGTACCATGGGATACATCACATATAATACGGGTTTTTTCTCTCATGCAGAAATTATGCAAATTAGATGAACTTTGATTTTTTCAGTGCTACTTACACACAGTAAGTACACATGTCAATACAGCTCGGGCTAGAGTCTGTATTTATGAACCGATCTTCACGAAACGTCTTGGGTACCTTTGTTATCACCTTGGGATGAGAACGAGTGTTTCTGGGTGCGGTCCAAAATTCAAGATGGCTGCCAGTGGCCATTTTGTACTGAAATTAGGTCTAATCAGTTTTTTGTACACAACTTTTATACGGCTCAGGCTAGAGGCCGTATTTATGAACCGATCTTTATGAAACTTCTTGGGTACCTTTGTTATCACAGTGGGATGAGAACGAGTGTTTTTGGGTGTGGTCCAAAATTCAAATTCAAGATGGCCACCAGCAGCCATTTTGTACCAAAATTAGTGCAATCAGTCTTTTGTACAGACTTCTGTATGAAAGTTCTGATTTGAATAAATTTTTGTATGAATGTTTAGTAACATGGAATACATCACATATAGTACAGGTTTTTTTCTCGTGCAGAAATTATGCAAATTAGATGAACTTTGATTTATTCAGTGCTACTTATACACTGTAAGTGCACATGTCACTACGGCTCGGGCTTGAGGCTGTATTTATGAACCGATCTTCACAAAACTTCTTGGGTACCTTTGTTATCACCTTGGGACGAGAACGTGTGTTTCTGGGTGCGGTCCAAAATTCAAGATGGCTGCCAGTGGCCATTTTGTACCGAAATTAGGTCCAATCAGTTTTTTGTCACAACTTCTACACAGCTCATATTTGTGGACTGATCTTCACGAAACTTCTTGGGTACCTTTGCTTTCACCTTGGGACAGGAATGAGTGTGTTTTGGGGTGCCTTTGTTATCACTGCGCTATGAGAACAAATATTTTGGGGTTCAGTCAGACCCACTCTGGGACTCAAAGATTTCTTTTCTAGTTTATCATCTGACTGTCACCCACCTTTACAATACTTTACCTATACATTTGTTACAGGCAACGGTCAGTATTTATGTACAGACCGTTACAATACTTTATAGGTACCTTTGTTATCAGGTCATTACCTAGATGTTTGTCATTGCTGTGTCACATACTATACATGTACATGTCATTGTCTTGACAAGTTGAGCTACAGTGTCATTGACACTTTCATTAGTTCCAGCTTCATTAAGGTTTGTCTCATATCCCACTTGTAATTTTGTCATAATTAGTAATCATAAATCCTTAAAATAAAACAATAGAAAAAAGCCTAGAATATTTAAAAAAAAAATTTCTGTGAGGATTTGACCGCAGAGGTGATGACATGCGACCACCACTGAGACCGAATATTCTCAGAAAAAGTATGAGGGCTGAATCTTTCTGTGACTGAATCTTCATGAACCCCTTTTTTCAAACTAAATTGCCCATTACTTATAAAGCACCATAACTAAGGCAAAAACAATACTATGAAATTTCCAAGTCTGAAATTCTATAAATTGCAAATAAATTTACACAAATTATATAGCAAAATAAAGGATGTGGTGTATAGAACCCCAAAAGTATGTGTGCACCTCACACACTGACACACAGTCGCTATCAGACATCAACGGTTCCTGAAGGTGTGCTATCGGTACCATATTTGTACCATAGCTGATAATAATAAAATAATATTTCATAAGAACAACAAACACAGGAATTCAAAATGCAGCCTCAGGGCAGCATGGTGGTGAATGCCAACGCTGTCAGATTGTCCTTGAAAGGGGGAGTCCTTTACAAATAGGTTTTTGTTTTGTGATACTCTGGATACTCCCCATTTTTAGCTCAGCTTTGACATAGTCATATTTAAGGTTATGTCATAGCCCATTGTCAGTCTGTTTGGGAACAACAATTCAATACGGCTCAGGCTAGAGGCTTTATTTATGAACCGATCTTTACGAAACTTCTTGGGTACCTTTGTTATCACCGTGGGACGAGTGTTTTTGGGTGCGGTCCAAAATGCAAGATGGCCTCCAGCAGTCATTTTGTACAGAAATTAGTGCAATCAGTTTTTTGTTCAGAACTTATGTATGAAAGTTCTGATTTGAATAAATTTTTGTATGAATGTTTAGTAACATGGAGTACATCACATATAATAAAGGGCTTTTTCTCATGCTGAAATTATGGAAATTAGATGAACTTTAATTTATTCAGTGCTACTTACATGTATACCCAGTAAGTGCACATGTCAATACGGCTCAGCTAGGCTGTATTTATGAACTGATCTTCATGAATCTTCTTGAGTACCTTTGTTATCACCTTGGGATGAGAATGAGTGTTTTTGGGTGCAGCCCAAAATTCAAGATGGCTACCAGTGGCCATTTTGTACCGAAATTAGGTACAATCAGTTTTTTGTACAGAACTTCTATACAACTTGGGCTAGAGGCTGTATTTATGTACCGATTTTACAAAATTTCTTGGGTACCTTTGTTATCACCATGGGGTTAGAATGAGTGTTTTTGGGGGGAGTCCAAAATTCTCGATGGCCGCCGGCAGCTATTTTGTACTGAAATTACTGCAATCAGTTTTTTGTACAGAACTTCTGTATGAAAGTTCTGATTTGAATAAATTTGTGTATGATTGTTTAGTAACATGGAATACATCACAAAAATACAGGTTTTTTTCCTGTACAGAAATTATGCAAATTAGACGAACTTTGATTTATTCAGTGCTACTTATACACAGTAAGTTCACATGTCAATACGGCTCGAGCTAGGGGCTGTATTTATGAACCGATCTTCACCAAGCTTCTTGGGTACCTTTGTTATCACCTAGGGACGAGAACGAGTGTTTTGGGGTGCGATCCAAAATTCAAGATGGCTGCCAGTGGCCATTTTGTACCAAAATTAGGTACAATCAGTTTTTTGTACACAACTTCTATACGGCTCAGGCTAGAGGCCGTATTTATGAACCGATCTTTACGAAACGTCTTGGGTACCTTTGTTATCACCGTGGGATGAGAGCGAGTGTTTTTGGGTGCAGTTCGAAATTCAAGATGGCCACTAGCAGCCATTTTGTACCAAAATTAGTGCAATCAGTTTTTTGTACAAAACTTCTGCATGAAAGTTCTGATTTGAATAAATTTTTGTATGAATGTTTAGTAACATGGAATACATCACAAAAAATACTGTATAATACAGGTTTTTTTCTCTTGCAGAAATTATGCAAATTAGATGACCTTTGATTTATTCAGTGCTACTTATACACTGTAAGTGCACATGTCAATACGCTAAGGCTGGAGGCTGTATTTATGAACCAATCTTCATGAAACTTCTTGGGTACCTTTGTTATCACCTTGGGATGAGAACAAGTGTTTTCGGGTGCGGCCCGATATTAAAGATGGCTGCCGGCTTTCACACTGTTGCTTACTGAGGTGAAGTGACTTTACCATTACCAAGCTACCTACTAATTACCAAAGGGAAGATTTTTCAGCGCACTCTTATTACTTCAGCACCCATAATTCTCAAATATGGCATTAAAACCAATCACATACTAGTACTGCTTAAATCTATTTACATAATCAGAATACACCATCAGGGATGCATTAGCTCAGTAGGTAGAGGTGCAGACTGCAAGCCGAGAAATCCTCGGTTCGAATCCCACCTGCGGCAACAGCTTTGTGTCCTTGGGCAAGACACTTCACCCCCACTACCCATGTGGGGGCAAGGTATGCTGTGTACTAAGGCATACTGCATGTTCTTGGTGCACCTGTCTTCGAACAAGACTAACCCTGCTTGTGTAGTATGTTGGGGAGCTCACAGTTGCTTGCCATTGCTCAGTGGTTCTCCTGGGGTACTCTAGTTTCCTCCATCCATAAAACTGCCATGGTCACAATAAGCTGTTGTGCAGATAAATGTAACCTTAAACACCAATAAATAAATAATAAAAAGAACACACCACCTCATACCCGTTTCTCTCCTGTTTTTATTCACCTTAGTATTCCTCGGTTTGCCTCGGTGTTTAGTATGCCTGCCAGAAAAGGAGTGATTTCTTTTTCTAAAAGAGCAAAACAAGAAACAGTAATTTTTAACAGGTAGTAACGAAATAATTTTCATGAAGCGCACAATTTTATGTTAGTTAATAGCTGAAAAAACGCAGGGTGATATTTGCAAATCTTATTTTATTACTGGCACCAGGTACTGGTAATGAAAATTGTTTGTCATCAATACTTGATCAAGTTTCTGACAAAGCACATTATACTATTCCAATATGTCAGCTACTGGACATAAGCACACAATTTGATGTTGGTTTACCATTATACTGGTGCTTAGCCAGGATATCTAAGTTACATGTAGGGGCAAGAGTAATATCTAGTGGGAGTGGGGCCGGGTAATAAAGAATAAGATGCACAGAATCACCTGAGCCACATAGCAGTGAGATAGGGGTGAGGACAAGAGGGTGTATGACCCTCTCATCAGTGGAGGGGTCGGGTGCACCTCTCCCCCCTCACCCCCCCAAAAAAAATAAAAAAATTCAAGACAGTAAAACACAATTACCTTGAATCTGTGTCCTTTTGTGTCCATAATAAGTTGCGAACAAGCATAAATATCGAGATATTAAAATGTCTTTTGGGATGTTCATTATATGGGTTAACAGGAGAGAGGGGTGGCGGCATGAATGAAATTGGGGACCGAATATTCTCTGAAAAAGTATGAGGGCTGAATCTTCCTGTGACTGAATCTTCATGAACCCCTTTTTTAGCTCAACTTTGGCGAAGCCAAATTTGAGCTTATGCCGTGGCCCGTCGTCCGTCTGTCCGTCAACAATTGGATACGGCTTGGGCTAGAGGCCGTATTTATGAACCGATCTTTACGAAACTTCTTGGGTACCTTTGTTATGACCGTGGGACGAGAACGAGTGTTCTTGGGTTTGGTCCGAAATTCAAGATGGCTGCCAGCTGCCATTTTGTACCGACGATGCAGAAATCTGTTTTTTGTACAGAACTTCCATATGAAAGCTATGATTTGAATAATTTTTTGTATGAATGTTCAGTACCATGGGATACATCACATATAATACGGGTTTTTTTCTCGTGCGTAAATTATGCAAATTAGACTAACTTTGATGTTTTTTGGTGTTACTTTCAGCACTGTAAGTGCAAATGCCAATACGGCTCAGGCTAGAGGCCGTATTTATGAACCAATCTTTACGGAATTCCTTGGGTACCTTTGTTATCACCGTGGGACGAGAACGAGTGTTTTGGGGTCCGGTCCGAAATTCAAGATGGCCGATGGCAGCCATTTTGTACAAAATTTGGTGCAATCAGATTTTTGCACAGAACTTCCATATGAAAGCGCTGATTTGAATAATTTTTTGTGTGAATGTTTAGTACCATGGGATACATCACATATAATACGAGTTTTTTTCTCGTGCAGAAATTATGCAAATTAGATGAACTTTGATTTTTTCAGTGCTACTTACACACAGTAAGTACACATGTCAATACGGCTCAGGCTAGAGTCTATATTTATGAACCGATCTTCACGAAACGTCTTGGGTACCTTTGTTATCACCGTGGGATGAGAACGAGTGTTTTTGGGTGTGGTCCAAAATTCAAGATGGCCACCAGCAGCCATTTTGTACCAAAATTAATGCAATCAGTCTTTTGTACAGAACTTCTGTATGAAAGTTCTGATTTGAATATATTTTTGTATGAATGTTTAGTAACATGGAATACATCACATATAGTACGCATTTTTTTCTCGTGCAGAAATTATGCAAATTAGATGAACTTTGATTTATTCAGTGCTACTTATACACTGTAAGTGCACATGTCAATACGGCTCGGGCTAAAGGCTGTATTTATGAACCGATCTTCACAAAACTTCTTGGGTACCTTTGTTATCCCCTTGGGACGAGAACGAGTGTTTCTGGGTGTGGCCATTTTGTACCGAAATTAGGTCCAATCAGTTTTTTGTCACAACTTCTACACAGCTCATATTTGTGAACTGATCTTCACGAAACTTCTTGGGTACCTTTGTTTTCACCTTGGGACAGGAATGAGTGTGTTTTGGGGTGCCTTTGTTATCACTGTGCTATGAGAACAAATATTTTGGGGTTCAGTCAGACCCACTCTGGGACTCAAAGATTTTTTTCTAGTTTAGCATCTGACTGTCACCCACCTTTACAATACTTTACCTATACATTTGTTACAGGCAACGGCCAGTATTTATGTACAGACCGTTACAATACTTTATATGTACCTTTGTTATCAGGTCATTACCTAGATGTTTCTCATTGCTGTGTCACATACTATACATGTACATGTCTTTGTCTTGACAAGTTGAGCTACAGTGTCATTGACACTTTCATTTCAAACTAAATTGCCCATTACTTATAAAGCACCATAACTAAGGCAAAAACAATACTATGAAATTTACAAGTCTGAAATTCTATAAATTCCAAATAAATTTACACAAATTATATTGCAAAATGAAGGATGTGGTGTATAGAACCCCAAAAGTATGTGTGCACCTCACGCACTGACACACAGTCGCCATCAGACATCAGCAGTTCCTGAAAGTGTGCTCTCGGTACCGTATTTGTACCATAACTGATAATAATAAAATAATATTTCATAAGAACAACAAACACAGGAATTCAAAATGCAGCCTCAAGGCAGCATGGTGGTGAATGCCAACGCTGTCCCATTGTCCTTGAAAGGGTGAGTCCTTTACAAATAGGTTTTTGTTTTGTGATACTCTGGATACTCCCCATTTTTAGCTCAACTTTGACAAAGTCAAATTTAAGGTTATGTCATGGCCCATTGTCCGTCTGTTCGGGAACAGCAATTCAATACGGTTCGGGCTAGAGGGTGTATTGGTGAACCGATCTTTACGAAACTTCTTGAGTACCTTTGTTATCACGTGGGGCGAGAACAAGTGTTTTTGGGTGCGGTCCAAAATTCAAGATGGCCTCCAGCAGCCATTTTGTACAGAAATTAGTGCAATCGCCATTTTTGTACAGAACTTCTGTATGAAAGTTCTGATTTGAATAAATTTTTCTATGAATGTTTAGTAACATGGAGTACATCACATATAATACCGTTTTTTTTCTCGTGCTGAAATTATGCAAATTAGATGAACTTTAATTTATTCAGTGCTACTTACATGTATACCCAGTAAGTGCACATGTCAATGCGGCTTGGGCTAGGCTGTATTTATGAACTGATCTTCATGAAACTTCTAGGGTACCTTTGTTATCACCTTGCAATGAGAATGAGTGTTTTTGGGTGCAGTCCAAAATTCAAGATGGCTACCAGTGGCCATTTTGTACTGAAATTAGGTACAATCAGTTTTTTGTACAGAACGTCTATACAACTTGGGCTAGAGGCCATATTTATGAATCAATGTTTACAAAATTTCTTGGGTACCTTTGTTATCACCATGGGGTGAGAATGAGTGTTTTTAGTTTAAACAATATTTATTTCAGATCAAGTAAAATTTACAAAGAACAACGACAAACAAATAACAGAATATAGCTGAAAAAACCTGGTGCCAGTAATAAACAGTGTAAAAATTTGTGGAATTTTTACACTGTTTATTACTGGCACCAGGATAAGATAAGATAAATTGTTGTTTGTCATCAATACTTGATCAAGTTTCTGACAAAGCACATTATACTATTCCAATATGTTAGCTACTGTACATGTACATAAGCACACAATTTGATGTTAGTTTATACCGGTGCTTAGCCAGGATATCTAAGTTACATGTAGGGGCAAGAGTAATACATGTATCTAGTGGGAGTCAAAAAGAATATGATGCACAGAATCACCTGAGCCACATAGCAGTGAGATAGGAGTGAGGACAAGAGGGTCTGTGACCCTCTCATCAGTGGAGGGGGTCTGGTGCACCCCCCCCCCCCCAAAAAAAAAACAAAAAAAAACAAAAAAACAAACAAACAAAATTTGAAATTGAAGACAGTAAAACACAATTATCTTGACTCTGTGCTGCCTTGGACTGGTCACTTTCCGTGGATGGGCAATATTTCTGCGGATGCAATGATATTAGTTTTCAAACATTGTTTACAGCAATAATCAGCAAAAATTTAATTAATGAACCACAGGATACAATTCAGTGCTTCATTAATTAAAATTTTATTGATGATGATTTTCTATTATCTGGAAAAAACATGCATGGACATCATGCACTGCCCATGCAAGGATTATGACCAGCAACTGTACTGTATGTCTGTGTTACTGCTATGAGCAGGGACTAATCTAAATGGGTGGGTGTGTTTACAAATATTAATATTTTTTAACACCTGATAACAAAGTAATATAAGTTTATAAACAACCACACAATTGACTTTTAATTACAATACTCCTAATTCCTATTAAACATACAGGAATGTTTATTAATTTTGTGGAATTTTTACACTGTGTATGGAGCGTATTTGGGCCTGTATGTTTGTTAAAATTGCCCTTCCACTACGGAGGACTTTTTGAAATCAGTCTACACTGGATTGTGTGGTATTCCTTTGTATAAGACAGTGTATTCATTGTAATAATATTCATGCATAAGTTCATGTTTTTGGTTTGTTTTAGGCCTGATAATCTACAGAATAGCATGGGTGGCGGTGTATTCGGAGTATTCCATCACTTGAGTGCAAGAAGGCTTTGCAATGCTATATATAGCATAAACCTTGTTGCACTCCAGTGACAAATTTATCAATTTTAATAACGTGGGTAAAATATCGGACATGAACCATTTAATTTTTTTTTTTTTAACTCACTTCGACAAAGTCAAGCAGGGCATATCTAATCACTCTCCGTCCATTGTCCATCCGTCTGTCATCCATCAACACCATGTTTTGGTCAATTCAAGTTAAAGTTTGAGTGAGTAATGGTACCAAAGGGGTATTACATTTTTGTAATACATGCCCAGCCCCATAGGGAGGGGGTGGGGTAAAATGCTCCCAAAATATTTTTAAAATCTTATGAACCAGTGGGTACAGTGACTTGATATTCGTTATGGAACTGCCTTTTGAGATGTAGAATCACGTGTGTTCAAACGTACTTTGTGAAGCATTATTTGGCTTTATAATGGCAGTGGTTAGATTTTTGGTACTACCCAAAATTTCCATTTTCCGAACCGATGGTCCGATTTGAATGAAATTCAGTATGTGGTAATATTGGGTCATAAATACTTGCCTCATGCAAAAAAAAACCCCCTGCATCCCCATGGGAACCCCAGGAGTGAAAAATAGAAATGTTTTCGAACTCCCATGTTTCCCAAACCACTTGGAACAGAGAACAGTTATGGTATGAAGCATCCTTAGGACCAGTAGAATTGAATGGTAAAAAAATGCCCTCTGTTGTTGTTAGAGAGTTCTGCAGAGGGCATCAGAATAATGTTGGCGCAGCATTTTTGCAAACATTTTAGAAAATCTTTTCTCAAGAACCAGTGTTCAGAATCTTTTGATATTTGGTGTACAGCATCCATAGAGGGGTCAGATACAAGTTTGTTAAAATGAAGCCCATACATTCATATTTGGACTCAATGCAGGAGCCCAAATTTTATGGGGAATTTTCTTTAAAAATCTTCTTCAGAACCATGAGTCAGAATTTTTTTATGTTTGGTACCCACATTGTTATGATGGTCAGATTCAAGATTGTTCAAACCAAGTCCATATGTTAATATTTGGGCTTCCTTTGGTAGTCCAAATTTCAACTTAGGGCTATATGGGGAAGTTTTTTTAAAAATCTTTTTCCCCAGATCCACCAGTCAGAATGCTTTCGTATTTGGTATACAACATCTTTAAGGGGGGAGGGGGGGGGGGGGGGGAGATTCACATTTTGGGCTCGCTATGGTAGCCCAAATTTGAACTCAGTGCAATATGAGGAAATTTCTTTAAAATTTTGTTCTTCAGATCCACCAGTCAGAATGCTTTCATATTTGGTATACAGCATCTCTAAGGAGATCATATTCAACTTTGTTCAAATCGAGTGCCTGGGTTGATATTTGAGCTCCCTATAGGAGCCAGAATTGGCCAAGTAGCTGAAGAATTAGACAATTTTTATTCAGTACCCACTAGAGGTGAAGAGTAATCTACATAGGTTGTATCAAGGGGCTTGAGAGGGGAGCTCCACATTTTACATCATGATCAACTAAAGAAAAGGCATGATGCTTGGACTGTTTTTGTCACTCCTGAGGGGCTCAAAGATATGCAGTGTATCCTATGGAGATGGATTGCTTAATGTAGATTCATTCTTGGACTCTTATATCGTGTTCTGTTCTCTGTTTATATCATGTTCTGTTCAAGGTGAGCGCTTCAGGCCCTGTGGGGCCTCTTGTTTATTTATTTATTGGGTTTTAACAACACTTTCGAAAGCCAGCAGCTACAAGTTTCTTCTCTCCTTGAACCAAGCGTCTCGCCCAACTGCAGCACTCATGGTCCACTGAGTTTTTAGCTCACCTGACTTTCAGTCAGGGTGAGGTGTATTGATCACTAGCCGTCCGCCGTCCGTGAACTTGGTGTTTGCGTCTTCTCCAAAACTGCTGAACCGATTAATCATTAGGTGAAATTTAAGATGCTTGTTTGTTATGACATTGCATTTTGATTTTGTTTAAATCAAGTTGCCCTGGCCCTCAGTAGGGTCATGCCCAAAAATTTTGCCTAAATCTTAAAAAATCTTCTCGTGAACCAGGAGTAGCAGAGATTTGATATGTGGTGTGCTGCTTCCTTTTGAGGTGTAGACTCAGTTGTGTTCAAGAGAAGTTTGTGGGTCTTTATTTGCCTTCATCATTGGAGGGCAAGTATTTTCGCCCCGCCCAAAATTTCTGTTTTTCGAACCAAGAGGCTGATTTGAACCAAATTTAATTTGTGGGTTTATTTGATCATAAGTAATTAATTTATGCCCCAAAATATTTTCCCATCCCCCCATGGGAACCGCAGTAGCTAAAAATAGAACAAAATTCAAAACGCACATATCTCCAAAACTACATGGCACTGAGAATTCTTATTTGGTGTGAAGCTTCCTTGGGACCAACAGAATGGAATGGTCTAAGCAAATTTCTGTCAGGTCTGTCATGGGGTACTTTTTCGGGACTTTGAAAAAATGCTTAGTCAGCATTCTGTAACACTGTGGGTAATGGAGAAAGCATATATGACTCTTCTTCACCCAATTCACTCCTCCAAAACCTTTCAAATTTCACATATACCATCTTTGGAAGATTTTTTTACACGTTTATTGAAATCAGATCCCTGGGTCCATATTTGGGCTCTCTATGGGAGTCCAAATGTTGAAATTAGTGCAGTATGAGGAATATTCTTTAAAAATCTTTTTCTTCAGACCCACCAATCAGAATCTTTTGATATTTGCTATGCACCATCATTAGGCGGGTGAGATCTTCAAGCCAAGCCTATATTTTTGCTCACCAGTGTTTCGCAAATTGCGAGAACGGTGATTTCATTCCTGTGATGTTCTTGCAAATGCTTGTTAAGAAGATCCATATTTACCATTCCCCCCAAAATATAAGCATTTTTTCATCAGATAAAATTTAATAAAATTAAATTAATTTTAGAGCTGAAACGATTAAAGGGTTTTCGTGATTGATTAATCACATGGGTTAACCTTGGTTAACTGATTAATCACTTACCCCAATAGGTAGCTGAATAATTGATGTACCATTGACCATTTATATAATTAAAACTTTATTCAGCATAATGGACAAAACCGGGCAGCGCCATATACAAACATGTCCATTCAAATTTTATATTTTCAATTTTTGTCTTAAAACATAGCTTATGACCCCTCATTGGAACAAGCTCATTGAGCTTGTTCCAATAAGGAGGGGGGGGGGGGGGGTCATAAGCTATGTTTTTGAGACAAACATTGAAAATCTTTAGTAATTCAAGAATTTCTTGTGCAAGTATCATCTGCTACCTGCATTTGGTGAAGGGTTGAGAATGACCGTTTTTAGCTGATACAGTATAATGATCATGCAAGTGAACAAGTATTTTGGCACGTAACTGGCATGCATTTCTCTGTCTCATGCAATTGATGTGAGCCAGTGTAACAATGTTTGCCTGTTTTGGAGCAAGTTTGTTCCATAGTTAACCCATACAGGGTATTTTTTGTTTTTAAAAATTTGATTAGCAGTTTCCATTTAGCTTACCCAATATGAAAGAAAAATGGTTAGCAATTGGACATTTTTGTATAGCATTTTGCGATGTGAATCCAGCCATATAGTACCGTACTTCAAAAGTAACGGTTAACCGATCAATTACTTTTTATGTGTACCCATACTATGTATGGTACACAGAATGCCGGCATCCGGGGTGACCATCCGTCATTCGTCCATCCTTTGTCCGTCCGTCCGTCTGTCCGTCCATCCGCACTCATAAATGACTACTTAGGGGGCTAATTTTCGGTATAAACGGGGGTTAGGTGACTACCGCGATGTAGGTGGCTAGTCCCACAAGTAAATCCCAATTTTCTAGGGTGGGGTTTAGAGTTGGGGTGGGGTGGGGTTAGGGTCAGTAAAGGGTAGGGTTAGGGTTTGCTACTACCCCAAAAAAATTTTTCCCAAAAAGTTGTTTTAATAGAATGGACATGCATTTTATGATAAGGTACCCTAAAAAAATAGCCATTTTCATTAGTCTAGGGTGGGGTTTAGAATAGAGGGTGTAGGGTTAGGGTCAGTAAAAGGTAGGGTCAGGGTTTGCTACCACCCCAAAAATTTTTCCCAAAATCACTTGTTTTAGTATAATGGACATGCATTTTATTGTAGTCCCGTAAAAATAGTCACCTAAGTACCCATTTATTAGAATGTCCGTCCGTCTGTCCATCCGGCGTCCGTATCCATTTCTTTGGCATTCGATAACTTGAAAAATATTGCTTGGATTGTCAAGTTACTTTATATTTGTGTTCAGGTTACTGATGTGCCGAGCTGTATAGTTTTTGGTGTAAATCGGATAATTTGATTCTGAGATATTAACCCATTATCCTTCAAATTGAAAATTCCTCCAATCCCTTTGGCATTCGATAACTTGAAAATTATTGCTTGGATTGTCTAGTTACTTTATATTTGTGTTCAGGTTACTGATTTGCCGAGCTGTATAGTTTTTGGTGTAAATCTGATAATTTGATCCTGAGATATTAACCCTTTATCCTTCAAATTGAAAATTTCTCCAATCCCTTTGGCATTCGATAACTTGAAAAATATTACTTGGATTGTCAAGTTACTTTATATTTGTGTTCAGGTTACTGATGTGCCGAGCTGTATAGTTTTTGGTGTAAATCGGATAATTTGATCCTGAGATATTAACCCTTTATCCTTCAAATTGGAAATTCCTCCAATCCCTTTGGCATTCGATAACTTGAAAATTATTGCTTGGATTGTCTAGTTACTATCCTTCAAATTGAAAATTCCTCCAATCCCTTTGGCATTCGATAACTTGAAAAATATTGCTTGGATTGTCAAGTTACTTTATATTTGTGTTCAGGTTACTGATGTACCGAGCTGTCTAGTTTTTAGTGTTAATCTGTTATTTTAATCCTGAGATATTAACCCTTTATCCTTCAAATTGAAAATTCCTCCAATCCCTTTGGGATTTGATAACTTGAAAAATATTGCTTGGATTGTCAAGTTACTTTACAATTGTGTTCAGGTTACTGATGTGCTGAGCTGTATAGTTTTTGGTGTTAATCTGATAATTTGATCCCAAGATATTAACCCTTTATCCTTCAAATTGAAAATTCCTCCAATCCCTTTGGCATTCAATAACTTGAAAAATATTGCTTGGATTGTCAAGTTACTTTATATTTGTGTTCGGGTTACTGATGTACCAAGCTGTATAGTTTTTGGTGTTAATCTGTTATTTTAATCCTGAGATATTAACCCTTTATCCTTCAAATTGAAAATTCCTCCAGTCCCTTTGGCATTTGATAACTTGAAAAATATTGCTTGGATTGTCAAGTTACTTTACAATTGTGTTCAGGTTACTGATGTGCTGAGCTGTATAGTTTTTGGTGTTAATCTGATAATTTGATCCCAAGATATTAACCCTTGATCCTTCAAATTGAAAATTCCTCCAACCCCTTTGGCATGAGATAACTCAAAAAATATCAATCCGATTGTCATGTTACTTTATATATTTATTCAGGTTACTGGTGTGCTGTGCTGTATAGTTTTTTATGTAAATCTGATAATTTGATCCGGAGATATTAACGCTTTATCCATCAAATTAGACACTCCTCCAATCCATTTCTATATATATGTACCCATACCTTGTATGGTGTACATAATGTCGGCATCTGTGGTGGCCCTCCGTCATACAGCTTTCTACTAGTTGCGTGTATGGGTACACATCTGACGATTTCATCGGCCTATTTTTTTTTATCATTCAAGACATTGATCATTGATTAGTCAATTAATCAGTTAACCGTATCAGATCTAATTAATTTCTATAAACATGATTACTGCAATAGCCTTTGATGTGGTGGTTCAACAATCTAACAATCTATGTATTTGAAGATAAATAAGCATAATTCATGTGATTAAGACACATGTTGGAAATGGATCCCACAAAAATATATTTGTGAAACCCTGACTCACTGTGGGAGCCTGAATTATAATTTAGTTCAAAATGAGGAATTTGCTTTAAAAGACTTTTTCAGATCCAGTAGTCGGACTGTTTTGATGTTTGGTGTGCAGCATCCTTACAGGGGGAGGGGTGTGGGGGATTCAAATTTGTTATGCCAAGTCCCTGGGTTCATATTTGGGCTCACTGTGGGAGCCTGAATTATAACTTAGTTCAAAATGAGGAATATTCTTCAAAAGTATTCTTCACATTCAGCAGTCAGAATATTTTGATATATACAGTATCCTCAGGGAGGTGAGATATAAGTTTGTTAAAGCCAAGTCGCAGGGTTCATATTTGGGCTTCCTGTAGGAGCCCGAATTGTACCAAAATTTCTATTTTCCAAATTGAGAGGCTGATTTGAAGCAAATTTGATATGATGGGCTTATTGGGTTGTACATGTAAGTACCTAATTTATGCCAAAACATTTTCCGGTTGCCCGTGTGGGAACTGCAGGATCTAAATATAGAAAAAATTAAAAACGTCCATGTCTTCAAAACTACACGACACTGAGAATTTTTATTTTGTGTGTCGCTTCCTTACGAACAGCCGAAAAGAATGGTAAAAAAAAATTGCCATCAGTTTTATCATAGGGAAGTTTTCCAGGACTTATGCGGAGTCATCATTTTAGTAATGGGAAAAACATTAAAGAATCTTCTTCTCCCATACCACTGCTCCAAAGGCTTTCATATTTTGCATATAACATCTTTGGAAGATTTATTCACAGGTTTGTTGAAATCAAATCCCTGGGTCCATATTTGGGCTCTCTATGATTAGATTAGTGCAATATGAGGAATATTTTTTAAAAATCTTCTTTTGATCCACTCTTCAGAATATTTTGATATTTGGGATGCTGCATCCTTAGAGGGGAGAGATTCAAGTTTGTTCGAGCCAAGTCCTCAGGTTCATATTTGGGCTCCCTGTGGGAGTCCAAATTACAACTTAGTTCAATAAGAGGAATATTCTTTAAAATCCAGTAGTCAGAATCTTTTGATATTAGTATATAGAAGCATCCTTAGGGATGTGAGATTCAAATTTGTTCAAGCCAAGTCCTTGGGTTCATATTTGGGCTCTCTGTGGGAGCCTGAATTATAACTTAGTTCAGTATGAGGAATATTCTTTAAAAATCCTTTTTTTTTTGAGATCCACCGGTCAGAATCTTTTGATATTTTGTATAAGCTTTTCTTATGAGGGGCAGATGCAACTAAATGTTCAAATAAATTCCCTGGGTTGATATTTAGGCTACCACGTCAGGTGAATGCCATCAGGCCCTCTGGGGGCTCTTGTTTGTTTTCTGTATGACAACATTGCCCTGGTTCTTCTATCTATATTTTTCATTTTAAGTTAGTCACTACTTTTATGTAGGCTTCCCAAATTTGTTACTGCATATCTGTCTGTCCTTCAGATGAAATGTTTCTTTGCTTTTCATTTGCCCCCCCTCCCCCCCCCCCCCCTGCCCACACACACACACACACACACGCACATACAAAAATCTGGGCTGGCAAGTATTGAGTACTTTATCAAAAAAGTGGTACTCGAGTACTACGAGTACTGAGTACTTTGGACCCAGCCTATCACAAATATATTAAACATCAAAGAGTATATTATATACTTGAAACAAATACAGTACAGTGGCTGTGTACTGCTCACTTTCCATGGATGGGCAATATTTCCACGGATACAATAATATTTGATGCCAAACACTAGCTATAGGTATAATCATCATAAATTTAATAAATAATGAAGCACCAGGTACAACCCCGTGCTTCAATTAAAATTTTGTAGATGATGATTTTTATTGACTGGTAAATGCACGAGTGGACATCACTGTCCACGCGTGTATTACAACCCGTCCACAGCGACTGTACTGCAACTTGTCCTCTTTGTGAACATATTTTCTACAATTTCACTCCCTTTGACAGAATGCATGCCTGTGGGGATTAAAACCAAAATAGTGAAAGTGCACTTGTGGATATTTGCAGCACAATCACAGCACTAATGAATCAATATTTGGTGATTTTAGGAATTTTAACAGTGTCATGAGACACCACAGTAGCAGGTACTGATCATTCTGTTGGAAAAATTCACTGTTTTATGACTTGAGGTGCCTTAACTGAGAAAACTTAGGCTTTTTCTTACAAAGATTGCAAAATATCAAACACAATGTGAAATGTGTTCAGAAGAAAGAATGTGATTAAAAAATAATGGGAAATTCATGTCACCATCAATTTATTAAAAAATTAATATAGTTTTTTAGCTCACCTGAGCGAAGCTCTGTGGGAGCTTTACTGATCACATTCTGTCCGCCGTCCGTCCGGTGTTAACTTTACATTATTCAAATGTTGGGTAAATGTTTATTACCTAATGCCAATTCAGATTTGTTCAAATGAAGTTGCCCCCTTCTCCTGGGTGGTGCCATGCCCCCAAGGGGCACCAAAATCTTCTTCTCATCAACCAGCAGTAGCAGAGATTTGATATATGGTATGCAGCTTCCTTTTAAGGTGTAGACTTGGATTTCTTTAAGAGAAGTTTGATGGGCTAAATTTGGCGTCGTTATGGGAGGGACAAAATTGTTGGCCCGCCAAAAATTTCTATTTTCCGAACCGAGAGGCTGGTTTGAATCAAATTTTATGTGAGGGCTTATTGGGTCATAAGTACCTACTTTATGCCGAGTTTTCTTTTTCTGTAGCCCCGTGGGAACCACAGGAGCTAAAAATAGAAAAAAAGTAAAACGCCATATCTCCAAAACTGCACTGAGAATTTTTATTTGGTGTGAAGCTTCCTTAGGACCAACAGAAAGGATTGGTCCAAAAAAATTGCGGTCGGTTTTATCATAGGATACAGTTTCGGGACTTTGAAAACACTTTTTAACACTGTAGGCAATGGGAAAAACATTAAAAAATCTTCTTCTCTAGATTCAGCAGGCAGAATCTTTTGATATTTGGTATGCAACAGTGCATTTCAGGCAAATTTCTTAAAAAATCTTCTTCACCAGATTCAGCTGGCAGAATCTTTTGATATTTGGTATGCAACATTTTAGGGTGGATCTGATTCAAATTTGTTCAAATCGGCCTCCTGGATTCATATTTGGGCTCACTATAGAAGCATTTCAGGCAAATTTCTTTAAAAATCTTCTTCTCCAGATCCAGCAGGCAGAATCTTTTAATATTTGATATGCAACATTGTGGGGTGGATCTGATTCAAGTTTGTTCAAATCGGCCCACTGGGTTCATATTTGGGCTCAGTATAGGAGCCCAAATTTGAACTTAGTGCATTTCAGGCAAATGTCTTTGAAAATCTTCTTCTCAAGATCCAACTGCAGAATCTTTTGATATTGGGTATGCAGCATGCTTAGGGGGGTGAGATTCAAGTTGTTCAAGCCAAGTCCCCGGGTTCATATTTGGGCTCACTGTGGTAACCCGAATTATAACTTAGTTCAAAATGAGGAATTTTCTTTAAAAATCTTCTTCAGATCCAGCAGCCAGAATGTTTTGATATTTGGTATGCAGCATCCTTAGGGGGGTGAGATTCAAGTTTGTTCAAGCCATGTCCCTAGGTCCATATTTGGGCTCAATGGTCTCTGGCTTAATATTTGGTCTATCTATTGAAGCCCAAAGTTTAACTTAGTGCAGTATGAGGACATTTCTTTAAAACTCTATTTTTTCAGATCCACCTGTCAGAATCCTTTCATATTTGGCTTACAACATCTCTAAGGGGGTCAGATTCATGTTTGTTCAAGCCAAATCTATGGGTTAATATTTGGGCTCATTATGGGAGTGCAAATTAACTCAAAGCAGCATGAGAAAATTTCTTTAAAAATCTTTTTCTTCAGACCCACTAGTTTAATGCTTTAATATTTGGTACAGAACCCTTTCATATTTGGTATCGCAGGAATGGGGCTGGGGGGGGGGGGGGGTGCAGATTTGAGTTCGTCCATTTCAGGTCTGTGGCTTAATATTTGGGCAGGGGTGGGTTAGGTTCGAGGTTGTTCATAAATGTTCAAACCCATTCCTTAGAGCTTTTCCATAAAATTTGCCTTTCAGGCTGCAGTGACACAACAACCCTTGGAAGTTTGGCAGTACTTGTCTACAGCTGTCAGAATTGGAAGCAATCAGGAAGACCTATGCTAATAATCATCTGACATGGACACTAGAATTATGAATAATTTCATAACATTATTCCTATGTAGTGTCCATGAACCTTGACTAACTGAATCTGACCCAAAACACTTCTCTGAACCACCTTGTCAGGTGAGCGATTAAGGCCCCCTGGGGGGGAGGGGGTGGGGGTGGGGGTAAAAATCAGTAGTTGGTGTTGTAAAAATTAAAAAGCTGTATTGGGTAAAGGGTTAACATGTATTATCAGTATGCAACAGGGGTTCAATCATACTGACCTAATAGGATCCTGGCCCATAGCAGGTCTGAATTCTCGGAACGATTTCCCCAAGAATGCAAATGGATTCTCCCAAATTTAGAGGAACTATAAGTCCTGCACAACCCCAATTTTGAAACAAAAGTGTCATATTGTTTCATGGTGGTGGGGCACTATTTATCTTGCTGAATGATTAATTAAAACAGATTTTGTGAAAAGGTTTTGTGGGTAGTTTCAAAGAAAGCTGTGAATTCTTATCCCTCCTAACTTATTAGGTAACAGAGTAGAAATTCTGTCGGAGGCAATAACAGTTTTTAAGCCTATTTGACACAGATTGGACAGTTCTCTTCAAAAGAACAAATTTCCCATGCTTTTTACTAGACAGAAGCCAAAAGTTGAATTCTATTGCAGAAATGACTCTTTCATCACATGAAAGAGGTAAATGTATCTTTGGTAGGGTTGGGTTTGCTCATAGGTATAACTGTTGTAAATATTTTAATTAGATGTACCTGCCTCTAAAAGTTGCGCTCGGAAATTATGTAATTCCCAAAACTAAGCAGTCTTGGGAAAATATATTGTTTCAATAAACATTTGAAGAAGTCTACTGACATTGTTGAATGTTCCAGATGAACAAAGAGGATGATTTGAGGACTTTTAGAACCTAAAAATTTGTTTGACTATTGGTGTGTTTTGTTTGGGAATTCCCTGAGAAATATGAACATGTGACCAGCACTTCCCTTTCTGTTAGTTTTTCTTTTATTTGTTGCATGACCCATGTTTAAAGATCAGAAAAAGGTTGTCTGAAGGGCTCTACTTGACAAAAAATATTTGAATGTTAAATTTAAAATGATACGACCATATTTGTTCTCCTGAACGTTATAATGGTCGTTTATGGGAAAATATTTAGTACTGTGAAACGTATTCATGTTTGGCTGAAATTAAACAATTGCAGGAATTCGACTGAATAAACCAAAATGTTTTTGGAGTAATGGTTGCGGAATGAAATATTTCAATATGTTGGATACTTTGGGGTTCCTTCTTACGCCTTGCGTATTGTCATATTATAGAGTTATGTTCTGAGCAAAGATGCAGATTGCCCAGTGTATGAGTACCTCCCCCTACCCCAGTGGAAAGCAGTTGCTATTATTTAGAAAGATGAATACAAATTATTTATTCAGCACCCCCTCCTCCCCCATGTGAATAGTAGCACAAATCGTCCATCAGACAGGTTTATTTTATTTAGCACCACCCACTTCCCTTCACAGATGTGGGAGACAGTTGTTATCAGTTAAAAAGACGAATACACATCATTTTATCCCCCAGATTGGAACGTAATAGCTGCTTTTCAATTTTCATTAGACAAATACGCTTTAATAAGCCTTTATTTTATTCAGCACCCCCACCCCCAATACTTAGCAGGTACCAAATAAAACTGTAATAATGTTGACTATTTGCTCCACAGTTTCTCTCGTATTTACTATATGTGTTCGTTTGTTTGTTGTTTTTGTTTTTGTTTTTTTTCGGGGGGGGGGGGGGGGGGAGGGATACTAAAATAAAATGTCTAATACTGTTACGCTTTGATATTGTATAGGTCCCTGTGTCAATTTTTATGAAACCCTTCAACAGCCATCAGCGTGTGGAGACCTCATTGTCGTTTGATCTATTTTTAATTTTGCGGAATTTTGTTGCTTTTCAGTGCAATTCAGTGCACTGAGAATGTGTTTATTCGAAGCGCACTGAGAATGTGTTTATTCGAAGCGATAATTATCTTCTTCTGTTGATGGTGCTTGGTCTATATTGCATTATATGGATTTATTTATGGGACCCTTCAATTATTGTCATTATTTAAGCTTAGTACAGCATAATATTTGTAGGTTTTTTCTTCCCAAATTCCGAAGGAGTTGAAAGCACACGGTTCGAAAAAATTTGCTTGGTCAGTTCGTCAGACATGTCATTTTGATGACGAAAATAATACTTACCTGTCAATAAATAGAGAATAAGTTTGCAAATAATGTTGTTTTATTAATTATATTTCCATTATACAATATATTGTGTATGCAATAATGCTTTGAGCATACAACAAAGAAAGAAATGAGAAATATTCAGCTGAATATATATAAGTCCAAGAATATAAATATCAGCCCCTTTGTTCCTAATATCGAAAATTTCGATACACCGGTTATTTTTCATGACAAGCAATATTTTACCAGTTACAAAAATGATATTGAACCATATCGAAATACCGGTTTTTCGTCCAGCATTAGTGGTTACAGCATTGGACTTCAAACCAATAGGTCCAAAGTTCGATCCTCACTAGGGCATTCCTGGAAATGAGACATGTGTGAGTGCAATTGCTGCCGTCAGCACCCATGATTTCTATTTTACAGAAGCTAAAAAATGCACTTGTTGAAAACTATCATGGAGCACTAATATGCTAGGAGGGCATACAAATGTGTGTTGTTTTGAGAAAGCAGCACACTGTGGCCAGTGGCAACTTACTGTCATAATTCAGCAATTCCTTATACATTTAACCCTTTGAACACTAGTGGTATCTGCCATGCCAGTTCAATGGCAGCAATTAGAAGAGTCCATATTCATTATTTGGGGTAGACCAATCAATATTTTCAACGTGCAGCCTCGGGGCTGAATGCTGAAAATACTGATTGGTCAACTCCACACATTTACCCCACACATTTACTGAACAGCCATCCTGTTTAATGACGTTATGACGTATCATTTTCCTGCTTGGAAAAGCGGCCTATTGGGTTCAAAGGGTTAAGGTTTCTGATGTTTGGTGACAGTATTCCCTCGAAAATTTATATACTAACATTTTACAGGTGCAATTTACTCTCGTCTCTGATTTTGCAGGAGCTTAAAATTGTATCCGTCAATTTTGTTCATTTCCAGCACTGCTAGGGATAAATGTGTTGTGTCCTTGGGCAAAGCACTTAATCTTGATTGCTCACTTGGGGGCACAGTGGCATTGTGTCCTAAGGTGAACTGCACGTCGACGGTGAACTTGTCTTCAACTAATGAAAACCCTGCTTGTGTGGAGTTGTGTCTAGTTAAGCATCAAACAACACTAGCTTGGTTCATATCCGCAGAGATCATCGTCATATCAGCCGAGATCAGCATCATAACAGCCGAAGTCATATCAGCCAAGCTCACAGGTGGGTAATTCTAGGAAAGAAAATCATCTCTAATAAATACCAATAATTATTTGCGGGCCTTAGAAATTAAGGCTTTCCAAAAGTGGCTTATCCACAAGTGGCTTGCCCACAAGTGGAAATACATAATTTCTCATGCACACTCATAAGAGAAAATGATTGTTGATATCACAATTGTAGTGTGTATTCCACGTTACCAATACAATCCAGAAATTGAGAAATCTACTAGACACAAATCAGAAAGTAAACAGACCATCGATGGTGATATTTTTCTTTAAAAGTCTGAGCTTCATTCACTGAATTCCAAGTTTAATCATTGTATAAATACAGAACACAATTCAGGTAGAATATGGGGACAGAGAGCAATGACCCTTGCTGTAGTTTTTCCTCTATATCACTCGCGTCAGTTCTGGTTGTTGAATCCGGTTCCCTGTTTTCCACCCTCATTATGTTCAGTCTTCTTCCATGCAAAGACACTAGATACCCTCTATATAACACTAGAAAGAACACATCCCGTTGGAGACCCAACTGCCCCAGCAGTCATCTCCATAAATCAAAATTGCCCCAGTAATCATCTCCATAAATCAATGTTTCTTTAAAAGTATATCTTGGTTGGGGAAATTTTTGTAAGTGGAATAAGTGCCTGTCAAGCAAAAATGCTGCTGTAATTGTATATTTTATCTGTCATCAAACCTTCAACTTACATTCAGTTCAAAGATGACCTGTTATTTGTTTCAAAAAAAACCAAAAACTTTTAACTGAATATTAAACTAGAGTTGGCCATCAGGGTGGCTAATTTCTACAAAACAAGTGCAACGCCGATCGCCCGTGATCAGACAATAGTTGGGTGTGTCACCAAATTGTGGACTATTATCCTCATACCTCATATGTATGTTGGGTGTTACTCCATGCCTAATAGAATAGACAGGGTTGAAGCGTCAAAATGACTTGTCCCCAACTTTCATTATGATCAGAAATTCAACACATCACATAAAACTAATTAAGGGCCATAACTCTGCTCTGTATGACCAACCCACACCGGTTATGGAACTCATTCAAGACATTGTTAGGAAAGTCTCATATCCCAAATATCGACCAAATCTGTAAAAATTTGTTCAAGTTATCATGCTAACAAGCTGAAAATGTGCAAAAATTAACTAATTGAGGGCCATAACTCTGCTGAGTGTGATCGAACTGCATTCAAGATATTGTTAAGAAAGTCTCATATACCAAATCAGGACCAAATCTATTAATATTAGTTCAAGTTAACATGCTAACAAGGTGAAAATGGGCAAAAATTAACTAAGTAAGGGGAATAACTCAGCTCGATACGATCAAACCACACCGGTTTTTGAACTTGTTGAAGACATTCTTGAGAAAGTCGGACATACCAAATTTTGATGATGTCCATTTTGATTAATTTGTTCAAGTTATCGCTCTACCGAGAAAGGTGATGCCATTCAACCGCCTGCACGCCTGCCCTCCCATTTGTCTGCACACACAACCGACTTCATAAAACTAAAGGTCGAGTCGAAAAATCGAAACACCAACAGCCAAGCATCTCAGTGATACAGGTGGTAAGATATAAAAATATGAAAAAATACGAAAAAATTACAATAAAAATGGTCGCCATTCAGCCATCTTTAATTTTTTTTCTACAAAACTTGATGTGCATCATATTTTCATAATGCCTGAAGGCTGAAGCATCTCGGAGATACAGATGGTAACGTATAAAACTATGAAAAAAATACAAAAACAAGAGATTCACTCGGAAGTGACTATGCCCCCTTACATGGCAATGACCTTGATCTGTGACCTTGACCTCCATCAAACAAAACAATTTGTAAAAAGTTTAATATTTGTACTTTGGTTCGTTTCTGAGTTATGGCTGAGACACGAATATTGATGATTTTCAGTGTGACCTTGAAATGTGACCTTGACCTTGACCTTACGGACCTGGCTGTGGTGTGTGACACATCCACTCATTGTCCTTTATAATTGAGGGAAGTTAGATGATTGTAGCCCTAATAGTTTTGGAGTTATGCTTGAGACCCGATTTGTGACCCTGAACATATGAAGGTCAATTGTGACCTTCACCTTGCAGATGCGGCGGAAACTATTATACGCGACACACCTTCTGACTGTCCTTAACATTCGTAAAAAGTTTAATAATTGTACTATGATTCGTTTCTGAGTTATGGCTGAGACACAAATATTGACCGATTTTTAGTGTGACCTTGAAATGTGATCTTGACCTTGAAGGTACGAACCCGGCTATGGTGTGTGACACATCCTCCCATGGTCCTTTATAATTGTGTGAAGTTTGATGACTGTGGCCCTAACAGTTTTCGAGTTATTGGCTCGGACACACACACACACAGACACACACACACGCACGGATAGACACACACACACTTCAACCACTATATGCCACCCGACTTAAGTCGGGGGTCATAATAAAAATTACAACAAAAATGGCGGCCATTCATCCATATTTAATTTTTTCTAGGACATTTGACCTACACCATGCTTTCATGATGTCTCATTAATGGTAAAAATTTGAAACACCAACATTTAACCATTTCGGAGATATAGGTGGTAACAGGAGACACAGACGGATGGTGTACAATCGATAATTACCTGGTGGGGGACTAAAAACACCATGATATTCAGCCCAGTGGAACTTCAGAGAAAAGAAACCAGGAATATTTTTTGGATCTTTGCACAATAACCCCCAATATACACAGAGTTTTTTCTCTGATCATACCCATCCTGCATGTCAAGTTTGGTTTCGATTGGCCAGAGCGAACTTTAATTACAGAGTTGAAATCATGAAAATTTGTATGTTAAAGGCAGCTGGGATCTTGATCTGTGATACAATGACTCCAGTATAAATAGGGTTCTTCCTCTTATCATACCCAACCCATGTCATGTCTGGATTTAATCGGCCCAGCAGAATTCTAATTAGAGCGGAAACCAGCTCCCAGAAAATTTTCAAGGTCACTGTTAACTTCACCTTTGGTACAATGAACCTAAAATAAATAGGGTTTTTCCTTCCACAATACCCAACCCACATGTCAAGTTTGGTTTTGATTGGTCAAGCAGAACTTTAATTTGAGAGCGGAAACAAACTTTGCCTACCGAAAGACAAACGGATAGACAGTGCCACAACTGCATCCCTGAAACTTATCAGGGTTGGACTGTGCATCAAGAATTATGATAAAAGAACAGTTTTCTCAAGCTTGTACAATAATGCTTAGCTTTAAAGCTGAAGAAATGATTATCAAATCCTAATACATGTTCAAATGATTTTCCTGACAACCTTGAAAATGGAATGAAAGTGTCAATGACACTGTAGCTTAACTTGTCTGTGTGTTATGTTTGATGAAAAGGATAATGTTCAATGTTTATGAAAGGATTATGAAATAAGACACGAATTGTGATAGTTGGGAATATGTTAATTTCTGTTCCCAGTATGCTATGTTTTCAATAAAAATAATATGAGGTGTAGACTATACTAAAGGGGTGGGTTAATGAGGCCCTCAGTTAATGTATGTGGCCCTCACAGTTAATGTATATCAATGAAAGTTACTTATTTACAATGAAATTATTCCAAAGTGAGTCATCCTGTCAAGTTACAATGAAATCCTTTCATAAATACGGCCTGTAGACTGTGCTAAAGGTTTTTGGACTTCGGGCCTGTGTAGTAATCATGGTTGACCGATCGCAACCGAAAGGGGACATCCTCATCTAGACATTATACTGAGTCATCCAACCAAGTTACAATGAAATCCCTTCATAAATATGGCCTGCAGTCTGTGCTCAAGTTTTGGGGGTTTTGGGCTCGGGCAGCCGTCATGGTTGAATGATCGCGACCAAAAGGAGACATTCTCATCTAGGCATTATCTGGAGTCATCCTACCAAGTTACAATGAAATCCCTTCATAAATATGACCTGTAGACTGTGCTAAAGGTTTTTGGGCTTCAGGCCCCTGTAGCCATCACAGCAGGCCAATCGTGACCAAAAGGGGACATTATCATCTACACATTATAAGGAATCAACCTACCAAGTTACAATGAAATCCTTCCATAAATACAACCTGTAGACTGTGTTCAAAGTTTTCGGGTTTTGGGCTCGTGCAGCTGTCACAGCTGAATGATCGCGACCAAACGGGGACGTTCTCATCTAGACATTATCTGGAGTCATGCTACCAAATTACAATGAAATCCCTTCATAATTGACCTATAGACTGTGCTAAAGGTTTTTGGGCTTGTAGCCATCACAGTTGACCAATCGAGACTAAAAGGGGGACGTTCTCATCAAGACATTGTATGGAGTCAACCTACCAAGTTATAATGAAATCCCTCCATAAATACGACCTCTAGACTCTGCTTAGGGTTTTGGATTCGGGCAGTCATCACGGTTGACAGATCGCGACCAAATGGGGAAGTTCTCATCTAGACACCATCCGGAGTCATCCTACCAAGTTACAATGAAATCCCTCCATATTAAATATGACCTGCAGTGGTAAAAGTTTTGGGGTTTTGGGTTTGGGCAGCCATCACTGTTGACAGATCATGACCAAATGGGGACGTTCTCATCTAGATATTATACAGAGGCATCCTACCAAGTTACAATGAAATTCCTTCATAAATACAACCTGTAGACTGTGCTAATGGTTTTTGGTTTTGGGATTGGGCAGCCACCAGGGGACGATCTCATCTAGACATGACCTCAAACCTGCATATGAAATTTTGTGACGATCGGATAAGAACTACGGGGTGTAGCCTGTGCTAAAGGAAAATGTGAACAGACTCACAGACTTCCACATGCATGATGGCAATGACTTGGTCAAGTTATGCTAATAATGAAAGTGTCAATGACACTGTAGCTCAACTTGTTAAGACATGTACAGGTATAGTATGTGACAGGGCAAAGACAAACATCTAGGTAATGACCTGATAACAAAGGTGCATATAAAGTATTGTAATGGTCTGTACATAAATACTGACTGTAGCCTGTAACAAATGTATAGGTAAAGTATTGTAAAGGTGGGTGACAGTCAGATGCTGAACTAGAAAAGAAGTCTTTGAGTCCCAGAGTGGGTCTGACTGAACCCCAAAATATTTGTTCTCATAGCACAGTGATAACAAAGGCACTCCAAAACACACTCGTTCCTGTCCCAAGGTGATAACAAAGGTACCCGAGAAGTTTCGTGAAGATCAGTTCACAAATTCGAGCCGTATAGAAGTTGTGACAAAAAACTGATTGGACCTAATTTTGGTACAAAATGGCCACTGGCAGCCATCTTGAATTTTGGACCGCATCCAGAAACACTCGTTCTCGTCCCAAGGTGATAACAAAGGTACCCAAGAAGTTTCGTGAAGATCGGTTCATAAATACAGCCTCTAACCCGAGCCATATTGACATGTGCATTTACTGTGTACAAATAGCACTGAAAAAATCAAAGTTCATCTAATTTGCATAATTTCTGCACGAGAAAAAAACCTGGTTTATATGTGATGTATTCCATGTTATTAAACATTCATACAAAAATTTATTCAAATCAGAACTTTCATACAGAAGTTCTGTACAAAAGACTGACTGCACTAATTTTGGTACAAAATGGCTGCTGGTGGCCATCTTGAATTTCGGACCACACCCAGAAACACTCGTTCTCATCCCACGGTGATAACAAAGGTACCCAAGAAGTTTCATAAAGATTTCGACCTCTAGCCTGAGCCGTATAGAAGTTGTGTACAAAAAACTGATTAGACCTAATTTCGGTAGAAAATGGCCACTGGCAGCCATCTTGAATTTTGGACCACACCCAGAAACACTCGTTCTCATCCCAAGGTGATAACAAAGGTACCCCAAGATGTTTCGTGAAGATCGGTTTATAAATACAGACTCTAGCCCAATCCATATTGACATGTGTACTTACTCTGTGTAAGCAGTATTGAATAAATCAAAGTTCATCTAATTTGCATAATTTCTGCACGAGAAAAAAACCTGTATTATATGTGATGTATCCCATGATGGTACTAAACATTCACACAAAAAATTATTCAAATCAGCGCTTTCATATGGAAGTTCTGTGAAAAAATCTGATTGCACCTAATTTTGTACAAAATGGCTGCCAGCGGCCAACTTGAATTTCGGACCGGACCCCAAAACACTCGTTCTCGTCCCACGGTCATAACAAAGGTACCCAAGAAGTTTCGTAAAGATCAATTCATAAATACGGCCTCTAGCCCGAGCCGTATTGAATTGTTGACAGACAGATGGACAGACGGCCAGACAGCCGACTGGCCATGGCATAAAAATTTGGCTTCGCCAAAGTTGAGCTAAAAATCTGTATTTCTGTCCTGAGCAAGAAATTCCACCCACAGCAAGCAAAGAGTTCAACAATGACAACAGTGTCTTAAGTGAAAGGATAAAGGAGGTTATTTCTCTGTGATCACCTAATAACCATTAGTGACCAAAATGTGGTCATTCATCTCGCATGAATTATTCATGACTGTAACAGTGTTGCCTTTTAACTATTTACCATATTTACCAAATAAAAGAATCAAATTGCGTTTCACCTCAGCTCTCTTCCAAATGACAAGGCTTGCAATGTAATCTAAAATCACTGGATTGGTCCATTTTGGGGAATGAGTTCATTCAGTTGGAAGAAAATGGAAGTTAACACAAAAATTTTGTTATCTCTATGAAAACAGAAGTCAAGATCGAAATCAAGCTTGACAGGTCAGTTCTCTTGGAAGAGATTACCAGTCATTTTTGATAGAAATGAGAGATTAAGAAAAACTTGTAATTGTTGGGCAATTAAACCAATATGTCAGATAAAGTTTGAAAGCTATCCCCATCAGTAGAAAAACTTTCCAAAGCCATATCATTTAAATCTCACCATACAGATCAAAACCATGTCATTCACTCTCTCTCTCTCTCTTGGTTTAGCTCACTGAGGACAATCTAATGAGGGATAAAAAGTCTTTTAGGGGAAAAAATATTTAAATCATTGTAATCACCGATAAATTAAATTCTCAACACTGACTTCAATTTCAGTAAAAGGTTAAATTCTAATAAATCCAGCAACACCTTCCGTTCAAATGTTTAATTCTAAATCATGTTCTATCAGGGTTCCTGGAGACATGGACTCCTCAAATTCAAGGCTATTCACTGCTCTTTCAAGATATTTTTCAGCATTTTTCTACATTCAGGGGTTTCCAAGGTCCACCTTCATGAACTATGGCATACAAAACTATAGTTTCAACTGGTAGAGTGTTGAATCATTTTTGGTCATTAAAATTTGTTCACATATCTTTGCCTTGTTACAATTTGTATTGGCACTCTCCCATGAATTGTAACAAGGCAAATCCTAACAGAGTAAATAATTTCACTTCAATGGTGATATGTAGAACATCCACTGAATATGAACCCTTTAAATTATAGTACCAACATTTTAGAGCTGAAACGGTTAACCGATTAATCGATTAATTAATGATCAACATCTTGATCGATCCAAAAGTAATTGTTCGATTAACCATTACTTTTGAACTACTGTATTATATGGGTCAATACAGGAACAAACTTGCTTCAAAACAGGCAAACATTGTCACACTGACTCACATCAATTATATGAGAGCGAGTAAAGCATGCAAGTTACTTGCTGACATACTTGTTTACTTACATGATCATCATACTGTATCAGTAGCTGGAAATGGTCATTCTTAACCCTTTACCCATTGCAGGTAGCAGACGATACTTGCGAAACAAATTCATAAATTACTAAAAAAATTCAAGTTTTGTCTCAAAAACGTAGCTTATGACCCCTCATTGGAATGATCTCAACGAGCTCGTTTCAATGAGGGGTCATAAGCTATGTTTTTGAGACAAAAATTGAAAACATAATAAATTTGAATGGAGATTTTGTATACAGGCCTAGTTTTGTTTATTACGTTGGGTAAAGGGTTCATGCTGTTAATCATCAACAGTAAGGCAATTATTCAGATATCTATTTGGACAAGTGATTAATAAGTTAACCAAGGTTAATCCACGTGATTAATCAATCAAGAAAACCCTTAATCATTTCAGCTGTACGATAATTCAGAATAAAGCCCAAATGTGGACATCCAGCACTCTACCAGTTAAAAAGCTATTTATTTATTGCTGTTTTAAGAAGGTGACATATTTCTGCACAATGGCTAATCATGATTGCAACATGGAGATAAAGTCAAGTTTAGTCAATCATTTATACCCATGTTGCATATTTCAGAGGACTTCCACCCCAAGCATTAGTGACTGGGACCTATTTTACCAATAAAACAGAGCTTGTTTACCACAGTAAACAAGCACTGCTTCACTTCCCGGGGTTTGTATGGGAGTTCAAAAACCTAATTAAACACTTTGTTGGCATTGTTATTTCAAGAAAATTCAAGGCTTTTCAAGGCCACCTGGCCCATTTTCAAGGATTTCAAGGCCTTGTGTCAAATTCAAGGTCATTCCTTAAATCCAGGGCCCTGTGGGATCCATGCTTGCATAGAGTTTTACCAAAGAATGAAAATTGCAAAGGGAATTTTCACAATGATTTTATTTTACTGAGGGGTCATGGATTTATCTTTCTTGGAGAAATGATTCTAACATGTAATTGTGAGAATGAGTGTGGGAATGACAAAGAATTGAGGTTTGGTTAAATGAGTCAACTTGCAGCAACTTGCACCAAATTGTGTTTTTGGTTGACTATAAATGCATCATGATGTACAAACATTATATTGTTAACATTTATTGGAAAGAACAAATAGGTAATGTCTACTAAAAAGGGTCCAAAAATTGATAGTTTACCAGGTAACATGTATTAAAATATAGTGGAGCCCACTTAACTGGATATCTCTTAAATGAATGACCCTGTTAACTGAATAAAACTTCCCAACACTAAAGTATTTACCATACCTTCACTACAAATTTCAGCTGTTAGTTGGATATTTATTTATTACTGATTGGGATTTGTCGATACATTGTGTCAGCCTGTTTACGTAAGGAGGAAGCCTGAGTACCCAGATAGGACCACCAAGCAATGGCAAGCAATCATCAGACTCCTGAACATATTAACTCCTTAAAGGAGGGCTAGCACTGGTTGAAGGTAAGTGCACCATTGACGTGCAGTATGCCTTAGGACACAGCACCACCAAGACCTTGGTAGGCAATGGGGATTACAGTTAAAACTAGAAGTCCTGTCACGAATAGTGCGCTTATGTAGGCTTAATTGCGTATTGGAATTGCGCGCAATTGCCATATCGAATGGCATCCAAAGCACGGCAGGTTCTCCTGGTTACTCATAGCAAACACATGCAATGTTTCTGCCAATGGACCTCCGGGTTACCCGGAGGTCCATTGGCTGAAACATTGCTTGTGCAGAGGCCATATGTACAGAATTTGATAGCTTTACTAGGGCCATAACGCACACATTAACGTGCATATCAACATGCTATTTGTGCACATTTCATGACAGGACTTCTGGTTTTAACTGTAAATGCCTTGTCCACAGTGCAGTTACTGCTGGTGAGAATCGAACCATGGACCTTTTGTTTTGAAGTCTGTTAATTGCATACAAGTTATATAATAAACTAGGGTGTGCAGTGGCTCAATGGTTACGGCATTGGACTTCAAACCGAAAGGTCCACAGTTCGATCTCTGCCCGGGGTAATGGCATTGTGTCCTTGGGCAAGGCACTTAATCTTGACTGGCCGCAATGGGGCACAGTGAGAATGTGTACTACGGCTTACTGCATGTCGATGGTGCATTTGTCTTCAACCAATGCTAACTCTGCTGGTGTGGAGTTAGTTTGCTGGGGAGTCTTGATATTTGCTCACCACTACTCGGTGGTTCTCTCTGGGTGCTCAGACTTCCTCCATCCTTAAAACTGTCCGACACGAGGTGACCCTGGCTGTCAAAAGTGTCATTAAACCCCAATAAATAAATAAATAAATAAATAAATAAATAAACTCCTGTTAACTGAATTAAAAAGCTTACAATATATCCAATAAGATCACGGACATACAAGGGGTTTCCCCATTTTTTTTACCCATTTGGCTTCAGTACATCCAATATAGACATTTAATCTATTATATCTTGTTTGACAGTGCTTCATAAGCTCTGTCAAACAAGACAAAAAATAATAAATGTTCAATTTATCACTATAAATACAGGAAAATGATCACACTCCTGTTAATTAAATACTCATGTTAATTGAGTATTTTTCACTGCCAAAGGAGTCTTCAATTAACAGCATTCTACTGTATAAAACAAGAAAATCAGTAAAACTGATGGATGCTCCCCCAACAGTTGACTTAGTAAACAAGCAGATTCATAAAATTGTGGATCCCACTAAGGGAAATAATTTGGCACATGTCTTTGAAATGCACGGACTGTAACTCTGGTGAAAAATATGAGAGCAACTTTTTTATATATGTACAGTAATGGCTTCTGACAAGGATCCCTCATAACAAATTTCATTGAAATCCATCCACTCACTGCTGAGATATCGCTGTGGATGGACGCGTACACTATATGCCGCGTTGACGATATGTGTCTTAAATATTAAGATTTGACTCCTTCAAAAATATATTCAGCACTGGGACTGTTAAGTCCTGATGGATTTGTCTATTTAGTAAATAAAGAATAAAGAGTTCAGGCAGATTTTAACTGTTTGAGTGCTAGAAGTCACTACCGTGGGTCCACTGCAAAGTGTTGAAAACTACTTTAGTGACCTTATGCTGTAAGCATTAGCTTGTGGTTTCTTCAGCAGTAGAAAAAATGTTTTTTTTATATAAAACTGTTTTATTACTATTTATTGGAGAGCACTCTCCAAAAAATGGTAATAAAACAATTATTTATGAATAATATTTCGCTACACTAAGGCTCCCCTTGCTGGTAGCATGGTATCTTTGAAAAAAAATACTCATGTCACAAATCATTTTTGAAAAATAATTTAGCACTCTACCAGTTAATCCTTAATTCTAGTCTACATTTAACCCTTTATGCAACACAACGGCCAAAACCAGCCAGCGCTATTCACAAAAATCACCATTCAATTTTCATTATTTTTTCATTTTTTCTCTCGAAAACATAGCTTATGGCCCCTAATTGGAACAAGCTCATTGCAATGAGGTGCCATAAACTATATTTTTCACGTAAAAAGTGAAAAAAATTAGTTATTCAAGAATTTTATTTGCAAGTGTTGTCTGCTTTTCGTGTTAGGTAAAGGGTTAAGAGAGAAAAAACATTGAAAAAAGAAGTAATTTTCTGTCATTCATGTCTGATTCCCAAACAGAAAAATTTATGATGCATGTTACTGGAACGAGCCAAGTTGAAATGATAGATAACCCGTGTGTCAAAAAGAAAAATGAAAAATAAATGCATGTTTCAATGTTCTGCTTAATGCTGGTTTGACCTGTAAATCACACAGTGCTAAATAATTGTTACAAAGTAAAAGAAAACAAAAGGGAAAAAACTGTAGACCCAGGATAAAAGAATGTAGGAAGATAATTGAAAATAATGAATGTAACCAGCTATTTGTGAATTTCTTACAAGAATCATATTGGGATAAGAGCAGAAAATGGAAACAAAGAGATTCCTCTCAATGATTAATAAAACTTGCCTTGGTTACATAAATTATCCATTCACTATCATGACTCCTTCCAGGTCCAGAGGCCTAAACGAAATGCAATGAATAGAAAAAACTTCCAATAAACCACTATGAGGAAGTACAGAACTGATAGAATATTAGTGGCAATTATACACCGATGATAGCAATTATATGCTGATCGTATTTCCAATTAGGATTTTTTACTCTGTTCATTACCTGATAGATTTTCAAAGGTACTGTAGTATCTTCAACACAAAGAAATGACTGTTCCACTAATATATCTATTTGGTATTAATTCTTAACCCTATGAGAATCACTGATTAACCTGTGTTTTGTGGAAACCGGACCCTGGAATTGGGTCCTCTATAGTGAAACCTTAGGAAAAGACACAAAAATTATTCCAGCATGAAAATTTCTAACTCAGTTTATATTGTCATGTTACTCACCCAGCTCCTGCAGACAGCCCACTCTTGAGAAGTTCTTGTTTACTGTTGTAGAGAAGTTCTGCTTTCCTGGTGTAAATTATACGACCTGTTAACTTGTGGAGTGCTAGAAGCCACAATCAGGACTTTCAAAAAATTGGGGTACCAATACAAAAGCCAATATTTTCTTCACTCATGTTTCATATTCAATCAAATACAAATAATATTTTGTTCATATAACTTTGTTTTATTACAAATTATTGGAGAGTACCTGTAGGCACTCTCCAATAATTTGTAATAAAAGACATTTTGATGAGTAAATCAAACCACCAAAAATAATCTAGCCCACAACCAGTTAACCAATGCTCCACATCAATGATGCATATGCCTTCAACCAGTGCTAACCCTGCTTGCGCCCAGTTAATAAGTTGGCAAGTCTGGCAGATACTCACCACCGCACAGTAGGGATATGGACCAGACCACTTTGGACCGGTCCAGCCCTAGTCCAGTCCATGATGGATCAGGCTGCCAACTCCTTTCCACTTTGGATTGGCCAAACCTTGTTGGCTCGGTACTTTTTAATCTGTTACACTATTCCACAGTTGCAGATCATTGCAAATTACAATTATTGATGTAATTCATCGTCAAGAATATGTTTAGTCGCTTTTTATTGTGTTTGACGGGCTAACATGCTGACTTCAACAAAAACAAAGCGCAAAAACAAAGTAACTATCTGTTGGTTTTCTTTCACACCAGGTTTCCATTCAAAACTAAATAAAACTTTGCCTGCCTGCTAGTGCTGGTATTACAACAAAATTTCATCAACAAAAGCAAAAATACACAAGATGTTGTTCCCATCTTAGAAGGCACAACAGCTCTGAAAGAGTGTGAGCCCTGAGATCTTCCATTCAACAGTGTATCATGTTACAGGATTCCATCACCAAAAATAAAGAAATACAAAGAGTCATTCTAACTCTAAAGCAGTGAATTATTTTCAGTTACATTTTTGTAATATTTGACTATTGTATTAGCGAGTAGAGTCCTAGAAGCCTATATTTGAGTTAACGTTCTGAAGTGCAGATACTGCAGCTTAAAGGTTTCATTTTCTGTGGCTGTGCAGCAGGGGTCAGCCTGGCAGCTGATTTTAGGGAGAAGCGACTTCTCCCTCCAGAGACTTTAGGGAGAAGTCTGGGGCCAGGAGGGAGAAGTCAGTGGACATGAGGGAGAAGTCAGAAAAAAACAAAACTTATATGACACTGTGACAAAATAAATGTACATAGAGGACACAATTGTGGAGAAAAAAAATAAATAAAAGTTATACAAACATACTTAGACACACAAAAGTCATGTAGGTTAAAATCCTCCCCCCTCCCCTACAAAAAATTGTGTCATCCATGGTTTCTGAATACCCTAACTCTTTCCCTAACAGTGATGACTAGGGTTACCATGCAGTTGATTTTGTATTTGCCTCAATGCAGTGGATTTGAAATTTAGCATCACCCATGGTAAGAGTGTTCTCTGTTACATAAGGTATATTCTTTTAAAAAAAATATTTAAAGTATTCAAAATAAATTTCAAGTTCACATTAGAAGCTGGGTCATTCATGGTTTCTGAATGTCCTAAATGAATTGAAAAGCGTAGTTAAAAAAAGTTTTCGACATCCTTCGTAAATTGAGCGTCATTACTCATTAACAATTTGAGCTAATTTATTTCTAAGGTAAATGACAAAATATTTCAGTTGTCTCCCTTACCTGCTGCACTGGGTGATAATACTCGGTTCAGAAAAATGACAATTTCTGCCATCCATCTTACATTGACACGTGCGATTGGTGCTAGAAGGCCAGCCATTCTTATCCATCCTAATATGTGTGATTTCTATCGTAGCCTTATTACATTTAACCCCTTCCAACACACGTTTTCAAAGAAAAACTTTCAATGCAAAAATTGCGGGGCGAATTTCAATGCAAGTAATTTTTCAATGGAAGAGAGCCTAACCATAAGCAATTTCGTTGTTTTTTATGGATGAACTGTCCCCTGCACATTTTTTAGGGTTTTGAAACGGTGGTTACCTAACTTTAATAAACTCTAATAAACTCGATGCGTGTCTTGTGTGATTCAGTGTTTTTTGCTGACTCTTTTGGTTTTAAATAGCATTTTGTACTGGTTGATATCAGTTTGGGCGTATTGTTCGAACGACTACACCATTACAACTCTTTTCAGAAATATAAAACTGGGCTAGTTTAGACTATTTTCAGGGCCGTATGACGGATTTTAACAGCAGCCGTCGTGTTTACTTTTTGTGAATGCGGAAGCGTTGTTTTTTTTTGAAATAAAACATAAAAAAAATACAGTAAATTGCAATGTCTCCCAAGGAAGTTTTGGCGGGCGACTTGAATTTCGCCCCAATGTAAGCCAAGGTGATTTGAGGAATGACAAGGCGACTTCTTCGCCCTAGTCGCCCACTCGGCTGACCCCTGCTGTGTATCCTTCATATTATCTTTGAAGTTAAAATATTTAGTCTGTTTGAATTTGCCTTTTTACAATTTATGGAAGCATGTCTACAGGCAATCTACCAAAAACTGTCACAAGACAAAGATATGTGAACAAACTTTGATGACCAAATATAATTTAGTACTCGAGCAGTTCAGAACCTAAATTCTATTCAATTTTGCAACAATCCGAATGAGAATCCTGTTATATAATACTGTGGATGTCCAACAGTTTGCAAGATTCTTTACAAAAATCAGATTCAGGAATTTCGCTGCACTTTTAGCCTGTCAATTAAAAAAGGAATTCCATAAATAGAGGATATGGAATGAGCGTTTTGGATTATGAAATGAATCTAAGAACTTTCCATTTTGCCAGGCCTCTAGCAGGGAATGACGGGAAAGGAGAATGATCACTCTCACTCGCCATCACTCTCGTGAACTTTTCACGAGGGGAACAATTAATCACTCGCCTTCATGATGTATGTAGAAATTATGTATGAACATCAAGTTATATATTGCATTTCAATCACCCATTACATGACCCAACTAGGAGATAACACTTGCAAACATTATCTCGCATAACTGAAATCTTTCATTTTTTGCTTAAACCATAGCTTATGACACCTCATTGGAATGAGCTCAATAAGCTCGTTCCAATGAGGGATCATCAGCTATGTTTTTAGAGAAAAAATAACAAAATAACTAGTGCTGGCCAGTTTGAGCTGTCATTGTTAGTAGGTAAGGGGTTAAAATCACTCTCCTGAATTTTTCACTCTTGCAACATCAAAATGAGGAGAGTGATTATTCACTCGCCTGCATTCTCTTCATGACAATCACTGCAGTCTAGCGAGGCAAAACAGGAATTTCACAGACAAGTTTCATAAATATCGTGTGACCAAAACACAAATTTCCTATTCTGTTTCATATGACATCACAGTTAGTGAAAACACATCTGTTAGATAGAAAAGAAGGGTTAAAGAATGGAATTTCACCTTGAATGTCATGCATTTGATTGTGATGCTTCACAGCTGCCCGCTGTCATACGTCAGAACCTCATTAATTTGATATAGATGTTTTCGGTGATAAACAATCAGAAACCGTTCTTTTGAAATGCATCAATCAAATCACCAGAAGATGTTATGAAGCACCAATTAATATTTATTGAAAATATGAAACGGTAATAAGCGCAATCAAAATTTAATAGATTTTGTTCTGTTACCGATATTCAATGGGGAAGTTGAGGAAAGATGGTCAGTAAGGCTATGCCTTGGGCTGCAACGATATGCTTCCCTAACGATACGATATGTATCACGATTCAGTCTGCACGATATGATATGTATCATGATACACATGATATCTCACGCCTCATGCCATGCAAGCGCAACTATCAAATACCTTGAACAACATGTATTCATTTCCAGTAGCTTCTTTTGATTACAAATTTTTGAAAGCACTCTTTAAACAGTATGTAACTTCTCAAATTCATGACCATTTGCGTTCATTTATTTCAGGTTTTGATTTTATCGCCCGTTTTCTGGTGTTTTTTCCTCTCATAATTATGTTTAAACAATTTAATCCCTTATATCTTGTTTGACAGAGCTCTGTGAGCTCTGTCAAACAAGATATGATGGATTAATGAAATAAAAAGCAAATTAGAGGGAATTCATCACCCTTTGGTTAAATGAATAATCCTGTGTTAATGGTATATTTAGCACTGTCAATGCAGGTATGCAAAAAAAAAAAACAGCATTTCACTGCAGCAGCTTTCAAAATCTGCGTAACTGTTTTGCCGTATATTTATATTTTTTGTATCGCGATACACAGTGAACAACGATATGTATTGAATCGTGAGCAGTGTATCGCGGTTCGGGCGTATCACGATTAATCATTGCAGCCCTAGTTATGCCATTCCCTACAGTGTATGTCACTTTATGTAACATGCCCCTGTGTATACATATCTTCTATGAGAGGAAGGGGAGTGTGAAGGAGAACCAAGTCCTTTTTCAGATGTTTGAGAAGGGGAAGGGGAGTGTGGGCACAGTCAAATTGTGAATACTAAAAAACCTGGTCATTTTCTCCACATTGAGAAAACAAAAAATTCACAGTTCTCTTTTTGAAAAATGTGTTTGGCAAATGTGAAAACAGTAGAGGGATGAAAGAGGTTAAACTCAAAGGATATATCCACTTGAACCAAGTATAGATAACAAACCCTAAAATTATCAGTTGAGCTTCATAACAAAGAGAGCTGAATGTTTCCTGTCAGCTCACAAATGGAGAATTTTTATTTTTATCAACATGTATGGTGAATCATTTATATATGCATTCATGGGTTATCAGTGAGCTGCACCAGTTTTTAGAAAAATCTGTTTACCCATTGATTAACAAATTGGCTGAAAATATTCCCAGCATTCTACATATCAATTGCCCATAATATTCTCTCAACTTTTTCTTCAACCAAAAGTTGCATAACGATTTGTTTCTTTAAGTCACATTAATTAGCTATTGTATAGAAAAACAGGAAATGCTCGAATTACTTGTGAAATCAATTTAACTCTGTTTTCTTCCTAAATGCCCCTCCATAATAACTAGTAAAATTGTACCAGATAGACAATCTTGCCATCATGAATCTGCTATTTGGTTACAGGAACTGATACCCCTGTTTCCATCCCAACTCAGAACTCTGTATATATATGCCTTCCCCACCCCAAACCAAAAAGCTATTTTGAAAAATTAAAAAAATTAAAATAATAAAAAAGAAAACAAAAAAAAAATTGAACTATTTAGTACAAGAAAGGGCAATGCAAAGCATGTCCCAATGCCCCCGACGCGCAAAATATTTTTTGAAGTTGAAAGAGTGAAAAAGTGCCATTACTCTGGAAAAAAGGTGTGGAAGAAACTTATGCTATACAGGTATCGTTCTCCCATGATGCTCTATCACAACACAAAATATCATTAAAATTGGAATAGCAGTGGCTGAGATACAAGGGAAAATATAGGTAGGGATGGACAGACAGACGGATCGACAGTTGGATGATTGGATGGACGGAGGTCTCCATTAGATGCCCCTTTGACTTTTCAAGTCGGGAGCATAACAATCTATGTATATGACATCTCCTGACAGTCAACCCCCCTCCCCCTGCATTACCAGAAGAAATAAAACAAAGCAAAGTCAAACAGAGCACATTTCTTCCCATTACAAGAGAAGACCTGAATTATATCAGAAGCTTATCCCTTTAACTCTTAACCCGTTGAGTATTTTCAAGATATTTTTCATCAAATCTAGCCATGGTTGTTGTGAAACTAGATTTGTTGAAAAATTCATGTAAATTTAACTATAGAAATCTTTGGAGAAATCTTTTCTTGGCAGGAATATCTGCCAGCAGCATGCAAGGAGATAACTCTTTGAACCCGAGAGGCGGCTTTTTTGGCCCAGGAACATGTTATGTCAAAAGTTCAATTAGGATAACTGCTTAGTGAATGTGTGGGTTAGACGGTTAATATTTTCATCAAGCAGCAGGATGCACAGTGAAAATATTAATTGGTTTACCCCAACTTATGAATATGGACTCTTCCAATTGCTGCCATACAAATGGCATGGAAGACACCATGCATACATTTTACATGAAGGACAATTTGGCTTTTAATGAAAAGACTGCATAATAAACAACAAATAGTCAGGAGGTGCTGTTATAATTTGATCCTACAGCCCTAAAGGGCTCATGGATTCAATTATTACTGAACCACCTTGCATACACAAAATATATTATTCTGCCATTGTGATGAAAATAATGTTAAAGGGCTGTACGATTAAATTATTACTGAACCTCAAAACACAAAATATATTATTATTCCCTCACTGTGATGTAAATTCAAAAATGTACCTGGGTTTAAACAATATTGTACACAAAGAACAATTTTAACAAGTGGTACATGGTAATGTTAAAGGGCTCCTGGATTAAATTATTACTGAACTTCCTTGCATACACTGAATATATTAATATTCCCTCACTGTGATGTAAAAAATGTTAAAAGGCTTTAGGATTAAATTATTACAGAACCACACTACACCGACAAAATATATTATTATTCTGTTTCAAACAATATCCACTTTCAGCTTGGGTATACTTGTGTATTGCAAGTAGCACATTCTCACAACAAGCCAACTTTTCACAGTGTTGGGGATCCCAATGGTGAACCACACCCTTCCTTCACAGGGCTCTACACTATCAGCTCTATTTGTGCCTTTTCTGGAGTCTCCTATTTACTTCATACTCACTTTCCCATCATGGGTATTTTGCCATGTCCTCCCTTTGTCATTATGCATGCACATTCATCAAGCATCTCAACTTGTACAAGCTACAGGAGATCCCATTTCTTCCTCAACTTGCTGTTCATTTTGTATATATGTATATATATTTATTCACACAATCATTCTAGTTCCAGTGCTCGTTTTTACATACTTGTTACATGTACCTTTAAACCTCCACAAAGTTTTGCTGTCTTCCCACCACACCACCCACCCCCCAACAATTAACTGGCCCAATGCAAGTTTCACAGAACATAGAGCACCAAAACTGTCTCCAATATAGGCCTACATCTGTTACAAGGGCCTCGGGTAGATTTGATTTTCGAGAACTGACTTTTGCAAAGTTTCCTACTTCAATGACCTTCCACCTATTATGCTGCACACCCCACCCACCCCTGCACCCGAAAAAAATGAGAGAAAAAAAACTGACTAGGTACCCACCTACTATATAATGCCTGCACACCTGACTTGAACAAAATACGTTAAAGGAGATATATTTTTCTGCAAAGTCTGTGAATTAGCAAATTGTGCTATCCACAGAATGTAATGTACTGGCTTCTACTTGAAAACCCAAACTCTCACTCATGTAAATGTCTTTGTAGATTGTTCTGAGTGACCAGACTTAAAGAATTATAGGATATATATCCACAACAATTAAACAAATGAAAATTAACTGTCCATTTTGAAATATGAGTTTTTTTTTATTCTGTGAGATTAGTTTCAGTACAGCTATTTTTTAAATAATTCTTTTCACTTTACTAACATAAAACTGATTAAAATATTTGTCACTTCTGAAAGACTGAATGCATGTTAACTCATGAAAACCATTTTTCTTAAGATGTCACAAATGCTTATTTGGAGCTTTAGGTAACTTTTCAACATTTAGGACTATATCATGAATGTATAGGTTTATTTCTTTATTGGTGTTCAAGGGAACTATGAGATCTTGAGAAATGTTATGATACCTACCTGGACATCCTTCTCATTGGTATGGAAACAGAAGGGCCATATAATGGCATCACAGAGTACAGTGGAGCCCACTTAATTGTATATCTCTTAACTGAATAATCCTATTAATTGTATATATTTTCCAAACACCAAACCATTTACCATACTTTCAGTACAAATTTGACCTCTTATATGAATATGGGTTATAGAGCAAACTCCTGTTAATTGAATAAAAAAAATCATGTAATGTGTCGAGAAATTATCCTGACAGTCACCAAATACCAAATGTTTAGAGACCTATTTCACATAAGTGCATCTTATATAGACATTTATTATGCCAGTAATTGTTATTGACCAATCAGCTTCAATATCTAGTGACCGTATATGAGACTGTGTATCATCGAGCTGACCATATATAGACCTTATATACGGTCAGTTCCGACATTTTGTGTTTGACATCCAACTCTCGCTTCGATGTTCTTCCTAATTTCGCGTGTTCAACGAGCAACAAATAATTTCGCGTGTGTGTCTGTTGAGCAACATACAACTATAATACGTTTCTTCCAGTCTTTGAGAAATTTTAATAAACAAATGTAAATAAATACAATAAATAAACCACTAAAACGACATGTATAGATGCCAACTGGCACTGTCTGAGGCGAATGATGAATGAAACTGTTCCCACTTACCTTCTTGAAAGAATTGGTTAATCTATTTGCTCCAGTCGTTTATTTTTCCAGTACTTAACTCTGAATTAAAGTTATGAATTGTTAATATAAATTCCTGTTTATTGAGAAGAAAACTCTGACCTTCACATGACGTAAAACCGGGTAATTTCCTGATAGTGATAACAGAACATTTGAGCTAGGAATCTGGGTACACTTATGGTTGTGTCTCTTTCAAAGGACTGGCATAATAAATACGTTATGGGGCTTTCAGTGGGTGGATATGGTGTGATATAAGTAGTAATATTGATCTCACTTCACCTTATATCACACCATATCCGCCCACTGAAAGCCCCATAACTTATATTACTCTATTGTATCTTGTTGACAGTGCTCTCTGAGCTCTGTCAAACAAGATATAATAGAATAAATGCTCAATTTATCTCTAAAATACAGGAAACTGACCATATCCCCATGAATACTCCTGTTAATTGAATAATTCTCACTGGCAAAGTGGCTATTCAATTAACAAGGTTCCACTGTATTAGGCCCATCATGAGTCTCTGCTTTTAAGATTCTACTAGATTTATCTTACCTGAAAAAATTGCATACAGCTTGATCTTTCACATTTGTTATCCAAACTGACAATGGATCTACAAATCAAAAATAAATCCAATCATCAATCTGCGAATCAACACAAATGTTCAATGCGATTTTTAGAAGTTCTCATGCAGATATACAGTTCTTCTTTAATTTCATGCAGATAAAGTAAACATCACTCTTCTATTTTATCATGTTCCTTAGCAATCCACTGAGAGCAATCTTGCATCAGTTTTGATAGTGGAATAAAATAATCAATATTAACATGAAAAAATAATAATTTTCATTCTCTTTCATCTGCAAATTATAATATTTGAAAATATTACTGAGCTTCCAGATACATGGCATTTTAACTATCCTTAAATGTGTACTTGTATGTATAGTCCATTCATTTCACATTATTAGTAACTTATTTAAGCAATGTCAAGCCCAGTTACTCCTTGGATGGGTGACCATCTGAATGATTGATTCAGACTCCTGCGTTGTGACCTTGGGCAAGGCACGTAACGCTGATTGTCCACATGGCGCACTAAGGCGTACTGCACATCGATGGTGTGTATGTCTTCAACCAATCTAACCCTGCCTGTGCTGCAGTGCAGAGTTACGATGTTGGGGAGCTGGCAGCTGCTCGTCCTTGCTCGGTGGTTCTCTCCGGGTACTCTGGCTTCCTCCACCCATAAAACTGTCACCGACACGATATTATCTTGGCTGTTAAACTGTCATTAAGCCCTAATAAATAAATAAATAACTATATATTAGTAACTTATGATATGACTCTTGATGGCAAACCCATGGACAGAAATATATTCAACAAAAATAGACTGTCCGACTGTGAAAATAATCTCATGGGCGGTGACCTGATGTTCAATTTCACAAACCAGAACAGGATACTTGCGAACCATCTGAAAAAAAAAGACTAAAATAAAAAATTTTAAGATTGGTCTAATTTGGGAACCTTGCCGTCACAGTTGTTGTTCAGCCCCATTGAAGAAAATGTTTGTAATAGTGACTGTCTGATTTATGCAGGGATCAAAATAAGCGGTATCGCATCGCATTTTGCAATGTAAAATTCAGGAAAAGCTATGCAATCATTACATATGCATAGTGTAATGCGATCTACATTCTCAAGTTCTATATCATGGTGGACAATGGGCATTAGTCCTAACTTGTAACTGCTTGCCTGGTAGAAACGTGATGGCTCAATGGCAAATCAGCAGTTCGTGGACCACCAGGTAGAATAACTGAACTGCCGATTTGCCTTCAAGTTCTCAAGTATCCAATCCAGCAAATAAGTTGAGGACAGATACCAACCCACACGATGGCAGAGTACCAAATCAGTATGTCTGTACCATACATTCATGTACCAGTAATGTATGGATCAAACCACTTGAAACTTTGAAAGCTACAGTAGTGAATGAGTTAGAGAATCTACGTCTGGTGGTGTCTATCATGCCCGCAGAAATTTACTGCTCCCAGTAAAGCTTCTACTTCAGGGTAACAGCAGGGGGGGGGGGGGGGGGGGGGGGGGGGGGGGGGGGGGGGGGGGGGGCGAACCTCCTCCCACCCTACTTCCCAGTTCAAAAATAGGCCTGATCTAACCAGATTGAGAGCCCAAAATACCATGCATAAATTTCACTGTATCTTTTCCTTAACCCTTTGAACCCTTGTTTCCTGGAATGGTATCGCCTTTGTGCACACTTACAGTGAGAAGGGGCAGTCCAATATCAATATACAGGGAGGATAAAATAACAACTGCAGTCCGTAGCCATTCGGTTGCTGACTGCAGTTATTATTTTATCATTAATGCCTTGTGTATAGACCTCTTATAATAAGCCAATAATGGGATGAAATTGTGCCTTGGGCTGAAAAATCAGTCTTACTTAAATGAAAGGGTTAAGTAAGCCCACTAGGAAATTAATGCAATTAAGTCCCCAAAACACTCATTATTGCATATTGAATCTCCACCATAAAAATGCAACACAATTTTCTTAAAATGCTTAACATTTTTTGAAAATATATACCATTTTCGTCCATATTTTCAGGCTTCAAATATCTGACTATTATATAAATGTTTTCTGTGTTGGTACATATAACAACTTTTGAGGAAAATGCCGCTATAATCTTTTTAAATTAGTGCAGAACTGAACATAATCCTACAATGGAGCAAGCATCTCTGGCATGTCGTCAACAGCCAAGCTGATTGAAGCATTTTGCAATATATGCGATATGATAACACCAGTCCGTTGTTTGTAACAGATTTTTTCCTGAAATGTGAATGTTTTTTTAGGGTATCTTTTACAGATTTCAGAATGAAAAATAAAAATAACAAGATCGCACGTATCGCTGAAGCAATACAATGTCTCCTACCGGACTAATGAGCATTAATAATTATACCAATGTTATAACCTAGATGTGATCAGCATGAATTCCGTTGAAGTGTTTCTCCAAAAAGTCCGGAAAACCGATATTTTGGTGCTCTTCCATATTTCCAATGGCCATAACTCACATAAGAATAATGCAATCAGCATGAAACTCAAACTTGATCTGTAAGTCATCGTTCTATAGTAGGTTACCAAGAATGAAATCATTCGGTTGAAGCATTTCCAAAAAAAAGTCCTGAAAACTAAAGTATGACTGACACACTGACTGACAGACTGACGGATGGACAGAGTGCAAATGAAACTTGCTCTGTAAGTCATCGTTCTATAGTAGGTTACCAAAAATGAAATCATTCCGTTGAAGCGTTTCGAAAAAAATTCCGGAAAACTGACATTTTGGTGCTTTTCCATATTCCCAAGGGCCATAAATCACACAAGAATAAGGCAATCAGCATGAAACTCAAACATGATCTGTAAGTCATCGTTCTGTAGTAGGTTACCAAAAATGAAATCATTCCGTTGAAGCGTTTCCAAAAAAAATTCTGGAAAACTGACATTTTGGAGCTTTTCCATATTTCCAAGGGCCATAACTCACACAAGAATAATGCAATCAGCATGAAACCCAAACTTGATCTATATGTCATCGTTCTATAGTAGGTTACCAAGAATGAAATCATTCGGTTGAAGCATTTCTAAAAAAAAGTCCGGAAAACTAAAGTATGACCAACAGACTGACTGACAGACTGACGGATGGATGGGCAGAGTGTAAATGAAACTTGATCTGTAAGTCATCGTTCTATAGTAGGTTACCAAAAATGAAATCATTCCGTTAAAGCGTTTCCACAAAAAGTCCGGAAAACTGATATTTTGGCACTTTTCCATATTTCCAAGGGCCATAACTCACACAAGAATAATGCAATCAGCATGAAACTTAAACTTGATCTGTAAGTCATCGTTCTATAGTAGTTTACCAAAAATGAAATCATTCCGTTGAAGCGTTTCCAAAAAAAACTCCGGAAAAATGACATTTTGGCACTTTTCAATATTTCCAAGGGCCATAACTCACACAAGAATAAGGCAATCAGCATGAAACTCAAACTTGATCTGTAAGTCATCGTTCTATAGTAGGTTACCAAAAATGAAATCATTCCGTTGAAGAGTTTTCAAAAAAAAATCCGGAAAACTGACATTTTGGCACTTTTCCATATTTCCAAGGGCCATAACTCACACAAGAATAATGCAATCAGCATGAAACTCAAACCTGATCTATATGTCATCGTTCTATAGTAGGTTACCAAGAATGAAATCATTCGGTTGAAGTGTTTCTAAAAAAAGTCCGGAAAACTAAAGTATGACCAACAGACTGACTGACAGACTGACGGATGGATGGACAGAGTGTAAATGAAACTTGATCTGTAAGTCATCGTTCTATAGTAGGTTACCAAAAATGAAATCATTCCGTTAAAGCGTTTCCAGAAAAAGTCCGGAAAACTGATATTTTGGTGCTTTTCCATATTTCCAAGGGCCATAACTCACACAAGAATAATGCAATCAGCATGAAACTTAAACTTGATCTGTAAGTCATCGTTCTATAGCAGTTTACCAAAAATGAAATCATTCCATTGAAGCGTTTCCAAAAAAAACTCTGGAAAAATGACATTTTGGTGCTTTTCCATATTTCCAAGGGCCATAACTCACACAAGAATAAGGCAATCAGCATGAAACTCAAACTTGATCTGTAAGTCATCGTTCTATAGTAGATTACCTGAAATGAAATCATTCCGTTGAAGCGTTTCCAAAAAAAAGTCTGGAAAAGTGATATTTTTGCGCTTTTCCATATTTCCAAGGGCCATAACTCACACAAGAATAATGCAATCAGCATGAAACTCAAACTTGAACTGCAAGTCATCGTTCTGTAGTAGTTTACCAAAAATGAAATCATTCCGTTGAAGCATTTCCAAAAAAACTCCAGAAAACTGATTTTTGGTGCTTTTCCATATTTCCAAGGGCCGTAACTCACACAAGAATACTGCAATCAGCATGAAACTCAAACTTGATCTGTAAGTCATCGTTCTATAGTAGTTTACCAAAAATGAAATCATTCCGTTGAAGCATTTCCAAAAAAACTCCAGAAAACTGTCTGATATTTTGGTGCTTTTTCCATATTTCCAAGGGTCGTAACTCACACAAGAATAATGCAATCAGCATGAAACTCAAACTTGATCTGTAAGTCATCGTTCTGTAGTAGTTTACCAAAAATGCAATCATTCCGTTGAAGCCTTTCCAAAAAAACTCCGGAAAACTAAAGTGTGACTGACAGACTGACGGATGGACAGAGTGCAAACCTATATCTGGTAGGGGACTAAAAAGCCTCCGACCCTCATCAAAAATTTGAGGCACAATTGCCTGAGAACACAGATATATTTTGAATGGCCTATTATGGCAGTTGTTTCTAGGCAGGTCTTTGCTGCCCATAGAGGCAGCAAAGCTTTACCTAGAAGCAACTTCAAAGCCACAGGATACTGAGGATATGGATTGTGATTGCGTAGCAAAACTCTTTAAAAATATTCAGTTCTGTAAGGGCTAAACATGGAAAGAAGCATGAGAAAAACATTCTATCTGTTATAAGCTCTAATTTGCGAATACTCCTGTAAGTTGTTAGTATCGGTTTCTGCTTTGGAGGAATTTAAAGGTCTGCTAGAAAATTGGTGACCTGTGAAATGCAAGCGGAGTACTATATTTTTATCCAGTATCTATTCATTACCAGGATCTGTTTTTAGCTCACTAATTGTTTATTTGGGTCAAACTTCAGGCCTAAAATTTGAAAGGAATGATTTCATCGTTCCTCTGGTGGTTATCTAAATGAAAAAAACAGATAATCAAAAAGTTGTTCGTCTGAAACTACAAACAGTTCGTCAAAAAGTTGTGTCTTATCACTTTACTTGATAGCAATGTTTTAAAATGTTCCTGTGGGAAGACCCCTCCTCTCTTCAATGCTCAAACTCCCTAAGGCAGCTTACGCCCCCTGTGCTTGCCGCAGATGCTTTCGAAATCTGTGAACCGCCATACAGTAGGGCCAGCATATAATTCAGAGATGATCCGCTATGACACCTAGCAAAATTTCCACCAATGAAGCACTGGTGCTACCAGGCTAATCCTTGGTGCTTCATTAGTGGAAATTTTGCTAGGTGTCACAGCAGATCATTTCTGAATTATATGTGTGGAAAAATTCTCACCCATAGATTTTGACCCATCCACGATAGCTGTACTGTAATCGGTCCTCTTTATTATATCCAGTAGGTTTTCTCAAAATTCAAGATTATATTCTTTGTACTTATTTACTTGAAATTAGACAGAATCACCTAGAAACGTAATGAGGTGACTTAATTCAGTCAATCAGCAATTAATAGAATAGTAGAACATTGGAAAAGTTTCTCATTTTGGAACTTTCTATTTAAAGACTTTACAAATCTCTCAATAGATTTCTGACATGCAATCATGTCATTCAACTCATTGAGAAGTGACAATTGCTTATTCATTCAGCATTCATTGAACATTGGAGATTACTATTACAGGATAGTGCATTATTTTAGATAGCAGCTGAGGATATTAATCTTCTGTGGAACATATTTGTGACATTTCTTGTCATTTTGTATTTGAAAAGTGTTTCCAAATCTTTGAAGATAATTTATGTGAGCTGTGAAACAGAATTTACATTTGTGAAAAGCCAGGATTCTACTGGATTAATTTAAAACTATCTGTGGAGCTAACAATTATTGGAGATTATTTCCATTTTAATTTAGCTGTGTCAGGGTTCGTATACACTTGAGAAAAAAAAAATTCCAGGACTTTCAACGACTTTTTACAAGCATCTTCCAGGACCTTTTCAGGACCTTCTGATAACATAATGCTGACCCTATTTCATACTTGTGTACCTGTTTATAACATAATATTTAGCTACATGTTGCCAATGTCAAAGTTTGTTTTACAAAGTCCACATCAGGCTTCATTTAAACGTGGCGCCCTTTCTAGCCATACTTTATGTTTCTCCATTTGCAGCCATTCTGCATTCAATTTACATTTTCCTGGCATAGCTGTACAATAACTTCACCCAGTTACACAAATGTACTGTTAGTTAATTATGCGTAAAGGTTTTCCTTTGTTGACACCGTTCGATAACGGAAGACAGGTCACATTATCAGCGAGAATAAACGCTGCCACCTGATTAGCTAATGCAACGAATGTTGCCTGAGAGAAGAGCTCTGATTGGACAGTATTTGTGTTTTGCGGGGAAAAGTTATTTATATCACGTAATGGGTTGAATAATACTGGGAATACCCAATGCACGATTAAGGAGGCACGCTGTTTTTTTATGAAAAAACACTGACTTTTTGCACTGTCAATCCACGTAATTTCGCAAGTTATTAGTGCAATTTTTTTTTTATAAACACGCTACATTATTGACACTACATATTTTTCAAGCACTTTCTAGGACTTTACTACAGGAGATATGATTTCCAAGCACTTTACAGGCCCTGGAATTTCGATTTTTTAATTCAAGCACTTTTAAACACCTTCAAGGACCCGTATGAACCCTGTGTGTGCTTTATTGGAATTTATTGGAGACTGCCAAATTTTGTTGTGAACATTTCATTACAGTTCACTGAACACTGTTTCTGCAGACAAATTCTTGGGACATAATAATACCCACTGGAAAGTTTCTTAATCATACCTGTTACTTGAGTCTATTGAACTTTATTTTGGACTGATTAGTACTTCTGTTTTATTTTTCTGTAAACCATACAGAGTAAAAGATTTTGAATAGTTAAATTGGAGTTATTATTGCTGGATCTCAGATTTCTTTCCATTACCATCAGTTATCATTCATTGTTATAACACACTTTAACAATCATCCATATCAAATCTGCAAGACAGACAAGACCTCTTTCATGAAACAATGAATATAACATAAGATATTAACATTTTACTGTATTGCCCAAAGTCCATTTAAAAATATTAAATTATCTTCAGTGCCACACCCCCCCCCCCCTCCAACCCCACAACCCCTAACCCACCAAAACACTTTATGTTCAATACTATGGAAGTGAAACAACTTCTGCAGTCTGCATGGATAGAATTTTTAAAACAACAGCTTTAAATTAACTGGTAGAGACATGCTGCATTATTGTTGATCATCTGTGACGGGGTCGATTTGTGCAAATCGATGTTTGTCATTGTTTTTCGGTTGCCTTAATTCTTTCAAGAGTTTTCTAAATACTTGTGGATCCCTCGTGGTTCATGTTAGAATTAATAATACAGTACACATTAGTTTGGCTTTCTGTTTAAGATATACATGTAATTTTCATTTTGAAAATTTTGATTGCTATATCATTTGATGAAAATTAACAACTTCCACCATTTTGTGAAGTAAACAGAAGTATTTTTAAAAGCTGTGATTTTATTGGTTCAAGACATTTAGCAGCTCCAATCAGTATGCAGCTGTTACTCTTTTTCCGCACGGATTCATATCTGTCACAAGTCAATGGGTATCTTGAAATCTTATTGATTGTTTTGCCTATATAATTGGCACACGCAGTCATTTCACTTCACTTCAGTAGAGTCATTAGAACCTACTGGTTCGCTAACTTTACCTTTTCTGACAAGGGCTCAGAAGTTCAACTTTGGGTGGTTTGTGTGCTTTGAACTAAATTATGTAGCTAAAATTCTGGGCCCCCTCCAAAAGTAAATTTTCTCTTCTGTCGTTTAGATGGGTAGATGACAGTTTCTTGTATTTCATTCCTTCCAAAAATAATGCGAAAGTTAGAAAGATTTACAGTAGGTTCATTCATAGATAAAATCTTTTTTAATCAGAATCAGAAGGTAGTCTACTAGGTCTCTAAAACCCATGCTTTGGGATACAAAAAATATAGTTTGAGTGAACACGGAAATCATAGATGGTATACTAGGTCTCTACAAACCCACGTATTGGGAAATGAAAATATAGATTGAGTGAACATTAGAATCATAGGGTAGTATACTGGGTCTATACACACCCACGTTTTGGGATATGAAAAATATAGTTTGAGTAAACACTAGAATCATATCGTAATATACAAGGTCTCTGCAAACCCACATTTTGGGATATGAAAAATATAGTTTGAGTGAAAATTAGAATCAAGAGGTAATATACTAGGTGTCCACAAACCCATGTTTTGGGATATAAAAAATACAATTTGAGTGAACACTAGAATCAGAAGGTAGTATATTGAGTTACTTTTGACAACTGTTAGGGGTTGGACTGAAGTTTTGATCATTTATATACTCTCCCAAAAAAGAAAGTGTGCATGATAAAAAATAACATTAAATGATATATATCATTTTCATTCATGGAAATTTTATTCAATCACAGATGAATCAATTTGTGATCAACACGAGAAATTTTATTATGCTACGACGAATACTCTTGGTACCATGGAGAGTCAAAGACACTAAGGGTCAAACACAAAAGTCACACACTCATCTGGTATGACCTCCGTCTGCATCAACTACTGCTGTGCATCTATGCCTCATGGAAGCGAACAAGTTAGCATGGCAGTGGGTTAGGGTAGGGTTAGGTTAGGGTTAGGGTAGGGTTATGGTTAGGGTTAGGTTAGGCTAACCCCAACCCTAACCCTACTCTACACCACTGCAGTCGAGCACGACGATGACGTAACGTCAAAATCGGACAAATTGCAGGTCTTCGAGGACGTAAGCCGTATTCTCTCAGGCGGTTGATTACTGTTTGAGGATGTATCCGTCTAAAGTTAGGGATGTTCCTGGCTGTTGTCATTGCCGTTTGTTGCCGGTTCCCGAGATGGACGACACGGATATACCGATCTTGTGCAGGGGTGGTAACTCGGGGTCTCCCGGAGCAGGGTCGGTCTCGAACGTCATCATGTTGTGCATGTTGATGGACTAGCCTGTCTACAGTGTTACGGTGGCAGTTCAAATGCTGGGCAACCTCTCTGTGTGTTCTGCCAGCTCTAATCATACCCAGGGCAAGGAGACGTTAATTCATTGTCAACCTTGGCATGATAATGTGGAGTCGTTTTAACAGCAGCGCAAGTTTGAATGTGAACGATAGGAAGGCCGTACTTTAGTGTTTGAATACCCAAGGATTCACACTGCTGCATGAATTTTCAGACTCTCCACGTGCAAAACATGTCTTTTCACAAACGTGCAGCACGTTATTTAACGTTAATGAAATTTTAACGGGGAAAGCTGTTTTTGTGTTCAATATAACTTATTCATGAACAGGTTAACACTCTTTACACCTACAAAATTATTTTTTTTGAGTTTGATCAATTTCTGCAATGCACACTTTCTTTTTTGGGCGAGTATATTATAAATGGATTTGTTCCCTTTACCTTCTAGTCATGAATCGATATAGAGGTATTGCTTTTTATCACTCATTAGGTTGCAGCCATTTTTTTATATAACCATTGGTTGAATACAGTTTGAGAACCACCACTGACTCACACATCCAGATCTCTCATTCACCTTCCATTATTCAGATGTGCTATGAAAATTTTATTTTTTTAAATTTTTATACTTGGTAAAACTTTGAAAATTAAAAACTTGGCAAATTACCTTTCTGTGTCATATTCATTAGTGAAAGATCTTTAAATTCTTGAGTGAACATAGTTCAAGAAAAGACAAATCTGGAATTGTTTCAGGGTCATGGTTCAGGTAGGTGTGGGCTGGGGGGTCTTGCCCCGGGTTTTGATGTACCTTTCAACTCGTCCTGTTACACATCAAAACTTGTACATGTCTTGACTTTGCCTAGTAACCATTTATGGGAGAGTGCCAATATTTGGGCAAAATTATTAGGCGAAATAATACCCCAATACATTGTAATTGATGCATGAAAGCCTTAATATAAAGATGGAACTTGAGGCACTAATGAAGAAAAACAATTTCCTCATTGTTGTTTCTAGAGGTCACGGTACGATTAAAATCGACTTTTATTTGATTTTTTTTTTCCCAAGTCGATTATGAAATTCCACAATTGCGCCAGCTCTAAGCAAGGCATAGGGTGCTAAATTAGGAAAGCTTGAATGGGATCCCCAAATGCCTGTAGACCTTTATAGATACTTACTACAGCCATTCAAAGACTAACTCCAGTAACAATACCTAAACAAAGACTCTCTTTATCTGGTAGGACTGCATTTTCTAAAGTATCAAGGAGCTGAGGGAACAGATTATTTGAACCCACTACTAATCATTAAAAAACAATTCAACAATTAAAATGAAGTGTTTGTTCCTCCAGCAATAAGTAAAAAGAAACACTTGTCCCAACAACAAACAACCAAACCTATATAAAACATGTTACATGCTATTTTTCAACAAATCAATAAAACTATATATTCGTGAAATAGGATTCTGATATTTGGGAAAAATGTCAGGGCTTTCAGTTTGAGATGAAACATTGCATAACTGCTGACAAATGACAAATTTAGCAATAAGTCACCCAATGTGAACAGTTACTGTAACAGTCAGTGCAGATTATCATTGGTTTAAATTTGGAAATTCTACTGTCCTGTCTACTCTCTCAGACCTTAGAATGTTTATTTTCTTTTTAAACTGTTCTAGTGTTTTGTCTTAACAGACACCATTATAAAAGTGATCAAATAGTGGTTACATCGAATTGGAAACAAGTTGAGGCGAGAAGACTTATGTAAGCAGGTACAGCTGGTCACATTGGATATTTCGACTTAACCTGGAAATTTTACCTGGGGAAATCCCAAAGGATTCCCTGTATTTTTATCAGTCTATTTAGAAATAATTGGCTTTTTGTATGCACACACTGATGTCATGATAGCACTTTACTTTTAAAATAGTGTGCGCAAAACATATTTGATACAAGCCCTACACTGTTTGAGACACCTTATTATTTTCAAATAAACAAAAGCATACAATTTTACTTTCATTGCCAGAATAAATGTGATGGTACTTGACCAGTCAACTGACACCGTCAACTTGAGGTGTGTTATTTTAAGTGTCGAGGACTGCTGCTTTTAACACTCCTCGTGGTTAAGTAGGGTGTGCAGGTGTGATCACATGCTCAGAATTTAAGGACTGACACGTAATTAAAATAATAAACAGGCGTGTAGCCAGCAATTGTTTTTAGAGGGGTCGCCCACAAGCCCACAATGCAACTCAAGGATGAGAAGGTCTGGTAACTTAAAAGACTGAAATCTTGACCAGAGGCCAAGCCTTGGCCATAGGTCAAGTCGGAGGAGATTATGGGAGGGGGTGACCCCCTCCCATAATCTCCTCCAACAAGACTTTTGGCCATCGGTGGTGGTCCAGTAAGGGGGGGAGGGGAGGGGCTCACACAGAAAAATTATTCAATATTTGATATCAGCAGTGATCAAAGATTTCATACTGAGTGAAAGTGAATCAAATTCAATGTAGGCATGTATTAGATTGCTGTGGACAATATCAGCTGCAGACCCTTGGGATTTGGGGGGGGGGGGTCATATGACCTCCCTGGCTACACCCTTGATAAATTCTAATATTGTGTACGTGCCAACATGCAAGGCACACTAATGCCCCTACCCAAAATCCTTCATAAGGAAACCATATAGTAATTAATGGCAAAACGAAGACCATAACTACCATTTTAATAGAAAAAAAAAGGTGAAAATTGGCCTTCCTCTCCAGTAATCATAGGGAGCACTTCCCAACTGCGTGTCATTTAAAAGCATTTCCTCAGCATAGCCCTAGCACAGATATACCAACTGATAAATAAATTGGGAAAAGAACAAAAAACAGACATGGCTTATGAACCCCTCCCTGGAACAAGATCAGCAAGCACGCTCAAATTAAAGAGTCATCTGAGCTATGTTCTGGCAAAATAAACACACAAAAAATGCGAGTCCGCACATAAACTGCAATGGATGGTAAAAATGAAACAAATTCCAAGTCCATAGATCGCAATAACTCTGACAAAAATATTCTGAATGTCACTGCATTGAACAAGGGCTAAACATCTATAAGATACACTTGTACACCAAATATTCATTCCAAGAAGCATTTTAAAAGTTATTGAGTTTAAAACTCTTTTGGTCACAGACGGACAGATGGACCAACCAAGATTGCAACATATAGAGCTGCTTGTTGCAGCTAAAAAAAAACAACAAATATTTGAATGGCAATTTTTGAATTCTACTTGTTGAATTTGATCAATACATTACGATAATGGTTAAACAATTACATCTACAACATAGACTATTTAGTGGAGTAGATCATTAACCCTCTGCACACTGATGCCAAAATATAAAAATTTCAAATTCAAGATTTTTCCCATAATGTAACTAGGAATTTGACCAATTCAATCTTGAGCTCTGTCAAACACAATTAAATTGGTTGAACTCCCAGTTGAATTTTGGGAAAAATTTTCTGCATTCAATTTTAGAACTTTGACATCAGAATGCAGAGGGTTAACTCTTTGCTGCTGGTGGATATTCTTGCCTAGGACAGGATTTCTCTTGCCACTGAAATAAGTATAATTTGGGCATATTTTGTCCAATTTCTCCCTGTAAACTGAATGGGTTTTCATCAATGATTTCTCGATTTAAATTTAGATGAATTTTTCATCATATCTAGTCATGGCTGCTTCATAGCAGCCATGACTAGATCTGATAAAAAATGTCTTGAAAATACTCTGTGGATTAAGAGTTAATGCCACCAAAATACTTCAACATGGTTGCGAAAAAGCACCAGAACAATCAATAAATGTTCTATGTGATGTAACCAAGACATGGCCAAACATGCTTTGATGACAATGAAAAAATCTAAGCATTATAAACCTCCTTGTAAACATTTTGTTAATAATGTATGGATATTAAGTAAGTAAAGTGCTTTACAACTATATACACTTTAAACCCTAGTCAGCATTTCAGCATAACTCAATAACTGATGTTCTTCCTGACACCAAGAAGATTGAATGAATCATCAGTTTTTTTTCTCCCATCAATTTTAAAACTTGATACATTTTCTGATGAAGTACCAACTCAATACTCAACACTCAGTGTGACCCCAAATATGGACTTAGCAGGCCTTTAAAATTGCAAACGTCCTGTAACTTAACCTTTATTCCGTTCATGTAAGTTCTTTTCTGTTATGTGAAACATCAACTGAAAAAGTGATTCAGCAAAAAAAAATGGGTTAAGCAAAATTTTTTTGCTTACCCGAATTTTGGGTTAAGCAAATTTTTTATTTTTAAAGGCCCGCTTAGGAAATGTGTTTGAACAAATCCGAAGCTCATATCCTTAACACATTACCTAATGAACTCTTCGAATCTGCCTGCATAATATTCAAATTTAGCGGTGCAAACACCAACAATGCATAATTAAATGAGAGTGTCAATGATACTGTAGCTTAACTTGACTGTATGTAGTGTTTGATGAAAAGGATAATGTTCTATGTTTATGAAAGGATTATGAAATAAGACAAGAATTGTGATAATTGAGAATATGTTAATTTCCGTTCCCCACATGCTATTTTCAATAAAAATATAAATTTTATAGTAAATTTCCTTTCTTATTATACCTATCGCAATTGTTTACTACAGGCTTGCACTACAGTGGAAGAACCTAACTCGGATAAAATACTCTCTATTTTAATCTTTCCCAAGAGATTTGGGAAAGAAAAGTGGTGTAAAAACACCATGAAAAAATAAGCCAAAACTGGGTCGAGCGCCATCGGCGCATACCCAGTATGGGACGCTCTTCCATAGTACAAATCCACGACTTCCGTAAACCAATGCACAGTGCATCATCAATTCATCATTCTTTTGATTCTGACAACACAGGAGTTATGTGATCAGCGGGGAGGAAGGATTCTTACCCGAATAAGAAGACGGGAGGGCCTCCATGTAAACAATTGTGGCAGGTATAATACGAAAGTAAATTTACTATAAAATTTAGATTTCTTATCAACCTACCTACCTTACAATTGTTTACTACAGGCTGAATAGACAATAGGATGGAGGGAATGTCATAACCAACCCCCAAATAACCCAACTGCACTGGAACCGTGGACAGAGGAAGAGGTCCCTAGGCCTATCAAACCATAGCATCACAAACATTAGTAAAAGACAATGAGAGATGAGGCAGTAACAGCACAGAGCTGGAACTGACCTTGTAAGAAGCCTAATGGCTAGGGTAGACAACAGCCTGAGCAGAAGAAAGAGGACCCAAAGCAAAAAGGTCCTCTGACTGCTCCTGCAACTGATGCAGATAGAAGGTGGAGAAAGAAGCATTTCTCCAGTAGCCTGCCTGCATAACATCCAACAACTTGACAGAGTTAGTATAAGCCCAAGAGGTAGACAATGCACACACCTCGTGGGCAGAAATACGATTGGTAATACAATCATCAGTCGCTAGACAAGCGTAAGCCGCACGAATAACAAGACAAATCCATCCAGAAATGGATTGAGGAGAGATCTTCTGGCGACCAGGAATAAGAGGCAGAAAAAATTGTTTCCTGCCTTTCCTAATGAACTGCGTCCGATTGAGATAAATGCGAATTGCACAAACCGGACAGAGCAAAGGGCGATTACCCTCAGCAGAAGGATGAAAAATGTAGGAGTTAAGTAGACAAGCATTTGTGATGGAAATTTAACTATTTCCAAAGGCTGTAACAACGCAAAAATTTGTCGCATCAAAAATTCCTGATCACATGCACATCTACACTTGATACTGATACTTCAAACCAAATTTCATAAAAATCCAATAAAAAATGTAGAAGGAGTTAAGTGGACAAGCCTTTGTGATGAAAATTTTGTTATTTCCAATGGCCGAAACCAAGCAAAATTCATCATATCGAAAATTCCTGACCACATGCATATCTACACTTGATACTGATACTGCAGACCAAGTTCTGTAAAAATCCAATAATTGATACTGATACTTCAGACGAAGTTTCGTAAAAATCCACTGAAAACTGTAGGAGTTAACCGGACAAAGTTTGTGATGGAAGGTCAGACTGACGGACACCATTTCAATATCCCCCTCGACGATAATAATTGTGACATTGACTTTGACCAATTCGCCCCAAATGTAAGCACCATTATGGACAACCTATATATGAAGTACTAGCAGGCTGACCCATCCCAGGAAGAGTATCCCTCACCTGTGCAAAGGTAAATTTCCAGTTGCATTGCATATCAAGGAAGATAATGAAAGCTTCAATTTCTAGCCTGACTGAATGACCCTCTCCACATTTATATAATAGATGGGCATTGTGTAATTAAGGAATTAAAAGTTATTGACTGGAACTGAGTGGGACAGCTGGCTGGTTGGGTGGCAGGCTGTGTGGCTGGCTGGCAGACTGGCTGGATGGAGATATACTCCCGCACATGTCAAGTACAGCTGGAGTTGTCATCCAGAAATCTAAAATAATAGAAATTAACAAAAACACCTGAACAAAATAAAATGTTAGACAAACACCAAATTCAAACTGTATCTGCATTTTCTGTGGGAAAGGCTTATATTAAATATGTTGAGTGAAGTTATCATCTGGAGACCTAAAATCATGGAAGAAATTCCGCGAAATTAAAAGGCAGTAACTTTACAAAAGAATGTCACAAAAATGTCAAAATCGAACATGATCTGCATAGGGTTAAAATTTGTGCTAGAATCTGAACCGTTTCTTTGCATATGTTCATTTGGTTCTATATAGACAGCCAAAACTACACAAGAAACCACTGCCAAGGTACTGTAACTTCAAAAGCAAGACCACTGAAAGCCAGTTTGTTAGAACATGTTCTTTGTCTACATTTAATCCTTTACCCAATGAATCAGCCACATCCGTCCACGTAATATGCAAATTCAGCAACTGAACAAATACTATTTTTCAAAAAATTTCCACAAAATCATATCCTGTAACCCCTCTTTGGAATGAGCTCATATTGTTCTGTTGAAATTTTTTTTTAAATTTAAAAAAATGATATTTAAAATAATAAATTTTGAAATCGTCTGCATTGGGTAAAGAGTTAAAACAAGACACCAAAATTGGAACTGGGCCTTTAAGGGTTGAACACTGGTAAATAAATATGAGGTTTACCTTTCACCATGGAATATGTACTGTTGCACTCACAAGGGTGTGAGAGTACTCTCATATTCTAAATTATTCAGAACTAAAAATTGATTCTTGCAGCAGGAGTTTATGAGAATTACTGCCAATTTTTGTGAATTGGGACAAATTTTAAGGCCGGCTGCATTTTCTGTGAGTAAGACCTATGCCAAATATGGACTGGCAAATGTCAATTACAGCTGGAGTTTTCTGAAAATCTAAAATCATGGGAATTCAAGCCAATAAAGGGCAATAACTACCTCTTGAAATGTTGGGACAAATGTCAAATTTAAATGGATCTGTATTTTTTGTCAATATGGTCATGTACCGAATATGGAAGAATTATAACAGAAGTTATCAGCGGAAACTAATACAGTTTTGGATGGATGGATAGATGGACGGATGGGCGGGCGGCAACCTGAAATGCATTCATTCATCGAAGGGGACATACACAGAATGTTTAGTGAAAATCAGCCTTGCAGTTTTTTAGAATGAGCCACATTGGACGATGCAGGATTAGTTAAGCTCCCTATCAGGTGAGTAAGAATGTAATCTACAAGTCAAATATGAACACTGTAAATTGCAGAATCCATGCAACTACAGATAGTGGGCAAATACAATATACCTGGTCCACTGGATAATAGTACCAAATATAATCATTATGAATGAAAGTACCAACAAGAGATAACTGGTTGAAACAAGTGAGATGGCCTAAAATCCACCCCAATGCAACTACTCCAAAGAAAGGGTTTCACAAAATGAAGCCGGCACTTTGCCATAGGAAAAAGCAGGGATTTCCAAATAATTGAGGCTTCGGAATCACAAATTGAATGATTCATAAAAAAAACCCCTGAGAAATGTCACTGAAGTAATACATGCCCCCACCCCCACCCACCACAAAAAAAACAATACCAAATGGAACTTATCTTAAACATGACTCGAGACCTCCAACATGTGGCACTCATGTCTGAACTTGACAGTGAAGATGCACATTTATATTTATTTATTGGTGTTTAAGATACACTTACATGCACAATGGCTAATCATGACCATGACAGTTTTACGGGTGGAGGAAGCCGGAGTACCTGGAGAAAACCACCGAGCAACGGCGAGCAACTGTCAGACCCCCCAACATACTAACTCCACACAAGCAGGGTTAGCATAGGTTGAAGACAGGTGCACCATCGACGTGCAGTACGCCTTAGTGCACAGCATCACCATGCCCCCACATGGGCAATGGGGGTGAAGTGTCTTGCCCAAGGACACAACGTGCTTGCCGCAGGTGGGATTCGAACCGAGGACCTCTCGGCTTGCAGCCTGCACCTCTACCTACTGAGCCACCGTGCCTCCTTGTGAAGATGCACAAGCAACTATTATATGCAACATACCTTCGGAGTATCCTTTACGTTTGTACAAAGTTTAATAATTGTAGTTTGATTCGTTTCTGAGTTATGGCTGAGACATGAATATGTCTGTCTTCGAAATGTGACCTTGACCTTGAAGTTTCAGACCCAGCTATAGCATGTGACACATTCTCCTATTGTCCGTTAAATTGTGTGCGGTTTGATGACTGTAATGCCAAAAGTTTGTGAGTTATTGGCTTGGACACAGATCCTCACTTCAGCCACCTAAGACAGAGGCATAAGGCCAAACAAAATTAAATTATTGATTCTCAAGCAATTTTCTTTCAAAACAAATGAGGGAGGGTGGTTTTTATTTTTAATTTTTTTTATTCCTGATGGAATGGTCGCTGATGCCTAAAATCCAGTTGTGAGAGGCTAAAATTAAACACGAGAGCTTCTATATTGATTTCATGATAGTTTTTATTGTAAGAGTAATCAAAAACACAAAATCAATATAGAAAAACTAAAATGGAGATAAAAAATAATAAGAGTTTTTTAAATAAATAATACTCTTATTATTTTTTATTTCTATTTTATAGAAGGCTATCACAAAATCGATCCTAGATCATTTCGCAACTTTGGGGTTCCCGAATTTTAATTTACTTGGAATTTCTCAGAAAATAACTTTCATTTTTCTGAATTTTCCATAAAATATCACACTTATCATTTATTAACGAACCAATTTTTCTAATTTTCCAATATCTTGTTTATAGGTGTAAACTTGATTCAAAACAGCTGATCTGGCATGGAAATCAACATGAGTTCTTGCGAGTACTGGCAAAAATTCTGGCATGTCCGACACGAGAGTAACATCCCTTGAGTGATAAACGTTGCTAAAGCATTCTTGAAAACACCTTTGGAGATGTCAAACATTTTCTCTTTAAATCAAATGATTCAGTGTCTCTGGCATTTTTTTTATATTTATTTAGTCACTCTAAAGTTAACCCTTTACCTAACATGAAAAGCAGACGGCACTTGCAAAAAAAATTCTTGAATAACTAGTTTTTTTCATTTTTTCTCTCAAAAACATAGGTTATGACCCCTCACTGGAACGAGCTCAATGAGCTCCTTCCAATGAGGGGTCTTAACCTATGTTTTTGAGACAAAAAATGAAGTAATAATGAAAATTAATTGGCAATTTTTTAGAATAGCGGTGGCCGGTTTTGCCGTTACATTTGGTAAAGGGTTAAGCAACTACTTGTCTGGGATTAACTGCTGTATTTTATACAACATTCTCTGCTGTTTTAGTCCCATGGCTTTTGCGGCTTTATAAATCTTGCCTTCAAGTTCATTATTTGACTTTTCTTTGCAAAGACTGTGTTTTATTACATTATTGTTGAAGGATTCTGCCCACCCCGAGCTTGTTTCCAATTATCTTCCTATTAGTTTGCTTAATTGCGATTATAAAATCCAAAGCAAACTTCTTACTAATCGATTAAAAACCGTGATGGCTTCTCTAGTGCATCCGGATCAGACATGTAGTGTCCCCGGTCGTACTATTTTTGATAATGTTCAATTTTTGCAAAATATTTTTGACTATATTGAGCGTAAGAACTTGGCCTGTTCATTTGTTTGTTTAGAGCAGGCCAAGGCTTTTGATCGGGTTAGTCATCAATATTTGTTTCACACCTTAAAAGCATTCAGGTTTGGAGATCGTATTCTCCAATGGATACAATTGCTATACCTTGATATCTCAACTAGTGTACTTGTTAATGGCTCACCTTCCAAGCCTTTCTCTGTGACAAGATCAGTCTGTCAGGGTTGCAGTTTATCTCCCTTGTTGTACGTTTTATGCCTGGAACCCTTTGCTATTCGAGTACGGAAGGACCCGGAAGTTAAAGATATAACTATCCCCAGCACCTCTAAGATTTCACTTTATGCTGATGATAGTACCGGTATATTGACGTCGGAATGCTCGGTTGAACGTTTCCTGTTTTGGAGTCGTCATTTTGGTCATGCTTCTGGTTCTACGCTTAATCTTAATAAAACTAAGGGTATGTTTTTTTTAAAATGGTGTACTTGCTCTAATCATCCTTTTTGGTATGTCGTGGGCTGACAATTTACGTATTCTTGGAATTCACTTTGGATTGTCGCTTACCATGGATGATCATTTTCATTCCCTCTTTTCCAAAATATCTAAGTCTTTGGGTTTTCTTAGAAGTTGTGATCTTTCCCTTTTTGGGCGTGTCACTATTACTAATTGTTATGTTGCTATCAAATTATGGTATGTATGATCCGTTGTTTCAATGGGTGTGCTTTATCAGAAGTTGCTGTAACGTGCAATTTTACATTTTGTTTGGAATGGCAAGTGTTAGCACTTGCTAGGTCTACTATGTATTTAGGGCCCTGCGAGTCGAATATTTTAGTTCGAGTCGATTCTCGATTCAATTCTAGTTTAAAACTCGCGAGTCGAGTAATTTTTTCAAGTCGATTCTTATAAAACTGATGACCCGATTTCTTCTCAACAGAGAGGGATTTAACCGTTTAGAATCCTGTTATGACTTATGTATAAGGCCGTGATAAGGCATCAGTAAATCATTTTGGTATCATTTAACAGTGATATGAATAGGGTTCTGTAACATATTTTCCTATTTCTTTTGTAGCTAAACTGGATTATTACATCGTTTAAAGAGAGAACTCACAATGAAAACTTTGTCGTTTATCAAGACCGAATCGACTTGAGAAAAAGGACATCCGCGAATCGGAGACAAGTCGAGTCGATTTTGCATTCCGACTCAAAAATCTACTCGAAGTTCGAGTAATCGCAGGGCCTTATATGTATTTGCATAAATGTGATGGCGGTACTGGTATTGTTAATATACTTGCCAAACTTGGGGGCTCTTAGGTTCTCTCATCTTCGAGCTCTTCTTAATCGCGAGTGCATTGCCAAGTGGAAACCCTGTGCCATTTACTGGATGGGTTTCTCCTTGCGGTCTTTGGATCCATCTTTGACCTCTACTTAAATTCACACACTGTTTGAAAATCCCGATTTTATTCAGATTACAGGTTGGCTTTTCAGACTTTCCGTAGTTTGGCTATCTTAGATCTTTTTAATACATTGTCCACTAGACAATATTATTATCCAATAATGGTTTCAGTCTACACTGCCACCCCTCGTGCTATGATGAAGAATCGATCTGTTGATTACTCTCTTGCATGGCATCATCTTCATCATCTCTTTGTTGACCCTTTCTGTTGAGTTCAATTTTGGAAACTTCTTCATGAAATTCTTCCAGTGGGCTCGCGCCTTGTTCGATTGGGTCTTTCTGGTGATGATAAGTGTCAGTTTTGTCATGTCCCTAACGCTACCAAGACTTATCGTCATTTATTTTTTTCCTTTTAAGCGTGATAAGATGCTTGGTAATTGTATTAGGATTGTTGGTGGCATGAACCTTTTTAGAGTTTGTTAATTTAGCTTTATTTCGTTATTATACATTTGTTTATACCTCTGTGCATCGGTAACTGTGTTTTATGACCGATGCATACATATTTAGAATAAATAAAGTTTATAAAAAAAAATTTTTTTAATAACTACTGGTCTGGGGTTATATTTTAAAAATCGCGACATCGGCGCCGCAGCTGCGACAGGTGGTGCAATCTGCAAGTCAAAAAAATATTCTCAGGGGCAATTTACAGGTGATGGTGAAAAAAAAAACAAGAAAAATATTTGGAACAACATTTGCATCGGACATGGGCTAGACATGAATGAGATACACTTGCATATCAAATATGAAGTCATTCCACCAAGTAGTTTGAAAGTTATTCTTTTAGAAACGCGTTGGTCACAAAATTCTAAGTTCATCAAGGGCCATAACTCCAAGAAAAATATTTGGAAAAACACATGCATTGAACAGTGGCTACACATCAATAAGATGCACTTACATGCCAAATATAAAGTCATTCCATCAAGTATTTCAAAAGTTATTGAGTTTTGAAACTCGTTGGTCACAGACAGACCGACCGACCAACAGACCGACAGACAGACCGACAGACTGACAGACCGACATTGCCACTTGTAGAGCTGCTAGTCGCAGCTAAAAACAAAACTATCTGTTTGGTGTTCAGGTATGAAAACATCCTCCAGAGCGACCCAAAAAATTCAATTTGTGATTGTTTTCCGTATTTATTTTGTACATACATGAGAATCATGCCACATTTCGCAAAGAGAATAACAGTACTATATCTATGTATATGACATATTATATCGCAAATCGCAATGCGATAGTGCTAAAATCACACCCTTTGATGGTTTTATACATTTTGAGTATTGCCTCCAAAATAAATATGACAAAGGTGGGCAGAAAAAACAAATGCACTGCTGCCTGAGAATCAAAAGATTAATTTTGTTTAGCTTAAACAATAAATGACTGACAGGATATGAAAGTTAACCCTTTACCTAACGAACTGGCCACCTCCACTCACATAATATGCAAATTCACGAGTTGAAAAAAAAAAAATTTTCAGTTTCAACAAACCATATCAAGTGACCCCTCATTGGAACGAGTTTGTCAAGCCTGTTCCAATGATGGGACACATGCTATGGTTTTGTTGATATTTTTTTTTTAAATTGAAAAAATAATATTTAAAATAATAAATTTTGAAATCATCTGCAATGGATAAAGGGTTAACACAATCTTATTCATGTTTACTACTTAAAATCAGTATAACAAAGGAAAAGAATAATTCTTACAAGCACAACAGTAATTTCCAATTTCAAAGCCTCAAATAATATTTTTCTGTTTAATTCTCTAGGTTGTGCCCTTGATGTCCGATTTAAAATACATTAAATAATGGAGAAGAGAAGAGAGTATATAAATACTGTTCCACAAAAGAGAAAATATATTTTTTCCAAAAAATTACATTAATTCTGCTAGAGCCATGCACTTTCCAGTCAACTGATAATCAGTGGAAAATTCCACTTGAATAACATGCACTTGGCAATAAGGAACATAAAATTTAAATTACAGCATTTATTATTGGACCTAAAAAATAACATCTGTAATAATCCACATCTTACCAGTTTCATGTGTGTTGTGTGGAAACCTAGTGTGGAAACCCAGTCCAGAGATTTAATCCCACATTTAGTTCTTCCACTCAAAAACTTCCACAATTCACAAAAGAAGCCAGATCAAAACATCAAATTCCCAACAAATGAACAAGCCCGCCTGTGTGAAATTTCTAGGTTAAAAATTAAAGAAGTTTGAATCCATGTGGCATACATAGGACAATTAAATTAAATTAAAGGCTTTGAGGTGCATGAGAATTTAGTATTCAGTTCTTCAATTTAGAATGAAGCAAGAGAAATCAACAATTCTATTGAGACGAGTTGTTCAAAGTAAGATTAACCCCAGTATCACTAACAAAGCTGCTGGATTTTCAAATCCCCAATTACACATTTTAACACCACTAATTCAAAAGCAAATCCTTGATGCAGGCTGATACTCACTGACAATAAATTGTTTGTGATCTGCTGATCTATGGGAGAGAACTCTAATATGGAACATTTAATCATGATAAAACAAAGCAAGTCAGACATTTGTTCACAATTGTTTGCTGATGAACAAACTAACTTGCAACTAAATACTTCTTGAGCTTCTAACATTTTGGTTTCACTTGAAAAGTTGTTGATCTGTATCTCATTTTAACCCTTCAAGCAAGATAACAGGCTAAAACAAGCCAGCAGTATTAACAAAAAACATCCTTCAAATTTTATCATTTTCTCAAATTATACCTCAAAAATATAGCTCATGACCACCTCAATGGAATGGGCTCGATGAGCTATGACAACTCATTGGAATGTCCTTCTTTTATTGTGGGGTCATAAGCTATGTTGTTGAGGCCAAAATTGAAAAAAAAAATTTTTAATCGTTCAAGAAATATTTTTTGAAGTGGACTCTTCTGGTCCTCAAGTCTGCAAATAACTGCCAAACTGATGGCTGATAAAATGTCAGGCACCAACAACCTTGTGCCTGGCAAAATATATTTTGTGTTGGACACACACATGTACTGAAATAGAATTACTTTTTGAAAGAATATATTTCATTTGCAATTGCTACCATGCTAGCTAGTAGTTATTTCCTCTGGTTTGAACTCCCCATTTCAGTCAAGAATCTATGTGGGAGGGGTTAGAGAGGACCTTGGACCACCAAATCCAATCAGGCTCGTATCGACTATGAACAGCCCATAATTCTCACTATCAACTTAATGAAGTACAATTGGGACCCAGAACAGCCTCATATACCATGATTTGGAGCATAATATGTTACAAAAATTCTTCACAAGAAGGGCTCCGACTCTAAGTCTCTGTAAGACGTAGACCTTTCTGGGCTCTGAGCCCAGGTAGACCTGAGATGACAAGGAGACTTAAAGAGATTAAGGGTTGAGGGTACTTCCCTTGTAGAGGTGGTTATTTATTTATTTATTTATTTATTGATGTTTAAGGTCACATACTTCTGCACAATGGCTAATCATGACCACAACATGGAGATGAAGTCAAGGTAAGTTAATCGTTTATACCCCATGCTGCCTATTTTAGAGGACTCGCACCCCAAGCATTAGTGACTGAGTCCTATTTTACCAGTGAAACAGAGCTTGTTTACCACAGTAAACAAGCACTGCTTCACTTCCCGGGGTTCCCACGGGGGAGCAGAGGTGGTAAGGAGTCTTATAATAAGAGACCACTCAGCCAATGTATATATGAAAGGGACATAAACACGGTGGTACTGACAGGGTATTTTTTGTTTTAAAAAATTTGATTAGCAGTTTCCATCTTGGTTTCAAAAAGTGATGATAAATAGTGAAAATAAGGCCAATATGAAAGAAAAATGATTAGCATTTAGACATTTTTGACTAGCATTTTGCGATGCGAATCCAGTCATTAAATACCCTGTACTGATCACAATGTCAACCCCCAGACATTTATGCCAGACATCTGGCCAATTTGGGTTTGACAATGACCATGTCTAGATGTTAATTTGCAACCTTTCTAGTCAAGTTAGGCAAAATGTTAAATATGGACTTTCTATCAACAGGATTCCCACTGATATAAGAGAATCAAATTAAAGCACTATTTAATCCTTTACCCAATGCACAGGATATCAAAATTTATTACTTTAAATATTGTTTTTTTTTAGTTTTGTCAAGAAATTTCCAGCAAACCATAGCATATGGCCCCTCGTTGGAACGAGTCCGACATGCTCATCCCATTGAGAAGTCACATGATGAGGTTTTCTTGAAATTGATTTAAATAAATTTTTTTTTTTTTCAACTACATTTGTAAATTACGTGGGCAGATGCATGCAATTTGTTAAGGAAAGGGTTGAGCACTTTTTAAGGAAGTTAACAATTTTCAATGACTATCAGGACTGTACAAATTGGCCGAACAATCAATTCAATCAGCTACCATTCTCCAAAAAAGAAATCTTCGACAAATATCTTTACTTGAATTGCCATTTTATTCATTTAACTCTTCCAGAACCATAATCTCCTTTGTAATGATGATAAAACCTGATGTTATAACATGACAATAAAATGCCGTGATGTAACACACTGTTGGAAAGGGCTCTTGTATTATTGATAGAAGCATATGAAATATACTGCAGTGGTCCAGAATCTGTACACCAGAGTAAGTTGGGTTATCAAGAAACGTCTTGTCACAGGGGTTATGGGTAAACTGAATTCAAGTACTTTTTACCCATTTACCTAACACGAAAAGCAGACAACATTTGCAAATAAAATTCTTGAAGCACTAATTTTTTTTGCATCAAAAACATAGCTTATGATTCCTCACTGGAACGAGCTCGTTGAGCTCGTTCCAATGAGGGGTCATAAGCTATGTTTCTGTGACAAAAAAATGAAAAAGTAATAAAAACTGAATGGTGAATTTTGTAAATAATGCTGCTCAGTTTTTTCCATTACATTGGGTAAAGGGTTAAGGAAGATGGTGGAAAATGAAGCTCTTTTCCACTATGGAAACAAAACAACACTTCTCAAGGAAGGGGCCAAAATTCAAGAACTTTTCATTTGAGTGAGAACCCTGACCAATGAACTGCTGTTGAAGCTATAAATCAGTGGGGAAAAGGTTAAATTTTGAAAAATGATGCCCTGTTATTTGTACCTTCATGTGAAATAATGTAATACATAAATTAACTTACCCATATCAGTAAATGCTTTTGACACCAAATAGAGGTGCTCAATACATCTTTATTTCAAGATGAAAGGAATTTCCACATGGAGAATGATAAATGTTAGTGTGAGAATTTTTACATTACTCTTTTTTATTTGTCAGTCACAATGATTCAACAAAATCAAGTTGAAAAAACCTTTCAAATCAATGTCATTTCCAATTCATTTCTTTCAATTTTCACAATGGCTTGCTTTTGTTCTTTATAAACAAAGGAGGACAAGGAAACATACCTTTTTTTGTTGAACCCATTGACTGCAAAAATTTGTTTTAAACAACTCGGCAATAATAATGGAATTTAACTCAAAGATATATCAAAGGAACTATTAACTTGAATATAACATCTTTTCCTGAAACTATCTGAACTTAAATTATTGATAACAAATTTTTAAAAGCTAATAGTCAGTACAGATCCACTGTACAGTGGCCTGATGGGAGGGGAAATCATGGGCATACACGCCTTCTTGATGTGTTTCATACGCTTTTTTTGGTTTCTTCTCATAGAATCATAGTTTACAGTCTCTTGTTATAGGTCTTCAGCGTTATTATTGTTCTCCTCCTTGTGCTAAAGTTTTCTCAAGAAGGATTCGTAGTTTTCTGGAGTCAAGCCAAAATCCTGTTTAAATGCAAGTTAAGTTCATTTCAAAGGAAATACCAACTATGAATATGAACGATCGCAAGCTCTGAGTACCTACAGTTCTCATACAGAGTGTGCCAATAAGAAAAAAAACAATATCAACAGGCCGTATACGACCCTGTCATTGCATATTACTTTTCACAAACTCTGTGGGTTTTTTTTTAACCCATTACTTAACATGAAAAGCAGACGACACTTGCAAACAAAATTCTTGAATAACTAATTTTTTTCATTTTTTGTCTCAAAAACATAGGTTATGACCCCTGTTTGGGACAGGCTCATTCCAGAGAGTGGTCATAACCTATGTTTTTGAGACAAAAAATGAAAATATAATGAAAATTAATTGGTGATTTTTTAGAATAGCGCTTGCTAGTTTTGGCCATTACATTGAGTAAAGGGTTAAACTGATTGATCTCTTGCATTGTTTTAGTTGCCAGGTAGACCTTAAACTACATTGTGCGCATCTGGTAAACTTGACCAACATTACCCAGAGTATTAAAAAGAGGAACTAAGATTTGGTGTCCCGAAATATAATTGATCAAGACGTATTGACTGGTGAGTGGATCTATTAACTGAATAGCTACTTTGTCAATGAAAATTATTCAATTAAAAGAAAAATTCAATTAACAGGGAAATGAGCACTTTCCTGTCTTCTAGATATAAATTGGGCATTTATTCTACAGTTAACCCTTTACCCAATGTAACGGCCAAAACCGGCCAGCGCTTTCTCAAAAATCGCCAATTAATTTTCATTATTTTTTTCATTTTTTGTCTCAAAAACATAGGTTATGACCCCTCATTGGAATGAGCTCGTTGAGATCGTTCCAATGAGGGGTCATAACCTATGTTTTTGAGACAAAAAATGAAAAAAATTAGTTATTCAAGAATTTTTTTTGCAAGTGTCGTCTGCTTTTCATGTTAGGTAAAGGGTTAAAACTAGAAGTCCTGTCATGAAATGCGCACAAATAGCACGTTGATATACGCGTTAATGTACGCGTTATGGCCCAAGTAAAGGTATCAAATTCTGTACATATGGCCTGTGCACAGGCAATGTTTCAGCCAATGGACCTCCGGGTAACCCATAACTCCATTGGCAGAAACATTGCATGTGTTTGCTATGAGTAACCAAGAGAACCTGCCGTGCTTTGAATGCCATTCGATATGGCAATTGCGCGCAATTCCAACGCGCAATTAAGCCTATATAAGCGCACTATTCGTGACAGGACTTCTAGTTTTAACTGTATTAAACCTTGTGTGAGCTCTGTCAAACAAGATATAACAAAATAAATAAAGGTTATTACTACTATGTGGGTTTAAGATATAGTGTATTGAAGTTGAGACCTCGTCTTGGGTATATAACGACGAGGAAACTCACATGGTGGTAATAACCAATTTTTCTTACAATATTCCTTCCTTTCCAACTTCTTATGGAATCTGTTTTGACAATTAATCAGCATCTGTGAATTAATTTATAAATGAAGATCATGACATAATGGTATTGCATTCTTGCGGTTTGTAAGACATTATTCCCATTCATTGTTCTTAACCCCCTGCACACTGATGTCAAAATCTCAAAATTTCAGGTTGCTAATTTTTCCCATAATGCAACTAGAAATTTAATCAATTCAGTCTTATTTGACAAGAGTTCATTGAACTCTGTCAAACAAGACTGAATTGACTAAATTTCTAGTTGCATTATGGGAATAATGGCTACTTGAAATATTGGTATTTTGACATCAGAGTGCAGGGGGTTAAACTGCTGAGTTTTAGCGTTTGAGCTGTGTTTTTCTTTGTTGTATTTTTCATGTTTAATGCATGTCATCATAGGCCTATATGAAATATCATCATGGCAAAAACTGAGCTAGTCTAATTTATTTCATTGAGCTGGTGATTTATCATTTAATTACTGTAATATAAACACTGGCCTCAAAATGAGTGTGTAATAACTCGATTCAGGTAAAAACACTCTCTTTCTGAATCGAATGATCATACATATGGTTACTACCCTCAATACAGATTTGCAATTTGTCTGGACATTTTTATTTGTATTGGAGGCAATACATTCTTGTCGAAAGATAAATGCCTGTATTGAATGTACTGAGGCCAAATAGGTCTATAAACAGAGGAAATTAAAAATGATTGTCAGGGTAATATCTTGACATATTACAAGATTTTTTATTCAATTAACCCTTTACCTAACATGAAAAGCAGACGACACTTGCAAAAAAATTCTTGAATAACTAATTTTTTTCATTTTTTGTCTCAAAATCATAGGTTATGACCCCTCGTTGGAACGAGCTCGATGAGCTTGTTCCAACGAGGGGTCATAACCTATGTTTTTGAGACAAAAAATGAAAATATTTTGAAAATTAATTGATGATTTTTGAGAATAGCGCTGGCCGGTTTTGGCCGTTACGTTGGGTAAAGGGTTAACATGTGTTTACTCTACAACATATATGCAATTAACAGGTCAAATTTGTACTGAAGGTATGGCAAATAGTTTTGTATTTGGATGCTATATTCAATTAACAGTGGGATTCACTATATTCCTTCATGCAACGCTTTGTACCAAATCTAAATTACTTGTGGTTTGCAGTTTAGGAAAAAAAAGACATTTGAATTTTGTTCTATTTTAGCTCATGACATTGTATGTCCCCATGGGGAGTCCAGCCAATTTGTTTTGGCATACACCAAGAGCATGTCACCAACTCATATTGTATGCTAAATTTTGTTCAAACCAGCTCAAGGGCTCCAAAAACTGAAAATCTGGACAGGGACCCAAATCTTGCCCTTTCCAATATTATTGTTATACCAAACATAATTCATGACAACTATTGGTTCCTGAGAAGATTTTTTTAAATTTATTTATTTTATTAAGGTTTAACAACACTAGAGGCTCAAGAGAGCCTAAAACGCTCACCTGGACCAAGTTGTCCTAAACTGTAAGGGTTGTGGGTATGGAGAAAATGTAATCTGAATGAACCATATGACAGATTCGCCAGTAATTTTTTTGTCCAAAGCTAAAACAGAATACCCACAAAATGATGTGGCCCATATATGTTTCAATTTGGGCAATTGGTTTGTGAGAAGATATTTTTAAAACAGTAAACATGTAATCTTTTTCCCATTGACTTCAGTGTTAAAAAATACTGAGTCATCATATTTTCATAACACCAAAACCAGACCATATGACAGATTCGCCAGCAATTTCTTTTGTCCAATTGTTTCAACTGCTCAAAAGAAAGCTTCATACGAAATACAAAATCTCTAATTCGTGCAGTTTGGGAAATATTGGACTTTTCATTTTTGTTCTATTTTTAGCTCCAGGGGTTCCCATGGGAAACCGCAAAAAAATTGGAGGGCATGAATGAAGTACTTAGGATCAACTAATGCCACATATAAAATTTGGTTTAAATCGCTCCATTGGTTCTTGAAATAGAAATTTTCAGGGGAGCTCAAAAGTGAGCCCAAATATGGACCAATCAACTTTCTTTGAACAACTTTTAATCTTGAACACCAGAGGAAGTTTCATACCAAATATCAAAGCATTCCCACTTGAGGTTCATGAGAAGAAGATTTTTAGAGATTTCATCATATTTGGGCATAAGACCATGCCCAAAAAGGGCGAAGACCCCATTTGAACAAAACTGAAACAGAATACCCCCAAGATGCTGTGGCCCATATGTTTCAATTTGGGCCATTGGTTTGTGTGGAGAAGATTGTTTTGTAAAAGCTAACGTACAATGGACGACGGACGCCAAGTGATGGTGAGCTAATAACCAGGGTCAGCTTGTGTTGTTTTATGGGTGGCAAAAGCCGGAGTACCTGAAGAGAACCACACAGCAACTGCCAGACTACCCAACGTATTTACTCCATACAAGCAGGGTTAGAATTGGTTGAAGACAAGTGCATCATCAACATGCAGTACGCCTTAGTACACAGCGCAATCAGGATGAAGTGCCTTGCCCAAGGACACAACACACTTACACCTGGTGGGGTCGAACCAAGAACCTTTCGGTTTAAAGCTCAATGCTGTGACCACTGAGGCACCGCACTCCCAGAATCTTTAAAAATGGGATGTTTTGGGTTAGGTTTTGTTTGTTTTGGGGTTTTTTGGGGGGGGAAGGGGGGAGAAGAAGCACACTGATTTTAACAAAATTAAATGCCACACCCCATTCATAACTCATATTAAATTTCATTGGAAACAAGCCAACCATTTTGGAAAAGACTAACATCACTTTTATGACAAACAATAACAGCTTAAAATTGATCAGCTTTGCTCACACTTGATAACTTTCAGTCAGAAGAACAGACAAGAAGTCCCAGGGGGCCTGAGGCACTCACTTGACATGGTAGCCTAAATATCAACCCAGAGAATTGATTTCAACAAGCTGCATCTGCTCCTCCTAAGAAAAGCTTATACCAAATATCCAAAGCTTCTGACAAGAGGATCTAAAAAAAAAAGATTTTTAAAGAATATTCCTCACATTGAACTAAGTTATAATTCGTTCTCCCACAGGGAGCCAACATATGAACCCAGGGACTTGGCTTTAACAAACTTGAATCTCACCCCCCCCCCCCCCCCCCCCTCCCCTAAGGATGCTGCATACCAAATATCAAAACATTCCGACTCCTGGATCTGAAGAAGATTTTTAAAGAAAATTCCTCATTTTGAACTAAGTTACAATTCGAGCTCCCACAGTAAGCCCAAATACGAACCTAGGGACATGGCTTGAACAAACTTGAATCTTACCCCCCTAAGGATGCTGCATAAAAAATATCAAAAGCATTCATCTGCTGGATTTTTAAAGAAAATTCCTCATTTTGAACTAAGTTGTCATTCGGGCTCCCATAGTGAGCCCAAATATGAACCAAGGGACTTGGCTTGAACAAACTTGAATCTCACCCCCCTAAGGTTGCTGCATGCCAAATATCAAAATATTCCGACTGCTGAATCTGAAGAAGAAGATTTTTAAAGAAAAATTCCTCATATTGACTAAGTTATAATTCGGGCTCCCAAAATATGGACCCAGGGACTTGGCTTTAACAAACTTGAATCTCCCCCTCCCCCCCAAGGATGCTACACACCACATATCAAAACATTCCGACTGCTGGATCTGAAGAAGATTTTTTAAAAAAATTCCTCATTTTGAACTAAGTTACAATTCAAGCTCCCACAGTGAGCCCAAATATGGACCTAGGGACATGGCTTTAACAAACTTGAATCTCCCCCCCCCCCCCCCCCCCCTAAGGATGCTGCACACCAAATATCAAAACATTCCGGCAGCTGGATCTGAAGAAGAAGATTTTTAAAGAAAATTCCTCATTTTGAACTAAGTTACAATTCAAGCTCCCACAGTAAGCCCAAATATGGACCTAGGGACATGGCTTGAACAAACTTGAATCTTACCCCCCTAAGGATGCTGCATAAAAAATATCAAAAGCATTCATCTGCTGGATCTGAAGAAGATTTTTAAAGAAAATTCCTCATTTTGAACTAAGTTGTCCTTCGGGCTCCCATAGTGAGCCCAAATATGAACCAAGGGACTTGGCTTGAACAAACTTGAATCTCACCCCTAAGGTTGCTGCATGCCAAATATCAAAATATTCCGACTGCTGAATCTGAAGAAGATTTTTAAAGAAAAATTCCTCATTTTGAACTAAGTTATAATTCGGGCTCCCAAAAGATGGACCCAGGGACTTGGCTTTAACAAACTTGATCCCCCCCTGCCCCCCCCAAGGATGCTGCATACCAAATATCGAAACATTCTGACTGCTGGATCTAAAGAAGAAGATTTTTAAAGAAAATTCCTTATTTTGAACTAAGATATCATTCGGCTACCACAGTGAGCCCGAATATGGACCTAGGGGCATGACTTGAACAAACTTGAATCTCACCCCCTAAGGATGCTGCATACCAAATATCAAAACATTCCGACTGCTGGATCTAAAGAAGATTTTTAAAGAAAATTCCTCATTTTGAACTAAGTTATAATTCGGGCTACCATAGTGAGCCCAAATATGAACCCAGGGACTTGGCTTGAACAAACTTGAATCTCACCTCCTTAAGCATGCTGCATACCCAATATCAAAAGATTCTGCCTGCTGGATCTTGAGAAGAAGATTTTTAAAGAAATTTGCCTGAAATGCACTAAGTTCAAATTTGGGCTCCTATACTGAGCCCAAATATCAACCCAGGGGGCCGATTTGAACAGACTTGAATCAGATCCACCCCACAATGTTGCATACCAAATATCAAAAGATTCTGTCTGCTGGATCTGGAAAAGAAGATTTTTTAGAAAATTAGCCTGAAATGCACTAAGTTCGAATTCGAGCTTCTATAGTGAGCCCAAATATTAATCCAGGGGGCCGATTTGAACAAACTTGAATCAGATCCACCCCACAATGTTGAATACCAAATATCAAAAGATTCTGCCTGCTGGATCTGGAGAAAAAGAGTTTTTAAGAAATTTGTCTGAAATGCACTAAGTTCGAATTCGGGCTCCTATACTGAGCCCAAATATAAACCCAGGGGGCTGATTTGAACAAACTTGAATCAGATCCACCCTACAATGTTGCATACCAAATATCCAAAGATTCTGCCTGGTGGATCTGGAGAAGATGATTTTTTAATGTTTTTCCCATTGCCTGCAGTGTTAAAAAGTGCTTTCAAAGTCCCGAAACTGTACCCTATGATAAAACTGATGGCAATTTTTTTTTTACCAATCCTTTCTGTTGGTCCTAAGGAAGCTTCACATCAAATAAAAATTCTCAGTGCCGTGCAGTTTTGGAGATATGAGCGTCTTAATTTTTTTCTATTTTTAGCTCCTGCGGTTCCCACAGGGCTACGGGAAACAAAAAATTTGGCATAAATTAGGTACTTATGACCCAATAAGCCCTCACATAAAATTTGGTTCAAATCAACCTCTCGGTTCGGAAAATAGAAATTTTGGGCGGGGCCAAACATTTTGCCCCTCCCATAACGACGCCAAATATAGCCCATCAAACTTCTCTTGAACAAATCTGAGTCTACACCTTAAAAGGAAGCTGCATGCCATATATCAAGTCTCTGCTACTGCTGGTTCATGTGAAGAAGATTTTCAAAGGTTTTGGTGCCCCTTGGGGGCATGGCACCACCCAGGAGGAGGGGCAACTTCATTTAAACAAATCTGAATTGGCATTAGGTAATAAACATTTACGCAACATTTGAATAAAATTGGGCTAGTGGTTTTGAAGGAGAAGTCGATAATATAAAGTTAACGCCAGACGACGGACGGACGACGGACGAAGGACAGAATGCGATCAGTAAAGCTCCCATTGAGCTTCGCTTAGGTGAGCTAATAATAAGAATGGAAAACACACTGAATTAAAATACAATAATTCATTTGTTGCCAATAGATGCTAACATATTTATTTATTGTTGTTTAAGGTCACATACTTCTGCACAACAGATATACCAACATATTCCAACTGAAATTCAATACATGAGAAACGTATTTTGAGTATTTTCATACCTTGCATATTACTTTGTTGTACTGATTCAATAATTGTAGGACTGCAACAATACACAATCTTCATAGTATGATAGATATTGTGATACATCTCCTACGATACAAAGTATATCACAATTGCAGATATCAATACCAATACATTCAAAGAAATAATTTGTTTATTACTTGTCACTAGAATGAGCACTACAAGCTTTTTCTGATAAGTGAAAATATTATAAACAATGTTTTGGGCGATTTTTAAAAATGTACATACTGTCAGGGATGTGCCAAGTATCAGGCCTTGTATTTTTTTTTTTTGGGGGGGGGGGCCTGGGCAGATAGGCCACAAGATCACAGGCCCAGAAATGTTTTTCTGGACCTATCACTGGGCTCAGCGAAAATAACATTTGACCACTAAGTTTAATCAAAATAGGCCCCAACGACACAAAAATAAGTCCATTCTAGGGACCTTAATGGTGAGCACCAACATTATTTCATAATTTTCATCGACTGCAGTATCCAGATTCTGAAAAAATTGAGCTGTTCTTCATGAAATTAACAACCTGTCTGGCATGCAAACGTAATCTCATCTATTAGATTTGGTCATACCTAGTGCATAGTCTTTTGAAGAGGCATGGCCAACAATGATCACTTCTGTATATTTTTTGATGCTGTTCCTATCAAACATTAAAGTTTCCCTTCTTTTCTGTTATACCATGATTACTGCATGTATTCAATGTTACGTGATAAAATACAGACATTGAGAAATGTTCTGGGTACACTACGCATGGAATCTGGACTACGCATAATCTTGAACGTCATGTAAGAATGCATTTGATTGGATGTTATGCATCTGAGTGCCATTATGACATGAATGAAATGCTTTGACACAAACAAGTGTGAAGCGAGAGCAGGGTTCCTGCACCTCACCTGACATGAAATTCCAGGCTTTTCCAGGCCATATACACCCCAAATTCAAGGAGTTTCAAGGCTAACAGAAAGTTAAATTCAAGGTTTTTCCAGGCTTATCGTAGTTGAACCACTCGAACCATCTCGGACGTATTTCATTCATCTCAACTCGGCACGCAATGCTTCATTTTTCAAGGCTTTTCCAGGCCCAGGGAGCCAAATCACGGCTTTTCAAGGCCTTGAATTTCATTTTTGAAATTCCAGGCTTTTCAAGGCCTGCGGGAACCCTGGAGAGTTATCAGACTGATAAAAATGATATTTTTCTTTAACCCTTTACCCAACGCAGACGATTTCAAAATTTATTTTTTTAAATATCAATTTTGAATTTTTTCAAAATTTTTCAACAAAACCATATCATGTGACCCCTCTTTGGAACGAGCTCGACAAGCTCGTTCCAAAGAGGGGTCACATGATATGGTTTTATTGAAATTTTTCGAAAAATAATATTTTTTCAGCTGCTGAATTTTTCATATCACGCGGACGGATGCAGGCAATTCGTTGGGTAAAGGGTTAAAAACATTGGCTTCATTCACCTAATTCAAGTTTAATTGTGGTATAAATCAAAATAATAACTTGGGTACAAAATGTGGGGACAGACCAAGCCTTAGTGGAATTTTTCCTGTATTTCATGCACATGAAATAAAGGAAAAACTCCACCTAGAGTAGTTGATTCCAGTCCCACATACCCCATCCTTGTTGTTAATCACTGATAAATTTCATTCTCTTTACTGAAATATAACTACTCATTTGATCAATTTGTAAAATGGAAATGAACAGAACACTGTTACTTTGATAGTTCCATTGGGACATGAAATCCACTACTATACAGTATGACCAATAGCAGACTATAACCTGCTGGTTAGTCGACTGAGATTTCCCAATGGTATTGATCGTTTCAGCACTACTAGAATGCCACGATTTTCAGGGTAATTTCTTGACATTTTGCAAGATTTTGTATTCAGTTAACAGGAGTTTACTCCATACAAGTAGTCCATATGCAATTAACCAGTCAAAATTGTACTGAAGGCATAGTAAATGGTTTTGTGTTTGAAAGTTATAGTCAATTAACATGGTTATTCAATTAAGAGATTTCCAATTAAGTGGGCTCCACTGTAATAAGTTAACATGCATAACAGAAAATGTAGAGTTTGATTATTTGTTGATGTCATTCGCAGCTGTTCAGGAATCCTGTGACAGGGGTATAATGAGTGATTCCACAGGAAAAACTAGATATACTGCAATAATTATTGTTGTGTACGTTTTTGTATTTTATACACCTGTACAACAGCATTTTTAGAGGGAAAATTAGGTAACATATCAGAAATTCTTCTGCCCTCTTTGGGAATGTGTCTGAGGCCCATGTCATTGGGAAAATTTGCATCTTAGGGGCTCCAATTGGGAATTAGTTTTGGAGGGGAAGAAATATACAAAGACTAAGAAATTTTACATTCCAATTGAACATTAAACTTAAGCAAACTCAAGTCACCTGAGCAACTGCATGTAAACGGCAAGTAAGTTTTGTAACAAATGGTCAGATGGAATCTTGTTCACCCCAGTCTCTGTAGTCTCTACTAAACTGTTCTATTACAGAAGAACTTGTGATTTGCCTTTGTAGTTAGACACTTAAACTTCCTTATGTAAGCAATTTAAGTTTCATGCACAATTTGTGTCCTGAACTAGGTGGTCATAAGGCCTCAGAAAACTAATGGTTTTCTGCAGCCATATGACTACCCAGTTCAGGACATAAATTGTGCATTAAATTTTTGTTCGAATGCAGACTAAGATTGGGAAATTTGGGGTTGGGAATTGGGAAAAATCATGCCCAAATAACACTGGGAAAGGGTCCCATATTCGGTTCCTGTTGCCACCCAAAAGAATCCCAGCATATTACATGAGATTGCAGGAAAAGGCAGAGAGTAGAAGTCAACATGTTTCCTCGGACTGCAAAACCATGATCAGCCCATTTGCTCCAAGAACCACATGACAATTATTTTGAAAAAAGCACATCCCTATATTGATGATATTAATATTTAGTTCTTTGTTCACTGTTTCACAGAAATATATATCAAAAGCGAAATATGTCTGAGGTATACATTGTATAGTGTATCATACTGAAAATACGTCTGTGGTGTTGGTGGAATTTACCGGAGAGAACATGTACTTTTGGAGAACAAGTTAATGTGTTTTAGGAACTTGGTTTGGTGTCGTCAAAGTGAAGAGTAATAAATTTTGAATTTTGCAAGCTTTGTGATCTGAAATGCTTTCAAGTCGATAAAGATAATGTAGTTGTCATTGCTGGAGCCTTTTGCTCCACCCATTAGTGTGCAGATACAATTTCAGCCTACCAGTTAACCCTTTACCCAACATAACGGCCAAAACCGGCCAGCGCTATTCTCAAAAATCGCCAATTAATTTTCATTATTTTTTTCATTTTTTGTCTCAAAAACATAGGTTATGACCCCTCGTTGGAACGAGCTCGTCGAGCTCGTTCCAACGAGGGGTCATAACCTATGTTTTTGAGACAAAAAATGAAAAAAATTAGTTATTCAAGAATTATTTTTGCAATTGTCGTCTGCCTTTCAGGTTAGGTAAAGGGTTAACAGATGAGAAGTTTTTACATACACTAATGGATGAAACCATTCAATTTGTAAGCAGGGTTCAAACACTCATGCAAGAAAAAAATCCATGACATTCTTGAAATTTTGTCAAGGATTTTCAAGCATTCTCTGGAACTTTTGCTTAAAATTATATTAACTGGTTGAGTGCTAGAAGCCACTATGATGGCTCCATTGAAAAGTGCCGAAAACCACTTTAATGGCTCTTTTAGCTTGTTGTTTACTCAGCAGTATAACAAAAAATATTGACGTAATTGCTTTGGTACAATTTACTGGATTGTGCCTGTTGTGACAAAAGAATTTTTAAGAACATAATTTGGTTAACAAAGGCTCCCCAGGTAAAGATTTAACCAGTCTTTTTCAGTTATCAATTCTTTGTCATGCATGTATTCCAGACCATTAATATCACCACCTGGCAAGATCACTGTAAATTCTTTTAGAGCTTTCCAAGGAACAGTGTCAAGTGCATGTGTTATTTGAATGTATAAAATCCCCAATTTCCACTACACAATATCCACACCTTGTTAGCAAGCATTTTAACCAAAATGAGCCGAGCACTTACTAAAATATATTTTCCAAGAAATCTCTTTTTTCAAGAAAGCACATTCACATTCGTGGAATTTCAGTTTCAAATTCAAGCACTTCTAATCATTTTCAAGGACCTGCAAGGACCCTGGTAAGATCAAAATTAAAAATAAAAACCGCCAAGGCCAATGAAGATTCTTTTTCCCTATCTTTCTTCTGACCACTGACTATTCCAATTCAACTCATCAAATTTCATCCCTGGCTCTTCACAAACTTCTTTAAAAAAAGTGATGAGACCCTTAAGATTAATCTGCTTATACTCAATGATGTATGTTAATTTCTATTCAATTTATTCTAATGATCTAATTATATCGTAATCTTGAACCCTAATCTTTAACACACTAATTTAGCACTTTAATGAGAAATGTGAAAGCTGATCGCCATACTAACACAGGTGTGCATGTATGTTTACAGTAACCTTTCCTCCTTCAGTTCAGGTAACACATTTGAGTACATTTTATTCTCTAGAAACCCTGATTATCCAGAAAACTACTACAAACAGAGACTTTTCACAACTTCCTTTAACTCTTAACCCACTGAGTATTTTTAAGATATTTTTCATAAAATTTAGTCATGGCTGCTTCAGAGCAGCCATGACTAGATTTGGTGAAAAATTCATGTAAGTTTTAATCAAGAAATCATTAATGAAAAAATGCATTCAATTCACAGGGAGGAAATTGGATTAAATATGCCCAAATTATTAATATTTCTGTGGCAAGAGAAATCCTGCGACAGAGAATTCCCAAATGTAATCATTTACAGGATAGTCTGTAGTAAATAGCTGTAGAAACTGGTTTCCTATTGGTGGGATGTGTTGCCTGTTCATTGACGGTGAATTTTTACTTTTCTCAGAAATATATGCCTCTCATGTTAATCCTCTGCACAGAGTTGTCGAAATATAAATATTTCAAGCTGCACATTTTTCACATATAAATGCAACTAGGAATTTAAATAATTTATTCGTGTTTGATAGCGCTCACTATACTATTAACATACTTGGGACCCTTTCACTGAAGCATTTCGGTCCAATGAAGCACATTAAAACATTATCGAAAGACAAACTACTTGTTAGCAAACTGTTATTTTGAACTCCTTGCATGTTGCTGGCAGATATTTCTCCCGAGGATAGAAAATCTCTTGCCACTAAAATAAGTCAAATTTGAGTAGATTTAACATTTTCTCCTGCAAATTGTATCAACATTTTAACCAATAATTTCTTTAGTAACATTTTCAAGACTTTTTCATCAATTGTAGTCATGGCTGCTTCACAGCAGCCATGAGATTTGATGAAAAATATTTCTAAAATTCTCAGCAGGTAAACCCTTTACCCAATACGAATGACATCAAAATTGATTATTTTAAATATAATTTTTAAACTTTATCAAAAAAACTTGTCAATTAAAGATGAAAGAAGTTTGGCAGAAGACATTTTATCCTGGTAGGGTCAGACTCAAATCATTATTTTCATACATATTCATCATTTTCAAAATTCAATTTCATTGTTCACATGTTGGTTGGGCTGGGGGGAGGATCTTGTTACCTGCGTATCTTCCCCCCACCTCAAACTTCCAATTCATAATAAAAATGTTTGGGGATCAAATCATTAGGTGGGAGAGAATTTCTCATATATATTCACCATTTTCAAGATTCATTGTTCACAATTTGGGCAGAAAAATATTTTTTTTTGGTGGGGGAAGATATCGTTACCTTAGAACACAGCGCCACTGTGCCCCCACATAGGCAGTTACAATTAAGTGCCTTACGCAAGGACATAATGCAGTTACCTCTGATGGGGATCCATGGAACACTAATGACCCACATGCTTTTATGTAAAACCCCAAATATGTCTGATGTTTTGCTCAATCATAAGCTTAATCTACCACAATAGAGAAGACCCCACTTAATTGGATATCTTTTAAATGAATATCCCTGTTAACTGAATATAACTTCCAAACACAAAACCATTTTCCATATTTTCAGTACAAATTTAATTTGTTAATTGCATATAGGCTATAGAGTAAATTCTTGCTAACTGAAAACAAAATATTGTAATATGTCGAAAAATTACCCAATCTTTGAATTCCCCTTGTTTATATACCTATTCAGCCTCAGTACATCCAATACAGGCATTTCATCTATAACATGCATATCTTGTTTGAATGAGCTCTGTCAAACAATATATAATAGAACAAAAGCACCCCCGGATGGTGGCATCATTATACGTCTGCTTTATAATGTAAATTCAGTCATTTTGCATTGCAATATATACCTCATACATTTCAAATGCATCTTAATGCACTATGAGAACTAGAAATGAAAGTGTCAATGACATTGTAGCTCAACCTGACAAACTTGAACTTGCTAAGTTATAAGTGAAATGGCAAAATTGAAGATTTTGATGGTACCAATGTTATTTGTTGAAATTTAAACATAACAGCATTGTGTGTGCACAACGTCAGAGTAATCCATGCATTTTTAAATGTCAACTGTAAGACTGGCTAAAGGAAGAATGTTGAAACACAAATGCAGTAAGTTCAGAGGTTATTGTAAATGGCAACTCTTTTCACAGAAATGAATGCTTATCAATAGCTCTTATCTGAAGGTCTCATCTAATGAGCACAGCAAGGTTAAAAAACAATCACCTAATAAATGTGGCCTGCAGGCCATGTCAAGAAGACTGTTGATGCACAAATGCAATAAATTCAAGGATTGTTGCTTACATCAACAGTTTTGATAGAAATGAAAAGAAAATTGATAGCTCCTATCTTTGTCACCTTGCATAAGCATACAAAGTTTCTAAACAACCTGATAATGAATGCTCCCTCTGAGGCATGCCAAAGGAAGATGTTAATGCACAAATGCACTAAGTTTGAAGGTCATTGCTTGTGGCAATGTTTTTTTCTCTTTTTTTATGGGAATTCATAAATATACCCTGCAGAGAGTGCAAATGGGATAAGTTGCTGCACAAATGCAGTAAGTTCAAAAGCTGGTGATAACGACAATAATTTTTTAAGGAAATGAAAAAAAATCAATAGCTCACATATACAGGTCACCCTGAAAACACAAACCAAGTTCCAAAGTGATCCGATCATAAAGTGCCCTGAAGGGTGTACCAAAGGGAAATATTGAAATCTGACTAAACTAAATTCAAAGGTTGTTGCCAGCAGCAACATTTTTTGACAGAAATGGAAGAAAATCGATAACTCCAATACAGATATCACCCCACACAAGCACACCAAGTTTCCCAGTGATCCAATCATAAAAATGCCCTGCGTGTCAAAGGGAAATACTGATGCATAACTGCACTAAATGTTTACTAAGTTCATCAGAGGATGTTGCCAATGGCAATCAATAGCTCCCATCTAGAGGACACCCCAAACAAGCATGGCAGGTTTCAAAACAATTCGATCATAAATGTGCCCTGTAGGGTGTGCCAAAGGGAAATATTGAGGTCTGGCTTAACTAAGTTCTAAGAATGTTGCCGCTGGCAACAGTTTTTTGACGGAAATGGAAGAAAATCGATAGCTCCCCTCTAGAGGTCACCCCAAACAAGCATACCAAGTTTCAAAGCGATCTGATCATAAATGCGACCTGTGAGGTGTGCCAAAGGAAATTGTGGACGTACGTACGTACATACGCCGATGGACGAGAAGTGATGGCAATAGCTCAGTTTGACTTTGTCAAGTTGAGATAAAAATGGATGCAGAAGTCATTTGTTTTTTTTAAATTATTGCTCGGACATGACAGCGATGTTGGATTTGCCAGAATGCTGGATATTAAAGGAAGGGAAATATTGAGGTCTGACTAAACTAAGTTCTAAGAACATTGCCAGTGGCAACATTTTTTTATGGAAATGGAAGAAAATCAAAAGTCCCCATCTAGAGGTCACTCCAAACAAGCATGCCAGATTTCTAAGCAATCCAATCATAAATGTGCCCTGTAGGATGTGCCAAAGGGAAGTATTGAGGTCTGACTAAACTAAGTTCTAAGAACATTGCCAGTGGAAACATTTTTTGACGGAAATTAAAGAAATTCGATAGCTCCCTTCTAGAGGTCACCCCAAACAAGCATACCAAGTTTCAAAGTGATCCGATAATAAATGTGCCCTGCAGGGTGTGCCAAAGGGAAATTTTGATGCCTAACTGCAGTAAATTCATCAAAGATTGTTGCCGGCAGCAACATTTCTTGGCGGATATCGAAGAAAATCGATAGCCCCATCTAAAGATAACCCCAAACAAGCATACCAAGTTTTAAACCGATCTGATCAAAAATGTGCCCTGTATGGCATGCCAAAGGAATATATTGATGTCTGACTAAACTAAGTTCAAAGGTCGTTGCCAGTGGCAACATTTTTTGACAGAAATGGAAGAAAATCGATAGCTCCTGTCTAAAGGTCACCCCAAACAAGATTGCCAGGTTTCAAAGCAATCCGATCATAAATGTGCCATGTAGGGTGTGCCAAAGGGAAATATTGAGGTCTGACTAAACTAAGTTCTAAGAAGGTTGCCAGCAGCAACATTTTTTGACAGAAATTAAAGAAATTCGATAGCTTCCATCTAGAGGTCACCCCAAACAAGCATACCAAGTTTCAAAGCGATCTTATCATAAATGCGACCTGTGAGGTGTGCCAAAGGAAATTGTAGACGTCTGTATGTACGTACGCCGATGGACGAGAAGTGATGGCAATAGCTCTGCTTGAGCTAAAAATGGATGCATAAGTCATTTGTTTTTTCAAATTATTGCTCGGACATGACAGCTATGTTGGATTTGCCAGAATGCTGGATTTTAAAGGAACCTACCTACAATCACTATTAATGACACCAGAAAAATTGGGATCCACTGGTCATTATTTTTTATGGCAAAAAAATGCTTATCGAAAGGAAACTTCCTTTAGTCACCGTTAATCCACCAGAAAAAAATAAGATCCATGGTGCACTTCACTTTCAAGTTATTGTGTGGACACACAAGAAATATTTTTAAAAAAAACAGAGATGGCTGCCATGATGGCTCTATTGGATATGGAAGAAAACTGATTATCAAAAGGAACCATTCTCTTCTCACCATTAATACACAAAAAATAGGATCCATGGTGCATTTCATTTTTAAGTTATTGCACAGAGAAGCAAAATTACAAAAAATCCAAAATGGCTGCCATGGCTGTCATTTTGCTATGGCAGAAAACTGGTTATCAAAAGGAACCTTTCTCTAGTCACTACTAATCCACCGCAAAAATAGATTCATGGTACACGCCATTTTTAAGTTTTTGCACAGACAAGCAAAATGACAAAAGAACCCAAGATGGCCCATATTGCATATGGCAGAAAGCTGATTATCGAAAGGAATCTTTCTCTAGTCATGGCTAATCCACCACAAAAAATAGGATCCATAGGTCAATTCATTTTCAAGTTATTGTGCAGACAAGCAAAAATAAAAACAAGAGGCTCAAGTGAGCCTAAACGCTCACCTGGCTCAAATTGTCGAAAGAGATGAGTGTATCAGTAAGTGAACAGAAGCAAGAGCAATTTTTTGATTTGCTATGACTCAAGCAAAGGCAACTTTTTTGACCATTCATTTCTGTTGGTCCAAGGAAAGGTTCCTAGCAAGCTCTGTTCAGTAACGTATTAAAAAACAATAACAGAAAAAATCTGCATACTGGATCTGGAGAAGAAGATTTTTAAAGAATATTCCCCATATTGAACAAAGTTACAATTTGGGCTCCCATAGGGATGAACCCAGGGACTTGGCTTGAATAAACCTGAATCTCCCTTCCCCAAGGATGTTGTATACCAAATATCAAAAAATTCTGACTGTTGGATCTGGAGAAGATTTTTAAAGAATATCCCTCATATTGCACTAATTTGAACATTTGGGCTCCTGTAGAGTGCCCAAATATGGACCCAGGGGTTAAATTTCAACAACCATGTGAATCTTCCATTGATGTTATATGTGAAATATGAAATCTTTTGGAGCAGTGGTTGGGGAGAAAAAGATTATTTTATATTTTTCCCACTACCTTCAGTATTAAATAATGCTGACTAAGCATTTTTTCAAAGTCCCCAAACTGTACCTTAGGACAAAACCGATAGCGATTTTTTTCACCATTCCTTTCTATTGGTCCTAAGGAAGCTTCACACCAAATAAAAAGTTTCAGTGCGGTGCAGTTTTGGAGATATGGGCGTTTGATTTTTTTCTATTTTTAGCTCCTGAGGTTCCCACAGGGTGGGAGAAATTTTTTTTTGCATGAATCAAGTACTTAGGACCCAATAATACCTCATAGCAAATTTGGCTCAAATCGGCCTCTTGTTTCGGAAAATAGAAATTTTGGGTGGGGAACAAAATAGGGATCCTCCCGTAGCGAACCCAAATATTGACCCGAGAAAATTTCTTTGAACAAACTTGAATCTTCAGTACCAAAGAAGCTTACATACCAAATATCACAGCATTCTGAATGGTGGTTCATAAGAAGAAGATTTCAGAAGAAATTGATGCTTTTGGGGTATCACTCCCACCCCAGTGGGGGCACCGAGTTCTTTTTAACAAAATGGAAAGAGGATACCTCCAATATACTGTATGTCAAATTTGTTTAGGTTTGGGCTAGTGGTTTTGAAGGAGAAGACCGAGTTGCGAAAGTTAACGGACAACGGACAACAAAAGCTCACACTGACTTTCAGTCAGGTGAGCTAAGAAAAAACAGATGGCTGCCATGGTGGACATATTGGATACGACAGAATACTGATTATTGAAGGGAAACATTTCTCTGGCCACCACTAATCCATTGTGCATTTCATTTTAAAGTTATTGTGCAGACAAGCAAAAGTTAATGATCCGAGAGAGCCATATAATAAATGCTTCGTTTATCTCTAGAAAACAGAAAATTGACTAAATCCCTGTTAAATGAATACTTCTGTTTATATAATAATTCTTACTAGCAAAGTGGCTATTCAATTAACAGGATTCCATTGCACTCACATAATACACTGAGAACAGAATGTAGCCATCCATTTGTAATTACATGCAGAACTTTAAAATTACAGATCATTATTATCTTTGTGACAAAAAAAACTCTGACATACTATTGTGAAAAAAAAAAAAAAAAAAAAAAAATGTTTGTTCCATCAAGGACCATCCATAACTACCACTCTACTGGAGAGAAAAAGCTGAAAAACAAATCTGGTCTTCCTTTTGTAATCATTTGTAATCATAAAAAAAACCCATTATATTAAGAGACCCAAACGTTTCCATGCAGAAACCCCAAAAATAAAGTTCTTGCACAATTCAGGGTGTCAAGATAACTATGGAATTACTAGCTTGGGGAATGTGAACTGGGACGTTGCTAAGGGGTCTTGGATGGGAATGTTCACCTCTAGATTTCCAATTGCAATTCCCCCCCCCTCCCCCACACCCCTGACACACACATACATGGAAGGCAAAATTCTGACTGCCACTGCATAATTTCTAACAAAGTTATGGGAAATTCCATTTGTACACCCCTCTTGACTGTAAATAAACTATCCGACTGAGGAATCCTGATGGTCAATAATTCCAACTACAAATCAATACTGGACGATTTTTATTACTTTTCAATCAATATATGGATGACTTTCACTACATTTCAGTCTAAAAAACTCCACATTTTAGCTAAATTTCACCTGCACTCTGAAATTTCTAATTTAAGGCTTTGAATTTCCAACTATTGTAAATTTGACAAATGATGGAGGGTGGGTGGGAGTGGGGTTCTTATGATCACGGATTGAAGGCAAATTTTTATTTTTATATTAACAGCCCCACTCCACCACACACACACTGCCTGAATGTGAAAATAAAAATTTGTCTTGGATTCATGATCATAAGAAAAAGAAAAAAACTGTTATCTGAAAGTATAAAATTATTGTGCAGAAATTCAAAATATAAAAATTTTTGCCCAATCAAGGGACATAACTTTGGAATTATGAGCATTACAAATCTGGAAATTGAACTTGGCCTTTATTTCAGAATTATCAAAAAAAAAATGTCAAATCTCACATCAATCTGTATTCTAAAAATCGCCAATTAATTTTCAGTATTTTTTCATTTTTTTGTCTCAAAAACATAGGTTATGACCCCTCTTTGGAACAAGCCCATCAAGCTCATTCCAATGAGGGGTCATAACCTTCAAAAACATAGGTTATGACCCCTCTTTGGAATGAGCTCATTCCAATGAGGGGTCATAACCTATGTTTTTGAGACAAAAAATGAAAAACATTAGTTATTCAAGAATTCTTTGGTAAGTGTCTGCTTTTCATGTTAGGTAAAGAATAAAAGGAAAGTAAGAATACCATGTGGAAAATCCCACAATAATTAGGTTGTTGCACAATGAAGGTCCAAAACTATACAGTTCAATGCACTAGATATCTGAAAATTGGACTTAACCTTTGTTTTGTAATTATAAAAAAAACTACTCTTGAGTGCTTAATAATAGTACAGGGCGAAATAATAGTACAGGGTGGAAAATTTCTGAAAATCAATAATAGTACAGCGTCGAATAATAGTATATGGTGGAAAATCCCAAGAAGTGAGTCAGCCGCTATGCTCAGAGCCGTTTTTATAACACAGATGTCTGATGTGTCTGAAGTGGTGAAGGGCTAAATTACTTTCAGTTATCATAATTTTCACATGGATTTGACTTGTTGCAATTTATGGGAGAGTGCCTGTTGGCACTCTCCCGTAAATTGCAACAAGTCAACAACTTATAGACTAATTAATTCTGTTTCAGCGATGGTATGAAGCACATCCACTGAGTACTAGGTCTTAAAGTTATGGTAACAGTACTTCAGAATGCAGCCCAAATATATGCTTCCAGATCTCTACCAGTTAACATTTCCATTGCATCCTGTGTTTGCTTGTACATGCACCTTACTAGTTTATTTTGTGAACTTCTTGAGATAAGCGGCTGCTCTGCACATTCAGTTGCTGAAAATTAATAATCATACAGGGCCAAATAAGGATCATACAGGCAGGAATTTTGTTCGAAAAAGAATAATCATACATGTAAGATTATTAGGCACCCAAGAGTATTGTTCCACAAAAGGGAGGTAAAGAATCAATGCATTATGGGAACCCAAAAGATGGCCAAGTTCTGTGCAGTCAAGAGCCATAATTCTGGAACTTCTAGCACATAAATTCAGAAAATCAAAGTTGACCTTCGGGCTATGGTTATAATTTACTGAAAAATTTGAAAACATTCTACTGGAGGAAACTCAAGTTATGAAGGGGAATTTATAGAGGTGAATGTACAGAACGATGGACTCAGGCATCAGTTATTGTCCCTCCACAAAATGGGTACTTAAAATACAGTCAAAACAGGTGTTTAAACTACAAATAGCGATGGCAAACACAGTGTCCAAAAAATGTAATTGTGCCTAAATTGTGTGGTGTTTAAAAATATTTAAAAAGTTGTGCAGTGTTCCGGCCAAGCACATGTACAGTTTGGTCGACTTTCTCTGATGCTCGCAATATAGTTGAGGGCCTACCTGTCGAATCAAACAATGCAACAGATAAATATGTTTGAAATGAAAGTGTCAATGACACTGTAGCTCAACTTGTCAAGACAAAGACATGTACATGTATAGTATGTGACACAGCAATGACAAACATCTAGGTAATGACCTGATAACAAAGGTACATATAAAGTATTGTAACGGTCTGTACATAAATACTGGCCGTTGCCTGTAACAAATAGGTAAAGTATTGTAAAGGTGGGTGACAGTCAGATGCTAAACTAGAAAAAAATCTTTGAGTCCCAGAGTGGGTCTGACTGAACCCTAAAATATTTGTTCTCATAGCACAGTGATAACAAAGGCACCCCAAAACACACTCATTCCTGTCCCAAGGTGAAAACAAAGGTACCCAAGAAGTTTTGTGAAGATCAGTTCACAAATATGAGCTGTGTAGAAGTTGTGACCAAAAAAAAAAAAAACTGATTGGACCTAATTTCAGTACAAAAAGGCCACTGGCAGACATCTTGAATTTTGGACCGCACTCAGAAACACTCGTTCTCGTCCCAAGGTGATAACAAAGATACCCAGGAAGTTTTGTGAAGATCGGTTCATAAATACAGCCTCTAGCCCGAGCCGTATTGACATGTGCACTTACAGTGTATAAGTAGCACTAAATAAATCAAAGTTATTCTAATTTGCATAATTTCTGCACGAGAAAAAAACCCGTACTATATGAGATGTATTCCATGTTACTAAACATTCATACAAAACTTTATTCAATCAGAACTTTCATACAGAAGTTCTGTACAAAAGACTGATTGCACTAATTTTGGTACAAAATGGCTGCTTGTGGCCATCTTGAATTTCGGACCACACCCCAAAACACTCGTTCTCATCCCACGGTGATAACAAAGGTACCCAAGAAGTTTCGTAAAGATCGGTTCATAAATACGGCCTCTAGCCTGAGCCGTATAGAAGTTGTGTACAAAAAACTGATTAGACCTAATTTCGGTACAAAATGGCCACTGGCAGCCATCTTGAATTTTGGACCGCACCCAGAAACACTCGTTCTCGTCCCAAGGTGATAACAAAGGTACCCAAGACGTTTCGTGAAGATCGGTTCATAAATACAGACTCTAGCCCGAGCCGTATTGACATGTGTACTTACTGTGTGTAAGTAGCACTGAAAAAATCAAAGTTCATCTAATTTGCATAATTTCTGCACCAGAAAAAAACCCGTATTATATGTGATGTATCCCATGGTACTAAACATTCACACAACAAATTATTCAAATCAGCTCTGTGCAAAAATCTGATTGCGCCAAATTTTGTACAAAATGGCTGCCATCGGCCATCTTGAATTTCGGACCGGACCCAAAAACACTCGTTCTCGTCCCACGGTGATAACAAAGGTACCCAAGGAGTTTCGTAAAGATCGGTTCATAAATACGGCCTCTAGCCCGAGCCGTATTGGCATTTGCACTTACAGTGCTGAAAGTAACACCAAAAAACATCAAAGTTAGTCTAATTTGCATAATTTATGCACGAGAAAAAAACCCGTATTATATGTGATGTATCCCATGGTACTAAACATTCATACAAAAAATTATTCAAATCAGAGCTTTCATATGGAAGTTCTGTACAAAAAATAGATTTCTGCATCGTCGTTACAAAATGGTGGCTGGCAGCCATCTTGAATTTCGGACTGCACCCAAAAACACTCGTTCTCGTCCCACGGTCATAACAAAGATACCCAAGAAGTTTCGTAAAGATCGGTTCATAAATACGGCCTCTAGCCCGAGCCGTATCCAATTGTTGACGGACAGACGGACAGACGGACGACGGGCCATGGCATAAGCTCAAATTTGGCTTCGCCAAAGTTGAGCTAAAAACACAGAGTTTGTCAGTGAAAAGAAATCAGCTTCGACTGTGCCTTATCTGACATAGTTGAATGTTGATGATGACTGCTTTTCACTAGCAGTCTCCATATGAGCATGTAATCAAAGCTTAAAATCTAATATATTCATATTTGTGGCATGTCCTATCAAACTGCATGCATTCACGAGTTACATTTAACTCTTAACCTACTGAGTATTTTCAAGATATTTTTCATCAAATCTAGTCATGGCTGCTATGAAGCAGCCATGACTAGATTTGATAAAAAATTAATCTTTAGTACAACACAAGAAATCATGAGTGAAAAAAGCCATTCAATTTACAGGGGGAAAATGTGATTAAATGTGTGTCAGGACACCTGATGCCCCGTAAGGCCTGGGCTGACGTGGGGTTATTTAGTCCCGCTGATGAAATTGCGGGAAAAATTAGACCGACGTGGAGAGTCGGAATCCTAGTGCAGCAAACTCGGCGCTGGGAGCTGAGTTCGACCGGCACTGTGATTTCGTTTCTCCTCTGCCATATTGGCCTAAGATAGGTTCGATTTCTGTTAGGTTTGATTTCTAATCACTTCAGGCTGTGTAATGGAAAGAATGATTTAAAGTAACAACGATTCTTTTATTTACACATAAAAAAACAGCCGCTTCAATATTTCAACAATCAACAATTCGATTCTTTTCACAGAAAAAGGGTTGCTAGGGTTAAATAATTCCCAACAATTATATAGTCATTCTATAGCCCTGTAATGGCACTATAGTCTACACACTGGAAATGTTACTACCGTGAGCTCGCCATAAGAGCTTCACAAATCTGAAATTATATTACGGAGAGCTTGCCATAAGAGCTTCACAAATCTGAAATGTTATTACCATGAGCTCGCCATAAGAGCTTCACCAGCTTAGGCTCAAATGTCAACGTCTGCACGTAACTGTACCTCTGGCTGTCAGAGGGTTCCGACCAGCAATGTTCGTCATCTATAAAGTCACCGTACTTCTGATTTGGGTCAGATATTGTCTACTCATACCTCTTGTGCCTTTTGAAAGTCCTCCGTGAAAGTCCTATTGAAATGTTCACTATTCCTGGTTGAATTCATGATTCACAAATGCCCCTTTTTGTGCTGGGGCGAAATTGTCACTCACACCGATCTCCAGTCGGTATTACGATGCTTCGACAGCAAAACAAACTACTCCCAACGCAATCAGTCTGACGCTTCAAAGGGTTAATACGCAAAATACAATTAACCTACACTTCTGACTATTGCAGGCTGATACCTGCTACTTGACAATCTAAACTTTAACGTTTCACCTTGGGTTTTCCTTCTCAACGAATTTGGCACTGTAGCCGCCTATCAACCTTAAGCTAAATCAATCATGGAATGCCCTGTCTGGCGATTCCAGCCGTTTCAGGGTCCTGTGATCGAAGGTACCCCTATGCCAGGAAACAGAGTCCGCCTGCCCTGGACTTCACCAATGTGTGTGTGACCCCAAGTGTGTGTCTTATGCTCTGCTCTTCAAGGTATATATACTTTTTACCCTAAATTGTCAGGTGGAGAGACGCTCATCTGTCCATCTGCCAAAACGGTGGGAGATGACATATATCGAGACAGAATCAATACAAGTCATCTCGCGCGTGACTTAACGGTGATTTCACTTGTCGAGAGAACCGATTCCTTCCTGCCACTCATTGCTATGCTAATGATCAGGTGACGACACAACAGACATTTCTATCTTTTAGAATCTTGTTTCTCAATTGGCCGTGACGATATCCTGCCACCAACCGATTACGTCTCGTAAGACTCGCGACTACTGTATAACTTAAATGAGATTAGACCTTATCTAACATACCGTTTCTCCCCTGGGTCCCTGCCCTGAAGCTGGATATACACCACGTGTGTTTTTTCCATGCCCAGCTTCACAGAGAAGTGAAATTCACGTAGGTTTTTCGCCTTGATGCGGAATATCTTTTGAACTTACAATATCTTTATATATGAGGCCCCTTGCCCCTATATTTAGGCTGGCTTTGCTCTGACAATGTGCCCAAATTATATTGATTTCAATAAGAGAAACCCTGTGCTGGGTGGAATATCTGCCAGCAAATGCAGAGTTAAATGGGATTTTGGCTTGACACCAAGAACTAAGAAACTTTAGCTCAAGGAGGAGAACCAATGATAATGTTGAATAAGAGGCTGTAAACTACATGTATATGTAGGATTCTATGGGCAAAAAACCTGAAAAGTATGTGACACAGATGCAGAGAAGGAGTGAGTACTGGCGCCTTCTCTCACCAGGTCACAATTCCTGTGGTTCCATATTTGCCATTGTGCCCAAATAAGACTACCAGTAATCTACTCTTGTTCCTAATAAACATACAGGTATGTTTATTAATTTTGGGAAAATTTTCCACCCTGTTTGCACCTTATTTGGGCCAGTATGTTTATTAAAATTGCACTTCCAACAGGGTGGAGATCTTTAAATTAGTAAATCTTAATCAAGATTGTGTGATAGTCTTTTGTTTAGTACAGCGTATTCATTGTTGTAATCATGATGCCTAAATGCCTATTAGTTTTCTTTAATAAAACTAACTGCAATACTGGAAAAGAAGTTGGCTTTTAGATACACCCTCAATGGATTTCCACCCTGTACTATTATTTGGGTCTGTACTTTTCTTTAATTTTGATAGATGCTCTACCCTGTACTTCTATTCCCACCTGTGCTTTTATTTGGAAAGCAAGAGTAAAGGCTTGGTTAAGAAGTTCAGCAGACTACCTTGGCAGTAGTTTCTAGTCAAGTCTAACCTGCCTCTACAGGCAACCATGATTTGGCATGTAATCTTTACTAGTTAAGCCACTCGATGCACAGGCTGTGGTGTAAGTTGAAAGTTTTAAAAATTGTTCAGACCCTTAAGAACAGTAAGGACAGTAAGAATTAAGAGATAATCGATGTGCTTCCATTAGGTTTACTGTGTGAACATAGTTTTAGAATCGGTGACTATAACAATTTTTGTAGGTAGGCATTTAACCCTCTCATTTTCAAATCAGGACGGCCATATGGGGTGAAGTGGTGCCCAAATTAAAACAATAGGCCCGAGAAGTCCATCTAGGCAGTGATTTTATTATATTTTGTGGCAGTCTATATTAGCACAAGACCTCACTAAAAGGGACAGCCAAACAGAGGACTTACAACTTATGGTGTGATATAAAGTCTGGAAAATTGTCTGTATAGAGCTTGAAACACTGAAGGCCTATGCCCGATTTACTATAGAAATAAGTTTCAATAAGTCTTCAAAAAATGTTATGAAATATTGTTTCTTAAATTTTACTCACCTAACTTCTTAATACTCAAATGTTGCTCTTATTCTAATGTGTTTTAACAAAAGTATGAAGGGCAGAAAAAATATTTACCAGAAATCAGCTTTACATAACATTACAGGAGATTAAAGCTAAATATGAAAATGGTGCTGAAGTACACTTCTAAATCAGTTTTAGTCAAGGGATTTTGAACCTTGATTGATATAAGCCTTACCTGCGATGAATATCAACCATTAAATATTCAGCAGTATGGTTAACCCTTTAACCAGCACAGGATATGAAAATTTGTTATTTCAATTTTTTCAAAAAATTTCAAAAGCACTCTATCATTTGACCCCTCAGTGGAACAAGCTCAATGAGCTCATTCCTGTGAGGGTTCACATGATATGATTTGTTGAAATTAAAAAAAAAAATTTTCAACTGCTCGATTTGTAAATTTACTACATTACACAGAAGGATGAGACAGATTCAGTAGATAAAGGGTTAAAAGTGTAGTGTATGAGAGCTCAAGGAGCTTGTTCAAATGAGGGGTCACAGGGTATGGTTTTGTTGGAATTAAAAATTATTTTTTTCAACTGCTCAATTTGTTAATTTCTTATGTGGCCAGATGCAGCCAATTAGTTAGATGAATGGTGAAAAGTGCAGTGTTTGATAGTATTGGGTATCATTTCAAAGACAATGAATAGAACAGTTACCTACAAATGGGCAGATCACTCACTATTTTATCTTTTCGCTAATAATATAGCAGCCAAATCCAGAAACTGCTATTCTCAAAAATGATAAATTTAAAGTAATTTGTATATTTTTTATGCTTACCAATGCCCAGACTAGCTGGTACAAACTCGATATTATCAAGGGCCAAACACAAATTTTGAACCACCCAATCCCCAAAATTTGCATACAATTCCCGAAAATTAAAAGTCCTATCTGGCCCTCCATACATTTACCATCTGCGCATGCACAGCAGTCGGAAAGAGCCCGGAATTGGCGCCAACATCATTCTTTGTAGATGAGCATACTAAATAATAACTCGGCAGGGAGGTATGAGTGCCCACTCATGGGATGGCCATCCCCGTCTAGGCCATTGGTAAGTATAAAAAATATACAAATTACTTTAAATTTATCATATTTTTATACGAATAACCAATGGCCCAGACTAGCTGAATCGTAAAAAGGCAGAGGGCCTAGTACTTAACAATTAGCAGACCAAATATAGCTCCTAAGCCTGCATTCCAAGGTGAAAGGAGATTAAATTTAAAAGGAATTAAATGTATGTCTCTCTGTACAATAATAGAGAAGACATATCATAAATAAGGAGCCATATCCAAGTAATTCCGTAATGAATGATTATGCTAATTGGGTGTAACAAGCCCCCAATTTTAAGGCTAGTCTGGACTAAGCCCCTTAAATTAGGATGGCACATTCGAGATTGAGAGACTAATCCCCACAAACACACGTCATATATAAACAAGAGCTATTGCTGAAGGCAATTCATACCCCCACTGCAGTGCTGGACTGATGAAGCATAAATGAAAATTATGAATATTCTCGGACGGACTCACGCACACACGGATGCACTGATGGATGGATGGACGGACGGCTGCATGTAATCCAGTATACCCCCCCATTTTCGCCGAAAGTGGGGGTATAATAATAAACAAGCTGTATCTAGGATCAGTAATAACCTTCAGACAAAACAGCTTCACTCACAGATATATAGTTACACACTTATCAAGCTGGAGGAGATGAAGAAATATCATCCCCCCACTTTTTTTTGAAGGAATATTCTTCAAAACAAAGAGGAGAGTGCTCTGGAATCAGTTAAAAGCGGTACCAAATAATCAATGTATATTAGCCCAACAGGCACCCAGTTATTAATTATAATTAATTATTGGTGCTAAACCCCACTTCAGAAGCTAAGGCTATCATGGCGATCCCGGTAATTCATTATTTATTTATTGGTGTTTAAGGTCACAGGCTTGGCATTTTCAGGAGAGCGATTTATTCGCTCGCCTACTGCTCGCCTTAAAAAAAACTGAGGAGGGCGAAAAATAGCCCTCCTAGCCTCAGAAAATAATGATTACCACAACAGCCTATTCCTAAAACCCACAGGTTTTCAGATCTCTGCTATGTTAGTGGTCTCTGCAATATGGCCACACTGCCCCTCCCACACCTCCGCTCTGGGCCTTACCAAGGCCCGGAGGTGTGGGAGGGGCAGTGTAGCCTTCTCACAGAGTCTGACAGAGACTACCTGGTTAGCAGCACAAAATAAAATGTACAAAGCCCACTAGGCAGAATTCATTATGTACAACTTCATTTTGCACTTTTAGCTTTTGTAAGCTTCAGGAGAGCTAATCGCTCCCCTAGGTCATGTGAGGAGAGCGATTTTTAGCCCTCCTGCATTTTTAAAAATGCCAGGCCTGAGGTCATATATTTCTGCACAATGGCTAATCATGACCACAACAGTTTTACGGGTGGAGGAAGCCGGAGTACCCAGAGAGAACCACCGAGCAACGGCGAGCAACTGTCAGCTCCCCAACATACTAACTCCACACAAGCAGAGTTAGCATTGGTTAAAGACAGGTGCACCATCGACGTGCAGTACGCCTTAGTACACAGCGCACCATGCCCCCACGTGGGCAATAGGGGTAAAGTGTTTTGCCCAAGGACACAACACGATTGCCGCAGGTGGGATTCGAACGGAGGACCTCTCGGCTTGCAGCCTGCATCTCTACCTACGCTCGCTTCTAACGGAGGCGGAATACGTAGATAGGTCAAAAACAAGTGATATAACGTGTACAACCATACACTTGTCCAATAGAATCCCAATGGAAAGTATCTGAAGAGTAAACACGCTTCTAAGGCAACCAACAGGCGACCCTGTTCAGGTGTAAAATTAATTCCAATAATAAAACTTCAACTGAACCATGCGAATATACAAGAATGTGTACCATATCTCATAGAAATCTGGATATAGAACATGGAACGAGCTATGAATAACAGACTCATCACGGACCATCCCCGAAATGAATCATTGTTTCTTAGGTCCGTAGCAACCAATGATTGTTCGGAGAAAGATGAAATCTTGCATGTACTCATCTGAATACAGCCTGTATACATGGTATCATCGAGTGATACAAGTGTAACCAGGAACTGAAAGGAATATGACTTATAAACGAACAACCACAGGAAACAACCAACTAAAAAGTGGATGTGCCCATGAGGTCACTGTTAGAACACAACTCAGCCGCGCATCGAGAAGCTATAAAAGGCATGCATATACTTGAATGCATACTAGGCTTACGGGAAGAAAACTACGTCCTGCCCTGTAATCACCTCTTAATACATTGGGGGGGGGGGGGGGGGGAGAGGGCGAGGGGAGGGGTGGGGGGGGGCTCTTGTGTTAGTTATCAAATAGTATAGGAACCGCAGGGCTCCCTCACGTCTGACCGACTCCACTCCATAATGCTACTAAGGACGGAGAGGGACGTGATGAACAATAATACACCATATTTACATAATATCCAGTCTCTAAAGTGGAAGTATAATCCACAGTAAATAGATTGGATAGAAATGAAAAGGGAAACGAAAACAATGTTCTGACACCCGATCATAAAAATCTAGATGAACTCCTTACGTTCGGTCTGATATCAGGAAAGATGTTCCTGAGAAGGAGTTAAGTATAGGCGTTTGAAGAACCGCTCAAAATTATTTCAAAACAAGTCATCCTATCAAGTTACATTGAAATCCCTTCATAAATATGGCCTGTAGACTGTGCTAAAGGTTTTCGGGCTTCGGGCAGCCATCATGGTTGAATGATCGCAACCAAAAGGGGACATTCTCATCTGGGCATCATTTGGAGTGATCCTACGAAGTTACAATGAAATCCCTTCATAAATATGACCTGTAGACTGTGCTCAAGATTTTCAGGCTTCGGGCACCTGTAGCCATCACAGTTGACCAATCACGACCAAAAGGGGATGTCATCATCTAGGCATATTATATGGAGTCAACCTAACAAGTTACAATGAAATCCATCCATAAATACGACCTATAGACTATGCTAAAGGTTTTTGGGCTCGGGCAGCCATCAAGGCTGAATGATCACGACCAAAAGGGGGCGTTCTCATCTAGACATTATTTGGAGTCATCCTACCAAGCTACAATGAAATCCCTTCATAATTATGACCTGTAGACTGTTCTAAAGGTTTTCGGGCTTCGGGCCCCTGTAGCATCACGCTTGCCCAATCGTGTCCAAAGGGGACGTTCTCATCTAGACATTATATGAAGTCAAACCTACCAAGTTACAATGAAATCTCTTCATAAATATGACCTGTAGACTGTGCTAAAGGTTTTCAGGCTTCGGGCTTGGGCAGCCATCATGGTTGAATGATCACAACCAAAGGGGACAATCTCATCTGGGCATCATCTGGAGTGATCCTACAAAATTACAATGAAATCCCTTCATAAATATGACCTGTAGACTGTGCTCAAGGTTTTCGGGCTTTGGGCACCTGTAGCCATCACAGTTGACTAATCATGACCAAAAGGGGATGTCATCATCTAGGCATTATATGAAGTCAACCTAACAGGTTACAATGAAATCCTTCCATAAATATAACCTTTTGCCTATGCTAAAGGTTTTTGGGCTCGGGCACCCATCAAGGCTGAATGATCATGATCAAAATGGGACGTTCTCATCTAGACATTTTTTGGAGTCATCCTACCAAGTTACAATGAAATCCCTTCATAAATGTGACCTCTAGACTGTGCTAAAGGTTTTTGGGCTTCGGGCTCCGGGCCCCTGTAGCCGTCACAGTTGCCCAATCACGTCCAAAAGGGACTTTCTCATCTAGACATTATATGAAGTCAACCCACCAAGTTACAATGAAATTCCTCAATAAATATGACCTGTAGATGGTGCTAAAGGCTTTCGGGTTTTGGGATCGGGCAGTCGTCACCGTTGGCAGATCACGCCCAAATGGGGAAATTCTCATCTAGACATCATAAGGAGTCATCCTACCAAGTTACAATGAAATCCCTCCATATTAAACATGACCTGCAGACTGTGCTAAAAGTTTTTGGGTTTCGGGCTTGGGCAGCCATCACGGTTGACAGATCATGCCCAAAAGGGGACGTTCTCATCAAGGCATTATACAGAGGCATCCTACCAAGTTACAATGAAATCCCTTTATAAATACGACCTGTAGACTTGGTTTTCGGGTTTTGGGCTCGGGCAGCCATACCAGTTGACCGATCGTGACCAAAAACCTGGACATGACCCCAAACCTGCATATGAAATTTCGTGACGATCAGACAAGAACTGCGGGGTGTAGCCCGTGCTAAAGGAAAATGTGAACAGACTCACAGACTAACAGACTCACAGACTTCTGTACGCGTGATGGTAATAGCTTATCTTGACATTGTCAAGTTAAGCTAAAAACATCAGTCATGATTCTAGCAAGGCTACTATGGTGAAAACAATAAGTCTATGACACCTAGGAAAACAAACCAAAAAAGCACTCTACCTTTATTGGTTTTATTCCCAAAAGACACCGGCTGCAGTTTAGAAGGAGCGTCCCGAGCAGCGAGTGTGGACGTTATCTCCTACACAGGCAAGTTTATCAAACAACATTTGGCCCCAAATGTTGTGGGTTAGAGAGAGGGCTCTCCTGCTCACGGTCTTTTCAGACCTCGGAGAGCTTCCCTAAGATAAACTTGCAGGTTCCTACATAGGCAAGTTTCTCAAAACATTTGGCCCCAAATGTTGCTGGGTTAGAGACAGGGCTCTCCCGCTTGCGGTCTTATTAGACTTCGCCGAGCCTCCTTAAGAGAAACTTGCAGGCTTCCTTCCTATTTCTGTCATTGCTGGGTGAGCTACACTTCCCTCGACTGCAACGGACTTACCCGGTGTCACGACTCCCACGGACAGAGTAACCACTTCACCGATCGAGCTAGATGCTTGCAAAGGATTAAGAACACTAACCAGAGGCCTTATCCCTTGTTTAATATTCATGAGCACCTTGCAGCTAGCTCTGTTTGCTCATCAGAGTGCGAGAGTAGCACACTTGGATGGGTGTCACAATACAATCACCCTTGAACTTGAATTATTTTGCGGTGAGTGCTCTGGCATAGGAACCTCACAGCCAACGATGTACCGCGACACCCGTCTCCAATGTCTGTCATCCCAATGTACACAAGTAGGACAAGAATCTGTAGGAGTGCTACGACTACAGGCAATGCAACAAGCATGTAAATCCGAGGAAGACTTCCTCGACTTGCATTTAGAGCAGTAAGTTTCGATAATTACAATCAAAAGACAAAGTCGATATTCCAATAGAGCCTAAGTGTGGACAAAATCCAAATTTTATGAGCTACACTACCGGAATAATAATCCGTGTATCCTACAGTAATTCTACAGTAATATAATATAAAATACTATATATATTTGAGGATGTTGCCAATGTAAACAACGTCAAATGAAAAAAACAGGAAACAAGACATCAGGCACATAAAAAGGCCCAAAGTCAGTAACCAATTTAAATGCTACCAGATGCAAAGCTAGATCTTCATACGAAGACAAAACGATACAGCGGATAGAAGATGCCAGACCAAAACTAGAACTATCACTGAAGGTGATTAATACCCCCGCTTTGGGTTTTTAGAGGAATGCACTTCTGATCATGTAGGCGAAGGCCATAAGGAAATGTATACATAAAGATCATTTTTTGTTGTTGAAATTTGTATTTGCATGTGGCCTTCCACAGAACAGCACTGAATACTTAAGGAGCCCACACATATATGGTTTACATTTGGAAAAACACATTTACAATGTGCAACATGTATTCAAAATCGGTTCATTAATGTAGGAGGAGTTGCACACACAAGAATCCCATTTGAAAACCCATAATAAATCCAAGTTAAAGGGAGATAACCTGGTTAAAATTGTCGCAGATCAAAAATTTGGGAATATGCGTATGTTCACTTAGTTGTGATAATGTTTGAAAGGTTTCGTGAAAATTGATTGATAAATGTAGGAGGAGTTGCACGCACAAGAATTTCATGTAGAAACCCATAATAAATCTAAGTTAAAGGGAGATAACCTAGTTAAAATTGCCACAGCTCAAAAATTTTGGAATATGCGCATGTTCACTTAGTAGTGATGATGTCTGTAAACTTTCGTCCAAATTGACTGATAAATGTAGGAGGAGTTGCGCACACATGAATTTCATGCAGAAACCCATATTAAATCAAAGTTCAAGAGAGATAACCTGGTTAAAATTGTCGCAGATCAAAAAGTTTGGAATATGCACATGTTCACTTAGTAGAGATGATGTTTGAAAGGTTTCATCAAAATCGGTTCATTAATGTAGGAGGAGTTGCGCACACAAGAATTTGTTCGAACGGAAAGACATAATAAATCTAAGTCAAAGGGAGATAACCTGGTTAAAATTGTCGCAGATCAAAAATCTTGGAATATGCACATGTTCACTTAGTAGTGATGATGTCTGAAAAGTTTTGTCCAAATTGATTGATAAATGTAGGAGGAGTTGCGCACACAAGAATTTCATATAGAAACCCATATTAAATCAAAGTTCAAGAGAGATAACCTGGTTAAAATTGTCGCAGATCAAAAGTAGATCACTTAGTAGAGATGAAGGTTTCATCAAAATCGGTTCATTAATGTAGGAGGAGTTGCGCACACAAGAATTTGTCCGGACGGAAAGACAGACGGACGGACGTACAGACTGACGTACGGACGTACAGGGCGATTCCTATATAGCCCCCAATTCTTCGAAGCGGGGGTATAATGACCTAACACTCCTAGGGTGAGGACGTAACCATGGGGATAAACAGAATAAACATTCTGTAATACACGTTAATCATTCTTGCTAATGATTAATCCACTGTTTGTTAAGTGTTCCTTCCCTATCCTTCCATGAATCCCTCCTGTTAAACTCCTAAGCTTTTTGGCTATTTCAATAAAAAATAGCCAAAAAGCTTAGGAGTTTAACAGGAGGGATTCATGGAAGGATAGGGAAGGAACACTTAACAAACAGTGGATTAATCATTAGCAAGAATGATGACGTCAGACGTATGTCCCAAAAATGGGAAACATGAAATAACTTTTATAATTATTATAAAGTTACAGCCCTGAACGTTTGAAACCACCATTGTTCACTTACATCATCCATTTACAGCATTGGATCCACCAATTCTTGCATTGATTTGTGTCTGGCATCCTCAAAAAAGGAGATTTTAAAGCACAGAAGTCAGATCAATGTTACTGACTTTAGGGCCAAACAAAGAATGATGTAGGCACCAATTCCGGTCTCTTCACTGGTAAAAGTATGGAGGGCCAGATAGGACTTTTAATTTTCGGTATTGTTTGCAAATTTTGGGGATGGGGGGGGGGGGGGTTCAAAATTTGTGTTTGGCCCTTGATAATATCGAGTTTGCACCAGCTAGTCTGGGCCATTGGTTATTAGTATAAAAATACTGCCATTCAATTTTTATTATTATTTAAATTTTGGCCCTGAAAATATCACTAATGAATTCTCACTAGAACAAGCTCTTTGAGCCCATCCTCACTTACATATTTGGTAGCATGGTGGCTCAGTGGTAATGGCACTGAACTTCAAACCAAAAGGTCCACAGTTCAATTCCTGTCAGGTGTAACTACACTGTGTCCTTGGGCAAGGCTATTCATCTTGACTGCCCACTTGGATGGCACAATGGCGTTGTGTACTAAAGCATACTGCATATCGATGGTGGACTTGTTTTCAGTCAATCCTAAACCTGCTTGCGAGGAGTTTGTACGTTGGGAAGTCTGACAGTTGGTCGGTGGTTCACTTCGTGGAAGTCCGGCTTCCTCCACCCGTAAACCTGTCCGACATGAGGTGATCCTAGCTGTCAAAAGTGTCATTAAACTAAGGCTGTCACGAATGATCGAAAAATCGATCGACCATCGATTGAGGTCATAATCGACGATCGATTATTTGACTGGACATGTGCTGTCATACCTTTTTGTTAAACAAAGGGGAAATATTGATTCACAAGCTATTGTTTCACATAAAGGACCTATTTCGACAACAAATGTGTGTGTGAACGGGGTTAAAACATAAAACCAATATATAGCTTCAAATCGCGGCACCACGCGAGTTGAAGTTAGCCGAAACCCAGTCATCATCGTATGCGTGATCACTCAGTTCCCAATACTTCTCATTCCTTTGATGTGAGTCATGTGACCTGCCAAAAAAACATCAACGTTGTTACGACTAAGACATCGTCGAGTGATGAGTAATTGAGTTGTTTTTGTTTTTATCAATTTGATACTTGATAAGCAATTTTAACATATGGAAAGTAAAGAGGGAAAAACTTCGAAATGCCATGTTATTTAGTTTTAAAGTATGATGATTTATTTTGTTCTCCGACGTACCGCAACCGGAAGTTTCATTTCCACGTGTAAAGCTTTGTTGACTTGACATTCCCTGAGGCTAAATTCATAATCATTACGCATTGAGCGCAAATGGGGCCATTAGTAAGTTTAGTATGCATTTTTCTATGATTTGAAGTTTGTATCTATGCGATGTAGATTCTGTTTTGTCAAATTTTTCAAGGTTTGGTGTTCGTTTGCTTCATTTATGATTAGGATATTTTAATTTTTAACGCCTCCCAAGTTATTTCATAGACAAAGTTCTAGGAAACGAGACAGAAATATTAACCATAAATAATCGAAAAACCGTCGATTTTTATGACAAAATAATCGATTATGAAAATTCATAATCGTGACAGCCTTACATTAAACCCCAATAAATAAATAACTTACATATTCATCATATACTCAAAGCAAAAATAAACTTCCAGGAGCAGAATTTCATGAGAATCAGAGAATCTGATTCCCGTAATGATTCTCACAAACTCTTTCTGAACAACAGAATAGAATGGGAATTACATCAGTTGATTCTCGCAAAATTTATTTTCCAAAATTCTGCCTCTACCTTCAGCAATGATAGTGTCAAAGCTGCATTATTTATTCAGGATAACAACATCTTCAATTCAGATGAGCTTATGTAAATTTTATCTTTCATAAAATACAAAACAAATAGAAAACATGTTTTGAATAAGTTAGAGTATTCCTCTTTATCTTTGTTATTATTCATATTATAGACCTTCATGGGAATAATAAACAGAGGTACGAAAACACACATTTTTAACCCAGAGGCATGATAGCCAGCATGCACACTGGCTTGAAATTTTTGGTGCCAAGTTGAATCTATGTTCATTGCCAAATGAATTTTTTTTGGTACCAGATGAAAGATTTAGGTGCCAAACGGAATCTGATTAAAAATGAAAACAAATTAACCTTGTATCGTCCTTTGAGTGGAACAAGGTACCATCTGCAGTGCTAAAGCATTGCAGTGGTGCCTTGTTGCACTCAAAGGAAGATATTTCAATTTAGTATTACCTGGCTCTTTTGGGTATTTTAGTTTTAAACAACAGCAACGCAAAGAATGGCCCCAGACGGTGTCATAAAAGGGTAGGTAAGTTTCCTGGTGGCATAACCAAATCAAAAGGAAGCTTCCTGTAGACACTGATAATGCATAAAAAAAACTGATTTGAGTCAGCATTCATTAGTTATTGGATGGACATCAAATTCAATATGGCCACCACGGTGGCCATATTGAATTGGCAAGTTGAACCAAAATCAAAAGGAAGCTTCCTCAAGACATCAATAATGCATAACCAATGAAAGTGCCAATGACACTGTAGCTTAACTTGTCTGTGTATTGTGTTTGATGAAAAGGATAATGTTCAATGTTTATGAAAGGATTATGAAATAAGACAAGAATTGTTGTAATTGGGAATATGTTAATTTCTGTTCCCTGTATGTATGTTTTTAATAAAAATAATATGAGGTGTACACTGTACTAAAGAGCTGAGGGGCGGGTTAATATGACCTCACAGTTAATGTACGTGGCCCTCACAGTTAACGTATGTCAATGAAAGTTACCAAGTTACAGTGAAATTATTCCAAAACGAGTCATTCTATCAAGTTACATTGAAATCCCTTCATAAATATGGCCTGTAGACTGTGTGAAAGGTTTTCGGGCGTCAGGCCTGTGTAGCCATGATGGTTGACCAATTGCAACTAAAAGGGAACGAACTCATCTCGACATTATACTGCGTCATTCTACTACGTTACAATGAAATCCCTTCACAAATACGACCTGAGTCTGTACTAAAGTTTTTCGGGTTTTGGGCTCGGGAAGCTATCATGGATGAATGATCGCAACCAAAATGGGATGTTGTCATCTGGGCTTCATCTGGAGTGATCCTTCGAAGTTACAATGAAATCCCTTTATAAATATGACCTGTAGATTGTGCTCAAGGTTTTTGGGTTTCGGGCCCCTGAATTTATTTATTTACTTATTGGTGTTTTAAGGTCACATACTTATGCACAATGGCTAATCGTGACCGTGACAGTTTTACGGGTGGAGGAAGCCGGAGTACCCGGAGAGAACCACCGAGCAACGACGAGCAGCTGTCAGCTCTCCAACATCGTAACTCTGAACTCTGCACCGCAGCACAGGCAGGGTTAGATTGGTTGAAGACATGCGCACCATCGACGTGCAGTACGCCCAAGGACACAACGCGGTTGCCGCAGGTGGGTTTCGAACCGAGGACCTCTCGGCTTGCAGCCTGCACCTCTACCAACTGAGCCACCGCGCCCCTACTCGGGCCCCTGAAGCCGCCACAGATGACCAATCACGACCAAAAGGGGATGTCATCATCTAGGCATTATATGGAGTTAACCTAACAAGTTACAATGAAATCCTTCCATAAATACGACCTATAGACCATGCTAAAGGTTTTTTGGTTTTGGGCTCGAGCAGCCATCAAGTCTGAATGATTGCGACCAAAACATTTTTTGGAGCCATCCTACCAAGTTACAATGAAATCCCTTCAAAAATATGACCTGTAGACTATGCTAAAGGTTTTCAGGTTTCGGGCCCCTGAAGCCGCCACAGATGACCAATCACAACCAAAAGGGGATGTCATCATCTAGGCATTATATGGAGTCAACCTAACAAGTTACAATGAAATCCTTCCATAAATACGACCTATAGACTATGCTAAAGGTTTTTGGGTTTTGGGATCGAGCAGCCATCAAGGCTGAATGATCGCGACCAAAACATTTTTAGGAGCCATCCTACCAAGTTACAATGAAATCCCTTCAAAAATATGACCTGTAGACTGTGCTAAAGGTTTTCGGGCTTCGGGCCCCTAGAGCCATCACAGTTGCCCAATCATGTCCAAAAGGGGACGTTCTCATCTCGACATTATATGAAGTCAACCTACCAAGTTACAATGAAATCCCTTAATATATATGACCTGTAGACTGTGCTAAAGGTTTTCAGGCTTTGGGCTCGAGCAGCCATCATGGTTGAAGAATGATCGCAACCAAAAGGGCCATTCTCATCTGGGCATCATCTGAAGTGATCCTTCAAAGTAACAATGAAATCCCTTCATAAATATGACCTGTACACTGTGCTCAAGGTTTTCGGGCTTCGGGCCCCTGTAGCCATCACAGTTGACCAATCACGACCAAAAGGGGATGTCATCATCTAGGCATTCTACTGAGTCAACCTAATAAGTTACAATGAAATCTTTCCAAAAATACGATCTATAGACTATACTAAAGGTTTTTGGGCTCAGGCAGCCATCAAGGCTGAATGATCGCAACCAAAAGGGGACGTTCTCATCTAGACATTAATTGGAGTCATCCTACCAAGCTACAATGAAATCCCTTCATAAATATGATCTGTAGACTGTGCTAAAGGTTTTCGGGCTTCAGGCCCCTGTAGCCGTCACAGTTTCCCAATCATGTCCAGAAGGGGACATTCTCATCAAGACATTATATGAAGTCAACCTACCAAGCTACAATGAAATCCCTTCATAAATATGACCTGTAGACTGTGCTAGAGGTTTTCGGGCTTCGGGCTCAGGCAGCCATCGCGGTTAAATGATCGCAACCAAAAGGGAAATTCTCATCTGGGCATCATCTGGAGTGATCCTACGAAGTCACAATGAAATCCCTTCATAAATATGACCTGTAGAATGTGCTCAAGATTTTCGGGCTTCGGGCGCCTGTAGCCGTCACAGTTGACCTATCACAACCAAAAGGGGATGTCATCATCTAGGCATTATATGGAGTCAACCTAACAAGTTACAATGAAATCCTTCCATAAATATGACCTATAGACTATGCTAAAGGTTTTTGGGCTTGGGCAGCCATCAAGGCTGAATGATCGCAACCAGAAGGAGACGTTCTCATCTAGACATTAATTGGAGTCATCCTACCATGCTACAATGAAATCCCTTCATAAATATGATCTGTAGACTGTGCTAAAGGTTTTCGGGCTTCGGGCCCCTGTAGCAGTCACAGTTGCCCAATCATTTCCAAAAGGGGACGTTCTCATCTAGACATATGAAGTGAGCCTACCAAGTTACAATGAAATCCCTTCATAAATATGACCTGTAGATTGTGCTAAAGGTTTTCGGGCTTCGGGCTCGGGCAGCCATCACGGTTGAATGATAGCAACCAAAAGGGGACATTCTCATCTGGGTATCATCTGGAGTGATCCTACAACGTTACAATGAAATCCCTTCATAAATATGACCTGTAGTCTGTGCTAAAGGTTTTCAGGCTTTGGGCTCGAGCAGCCATCATGGTTGAAGAATGATCGCAACCAAAAGGGCCATTCTCATCTGGGCATCATCTGGAGTGATCCTTCAAAGTAACAATGTAATCCCTTCATAAATATGACCTGTCCACTGTGCTCAAGGTTTTCAGGCTTCGGGCCCCTGTAGCTGTCACAGTTGACCAATCACGACCAAAAGGGGATGTCATCATCTAGGCATTCTATTGAGTCAACCTAATAAGTTACAATGAAATCCTTCCAAAAATACGATCTATAGACTATACTAAAGGTTTTTGGGCTCAGGCAGCCATCAAGGCTGAATGATCGCAACCAAAAGGGGACGTTCTCATCTAGACATTAATTGGAGTCATCCTACCAAGCTACAATGAAATCCCTTCATAAATATGATCTGTAGACTGTGCTAAAGGTTTTCGGGCTTCGGGCCCCTGTAGCCGTCACAGTTTCCCAATCGTGTCCAGAAGGGGACATTCTCATCTAGACATTATATGAAGTCAACCTACCAAGTTACAATGAAATCCCTTCATAAATATGACCTGCAGACTGTGCTAGAGGTTTTCGGGCTTCGGGCTCAGGCAGCCATCGTGGTTAAATGATCGCAACCAAAAGGGAAATTCTCATCTGGGCATCATCTGGAGTGATCCTACGAAGTTACAATGAAATCCCTTCATAAATATGACCTGTAGAATGTGCTCAAGATTTTCGGGATTCGGGCACCTGTAGCCGTCACAGTTGACCTATCACAACCAAAAAGGGATGTCATCATCTAGGCATTATATGGAGTCAACCTAACAAGTTACAATGAAATCCTTCCATAAATATGACCTATAGACTATGCTAAAGGTTTTTGGGCTCGGGCAGCCATCAAGGCTGAATGATCGCAACCAAAAGGAGACGTTCTCATCTAGACATTAATTGGAGTCATCCTACCATGCTACAATGAAATCCCTTCATAAATATGATCTGTAGACTGTGCTAAAGGTTTTCGGGCTTCGGGCCCCTGTAGCAGTCACAGTTGCCCAATCATGTCCAAAAGGGGACGTTCTCATCTAGACATATGAAGTCAGCCTACCAAGTTACAATGAAATCCCTTCATAAATATGACCTGTAGACTGTGCTAAAGGTTTTCGGGCTTCGGGCTCGGGCAGCCATCATGGTTGAATGATAGCAACCAAAAGGGGACATTCTCATCTGGGTATCATCTGGCGTGATCCTACAACGTTACAATGAAATCCCTTCATAAATATGATCTGTAGACTGTGCTCAAGGTTTTCGGGCTTTGGGCACTTGTAGCCGTCACAGTTGACCAATCATGACCAAAAGGGGATGTCATCATCTAGGCATTATATGGAGTCAACCTAACAAGTTACAATGAAATCCTTCCATAAATACGACTTATAGACTATGCTAAAGGTTTTTGGGCTCGGACAGCCATCAAGGCTAAATGATCGCGACCAAAAGGGGACGTGCTCATCTTGACATTATTTGGAGTCATCCTACCAAGTTACAATGAAATCCCTTCATAAATATGACCTGTAGACTGTGCTAAAGGTTTTGTAGCCGTCACAGTTGCCCAATCATGTCCAAAAGGGGATGTTCTCATCTAGACATTATATGAAGTCAACATACCAAGTTACAATGAAATCCCTTCATAAATATGACCTGAAGACTGTGCTAAGGGTTTTCGGGCTTTGGGCTCGGGCAGCCATCATGGTTGAATGATCGCAACCAAAAGGGGACATTCTCATCTGGGCATCATCGTGAGTGATCCTACGAAGTTACAATGAAATCTCTTCATAAATATGTCCTGTAGACTGTGCTCAAGCTTTCTGGGCTTTGGGCACCTGTAGCCATCACAGTTGACCAATCATGACCAAAAGGGGATGTCATCATCTAGGCATTATATGGAGTCAACCTAAGAAGTTACAATGAAATTCTTCCATAAATACGACCTACAGACTATGCTAAAGGTTTTTGGGCTTGGGCAGCCATCAAGGTTGAATGATCGCGACCAAAAGGGGACGTTTTTATCTAGACATTATTTGGAGTCATCCTACCAAGCTACAATGAAATCCTTTCATAATTATGACCTGTAGACTATGCTAAAGGTTTTTGGGCTTCGGGCCCCTGTAGCCGTCACAGTTGCCCAATCGTGTCCAAAAAGGGACTTTCTCATCTTGGAAATATATGTAGTCAACCTAACAAGTTACAATGAAATCCTTCCATAAATAAGACCTATAGACTATGCAGCCATCAAAAGGGGACGTTCTCATCTAGACATTACTTGGAGTCATCCTACCAAGTTACAATGAAATCCCTTCATAAATATGACCTGTTGACTGTGCTAAAGGTTTTCAGGCTTCGGGACCATGTAGCCATCACAGTTGCCCAATCACATTCAAAAGGGGACTTTCTCATCTAGACATTATATGAAGTCAACCTACCAAGTTGCAATGCAATCCCTCCTTAAATATGACATGTAGACTGTGCTAAAGGTTTTTGGGTTTTGGGCTCGGGCAGTCGTCACGGTTGACAGATCGTGCCCAAATGGGGAAATTCTCATCTAGACATCATATGGAGTCATCCTACCAAGTTACGATGAAATCCCTCCATATTAAACATGACCTGCAGACTGTGCTAGAAGTTTTTGGGTTTCGGGCTTGGGCAGCCATCATGGTTGACAGATCATGACCAAAAGGGGACGTTCTCATCTAGGCATTATACAGAGGCATCCTACCAAGTTACAATGAAATCCCTTCATAAATACGACCTGTAGACTGTGCTAATGGTTTTCGTGTTTTGGGCTCGGGCAGCCCTACTGGTTGACCAATCATGACCAAAATGGGACGTTCTCATCTAGACATGACCCCAAAACTGCATATGAAATTTTGTGACGATCAGACAAGAACTACGTAGCCTGTGCTAAAGCAAAATGTGAACAGACTCACAGACTAACAGACTCACAGACTAACAGACTTCTGCACGCGTGTTGGCAATAGCTTATCTTGACTTTGTCAAGTTAAGCTAATAAAAACAAGAGGCCCCAGGGGGCCTGAGGGCGCTCACCTGACATGGTAGCCTAAATATCAACCCAGAGAATTGATTTCCACAAGTTGCATCTGCTCCTCCTAAGAAAGCTGAAACCAAATATCCAAATATTCTGACCAGTGGATCTAAAAAAAAGATTTTTAAAGAATATTCCTCATACTGAACTAAGTCATAATTCGGGCTCCCACAGGAAGCCCATATATGAACCCAGGGACTTGGCTTTAACAAACCTGAATCTCACACTCCTAAGGATTCTGCACACCAAATATCAAAACATTCCGACTGCTGGATCTGAAGAAGAAGATTTTTAAAGAAAATTCCTCATTTTGAACCAAGTTACAATTCGAGCTTCCACAATCAGCCCAAATATGGACCTAGGGACATGGCTTGAACAAACTTGAATCTTACCCCCCTAAGGATGCTGCATAAAAAATATCAAAAGCATTCATCTGCTGGATCTGAAGATTTTTAAATAAAATTCCTCATTTTGAACTAAGTTGTCATTCAGGCTCCCATAGTGAGCCCAAATATGAACCAAGGGACTTGGCTTGAACAAACTTGAATCTCAGCCCCCTAAGGTTGCTCCATGCCAAATATCAAAACATTCCAACTGCTGAATCTGAAGAAGAAGATTTTTAAAGAAAAATTCCTCATATTGACTAAGTTATAATTTGGGCTCCCACAGGGAGCCCAAATATGGACCCATGGTCTTGGCTTTAACACACTTGAATCCCCCCTCCCCCCAAGGATGCTACTCACCACATATCAAACCATTCCGACTGCTGGATCTGAAGAAGAAGATTTTTTAAGAAAATTCCTCATTTCGAACAAAGTTACAATTCAAGCTCCCACATTGAGCCCAAATATGGACCTAGGGACATGGCCTGAACAAACTTGAATCTCACCCCCCTAAGGATGCTGCATACCAAATATCACAAGATTCTGCCTGCTGGATCTTGAGAAGAAGATTTTCAAAGAAATTTGCCTGAAATGCACTAAGTTCGAATTTGGGCTTCTATAGTGAGCCCAAATATGAATCCAGGTGGCCGATTTGAACAAACTGGAATCAGATCCACCCCACAATGTTGCATACCAAATATCAAAAGATTCTGCCTGCAGGATCTGGAGAAGAAGATTTTGGAAGAAATTTGCCTGAAATGCACTAAGTTCAAATTCGAGCTTCTATAGTGAGCCCAAATATGAATCTAGGGAGCCGATTTGAACAAAATAGAATCAGATCCACCCCACAATGTTGCATACCAAATATCAAAAGATTCTGTCCGCTGGATCTGGAGAAGAAGATTTTTTAAGAAATTTGCCTGAAATGCACGAAGTTCAAATTTGGGCTCCTATACTGAGCCCAAATGGACACCCAAAGGGCCGATTTGAACAAACTTGAATCAGATCCACCCCACAATGTTGCATACCCAATATCAAAAGATTCTGCCTGCTGGATCTTGAGAAGAAGATTTTCAAAGAAATTTGCCTGAAATGCAGTAAGTTCAAATTTGGGCTCCTATACTGAGCCCAAATATAAACCCAGGGGGCCGATTTGAACAAACTTGAATCAGATCTACCCCACAATGTTGCATACCAAATATCAAAAGATTCTGCCTGCTGGATCTGGAGAAGAAGATTTTTTAAGAAATTTGCCTGAAATGCACTAAGTTCGAAATCGGGCTCCTATACTGAGCCCAAATATGAACCCAGGGGGCCAATTTGAACAAACTTGAATCAGATCCACCCTCCAATGTTGCATACCAAATATCAAAAGATTCTGCCTGCTGGATCTGGAGAAGAAGATTTTTTAATGTTTTTCCCATTGCCTACAGTGTTAAAAAGTGCTGACTCAGCACTTTTTCAATGTCCCGAAACTGTACCCTATGATAAAACCGATGGCAATTTTTTTTTACCAATTCTTTCTGTTGGTCCTAAGGAAGCTTCACACCAAATAAAAATTCTCGGTGCCGTGCAGTTTTGGAGATATGGGCGTTTTAATTTTTTTCTATTTTTAGCTCCTGCGGTTCCCATGGGGCTACGGGGAAAAAAAAATCAGCATAAATTAGGTACTTATGACCCAATAAGCCCTCACATAAAATTTGGTTCAAATCAGCCTCTCGGTTTGGAAAATAGAAATTTTGGGCGGGGCCAAAAATTTTGCCCCTCCCATAACGACGCCAAGTATAGACCCACAAACTTCTCTTGAACAAATCTGAGTCTACACCTCAAAAGGAAGCTGCACACCAAATATCAAGTCTCTGCTACTGCTGGTTCATGAGAAGATGATTTTTTAAGATTCAGCACACTTTTTGGGTGTGGCCCTACCCACGGGCGGGGCAACTTGATTTGAACAAAATCAAATTGCGATGTCATAACAAACTATTATCTCAAATATCAATTAAATTGGTTCAGCGGTTTGGGAGGAGAAGACGCAAACACCATGTTCACGGACGACGGACGCAGGACGGTGAGTGATCACTATAGCTCTCCTGACTGAAAGTCAGGTGAGCTAATGATTCGAGTCACCATTCTTTAGTTATTGGACGGAAACCAAATTCAATGTGGCCACCATGGTGACCATATTGAATGGGCTTGCTGGACCGAAATCGAAAGGAAGCTTCCTCTAGACACCAATAATGCATAACCAAAAACTGAAATTGATACGAGTCAATATTCATTAGTTATTTGAGGGAAACCAAATTTAAGATGGCCACCATGGAAGCCATAATGAATTGGACACTGGTGGCCAACTTGAATGAGCTGACAGGTCCAAAATCGAAAGGAATTTTTCTCTAGACACCAACAATGCATAATTAAAAAATAAAAATGATTTGTGTCAACAGTCACTAGTTGTTGGACAGAAATCAAATTCAATATGGCAGCCATGGCGGCCACACTGAATTGGCTAGCTGAACCAAAATTGAAAGGAAGCATTGTCTAGTCATCCACAAGTTAGCCCGAAAGTAATGATTTGATCGAATGAGCAGTTCTCTAGTTATTTGACATAAACCAAAAGTTAATGGATGGACAACGGACACTGGAAGACAGATGGACATAGTGAATAAAAAGTCTATTATTAATGTTTACAAAATTATTTCATTATTATTATGTACACACTGTTTATTCACTCCAAATAAACTATTAGCAAATAATTTACTATCATCCAAGAAGGCGAATAAAAAAAAATAAGAGAGATAAAAAGGATTAAATAAGGCCCCACAAAGTAGATCAACTGTCTCTCGGGCCATTTTTTGTAAAATTATATGGGGCTGGCATTTTTTTATTTTATTTTTTTATTTTTGTAATTATTTCTTTGCCATCAAAATTTCATGTTCTTGGTTTGTTTTATGTTTTAGGCCTCATAATCTGCGTGGTGGTGTAATTCATCCCTTGAGTGCAAGAAGACTTTGCAGTGCTAAAGCATTGCAAAGCCTTGTTGCACTCAAGAGACAAATTTATCAATTTTATCATCTTGGTTAAAATAATCAGACATAAACCATTTAATTTTTATTTTTTTTAAGTTTGCATTGGTTAAGAAAAGAGAGCATGCGGCAGCGAAAAGGACCATGCATGAGGGCATGAGAAACAGATTTTAGGCGTAACAAAGAAATGTTTTCATAAGAATCAGATTAAATGGACAAACTGTAAATTCAGTTGACTGATAAGAAGGAGCCAAGATTACACATATTATCTACAGATAACTTAACAGGCTTGACCACTGTATCATCAGAGATTTTTATCAAAAGCAACATACTGAAATATATTAACCACAAAGCTTTTAAGACCAACCAAAGATACATTTCTAGTGCACATTTTGGTGCCAAATGCTATATTTTTCGTGCCGAATAAAATTTTTTTAGTGCAGTTGGCACCACTGGCTGCATTAACACCGATGATAGCACTCCTGGAAACTGTAATTTATGACAAGTACATACTTTTTTTTTATTCCAGGAAGAAACTAATTTTCTCCCCCACTATACGTGAAACATACAAGTGTCCCGGGTGAGACAGCAGGGTGGGATATTTCTATCCCACCCACCCCACGTGACATACTCATTTGCATATTTTATTAGGTCGCCTGAACTATTTCATCATCGTCTGCACAACTGTAAATAAACATAAAAAGAAAATGCCGCTCAGGATCACCGATCCAATGTCGAGTTGTGACAACAGTTCCTTGCACCAAGGCCAACACACCTATGAAGTTTCATGACTCTAGGTTGAACCACTATCAAGTTCTCATCTGGAAACCAATTGTTGCGATATACTATGTTCAAGGTCACTGTGACCTTGACCTTTGACCTGGTGAGTCCAACATCAATAGTGTTCTTCCTCGCACCAAGGCCAACACGCCTGTAAAGTTTCATGACTCTAGGTTGAACCACGATCAAGTTATTATCCGGAAACCAATTGTTGCGATATACTATGTTCAAGGTCACTGTGACCTTGACCTTTGACCTGGTGAGTCCAAGATCAATAGGGTTCTTCCTCGCACCAAGGCCAACACACCTATGAAGTTTCATGACTCTAGGTTGAACCACTATCAAGTTATCATCCGGAAACCAATTGTTGTGATATACTATGTTAAAGGTCACTGTGACCTTGACCTTTGATCTGGTGAGTCCAAGATCAATAGATTTCTTCCTCGCACCAAGGCCAACCCACCTATGAAGTTTCATGAATGTAGGTTGAACTACTATCAAGTTATCATCCGGAAAGGAATTGTTGCGATTTACTATGTTCAAGGTCACATTGACCTTGACCTTTGACATAGCGAGTCCAAAATCAATAGGGTTCTTCCCCTCACCAAGGCCAATCTACCTATGAAGTTTCATGAATGTGAGTTGAACCATTATCAAGTTATCATCCGGAAACCAATTGTTTAAGATTTACTACGTTCCAAGGTCACTGTGACCTTGACCTTCGACGTAGCATGTCCAAAATCAATAGGGTTCTTCCTCCCACCAAGACCAACCTACGTATGAAGTTTAATGAATGTGAGTTGAACCACTATCAAGTTATCATCCGGAAACCAATTGTTTACGCCCGCCCGCCCGCCCGCCCGCCCGCCATTCACCAAACTATAAGTCGAGTTTGACTTCGTCACAACTCGACTAAAAATCTACTCTCTTTTGGTGAACATCAGGAATTATCTCATTCGTGTGGACCTGAAGTATTATTTTTCACTCGCGCAAGTGCTTGTGAAAAATAAAACTTTCAGGTCCACACTCATGAGATAATTCCCGATATTCACTAAAACACCGTAAATATCCTCTATATAATGAAACTAGACTGATTTATGACACCGCACACAGCACATGGATACAGAAGGTTGAAGAGCAAACTGTGATTTGTTACTTGTACATGAGCTGTCTTTAAGACACATATGATGCCCCCACAAAGTGTACCACACACAAACCACGTACCATGCAGGTGAAATTCTACAAAAAATGTCCAGGTTCAACAACCTGTGATTTTGTGAAATATTCAAGCAAAGCAAAATCCTGACAATATGCACACCTCTCATATATATAATAAAAAGTACTAGCTTGAAAACTGAGAGGGGTTAGCCGAACAAACAATGTACCCTAGATGTGGATGGATCGATGTTCAGAGAGGGGTAAAACAATATGCCCCCTGATAGGGCTGCATGGTATATTGATAAACCAATATATACCGGTATTCAAACCAATATTGGTTGAATACCGTTGTAATTACAAAAATGCCGCTCAGGATCACCGATCCAATGTCGAGTTGTGACAACAGTTCCTCGCACCAAGGCCAACACACCTATGAAGTTTCATGACTCTAGGTTGAACCACTATCAAGTTCTCATCCGGAAACCAATTGTTGCGATATACTATGTTCAAGGTCACTGTGACCTTGACCTTTGATCTGGTGAGTCCAACATCAATAGGGTTCTTCCTCGCACCAAGGCCATCACGCCTGTAAAGTTTCATGACTCTAGGTTGAACCACTATCAAGTTATCATCCGGAAACCAATTGTTGCGATATACTATGTTCAAGGTCACTGTGACCTTGACCTTTGACCTGGTGAGTCCAAGATCAATAGGTTCTTCCTCGCACCAAGGCCAACACACCTATGAAGTTTCATGACTCTAGGTTGAACCACTATCAAGTTATCATCCGGAAACCAATTGTTGCGATATACTATGTTAAAGGTCACTGTGATCTTGACCTTTGATCTGGTGAGTCCAAGATCAATAGAGTTCTTCCTCGCACCAAGGCCAACCCACCTATGAAGTTTCATGAATGTAGGTTGAACTACTATCAAGTTATCATCCGGAAAGGAATTGTTGTGATTTACTATGTTCAAGGTCACGTTGACCTTGACCTTTGATGTAGCGAGTCCAAAATCAATAGGGTTCTTCCACTCACCAAGGCCAATCTACCTATGAAGTTTCATGAATGTGAGTTGAACCATTATCAAGTTATCATCCGGAAACCAATTGTTTAAGATTTACTACGTTCAAGGTCACTGTGACCTTGACCTTCGATGTAGCATGTCCAAAATCAATAGAGTTCTTCCTCCCACCAAGACCAACCTATGTATGAAGTTTAATGAATGTGAGTTGAACCACTATCAAGTTATCATCCGGAAACCAATTGTTTACGTCCGCCCACCCACCCGCCCGCCCGCCCGCCCGCCCGCCATTCACCAAACTATAAGTCGAGTTTGACTTCGTCACAACTCGACTAAAAATGGCTTCACGATTTCCCACATGTAATCCACGTGCCATTCAAAATCAACAATGTTGATTTGTTTCAACCCAATGTTTCTCTGCAGATTTAATAATATCATTGCGCGAATTTATCGATCAATCAATAATCTCACAATGCCCTTTACATTAGAGTTTGACATGCACAAATTTATTAATCCCTTAACGGACAGTGTTACAAATCAATTTTTTAGAATATACCTGTGGTATATACCTAACTTTTGCACGATCTTTCCGTTGAAATTGTTCCATTTTTCGAAAGGACTACGACTTGATAAATTGGGTATGTCAGCACGTGACCGCCAATTATCTATAATGACGTAATCCTTGTGTGTGGGGGGGACAAATCATCCTCGAGGCAAGATATTTGAACCAGATTCAAATATCTTGCCCGGGTGAGATTTCCCCATCCCACCTCCAGACTCATCGGGGATCATAATATTCCTGGAGTGCAAGGAATACCTTTATTTTTTATTGGACTTGAATAAAACTAAAAATTTTCAAATTTTAATTCAGTTACATTATCACTCGTACAAAATGCATGCATTACACTTTTTATTTAAATATTGTCCAAATGTTGAGTGCAACTGGACTGTCTACAATTATAAGTTTTCAACCATGTGAGCATTACATGAACACTAGCATATTATGTAAGATGGGCAGAAAAGAACATTGAATCGAGGCTAAGGTTCTAACTTGATTGGTTTGGGGGTGGCTCGCTCCTGGTTAGTGAATAAGAATTAATATTGTTCACAGGGCAAGCATTTCTTTAAACAAGAGGCCCCAAGGGGCCTTAATCGCTCACCGGTCAAACTGGTTCAAAGAAGTATTTGAGGTCACATTCAGTTAGACATGGTTCATCAACACTACAAAGGAATGAAGTCATGAGAGGCAAATTTTATGGAAAAACACTAAGGAATGGATTTGAACAAACCTAAACTTAACATGCCTCCCCCATCCCACCCCTGCCCATAGAGCTTAAATATTAAGCCAAGGATTCATATTGAACAAACTTGAATCTGATCCCCCTTGAGATGTCATACGGTATAGCAAATAGGAAAGAATTCTGACTGGTGGATATGAAGAAGGTTTTTAAAGAAATCACCTCACATTGCACTAAGTTAAAGTTTGGGCTCAAATAGGGAGCCAAAATATGAACCCAGGGTCCCAATTTGAACAAACTTGAATCTGATCCACCTAGAGATGTTGTATACCAAATATGAAAGGATTCTGATTGGTGGATCTGAAGAAGCAGATTTTAAAAGAAATTCCCTCATATTGCACTTAGTTAAAATTCAGGCTCCCATAGGAAACCCAAATATTAACCGAGAAACTCAATTTGAACAAACTTGAATCTGGTCCCCTAGAGATGATGTATACCAAACATGAGAGGATTCTGACTGGTGAATCTGAAGAAGAAGATTTTTAAAGAATATTCCATGCATTGCACAAAGTTAAAAATTTGGGCTCCCATAGGGAGCCCAAATATTTACCCAGCGACTCAATTTGGACAAACTTGAATCTACCCCCCCCTATAGATGTTGTATACCAAACATACTGAGTGGCTGATTGAAGAAGAAGATTTTTAAGAAATTTCCTCAAATTGCACCAAGTTAAACTTTGGGCACCAATAGAGAGCCCAAATACTAACTCAGGGACCTGATTTGAACAAACTTGAATCTGACCCCCCCCCCCCCCCCCCCCCCCCCCCCTAGAGATGTTGTATACCAAATATGAAAGCATTCTGACTTGTGGATCTGAAGAAGATTTTTTTAAATTTTTGAAAAAAATTATGGGTGTTATCAGAGTTATGCCCCTTCTGGTAAAGTAGTTCACGACGGACGACGACGGACGACGACAACGAACGACAACGGATGGCAAGTGATAAGTTATGCTCCCTTCGGTGAGTTAAAAACAAAGAACCTGAAGGATCTGAAGAAGATTTTTTTAAATTTTTGAAAAAAATTATGGGTGCTATCAGAGTTATGCCCCTTCTGGTAAAGTAGTTCACGACGGACGACGACGACGGACGACGACAACGAACGACGATGGATGGCAAGTGATAAGTTATGCTCCCTTCTGTGAGTTAAAAACAAAGAACCTTGACATGTGCGTATTTTAGGGCATCTCTTCTCTTTTTTTTCACAAGGGCTGAGAGTGTGAGAACGTTTTTTCTGCCTTAACTCTTAGGTCCCCATACAACGACAAAGAGCCACTTCTATACTGCTTTAAATAAGTTACCTCCAACTGTATTCTTCCTTGAGAACTTAACCGCATCTATCTTTGCAAAGTTTTTATATCATTGTTAGCTGCTTGAACAGGAAGGCAAACATCAGGCTCGCCAGAAGTACTGTGGCAGCTGCTCCCCCAATCCCCAAGACCATGAGGGCAAGAGGGGAAAACAATGCCCTCCCGAGGTCGTCACACGATTTTTTTCAATGATTTATTCTCAAAGTAAAGCTAAAATATGCTCCAATTTCATTCTGGGAACTTTTAAAATTAAAAAATTTTCCTGGGGGAGAGCCAACAGGTCCTCCACTTTTGGAAGGGGACACCCCTCCCAACCTCTCCCCAATCTTGGGCCTTCAGCCCTCGAGACAGGCATGCCTTTGGCTTGTCCTGGTAGGATTGCTAGTGCTAGTGCCTTTTTCCCCAGGGTCTGCTCCCATGCCCTGAAGTGCTTCCGGAGCACCTGGAAACACTAAAGTAGATACACTTTTAATTAATCAACAACTGTGCACATATATACAAGGTAATACATTGGAGCCCACATATTTGTATATCTTTAATTGAATAACCCTGTTAATTGTATATAAGACTACAAAACGAAACCATTTTCCATAACCAAGGTACAAATTTGACGTGTTAATTGCATACATGATAAAGAGTAAACTCCTGTTAACTGAATAAAAATTTTGTAATCTGTCGATGAATTATTCAGACATCCACTGAATTTCTCACATTTGTTGATATATTTGGCCTCAATACATGTATTCTGTGGTAGAAATCGCGTTTGCCAATTGCACTAGTCTCAGACTATAACCGTTCGTTACTTGTCATTTGTATTATAGAAACTCACTCCCGTATCCTGTGCACTTACTGATGAATGTATCTAAAGCGTTCAACGGTACAGCTGGTGATTGGTTGAAACATTTAGAAGCATTCATTCAAATTCAAAAGTAACGCTGCTAACAAAAAGGTCTAAAAGCTGTATCTTCAGCACAGTCTGCATGATTTCTGACTCCTGAAACTGGTAAGGAAACAATCACCAAACTTTTGAGAGATTTTGCCTATTTGATACACTTGATGATCCGTGCATGAATTATTTGTTTCTTGCTTGGAGTGATGAAACAAATAATCAGACCGGTGAATTAAATGAAACCCCTGCCTCCTCCCATCCTTGGACTACTTTTTAATTTGGTTGCTTATTTTTAATAGAAATGAACTGTAGGAAGATTTTTTTAATTTGTTTGAGAACGAATTAATTTGTTGAGCTACTCTTATACTACAACATCTTCAAAGGTACTCTGGGCATTGGTGTAAATATTTATAAGAATACTTGTGTGCTCCAAATAAAAGTACAGGTGGGAATAAAAGTACAGGGTGGAACATTTATCAAAATTAAATAAAAAGTACATACCCAAACAAGAGTTGGACTTTCGTCCGGTGCATACCCCCATGTGGTGTACCGCCAAGTGTGGGCATACCTATGATCAACAAATATTATTTATGAATATTCTCGTACGGACTGACGGACGGATGCACAAATGGATGGAAGCAATCCAGTATACCCCCCCCCCCCCCTTCCATTTTCTTCAAAAGTTTTCAACAATTTCCAACAATTTGTAAGTCAAAAGGTATGGTAAATTGTTTGGTGTTTGGAAGTTTTATGCGATGAGGCAGAAGCCTTTGTCATAGGCAAACTGCATGCCATATTTCACTGAAATCCAATAACCCATCCCTGAGATACAGGGTGAACAAACAAATAATGTCTATTTCCTACAATTTCTAAGTCAAAAAAGGGGGATAACTCTAAAAAGGAGAATGTGAGAAATATCGCCGAATGCTTTTTTTAAAGCCTAGACCATAAGCAGTGTTCATGGCAAATTTCATTGCAATAGAACATTTGATACCTGAGATACAGGTTGAACAGACAAAATTTGGCTTGGACGGACACAATTTCTAAGTGAACAAGTAATAAAAAAAAAAATAACTAGTGTGGGCATACCTATGACCAACAAATATTATAAAAAATAGGCCGATGATATCGTCAGATGTGTACCCATACGCGCACCTAGTAGAAAGCTGTATGACGGAGGGCCACCACAGATGCCGACATAATGTACACCATACATGGTATGGTTACATATAGAAATGGATTGGAGGAGTGTCTAATTTGATGGATAAAGGGTTAATATCTCCGGATCAAATTATCAGATTTACATAAAAAAAATTATACAGCACAGCACATCAGTAACCTGAATAAATATATAAAGTAACATGACAATCGGATTGATATTTTTTGAGTTATCTCAAGCCAAAGGGATTGGAGGAATTTTCAATTTGAAGGATAAAGGGTTAATATCTCAGGATCAAATTATCAGATTTACACCAAAAACTATACAGCTCAGCACAACAGTAACCTGAACACAAATATAAAGTAACTTGACAATCGAAGCAATATTTTACAAGTTATCGAATGCCAAAGGGATTGGAGGAACTTTCAATTTGAAGGATAAAGGCTTAATATCTCAGGATTAAATTATCAGATTTACACCAAAAACTATACAGCTCGGCTCATCAGTAACCTGAACACAAATATAAAGTAACTTGACAATCCAAGCAATATTTTTCAAGTTATCGAATGCCAAAGGGATTGGAGAAATTTTCAATTTGAAGGATAAAGGCTTAATATCTCAGGATCAAAATAACAGATTTACACCAAAAACTATACAGCTTGGCACATCAGTAACTTGAACACAAATGTAAAGTAACTAGACAAACCAAGCAATATTTTTCAAGTTATCGAATGCCAAAGGGATTGGAGGAATTTTCAATTTGAAGAATAAAGGGTTAATATCTCAGGATCAAATTATCAGATTTACACCAAAAACTATACAGCTCGGCACATCAGTAACCTGAACACAAATATAAAGTAACTTGACAATCCAAGCAATATTTTTCAAGCTATCGAATGACAAAGAAATGGATACGGATGCCGGATGTACAGATGGACGGACAGATGGACGGACAAAGGATGGACGAACGGCGGATGGCCACCCCGGTTGCCGGCATTATGTGTACCATACATAGTATGGGTACACATAAAAATAATAATTTACTTAGGTTATGAATATTCTTGGACAGACTCACACATGGACACACAGACAGACGGACGAACGGACAGACACACAGATGCATGTAATCCAGTATACCCCCATTTTCTTTGAAAGTGGGGGTATATTAATAATACAGGGTGGAAATGCACTGACGGGGTGGGGCAGTAATGCCAGTAAATTTTGTCTAAAAGCCAACTTATTTTCCAGTATTGCATTCAGTTTTATTAAAGAAAACTAATAGGCATTTAAGCATCATGATCACAACAATGAATACACTGTGCTAAACAAAACACTATCACACAATCTAGTGAAGATTTACTAATTTGAAGATCCCCCCCCCCCCCCCCCCCCCCCCCCCCTGTTGGACGGGCAATTTTAATAAACATACAGATCCAAATAAGGTGCATACAGGGTGCAAAAATTCCTCAAAATTAATAAACATACATGTATGTTTATTAGGAACAAACGAGTAACTAGAGGTATGCACCGGGAGTCGCCAATCTCCCCCAAAAATCACACTGATACAGTAACCTTGGTAATATATTACATTAAATTAACACAGCCACCATTGGTATTATTTATTCAAATAATACAGATAAGATTACCTATATTTCATGACATGTCAAGTTTGGTTTCGATCAGGACTAATAAAATTTTAAGTTTACGGTCAGTGACACACTGTGTCCTTGACCTTTGGCACAATGATCTAAAATTTGGCACAATGATCTAAAAAAATAAATAGAGTTCTTCTTTTCATCATGCTCAACCCATAAAACAAGTTTAGTATCGATCAAAAATTTAAATTAGAGAAACCAACTCTGGTAAATGTTTAAGTTCAAGGTCACAGAGACCTTGACCTTTGGCACAATGACCTCAAAATAAATAGGTTTCTTCCTCTCATCATGCCTAACCCACATGCCAAGTTGGGTTTCAGTTGGCCAAGCGGAGTTTAATTACAGAGCAGAAACCAACACTGATAAAAATTGAAGTTCAAGCTCACTGTGACCTTGACCTTTGGCACAGTGATCTCAAAATAAATAGGTATCTTTCTCTCATCGTGCCTAACCCACATGCCAAGTTTGGCTTCCGTCGACCAAGCAGAACTTTAATTAGAGTGGAAACCAATGCCGATAAAAATTAAATTTCAATGTCACAGTGACCTTGACCTTTGGCACAATAATCCCAAAATAAATGGGGTTCTTCATCTCATCATGCCTAACCCACAGGCCAAGTTTGGTTTCAGTCAGCCAAGCGGAATGTTAGTCAGAGAGCAGAAACCAACTCCATCTACAGACAGACGGATGGACAGCACCACGGCTATATCCCACAGAAAAAAATTTGGGGGGATAAAAATTGGAATATTATAACATTTTGACAGTTGTATTTTACAAAGAATCCACAGATCCAAAAGAAACTTGTCTTTGCTTACTTTGCCTGCCACTTCATTTACAAAACCTCCTCAGCAGGAAGTCCGGCCACTTTATCAGGAGGCCTATTACACATCCAATATATGTATTTAATCTATTATATCTTGAGCTCTTTCAAACAAGATATAATAGAATAAATGTTCAATTTATAACCAGAAGGAAAATGAGTTAGGCTACACCCCTCCCCCCACCCCCCCCCCCCCAAAGAAAAAAAAGAAAAAAGCTGTGTTCTCAGGCATTTTTGCTCTGAAAACAGATGAGTGAGGCTTTTTTTTCTTTTCTCTTCTCGATGCAATCAGTTTAAAATCTTAAAGTTAATTTTTATATTCGTAAGTCTTTTTGCCTGTTGTACACTCATATGGCTCTTTAACCCTTTACCTAACATGAAAAGCAGACGACACTTGCAAAAAAAATTCTTGAATAACTAATTTTTTTCATTTTTTGTCTCAAAAACATAGGTTATGACCCCTCATTGGAACGAGCTCGACGAGCTCGTTCCAATGAGGGGTCATAACCTATGTTTTTGAGACAAAAAATGAAAAAATAATGAAAATTAATTGGCGATTTTTAAGAATAGCGCTGGCCGGTTTTGGCCGTTACGTTGGGTAAAGGGTTAAAAACCATTTCACAACACCAAGTTAGGCTTATTAAAAAAGTTCTTGTTTCTTGGGCAAGTTTCTCTCAATTTTATGATGGGGGGGGGGGGGGGGGAGACTTTTTATTTTTTTTAATTTTTGTTAATCCACAATCTGTCCTGAAAATAGTAGGAATTAAAAATTTAACCACTTACACTATTATGTGGAGACAAGTTTTTTATCAGCAGTGAAAATTTCCCAGTGTACAGTTGCAAATTTAACCAACTTATATCTTGTTTGACATAGTTGCTCAGCGACCTCTGTCAAACAAGATATAGTTGGTCAAATTTTTATCCTTCAAGTGCAAAATAGTGAAAAGATTTCCAGGTAATAAAAAAGGAGTGATGAGGCAGCTTTTCAGTGATGAGAGAGCTGCCTGAGAACCCAGTATTTGTTTATCAGCCTTAATTGTATACTCCTGTTAATTTAATAATTTTTACTGGCAAAGTGGCTGTGCAATTAGGTTTAACACATTGTATATTTATTAGCTGCTAGCCTTTACCAAAGGAACCGGTTACATTTGCCCACATAATTTACAAATTTAGCAGATGAAAATAAATTATTTTTCAAAAAACTTGGAACAAAACCATATAATGTGACCCTCACATTTGGAATGAACTCACCAAGCTTGTTCTAATAAGAGGTTACATGATATGGTTTGTTGGAATTGTTTGAAAAATTTGAAGAAAAAAAAAAAAGAATTAAATGAGAAGTTTTGAAATCGTGTGCACTGGGTAAAGGGTTAACAATATATTTCTATTTTGTCAGGATTTTATAAATCAGTATGGTCTATTTTTCTGTGCAGCGTAAGTCAAAGTATTTCCAACACAAGTGTTTGTTTGTTTATTTGGGTTTAATGACACTATCAGCAGCCAAGGTCACATCGCGTTGGACGTTTTATGGGTTGTGGAAGCCAAAGAACCCAGAAAGAATCACCAAGCAACTCTCACGATTTATCAACGTCCTAACTCTGCACAAGCAGAGTTAGCAGCTTTTGAAGGCAAGTGTACAATCAACATGCAGTACACCTTAGTACACAGCGTCACCATCCCAAAGTGGGAAATCAAGATTAAGTGTTGGAATGAGCTCATTTAAATTATTTCACTGAGGGGTTCAAAGGCTATTTTTGTTTCCAAAAATGAAAATATTTAGTTATCCAAGAAACTTTTTTTTTGTTAATGTGTGCCTATTAGAAATAAAAAATCATGGTAGGTGAAGAGGTGACAACTACATCTACCACAATAAATATAGGTTAACCCTTTACCCAATGCAGACGATATCAAAATTTATTATTTTAAATATAATTTTTCAATTTTTTTCAAAAAATTTCAACAAAACCATATCATGTGACCCCTCGTTGGACGAGGGGTCACATGATATGGTTTTGTTGAAATTTTTTGAAAAATAATATTTTTTTCAACTGCTGAATTTGCATATCAAGCGGGCGGATGCGGGCGATTCGTTGGGTAAAGGGTTTATACCACCATATGGGTTTACGAGATAGTGTATTGAAGTCACGAACTCGCCTCTGGGTTATATATCAACTTGTTCTAATGGACTCATCAATATATGCCAAGAGAGGAGGTCTCGACACTTTAATACACCATGATTTTGGAAACCTACATGGTGGTAATAACTATTTTATCTTACAATATTCCTCACTTTCTTGACTTGTTTGCATAATGAAGGCATTGGGTACAGTTTTTAATGGTGTCTGTTTCGACAATCATTCAGCATCTATGAATTGATTTTTTATAAACAAGGGTCATAACAACATGGTGTTGCATTTTGTGATCTGTGCATGATGTAATCCCCATTCATTGTTCCACTTGTACCATAATAACTAAAGTTTATAGTAGTGTTTAAGCTGTGTTTTTCTTTGTTTCATTTTTCATGTTTTATGCATGTTAGGCCAATATAACAATATCTTCATGGCAAAAAAATGATCTAGTCTAATTTATTTTGTCGAGTTGGTGATTTATTTATCATTTAATTACTGTTGGCCTAGACATGTGAAATAACTCAATGCCAATTGAGTGCAGGTAAAAAATGTTCTCTTTCTGAACCAAATGAATGTACTTGCATTTGGTGCCCTCAAAAGAGATTTGTATTCTGTGTAGGTGTTTTTGCTTGTATAGGGGATTATACGTTGTTGTTGTTGTAAGATAATACAAAAAAATGCCAATAGGATCACCAATCCAATGTCGAGTTGTGACAGCACAAAAGTGGGTTTAATCATTATCAACTTATCGTCCAGACACCAGTTGTTTACAATTTATTATGTGAAGGGTCACTGTGACCTTGACCTTTGACCTAGTGATTCCAAAATAAATAGAGTTCTTTATTGCACCAATGCCAACCTACCTATGAAGTTTCATGAATGTGGGTCAAACCATTATCAGGTTATCATCCGGAAACCAATTGTTTATGATTTACTATGTTGAAGGTCATTGTGACCTTGACCTTTCACCTAGTGAGTTTAAAATAAATAGGGTTCTTCCTCTCAAGAAGGCCACCCTACACATAAAGTTTCCTAAATGTGAGTTGAACCATAATCAAGTTATCATCCGGAAACAATGGTTTATGATTTACTAAGTTCAAGGTCACTGTGACCTTGACCTTTGACCTAGCGAGTTCAAAATAAATAGGGTTCTTCCTCTCACAAAGTCCAACCTACATATGAAGTTTCATGAATGGGTTCAACCATAGTCAAGTTATCATCCAGAAACCAATTGTTTATGATTTAGTATGTTCAAGGTCACTGTGACCTTCACCATTGACCTAGTGAGTCCAAAATACATAGGGTTCTTCCTCTCACCAAGGTCCACCTACCTATGAAGTTTCATGAATGTGGTTCGAACCCTTATCAAGTCATCATCCGGAAACCAATTGTTTACGCCCGTCCGCCCGCCATTCATCAAACTATAAGTCGAGTTTGACTTCGTCACAACTCGACTAATAATGATTGGGCTTGAGGGGATCAATGTGGATTGTCTCCCTGAGGGAGCATTATCTCCCAAGGTATTAGCTGAGGGAGATAATATTCCCAAGGGGAGACAAGCCACATTGTTACCCTCAAGCTTAGTCATTATTTTTTTTATTATACCGAATGAAGATTCCGTCTTGATAGAATTATTTATGGATTATTGTCTCAGTCAAATATAGAAGAGGAACTAAAGTTCCTAACTTTTAATAGGGAAAGAAGTGAATGTCGAAACACTTTTTTTTAATGTTCAAAGCAAACACGGTAACTTAGCTTTTCAATCGAATGTCCTTATAGCAAATCATTTTGAATTACTCAGTTCTTGTACTGTCCTTATTTTCGAGCAGTTCCTCTATTTCTGACTGACAAATATCGGCAAATCTTCTGGTAAACATTTTGCGTGTTTACATTATTGCACAATGCAGAAGTCATTTGGGAAAGAAACTACGTCATCATGCATGCTTTCAGCAATACTTTGGGTGTCTCCACTGACGTTGTCGGGAATCTTCAGCTGAAGCGAGTAATAATGCAAAATTATTGACCGGCATTCTTCACCGAGGGTGGAACATTGTGAAATGTTTAATGGGATTACACAGCGGATTAGCATAACATTTGTATATGAGGTTTAATAAAACCAGTTATACTTACAGTTGGTGATGACTTTAAAGCCCAATAAGAATTCTGTTTTATTACCTCTTCATGGTTTGTAATGGTGATTTAATGCAAGTATTGTCAAGTTGCCTGCAGTTTGTCTGGAAATATGAAAGTTGAATTGAAAATAATATTCACTTTTTGAGTTGAAGAGATTATTCCTGAAACGTGTTAAGTAACAAGTTCCATTATAAAACAACTAAACAAGTAAAAAGGTCATGGAATCACAAATCCCTGGACGAAGGTTTTCATCTTGATCAAATAGGTCAATATTTGCAGTCCTTTCATCATAATGTCAGAGCTATATTCTATTTAAAAAAATAAAATAATTAAAAACTAAACAAATGCTTGATTTCAAACAACATATATGTCAAAAGGTCACAATGACATCAAACTGAGGATATTATGTAGACACAACCAATGAATTGTTGGATCAAACAACCCAGCCATCTAGATTGTGTAAGATAAACTGAAAAAAAAAATTGCGTGGAGCCCATTTAATAGGAGATCGATTAATTGAATAACATTGTTAATTGCTACTTCCAAATCATTTACCTTACATAGAAATTTAATCTTTTTACCCTTTACCCAACGAATCGCCCGCATCCGCTCGCGTAATATGCAAATTCAGCAGTTGAAAAAATATTATTTTTCAAAAAATTTCTACAAAACCATATCATGTGATCCCTCATTGGAACAAGCTCGTCGGGTCACATGATATGGTTTTGTTGAATCTTTTTGAAAAATTTGAAAAAATGATATTTAAAATAATAAATTTTGATACCGTCTGCATTGGGTAAAGGGTTAATTGAATATCATCCCTTAACTACAAGGTGCAATCTACAATGCTTTAGCATTGCACATGGTACCTTCTTTCACTCAAGGGTCGATTTGGGTTATGAACTCCTGATAACTGAATAAAAAACTTGTAATCTGTCGAAAACTTGCTATCAAAATCTTTGAATTCCCTACGTTTATAGACCTACTTCAGCTCAATACATCCAATATAAGCATTTTATCACCGAACAGAGGCATTGACAAAATACCTGTGAATTGAATATTTTTCACTGCCAAAGTGGCTATTCAACTGAAAGGGTTCCACTGTACCAATAGGGATTTGTGAGTGAGTACAGATACTATTTCATAACCGAGTGTCAAAATTAGAGATGAGCAAAATGTACCAAAAAACCAAACGAATACTGATATCATGGGGATACCGAAAAAACAAACCGAACCAATCGTTGAATACAGATATAATTTGAATTTTCAAATTTCCCCATATTCGCTATTTATAAGTCCCTGTTGATGCTTGATAACAGTTGAAAGGTTCATTTTCATGAAGGAAGTGACTGATTTTCTTTTCAGTTTTTTTTTACCCCTCAATGGACTGGGCAACTGTCCTGAATTCCCACTAGACTTCAACCTGTGCATGTGCAATTGCTTAGCAGTGATTTCTAGTCAAATCTTGGCTGCCTGCTGAGGCAGCCAAGATCTGACTAGAAGTCACTGTCCAGGTGTTTTGTCTATTGTCAGCAAGACCCCCTAAAGATGACAGGGTCAGTGCACATGCTCAGGTCTTTAACTGGTAGAGTGCTGGAAGCCCATATTTGGGCTTTATTCTGGAGTGCAGGTACCAGAGCTTGAAGTCTCATATTCAGTGAATGTGCTTTGTATTATCTTTGAAGTGATATTAATAAGTCTGTAAAGGTTTGCCTTGTTACAATTTATTGGAGAGTGCCTGTAGGCACTCTCCAATAAATTGTAACAAGGCAAAGACATGTGTACAAAATTTGATGACCAAAAATAATTTAGCACTCTACCAGTTAAACATTAAGATGCATTTAGAACAAGTCACAAAATTACTCTCGATATGATTTGTGGTCGTAAAAGAATGCCACTGGTGAGCTCATTGGCAGTGTCATTAAAAGCATTCTGGCAGAATGATACTACAACTTATTCTATTTTTTCTGATGTGAATTCCTCTTGGACACTATCAGCAAATCTCAGTGAAGACGGATACCGAACCGACACTGAGCTATAACCCCCTAAAAATACCAAAACCGATACCAAACTCAAAATTCTAATACTCAATGCCCAATTACAGTTTACACCGATCATAACCCCTTAACCTTTATCAATAAAACGAAAAACAAGAATCAAAGATTATTGAGGTGGAGCTTAGCCCTTCAAGAATACAATTTAGATATTAGGCATATTTCGGGAAGAGATAATGTAGCTGATGCTCTTTCCAGCTAGAATCTGCCTTCAGAAAAATATCAATTGTGTAGAATTATCAGCTGAAGACATATCAATCTTGATATAACATGAGGCTATAACACAGATTAAAAAAATAAACTTGGAGGCAAGAATTAAAGGATTTTTTCAAAAAAAAAAATGTCACAAGATGGTAAAGTCCTCACCCCCAAAGGGAATTTAAATATTTTTTGAAAAAACAAGAGATTCACTCGGAAGTGACTATGCCCCCCCCCCCCCCCCCCCCCCCCATGTGTTAATGACCTTGATCTGTGACCTTGACCTCCATCAAACAAAAAAATTTGTAAAAGGTTTAATATTTGTACTTTGGTTCGTTTCTGAGTTATGGCTGAGACACGAATATTGATGATTTTCAGTGTGACCATGAAATGTGACCTCGACAGTGACCTTACGGACCTGGCTGTGGTGTGTGACACATCCACCTGTTGTCCTTTATAAATGAGCGAAGTTAGATGATTGTAGCCCTAACAGTTTGGAGTTATGCTTGAGACACGATTTGTGACCCTGAACATATGAAGGTCAATTGTGACCTTCACCTTGCAGATGCAGCGGAAACTATTATACGCTACACACCTTCTGACTGTCCTTAACATTTGTAAAAAGTTTAACAATTGTACTATGATTCGTTTCTGAGTTATGGTTGAAACACGAATATTGAACCAATTTTTAGTGTGACCTTGAAATGTGACCTTGACCTTGAATGTACGAACCCAGCTATGGTATGTGACACATCCTCCCATGGTCCTTTATAATTGTGTGAAGTTTGATGACTATGACCCTAACAGTTTTCAAGTTATTGGCTCAGACACACACACACACGGCACACACACACACATGGACGGACACATGCACACTTCAATCACTATATGCCACCCGACTTAAGTCGGGGGGCATAATAAAAAACATCATCTAACAATGTACATGTATGCCAAAACTAAGTTTCATAAAAAATCTGATTTTACCTTTTTGCAAGTTATTTGGTGAACATCGAACTTGACTGGGATCTTCATAATGTATACCTATAGCCAGTTTCATGAAAACCGGATTACATCTGTTAAAGTTATTGCATTTACAAAGTCATTATCAGACACACACTGAATTTCAAAGAAAAAGGGGCATAACTCGTATAAAAGCCAAGGGCATTTGGTGAATATCCAACTTTACTAAGATCTTCTCACGATGTATGCCTGTGGCAAGTTTCATGAAAACTAATTACATTTCAAGTTATTAAGGTTTCAGTTTATTACATTCACAAAGTCATTATCAAGCACCAAATTTCCAACAAAAAGGTCATTACTCCTACGTAAGCCAAGGACATTTGGTGAATATCGAACTTGACCAAGATTTTCTCGCTATGTATTTCATAGCAAGTTTCAGGTTACATTTGTTCAAGTTATTGCATTCGCAGAGTAATTATCCCACAGACACTAAACTTTCAACAAAATGTTAACGCTTTCACAAAGTATGTGGATGTCTGTACGGATCGGATCCATTTTTTATTTACCCTGACAATTGTGTTTGGGCGGGGGGGATAAAAATTTAAAACAACTGCAGTGGACCACCTTGAGACATTTCAGTGAAAAAAAAGGATTGCCCACCATAGGGTTCTTCCCATAATAGTGAGTGGTGGTGGGATGTATCATACACTTTTTCTTGGATTGGGCCACCCTCCACAGTCTGGTGGATTCACATTCACAATAGGTGAAAACCTGGAGCACTCCTTCAGATCCTGTGTTTTACCGGACCCATTTATTTTATTTTCCCCCAGCGGAAACCCTAGCTAATAAAATACTTTTACTGGCAAAGTTGGTATTCTGTTAACCAGACTTTCGATTTTGAAAAATGCAGGTGCACAATAACATGTGAACCAGGTTTCGAATTCAGACTCGCCATTTTGTTTTTATGCACCCACCTGAATTTGATTGACCTCATATCTGGATGTTCAGGTATGTGATAAGAATAAACAAAACTGAAGTAAGTTAAATGTGTTCCTCTTTTTTTCTCCTCCATAAGAACATTCAACATAAAAACAAACAAAAAGAAACAGAGAGAAATTAAAAAAAAAGCTTCAGCTTCTAGTCCGGCAGTCATGGTTGACCGATTGTGACCAAAATAGGACAGTCTCATCTAGATAGCATACCGAGTTATCCTACCAAGTTACAATGAAATCCCTTCATAAAAACAACCTGTAGACAGTGCTAAAGGAATCTAGGTCACTTGACCAGGTGGCAGTAATGACATCATACCGAGTTATCCTTCAAAGTGACAATGAAATCGCTTCATAAATATAGACTGTGTAGACTGTGCTAAACAAATCTAGGCCACATGCCTGTGCGGCCATCATCTTTAACCGATCACGGCAAAAATAGTATGTTCTCATCTAGACGTTATACCAAGTCTACCTACCAATGAAATCCCTTCATAAATGCAACCTGTAGACTGAGCTAAAGGAATCTAGGTAACATGCCACTGTGGCCATCACGGTTGACTAAACCTGACCAAAAATACAACATTCTCATGTAGACCAATTCCAACCAAAAGTGGACGTTCTCATCTAGACATAACCTCGAACCTGCATCTGAAATTTCTTGATGATCGGACAAAAACTATGGGGTGTAGTTTGTGCTAAAGAAAATGTGAACAGACTATCAGACTTCTGCATGCGCGATGGCAATAGCTTATCTTAACTTTGTCAAGTTAAAAAATTTAGGAACATTCAGACCAATTGGAGGGCGTATCTTAATGGCCTGGGTTGAATCTTCAAGTATTCCTGATAAAAGAGTGAATCGCATGTGCATGATGAGTGATGATGTTGCAATTAAATAGCAAAGCCAACTTCAATTACACAATATTTTTCATCTTGTCTGTGACACTGTTTTCTTGGGCAAGTTGAAAATAAGTTGTGAGGTTGTTGTCAGTTCAGTTGTAATGGTATCTGAATGGCTAGCCGCTAACACTTTGTATCAAAACGATTAATCGACTAATCGACCTTGATGAGTTTTTCATTATAAATCGATAGCAAAATCCATCATTGAATAGTCACCTATTTATTATTTATTATGGTTTTAACAACACATTAACAGCCAAGGTCATATCATGTCGGTGACAGTTTTAAGGGTGGAGGAAGCCAGAGTACCCGGAGAGAACAACGGCGAGAAGCTGTCAGCTCTCCAACATCGTAACTCGGCACTGCAGAACAGGCAAGGTTAGATTGGTTGAAGACATGTGAACCATGATCGATATGCAGTACGCCTTAGTACACAGCGTCATCGTTCCCCCACGTGTATAATCGGGGTAAAGTGCCTTGCCCAAGGACACAGTGCGCGCGTCCGAATCGATCGCTCAGACGGTCACCCATCCAAGGATTAACCAGGCTCGATGATTCTTAACTTCAGTGATCTGATGAGAACCGGTTACCGCAACTCCCTCTATTAACCACAACATATTGCCCCATACGTTAAATTCGGGTAGTTACCGGCATGCAAGCATTATTCAATCGTAAGTTACCTTGTAAAATGATGTTCACACCGTAACACTGTACACACATATAGGATAATTGAAATTTGTAACGATATTCTGTGCAATTTATTTATTCATTTATTTATTGGTGTTTAAAGTCACATATTTCTGCACAATGGCTAAACATGACCATGACAGTTTTACGGGTGGAAGAAGCCAGAGTACCCGGAGAGAACCACCAAGCAACAGTCAGCTCCCTAACATACTAACTCCACACAAGCAGGGTTAGCATTCGAGGAAGACAGGTACACCATCGACGTGGAGTACGCCTCAGTACTCAATGCCACCATGCCCCCACATAGGCAATGGGGGTGAAGTGTCTTGCCCAAGGACACAACGTGGTTGCCGCAGGTGGGATTCTAACCGAGGACCTCTTGGCTTGCAGCCTGCACCTCTACCTACTGATCCACCACACCCCATTCTGTGCAGTACACCAAAGAATTGTGCTATTTTCAACAGCCTCGACTTATTTTCGAACTGATTAGGCTATGATTGGCTATGATTAACTATTTTGAACTTTTCTCATTCAAAATTAAACAGCACAGACACCGGTTCAATTGGAACAGGGAATGCTTCCTGTTTGCAACAAGATTCTCGAATTATCCAGGTACATTATGGCAGCTTAATAGCTGTTTGATTATTGATGTCCATTTAAAATATGTGAGAGAAGACATTTAGCATTTGATTCTGGCATGTTGCACAGTATTCATACCGTCAGGTGCCAATTTAGCCAACTGCAGTAAAAGTTTTGATTTGACACTAAAACATCTCAGTCTGGCTAAAAATATGGCACCAAAAATTCTTTGCTCTTGTAATTTGGAAATGTCACCTCAGCAGTAAACTACTGATGATAAAACAAAGGAATCATTTTATTACTTGCCATAAAATGAAATCAACTACTAGCAACACACCAAAACCCTGTGACTGTGTGGATAATGAAAGGCTGATGGTCAACATGATTGACAGATGGAGGCTGAGGTGACAGACCAGTATTTAGACAAACACATTAAATGGTTACTTGTTAAGTCACGTTAATTTTTGTTGATTGGTAATCAAGCCCCCTTTCATGGAGCATGATAACTAAACCTTCAGCTTTACAAAAGCCATCATTAAATTAAATGAATACTTCACACATTCGGCTCATTTAGTCATGTAGGTAAACAGTAATTAAGTAATTAAACTATTATTATATGAGTTAGGGCTGCAATGATATGTTTTATCACGATACGATCCCCACGATTTGATACGTATCACGATACACTCATCAATCATCAAAAAGTGAGGACACTGGTATATCCTCCCATGTTATATCATGATTGATATATCCTTAGATGACAATTCTACACAACAGATATTTTTCTGAGGGCAAGTTTTTTTTCTCTTACAATAAGTAAATTTTGGCTGGTCTGACTCATTTGCTCGAAAAGGCCTTTGTGTGTATCTACATGTATCAACATGTTTACATCTGGTTACTATTTTTAGATCACTGTACATGTACCTGTTGATTGTTTAATTGTTTAAATAGGTCATCCTTGTTTACATCAAATAAGACAGAATCACCTAGAAACTGATAGAAAACAGAACTTTGGAGAAACTTCATCTTCTAGGACATTCTGAGAACTATTTACAGTTAAAACTAGAAGTCCTGTCATGAAATGTGCACAAATAGCATGTCGATCTGCGCGTTAATCTATGCGTTATGACCATAGTAAGGATATCAAATTCTGTACATATGGCCTGTGCACAAACAATGTTTCAGCCAAATGGACCTCCGGGTAACCCGAAGGCCCATTGGCAGTAGCATTGTCTTTGGTTGCTATGAGTAACCAGGAGAATCGGTCATGCTTTGGATGCCATTCGATATGGCAATTGCGCGCAGTTCCTACATGCATTTAAGCCTAGATAAGTGCACAGTTTGTGACAGGACTTCCAGTTTTAACTGTAAACCATTGTCAACAGAATTCAAAAGCTCTTTTCAGATAAACTCATTTCATATAAACATTCTATTCACAACAGAGCAGTTGTTTACATTGGAGATTATTATTGTTGCAGGACATTGCATTAGTATTATAGAAGCAGTACTTCTTTGAGAATTTGGAAAAGTGATTCCAAGAGAATTTTTGAGAATTTATTTGTCTTGTAAAAGAGAATTAATACAAGCTGTGAAACAGAATATATTTTTGTGAAAAGCCAGGATTCTACTGGATTGTTTTTTAAATTTCATGTGGCATATTTGATTTTAACTCCATTTGAATTTTGCAGAGCATTTTGTTATATTTTATTGGAGACTGCTGAAATTTCTAAGTGAACATTTCATTACAAATCTACGGGATACTGCTTCTGAAGACACATTCTTGGATTTAGTACTACCAGCTGGAAAATTTCTTCACAAGATTCTTCACCACTTGATTCTGTCAAACTGCATTTTGGACTAATTCAGTAATTGAGTACCATTGTTTTTAGTTTCTGTAAACCTATTAGTGTAAAAGATCTCTGAATCAGTTTTTAATATTATTTTTTTTTTAAATTAAATTTCAGAAGAGTTAAATTCCTAGTTATTGCTGCTGATTCTCAGAGTATCACTGTTTTATTTTCTGTAAACCAATTAATGAAAACAAACTTTGTTTGAATTTTTTTTATAGTATTTTTTTAATTATATTACAGAATAATTAAATTCCTAATTACTGATGCTGATTCTCAGATTTCCTCTCTGCTACCAATATTATTATTATTTCCACACCGTAACAACACAAAAAGCAAATCTGCAGTTATGGACCAACGGGTCACTCAATGGTCCATAACTGCTGATTTGCTTCTTGAGTCCTCACATTTCTACTGGGCTGGTGAGTAGAGGGAAAAGTCTAATATCCATCCACACAGTGGCCAAATAACAAATATTCATACAGTTTTGGGTCAAGCAGCTTCATTTCAATAAAATTAGATTTCTCAAACTTCTTGACAACAAAACATTGTGACACACTCTTCTGTTTCCTTGGAATTGATGATTTGTTGGATCATAGTATGTAAAGGTTCAAGTGCGAGGTTAATGGTTGGTGGTGTTCAATGCTAACAAATACCTGAAAGCAACGTAAATTCAGACTTCTACAATCCCAAGTTCAAAGGAAAACTACATATAATGGATGCAAATAGTCAACAATGAGGCCATTTTTGAAGTGTCATTATTCATTAACAAAATATTCTTGAAATTTTGGGTCCACATGTATCAAGATACCATGCAAGCAAATCGGGATACATATCATCAGAGAATGAATCACGAAACATTCGTTTCATGATTAATCGTTGCAACCCTAATCTGAGTACAGCAACATGTGTTGCCATATATTAGAAAGTTGTTCAACCTGTTGAGTTTGGGTACTGAGTCGAGGGTTCACTTGCCATCAACCACTTCTAACTCAGCTTGTGCCACCTTAATTAAGTTAAATAGTCTGAGTTGCTTGCTGCCACTCAGTGGTTCTCCCATGTACCCTGGTTTCTTCCACCCATCCGACACAATATGACCCCAGTTGATCCTTTAAACCAAAATAAACAAAACAAATATCACTGCCATCTCATTCTCTTCAGCTACCCAGCTTCGACACACACATTTCTTACCGGGAATACCAGCCTCAAGTCAGTAAAAGCCGTCTAAAATGAATCATTCTGAAAATGAATCATAAATGTATGCTAGATTCAGGGAAGTGAGCAGGCTTAAAATGAAGTTAACTAATCACTTTATTCAGCACATGTCGCAGAAGTACCCATCAGCATGCTTCTCATCCTAGTTTGGCACCAAAATGTTTTGTTTGGCTAAAAATATTCATGTTGGCTAACAATTTGGCACTACGCAATTATGGGTCCGTGTGAACACTGATATTGCACAGATTATTTCCACCTAAAAATTAGTGATAAACCACTAAGTTACAAGCAGAAAATCGCCTGTATTTTATCATCAGGTTCGGTGTAACAATGCTAGTAGGTGCTACTAGTTGTTGCGGCCCTTATACTATAGTGTTGTGGTTATGGGTGTCAACTAGTCAATTACTCATAGTTGTTAAGACTTTTTGGGACATGGCTTTTTTAATCAAGGCAGGCTATGATGCACAAATGCAGTTGTGCACCTCAAAATTGAAGGTCTAGTTAACCCTTTGCCTAACATAGGTTATGGTAACACAAGAGACTTTTCAAAATAAATAACACTAAATACATAAAAGTTTCATTCTTGTTCCATAAAACAGCTTATGACTCATTGTTGGAATGAGCTTAATGGCCTCATTCCAGTGTGGGGGTCATAAACTATGTTTTAGAAGCAAACATTTGAAAAAAAGTATCAAAACTTGAAAAGCAATGTTTGTATACAGTGCTTGGTCAAGATTTCCGATTCTTCAGGTAAAGAGTTACTTGGCTAACTTGGTTTATTGTACTGGTTTCTAATTACATGGGAGATTACAGTTAGAATGAGTCATGTTTGTGATAAGTGATCAAATTATAAACCACTACAGCGTAAAATAATTTGCCCACCAAACAAAATGCATTCTATATTACAGGTTCACCATAATTATCCAATCAATGTTTATTACAATTTTGTTGAAGTTGGATAACAAATTATATTGATTTGTCCTCTTAAAATGCATGTCTGTTTCTTGCAACAATTAACTGCCTCCAATATTTAACAGAAATAACCATCAATTTGCAACTGAATTCAAATCTAATGATAATTACACATTCTTGAATTGGCCCTTACTTGGAAAATGCAGTGATTGATATGCATGTTATTTGCTCTGAACAAGTAAAAGTTACAGCACTCTTAACTTGCTGCAGCAAAAATTCCGCAATTGTCACTCTACAGTTAAATCTAAAAATCCTTTCATGAAATGTGCGCAAATAGCATGTTGATCTGCATGTTAATCTACGCGTTATGACCATAGCAAGGCTATCAAATTCTGTACATATGCTCTGTGCACAAACAGTGTTTCAGCCAATGGACCTCTGGGTAACCCGAAGGTCCATTGGCAGAAACATTGCATGTGTTTGCTATGAGGAACCAGGAGAACCTGCCGTGCTTTGGATGCCATTCGATATGGCAATTGCGCGCAATTCCAACACGCTATTAAGCCTAGATAAGCGCACAGTTCATGACAGGACTTCTAGTTTTAACTGTATGATCTCATTCCAATGACTGGTGCAGCCTTCAGCTTATTCTGCAGGCCTGTCATTTTCAAAGTGTGCTGCCTTTATGCAGGCAGGCTGGGTGTGGCCTAATACCCATCTACAACTAACACTTTCCTTGAAGGGCAATTTTTAGCACCCCTGTAAATTGAGTCAGATTTTCAGTGCAGTAAGAGAAATGCACCAAAAACTACCCCATGAAACAATCATATCTAATCAAAATCAAAATGATAAATGAAAGTTCATCAATTGTGATCGTGACATTGTATTTTTCACTCGACATGTGCAAGACAAAATAACTTTCTAAACTAATATGTCTGACAGCCTGGTCACAGAATAGAGGGTAAAGGGAGGTGGTACAGATATATACATGTATTTGTACTAGTGGCACTTTTGATAACCAGAGGCTGTCATCTGGATCCCGGTTGGAATGTAAGTCTCACCACTCTACTTGGGACTATTAAATGACTTGAATATTCAACGGTGACTGATGATAATTCACACTGAAAAGATACTTTATTTACATGCACAGAGGAATAAATAGTACAATTTACTTACAAATTCATCAACAGTCCGAGAATATTTACATTTAACAGACAATTATAGTTTGCACTATGTGGGCCCACATTGTCGGACACAGCTAGCTGTCCTCGTCCCATTCAAGCATTGACATCTCTGGTTTCAGTCTCTGTCATCAGTTCCTCCACACGGTTTTGGTTTTAGTGTTTTTAACCCTTTACCTAACGTAACGGCCAAAACCGGCCAGTGCTATTCTCAAAAATCGCCAATTAAGTTTCATTATTTTTTTCATTTTTTGTCTCAAAAACATAGGTTATGACCCCTCGTTGGAACGAGCTCGTCAAGGTCATTCCAACGAGGGGTCATAACCTATGTTTTTGAGACAAAAAATTAGTTATTCAAGAATTATTTTTGCAAGTGTCGTCTGCTTTTCAGGTTACAGTTAAAACTAGAAGTCCTGTCATGAGATGCGCACAAACAGCACGTTGATATGCGCGTTAATGTACGCGTTATGGCCCAAGTAAAGCTATCAAATTCTGTACATAGGGCCTGTGCACAAGCAATGTTTCAGCCAATGGACCTCCGGGTAACCCAGAGGTCCATTGGCAGAAACATTGCATTTGTTTGCTATGAGTAACCAAGAGAACCTGCCGTTATTTGGATGCCATTCGATACGGCAAATGCGCACAATTCCAACGCGCAATTAAGCCTAGATAAGCGCACTATGCGTGACACGACTTCTAGTTTTAACTGTAGGTAAAGGGTTAATCTAGTTTATGCACATTTTTCATCAACACTTCTCTTACAGGGCTGAAACCACCATGGCACCATCACCAGGACTTAGTTTGCTTAGAGAACTGCTATGCACCTCCACACAATTGCTTCACTGTCGCAGTCACTGCAATTCCATTTCCAGTCACAAATTTACTGATCTTGTCCTCACAGGGTTACATGTAACTTGGCCTCCACCTCAAGCAATAACTAATTCAAAATTCCTGAATAAAGTTTCACAATCTTTTATCAAAAGCTCTCTCCTGCCAAACAGTTCTAACACTAAATCTCTATCTCACAAGCTCTATTAGCTCTCCAGGTCTCTTGGTTATTTACCACTTACTAGTATGGTCAGCCTTCACAAATCATTTGCAGTTCATGGCTGTCTACTGACACTGCTTTGTGGACTTTCACATCAATGTTTTTGGAGCATGACTGACTGACTACACCCTCGTGCATCCCTATTATACACAGTTTGAAAGCAATGAATTGTAGTAATATGTGCTCTCTTTAAAATTTAACACTTAGACCAATATAAATATGTTCTATAATGTTTCTAACAAAGTTTACTTTTACTGAAGATAACTTTGACAGAATCTCAACACTAGATTTGGGACGATATCCTGATACTCTGATACATACCGATACGGCAACCCACGATACAGGTACCGGAGCAGACGTCCAAATTTCATTGTATTGCGATACCACTACATGTATAAAGGCCGGTCACCAATCTTGAAATTCAACTCTTTCACTCTCTTTACATTCAACACATCACATTTTATGCTTGGGTGATTTGGCCAACTCAAATACCCTGCAATTCAGAATATAACACTGGGGTACACCAGAATACCGATTATTACATGTAAATCAGGGTATTTTTTGTTTTGGTTCTCATCACTGTTTGCAAAGCAAGATCTTCCAGGTGCAATCTAATCACCGAAATTTTGCTCGCTTGGTGCGATTCATTTTATGCACTCATCCAACATTCTGATTCAAAAATGGTAAAACTACAGATAAACAGTGCAACAATACACCAATTTATTATGAACGTCCGCTGGTTATGCGAAATGACAAATTTTTAGCCACCATTTTACGAGTGTTTTCAAAGCAGTTGACAGAACTTCACTCATGTTTTCTACGATGTCGGTGCCTATTAATTAGCCAACTTGATGCACACCCGTTATTCTTCGTAATCATCTTCCATTACATTTTTTTGTTCCGAAAATTTGTGGGGCTGAAGTTGATCCCCTCCTCCCTAATGTATCTGTGCTCCCCAACTATGAATTGCTGACTCCACCATTGTCCCTGTGATCTTAACTGTAGCTTCAATACCAGGATGAATATCAAGATACATATCAAATTGTGACTCATGTACATGTACCTAAATATGTATCGTACCATGAATTTGGTGTATTGTCCCAACCCTACTCAACACATTAATGGCATTCTGGGATGGGGTGGATGTGCAAGCTATTTGGATTAATACGCTTTTATTTCCAACTTACAGCTGAATATCCAGTTGCAACTGTGTTAGACGTAATGGGACTATAAGTATAAAAGTATGCAGAACTGAGCTTACCTTTGATTTAAGTGAAGCAATATTAAACAGATCGGTTATACTAACTGTCTTTTAGAATTTTTGAGCACCACAACACTCCCTACCTTATCTGGACTGTCTTTAATTGGGGTCTGTTAAAATGCTAAATTACATTATTTAGTGACTGCCCTGTTCAATAATCATCACTACACTTCTCTAAAATAAATTGACGTACACTTCTCTAAATAAATTGACATAAGCCGATTAAAGTAAACGTCCACATATCCTGGTGTCTAAACTTAACAATATTGCTGTTGAACTCACAAACATATAAAATTTTAACCCAAGGTATGTACAAAAACAAGGAAATTTTTTCTTGACATCTTTTAACTACTTGACAAGCCTGCACCATTGTTTTTGTAGTTGAATTCTATGACATCATGTCTATTGTCATACTTACATAACTTATAAACACAGAATTTGCTGTTCTTAAACCAGTGACCTTTTTTTGGCCAAGGCACACATAGGCTAGCCATCACCAAGTATCTGGGCTTCCCACAGTTCACAGCCTGTCACATGTTGAGTTCTGGCCTTAAAATTTATCCTGATTTGTGAGAATCAGTTTTGATTCTCGTGAACTCCTACTACAAGAATCAAATTTCAGTTCTTAAATAATTCAGAATTTGGGAGTACTGTTATGCCCTGGGGAGCGTAACCAGTACATATTCCATACTGAAAAATGAAAGTGTCAATGACACTGCAGCTCAACTTATCCAAGAAGGGACACAACTAAATAGAAAGATGCCAAGTCATTCAGTCAAGTCTCTACAGAAAAGACATCACACCAAAGGTCCAAAGCTACATTTGAAATTTGAAAAAAGATCGGGTGAGAGGTGTGGCCTGTAGGGTTTGCTAATAGAATTGCTGACAATTTATATGCCAAATCTAAGATGGCCTCTGACACCATGTTTTTCAACGAAATTCAGAAAAATTTGACAGCTCCCATCTGGACATCACACCGAAGGTACATGTGAAATTTTGAAAAAGATGGGGTGAGGGATGTGGCCTGTATTGATGACACTTCATATGCCAAATCGAAGATGGCTGCTGGCGGCCATATTTTTGAACGAAATTCAGAAAATTTAGATAGCTCCCATCTAGACATCACACCAAAGCTAGATATGAAATTCAAAAAATATTGGGTGAGAGATACAGCCTGCAGGGTGCTCTAATCACTGTGTGAGAATGATTTTCTATTAAACCGGAAGCTACAGATTATCGAGGCGTGAAAACGGTTTTTTTTATCGAATCGTTACCAACACAGTGGCAGACTGAAGCCTCTTAATTACACAAAGAGAAGATTTCAAGACTTAACTGCCAGTAATATATTTTATTACTGTAATATTCATCAAGTTTTGTGGTGAATGTAGTATTTCTGGCATTTAGAAGTGAGAAAAACGTCACGAAATCCCCACAAAGTTGGTTATTCAGGATGCAAATCACACTGAAAACTGTTGTTTTAATGTAATACTCATCCCAGTAAGGTAATATTTGTACGAAATATCGGAAGATAAATTATTTTTCCTTATTGGGAGACATGGCCGTTTGACGTGTGTTACCTGTTTGTAGAAAACAAACTATTTTTTCATCGATGGTCCAGTTGACTCATCTGTCCGATTAGCTCGAAATCACATGTCCGATTAGTTCACGACCGGACGGATTACGAGAGAAAATCGTCGATACCTATGTTGATGATAAATTGGGTGAAAGTACTAGTTCTTACCTAATGGTAGGTTCGTTTTGTTATATTTCAGGTATAATGGACAATTCATTTCAGATTGCCCCAGTTGATGAATCAATGGAGGAAATAATTACTTTGTATAGATGCAATCAGTGCAATTTTTTAACAAAGTGTCCATTCAAATTTAAGTTAATTGATAACTCTGTTTGGCTCAGCTGTAAGTCTGTATATGTGAGCTCAGGACTTAACTTATTTTGTGATATATTATATGTACTGGTGGGCAAAAAGCTCACAGTTGCTGTATCTACAATTGGCACATACTTATGACATCAGTCTTTTGTTTCAAACAAGTGATATATCCGAAGAGTTGATAAGAGCACATGCTGTATTTAACTGATTCGTTGAATATCACATCAAGCCGAAAAAAACCCCGCGAAGTCACGAATGTTTTTACAAACTCAAAAACTACGAATGTTTAATGCGCAGAACGACAATATTGGTGTCTCGATTGAAAAGAATCCAGTTCATTTTAGCTAGAAGTGACAATGAGACTTTCCTGTTGTGGTCGTGCCTTTTGTTTGTCTAAGAAAACAACCGTATGTGACAAGTCGGTTACACCATATCATATCGTGATACTGAATATACAAATGCTCGGGAGCACTCACTTGAGCAAAGCGCTCGTGAGCACCCTCGCAATTGTATATTCAATATCACTCGCTTTCTATGGTGTAACCTGTACTAAATATCAATATTTACACCAATATCAACAGTATTAGTTTCGTATAGATACGATAATACTACAGTGTGTTTTGAGATGGCTTGTATCTCAACGAGTTCGAAGTGGTATATTCTCTCGACAAAGCCTCGCGAATATAACACCTTGAACTCGTTGAGATACAAGCCATCTCGAAACACACTATGGTATTGTTGTATTTATCTTATACTGACATTGAAAGATGATTTTAATGTTTTTTTTCCGGGTCATTTATGGAATGAAATGGCCGAATTTCGAGCTAATGGTCATTTATGAAATGAAATGGCGGAATTTCGAGCTAGTAGTTTTCAATTTGCCCTTGCATATGGATACAGAATACACGTGAAAAGCCAACTGGCTTCAAGAAGGGGGTAAGATTTGGAGTTAAATATGGCAATTTTATTTGAGATGAAAATACATTCAATGATTCAAATAACTTAAACCAACCAACTTTAATCCACACGTGTTATACCATACTGTTTATATCACGTAACCTAATTTCGAAGCGAGTCGAGCGTTGCTAATAATAATAGTAATAATAACACTTTGGCCAGCCGCTGATTTGTCGCGGTTCTTGGACGAGAAGGACATGGTTACCCCTGTACTCCCAACTGCCTCCCTATTCCCACGCTTCTCCTCTCCTCCCAACACTCGGAGACGAACTGCTTGATGATATCCCTTGTCCCATTCTTCCCAATCTCTCCGATTAGCATATTAACCCTCTCCTTTGAGTCTCCCCCCTACCCACATATCCTTCATTCTCCCATCCCACTTCCCCATTATACTCCCAGTGAATCTCATTCTTTTAGGCTGATACTTTGGGCATTCTAGAAGAAAGTGTTCCGGGGTCTCCACCATGTCCAGGTTACACATCTGGCACTCCCTTTCACCGTCTTTCCCAATTTTTCCCCTCAGCTCCAGGGATCTCGACCTCAGCTTGAACAACAGTGACCCCCCAAAGGTGCCATCAAGGTACTCTTCAAAACCTGGCTTCTCTTTATCACGCAGGCCACCCAAAGACCTCTTTGATTTGACCCCCTCTCGCCAATTACGGTTACAATCCTCCATGACCCTTTCTCTGACGATTTTTTTACCCTGGTTTGCCCCAACGTCCAGGTCCAAGATCTCCAATGAGTAGTTCTCTGCTAGCTTCCTCACTTGGACCATCCACCCCGTTTTGATATTTGAGTTGAAAATTCTCAGGAACATTGCTTTACACCATCGGCTGTCGGGGAGATTTACCAAATAATTAAGATAACCGAGCTTCAACAGGTCTATCCTGTCCCTGATCCTCATCCACTCAAGCTCACCCCTGATTGCTTCTAGCGCTGCGGCATTACTCGATCCCGTTATCCATCGGCCTGCATCGTTCTGCAGGATTCCAAGCTCTTTACGGCCGTCTGGTTTAGGGGTACCACTTCCGTACCGTATGTTATACTTGGCAGCCCCACCATTTCCCAAATGGTTTTCCCCACGAAAACCTTATTGAAACTGTTTCTCCCTATAAGTTTCATTTGGTTAAGGATTCGCTTCCCCTTCAGAATGAATTTATTTGTGTGGTTCCGGTAGATGCCTCTTTCTGTAATGTTTATATTTACCCCCAAATACTCGTAATCACTGTCTCTCCCACACTGAGAAGTTTGCTGATCCCTTCCGGAATGCTGAACTCACCCACTCTCCACCTTCGAGTGGGGTCCACTTTGCGGCCCACAGGTATAATTTTGCTCTTGCTTTCATTAAGTTCAAGTCTCCATTTGCTCCCATATTTCCCAACAATTTCCAGCATTTTCGTTAGCCCCTCTTCGCTTTCTGACACTAGAACCATATCGTCTGCAAAAAACAGCCCTGGGATCTTCAAGTCCCCAACTGCTACCCCCTCCTCGCTACGCAGGAGTTCATCTCCTAAACCTTTCATGTACAATGCAAACAGGATCGGCGAAAGGATTCACCCCTGTTTTAGGCCTATCTCCATAGGCACACGTTTCGTTGTAATGTTTCCCAGGCTAAGTTCACTCTTTACATCTTTATATAATGCTTTCATAATTCCAACAAACTCGCCTCCTAAGCCCATAGCCTCCAGCTTGCGCCACATACCTTCCCTCCATACTCTATCGTATGCCTTTTTGATATCCAAAAAGGCCATAAACACCTTTTTCTAAGTGAAGCATATTGTGAGTCATGTGCATATAGTGAACTCACTAAATCTATATTACACATGCGTGTAATAAAGACAAAGTTTATTACACACCCTTTATCGCAAACAGGTATAAGATAAATAATCATAACTAACCGGACATTTTTTTATGAATTTGCAGAAACTAATGATTACACTCTACAGCAGCTAATCGGACAGATATCAAAAACGTAGTGCCCTTCTGAATGAATGAATTATATGTTTAAAACAGACATTGAGGAAGAAACGATGCATGTATCGGGTCGCAGGCATGTTTTTCTTGTTTAAAACAGGAAAAATATTTTGCTTTTAAAATCATTTCGCATCAACCTCTAATTTATTCACGCCACCAGACGTTCTCATATTCTAAATTTATGATGATTAAATTCAAAAGTTCACTTATTTTTAAAAAAATGGTTTAACATTTGACCAAATAATAGAAGCCGAAGGATAATCCATTGTATTATCTTACCAGAAATCGTTGAAAGCTTGCTGTAAAACAGAATCTTCAGTTCTTTTACAGAGTTTTTCTTCGAAGTGTGTGCTGATATTTTGGCAAAAATCGAAACATTCACGCCTCGACAATCTGTAGCTTCCGGTTAAGTAGAAAATCGTTCCCACACAGTGTAATGGAATTGCTGTCGATTTATATACAAATCCAAGATGGCTGCTGGTGGCCATGTTTTTCAACAAAATTCAGAAATAGCTGATTATTGAAAATTTATATGCCAAATCCAAGATGGCTGCTGGCAGCCATGTTTTTCAACGAAAATCAGAAAAATGCGATAACTCCCATCTAGATATCACACCAAAACTACACATTAAATTTGAAAAAGATTGGGTGAGAGATGTGGCCTGCAGGGTGTATACCAATGGAACTGATGACAATTCATATGCCAAATCCAAGATGGCTGCTGGCAGCCATATTTTTTAACGAAATTCAGAAAAATTAGATAGCTCCCATCTAGACATCACACCAAAGCTACATATGAAATTCAAAAATTATTGGGTGAGTGATGCAGCCTGCATGGTGCTCTAATGGAATTGCTGTCAATTTATATCCAAATACAAGTTGGCTGCTGGTGGCCATGTTTTTCAACAAAATTCAGAAATAGCTCCCATCAAGACATCACACCAAAGCAACATATGAATTTTGAAAAAGATCGGGTGAGAAATGCAGCCTATAAGGTTGTGCTAATGGAATTGTTGGTAATTTATATGCCAAATCTAAGATCACTGCTGGGGGCCATGTTTTTCAATGAAATTCTTAAGACATTGCCCCAAAGTCACATATGGAATTTGGGACAATCGGGTGATAGCTGTGACCTGTTGGGTGTGCTAAAGGAATTGTAGGACAATTTATTTCCAAATCCAAGATGGCTGTTGGTGGCCATGTTTTCCAAGAAAATTCAGAAAAAACGATAGCTCCCATCCAGACATCACACCAAAGCTACATATGAAATTTGAAAAAGATCGAGTGAGAGATGTGGCCTGTATGGTGTGCTAATGGAATTGTTGACAGTTTATATGCCAAATCCAATATGCTGATCTTGCTGATGGAAGTTACAGTACTTTGGTAATGCTGTCTAGTGAAGCCTTGGCTGCCTGTATTGGCATGATTTCACTTGACACCACTGCTAAGGCCAAGTCCAAGTCTCACCTTATTATATGGGAGCAAACAAATATGTAGAATTCTCTAGGCTTTCAAGGACACTTTCAGAATCTTTGACCAGAATCAACTGCAGACCTGGAAATAAAGGGTTTATATCCTAACCCATTGGCTGGATATGCTATAAGGAAACACTATACAGCAACCCATAGCAAAACGGTGTTGTAATGCTTCTCCTCCATCACATTTTCTATGCCAGTCATGTTTTTTGACATCTTAACGAGATTTCTGACTATACCTGTATAATATCAACAACTAACGCACGATCTCAGATTAGTTGGTGCTGTTTATTTTGGCGGAAATTCTTTTAAGATGGAAACAACATGCCGTTCTATTCAATACTCAACCTTTCAGTTGAGATACTTCTGAAAGACTGCAAAGTCTTTCTGGTAAAACATGCAAGATTATTAATTTAATCAAGTTATGTTGTATTAGTTTGTCGTAACCTATAGTTCATGCATATATTTTACAATTGATGTAACTCAGATGCAAGCCTGAAAATAAGCAGACTGTCATCTGCAAAATGAGGTCCCCAGAGGGTGAATTTGGTGATGCTACCCTGCACAGCAGGGTACCATCACAAAATTTACCCTCTGTGAACCTCAGTCTGAATCAAGGTCTCAAGCCAAAACAGAAAGATGTACATGTACCTAGGGGATAAATTGGCCCACTATATGGGATAGCATCAGTAAATTGACCCTCTGGGGACCCCATTTTGCAAATGACAGGTTGCTTATATTCAGGCTTGCTCACATGTAACTTAAAGGGTTTTTCGCAGTTTATTTCCAGGCCTGCAAATGAATATTTTGAAAGCATCAACGTAGATTCTCATTGTTTTTCTTTCAAGAATCAATATGCAACAATCGATTCCAATGCTTGCATGATTTTAAGCCCTAGAGTTCATCCCACAGGGAGGTATAATGACTGTAGGGTCCTTTCTATGATTATTATGCAGTGTCCGAGTGGGTGTGGGAATCACAAAAAATATCTGATATGGAACCAAAGTTTACTCCTCACACCGGTCTTGTTTAAATCTTGCAATAAAATATTCAAATGTTTTTGAACCCCAAAAACCACGCTTTTATTAGAATTTAGAAACTGAGATCTAGGAGGGCAATTGCACTCCTTGATAATTCCTATTAATTCGAAAGAGCCAATATGTGCACCACTGCATTTTCTCGAACGCCAGGTCTGATTTGAGGCGTCATTCATCGTTACAGTGTGGAAATAATAAGGATATTGGTAACAGAAAGAAATCTGAGAATCACCAACAATAACTAGGAATTTAACTCTTCTGAAATTTAATTTAAAAAATAATATAAAAAAAATGATACAAAGATCTTTTACACTAATTGGTTTACAGAAAATAAAAACAGTGGTACTTATCAATTACTGAATTAATCAAAATACAGTTCGACAGAATTGAGTAATCCAGTGGTGAAGAATCTTGTGAAAACATTTCCAGCTGGTAGTATTAAGTTCAAGAATGTGTCTTCAGAAACAGTACTCCATAGATTTGTAATGAAATGTTCACATAGAAATTTCAGCAGTCTCCAATAAAATATAATAAAATGCTCAGCAAAATTTAAATGGGGTTAAAATCCACTAAGTATTGGTGTCACAGGTAATTTAAAAAATAATCTAGTAGAATTCTGGCTTTTCACAAGAATATATTCTGTTTCACAGCTTGTACAAATTCTCTTTTACAAGACAAATAAAATCTCTTCAAAATTCTCTTTTGTAATCACTTTTCAAAATTCACAAAGAAGCACTGCTTCTATAATAATAATACACTGTCCTGCAACAATAATAATCTCCTATGTAAACAACTGCTCTGTTATGAATAGAATGTCTATCTGAAATGAGTTTACATGTATCTGAAAAGAGTCTTTTTTAAAAGAGTTTTTTAATTCTGTTGACAAAGATATTTATACTTCTCAGATAGAATGTCCTCAGAAGATGAAGTTTCTCCAAAGTTCTGTTTTCTTCATTGAGCTTCTAGGTGATTCTGTCTTAATTGATGTAAACAAGGATGACCTGCTTAAACAATTAAACAATCAACTGCTGTGTGTACAATGGTCTAAAACTAGACTCTATATCATAAAAATGAAAACATACTGATATACACTCAAAGGTCACTTAGTGCAAATGAGTCAGACCAGCCAAAATCTATTTATTGTAAGAGAAAAAACATGCCTTCAGAAAAATATCAATTGTGTAGAACTATCAACTAAGGAGAGAACTACTGAGCAATGGCAAGCAACTGTCAGCTCCCCAACATACTAACTCCACATAAGCAGGGTTTGCATTGGGTGAAGACAAGTGCACCATCGACATGCAGTATGCCTTAGTACACAATGCCACCATGTCCCCCACATGGGCAATGGGGGCAAAGTGTCTTGCCCAAGGACACAAACGCGGTTGCATTGGGATTCGAACCGAGGACCTCTCGGCTTGCAGCCAACACCTCTACCTCCTGGGCCACCAAGTCCCTGTATTTTGATATTCTATAGCATCTGACACTTGTTACAAGCATGATGGAGGAGGAGAGTAATAACTAACAATTCATAAGTAAAGTAGGCCTGCTGTTTTCAAAATTTGGTGTAACCCATTTATTGTTCACCTGGTCTGAATTTTGCTACCTATTGTTCATTCCCCTGTACTTGATTCAGGTAACATGTTAGGTAATCTAAATATATATGCAGGGTTTCTGCTAGACCGGCCGCGGGTCCATCGACCGGACCCATTCCCCCGCCGATCATACTATGATCAGTCAGAAAAGCTGGTGGTTAAAATGTCTAGTACAATGCTGTATCGTAACGACACTCAGGATCCTTTGTTTCCACGTAATATAGGCATAATTATGTTGTATACTATGCCTACTAATACTGGCAGCAACCTGATACTTTATAACCCCCAGACGAGAGGGGGAAACAAAGTTCAAATCCTAAACGTCGCCTATAAAATTTCGGACTCAAATTGTCATGTTTGGTCCAAAATCACTGGCTTTTATTTCGAGCGATAAAGGATGTAATTGCATGTGCATGACGTCACACGTCCGCATCATGGTTCTTTTCAAATATTACCACGAGCGGTTGTAAACAAAGCTCAGTCACTGTCAGGATTCGTGGATTTTGTATTGTTTTGGGTTTGTATTTTTATTAAACCTCCAACCAGATGTAGTATTGTGTGTCCCGTGGGAATTTAGAGAATTGTAGGAGGAAAAAATACATATTTTCCACTCCAATTATTCATCATTTTAGCGACCAGAATGCCCCCAGAGAGCACCTAAAAATCAAAATTTTCCTGGGGGGAGAACCCCCCCCCCCCCCCACCCCCAACCAGACCTCCCTCTATATGCACGTGCAGTCGGCACGTGCAGAAGGAGCCTTCGGCTTCTGAATTTCACAATCTTTAAACTACCGAACCCACAAATTTTCCCCTAGCGGAAACCCTGATATATGCATCGTTAGCTAATCTTGGCATGAGCTATCATGCTGCAGAAGAGTGTGGCATCCATAATGATTAATCACTATTTGTGGCAGAGTCTGAGAGACATGAGTTATTGCAATTTCCTGATTTAGTACCTATGTTAGTAATAATGTTACAACTTAAGATGATGAACAGTTTAAAATGATGTTGAGAATCAACTAATCATCAGCATAGTTGTTTGCATCTGCTAGAAGTGCAGCTGCTCTGTTGGCCAGTAATTAGCCAACAGAGCCTGACAGAGCAGCTATATTTCAGGTAGATACAAGCACCTGTGCTGCTGTGCAGTTGATGACTGGTTGATGCTCATCATTCCACCTTTCATTTGTACTAGATCATTCAACTTGGAAGATTTTGCGTTACCCAGCAACAATTTGGAGCAACCCGTTTTTCGTTTGCATGCTTTTCACTTCAGGTAACCTCCATGTGACCCAAATGGCCATTCGCCTCAAACCGACTGGCTTGTTAAATGGAGTCATGAAAACTCCTAATCATCAATTTTGAAATCGTAGTCGATTTTGGGTGTTTCTGACGATTATTAGACTTCTCGATTAATTATGACAGGCCTACCCTGGGAGGGGAAGTAGATGATAGATTGATTACAGGCCTTTAGATCACCCCAATTTCACACCGTTTACAGGTGTGCCTAAATTAGAGAAGCTGTAAAGACATCAAGAAAAATATATAAATTTTCTCCATCTCGTCTACATTTGAGAATAACTTCCATCATAATATGGCCATGGAAACACAAAGAAAGGCATGGCATTAAAATATAACAGGTTAAGGCTATTATTTCTGATTTTAATGTGCCCAAAGTAGAGCAAAAGGGTGTGCCCAAAATACATGAATTTGAAGGCATGGATTAGTTTAAAAAGTCATCATAACTAAATAATTACATAACAGACTCGAGGGGTACATCCATAAGTACGACAACCATTGGCCAATGTCACGTCATGGACTTGTGGCAAAATGATAGAAACGTTCTTTATTTAACTCACTGGGTTGATCATTTTGTATTTTGTCCTAGTGATAAACAAAGAATTAAATATGTAGGTATCGGAAGCATTAAGTTGGAACAGAGAGGTCACTGGTCAGTTACGTTAACAGTGGTTAGTGTTGCAATGCCTTGTGTGGGCTGCTGTTTGTGATATGTGGGGGATCAACTGAAAGGTAATCATTCAGGACGTCATCTTCTGTTGGCACACGTTTTTGTATTATAAACGTAATGACATGTTTCATAACAAAAATAATGACAGCAGCTATTTGATTATATTTTTATGCCAATGGTTTTTGACTTCGTCACTGTCAATGTTCATATTTTGGGAACATCCGATACCTCACCTGGAGGTGATAAAATTGCATTGGCTTCGGATGCATATTTCCAGAGTTTTTTTTCTTAAAAAGTTTTTCATCTCTGTTTTTTTTCTGGCCAGCTGAGACACCAATGAAAGGTCTCTAACCAAATGTATACAATATGATCCTATCAAGTGTGTACGTGCATTGCAATTTGTTTCAGTTATGCTGAATAAACTGCTGGTCTGTGTACTTACATGGTGCACATAGCTTTGTTTAGTGAGATGTGTTGTTAGTAATTTTAGTGGAGGGAAGACCTCTATATTCTATAATGGGTTAAAAGAATAGTTATTTTCAACACAAAACTAAGCAATGAACTGGAGTCGGAGTCCTTAATTTATTTGAAAAGCAAACAGAACAGCCTGAGTCCTCAATTCACAGACTTCCTGTAAAATGTAGGAGGGTCATTATCGCCCTCTTTATTCTAGTCCAGGAGAGCAATTTTACTTTATTTTAGTTGGTTTGGTGTTCCACTGTGCAAATGTTGAAGGCTAACAGTACTGCCAGGAGGGTATTTACTGGTATGGCTCTCCTCATTTGATTTTGCGAGAGGGTACCAAGCAAGGGCAATCATTCTCCTCAATCGTCAGGCCTGAAGAACTAACCCCTGACTGACCCCCTACTTCTGAAATATAATAGACAAACAGGCCTGTCATTTTCAAAATTCCAGGAGGGCCATTATGGTTCACCTGAAATGACCTCAGGAGGGCCATTTTTGGTTCGTCTCAAATGACCCTAAGGAGAGCCATAATTTTTTTTCCAGGAACCATTTTTGTTTCACCCTGTCGGGTAGAGACCACTCCATCATTTTAAAGTGCATGGTTTGTGCAATATGATTGCACATCATGCAATGTTTTGATGCAGGCTTGAAAATTTGGATTCAAGATGCCCATGAGTCATAACACTCGCGTAGTCTATCTAATGCAGATAATTATAGACTGTACAAGTACAGAGGACATATATTTGGCAGCATAACATATCATATGATTCCCTGAATATTCAGGTAAGGAGTGTGGTCTTTCAGCTTTGCAGGACTGAGCATGCTGAATAAAGACAAAAGAAAATGGATTGGTATTTGGATACTGAAAATGTAACTGTTTTTTATGCAGTTCATGATTTGACTTCCACTCAGTATTTTCAAATCGACCCACCCAAACAGCATGGAAGATGGTTGTGGAGAATTACTGGTGTACATCAAGGGAGCTAATTTACAGGCACCGACATCAAAGAAAACACCAGTGGAGATTTGTCAACTGATTGGAAAACACTCGTAAAAATGGTAGTTCAATTTATCGTTATGCATGACCAACGATGATATCTGGGGTATTGTTATGCTACTAATCTGTAGTTTTAATGCTTCTGAGTTGGAATGTAGGAGGAGTGCATGAAAAATCAGAAAAAAACACTGAATTGCACCTTGTGAATCAAGTCTGAGTGACTGGATCGCACCTGGGAGATCTTGCTTCGTAAAGAGCGATGCAAAACTAAAATGAAAGTGTCAATATGTTAATTTCTGTTCCCTGTATGCTATGTTTTTAATAAAAATAATATGAGGTGTACACTGTACTAAAGAGCTGAGGGGTGGGTTAATATGACCTCACAGTTGATGTATGTGGCCCTCACAGTTAACGTATGTCAACAAAAGTTACCAAGATACAGTGAAATTATTCCAAAACGAGTCATTCTATCAAGTTATATTGAAATCCCTTCATAAATATGGCCTGAAGACTGTGCTAAAGCTTCAGGTCTGTGAAGCCATGACGGTTGACCGATTGCAACTAAAAGGGGATGTCCTCATCTAGAAGAATGACATTATACTGAGACATTCTACTAAGTTACAATGAAATCCCTTCACATATACGACCTGTAGTCAGCTGCTGTAGTCTGTACTAAAGTTTTTCGAGTTTTGGGCTCGGGAAGCCATCATGGTTGAATGATAGCAACCAAAAGGGGACATTGTCATCTGGGCATCATCTGGAGTGATTCAACGAAGTTACAATGAAATCCCTTCATAAATATGATCAGTAGACTGTGTTCAAGGTTTTTGGGCTTCGAGCCCCTGAAGCCATCACAGTTGACCAATCACGACCAAAAGGGGATGTCATCATCTTGGTATTATATGGAGTCAACCTAACAAGTTACAATGAAATCTTTCCATAAATACAACCTACAGAGTATGCTAAATGTTTTTGGGTTTTGGGCTCGGGCAGCCATCAAGGCTGAATGATCGCGACCAAAAGGGGACGTTCTCATCTAGACATTATTTGGAGTCATCCTACCAAGTTACAATGAAATCCCTTCATAAATATGACCTGTAGACTGTGCTAAAGGTTTTCGGGCTTCGGGGGCCCTGTAGCCATCACAGTCGCCCAATCGCATCCAAAAGGGGACGTTCTCATCTAGACATTATATGAAGTCAACCTACCAAGTTACAATGAAATCCCTTCATAAATATTACCTGTAGGCTGTGCTAAAGGATTTCGGGCTTTGGGCTCGGGCAGCCATCATGGTTGAATAATCGCAACTGAAAGGGGACATTCTCATCTGGGCAACATCTGGAGTGATCCTACGAAGATACAATGAAATCCCTTCATAAATATGGCCTGTAGACTGTGCTCAAGGTTTTCAGGCTTTGGGCACCTGTAGCCGTCATAGTTGACCAATCACGACCAAAAGGGGATGTCATCATCTAGACATTATATGGAGTCAACCTAACAAGTTACAATGAAATCCTTTCATAAATACAACCTGCAGACTACGCTAAAGGTTGTTGGGCTCGGGCAGCCATCAAGGTTGAATGATTGTGACCAAAAGGGGACGTTCTCATCTAGACATTATTTGGAGTCATCCTACCAAGTTACAATGAAATCCCGTCATAAATATGACCTGTAGACTGTGCTAAAGGTTTTCGGGATTCGGGGCCCTGTAGCCGTCACAGTTGCTCAATCACTTCCAAAAGGGGACATTCTCATCTAGACATTATAGAAAGTTAACCTACCAAGTTACAAAAAAATCCCTTCATAAATATGACCTGTAGACTGTGCTAAAGGTTTTGGGGCTGCGGGCTCGCGCAGCCATCATGGTTGAATGAACGCAACCAAAAGGGGACGTTCTCATCTAGGCATTATTTGGAGTCATCCTACCAAGTTACAATGAAATCCCTTCATAAATACGACCTGTAGACTGTGCTAAAGGTTTTCGGGCTTCGGGCCCCTGTAGCCATCACAGTTGCCCAATAGCGTCCAAATGGGGAAGTTCTCATCTAGACATAGTCATCCTACCAAGTTACAATGAAATCCCTCAATATTAAATATGACCTGCAGACTGTGCTAAAAGTTTTTGGGTTTCGGGCTTGTGCAGCCATCACGATTGACAGATCATCACCAAAAGGGGACGTTCTCATCTAGGCATTATACAGAGGCATCCTTATTCCTACCAAGTTACAATGAAATCCCTTCATAGATACAACCTGTGGACTGTGCTAATGGTTTTCGGGCTTTGGGCCCCTGTAGCCATCACAGTTGCCCAATAGCATCCAAAAGGGGACATTCTCATCTAGACATTATGTGACGTCAACCTACCAAGTTACAATGAAATCCCTTCATAAATATGACCCGTAGACTGTGCTAAAGGTTTTGGGGCTTCGGGCTTGCGCAGCCATCATGGTCGAATGATCACAACCAAAAGGGGACGTTCTCATCTAGGCATCATTTGGAGTCATCCTACCAAGTTACAATGAAATCCCTTCATAAATACGACCTGTAGACTGTGCTAAAGGTTTTCGGGCTTCGGGCCCCTGTAGCCATCACATTTGCCCAATAGCAACCAAAAGGGGACGTTCTCATCTAGGCATTATATGAAGTCAACCTACCAAGTTACAATGAAATCCCTCCATAAATATGACCTGTAGGCCGTGCTAAAGGCTTTTGGGCTTCGGGCAGCCATCATGGTTGAATGATCGCAACCAAAAGGGGACGTTCTCATCTAGACATTATTTGGAGTCATCCTACCAAGTCACAATGAAATCCCTCCATATTAAATATGACCTGCACAGGGGGCTGATATAAGCTTCATACACCGTAACCTTAAATAGGTTACGGAGTGCCTAGCATACCGTAACCTGTAGGTTTCCTTAGTGTAGATATAAGGTAAATTATTAAGGTAATCAGTTTCCTCTCGTAACCTAATAAAAGGTCTCCAGTTTACAGAACACGTAACCTCCCCCATAACCTAACCTATAGGTTACAGCTTATGTCGGACCCTGCCTACAGACTGTGCTAGAAGTTTTTGGGTTTCGGGCTTGGGCAGCCATCAGTTGACATATCATGATCAAAAGGGGCCGTTCTCATCTACTAGTAGGCAATATACAGAGGCATCCTACCAAGTTACAATAAAATCCCTTCATAAATACGACTTGTAGACTGTGCTAACGGTTTTCGGGTTTTGGGCTTGGGAAGCCATATCGGTTGACCGATCGCGACCAAAAGGGGATGTTCTCATCTAGACATGACCCCAAACCTGCATATGAAATTTTGTGACGATCAGACAAGAACTACAGGGAAAATGTGAACAGACTCCGACTCACAGATTCACATACTAACAGACTTCCGCACGCGTGATGGCAATAGCTTATCTTGACTTTGTCAAGTTTGTACAGCTGGTCTGAGAGAGAAGTTCTTTGACCCATGCCAGGGTGGCTTGTCTGAGATGAATTGCCTCTTATTTATTTTTTTATGTTAGTGTCACTAGAATCATATTTACCTTGAAATTATACATGTTTTCCATAATCAAGATTTTTATTCTATAGATCAATCTTTCCAATTATTCCATACATGGAAGCACACTACAGTAATGGCATGAGGCATCCTGAGGCTTACAAAAGAATCAAATAATAGGAGCTACAAAGCATTAATAAGAGGCAGACTGCCTTAGTAGAAATGTAAAGGAGTGAAAATCATGACCAAACAGCTGTTTTGCAAATATTTGCCAGACCCAGAACAGGATTTTAACATGGTGCCCCCAACACATTACCAATGCTCTATTTTGTTCGAAGTTATGAATCTATGCATTTGAATTCACTTTGGTTGTAATTACTTGTCTGTAAAATGATATTTGGCAAAAAATTGTATGACACCAGCAAAAACTGCACTTTGGGGCTGGACCCACCCACCCGGATCTTGTATCCTGGCATTTTTTTGCGACCACCACCACCCCCCCCCCCCCCACCCCCCAGGCTTGGCAATTTCAAGAGAGCGATTTTTTAGCTCTCCTTACTTCCCTCCTGAAAGAATGAAGGAGAACGAAAAATTGCCCTCCTAAATATTTTGGTCTGGGATGATTGAGATTACATGTACTTTGTATCATGCTCACATTAAATTTTTGTTGTAAAGCAAAAATGTCATTTAACTTCGAAGTCACATAACATCACAAATTTCATTTTGAAACTGGTTTAGTAGTAAAAGGTAATGGCTGCAACTGTGTTTGGGTATGTACTTTGTACATACCCAAACACAGTTGCAATCATTTGCAGCAAAATGGGTCACAGCAATATTTTTTTTTTCTGTCAGTTTCAACAACTGACATCACAGTTTGAAGGGTAATTATTCAAGGAATATTGACACTATAATATATTACCATTACTACTATCCTGTCACTTGAAGCACGTGCACCAGGATGTGACTGCAGATTCAAGCAGACTTGTTGTCCAAAAGTTATACGCCTACCACTACCACCTTCAACACTTCAACATCCCCCCCCCCCCTCCCCCCAAATTGGACACACACATAGGTCTTGTCAAGTGTGTGTTCGGTTGTTGAGTGAGACATCTAGATGTCTAAGAGATTTTGCTTTACCTTAGTAAAGTTAATAAAATCAATGATGTAATAGTCTGTTGGTTTCAGTTTCAATGAGTTCGTTCAACTGGATACTCAAAATGCTGTGTAAAGCTAATTGCTCTCCTAAGCTGATTGAGGAGAGCGATTTTTTGCCCTCCTGCATTTTTCAGAATGCCAGGCCTGCCCCCCCCCCCCCCCCCCCCCCCCCCCCCCCCCCGTGTAAAATTGTAATTTCAATAATGGAACTCTGCAGACCTATAGTTCCCATCAGAAAAGTGACTGCGAGTGACCACAACAACACACTACATACAGCACAAATTGCATTTTGTCGCCACCTTCTATCCACAAAGATTATCGTTTGAGGCCGCCAATTTTGAGATGCCTTTGATTGAATTAATAGTCTGCAGAAATCGTCAGGTGGACGTATACTGCCCGCTGAATTTTTACTTTGGGCTGGTGACAGCGGCCTGGGGTGATCACACGCTGGAAAATGACAGGCCTGGACAAAATGTTAATTCTCATGAGGGTTTTAACTTTAGGTTAATCCTCATGACAATTTACAATTTAACTATTATTGCAATAGAGCACCTGAAAAAAAAATGAGCCCGCTTAAATTATTTATTTATTGATGTTTATAATTCAGGGCACATATTTCTGCACAATGGCTAATCGTGACTGCAACATGGAGATAAAGTCAAGTTTACTCAAAAATGTATACCCAAACTGCCCATTTTTGAGGACTTTAACACCCCAAGCATTGGTGACTCTGGATCCTATTCAACCAGTAAAATGGAGCATGCTTACCACAGTAAACAAGCACTGCTTCACTTTCTAGGGATGGTGGTTCACAGGTGGACCCACTTATCCCTTTTTTGTTTTACCTAATGAATCAACTGCATCCACCCCCATAATTTTCAAATTGATCAGTAGAAAGAAAAATATTTTTCAAAAATTCCTTTTCTCAGTACACCAATCAAGAGGGTCAATATGACTCAAATATTCCATCCTCTACCTTCTTGAATAATATTCCAAGTTAAACTAAATTTTAGAGTTCAGATCACTGCCAAGCAACTCAATCTTACATATTTCAATCACACATTTCAATCATTTCATATATTATATTTCATCAAATTTGTAATTTAAATCCTGTCTAGAATGTTCAATTTAATATTCACATCATTTTTCTCATTTTTTCAGAAATATCACCTTTGACACTCATCTTCCATCAATGCATGAATGTGTTGTTAGTCTCCACTCTCCATCCAAAGGTAACTTAAAAATTTATATTTAATATTAAGTGACATTAAATCCAAGTACTTTACATTCTTCCTGCAGTTCATAGTATGTGACTATGTGTCAAACTAATTGAGAATTATCTCATATGCAATAGTATTTTATTTTGTCCAATTAATGTTGGCTACTCAAAATTAACTCTTATCCTGCTGAGTATTTTTTAAAAAAAATATTTTTATCAAATCTAGTCATGGCAGCTGTAAAGCAGCATGACTGGATTTGCTGAAAATCCTTTTGGTAATTTAACTCAAGAAATCATTGATGAAAACCTTGATTTAATTTACTGGGGGTAAATTTAATTAAAAATGCCTAAATTTTACTTATTTTTGAAAGGCAAACAGAATATGTCCAACGCGAAAAAAGCAAAAGGTTCACGATCAATTATAATCCGATATTTCCATCACATTTAAAAGCTCTTCCAAGTTCCAAATGCAAAATGATGCAGAAGACACTTTTCTCCAGTCTACTCTAAAAATAAATATTTTAAACGTACGTTTGTCCATTCCAAATATTAATAATAAGGAATTGTTTTCTGGTGGTTTATTATTCAGTCCTTATGCATCTCGCTGACCGACAAACAGATTTTAAACGTAAAATAATACGTGTTGCCTTAAAAACAAAACATCCAAACTGGTCTTCAACTTCAAGTTCACAGACTTCCTGCGCTAAACACGCGCTTGAAAAGGGAGGCAACTAACCAATTTTTATAGCTTGTCGGTTTTATACGGAAAGCGGGTTGGAACATGCTATTTGCTAGTTGTTTTTTGCGTTTTGCTCTTTGCTTTTTGCTATTTGCCATTTGCTTTTTGCTATTTGCTATTTGCTTTTTGAGATTTGCTTTTTGCTATTTGCTATTTGCTTTTTGCTATTTGCTATTTGCATTTTGCTATTTGCTTTTTAATACTTATTTGTTATTACTTATTAATAACAAATAACAAATAAATAATAACAAGTAAGTAATAACAAATAAGTAATAACAAATAACAATTAAGTAATAACAAATAACAAATAAGTAATAACAAATAACAAATCAAATAAGTAATAACAAATAAGTAATAACAAATAAGTAATAACAAATAACAAGTAAGTAATTATTATTTTCTTGTTATTACTTATTTGTTATTACTTATTTGTTATTGCCTACTTGTTAATACTTATTTGTTATTACTTATTTGTTATTACTTATTTATTATTACTTATTTGTTATTTGTTATTACTTATTTGTTATTACTTATGTGTTATTTGTTATTACTTATTTGTTATTACTTACTTGTTATTATTTATTTGTTATTACTTATTTGTTATTACTTATTTGTTATTACTTACTTGTTATTACTTACTTGTTATTAATTATTTGTTATTTATTATTACTTATTTGATATTTGTTATTACTTATTTGATATTTGTTATTTGTTAATTATTTTTTATTTGTTATTTATTATTACTTATTTGTTATTTGTTATTACTTATTTATTATTTCTTATCTGTTATTACTTATTTGTTATTTGTTATTTGTTATTTGTTATTACTTATTTGTTATTATTTATTTGTTATTTCTTATTTGTTATTACTTATTTGTTATTACTTACTTGTTATTACTTATTTGTTATTACTTACTTGTTAATACTTATTTGTTATTACTTATTTGTTATTTGTAATAACAAATAACAAATAAGTGCCTGATCACACTCCCTACTATGGGCAGGCTGCAATTTTTATTCCTTATTTCTTATTACTTACTTGTTATTACTTATTTGTTATTTGTAATAACAAGTAAGTAATAACTAGTAACTAAAAATGTCCCTCCAGGGCTTTCGTACATACTACTGAAAATACACCATCTACCGGGAATGAATTATTCTATAAATCGACAGCACATCCTCAAGGTGTTATTCTGTCTATTTCATTTGTCACCCCCGGTAACACTTATCTAAGTCTTCTCATACATTTTCCTTTCAAAACCACGATTGAACTTGCAAAACGTAATAAATAACAATTTAAAATTTAAAAAAATGTGGCTGGTGTGGTGGTATGACCCGGTAGTCTCATACCTCCACCCCTGACTAACATCGTCCTGAAAATCAACATTCGATAGTGTTATCTCCCTTGAAATTATTAGGCGAGCGAGGATGGCCCAATTAAGAAGCAAATAATTGTTGAGAAACCTCTTAAATGTCATCAGTAGCAAACAAGAGCTGTCTATTGTTTTAGTTTATTAAAATTAACAAAAGAAAACTTTGCTTTTATGACAAGCTAATTTAGAAGCAACTAGTTCACAGATAATCTGTCATTATTTCACTTTCTTACACTGAGGTTCCGCTCTACAGTTTCGCTCTATTGCACAGGGTGAAATTCTAAACATAGTGCACGTGTTGAAACTAAGGCCATATGAAATAGAGATATATTTTTAGTATCAGATATATGATTACATTAGGCTTTTTGTTGGACAAGAGAATTTGAAGTTTTGGTCCCAAGGTTGGAATCTGATACATAGGGGTAAATTACCAGATGAATTATGGGAAACAGCGGCTTCGAAAAATTTGCTTTTTTTTTTTAAATGTAATTTTTACACGGGTTTGTTACCAGACATGTAACTAAAAAATGAAACGGAACATATAAACAAAATTTGCATTTTAGAAACAGGGGATGCTATGCTCCAGGGTTAGGCAGGTGGGGTGGTGGGAAAATTCTGTTTTTGAGGCTGATGGGTGGCTGAAAATGACTGGTTTCGGCATTTTTTCATACAATTTTTCAGGTTGAAGACTTGCCTTTGACAATAAATTATTCCACCCACATTCAGATTGTTTATTTCTACTTAGTCAGATAGTGTTATATGTTTTTTGTGGATTTGGGAAATGAAATACGTGTTACTGGTTACATAACTAAGTTACAGAATATTTGCATTTGAAGAGAGTGAATGGCATGTCATTTTTGGAAATGCCTGGAAATCTGTGGAGCGGAACCTAATGTGTCCACTTTGGCTCTTTGTTTGGCGTATGTTTTTTTACAGTAATTTGCAAGTTTTTATCCGTCATAGGAAAAAAATATCAAATCTCACCTCCTAGACCTTTTTACTTTGAATCCGAGAGGCCGCTTTTCCGGCCGACGAGCATGATACGTCATAATTTCATAAAGTAGGATGACTGCCAAGTAAATGTGGGGGATGGACCAATCAATATTTTCAATGTGTAGCCATTAGGCTGCGCGTTGAAAATATTTATTGATCTACTCCCGTATAATGAATATGGACTCTTTCACTTGCCATTGTTCAATTGGGATGGAAGATACCAGCAGTGTTCAAAGGGTTACTGGAAAGACAGTGTGTGTATTATATGTCACGATGCACACACTATCGATATGCAGAACAGAAAAAAAATACAGAACATCAAAAGATGGTGAAAACGCTATTTTCTTATTTTTAAATGGGTTTCAACAGAGAATAACAGTGAAACGTTCAAACTGATTGGGGAAAAATGTAAAAAGCCAGCTTCTGTACTTTCATACTACTTCGAGGAAAATGCCTTAGGTTTGTGAAATGATGCGCACATCGATGATACAAATTTTTTTTACCTCTCGAAATTTAAATTTTAAATGTTTTAAAATTGTTAGCCATGACACGGGTGTCCTCCTCCAGAAAATGTTGAAAATTGCCGAATCAAACCATTTTCACTCAATACAGGGGAATAAAACTGATAAGGAAATAGGCCCCTGGTAAATGAATTAAGTATCATGCATCAATAGCTTGAAGACCTGTTTAGAATTGGATGTCTCTCTTTTTTTGTGAGGCGCACGTGTAACCTTCTTCCCACCGCTAATCTGCACCCATGGGTGGATTGTTAGTCTGCACTAGAAGCAATCAAACCCCATTTCTCAAAGCATCTGTGGGCGTTCAGGTCTGATTAGGCCCTAATATGGCTACCACAGATCTCCAACTCTAAATTCCTTACATGATAAATGTATGAGCGGTGATGGCCACAAGTAGCAATTCAGTGTACAAAGACTGTGTACACCGCGCTAAAAATTAGTCCACTTAGATATTACGTGTATAATTACGAAGAAAACAAGATTGCACCCCACGAATTATATTTATCAGGTGCCCGGGCCTTAAGACTCACCCAAGTGAACTCAATATGTACCCGACAAAACCGAGAACTAACAAGAGTTATATAAACCACATAGACAAATTAGGGCCTATTCATAATACTGGTGTGTAAGCGAGTAATTTTTTGCACCCTAAAAAAGTATTGTGGTACACCATGGTATAAGCTGGAAATATCTTGAAATACAAGGCTATTTTGGAAAGGTATCGACGTATACCGTTCTACTATCTTTATAAGGCATATATGTCCTTGCATGCTGCTGGCGGATATTCATGCCGATGCCACAAAATCTCTTGCCACCGAAATAAGAATAATTTGGACATATTTATTCAAATTTCGCTCAATAAAATGAATGGTCTTCTTGATCAACGATTTCTTCAAATTTAGATGAATTTTTCAACAAATCTAGTCATGGCTGCTTTACAGCAGCCATGACTAGATTTGTTGAAAAATATTTGTAAAATACTCATCGGGTGAAGAGTTAAATGCCGTACACTCATGGACCCGTCAATTGTCATGTACTCTAAGAGGTGAAAAATGTTGAATAAAGCCACATAATAGGGAAAGCTAACCACCCCATATAATAGCACGACGGTACACCACGATATTGTTCAAAGCATCCTGATGTACAGTGGTTTACCATTGTATACCACGGTGTTTGGGAAAAAAACCTTAGTGTATCACGATTCTTTTTAGTAGGGAAAGTTGGACTTTGGTACTCCACCATGGCGTAGTACAGCTTGTGGACTGTCAGTTTTTTTTTCTTTTGAGGAGATTTTTGTTTTGCACGTATTCTAATGAACAATGACGTGAGGTGATCGCATTAGGTATTCTTCACAGCACCAGTAGTTTGTGTCTTCCCGCAATAAAACTCCATGGATTACGGTAGGTTTGCTCATATATAACATTGATTGTCTCTCTGCTAGTCTGACATATGACACAGAAAAGTAGAATACGCGCCATGATAAGATCAGAACATGCAAGAACTGAAGCGATGTATCGTTGTATTTCTCCAATCAATTAGTTTGTTACGGATTAAGGTCTTTAATCCGTGTGGAATCATGAAAAGCAAAAGCAATTTTAATTTTTCCAAAAATAGAATTATTCTTTTATCTTCTATAAATTTATTGCTTTTACAGGCGTTTGATTTATTTTTTATTGTATGAGAAGCTTACAAGGAATGGCTTTGAAGTTCGACGCCACAGAGAAAATACAGCCTAACAATCCGTGTTAAGAGCAATATCTTCCCGACGCGAAGTTGAGGGTCTGAGAAGCTTAAATAAACGATGAAGACAGAGATGTTTCGTTTCTGACTCCGCTGAGCGCAAGTGAATTTCGCCTAAACCACTATTTCTCTTAGAGTTGCCCCCCTTCGACCATTCTAACGTTTCGGACTGTGGAAACTTCCGATTGTGGGTGAGAATTTATCTGTGGCGTGCCAAAGCTTTTATTCACAGATATCATACTGCGAGGAGACTGCAAACTCAATCAACTGTTTCGGCAGGGTATGTACACTAGGAGAACGTACTTCAACTTATATTATCTCAATTAGTCTATTTTCTCTACACTGGTTCCAAATATAGTCTACTGAAATTCCCCAAGTCACTCTTTATACTTAACTGGCGGACCAACCCGTCCAAGGACAGATATCCCTGCCCTTGCGACAGAAAATTTGTTGTTGCATTGCATAGAAATTTGTAGCTGGACACGGACGGACTGAATCACTGAGTCACGAAATTACACACTCCCACTTATATAATACAGTGGCTGGCTTACGATTTGACACTAGCAACAACTTTTTTGATTAACACTAACGCTGCCGAAAGCGACTATTGTCACCTATTTATAAATCTGTACGTCTTGATATGCGCAGATCAAACCTACCATCTGATTAATTGTTGGAAAGGGCTCACAGAAAATTTCCTACGCTAGCTTTATTGCATATTCCGAGTTTTCTACCACAAGAGCTGTGTGTCTGCTGAATCCAGTTTAACATCTCAAAAAACGACGTGGATACAAACCAATTCGATGACGATTTTATAGCCGAAGGGATACGGAATTACGATATGATTATGTCTGTTGAGTCAATGGAAAATGCCTTATTGGGGTATTTTCTCATACGCGTCAGGAGATGAAAAAGAAATTTGATATTTAACAGAGACGTCAGACCGAAGAATTGGCTTATGGAAATAGAAGTCTTGGTCCAGGACTCAAACTCATATAATTGTTACTACTGGAAACAACAGTAGAAGAAGCCTCGTGCAGGGATAGAAGGCAAAGGTAGAAGTAATGGTGCCACTGCTAGGTGTTAGTGAAATTGATAGCTGTGGTAGAAATGGGCTCGTGGCAGGGGTGCCAGAAGCTAGAAGTAATAGCGACGTATGGTCAAGGATGAAGATGTTGGGCGATTACCAAGACGAGGGTTTTGAGGTTAGATCTGAGGGATTTCCTTATAGATCTCGTGTTTCATATGACGAGAAGAGGATGCTAACGTCTAGTCAGTTCTTTAATAAGGGGGTGTCGAAACGGAGGTTACACGAAATGCGTTAGTTCAGTGAATAGATAAGGATATGAGGGGACTGGGTGGGCCTCACCGTTGGATATTCTCATAGACCTCATGGTCTAATACGGGAAAGTGGGAAATGACACGACCCATTCATTGGAGATAACTCTGTGTGGATTTTGTATCATCCTAACAAAACGCGATTCGCACACTAACACCCATGAATCTGTGACGGCCCCTCCTAACACCATCTATCGCCATGGTAATAGGGTCACAACATGGCTTCTGACGCGGGCTACAATGACAATATGCGTGATAGTCCAGGCGCAATATGGTTTGACCTGGAAAAAATTTGGGACAAGCTGATTTTGGTGTCATTCGACGCGGAATTTATCTGGGAACAACATATCCAAAATCCGCAAAAATCCGCTTTAGGGAAAATTGTTGATGGCCGCAAGGAGGGGTTTCATAGAAAAAAATTCTTTAGTGGCATCTATTTCTCAATAGTCTTGATATTTTGTGTGAGATCGGGAGAAGTTTTGTGCGTCATTCCTGGTACTTTAAGCACGAATGCCAATCCTATAAAGCGGAAAAATGAATGAGAAAATTCACAACTGTTAGGGAAATGGCCCCAAAATACCATTTTCTTCAATTTTCACACCCATACGAAGTTGAGTCTGAATAGAACAGAAAAACGAGCTATAATTGTGCTGCCGATGTTTTTCGTAACTCCCGAGATGGCGAAGAATGATATCGATCAACTTTCTTCGCAATGATTAAATCCCGAGATGAGATCTGACCGAAATCATGCCGGTGTTCCTCAAGGCACTCTGCTGTCGCCAGTTTCGTCTCCAATCTCAACCGGCTGGGGGTTCAAGCAATTCTCCCCTCGACAGTCTCCACAAGCAGAGACACATTTGATTGCGTTCTTTCTACAAGAGCATATATTCGTTCCACGGGGGTGTTTGGAGGTCATTTTGCATTTGCAACGTATAACTTCCAGGAGAGCTTCAGGCGCTGCATCCAGGTCAGTCATCACGGGTATCAACTCATTTTCGAAAATTTCCCAGCCCCATTTCTGAGGATCTAGGATATCAATATCCAATTGCTTCCATTTCACTGTTTGTAGGTGGACTCTCAGACTGTGAAAGTATGCCGCGCGTTCAGTTAGAGGTAGTTGCTGAGGTTCGATTCCTGTCTTGCTGGAAGTGAGCATTGTCATGAACATTGAGTATCTCAAGCCATCCAATATGTCTTACTGCTTGCCAGAGTACAGCATTACAAACAGTTCAGCGTCGATTCTTCCAATTTCTGCTTGAGATACGGAGCTGCCGTGTATTGTTGCTGATATCTTCTGAATCCCCCTTGACTTTTCTAACCTCTTGAGAAGCTGTGTTTTCCCGTTGCCAAACATTGTCGCAGTAATATCGCACCCACTCCATACATGTATGAACAGGAGGTATCGCCTAGTTGTTTCTCCAATCTTCGCTATTATATCTGCGATCTTCCATGCCTCCCCACCCCTATGTGACTTCCGTGCTTTTGATTGGAATTAAACATCAGCCGAAGTATGATTCCAGTGGTGAACGGACAGCACTAGTACATCAGTATCATCTGCGGCAATGACAACTGAATTCCTTTGAGACGAAAGTTTGATAGCACTTTCAACAATCAGGGTAACAGCATCGCCCGAAATGCAGTTCACAGTATGTCCACCTGCTCACAGAATTGTGGACAGCAATCTTATGAACTGCAGTTTGTTATTCTCGTTCGACAAGAACCGTTCCTGGTTCTTGTGTGCAGTCATGTTGTCTGTCAAACGGATATCGGCACACATGTTGACAGCTCTCCTTCTATGCTCATGGCTCTTCGTGTTTGGTCGCTGTCCATAACCATCGAAGACGACACAGCAATTCTGCCCATATTTGTTGGCCACATATCCAACATACTGACGGGCTACTTCCGAGTAGGTAGCCTTCGCCTTCCATTTGACTCTGTGGATGAGAACCCCTCCGTCAAGCACGTACACGGAATCAGATGGCGGCTTCGAAAGTGCTACTCGATCTGTTATTGCAGCTGCTAGGTCTGCCTTGCTTGCTTTTCTGAGAAAGAAGTCTTTGAAGAGGGCTGTTGGCATCACAGTCAGTTCGTACTTGAAGACCCGTGCCACGTCGCGCTCCCTCTGAGCAATAGCTATCAATCGAGTGAACAGAGCTGATGGGTCTATTGATACCCTCTGGTTATCCAACTTCACCCCGGGGTTCAAATGGTCTAAAGTGCGAATTTGATCACTCCTTTTGATGGAAGCATCAGACACAACAACATTATCTAGTTTAGAGTGTATCTCAGCCCCTGCCGACTCGGTATTGTCGCATTTAATACCATCACCCAAGGAAGCTGACAATCCGGAGGACAGGGAGCGCAATCTTTCATCCTCATCGAAAGAATCGTACAAGACAAATCACTCTAGTATTTTCATCATGTCGGTGTTGTCTCGTTTACGACGAGAAGTTCCCATGTCTGCATGTTGTTCACTGGTACTGACTTTCATGTCAGTCAGCGTTGTCATGGCTCAGTGTATTTCAGCGCATTTGTGCATGGTGTAAATCCACTCCTGACGCACTGATTCGATCTCCCCACGACCTTGCGTTAGTCCACCTCGACTTTTCATTGAGCGCATGAGGACTTGTTCAATCACAAGGTCACTTGAAAGGCCTGCGCAAACCCTGGAACTCCGGCGTATAGCATAGAAACCATCAAAGAAGAACCTATCATACAACCACGGGTGTTTCTCGGGAAGCTCAAGCATCATTTACAGATACAACCTGCAACTCATAGCGTAGTGCACATGTCCCGTGGCAGCGAAGAGGTTCAACATATTACTGACAGCAATAAGGTGGAGATTCCAATCGTCAAGGCGTTCACCTCTGAGGAACACTTTCAGTGTCTGGACATATTCTAGATATTGTATCCATATCTTAGCAGTGCGCGATTGTTCAGCCAGTTTGGCTTTGTACTCGTCGAGGCAAGTGTTTACCCTTAGAGAACTGCTGAGTTTGCAACATCGGGAAGAGCTATCGAGCTGTCCACTCTGTATACCCTGTGTGTTAGTGAGTAGAAAAAAACTGGATTCACACAAATCCATGTCTTCACGTTCGAATGTTGGAATGCTGGTTTCGGAAAATTGATCGAAATTCGCTCTTACACCACCATCAGTATAAATGCTGTAAAAACATTTTCCCAAAGCGGATTTTTTGCGGATTTTGGATATGTTCTTCGGGAGACATTCCTCTTCAAAATGACACAAAAATCAGCTTGTCCCAAATTTTTTCAGGGTACGACCACTTTACTTGGTTCAACGCCTGTATTGTGATATTCACAATGCAATCTGACATGACACCACCTATGGGATATATAGGAACTTTCAACACATTATTCATTATGTGAAATGATAATACGGTTTTATAAACCCCAAATACCCAACATGGAGGAAGATATTGGGAAGTGTCGCGCGAATATTCGTTATTCGAAAACAATTTGATTCGAATCGTATAAACGAATCGAATTCGAGTCAAAATGGGAGAGACGAAGATGGAATTTTCGAATATGATTAGCGAAATCAATACACAAAGTCTTGTGTTTTTTAATTATCCCGACTGACTAATATTCCAACAACACGATCAAGGCATGTCTTCGACGAAGGCATGCCTTGATGTAGCTGGAATATTTTATCAGTCGGGACTTGACCAATCACAGTCGGAACAAATTAGGTTTAAACTCCCATTCCATCTTCACGACTCCCCTTGCCTCAATATGCCGCTTTGGACACAAACAGAAAAATGTGTGATAATCCATATTTGATATTCGGGAGTGCGGTGTCTCAGTAGGTAGAGATGCAGACCGCAAGCCGAGAGGTTCTCGGTTCGAATCCCACCTGCGGCAACCGCGTTGTGTCCTTAGGCAAGGCACTTAATCCCGATTGCCCACGTGGGGGCACGTTGGCGCCGTGTACTAAGGCGTACTGCACGTCGATGGTATACCTGTCTTCTATCAATGCTAACCCTACTTGTTGCTTGTGTGGAGTTAGTGCGTTTGGGAGTCTGGCAGTTGCTCGGCGTTGCTCGGTTGTTCTTCCCGGGTACTCCGGCTTCCCCCACCCGTAAAACTGTCCGACACGAGGTGACCCTGGCTGTCAAAATTGTCGTTAAATCCCAATAAATAAATAAATCAATTCGATATTCAATATTCGTTCGATTCGAAATTTCTGGGTACATATTCGAATCGATATCTGATTTCAGTGCAAATATTATAGTCAAAGGAAATTGGGATTTCTTTTTTTTTACAATCTGTTATGTAAATATTATAATTATTGGTTATGTTTCACAAAAGAGATTGGTCTCAGTTTGAATAATCATTATCTTCGCCCCCTTTATGATGAAATGAAAGACATCACGGTGTGTTCGGATTTCAAGCAGAAAAATAAAATTCTAAATTATGACTTTATCGGGTTTTTTCGCATCACTCGCATCAAGGCCTAAAGTCACGATTATATTACACGCAAACACGTATTAATATACTAGACTCGATGCGACCCTCACAAAAAAATGAATAAAGTAAAAATCAACCATTTTACTTGGCAGTTTCCAGTTTCGACATGATGTGGTGTCTCTAATGCGGACTTTGCTGTCGGATGACGACAATAATTAACTAAAATGATATCCAGTGGCCAAAACGGGTGAAAAATACAGTCATTGAATATAATTTTGGCGCATCGTGTAGTTGCGTCAAAATCATACTCAAAGCTATTCTGTTTCAGTTGCACATCGGGCTCAGAGTAGTCAAAAAAGTGTTTGTTTCACAGCAAGGCTCAAATCTGAGGCACCGTACTACGACAGGGCTTATATCTTAACAAAATTTAAGAAAATCCATTTGGATTCTCGTGAAAATGAATGCGAGAATCCAATCCTGCTATGAGTGTCCCAGAACACATGAGGCCGCCATGGTTGAACCCCTGTTGTATACTGATGACACACGTGACCTCTTTACCCAACACAGCGTTATAAGTTTCAAACTATCAGCTGAATTTAAAAAAAAAATAAACAATATTTACCAATAAAATCTTACAAATATGGACATCGTTGGAACTGGCTCATTGAGCCGATTCCAATGACAGCCATATTTGTACCATTTTATTGTCAAAGTGGCAGGGTATTTCAGATCACACTTGACCTTGTATTGGTTAATTTGCTGCCGCCATGTTAGATAAAGGGTTAATTGACCCCTAGCAGAGGTGTCGAGCGAATCTACATGGATTCTCGCTAGTGTTGTTGCGCGAATCTTTGCGTGAATCAATTCTCGGATTCTCGTTGAAATATAAGGTGCATTGTGATGTACATATCACGGCCAGTCTCAAGCTGTCAAACCAACAGTCAAGTTATGTAAGAAATTCTATAGAAATCGGGTCTTTTTATATCCGATTTCTATGATAAATTCGATGCTGTTATGGCCTGGATGTTGGAACCAGCCTAGACCAAAAGGTATTACTGAACTAATTGAATTTGAGTTACCCACCTTGAAATGTTGCACTGGGAAATGATACAATCTACAAAAATAAACAGCCTTGAGGAAATATGTTGTTTCAATAAACATTTGAGGCATTCTACTGTCATCTTGCATTATTGTTGAATATTCCAGATAAATAAAGAGGGCGATTTGATGACCTAAAAAATACAATTGACTGCTGGTGTGTTTTTGTTGGGAATTCCCTGAAAAATATGTGCACGTGACCGGTACTTCCCTTCCTGGCAGTTTTTCTCTCTTATTTGTTGAATGACCTCTGTTTTCAGGTCAGAAAAAGTTGTTTGAAGGGCTGTACTCGTTAAAGATATTTGAATGACAAAATTAAAGTGATGCGATCATATATTTTTTCGCCTGAACGTTATAATGGTCGCCTGTGGGAAATTATTTGGTTCTGTGATACCTTACGTAGTTCATCGCCTATGTTTATGTTTCCCCGCTTGGAATATGTGAGTTATATGATATTTTCCAGACGATTGAATCTAAACAAAATACCATAAACATTCATTTTTTTTAATGAAAGCTAAAAATGTTGATCAGTCGAGACTTCATTTTATTACAATCCTGTTCTATGAAATCCCTATCTACAGCAACACCAAACCGTGCGGAAAATGAAAATCTTTTCCGCACATATGTGCGGAACGGAAATCGCTGACGGACTATTTTTAAATATATGTGAAATTTCACTGGAATTTTCTACAAATCGTGCACTGCAATTATAATTTAAATCGCTAGCGATAGCTGAAAATTGTTCCCGCAGTTCCAATGTGTTCTATGTGCCGGTAGGCACATAGAACATATTGGAATTCAGGGGGCGAAATAGTTTCCCGGATTCCCCTCGCAAATGTGGTTGACGATAAAATGTGGTCTTTTTGTTGATATTTGTCAAATGAATCGCTGAGTGTCCTTCCAATAATTTTTTTTATATTTTTATAGACGTGAAGGCGTGTAATAAACAAAGAACGGCACACGCGTGTGAATGGGTTAATCGATATGGCACTTGTGCCATCACGAAAGGATAAAACTCGAGGCCTGTGGCCTCTCGTTTTATCCTTCACCGCTGGTACTCGTGCCATATCGATTAACCTATTCACACGCGTGTGTCGTTGTGTGTATTGACCAGCCTGATGTCATTACCATTAGAAATTATGACTCATCACAACCGCAGTTTTATGATTACGCCGCGCTGTTCCACTAATTGTGTTAATGTCTGGACGGTTCAAAGGTGAATTAAATACTTACTGGTTGAAATATTTATAACTGGAGCACGATAGAATATCGTTATATCTCTGTGAGTGAAGGAACATCACATTATATCAACGGCAGTCTGCGCGAAAACTCCAAGAAACGTGGATAAATAAACAACGCGTATATAACAGCATCGAATTCTTTACTGAATTAGACTGTTGACCTGAGTGCTTGGTCCAGTATGTAACAACCTTGGTGGTAAGGTTACCGGAAAATACTATAAGACTCGAGGTACAGATAAAATATTGAAAGGTGGCGCTTGGACTGGAATGTTTGAACGAAACAGCAGTGGCCGAGACATATGAGGAGGGGGCCATGAAGAAAACAACTGCATCTATTTTTACACAATAACCTGTATTGTGTTTATTAAGAAAATGTCTGGGCGTAACATGCTAAGAACATCTGATCCACCAAGTGAGCAGGCAAAACTATTTAGCCATTACTTCATCGCGTCGGTAAGCAACGCTTGCATAGCGTCCAGTGGATAACGGCCTTTGATGTATTGCGTACTATTGTTTTGTAATACTGCAAAATAGAGTTCTTTCCAGGTAATGCGATTTATTTTACCTTTTCTAGTGCATTATACCTCCAAACCCTACGTATCCCCCACACCTTCCTTTAGTAAGGGCCTGGATCCGCCTCTGCAGACAAGGGTGGTTGAGAATTTTAAGAACTTGCTGGAATTAAAACACTAAACGTTTTTGAACTAAAAGTCGGAGTTTTGTAAAACCCATTGCATGCTTATTACCGACACAACCACTTCAGCGGGTTTAATCCCAGCAATTTATCATTTTTGGGGGTTGAAGTGCTGTCCTGTTTTGAGTATTTTTTCTGTTATTTGACAGGATGCATCAAGCATGCGTGGAATTTTCGCAGCACGTACAGGGGGTGTCAGGTAGGGTTAGTGAATAAGGCCCCACTAGGCTGTTTAGGGGATTTGTTCTCTTTTTTTTGTAAATTAAATTAGATGCATTAAAGAATTGTGTACTCCAGTTTGACTAAAAACAATCAGTGGAAATTTATGAATTTTAATTTGGGAATGGTTAGGCATAAAAGAATAAAAATCTGTTTCTCAGGCCCTCCCGCATGGTCCTTTTGGCTGCCGCATGCTCTCTTTTTATAACCAATTTAAATTTAAAAAAATAAAAAAATAAATGGTTTATGTCTGATATTTTACCCAAGTTAAAAAAAATGATGAATTTGTCCCTTGAGTGCAAGAAGGCTTTGCAATGCTTTAGCCACCCATGCTATTCTGTAGATTATGAGGCCTAAAACTTGAACCAAGAACATGAACTTTTGATGGCTAAAAAGTAATTACTGAAATAAAAAATAAAATAAAAAAACGCTCGCCCGCATGCAATTTCACAAATAATGGCCTGAGAAACAGATCTACTTTGTGTGGCCTTAACATAATTTTCATAGCTGAATCATCACGGCACAATTTGGATTTTACAATGAGTAGCAATGTGTTTAGCAGAACATCTAAAATAATGTAAAAAATTTACGGAAAATAATCTAAATGCCCAGTTTCTCTGAGTAGAGCTCTTGTAACCTGAAACTAATGAAAATTCTCACTGTGTATCTTTGATATAAAACCCCACTTACTTAATTCAAGCTCATAGTGATAGTACCAGGGTTTTCACAGAGGATTTGTCTGGCTATCTCGTGAAAACATGAAACAAAAGTTACAGTTAATATTTGAATTGAAAACTGACCCTGACTGAGCCAGAGTATAAAGATGAGTAGCTGAGCATAGTACAATGCAGCAAAAGAAGATTATTTTAATCCTCTATTTGATGTTCACAAAAATAGTCTAATTCTTACATTATATGCTGTTATATGCAGAAATCAATGCTGACATTTTTTTCGGAGACGGACCAGGACGGACAGTGAGATTTACAATAGTGTAAGGTGACAGATTTTCAGCTTTCCTACGGTATAAACTATCTTTTGAGTAATGACAACTGGCTGAAACGTCAAGCCTAGACACTTAGCATGTAGTCAGGTCATTAAAATTAAAACTTCTTCACTAAATTTAAACTGTTTCTTCAGTCTCGGAACTTAACACATGAATGATAATTATTATGAGAGCATTGAGGCCAGAACTTTCAGTTGAGCATTTGTAATTCATGCACTTCAATAATATGCCAGTATACACTACGCCATAGTGTATATAGGCATATTATTGAAATGCATGAATTACAAATGCTCAACTGAAAGTTCTGTCATCAGGTATTAGAACCACCAGAACATAAAGATGTGAAAAAAAACAGTTATCAGAATAGGATTCAAATTAAGGCAAGGATTGACAACTGGAAGCTCAGTGCAATCATTTTTCATTACCCACTGTGGTGATACACTGAAAAAATATAGGTGGTGGGGTGGGTGTCCAAGTGGTCAGAGGAAAAAATTTTTTTTTTTGCACGTGGGTGGGTGGGTGGTGGTCAAAAGGTGAAAAAAAATATTTTAGGCCTTGTGTCCGGAATTTTTTGGAAGACCCCCCCCCCCCCCCCCCCCCCGGCACGTAAATAATTTTCTTGTCAAACACAATTTTCGAGTATCACAGACAGTGGTTCCGTAATATGCAAGATACTGACTTGGAGACTTCGACAGGGAAGTTACATCGCGCGTCCTCAGATTGTAAAGCTAAATATTGTAGTTGGCACTTTTGCGCTTCGAGGGAGCGAATTATTTGGAGTAATTGGGGATCTACAGAAAACAGAGTTTTTATGGTACTATCAGGAGTGAAGCCTGACTTTCCGCGACGACAGATTATAAGGGATCGAATTTTTTAAAATTTCCGATAAAATTTCGTGAAAAAATTGTGTAAATGACCATTAATGACAAAATAAGCCACATTTTGTATGCAAAATGCATCGAAATTCTAGTAAAAGGAGGCCAAATTTTCCGACAAAGGTGGCTATAGGGGGACAGTTCGCCCTTCCGGCCCCCTAATAGCTTCGGGCTTGGGTACTATATATATATACTATTGGCTCTTAGAAACGCCAGGGCGCAGTGGCGTTGCGGTAATCGGTTCTCGTCACATCACCGAAATTAAGCAACGTCGTGCCCGGTTAGTCCTTGGATGGGTGACGGTCTGAGCGATCGATTCGGATTCCCGCGTTGTGTCCTCGGGCAAGGTACTTAACCCCGATTGTCCACATGGGGGCACGGTGACGTCGTGTACTAAGGCGTACTGCACGTCGATGGTGCACATGTCTTCAACCAATCTAACCCTGTCCGTGCTGCAGTGTGGAGTTACGATGTTGGGGAGCTGGCAGCTGCTCGTCGTTGCTCGGTGGTTCTCTCCGGGTACTCCGGCTTCCTCCATTCGTAAAACTGTCACCGGCACTGGCTGTTAAAGTGTCGTTAAACCATAATAACTAAATAAATAAATAACGTCGGGGAAAAGAGTGAGCGAGCGAGCAAGTGAGTGATCAATCGAGCAGAAAGACAGCTTCTGTAGCCGCAAAGACTTACCAGAGAAAACGGATTCTGAAAGTGGAATCCTGTGAATCTACAAGTGCTGCCCGTAGGACTTGAGGCTAGTGATGTTAGTAGTAGTAGTTGTGGGCGACAATTAAATGACAGATATGGTCTGTCAGTAGTTGGGTTTATAGATAGTCTTAGTAGCTTAGAAAAATAATATGTTAGCCGTAATGGGACTTCAGCAGGTAGTGAGAGACGATATGGCCGTACTGTCACGTAGAGCTGACAACGGTGACAGGATACAATGATTGCCAAAGAGGATGTGATATTCATTGGGGCGCGTATAGGAGTAGACGTGGAAGCAGGGGTAGAAGGCAATGGAGAGAGAGATAGCTGATACTGTTAGTGTATTTGTAGACCAGGAATTGCAAGTGTACAATCTAAGTGAAAAGAGGTGAAGAAAATTGATCAAGAACTTTGAAGTTATGCCATCTGCTAATCTAACTTTCTCGCGTTTCTAAGAGTTTGCGGCTCACATTAAAACATCAGAACAACTCAATTTTCAATTTTCCACACTTCATGTATATAAATATGAAATTCCTCGTGTTCGGAGGAAATGTTTTTGCTCACCTTGTGTTCTTGTTCTCTTCGACACAAGTATCTGAGGCTTTGTTCTCTCCAATAACAAGGATGATAACCTGATGGTTGCTTGTTTATCTTCGCCAAGGCCAACAATAAGTAAATAGTATGTGCAATTCGTTTGGTCGTTAATCGGTTTTTCGTATTTTTTGCAGTTTCCTGTCGTAACGCGAATGAAATATGATCTGGTCATCTGACTGGATGATTGACTCACTCATTTATCGCTGGATTCTCAACAATGAGCGTGCATAAAGACGTCTAGCTGATTCACTACATAATTTGATAATAAATTACCTCTCCAAATTAACCCTTTTTGTAACCCAGCAGTTTAGTAATCTTAACATTGCATTGTTTATGATCAGGGACGTAACTCTTGGGCGCGGGACTTCAGACCCTCACCCACTCCACACCCAAAAATGTGTTTGGCTCGTTGGGCACAACTCAGACAAGAGTACTTTTGCCAAAAGCCCGGCAGATTTATTACATATTTTTGTAATAAATTACCTGTATGTATTAACCCTTTCTGTAATCCATCAGTTCAGCAGTCCAATATTGGTTATGACAAAGGGTGTAAATGCTGGGAGTGGGACGTTAGTTTCCCCATTCTAGAAAATATAATTGTAAAAGTTTTATAGTACCGGGCCCAGGACAGTAACTATCACCAGATATTGAGGGTAGGATATGGGGAGGGGGCGGGGGCGAGGCCCCACTGACCTCTATACAACTGGATTGCTGGAACGCCCATTGGTCACATATAAAACAAGAGTTACAGTGCGTGGAGAGTGGATTGTAACTAAATCACCCGGGGAGTGAAGTTATCACCCAAAGCATAACTTTCAAATTCTGTACATGTGGACAAAAAACACAAGCAATGTTTCAGCCAATGGACCTCCGGGTATAACCCGGAGGTACATTGGCTGGAACTTTGCTTGTGTTTGTTACGCTTTGCAGCACATTTGCAATTATTGCTTGGGTGGAATCTCCAATCTGCGGGTGATTTAGTGATAATACACTCTTCACGTACTGTACGTCTGGCGTTGCATAATACGACCGGCAAAAATAACTAAAAGTTACAAATCACTAATCTCGGTATTTGTTTTTTGTCAATAATAATTAAAATATGTTGGAAATATTCAATTTGTATTGCTACGAAAAATGTACACATCACCAACATATTCAGTTTTCACAGACACAAAAGTATACTCTTTAAAAAGTGATCGACGACTTCGAGGCGTCTGGAAAGTGAAAATCTCCGAGAATTTTGTTGTTGTTTATTATTGTTTATTTATATCAACTTCCGCCCCTATGATGACGACAGGATGGAAACTTTTCTATACGTGACCAATGGGCGTTCCAGCAATCCAGTTGTATAGAGATCACTGTGGCCTCGTCCCCGCCCCCTCCCCATACCCCACCCTCAATATCTGATGATAGTTACTGTCCTGGACACAGTACTATAAAAGTTTTACAACTGTATTTTCTAGAATTGTATTTTCTAGTTACGATTTTAAATGGGTTGAATTGAACCATTAGCATTTTCAAAGATGTGGCAATTTGCCATTTGGCTAATTGCCATATCTTTTAAAATGCTAATGATTTATTTTAGTCAGTTATATATTTGAGTAGAAAATACAATTCTAGAAAAATACAATGGTAAAAGTTTTATATTATTGGTCCCTGGTTATGTCGCTAGTCGCAGTTGAATATTGTATAGGTCTGCATCGTCGATCGCATCTCAAAACTGATGGTGCGTTTGTTGCTGTATGTCTGGGCGGGGATGTTAGTGTATGCGCAGGCCTATATTTATATAGGCCTACGCATACACTGACATTTCCGCCCAGACATACCGTATATATATGTGTGTAGGGGTGTGAAGGATGTGGGTGTATGTGTGGTTTGGTGTACCCGATGGACTGAGGTATAGGAGGCCGTTTACCTCATCTGGTAAAATGCTCTCATAACATACAATGGAAAAGAACAGGGTTGAGAAAAAATGAAGAATAATAAGACAGAACACAGGGAGGGTGGAGTACGGGGGGGTGGGTCTGGAATCAACTACCCGTTGTGGAGTTTTTCCTGTATTTAACGAATGCGGGCGTATAATGAACGGAAGATTCCACCAAGGTTCGTTGATTCCTTCCCTCCATCGTTCTCTACCTGAGTTGTGTTCTCCATTTATACCACGATTGAACTTAAATTAAGTGAATGAAGCCGATGTCTTTAAAGAAAAATATCACTTTAGGCGGTGTGATATCTTTCTTGTTTGACATTGTTTTGTGACGAAGCATAAACTGGATTCCATGCGTGGTGTTTCAAAAGAGCATTTCAATTTTTTACAAGAAACCAAAAAAGCATATGTGTGCACAGCATTCAAAGGGTTCGGAATCAGAAGTGGACGTCTTTTGCCCTACCACTTATATGAATGATGTTTAGAGCAGAAATGTGCGTATGGATAGGGTTATTCTCACATTGCATGAAATACAATCTTTGGAACCCACATTGAAGTTTTGAGAGGGTTAAACGCTTTGAACTGAATACTTTAATACTTTATTTCATTGCAAAGCAAAGAGTTTCTCTCATCTTGGTTTGAGTAACTGACATCTGATTAAAATAGCAGATAAAATTTAATGTTTGACAGCTAACTCTACTAATTATTTACATTGTCTCCAGTGTGAGTAAATATAACATAGCATTGCTTCAGGATAATTTACTGTTACAGGAAATTAGAGGCTGTGAAACCCGTGGTCGACCGGCCATACTCTAGGATTCTAGCGACCTGAAAAACATAGGGTTCCGCGAGCTTGTGACTGTCCACTAGTATGCCAAAAATAAGCAAGATAGGACAATTCATTTTCGTGTTACCGTGCTGACAAGGAAGTGAAGTGAAGAAAGAAATCAGGAGAACAAGAAAAATAAGAAAAAAAAAAGAAAAGAAAAAGAAACCGTACAAAAATAATGGTCTGGGTGTAAACACTGACTAATCAAACACTGACTCTGTTCGAAGCTGAAGGTTCGCACCAACATTGTTAAATTTACGGTAATCTATTGGCAACCAGCTGCAGGTCATGTCGCCGTAAATTTTACGGTAACTTCCGTTTCTACTTAAAGCGTAATCACGGCAACAGGGAATTGCTCATGTTTGGTGGGGCTTGTCTTTTCAGGAAGAAGACATTTAATTCTTTAATTCTTTAATTACTACGTTTGCGAAACAGAATCATCCAGGACGGCTTGTCTGTCCATTCTCAAGGTAGACCAATCGGCTGCAGATTAAAAATATTAATTGGTCTACTTTTGATGATGATTGGACAGTCGTCTGATGATGAGAACTGTGAAGCTATATATACATATCAGATGGTTCTGCTTCTCGATCGAGCAATATGTATTCATTGCAAAAATACGGATTTTTACCGTTACATGTTACGGTAATATACCGGCAGCTACTTACCAGTACCGTACCTCATTTTAACAGTAATTTTTACATTGTACATAACTCCGTACACACAGTAGAATCGTGCTATATGTTCAACACTGGAAGAGAACTATCCCATAGACGAATAACGCTTGAAGTGGTGATAGAGGTATGGACAGCATAGGAAGAAAATGAGCATTCGGGTAGAATTTGAGCTTGTAAAGCGCCCCCACCCGTACAAAATAATAACCATGATGTCACAACATAGCCTCTCACACGCGCTACCATGACAGCCCAGATTACATCACTGTCATGTAACTAGATACATAACTTAGAGGTCATCACCGGGGGTTCGCCAAACCAAGATCGTCCGGTTTAGTGATACAGTACCCTTAGTCATTAACAAGTAGACATCCTCATACTTCTATATTTTGATTTGGGACTACTTTGAAGAAGCTTCATTAACTAAGACTTAACAGTGGGTTTTATATGAATTTTTGTGAGTGCCACTTGTCTCGCGAACGATTTTCAATGTTTAAGGCTGCGTTCTATCGTCGCCGTGCCCTCGATAGCATCAGTAGGGTTACTGTGGGTATTCTTATTAACATTTTCCCATTTTGAAGACTTTTGAAAAGTTATCACATTACACATTACTGGATTTTGTTGTAAATACTAACGGTTTCGAATTCTAAAAGACTCAGCAGGTTTACTGATTGATTTTCGTTTCAATACTGAATTAATAAAAGGAGATCTTTTAAAAACAACATGTGAATAAATGTTTCACCTGCCCAAATCAGAGACGGATTAGACCTCTAAAAGTTACATGACATATCATGTACGGGTTGTAGAATTAAATTATTGCCGATCCTCCCTTTAACCCTCACCCGTCAAATTCCGACTTTAATCAAATTTTACTGCTGCAAAACAGGTGCTCTAAAATTCAGTCCATCTGGGTAAACTTTGTTTCTGTGCAAAGCAATGCACAGAAACAACTGCAAAGACACATGACGTAGACTGCCAAAAATGTACAAAAATCCCCACTCCCACGAGGGTTAAGAACGAATGAAATACGTCCATCAGCAGTGGCTCGTACAATATAGCACGATGTCTTTCGTGGGAACAGTGCTGAAAGGGTTAACTTGTACTAAAAGGCCTCAGTTAACTCTTATTCCAAGGTAGCTTTGCAATAACACCAGTGCTATTCATAAAAATAGCCATTCCTACTTTTTTTCCCGATTTTGCTTCCAAAACACAGCTCCAATGAACCATTACTGGGACGAATGTCCTCTTCTAGATGTATTTTGAAGTGAATGTTGCTTTTTTATATTTTTAGCGTGTACGGGGTAAAATGTATCAGGCAACTGCCTAGTTGCTTGGTAGGCTTATCGCCCCTTGGCCCAAAGCAATGGTCACAGCTACTGCATGGAGTTCGAAGGCAATCGTCCTCTTGTTCCTAGATAGGGGCAAGGGGTTGGATCTGCCCCAGACGGCAAATATTATATTTAACCATTTGAACACGAGCGCCCCCACCCCTCCGGCCCAGGAACAATATACGTCATAATTTCATTAAGTAGGATGGCTGCTAAGTGAATTTTGGGGGTAGACTAATCAATATTTTCAACGTGCAGCCTAAGGTATGCACGTTAAAAATATTAATAGGTCTACTCCCAAATAATCATTATGGACTCTTCAAATTTGTGTCGGTGAACTGACATGGAAGATACCACTAGGGTTCAGAGGGTTATAAATAAGGTACAAGTACTGACAACCAGCTGCTGGTACTTCTACTGTAACATATTACCGTGAAAATACCACATTAACCCTTTACCCAACGAATCAGCCACAAGAGCCCGCGTAATATGTAAATTCAGCAGTTGAAAAAAATATTAGCTTTCAAAAAATTTCAACAAAACCATATCATGTGACCCCTCGTTGGAACGAGCTCGTTCCAACGAGGGGTCACATGATATGGTTTTGTTGAAATATTTTGAAAAAATTTAAAAAATGCTATTTAAAATAATAAATTTTGATAAACTATTTTTGGCAATGGCGATATATATTTTGTTCGATCTTGGAGAAAATCGAGGAACTGATATCTGCTCTCTCTCTTCATTATACAAGAATGTTGTTGATTTGTCGTCACACAGACCAATTTGAGACTTTTAATTTGCAACCGTATGGCGGCAGGTTAAAAATATTAATTCGTCTACTTTAAAAAACTCACTCTTCTGTAACCTGGTAACTTTCGAAATGGACGATGCCACTTTGCAAAAGCAGGAATTAAAACGTTGAATGCGTTAGTTCTGAAAGAAACCCTTGCACCATTGTTCATATTCCCCAGTTGATTTGGGCCAAATTTTAACACAATTGGTTTTAGAGTGTGTGAAAAACGTCGGGAGGTGTAATGAGGGACTCGTGTAAACATCATAGATACGAGTGATAACATTTAAGACATTCAAATTACTTATAGTACACATTGTTTTTATCAAAAATTAAATGCAAAATTAGTCAATAACTTATGCCTATATTGATGATTCTGGTCGATAGGTCTTGTTCCACCCGCCCGCGAAACAGAGTCTGTCCGACCTCCAAACGTCCGCCATTCTCACCTAGAGTGCATCTAGCACCCAGGTTCACTCTGCAAAACACCCCTGACTTCTTGTCTGACGTGTTGATTTTCCCCTTGTCATAACTGTTCAGTACCGTCCAAAATAGCTTAAGGGAATAATAAGGCTTTTAATCCGAGGTCTCTGCCAATGAGTTCATATTTGGACCCATTATTGGTTGTTTTTGAGAATATCGTTGTGCTGTCCCGGGGTGCCCAATTTCAAAGTGATTTTACACCCTTTCGTCCCTCATTTTCGGGAATTAAATCTCCCCCCTCATGGTCCAGGTTTAACTTAAAACCTCTGTCTAGTTTAATTCATTCCACGGTACTGTTAGGATTTAGCAAATGAATCTTCAGTTCATTACCGCTTTGTCAATTTCCTTTCCGTCAGTTCCGTTTTCATCAATTACCAACAAAACATCAATTCAATTTCATTTTCGGAAGCGCCGTGACTCAGTGGTTATGGCACTGGACTTCGAACCGAAAGGTCCACGATTCGATCCCATCCAGGGTTAATTGCGTTGTATTCTTGGGCAAGGCACTTAATTCTGATTGTCCATGTGGGCGCTGTGTACTAAAGCGTACTGAGCATCGATGGTGCACTTGTCTTCAACCATTGCCAACACTGCTTGTGGGGAGTCTGATAACTGCTCACCGCTGCTAGGTGGCTCTCTACGGGTACTCAGGCTTCCTCGGCTCGTAAAACTGTCCGATACGGGGTGAGTCTGGCTGTTGAAAGTGTTGTTAAACCCAATAATAAAAAATATTACTTTCCAAAGTGTGATTTACTGGGATTTCCGGTTTTGATTATAAACGATAACTTCACAAGTGAATTATGCAATCAACAATTGGGTCATGTATCCGTGCGCGCAAACGAAGACGCTTTGCCGTGGGTGTAATGGGGACTTCGTTGTTTTTTGTATTTTTAACCCTTCACCTAACATGAAAAGCAGACGACACTTGCAAAAAAATTCTTGAATAACTATTATTTTCATTTTTTGTCTCAAAAACATAGGTTATGACCCCTCATTGGAACGAGCTCGACTAGCTCGTTCCACAGAGGGGTCATAACCTATGTTTTTTAGACAAAAAATGAAAAAATAATGAAAATTAATTGCCGATTTTTGTGAATATAGCGCTGGCCGGTTTTTGGCCGTTACGTTAGGTAAAGAGTTGAATAATATAATTATCGTTAATAATGAAAAGTAAAAAACAGAGTAATCGCTTGATTGGACTGGTTACGAAAAATAATTCATTCAAGGCGAGGGACTATATTGTAAAACACTCGTGCGCATTCGCGCACTCGTGTTTGTACAACGTCCCTCACCTCTCATGAATTATTTCAGGTAAGCAGTCCAGTCAAGCGATTACTCTCTATATCCTGTTCTATGACTTACCGTTTCGTCAATAGAAAATATAATACGTATTATTATTCAATATATGTTTTGCCATATAGCAGGCATATACTGTATATTTCTGTTTATACTCAATGTAAAAATACCGTTAAAATTACGAAAAAAAAGCACTGACAATCAACCGTTACTTCTACCGTAGTATTTACAGTAATGGCTGTTACAACTGAAAGTCTCTTAATATGAAAACTAATAGAGTCAAGTGGAGCAATGTTTCTTTTCAGAAGGAACGCATTCAATTTCTGCTTTGGCAAAATAGTGCCGCCCATAACGAGATGCCTCGTTTTGAAGACTCGATCTTTGAGATGGACAAATTAATCTCTTTAACTTGCAGTCATACGGCTGCAGGTTAATGATATTAATTGATCTAATATGTGTGAGAAACCAACAGCCTTCTCGTGAAGTGAACTGAAATAAAATATCAGTTCCATCGTTTTCACTCATGATCAAACAAAAATGGTCGGCATTGCCGAACGTATTTAAATACGGTATTTCCACTGTAATATTTCACGGCAGAAGTACCAGCAACTGGATTGTCAGCACTTTTACTGTATTTTAATGGTATTTTTTACAGTGTTATAATATCTATATGAGTGAAAAATGCAATAAATATATTTTAAACTATAGAACTACGAAATTTATTCACTTTTATTGATGATTAGCAATGGATTAGGGTACAAAAGTCAAGAAGAAAAATTGTTACTAATTCCGAATAAAATTTGTTACTAAAGAATTATTTCATTCTTCTTCAGTTTTTCAAAATGCAAATGTATGTTCTACATTGATCTTGTTTTTTTATAAGCAGTACGATTGTACATCGAAATTACAATTTCCTTCAACAATCACGATAATTCACACTGAAACAGTGTCACATTTCAGTTAATTACCCGTGACATATGAAATATATATTGAATACATTGTTGTAAAATCTCAATAATTTCAGAGTATAAGGGAAATAAGAGAAGCACGCAGAGTAAGTGTTTTTTATATTAAAGAACAATATAGCTTCATTCCATTGAACTAGAAACATGAGAACCCAACATAAAATGTTCAGTCCATGGACCTTCCAGTAGGACTTCAGGTAGTGGAATTTCAAATTTGCTTGTTGAGGCCTCAGATTTCTACTCGTCTAGTAAGAAACAGTGCAGATCGAGACCACTATCTCCCAAAATACTGAGTCAAAAAAGAAAGTATAATAGAAACAAATGTGAAAAATAGCATAAAGGATGAAATATAATAGTTCTAATGTGGCATGTTTGTAGACAAGAAGTCGTGCAAAGAGTTTAATGATATGTTGTTGTTGTCCACCCAACCGTATACAATTTTGTTACGGATTTCAAAATAGCACGTGCTACCAGAGAATGTCAAATTGAATGGGTGACCGACGATTTTCTTTGAGTTATGTTATATTAGAGAGCCTGGGTTATTGAGAAAACACGCTAGTTTTTGTCTTCCGACATTTTAAAAAATGCCAATGTTTACCGAAACTCAGAGGTTGCGTGCCATTGGTATGCATGAGACTGGGATACCTCCAGATGAGCTCGCTGCTGAGTTCTGAGTCACTGTGGCACACTATTTACCGTCTCATTGGAAGGTATAGAACCACTGGATCTATTGCCGACCGACCGCGTTCATGTCGACCAAGAGTTACGACCCCTGCAAAAGACCGACACATCAGGACGTCTCACTTGCGGGATCGTTCTTTCCGGCGACGAGGACAGCAGCAATTACTCCTGGAAATTCTAACAATAGAATAAGTGCACAAACAGTCCGCAACAGACTCGCTGAACACGGCATCCGAAGTAGGCGTCCACACCACGGACCAATCGTTACCCAACGCCATCGTGCCGTCAGAATGCAATGGGTACGTCAGCAGCGTTGGAGCACAGTTCTTTTTAGTGATGAATCACGACTTTGTCTACGGCGCGTTGATGGTAGGGCAAGAGTTTATCGCCGACAAGGGGAACGGTTTTCTGATGCTTGCGTGCGGGAATGCGACCGTTTCGGCGGGGGTAGTGTAATGGTTTGGGTAGGAATTTCCTTGCACCATCGAACGCAGTTGATCTTCATCGATGGTAATCTGAATGGGCAGCGACGTAGGGACGAAATTCTTAACTCTGTTGTTGTCCCGTTGTTCAACGATAATGTCGGATTGCAGTTATTCCAGCAAGACAATGCCCGATGTCACGTGGCGCGTATCTGTCGTGACTTTCTTGAGGAGCAGAGCATCGAACTTTTTCCCTGGCCCCCACTTTCGCCAGATTTGTCGCACATACTACTCAGGTTGTTAGATTTTTCACTTCCCACCTCTTTGATTTGACCCCTTCTCGCCAATTAAGGTCATCATCCTCCATGACTCTTTCTCTGACGATTTTTTATTCTGGGTTGTCCCTACTTCTTAGTCCGAGATCTCCAGTGAGAAGTTATATACAATACTTGAGTGGAGGCTGACAATATTTACAGTTGTGAGGAAGTGAAAAATCTAACAACCTGAGTAGTATGTCTCGCACGTTTCGACCCTCATCAGCAGGACCTCGGAAGTGACGTCATGTCACGTGACTTAGTGGCGCCATGTTGTGTTGTCATGGTAACCCGCGTGAGCGGCCATCTGTGACGTCATCCCCATAGTGATACGTGGTGTTAGTGCGCATGCGCAGCGCGTGTTGTTAGTGTGATACGTGTTACCGTCGTCCATTTTGTATACTGGAGGCCGCCATCTTGGTTTCTATGGTAGCACGTGGTTGCTATGTTACCCAAAGGGTTACAATAAGACAGGGGTATGTTCGGAGGGTATGTTCGATTGAACAGGAGTAATTTCCCGATTCGTAGAATTACCACAAACAACCCGACAAGTTGTACTATTTCGAATTCTTTCAGAATTCTCTGCTTCTATCTATATATGCAATAGTTTTCGTCTATCTGACTATGTTCCTTTATTCTGGAGTATACTCCAGTAGCGTAGAAGAGCCTATCAGTTGGAACAGCTCTGCCTATTATTACTATATTTAGCTTTTCAGGTCTATTCTTGTTAGTTCTGACCCTATTCCGATTACTCTTGTAGTTTCCTTTATCTAGATCCTTTATATAGATTATAACCAACCAATCAGGTTGCTTGATTTCCCATAAACTGTATGCAGAGTTATCACCCTTCTGTACAACAAAAGCCTATATCATTCTCAAAGCCAACAAGCTATCGAGCAGTTACTGAAAAGTCATTGCTCGAACGACTCTAAGCCCATCGAGCAAATGAGCTTTAGAGCAATTGCTCGATCGAGTGACTCCGCTCGAACGATTCGAATCCCATCGAGAAAATGAGCCATAGAACAATTGCTCGTTCGAGTGACTCGCACATACTGCTCTTCGACTCATTTCGGTATTTGAGGATACCTATGGCCTGGTATTGTATTATTATTTGAGGATACCTTTTATAGGATACCTACCTAAGGATACTATTACTTGTTTGGCCAGCCTTCTAGGCCACCCCAGGAATACCTATCCCAAAGTCCCCTATAAGCTATCGAGCAGTTACTGAAAAGCCAATGCTCGAACGTCTCGAAGCCCATCGATCAAATGAGCTTTAGAGCAATTGCTCGATCGAGTGACTCGCACATACTTCTCGAACGACTCGAATCCCATCCAGCAAATGAGCCATAGAGCAAATGCCCGTTCGAGTGACTTACACATATTGCTCTTCGACTCATTTCAGAAAAAGGGGGTGCCGAAGGCCATATGTTTTGAAAAAAGGGATTCCACAAATGGGATTCCAAAAAAGCGATTCCATAAGTGGGATTCTGTCTTTCATCGAGTGACTCGCACATACTGCTCGAACGACCCAAAGTCCATCGAGCAAATGAGCTATCGAGCAATTGCTCGTTCGAGTGACTCGCACATACGACTCTTAGCCACATTTCAGAAAAAGGGGTGCCGAAGGCCAGCTGTTTTTCAAAAAGGGGTGCTGAAATTGGGGGGGGGGGGGCACGGGATATGGCTGTTAAATCCCTCAATGAGGCCTAATGTAGTCTTACCAACGGCTTCCATCTTCTCTTCAAAGCTCCAAGGCCACTACTTGTCTATGGTCTATCTGTCCTATCATTAGCTTCTACAGCAGTCTTGTTCCATTGCGGCCTTTGTATACATATAGACAAGCTATTAAAGGCATTCCGTACTTGAGATTCTTAGCCGATTCCGTAAAGTTGGATTCTGTGATTTGACATTAACACTTTGGGTCTTTGGGATAGGTATTCCTGGGGTGGCCTAGAAGGCTGGCCAAACAAGTAATAGTATCCTTAGGTAGGTATCCTATAAAAGGTATCCTCAAATAATAATACAATACCAGGCCTTAGGTATCCTCAAATACTGAGAAATGAGGCTCATTTGCTCGATGGGATTCGAGTCGTTCGAGCAATATGTGGAGTCACTCGATCGAGCAATTGCTCTAAAGCTCATTTGCTCGATGGGCTTAGAGTCGTTCGAGCAATGACTTTTCAGTAACTGCTCGATAGCTTATTGGCTTTGAGAATGATATAGGCTTTTGTTGTACAGAAGGGAGATAACACTGCATACAGATTATGGGAAATCAAGCAATCTGATTGGTTAGTTATAATCTATATAAAGGATCTAGATAAAGGAAACTACAAGAGAACCCGGAATAGGGTCAGAACTAACAAGAATAGACCTGAAAAGCTAAATATAGTAATAATAGGCAGAGCTGTTCCAACTGATAGGCTCTCCTACGCTCTGGAGTATACTCCAGAACAAAGGATCATAGTCAGATAGACGAAAACTATTGCATATATAGATAGAAGCAGAGAATTCGAAATAGTACAACTTGTCGGGTTGCTTGTGGTAATTCTACGAATCGGGAAATTACTCCTGTTCAATCGAACATACCCTCCGAACATACCCCTGTCTTATTGTAGCCCTTTGGGTAACATAGCAACCACGTGCTGCCATAGAAACCAAGATGGCGGCCTCCAGTATACAAAATGGACGACGGAAACACTTATCACCCTAACAACAAGCGCTGCGCATGCGCACTAACACCATGTATCACTATGAGGATGACGTCACAAGATGGCCGCTCACGCGGGTTACCATGACAACACAGAATGGCGCCACTAAGTCACGTGACATGACGTCACTTCCGAGGTCCTGCACCGAGGTCCTGCTGATGAGGGCCGAAACGTGCGAGACATACTACTAACCTGAAGACGATGATATTCAATTCCACATTCGATTCGATTCGAAATCCTCTGCCCAATTTGATTCTCAATTCAATTCGACTCGAAATATTTGTCGCAGGATTACAGGGGTTAAATTGATGGAGGAAAATTTATGTTCTTATCAGTGCTCAGCCGACAGCCAGTGACTGTCGTCTGAACCCCAGTTCGAACGTAAACCTTACCACCTTATCAATGCCCTATCCGCTTGGGACTCTTAGGATTCCTGAAGGTGCCTGTGGCTTACAACGCCAAAGGGTGATCAACGATAATTCACTAAAAGATTATTTATTTACATGTTCGAAGAAATATAATATGAAACAAATTACTCACAAAATTATCCATAAGAATACACTAATTACGCGAATAAAAGTTTATTTTCAGGGCCCTAGACGTCTCCCACAGCTAGCTGTGTCCGCTGGATCAACCTCACATCATCTTCATCCTCTCACAGTTTGTGACAAATACAAAGTGTCTGTTCACTTCTCGTTGCTTCCTCATCGCAGGGTTAACTTCGCTGTCAGTCGGGCTTAACTCATATAATGCTCTGCTTGTGTGACTCTATCAGCGTTCTCACAGTTCAATCACAATTCAATCGGCGTCTACCACCGTTCACGATCACTTTGCGCCTTGCCTGGCTCTCACGGGGTTAAGTTATTCTTCGCCTTCAGATAAAAACTTAACAAAGCTTACTTAAAAATATTCGGCAAATTGTTCTCAACATCACCAATTCTCGCACCGCCTAAAACTATCTTATCTCGCGAGCTATTCCAGCACTTACTCAAGCTCTTAACACGGTTTCTAGACCTCAACGTTACAGCTTTTACTTCTTTGGCTACTATGCCACTACGGTTCGCAACCGTTAACAAACTACAATCGGTTCCTTACAATCCTCACAGGGTTACGACAATACGCGGACTTTCAGTCTCGGTGTCCATGACCCTCCACGGCCAAGGCTAAATTCGGACCTTCTCTGAGTGCCCTCAGGCCAACTGCCTGGCAACGACCCACAGCCTTACACACCTTCCGACTGGAATTGGCTGGAATGAAATCCCCCGATTTTTATTTCGATAGCCAGAACATTTATTCTTAGTTAATCGCTTCTTTTGAACTTGGCTGCTTAGATCTCTCTTAATTTAACACTCGCTTTAAAGTTCCTTTGAAAGACTCGCATTTTGGTATCTTTTGACATTTCGGAGACAGGATTGATGCGTAATATGGGTGTGTGTCCAGAACATATGTGATGCATTGTATTCAACAATTAGATTTTAACTGGCTTTAATTACCCAGATAATTATTACAGAAGAGAATATTGTCTCTCTCACTACTGATCTGTTATCAGAAGCCCACGTGGCGTTCAACAAGTGCGCCATAATGGACATTAAATTTCATGCCTAATTAGCAGAGGTTGACAAATCTGTTTTCAGGATCCGTCACATACCTATCTTTCGGCTTTACATTTAACCCAGGCAGAAATATTATCGAAAATATTTACACTTTTATACAACAAAATCGCAACCTTTAGCTATCACCTTGACAATCTTTAACCCTTCGAACTCGTATGACCGATTTTTCGACCCAGGACATAATTTCGTCCCATTTTTTTGTCTTAGTGTAAGAGGTCTATACACGGAGCATTGATGATAAAATAATGACTGCAGTCTGCAGCCAGACTGCTGTTATTATTTTATCCTCCCTGTATATTGATTTAGGATTGACCCATCCCACTGTAAGTGTACACAGAGATGATACCATTCCAGGAAACGAGATTTCAAAGGGTTAATTCGCGGGGCTTATAGCCAGCCTTCTCCGAGTTCGAGAACGATTTCATTGCTACTGTGATAAAAAAAAATCATATTACCTTCCATGTCATCACACATAACTATATATTCTTGAAACCGTTCTGGTTATATCCGTTCTGGTAGCTAACGCTTTATCACTGTTCTTTACGATAAACAACATTTCACGAATAAATGCCGAATTACAGCAATCAGAGTGGTATTCTGAGTGAGTAATTGCTTATGAGAGAAATGTATAGTGGCCGGGATTCTAGAAATAACCTTCAGGTGTGCCTGCTGTGGCGATAAGATGCAACTAGGAAAAACGTGGTTTGTTTTTTAAAAAAGTTATTCAGGTGCTGAATACTGACTAAATCAATCTCTTCGCAAGTTGCATCTACATTTCACTCGATGGTAATAATAATTTGAAATCTGAAAACAAGGTTAATAGTTCGGACGAAGGTAAAAGAAAATAGAAAGAAACACGTGCAGCAACGACTGTAGATTAAACTGTGATCGCGGTGACCGTTTGGTCAATAGTCACAAATATATATTTGATCACGAAGAAAAGAACGACAAACGAACCTCGAAATGCACTGACATCAGGACTTCTTGGGCTACTCACATTTTGGTCGGAGTTTAAAAATTGCGACTGTGTTGAACGTTTGATCACAAACAGACGTTTGGTCATGAACAAACCGGTGGACGAGTGGACAAACAACTAGCACATCGTGGTCTGCTCGCCTTTCGCCCGCAGTGAAAAAGCGATCGAACAGAACTGATCGTTTAACAACAACGAAAAACAGTTTGATAGGCAGTTGAGTGCGACTGTTGGAAAGAATGGCCATAGACCTTTCTTGTAATCCTTGGATTATTTTGACACCGTCATGGACCATGATCGCGACAAACTATGTTTAGAGAGCCCAATGAATTAGAGAATGGATTGTTGCCATAAATAAAAAATCACGAACAGATTCATTTCATAATTTTAGACTAACAACAAACAAAGTATCAATTTTCCGGATTTGAACGGCAAAAGTCGCTGGAACTTAGACCGACTCCACGAGCTAGAGACTATAAAAAGACCTAGGGCTATAACAGATTCCTCCCTTGGTTCAAAATTCTTCTCGCCAGCCTTCGAGCGATCGGTTTAATCATGAAAGGAATTCGACGCTGTTATGGCCTGGAACCAGCCCAGCCTTTAAATAGTCCATCACCTGTGGTTGAATTCATTCGTTTGGAATATTTCGGTTGGCCGGAAAAGCGAACCTAGGGTTCGCTTTTCCGACAAACTGAAATATTGCAGATTGAATCTACACAAATACCATAAACATTCATCTTCTTTGAATTAACGCGAGAAATGTTTCTCAATCGAGACTTAAGGGTCATGTTCAGTAGACCTGCAAGTCAACAGTCCAATATCACATACAAATCATAAAAATACCTTTCCTCGCCGTATTGTATTGCAATGATGTTTGACCTGCAAAACGCCTTTAAACGTACGATAAAATGATTAAAAATCGATAAGATGTACCCAAACTATGATTTGAGCCACCCAAAATTTTTTAAAATTTTGTTGAAAAATTGTTGATTTTCATTGATGTTTATTACACTACTGGTTAAGTTTATTACACTACTGGTTATTACACTACTGGTTGATTATTACACTACTGGTGAATTTTTATTACACTACTGGTTAATATTACACTAATGGTTGATTATTACACTACTGGTTAACTTTATTACACTACTGGTTAATATTACACTACTGGTTGATTATTACACCACTGGTTGTTACAGCTGCCTTTGAGAAGTTTCGCACTGAGTGCCTCACATCAGAAAAGCAGAAACAGGAAAACTTAATGTCAGATTTGTCTCATAAACCAAATGAAGCGCTAGTTCTCTTCAGAGACAAACCAGTAAATAGTTTAAGAGAAAAGGAAATGGAAACAAAGTAACAACAACAACAAAAGTATGAAAGTGCATTAGAAGAAGAATCATAAGAATGAACAGAAATTGAAGGAGTTAAATGTTCTGAAAGGCGAGATTAACCCTTTACGTAACATGAAAAGCAGACGACACTTTCAACCACGATTTTTGAATGACTAATTTTTTTCATTTTTTGTCTCAAATACATAGGTTATGACCTCTCATTGGAACGAGCTCCACGAGCTCGTTCCAAAGAGGGATCATAACATATGTTTTTGAGACAAAAAAATGAAAAAAATAATGAAACTTAATTGGTGATTTTGTGAATAGCGCTGACCGGTTTTAGCTGTTACGTTGGGTAGAGGATTAAGCAACTTAAAGGTGGTATTGCGCACAAGGAGGAGGAATTGATCTCTTTGAATTGCACATATGTAGGAAAGACAATAATGTTTCAAAATGGCAAACAGTGAATTCTCACAAAGAACACAAAATGCAACAGCATGTGAAATCAGACACAACAGAAACAGCTAATCAGGAAACAACAAAGCAAAAACCACAAGTAGTTTTGATTGGGACTTCAAATATTCTTAAAATTGACCCTAGACGAGACGAATGTCACAACAGTGTAAATTATAAAACATAGAAGAATATACTCTTGATGAAACTGCAAAAGAAATAAATGAATTCACAAAAACTCATCCTGAAGTGCTTGTGCTGCATTCGTTTAACAAATGACTTGAAATCTGATCCTGAAGGATGTGCACCAAAGATGAGGGCCTTGGCAGTAACAGTGAACAAGAAGATGCCAAATACAAAGCTCATCACATCACTTGCCCCCCCCCCCCCCCCCCCCCCCCCCCAGGGCAAATGCTGACACTCACCTTGCAAATGTGAATCTGGTGAATGCTATGCTGAAAAGAGATTTTCTTCAAAGCAAAGATGTCCCAATGTGCGAACACAATAACATGTCGTCCACTGAGTTCCAATGTGTTCTATGTGCCAGTGGGCACATAGGACACATCGGGACTCAGGGGACGATATGGTACCGTGAAAAACCCAAGGAACATCTTTTAAATAAAGATGACATGTATCATCTCCCAAACAATGGTGAAGCAGTTCTTGTCACAAATATTTCAAATGAAATAAAAAAATATCTGGGGATCACTTCTCAAACTTACCAGCAAGTCAGCTATCAAAATGGCAGACGATCTAACTACCAGCAATTCAACTATCAAAATGACAGACGATCCAGCTATAAATACCGTAATCTAAGACAAAATAGTACTAGTGATAACTATGGTTTTAGGTTCAAAAGATACAACAGTTGGGAGACCCCAAATCCCTCCTCCAACTGATCTCATCCAAAAAACTATACTGAGTCAAAAAAGAAAGTATAATAAACTTTGAGGAGCAATGTCTTTAGTATTATCGACTTTAATCCCAAACAAATTATTGTAAATTCATATTTCGAGTCAAACTGTATGAATTTGCATAATTTCATGTTCTTACTGTTGCCAGCGTCACGGCAGGACCTTGCAATTCAAACACGGGGTGAAATGAAAAGTTCACACACGCAGTCAGTAGCGTGAATGCCCACCGTTTGCCTCTTGAATGGCAAGACATCGACGGCACATGAACCTGATAAGTCTCTGGATGTCACCCTGAGGTACTGCGTTCCACTGCTGCCTTAGAACATTACGTAAATCGCCTAACGTCTGAAGATCATGAAGTCGTACCCGACGGCCCAATTGATCCCAAAGATGCTCGATTCAGGCAAATCTGGCGAAAGTGGGGGTCAGGGAAGAAGTTCGATGCTCTGCTCCTCAAGAAAGTCACGACAGATACGCGCCACGTGACATCGGGTATTGTCTTGCTGGAATAACTGCAATCCGAAGTTAGCGTTGAACAACGGCACAACAGCGTTAAGAATTTATTTCGTCCCTATATCGCTGTCCATTCAGATTACCATCGATGAAGATCAACCGCGTTCGATGGTGCAAGAAAATTCCCGCCCAAACCATTACACTACCCCCGCCGAATCGGTCGCATTCCCTCACGCAAGCATCTGAAAACCGTTCTTCTCGTCGGCGATACACTCTTACCCTACCATCAGCGCGCCGTAGACAAAATCGTGATTCACAACTAAAAGGACTGTGCTCCAACGCTGCTGAGTCCAGCGAACACGCTGACGTACCCATTGCATTCTGACGTTACGATAACGTTGGGTAATGATTGGTCCGTGGTATGGACGCCTACTCCGGATGCCGTGTTCAGCGAGTCTGTTGCGGACAGTTTGTGCACTTATTCTATTGTTAGTTCTACGAGGAGTAATTGCTGCTGTCCTCGTCGCAGGAAGGAAGCGACCCCGCAAGTGAGACGTCCTGATGTGTCAGTCTTGTGCAGGGCTCGTAACTCTTGGTCGACCTGAACGCGGTCGGTCGGCAGTAGATCCAGTGGTTCTATACCTTCCAATGAGACGGTAAATAGTAACCACAGTGACTGCGAACTCAGCAGCGAGCTCATCTGTAGGTATCCCAGCCTCATGCATACCAATGGCACGCAACCTCTGATTTTCGGTTAACCTTGGCATTTTTTTAGAATATCGGAAGACAAAAACTAGCGTGTTTTCTCAATAACCCAGGCTCTCTAGCACAACATAACACAAAGAAAATCGTCGGTCACCCATTCAATTTGACATTCTCGAGTAGCACGTGCTATTTTGAAATCCGTAGCAAAATGCTATACGGTTGCGTGGACAACAACATGTCATTAAACTCTTTGCTCGGCTTCTTGTCCACAAACATGCAACATTAGAACTATTATATTTCATCCTTTATGCTATTTTTCACATTTGTTTGTATTGTACTTTCTTTTTTGACTCAGTATATTAAGAAAAGTTCTAACAATAAGTTTACCCATGACCTGAGAATTTTATTCTGGAATGTTGGTGGCCTATCCTCTGGGATGTATAAAAAGTACAATGACCCATATTTCCTTAAACAAATTTCTAAATGTAATATTGAATTACTAACAGAAACACATGTCGGTCCTGAAGAAGTCATCAATTTACCCGGTCATAATTATTATCAAGTGTGTCGTAATATTTCCTCTGATGGCAGATATTACGGAGGACTTGGTATTCTTATAAATACCAGCATAACCCCAAGAAATTCATATCCTCGATAACAACTGCAGGGACTTCCAAGATTAAGCTTGACAAGTAGTTTTTCAATTTAACAAAAGACATCTCCATTTGCCTAGCATATATTTTACCTCCCAGTTCAAATTATGAGAACCAATTGTGTCCATATTGACTCAACCCAGTCAGTTTGGGATAACTTTCAACCCAGCTGATTTTAGAGTATATACAGATAAATTTGTGTCATCATCTGTGCATGTGTCATTAACCCTTTACCCAACATGAAAAGCAGACGACAGTTGCAAAATAAATCTTGAATAACTAATTTTTTTCATTTTTTGTCTCAAAACTTACGTTATGACACCTCGTTGGAACGAGCTCGACGAGCTCGTTCCAACGAGGTGCCATAACCTATGTTTTTGAGACAAAATATGAAAAAATAATGAAAATTAATTGGCGATTTTTGAGAGTTGCGCCAGTTGGAAACAGATTTAGCATTTGATTCTATTCACGATTCTTCGAGCTCTGTCTCCAGCATTTTTTTCACCAGTATACACATTCCAAATTTTAAGTGGAAAACAAGATCAGAACAGTTCATGTACAAAGATGTGCTGAGTTATATTCGATGAAAGCACGATCTTTTAAAAGATTTTGCGCACTGGTGTCTGCATCAACAATTTGTTTATCCACCTAATAACGGTGAGTAACTGTCGGTCTCTCCAACTCACCCAGTTTGTTTATCAATGAACTAGGCCGCTCAGTTCTTGAGACTCACATTCGGTATGTACACGGAATGTATTGCCACTAACTTTCACAAAGGGAAGTTTTTATCCTGGCAAAAAGTCATAGTCTGCGAGAAAGATAAGACACGCAAGAAATTTTTAGCTAAAAACGAGCCAGAGGTCCATTTGCCGGAATCTTTCCTGTCCCTCTCATTTTTGCAAGAGTGAACGCTTTTCTTAACTTGACAAGGGGACGACACTAGCAAAAACATTTTTGAATAACTAAAAATATTAATTTCTTGCCTCTAACATATTTCTCGTTCTAATGAGTGGGCATAAACTATGTTTTGGAGGCAACCCTTTACCCAACGCACAGGTTATCAAACTTTATTCTAATTATTGTTTTGTTTTTTTTTTTAAATTCAAAAACTTTCAACAAAACCATATCATATGACCTCCTCATTGGAATGAGATCGATGAGGTCATTCCAATGAGGCATTACATGGTATGGTTTTGTTGAAATTTTTGATAATTTGTTTTTTCAACTGTTTAATTTTGAAAATTACATGGGCGGATGCGGCAGATTCATTAGGTAAAGGGTTAAAACAATATTGGAATTGAATTTGATTGGAATTGGAACGTCACGTCAGGTAAATGTCTGAGTGGTAACAGGCACTCCGCGGAGCCTCCGACAATGATGAGGACATGATGTGAAGCCACGTTGGGGAATGTTTCGTAACAGTCACTCCGCGGATCCTCCGGCAATGATCCACCGACATTGATTTTCGATTATGATCCTTCTTGTAAGTACCAATTTGTCCAAAAGCCACCCAGAACCCAGATGGAGGTAAGATGATGGTCAGGTTAGACCCCATTAACCCTTTACCCAACGAATCGCCCGCATCCGCCCGCGTAATATGCAAATACAGCTGCTGAAAAAATATTATTTTTCGAAACATTTCAACAAAACCATATCATGTGACACCTCTTTGGAACGAGCTCGTCGAGCTCGTTCCAAAGAGGGGTCACATGATATGGTTTTGTTGAAATTTAAAATTTAAAAAAAAAAAAAAATTATGTTTAAAATAATGAATTTTGAAATCGTCTGCGTTGGATAAAGGGTTAAGAGGTTTCCTTGTGGGCCTCATAACCTGCTGTTTGACAAATTCAGTGATCACGTTATGCTCTGATCCTCTGATAGTAGGTCACTGTGTCGACTGATCCTTAATATCTTGAACAGGCACGAGGGATGATGGGCGGAGGCTGAAAAAGGAATTCCTCAAGGCCATCTTACCCTTATGTCCGACGAAATAAACCACACAGGCGATGTTTATGATATTTGTACAAATGATTCCCGAAAATACGCCACTGTGATAATTGATCTTACAGGGCGCTGATTAGGATGTGATGTGAAGTTGGGGAATTTCCTTGTGTTTCGTAGCCCCATGCGGGAAGTGAACTCCCCGTCTTCTTATACTGGGACCAGGAAATCAATCTATCCAACCGGATGAGGGCTAGTGAAAGAGGAAAGTATCAGTGTTGACAGTACAGCAATAGTAGAACTGTAGGCCTAAGTAATAAACAGGCGGTAGCAGAAGGGTTATTATTGTAAGCATAACGCACCTGTGAGATAAGAGTTGTGGCGGTAGAACCAAACAGGGGTGTAAGATGCGTGTAACTGTTGGACCGATAAAATATGCCGGTCACGTATAGCAGAGTTGGTAAAAGAAGAGAGAGAGAGTGACCACCAGTAGTATTATAGACAAAAAGTGTGAAGGTAGAAGGGAGGATCGCAGTTTCAACAGACTTAGTCTGTAGTAATAACAATATTGACATACTCTAGAAGAAGAGGGAGTAGTTGAAGTCAGTAGTATTGGCAAGGGTAGATCATAACGCTGTAATAAGGGCTAATGATCGTGATAGCAGAGTTTTGGAAAGGTGGGGCTAAGTGCCAGCGTTGACAGTGTGTTCACAGCAAAGCTGGAAGTGGAAGTATCTCTTCAGTATAGAGACTGAAATTTCTACCTTGACCTGTCTCATACATAAAACTAGCAATCACGTCCCAGAAATGGTCGAGGGGCAACTCTATTTGGGATGATTGAACTAGGAGCTGAAGGAAAGTTGTAATTAGGATTTTGATGGTAAAATATTATTCTTTATCTTACCTCCTACAAGCAAATGGGAATTCCATTGATTCAAAGACGTCACATGCAGACTGCATATAAAACCATATGCTGCCTGTCAACATCAATATACGCTGACAGCTATGGGTAATCTCCCCATTGTTCATTGATTATTCAAAATGGCGGCAGCCGATAAACGCTTCAAGTTGAAAGATTGAGTTTTGGAAGCCCATATTTGGTCTGAAGTGCAGGTTAGGCAACTTAAAAGGCTTCATATTCTGTGGATGTGTGTCATGTTACCTTCGAAATGAAACTGTTTGGTATATATGAATTTGCCTTGTTACAGTTTATGGGAGAGTGCCTGTAGGCACTTTCCCATAAATTGTAGCAAGGCAAAGACACGCGAACACATTGTGAGAATTCCCTCACTTAATTTTGATCGCTGTTGCTATTAGTTCTGTGCATCGATGCAGCAGTCGGTAAGATATATTCGTTACACAGTTTGTTGGTGGCCTAATAAGGTATATATTGTGTCAGTTAATTCCATATTGTACTCGAGCTTCGCTCTCGTCCAATATGAAATTAACTGACACCATATATACCATATTAGGGCACCAACAAACTGTGTAACTAATAATTGTACTCCAACTGAATGAATAGACCAGGAACACAACAACAATACCCCGCCCCGGGCCAGTAGCACAACGCCCAATCAATAGAAACCACGTACTACTTAGAAATACAGAGTTGGTCGGATAATAATAATAACACTGTGGCTGGCCGCTGATTTGTCGCGTCTCTCAGGTGAAAAGGCCTTGGTTACCCCTGTGCTCCAAACTGCCCACTATTCTCACGCCTTTCCCCTCCTCCCAACACTCGGAGACGAACTGCTTGAAGACATCCTGTGCCCAATTCTTCACATTCTCACCGATAAGCATACTAACCCTCTCCTTTATGTCAAACACTAACTACGTGTCCTTCATCCTCCCATCGCACTTCCCCATTATACTCCTAGTGAACCTTATTCTGTTTGTCTGGTATTTTGGACATTCTAGTGGAAAGTATTCCACGGCCTCATCCACGCCTAAGTTACACAGGAGACGACTTACATAAGCTGTCAGCTTTTTGTCGCATCCCTTCTTTACATTGTAACCCATCTATTTGTTCATCTTTGTTATCTTGTGTACTATTGTGCATTTTGTGTTGTACCTTTCTTATTATTTGCTATGTAATGTATACAAGTAACAAACTTTCCAATAAATATTGTTTAAACAAAGTTACACATCCTTTTTACACTCCTTTTCATTGTTTTGTTTTTCATTTTTCCCCTAGACTCCGGAGACCGCGACCTCAGATTTAACGGCAGTGCCCCCCCCCCCCCCGCCCCAAGGTACCACCAAGGCACACTTTAAAACCTGGCTTCTCTTTATCACTCAGGCCACCGAAAGACCTCTTTGATCTGACCCCCTCTCGCCAATTAAGGTTACCAACCTCCATGACTCTTTCTCTGACGATTTGTTTCCACTGGGTTGTCCACTGCTAAGTTCGAGATCTCCGGTAAGTAGTTCACTGTTAACTCCCTCACTTGTACCATCCACCCTGTCTTTGTATTTGAATTCCAGATATTTTGGAATATTAGTTTACATCATCGGCTGTCGGGGAGATTTACCAAGTAGTAAAGATAGCAGAGTTTCAATAAATCTATCCTGTTCTTGATCCTCATCCACCTAAGTTCACCCCCAATGGCTTCAAGTGCTGTGGCGTTACTCGACCCTGTTATCCATCGGTTGGCATCGTTCTGCTGGGGTTCCAAGCTCTTTAGAGCCGTTTGGTTTAGAGGTGCCATTTCCGTACCATATGTTATACTTGATACACCCGCCACTTCCCAAATGGTTTTCCCCACGAAAACCTTATTGAAACTGTTTTTCCTTATAAGTTTCATTTGGTTAAGGGTTCGCTTCCTATTCACAATCAGTTTATTCGTGTGGTTTCGGTAGATGTCGCTTCCCATTCACAGTCAGTTTATTCGTGTGGTTTCGGTAGATGCCTCTTCCCGTAATGTTTATATATATCCCCAAATACTCGTAACCACCTATCTCTCTCTCACTAAGACGTTTGCTGCTTCCTTCCGGAATACATAACTCCCGTACCCCCCCCCACCCCCCCCCCCCCCACCATGTGAAGCTGTTAGGGTAAGTGACCGTCCGACGTCTGATAGACGTGGCATCGAAGCGAATCGAGAACAGAATCAGACAGGCAGTACTATAATCATGGTCTGCATGTAGATTTACTATCGCAGCTAGATTTGGATGCCAATTTAGTCTTGAGAAGTCACAAATATTGTGCACAGAAATATTTTGTTCACCGAAACGTGTCAGACAAGCTACACCAAACAGAGATATTCCTGCTGAGGCGGTTACGCCATCCCAGAAATACACAGAACGACACACGCGTGTGAATGGGTTAATCGATATGGCACGAGTGCCAGCGCAGAAGGATAGAACGAGAGGCCAGAGGCCTCAACTTTTATTCTCCCGCGATGGTATAAGTGCCATATCGATTAACCCATTCACACGCGCGTGTGGTTCTGTGTTTATTACACGCCTTCACGTATATAAAAACAATTATTACACGGACACTCAGTAATTAATTTGACAATTATCAACAAAAGGAACACATTTTATCGCCAACGAAATCTGTGAGGGGAATCCGTGTCACTTTTTCGTTCCCTGAGTTCCAATGTGTTCTATGTACCTACTGCCACATAGAACACATTGGAACTCAGGGGACGATTTTCAGCTATCACTAGCGATCGAATTGTAATTGCGTGGCACAATTTGTGGAAAATTCCAGTGAAATTTCGCTTCTTTTTAAAAATAGTTTGTCAACGATTTCCGTTCCGCACATATGTGCGGAACAGATTTTTATTTTCCGCACGGTTTAGTGTTGCTGTAGATGGGGATTACATAGAACAGGCGTGTAATAAAAGATCTAGGTGATGTCAGGCACAAATTGTGTTTGATTTCAAACGACACTGTCTATTTTGTGGTTGCAATTGTGATGTGACACAATACCCTAAAACCCGACAAAGAGGATGGAGGTTTAATTTTCTGTCAAGTAGTGTATCCTGGAACCAGCAGTAGTTCATCGCGAAAGGATGAGATACTCCGGGTTTGTGAGCAGCAAAAATATAAGGGGGGGGGGGGGGGGGGATAAGTTAAGGATTTGAGGTGCTATGAGTGATTTGCATTGGGAAACGCTCGTTATCACTCTGTCTGCGGAGCTACATTTCTGAGTCCAAGATCTGTAGCGTCCGCGGTAAAGCAGTGTATTGACTTTACCTCAACAGATTCAAATACCAATGGCGAAGCTTTGAAGTCGGTGATTGAGTTCATGAAAGTTGACCAATCCCTTACTTTGAATTCGGTCGACTTGTTCAAAGTGTATAGTGAGTGTGGAGGTACTTGTATTTCCCGTCAAGTTTTTGTTTCTAAGCCTGCTGCGAGGCGTGGCAACGACATTTTAGTCCTCACCAGGAATACCACGATTTTAGCAGATACATCGAGAGGTTGAGCGGCTGTACGTATTACACAGGAACGTGACAGGATCCATCTGATTGTGTTGCCGAAAGCGCAATGAAAGTTTCAAAGAAAAGTACATGCTTCAAAATAAAGGATACGGATCTTGATCGAAACACTTATGATCTCGAGCTCGATCACCTTTGATAAAAGATCGGAAGTTTTCAAGCGGGACGTTGTTGGCTTTTCTGGGTAGCTTGTTACCAAAATTAGACCGCACCCTACAGGGGCGGCGGAATGGGGGCTGGGGCGGAGGGAGGGGGGCTTCAGCTCCCCACACTTTTTTGCCGGGCCATGTTTTTTTATATACATGTATTTTAACACAACCAATGACTGGTCAAACAAGGGGCGGATCCAGAGCCTCCCCCATATTTTCGCCAGCTAGGTTTCTCTGGTACTGGTTCCGTTTCAATGGATTTCGGATCATTTTTTGCAGTAAGTGGCAACAAACGCTAAAATGTATACAGTCTGTTAAAACATCGGTTAACTGAAATAGATCGTAATCTTACAGACATACAAGTACCAAATCCACCCCCAGACAAGATAATCCACAGACAGTATAATTGTTGTTAACGTCTGGTAAAGCATACAGGTGAGGTCTATTTATCAGCTTTGGTCGTTACGACCAAAGCTGATAAATAGACCTCACCTGTATGCTTTACCGACGTTTTTTAACGGCTCTCAAAGTGTGAAATGTTTCAAAGACATCTCCTGAAAAATCTCAAAATATCCGCTCAGATGCATGGAAATGGGGGTTTTGGGACCCTGGAGGAATTTAAAATTTTCGTACCACGGGCCGACCATACCGACGACCATTCATCGCCCCATCCAGCCCCCCCACTTTGAAAATCGTTCCGCCGCCCCTGCTCTAACCGGGACCCTGATCAGCAACACTGTAACACCACTGGTACGTGTGATACCAACAACAAACGACAGTTCGCAATGTTGACAAGTTCTGATGGGGGTGGGGCGGGGGTGGGGGTGGGGGGGGAGGGGGTAATACAGATAGTGGTAGATAATTTCGATGCTGACATTACATCACAGAATGGAAAACTTTGTACCCATTCTCTGGCTGTTTTGTTAACTCAAGCAAATAACAGTTGGCTGCAATGTCAGAGACAATAGACTGTCAGTTGGATGTTGTTCGTTATCACGGACGAAAGGCCAGGATATGCCTATTTCTCAAGTAAAAAGATGCATCCCGTCGCTCCAAATTCTTTGTCATTCAGCACTGTCAACTCGAAGGGTTATGAGCAGCACTGATGAACAGAATCACCAAACACCTGATACATCCTTTAAAATTGTATATAGGCTCGGATGCTAACTCTGGAATGTTGTATTTCTTATTTATTTATTTATTGGTGTTTAAGGTCACATATTTCTGCACAATGGCTAATCATGACCTCGACAGTTTTACGGGGGGAGGAAGCCGGAGTACCCGGAGAGAACCACCGAGCAACGGCGAGCAACTGTCAGCTCTCCAACATACTAACTCCACACAAGCGGGGTTAGCATTGGTTGAAGACAGTGCACCATCGACGTGCACTACGCCTTAGTACACAACGTCACCGTGCCCCCACGTGGGCAATGGGGGTGAAGTGTCTTGCGGGATGTTGTATTAGATGCAGTCAAACATCGCAGTCCGCGAAATGACGATGTCATCTTAAACGTGCATATTTCAAATTGCTCAAGGCTTCCAGACGTCCAGTAAACCTTTTCGTCGACAGGAGATGTTACCCTTACACATTCCATCGACAAAATAACTTTGGCCGCTACTTTGAGGTTCAGTGCCCTGGCTGCCGGACTATTATGCTTGCTTTTGTCATTTGAATAGCTTCAGCTTATCCATCCCACTCAATATCCTTTTAAAATATAGAATATACCCATAGTAGCTCGGTGTACCAAATGTTCACCACGAGTGGTGAAGTGGTGTTAACCGCGAGCCTTCGGCAAGCGGTTAACACCACTTCACCACGAGTGGTGAACATTTGGTACACCAAGCTACTTTGGGTACATTTTATTTATACCATGGGCGTCAGCTTATTAAGAGTCGCTATTATTTTTTCTCGATTTTACTGAGCAGCAGACGTACATACGTGCGAATCTGTTTTTGTGGGCGGAACTTCCGCTGGCAATTTTTTTGCCGAAACAAAATAGAACACGAAACGCGCAAATTACGGGGCCTTTTTCATTTTAACAACATACTATTTCGAGTTATGGATGCTTTATTAACACGAGACAATGTGTATTTGTTAATTTTTGGTATCTTATGAGGTAAACTTATTTAAAAACGTAATAAATAATTCATTTCACTCTTCACGAAGCGACGAGTGATAAATTTAAACAAGTTTGCATTCAAGGCGAGGTCACCAAAGGTCAACTTGGATGTAGTTCCACTGTAGGTGTAAATTTTAACTATTGAAATCCCAATGCTGGCGTGTTCACCACGATTGGTGTGTAAAGCTAAAATTTATGTCATAGGCTTTTTATATATAGTAGAATAGGTATTCAGGTTATAAAGTTACACCTAACTACAGTTTCTGAGTTCGGGTACGTGCTTTATTATAGATATATGAATGCTTATAGCTGAAAATCTACAAAGTGTGCTCTGTTTTGCAGAAATGCTGCATATCTACCAGCGCGTTTAACAACTTTACCTAACGCAGACGATATCAAAATTTATTATTTCAAATATAATTTTTTTCAAATTTTTCGAAAAATTTCAACAAAACCATATCATGTGACCCCTCGTTGGAACGAGCTCGACGAGCTCGTTCCAACGAGGGGTCACATGATATGGTTTTGTTAAAAAATTTTGAAAAATAATATTTTTTTCAACTGGTGAATTTGCATATTACGCGGGCGGATGCGGCCGATTCGTTGGGTAAAGGGTTAATTTGATTATGACTGGCGGGTTTCACACACGATCGAACATTATGTCTCTAGACGCAATAAATTTACTGTGTTTTCAAGAACGTGGAATTGAGCATAATCATCGGGACAATAAGATTTCACACCGGCGGAAATCAGACGGTTGTACATTTCCAATGACGTAAACTTAAATCCGAATAAATATTAATGCCGCTTAGAGTTCACTTTTTGGTACACTGAACACCTAATCAGGAATGAATATTCGTTATAACTGACTAATGAGCACAAACGAAAACAAGGGATCACGAAAGCTATAAGTTTACATTGCTTGTAGACATATAAACCAGCGTATATATAAATTATTAACCCTGTTACAAGTTCAAGTTCCAATATTTAATTTCCCATTCGAATTAAATTCTTACCAAACCACAACGAATGACCCATACTGAATGAGGGATAATAAGCCTTTTAGGGAAAAAGATAAAAAGGGAGGAAAAAGTTAGAAAAGCTATTTCTTTGCACCCAGCTGTCAGAAATGGTCCGGGAAGGAGGTAAGGAGAGACCAGTTGAACGTTGCCTTCTAACAACAGAATAATGTCGTGCAGTTACTGGCTCAATTAATCCAAAGACCTTATTATAATAATAGTTCATCGTGGTCTACCATTCCGTCAAAATGGCGACTTGAAGTCAAATCGGCAAAGCAAACAAGACGTGTCAAGAGTCATTCAAAATTCGAGCCTCGTAAAGTAGAGGAAATTCGCCGACCCCGGCAGTTCACTCTTATAATAATTTGTTTATTATTTGACAAGGGTCTGAAAAGAGTAGGGCCCTGCGAAGCTTCCAGATTCGATTCGATTTCGAATCTTAAGTTGATATTCGGTTCGATTCGAAATCGGCTGTCCGATTCGTTTTCCTTCGAATCTTTTCATCGGAATTTCGATTGGTATGTCATCTTCGTCGTCTCACAAAACTTATGGCTGAGATAGAACTTGTTCATAAATAAGGTTGAAAATAAAGATTGAGCGTAATTTCCGCTCCATTAACCCTTTACCCAACGAATCGCCCGCATCCGCCTGCGTAATATGCAAATTCAGCAGTTGAAAAAAATATTATTTTTCAAAAAATTGCAACAAAACCATATCATGTGACCCCTCGTTGGAACGAGCTCATCGAGCTCGTTCCAACAAGGGGTCAAATGATATGGTTTTGTTGAAATTTTTTGAAAAATTTGAAAAAATGATATTTAAAATAATAAATTTTGATATCGTCTGCTTTGGATAAAGGGTTAACATAAAAAGCATTTGAACTCACGCCACTATCTAGGCTAATTCCATTTTCACTACTCACTACCACTGCTGAAAGCAAATGAAAAGTTCCCAAGTAGGGCTGCACGATATTCAAAACGGAATACCGGTATCGGTATTCAAAAAAAATACCGCGGTATACCGGTATATCGAAAACTGTTCAGATATCTGAACATAAGTACCACAATCGAGACTTAAGACATCACAGTTGGAACGAATCAGCATGCCTTGATGATGCGTTTCGAAAAACCTTTACACAACGCAGACGATATCAAAATTGATTATTTTAAATCAAATTTTTCCAACCATTTCTACAAAACAATATCATGTGATCCCTCATTGGAACGAGCTCGTTGAGCTCGTTCCAATGAGGGGTCACATGATATAGTTTTGTTGAAATTTTTGAAAATTATTTTTTCAAGTACTGAATTTGTATATTACGTGGGCACATGCGGACGATTCCTTGGGTAAAGCGATAATATTATTCATTCTGAGCTACAGTTAAAAAACTGAAAGACATCTTGAAAATTGAATTGTGGGTAAATAAATAATGACGATAAACCGATATTTTTGTAATTACACCGGTATTCAATCGATATTGGTTTGAATACCGGTATATATCGGTTTATCGAAATATCGTGCAGCCGTATTCCCAAGCAATATCGACGATGAACTCACGGTTGCTAACGGCTAGCCCCGTGCAGTGCCCAGTACAGAATTCTCGCACCCGATTCTGTTTTTTGAACAAAAATCCTCACTAGGTAATATTCCAACAACATCATCAAGACATGCGTTAATGATGTAGTTGGAATATTTTATCAGTCGGGACTTCAATACGCCTGTATTCGATTTGGGATTCGATTCGATTCGATTTCGAATAATAACTCGATTCGATTCGAATTGAAAATATGTGATTCGCAGGGCCATAGAAAAGAGCTCTAGATTTCACAGACGTGACAACCGTTACTTATTCCCAGTTCCTTATTCGACATTTCTATCAACCGATTTTATGGGTTGATAACGGATGTCGAATAAGGAACTGGGAATAAGTAACTATTGTCGCCCCTTCCCCACAGATTTCAAAGAATGAAACGGAACTACTTTTCTAAATGGGCAGGCTTGAAAATAATTATTGAGTCTTGGGAATTCTCTAATTTGATGCAACTTCTCTGTGAATCTGGAAACCGCTACACTCGGTTTCTAGTTTTCTTTTAACCCTTTACCAAGCCCAACGGCAAAACCGGCCACAGCTATTCTGAAAAATCGCCAACTAGTTTTCATTATTTTTTCATTTTATGTCTCAAAAACATAGGTTATGACCCCTCTTTGGAACGAGCTTGGGGCTTCCCCAATATGCATCACAATTTTCAATAGTTGTAAAATCGAAGATATAAATTCCAATAGTTGCAAATTCAAAAAAATCAATTTCCTTCATGTTTTCAACTTTCAGACTTTTCGGACCAATTTTCAACCTGTGATCACAGTTTTTCCGACTGTGATCGGATGCGGTTCCCGTTTTTAGTCATTCGCATTGCTCCGACTCCAGATTCCGTCCGATTTCCAGATTCCAACATTTTAATTAATTGGCGGCTGAAGTTCGAACGGTCAAAGCAAAGCGATTTTCCATTTTTCAATCAAATTCTCCGATCTTTCCAGTCGGCTGACAAAGTTTTCCGGTGACCGGTCCGTTTTTCTCAAATTCATCGTTCCGTTTACCTTACGATGACAAAGACTACACAAGGTCTATAGACCGACAGCTATTCAGCCAATACCTACTCCTTCCAGCTGACTGGCAGACAGTTGGAAGGAGTGGGTATTGGACGGTTAGCTGTCAATCTATAGTCCTAGCGAAGCCTGTTCAGCGTAAGGGAAAACTCATAAAACCTACCCGGGGAGAGGCATTTTTTTGTGAATAAAATTACTAGAATTAATCCAGAAGGAGGCCTCAGAATCCATTTCAGGGGCTCAAAAATTAAAAAAATTACCCCGGGGGATGTTCCCCGCACCCTCGGTACCCCTACTCGAACTCTTTCCCAAGACGGCATTGCGGCCCTAGGGACATGCCTACGGCATAACGTACTGGGACCCAACCCCAGTTAGAAATCTAATAGATTACTCCCCCCCCCCCCCCACACCACACACACCATTGAAGATACTCTAGCTTCGTCCCTGTGGGGGTTAAATCCTCACATATTTATTCCAGTCGTGGCATTTTCGCCTGGATTGAAGTTTACGATATCTACTCTCTGTTGATTGTAATCTATTTATTGGGATTTAACGACACTTTCGACCAGGCTCACCTCGTGTCGGACGGTTTTACGGGTGACGTAAGCAGGGGTATCCGGAGAGAACCACCGAGCAACGGCGGCGAACAGCGCACGTGACCTTAGTTTTGAACATCAAAGGTGCCATCCAGGCAGTCAGTAATGTTGGTTTCTCTTAAACACAGGCCACTATGGTGCCTAAATTGCATAATAAAAATACCACCGAAATCTACAGCAAATATTTGAAACTAATACTACCTAGAGTTCTAGAATGGGTTAATTGTAATTGTTGTTCTGCTTCAGGTAACAAATTACCATGTGTGGACACCAGCTAAGCCCGCTAGCTATTGTCCGTTAAGCTGGACGTAAATCGCATACTGTAAATGTTTATCGTTATTACACTCTGTCATTTTGAAATTTGCGCGTGAAAAGTGTATTGCAAAAAGTGAAATAAATTCTTGGATTTGACGATGTTGAATATGGATTAAAAAACATGGACTAGTGCACGGAAATTACAGGTAAGAGTTTGCATTACAGTACTTCTAAGTTTTCCTAAATTGCACGTGCAACCCTCTACCTTCCGCGACAAAAAAAACGACACTCTCAACTTATTTTCATTGAATAATTGAAAATTTCATTTTTTGGTTTTAAAAACATAGCCCATGACACCTTGATGGAACGAGCTCGACGAGCTCGTTCCAGTGAGGGGGTCATAAGCTATGCTTTGGAGGCAGAAAATACAGAATTTGAATGGCGTTAAATACCAGTGAAAGGATATCACCCTTGGAAAGGATTGATACGGTATGCACAAACGTGTCTCAATGAAAATGTGACAGTGAACTAGCAGACGACACCATAAAAAAATAGGTTGAGAGGAAGATAAATAATTTACTCCTATTTTCTCAGCTTTAAGATTCAAACAAACAAACAAACAAACAAACAAACAAACAAACAAACAAACAAACAAACAAACAAACAAACAAACAAACAAACAAATGTGTATAGCGAATTTGATGTTACTGATGCTGCCTCAACAGCATTATTCAAACAATTTCCAGGTGCTCATTTACAACCAGAACTCGACCCACTTAATCCTTTTCCCAACGAATCGCCCGCATCCGCCCGCGTAATATGCAAATTCAGCAGCTGAAAAAATATTATTTTTCAGCTGCTGAATTTGCATATTACGCGGGCGGATGCGGGCGAGTTCATGTTGGCCTCCTCGTTAGAGGACCGCGACAAATCAGCGGAAGACCGACGAATTATAATTATTATTATTATAACAACGACTGCCAAAGGTCATTCGGGCATGATTCGGCGTAAGACACTGTACGCAAACCTGTTACATGAACCAGAGAGATGATTTTCCAACGAGAGACACATTGAGAATTTATCCTTTTATATGTTGTCTGACAGGGCGCATCCCTGACTTATATCGTAATGGAAATCGACTTTTCGATAAAATTATTAAATGGGCGAGAAAGGTCCAATAAATTTATTTATTTATTTATTTATTGGTGTTTAAGGTCACATATTCCTGCACAATGGCTAATCATGACCTCGACAGTTTTACGGGTGGAGAAAGCTGAAGTTTCCAGAGAGAACCACAACGGCGAGCAACTGTCAGCTCCCCAACATTCTAACTCCACACAAACAGGGTTAGCATTGGTTGAAGACAGGTGCACCATCGACGTGCAGTACGCCTTAGTACACAGCGTCACCGTCCTCCCACGTGGGCAATGGAGGTGAAGAGTCTTGGCCAAGGACACAACGCGGTTGCCGCAGGTCGGATTCGAACCGAGGACATCTCGGCTTGCAGCCTACACATCTACCTACTGAACCACCGCGCCCTCGGATCCAACAAAAAACACGCAATTGTTGTGGAAACACCTATGACATCAACAGAGAATAAAGTCAAGTTTCCTTTTGTTACTTTTAATAAACAAAAACAACAGACAGCCCACGGAGCTATCTGTTGTTTCGTTTATTAAAAGTAACCAAAGGAAACTTAGCTTTTTTATGGCATGCCAAATAGAAGCAACTAGTGCACAGATAATCCGCCATAAAGAGTATCTATCAGTATTTCACCTACCACCACTAAATAATAGTCCACGATGGCTCTTTGTTTAGCGAAAGTGTTTTAAAGTAATTCACAAGTTTTTATTCTTACCAGGAAAAAAAATGGCAAATCTCACAATCTGGACGTTAAAATTAATGAAAAGGACAGTGCTTGTATTATACCTCACAATACACAGACTGTGGATATAATGAATAGAAAAAAGTTACAGAACATTCAATGGTGAAAACGCCGTTTTCTTATTTTTAAATGGATTTCAACAGAGAACAATAGCCAAACTTTCAGAGTGAGTGGGGAAAAATTGCCAAAAAATCCAGCTTCTGTATTTTTATACTACTCTATAGGAAATTGCTTGGAGTTTGTGAAATGATGCGCACATCGATGAAACAAATTCGCTAACACTTCGAAATTTCAACTTTTATATGAAATTCCCACATCCTCATTGTTACATTTTCAGATAGCTTTCGGACATTAAGGGGAGCTATGGATATAAAAGCTAAACCCTCTGCACACTGATGTTGAAAAATAGCTGCAATTTTCCCCATAACGTAACTACAAATTTGACCAATTTAACTCTTAACCCGCATTTTTAAAATATTTGTCATCAAATCTAGTCATGGCTGCTGTAGAGCAGCCATGCCATGATTTGATGAAAAGTTCGTCTAAATGTAACTCCAGAAATCACTGAAAAATCATCCATTCAATTTACAGGTGGTGGGGGGGGGGGGGGGGGGTGGTTAAATGTGCCCAAATTATACTTAATTCAGTGGCAAGAGATTCTGTGCCTGGGCAGGAATATCCGGCAGCAGCATGCAAAAAAGTTAATTTTGTTTGACAGAGCTCAATTAGGGAAGAAATGTCCTGCTTGAATTTCCGTTATTTTAACATCATTGTGTAGAGAGTTTAAATCTATAAACTGGAAGTATAATTCAAGTACTGAGGTTAAAGAAGTGTGTAAAGTTGGGGAAATCGGGGTTTGTCAGTCGATAGATTTTCGATAGATTACAATATGTTTTTTTTCAGTTGGCAGTGATTTATTAACCCTTTACCTAACCTGAAAAGCAGACGACACTTGCAAAAATAATTATTGAATAACTAATTTTTTTCATTTTTTGTCTCAAAAACATAGGTTATGACCCCTCGTTGGAACGAGCTCGACGAGCTCGTTCCAACGAGGGGTCATAACCTATGTTTTTGAGACAAAAAATGAAAAAAATAATGAAAATTAATTGGCGATTTTTGAGAATAGCGCTGGCCGGTTTGCCGTTACGTTAGGTAAAGGGTTAATCTAGCACTTGCAAACGTTGTTACTCGTTCCAATGAATGGTGATGACCTATTTTTAGAGGTAAAAATTGAAAAAATAATAAAATTTGAATGGTGATTTGTGTGAAGAAAGCTGACTGGGCCTTGGGAAAATGGTAGAAGCGTACTGTCTGGTTACACAGCCCAGCAAACTAGACTTCGCTGTTTACTGCCGTATTATTTTTCTGGGGTGCTGGACAACGGAAATAGTACCCCGCGCGAACGCTGCCAAACAAGGCCTAAAAACGTTTGTGCTGCGGAGGATGACATCCCCTGATTGACAGCATCACAATATTTGTGAACCCTGCAGTAATCACGTTGACTTACACTCGAGAACTTTCAATTTTAAAGCAATTTAACAAAAAGTTCAGTTCCATTCAGTTTTCAAATGAAACCTTAAAATCGCCGTGCATATCAAGGGAAAATACTCGAGAGCGATTTAAAAAAAATACATTCTTGCTTCTTGGCAAAATGTTCTCCGAGAAAGCAAAGAGGACCCTGTTTCGGTAACTATACGATTTAGCCCGTGGAATTTACAATACATACGTGGGCCTGAGAGAAACGGTTTCCTGATACAAAAAGCAGACCAATAAAAATACTTTTACAATGATACTCGGATGTTTACTTTCCCAGAAAAGTATAACTTGTGTTCATTCTTGAACATGGGCTAGGATAATAGAATCCCCCCCCCCCCCCCCCACACACACACACACGTATAACCCCCCCCCCCCCCCCCGAGTGATTTTATACTATACACTGTGCGGAATTATATCAGTAACACAAACTGACATATTGCATGCAATGGAGTCCCCGTGTGAAAACGACCCCTTATTTATATATCGTAGCCTGAGTGCTAGAATGTTCTATGTCCCATAGGGGACATAGAACATTCTAGCACTCAGGCGACGATATGGACAAACGGTACTAACTCAAAAACTGTGATGACCGTGCTGTTAGTAACTGTGGTCCATGATAATAACATAATCTTCTTTCCTATTTCCCCCCTACTTTTTTGCCAAGCTGTACTTCTGCATTCAAAGAAAACAATATTCTTGAAGCATTAGAGAGAATACTTAAGCTTTAAAAAGCACATGATGTACCGGCCCAAAGTTGGTTGGGGGTCAGGGGGCCGAGTCAAGTTTGGGAATTATCAACTAAGAAAAAGTGTAATGAATTTACCTATGGTTTTTCTAGAAAGTGTTTCAGCAGGTTCTGTAGCTAGACGATACACGAAATGTCCGATCTGTGTTGTAAAATTAAGACAGACAGATGATGGGATAGTTCCATATAGCACTATACTTTATGCTCGGTTTCTATAAAACAATTTCCACAGAGAAGATCTCAAACCGCGAATACTCTAACACCAACCCATTGTTTACATTTCGTCGTATGCCTGCAGCATGTCGTGTTAGTAACCTTTGGTGGAATCTTTCCCCTACTCGCCCCCATTCGTATCGGGCTCCTGGCTTTAGATTTGATAATACAGTCAGATTTATAAATATTATATTTCGTCTCTTGAATACAACAGGGCACCACATGCAGATGACACATTGTTACACCCAAGGGACGATAAAGCAATACAGATGGCGCCTTGCTGTAAAGCATTGCCGATGGAGCCCTGTTGCAATCAAGGGGTCCTAAAGTATTACACTTGGCGCCTTGTTGCACTGAAGGGAAGATTCATTCTAAAACCACGGGCTGTCTAATTCGACCACCTCAATTATGAGAGGTCAAGATTGTGAGGCTGTTACAAGGTAACACGAGAAATAAGCAAGTGAGCGTGTTCCACCACTATTGGACAATTTGATACTGTCATATACACACGGCGTCTTCCCACTAGACCAATTCCCTTTAGACCAATTCCCCTTAGGCCAGTTCCCAAAAGACCAATTCCCCTTCGACCAACTACATACTGTTATCGATTAAGGGTTGATTTAGGATAATTAAGAAAACATCTACTTACTGATAAGCACTTTATTTGATAAAAAAATATTTATACACGTAACATACAAAAAATATAGGTTTATAACATTTCAGTTTATAAAATATCAACAAGCCAGAAAATAAGCAGACTATCATCTGAAAAATGAGGTCCCCAGAGGGTGAATTTGGTGATGCTACCCTGCACAGCAGGGTAGCATCACTAAATTTACCCTCTGTGAACCTCAATCTGAATTAAGGTCTCAAACATAAACAGAAAGAGTGTCAGGGCAAAGCCAGCCTAAATATAGGGGCAAGGGGCCTCATATTTAAAGATATTGTAAGTTCAAAATATATTCCGCATCAAGGCGAAAAACCCACGTGAATTTCACTTCTCTGTAAAGCTGGACATAGAAAAAACACACGTGGTGTATATCCAGCTTTAGCGCAGGGACCCAGGGGAGAAACGGTATGTTAGATAAGGTCTAATCATCTCGTTTAATTTATACAGTAGTCGGAGTCTTACGAGACGTAATCGGTTGATGTCAAGATGTCGTCACGGTAAATTGAGAAACGAGATTCTAAAAGATAGAAATGTCGTGTCATCATAAGTTATAACAATCATGGCAAGAACGAATCGGTTTTCTCGACAAGTGAAGTCACGCGTGAGATGACTTGTATTGATTCTGCCTCGATATACGTCATCTCCCACCGTTTTGACAGGTGGACAGATGAGCGTCGGTCCACCTGACAGTTTAGGGTAAAAAGTATATATACCTGGAAGAGCAGAGCATTAGACACACACTTGGGGTCACACACGCGTTGGTGAAGTCCAGGACAGGCGGACTCTGTTTCCTGGCATAAGGGTACCTTCGATCACAGGACCCTGAAACGGCTGGAATCGCCAGAGAGGGCATTCCATGATTGATTTAGCTTAACGTTGATAGGCGGCTACGGGGCCGAATTCGTGGGAAGGAACACCCCAGGTGGAACGTTAAAGTTTAGATTGTCGAGTAGCAGGTATCGTCCTGCAATAGTCAGAAGTGTAGGTTAATTGTATTGTGCGTATTAACCCTTTGAAGCGTCAGCCTGATTGCGTTCTGAGTAGTTTGTTTTGCTGTCGGAACATCGTAATACCGACTGAAGATCGGTGTGAGTGACAATTTCGCCCTAGCACAAAAGGGGCATTTGTGAATCGTGAATTCAACCAGGAACGGTGGATATTTCAATAGGACTTTCACGGAGGACTTTCAAAAGGCGCATAAGGTATGAGTAGACAATATCTGACCCAAATCAGAAGTACGGTGGTTTATAGATGACGAACATTGCTGGTCGGAACCCTCCGACAGCCAGAGGTACAGTTACGCGCAGACGTTGACATTTGAGCCTAAGCGGGTGAAGCTCTTATGGCGAGCTCACAGTAATAACATTTCAGATTTGTGAAGCTCTTATGGCGAGCTCACGGTAGTAACATTTCCAGTGTGTAGGCTATAGTGCCAGTACAGGGCTATAGAATGACTATATGATTGTTTAGAATTATTTAACCGTAGTGACCCATTTTCTGTGAAAAGAATTGAATTGTTGATTGTTGAAATATTGAAACGGATTTATTTTTATGTGTAAATAAAAGAATCGTTGTTACTTTAAATCATTCTTTCCATTATACAGCCTGAAGTGATTAGGAATCACACCTAACGGAAATCGAACCTATTTCAGGACAATTTGGCAGAGAAGGAATCACGGCGTCGGTCTAACTCAGCTCTCTGCGCCGAGTTCGCGACACTTGGATTCCGACCCTCCACGTTGGTCTAATTTTTCCCGCAACTTCATCAGCGGGACTAAATAACCCCACGTCAGCCCAGGCCTTACGGGGCCTTAGGTGTTCCCTGACATTGATTGGCGAGCGCTACCAGGATATTTCTAAAAGGTAAAAAATGGCTATATGGAAATTTTGTTTTATTTTAATGGCGGTTCTGTTTAGGTTTTGACGCGTTCGGTCAGTTGATGCCGTTCAAGGGTTTAATATCGCAATACAGTAGTCCCCAAAAGGATACTTAATAGCCACTATAACTGCGGTAGGTTTCAGAATATTTGGTGCGTTTAATTACGTTAAATTACAGAGGTAAATTAAGATTAATTGCCATATTTTTTTTTCTTTTCCTTCTTCGTTCTTTCTGACGAGTGTTGAAGATAGAAAGAAAAAATCAAAATGGATGTTGTTACACCCCTCGCCCAACTGGTATCATTAGGCAAGGAAATGGGCCTTGAGGGGGCAGAACTTCATAAGTTCGTTAAAGATGAGCAGAAACGTGAGGCCAAGGAGATTGCCTTACGTAATGACGCAAGAGAGAGAGAAGCCCAATTAGAACGAGAGCGTGAGAAAGACGCAAGAGAGGCGAGGGAGAGAGAAGCCCAATTAGAACGAGAGCGTGAGAAAGACGCAAGAGAGGAGAGGGAGAGAGAAGCCCAATTAGAACGAGAGCGTGAGAAAGACGCAAGAGAGGCGAAAGAGAGAGAGATTCAATTAGCAAATGAGGCGAGAGAGAGGGAAGCCCAATTAGCAAGGGAGGCAAGGGAGGCAGAGCGAGAGCTCGAACAACAGAGGCACGAGAGAGAATTAGAGCTCCTCAGAGCAAGGGCCGATGTGGAGAATGAAAGTCGGCGCTCAGGGGATGGGAGTGCAGGGGTAGCAATTCATGCCCCACGCCCCCATCTCGCTCATTTCAATGAAAACACAGATGACTTGGACTCGTACTTGGAGAGGTTCGAGCGTTTTGCCTCCAGTCAAATGTGGCCAGAAGACACATGGGCTATGTGCTTGAGCCCTTTGTTGTCAGGTAAAGCCCTCGAGGCTTATACCAGTATGCCTCCTGCACTTCTTAACGACTACAGTGAGCTGAAGAATGCCATCCTTCGGAGATACCAGCTCACTGAAGAAGGATTCCGGACCAAGTTCCGAGAAATTAAGCAGGAGAAGGGAGAAACAGTACCTCAGTATTTTGCCCGAGCTAGGCGGTACTTTGACCGCTGGACTGATCTCGCAGAAGTGAATGAGTCGTATGGAGCCCTGCGAGATCTATTTCTCCGGGAGCAGTTTTTAACTACATGCTCCAAGGAGTTGGGCCTGTTCATCAAGGAAAGGGGTCCGCCCACCTATGATGAGATGGCAATTGTGGCAGAACGCTACATCGAGGCCCACGGTGGGAGTGTGAACGCACCCAAATCGGCTAGGGGTGGGGCAAACGGGTTGGCAATGGCACCCGTAAGGCAACACCACCCCGACCCTCCTGCGTCGCAGGCCAGCCGGAAGGGGAGCGCTCCCAAGGACACCACTTGTTTTATCTGCAACAAGCGGGGTCATATTGCCAGGGACTGCTGGCAGAAACAGGTAAGGACCACTGGGAACATTAGGCCACCCCAGCAGGGGGCCTGGAACGCAGCACCAAGGGGTTGGAAGCAAGGTGACCGCGTAGATCCAGGGCCCAGTAGACAGACGGCAGCGTTCTGTCAAACCATCGGTCCAGAACACAACCCCCTCCGGGAATGTATACAAGAGGGAGAATTAAGGCTGGAAGGCGGGAAGGTTGTCCCGATAATAAGTGGCATGTGTGAGAGGCTCACAACTTCGCAGGAGAAGGTTGATATGCCAGTGTACCCAGGGTATGTGGGACAAAGGGAGATTCGTCTGCTCCGGGATTCTGGGTGCTCCTCTGCAGCGGTTAGAAAGCAACTGGTTGACGACAAGCAATTGTTGGGGCGCGACCATTTGTGTATTTTGATAGATGGGACCGTTAGAAGGTTCCCCATCGCGAGGATAACTGTGGATACCCCATTTTATTGTGGCGAAGTGGAAGCCATGTGCATTGAATCACCTGTGTATGACCTGGTCATAGGTAATATCCCAGGGGTGAGGGCAAGCCCTGATGAGTTATGGTCCAGGGATAGGGGGCCAAGTGAGGGCCCAACGAGTAATGAAGGGAAGGTTCCCAGGGGGAACCAATCCGATGGTCCAGGGGATGGCCCCTACACGACGAAATGTCGGGAAGTTTCAGGAGGGACGACTCCTGTCCTATTAGGGAGAAGGGGCCGCAGGCGGTCCAGGCTAAACGCCAAACAGCGAGGGAAACCGATGGGATCATTGGGGAAAGACCCTCAAGAAAATTTATGTGGGGGAGTTGAGCGCCCCAAGAAGTCGGTGTCACCCGTGTGGAGAGGGGAGGCCAGACCCACGCAAATGGCTGGGCAAACTTCCCCAGAATTGAGAGGGCACGGGTCAACACAAGTTGAGTATGTTAAAGTGGATGGGACCGCTAAGGTGGGCGCCCAGGGGACCGAGAAAAGGGTCCACAAATCAAAGGAGAAGCATCCTAGGTGGCGGAGACCACGTAGAGAGTGCCGGGGGCGCACAGTGCCCAATATGCGCAAGAAGTCGTCGCAATGGACCGGGGGGTCGACGGCACAAGGGCCAAGGACGGCCAGTGTCGTTCGAACGACGGTAATCGCCGGGACGAGTGAGCCTGGGGGATATAGCGCCAAGGGAAGCTCTTGGGAATGCGACAACGACAGGGTATGGGGACCCTGGTGGAATACCCGTAGAAATGGCGGGGCGAGAAGTAGGGGTGTGTCAAGGGTTACCCAAGGGGATACTGGGAACCGGGCCCCTACCAATGGTCGGTGGTTATAAAGAAGCAATAGTTGGGTGGCTGTGGGCCTGGTGTCTGGGACGGGGGCTCCAGTCGCAAATATTTTTGTGGGTGAGGTGATGAGTTTCGTAAACCCGGTGTTAAGGCCCGGAAGAAATTTTCTTATTTTTAGTATTATTATTGCTCTGACTGCTGTCTAGAGTTGGTTGTGAGTGCGAATGTGAGATACACTGCCCTGTCTGTCGCGTGTGCGTGGACGGGGAGCCTGTGTGTCGAGTTTTGTAAGTATGGGATGCACAAACCCGGTGTTAAGGCCCGGGGAAACCGCGCTTGTTTTTATTGACGAGAGTTTGTTGTGAGTGTGAGGCACACTCACCCCGTCTGTCGCAAAGGCGCGGTCGGGAAATTTGTGTGTTGAATGTGTGAGTGTGTGAGGCACAATTTTAATCCCCTGGTTGAGCTTTGCGAGGGTGAGGCTCAACATAATGCAGGGGTCGTTGGCCCCTTCACAAGACATAGGGGAACGGGAGGCGAAGTTACACTCCGTTGGAATTAACCCATCTGACGCAAAGGCGCGGACGGTGTTACTCGTCGGAGTGAGTGCCAAGTGAACTGTTTGCAAAATGGGCGAACGTGTATAAAAATGTGTATGTTTAGGTGTAAATATATAGTATTACAGAGAGAGAGAGTGCTGCAAATCTGAGGATAAGGCTACTCCCCATATCATATGTAAACCCGCAAGACGGGAGCATGTGGTAGCGTGTGTGTGTCGTGGGAATCGACATGGCCGACGCATGAGCCCGGTCATGACCCCCCACGACCACTAGGGTACAGTTTTGTAGTCTTGAACATGATGGTAGATTGTAAAAGGGTGTGAGAGGCGAGCGTGCGTGGCTTTGCCCCTTGCGTTTTAAGAGATACACAGGGTGTTTCTCTCGGGAAGGGAGTTGTCAGGGCAAAGCCAGCCTAAATATAGGGGCAAGGGGCCTCATATTTAAAGATATTGTAAGTTCAAAATATATTCCGCATCAAGGCGAAAAACCCACGTGAATTTCACTTCTCTGTAAAGCTGGACATAGAAAAAACACACGTGGTGTATATCCAGCTTTAGCGCAGGGACCCAGGGGAGAAACGGTATGTTAGATAAGGTCTAATCATCTCGTTTAATTTATACAGTAGTCGGAGTCTTACGAGACGTAATCGGTTGATGTCAAGATGTCGTCACGGTAAATTGAGAAACGAGATTCTAAAAGATAGAAATGTCGTGTCATCATAAGTTATAACAATCATGGCAAGAACGAATCGGTTTTCTCGACAAGTGAAGTCACGCGTGAGATGACTTGTATTGATTCTGCCTCGATATACGTCATCTCCCACCGTTTTGACAGGTGGACAGATGAGCGTCGGTCCACCTGACAGTTTAGGGTAAAAAGTATATATACCTGGAAGAGCAGAGCATTAGACACACACTTGGGGTCACACACGCGTTGGTGAAGTCCAGGACAGGCGGACTCTGTTTCCTGGCATAAGGGTACCTTCGATCACAGGACCCTGAAACGGCTGGAATCGCCAGAGAGGGCATTCCATGATTGATTTAGCTTAACGTTGATAGGCGGCTACGGGGCCGAATTCGTGGGAAGGAACACCCCAGGTGGAACGTTAAAGTTTAGATTGTCGAGTAGCAGGTATCGTCCTGCAATAGTCAGAAGTGTAGGTTAATTGTATTGTGCGTATTAACCCTTTGAAGCGTCAGCCTGATTGCGTTCTGAGTAGTTTGTTTTGCTGTCGGAACATCGTAATACCGACTGAAGATCGGTGTGAGTGACAATTTCGCCCTAGCACAAAAGGGGCATTTGTGAATCGTGAATTCAACCAGGAACGGTGGATATTTCAATAGGACTTTCACGGAGGACTTTCAAAAGGCGCATAAGGTATGAGTAGACAATATCTGACCCAAATCAGAAGTACGGTGGTTTATAGATGACGAACATTGCTGGTCGGAACCCTCCGACAGCCAGAGGTACAGTTACGCGCAGACGTTGACATTTGAGCCTAAGCGGGTGAAGCTCTTATGGCGAGCTCACAGTAATAACATTTCAGATTTGTGAAGCTCTTATGGCGAGCTCACGGTAGTAACATTTCCAGTGTGTAGGCTATAGTGCCAGTACAGGGCTATAGAATGACTATATGATTGTTTAGAATTATTTAACCGTAGTGACCCATTTTCTGTGAAAAGAATTGAATTGTTGATTGTTGAAATATTGAAACGGATTTATTTTTATGTGTAAATAAAAGAATCGTTGTTACTTTAAATCATTCTTTCCATTATACAGCCTGAAGTGATTAGGAATCACACCTAACGGAAATCGAACCTATTTCAGGACAATTTGGCAGAGAAGGAATCACGGCGTCGGTCTAACTCAGCTCTCTGCGCCGAGTTCGCGACACTTGGATTCCGACCCTCCACGTTGGTCTAATTTTTCCCGCAACTTCATCAGCGGGACTAAATAACCCCACGTCAGCCCAGGCCTTACGGGGCCTCGAATCTCCCTGACAAAGAGGTATCCAGAGGATAAACTGACCCACTGTGTGGGATAGCAACAGCAAATTCCTCCTCTGGGGACCTCATTCTGCAAATGACAGACTGCTTATTTTCAGACTTGAATATCAATAACATTAAATACATTCATAAATATTTATAAATATATCAAATTATTGATATAGATATATTTGAAAAGTAGAACGCATGGCTTGGTCTAAGGGGAATTGGTCTTTTGGGAATTGTCCTCGTGGAAATTGGTCTAAAGGGAATTGGTCTAGTGGGAATGAACCATAAACATAGGCTTCAGCTGTACTGTTCATTAAATACATGTCAAAATTTCTGTTACATCGGCAGTTTAGAAAATTAGGCACATAATGAATTCAGTGTCAATGTTTATAGGTACACTAGGAACTTGCTTGCGGAATCGTTGTCATGAGTAAAAGTATGAAAGACTAATAATATTTGGACGATGTGACAACAATTGCGTATTTTTAGTTCATTATTCGACATTCGTTATCAACCGATTTAATCGGTTGATAACGAATGTCAAATAAGGAACTGGGAATAAGTAACAATTGTCATGTCCGTTAATATTTTGATACACAGTTGATAGAAGTGAATACTTTGCAAAAAATTGCATTACAAAATTACAACCTTATTAAAATTAAACCCCCAACCTATTCACGCGCGTACACAGACGAGGGGCCCATTAGCCCAAAGGAAGTTTTATTCTCGAACCGAACCGAATGTGTGAGGGAGATAGGCGGAGGGGGGGGGGGGGGGGGGCGATGTGAACATGGACATCGAATCCCTATTGAATTGGAAACACGGCATGAAAAACAGCCTGATCAGGGTTTTATCGCAAAATTATCGTGCCAGATATCTGACGTTCGCCGACAGAAATTGCAAGTTATTCTTAGACAATAAAACTGTGAACGTAGATAAAAACAACATGCTACCCTGGCGAAATTTTCACATTCGGGCCAATAATATCATTTCTAAAGCCAGGAAACTCAAACAAGCTATGGTGTCATGTCTCGGAAAATTAATCCGAGCATCATGAATTTCGGTTCAAATTTTGTCTATAATGTGCTGCTTATTCTGTAGAAATGTATGAAAACAGATAAAGGAATAAATAAGAATGAAAATGAGAGCAAGGAAGTAATTCAGATGAAATCATTTGTCATTTTACCTATTTACCATACATCTTCGCGGCTTGCGCGTACCGCACGTTGCATGAGTATCAGGAAGTAACAACTTCATACACTTCGCCCGGGGGGGGGGGGGGGGGGGTTATCGGAGGAGCGAACGAATCCCCTTTATGTTTTTTTCAAGAACGGCGAATGTATATAAATCCCCGAAAGTCCCCCAGAGAACTCCACTTGATACTAAATTTAAAAGTTTACCCGTGGGGTGGGGGCATGCCTTCGGATTCCCCTTCCCCTTCCAGCACGATCGTACCTTCGGCATCTGCCAAGTGTACCCCCCAGTGTGCCTTTTTCATTAAAGTCGAACCCATTTTGAAAAATCCTGGCAACGCCCATGTAATAACAAGTTACAACGTTACAACAGCAGCTGCAAAGAGGCAGAGTTCGGGACTCCCGCATTCCACTTGACAATTACTGATGACATAATGGAATTTGAAAGCCATATCGATAAGCCGATTGATCCAAAACCCAATGGGAAAACCAACAGGCAACAACAATTCTTTCATTTCTGCTGCACGATTTCTCCGATTGAAGACGTTTACATGTGATCGCCCCATCCAATGCCGGCTTATCCCAGTAGCAAAGGTAGCATAATTTAGGGCCCCTTATAACATATGCTCATGAAAGCCCCGCACGAGCTTAATTTTGTCCTGGTTCACACTAGTTTTCTTTTATGTGCTCGAAACCGCGCATTTCAGCCTTTGTTGAATAATAAAACTGCCGTGTGCAGAAAAGTTAATGACTTCAATGATAACAATGACGATCACTTCGGCCGCGCAACCAGGGACGTGGTGACAGGGGTGTGGGGTGGGTGTGGGGTGAGGAGGGGTGTGCCCCCAATCCTGGCCAAAATTTCCTATAGCTGGAAATTCGGAAGGCCAGTCATGAGAAGTTGGAAATTCCATCTATCTTAGAGCTTCTTTGGTGATGCTGATGTCGCCTTCACTTCCCAAAATTCCAACTCGGTTTCAAATCGGCAAAAATTCCAACTGTTACTATTTACAACTACAGTATCCTCAATATCGAGCTTCATTAGTATGCATGATGTCAATCGGTACGAGATTTCTATAGTACGTTTACTTACCGTAATAATAAAAAATCCTCGAAATGAGCTTCAAGAAAATCACATCATGTAAAATCGTTATTCTGCGTAAATTCTATTATTCACAGTTACAAAATGATGAAACATCGAAAACTGAACATTCCTGCATAAGATCTGATTTAATGTTAGGAGAGTGTGAATTGCTCAAAGTTCTCAGCTCGAGCATTTGTTTAGCACATATTCAATTCCAAGAATAATACCAAATAATAATAACCTGATAATTCCATTATAAATGTGTTGGAATTTCAGTTACTAGAATCAATTTTATGCCCCCCTTTTATGGCTTCATGTTCAAAATATTTCTCGGTAGTGAATTTCCAACTGGGGAGGGACTGGGAGGGGGAACCCCCTCCCGGTCCCTCCCCAGTTGGAAATTCACTACCGAGAAATTGTTAGTTGGAAATTCACTACTCTACACCCCCAATCGGAAACCTCTAGCAACGTCTCTGCGCGCAACTTGCGTGAGGGTTCACTATAACAGAAAAAAACACTCTGTATGAAATTATGACAATTGAAACGGGGGCGCTGTGGCGTCGGTAAGCAACGCGGTTAGTAGTTGGATGGGTGACCATTTCAGCGACTGATTCGTGCTCACGCGTTGTGTCCTTTGGCAAGACACTTAACCCCGAATGCCTACATGGGGGCTCGATGACGCTGTGTACTAAGGCGTACTGCACGTCGATAGTGCGCATGTCTTCAACCAACCTAACCCTGCCTGTGTCGCGGTGTAGAGTACAGAGTTACGATGTTGGAGAGCTAACAACTGCTCGTGGTTGCTCGGTGGTTCTCTACGGGTACTCCGGCTTCCTCCACCCGTAAAACTGTCACCGACATGATATGACCCTGGCTGTTAATGTATCGTTAAACCCTAATAAAATAAAATAAATAACAATTGAAATGGATTATCTGTCACTTTATCAGAGTATGAGATGTGCGTGTTAAGTTTTATTTATACGCACTTCATTCAACTTAACACACCTGTCCCAAATCCACACCTCGAGAAAGCGACCGATAATTCATTTCAATTCTTATAAGAAGAGATTGTAACTCCCATCCTGAAATAAAAACATGAGTTACCCGAGTTGAAAATATACGAAATAGGGAAGTCGATTCAGTTTCGATCCGGAATCAGGCTATCGAAGTCCACCCCACTCCACATCGAATCTAATCTTCGAAGGTTCGCAGAGTCCGGTCCTATAAAGGATGTAGGATTACCTTAATGCCGATACCCCGTGTTGATTTGTTGTGGGTCGTGCTATCTTGACATCGAATGCGACTATTTTCTTCATGCAAAAACGTAAGCATAACGGGTTTCAGTAGTTAATGAATGGCTGGAGAGCAAAAATTCACAAACGCGTAACAGCAAGCTCTGAAGCCAATAGTCAGTTCCTTAACCCTTCACCTGACATGAAAAGCAGACGACACTTGCAAAAACAATTCTTGAATAACTATTTTTTTTCATTTTTGTTTCAAAAACGTAGGTTATGATCCCTCATTGGAACGTTCTTTCCAACGAGGGGTCATAACCTATGTTTTTGAGACAAAAAAGCAAAAATAATGAAAATTAATTGGCGATTTTTGAGAATAGCACTGGCCGGTTTTGGCCGTTACATTGGGTAAAGGGTTAAACAAATCTGGCGCAGTTATGCCATTGAACCAGTCTATCCCTTAAACAGCCCATAGTCTAGTTTTAAATCCAATCGGATGAAATGTTTCAACTGGTCGGTAAAGCGAACCTGAAAGGTTTGCTTTCCGACCAACTGAAATATTCCATCCGATTGAAGTTAATAATACAAGAAACATTATTTTTTTTGGATCAACGCAATAAATATTTTTCAGTTGAGAATTGATTTGACCGAATCTTTGATGACATTACCATTACGCCGCGTAGTTCCCACAGCTGTGGTTATTTGATTACGCCGCGTAGTTCCACTATTTGTGTTAATATCTTGATGTGTTTTGGTGAATGAAATACTTTTTGATTGGAATATGTATAATCGAAGAATATGTGTATATCTTTCTTAGTAAAGGGACATCACATTCCATCAACAGCACTCGGTGCATGCACATACTACACGAATTACAGAATTTGAATCCTGGCCTGAGAGCGGGGCGTAACAGATACATGGTCTGTTTTTAAAATGAGTACATGTTAATACGAATCAAGTGTCATATGTAGGGAACGGGACTTTGATATATAAAATTCTCTTCATCAAAAATATGTTTTTGATGAGTGCATGCAACTATTAACATACATCAGCTGGCAAAAACACACCTGAGAAATCAAAGGAGACTTAAGGCGAAGAGGCATAGAAGCCAGGAAGTGACATGCCATTTGTGCACAAGTGCTGCAGTGTTTGTGTCACATTATGTTATAACACAACTGGGCTTGATGGATATTGGTGCTGGAGATTCAAACAACAGCCAACTGTTGACAGGGACCAATTAGACTAACGTGTTTAATGGAAGCCAAACATTTTTGCGGAAGGAAAGGGATGCATAGATCTCAGACTTTAAATGCGAAAGCAGCAGCAGCTTCTGTGACAGTAGTGCTTTGTTGATAGTAGTAGAAGGTGGTAAATGGTATGTTTTATTTATTGGGGTTTAACGACACATTTGGAAGACAGGGTCACCTCATGCCCGACTATTGTACAGGTGAGGAAGCCGCAGTACGCGGAGAGAATCGCCGAGCAGGACCGAGCAACTGTCAGACACCCCAACATACTAACTCCTCACAAGACTGGTTAGCGTTGGTTGAAGGCAAGGGCATCATGGAACGTGCACTTGGTACACATCGCGTGCCCCCCCCCCCCCCCCCCCACACACACACACCCGATATGGGCAATCGTGATTACGTGCTTTGTGTTGTTCTTGAGTTCGTCAGTGCAATTCTTCCTCTGTCGAGCATGAATATGTGCGCAATTCTATAGGACTTTGGTCGGAATGCAAGGATGTGTACCCTACCTAAAATGTCGATGACATTTTTACTCGTCATCGAAGGTGAAAGTCAGGACATGGAAAAATGTTTTCATTGTCTTTATTAGCGCCCCTTCTTCCGGGCAACGGGCGCAAAGATGAATGGAATGTCACTCTGAATGCGCGAATGAAAACGCACCCCTGAAACATTCCATAGTTCTCATGTACTAAGGCCAAGTCTTGTCTTATTATCGAGCTATTGTTCATGATGTGATAATGTAAATACAAAAACGTCACTTTGAAGTTGATGGTCAATATCAAAAACTCATAATTGATTTATAATTGAACTTCTAAACCTAAATAAAAAAATACATTTGGATCTCGAGCAATTTATTTCTCATGTCAACGAGAGAGAGATACTTTTGTTTTAACTTCTTTTATTTTTTGTATGTTTGATAGGATGCTAAATATTTTGGTCAGACAACTTCGTTCACAAATTGTTTCCTTGTTAGAATTTATGGGAGAGTGCCTACAGGCACTCTCCCATAAATTGTAACAAGGTAAATCTGTACAGACAAAATAATTTCACCCCAAAGATAATATAAAGCATATCTGCTGAATATGAACATTTAAGTTAAGTACTTACACTTTAGCGTAAAGACCAAATTTGGACTTCAAGAACACAACAAGCTAATAAAGAAATATAAAATACATTCGTTTTCAGTTATATTTATGCACCTATTCTTTAAAAAAAAACACTCGCGGAATATCTGAGTGATTTTCTGCAGAACAGAGCACACTGGGTGTTTACAAAACAGGTATAACAGACAGCCACTGTACTTTAATCAAGCTTTGTTGAAAACATATGCAAATAAATAAAGGCCGACATCAATCAAAAAGGGTAAAAAAATTAAGTTCCCCGATTTCATACTAATTTTGGAAAACACTACAAGTCCCAAAATCTGCTTAACGAGCTGGTTCTGTTTCAATGAGGGATTGGCTGAGAACCAATTTTGGCATGGCGACTTTCTTGTCTGAACAGGATGTTGACCAGGATAATGGTGTGCATACAGGTTTCGTCTTTTAGAAGCTGCTTGAGGACTTGTTCAGTAGATATTGAGAAGTGTGTTGGGTGCACAGATTCTAATTCATTGTGAATATTATTGGCTAGTACCACAGTTGTTTGTGAATAGTAGCTATTATGGCAATTACAAGCTCATTACTTTTATCTAGCGCAAATAATGACATTGGTGACATTAATTACCCAAATAATTGTCTTCACACATCATTCATGTTACAAAATACGCCTTAATTATTTGATCATGTAATATTCTGGAGTACAGCTGTGTCTATTTAATGTGTTTAAAACACGCACAGAATGGCCGCCGTGGGCTGGTGGTGGGCGGACTCAATAATATTAGATCCCAAACACCGAGTATAGGAATAATTTATTTATTTATTTATTGGTGTTTTAAGATCACCTATTTCTGCACAATGGTTAACCATGACCGTGACAGTTTTACGGGTGGAGAAAGCCGGAGTACATGGAGAGAACCACCGAGCAACGGCGAGCAACTGTCAGCTCCCCAACATACCAACTCCACACAAGCAGGGTTAGCATTGGTTGAAGACAGGTGCACCATCGACGTGCAGTACGCCTTAGTAACAGCGTCACCGTGCCCCCCCCCCCACGTGGGCAATGGGAGTGAAGTGTCTTGCCCGACACAACGCGGTTGCCGTAGGTGGGATTCGAACCGAGGACCTCTCGGCTTGCAGCCTTCACCTCTACCAACTGAGCCACCGCGCCCCCGTATAGGAATAATCAACAAAACTTTTATTAATGAAGCATCGGGTACAACCCCGTGCTTCATTAATTAAAATTTTGCTGATGATAATTTTTTATTACCTGGTAAACGCATGCGTGGACATCACTGCCCACGCGTGGATTACGACCTGTCCACGGCGACTGTACTGTATGTAAATTACTTCCTATAATAACGTAAATCAGTGAAGACCATATGACAAACCCTCAAACATCTACTCTCTACATTTCATACCAAATGTCTATCTTCTAATGAAATAACCTTGTTAATTTCATACAACTTATAAACACATTCACCATAATTTTAGTATAGATTTGACCTGTTAATTACATCTAAACCCTGTACAGACATTTTGTAATTTATTGAAAAATTACCCTGACAGCCATCTAATTTCCCATATCTGTGGGACAATTTGGCCCCAGTACAACATTTGTAGATTTAATCTATCATATTGTGTTTGGCGCAGCTCTTTGAAATAAGATATAATAGATTAAATGCTAAGTTTATCACAAAAATACAGAAATATGACCAAATTCCCAATAATTGTATGTCCCTGTTAGTTGATTTTTTTACTGGCAAACTGAATCTATTTTTAAAATGTTGTTTTTCAACATTCACATGAACAGCTTAGACCAAACAGGTATGATGAGATTGACAATTTTCGTCCATGTACATTTCATACACCAAATATAATTAGATCGGTTATGTAAACTATTCAAGTTATTTATTGGTGTTGGACTTTTATGCTAGAGGTTCAGAGTTCGATCCCCGTCCGGGACGACCCGCGTTGTCCTTGGGCAAGGCACTTTATCCCGGTTGCCTACACGGGGGCACAATGACGCCGTGTACTAAGTCGTACTGCATGTCGATTGTGCACACGTCTTCAACCGCTGTAACCCTGCTTGAGCGGAGCTTGAACAGAGTTAGAATGTTGAGGAGCTGACAGTTGCTCGTCGATGCTCGGTGGTTCTCTCCGGGTACTCCGGCTTCCTCTGTCACGGTCACGATTAGTCATTGTGCATAAGTATATGACCTTAAACATCAATAAATAAATTATAAATAAATATTTATTGGTGTTTAAGTAGGGACCTGCGAATCACATATTTTCGATTCGAATCAAATCGAGTCTATAATTCGAAATCGAATCGAACATCGAATCGAATCGAATCGAATACACTCGTAAATCAAGTCCCGACTGATACAATATTCCAACTACATCATCAAGGCATGCCTTCTTCGAAGGCTTGCCTTGGTGATGTAGTTGGAATATTACCCAGTAGGAATTTCTGTTCAAAAACTGAAACGGGCGCGAGAATTCTGCGCCGGGCCCTGCACGGGACTAGCCGCTAGCAACCGCGAGCTCATCTTCGATATTGCTTGGGAACTTTAAACTTGCTTTCAAGAGTGGTAGTGACTAGTGAAACTGGGTCGTGGATGGGTACAGCTGCTTTTTATGTTAATATAGCGGAAATTACACTCTGTCTTTATTTTCAACATTATTTATTTAGAATTTCTATCTCAGCTATACGTTTTGTGAGACGGCTAAGATGGCTGATACCAAGCGAAATTCCGGTGAAAAGATTCGAAGGAAAACGAATCGGATACCCGATTTCGAATCGAACCGAATACCAACTTAAGATTCGAAATCGGATCGAATCACGAAGCTTCGCAGGACCCTATTTTTAAGATCACTTTCAGCCACTATGGCCATATCAGGGCCGAAACACAGGTAAGAAGTCCAGTACAGTCAATCGTGTAAACCCGTTCGGCCCACTTTAGAGATCTTTCATCCCAGGCGGGAACGCAGTTGCTCAGTGGTAGACTATTGGACTTTTATGCTAGAGGTTCATAGTTCGATCTCCGTCAGTAGGTAATAAAGGCCGATCTACGACCACTTGTACATGTACGTGTACAACATACGCACACGATGCGTTCACCAACGTGGAATTCAGTGTTAAATCACACGCTTGTTCACAAAAACTGTACATGGTCTTGAATGCCCCCCATGTGCAGATGTGACTCCTAGATCACACTTTTAACGTTCAAATACTCGTGGTGAACGCGTGGTGAACGCGTGGTGAAAGCGCGTTTTTTTAAAAAAAGGGTGAAATTGTACATCTTCGCTTGTATCTTGTACGTAATTTTTCGTCGACGTTCCCATCGCAGATCAGACCATCGATCCATCGTTGGCGAACGCGAGCAAAAGCAAAAAATTCTGGGTCATCATCAAAAAACAGTTTTGGGGACTCTAGACCAGCGGTCCAGAACCCGCAATTGTGTTGAGACAGATGGTCCAGAACCCGCAATTGTTTTGAGGCGGTGTTTTTTTTCCCCATTTATGACATTATTAGGGGAATTCCCCCACTATGAGAAATTCTCAAAAACTCAGCTGATCGAGCGATCGGATCACTCGATTCTCGTAAAAAACTCGATCTGAACGAAGAGTGTTGTTGTCGTCAGTGTGTTGGAAATTTGCGAGCCCGCTGTCACGTTTTTGATTGATATATATATATAGGGGAGAAAAAAAAATATAAAGAAATAGTTATTTAGAAAATTAAATATATCAAATCGAATAGATAATAAAAAAAAATACGTAAATCATGAGCGATTCTCAGACTATTAGAGCGAGGTTTCTTTTAAACATGCTGATGAGAGCATACGCAATCTGCGTGAACGAACAACTACGTCCCATCTTGTTAGAACGATGCGTCGGATGTCGGGATTATCTAGACTTCGATCACGAGAATCATTTGTGTCTGATGATGGAAAGGGAAGATATGGTCGTCATGTATTTCGAACCGGCATTCGAACGCGTTAAATTGAACGATGTGATCACGTTTTGGAAGAGATTAGTCTTCTGTAAGAATCGAGACAGGCCCACAGATTCGGAAGAACTGAAATTGGCGCATAGAAGTTTGACTTTAGAAGACAAGGGATGTATCAAGAAATTATTGCTGAATGAAGCATACGTCTAAGTTTTTTTTCGTTGACATAAAATAAGGTAGAGTAGAAAATAAAAAAAAATAAATACACACATAAATTTTTTTTATCTAATATTAGAAAGAAAGAAAAAAAAACACAAAATATGAGAACCAGAAATAAATTGTATCCGACGTTAGTGGACGACGAGAAGCCGAACGGCGTTTTGCCGACGGCGTCGTCGCTAGAAGAAAGGGAAAGAGGAGAGAGGTATCGCATCGATCAAATCAGTAGAATCCAATTGTATCTGACTCGAGAGAGAGATTCTCGTCGTTCCCTCAAGAAGAAGTATTCGCGTTTCGTGAAATTCGTCAACGCGATCGACACGACACTCATCACGATTTCCATGGGTTTACACGTGGCCAGCATCGGATTGTTGTCGAACGCGGTCGGCATTCCGATCGTGTTGACCGTAGAAGGAGTGGCTCTCGCCCCCGGATTGTTTAGCACGCTCGGAAACTTTTTGAGTAGGAAATTATATCTGGAGGCAAGGAAACACGACAAGATTCGCATCTTGGCCGACTCCAAGATCGACACGATATCCAAAATGATCTCTATGGCGTTGAAAGACGGTAGGATATCGGACGGTGAATACTTCGCGATATTGAGCGAGAAAACGAAATACGATGCCATGAAAGAAGCCGTGAGAATCAAGACTCATCAGATCATCAAGGAAGAGATGAAGGATTCTCTCGTGGAAAAGGGGAGGAAAGAGGCCAGGGAGGAATTCAGTAAGATGATAGAACTCAAGAGCAGCGATTGAAAAAAAAAAATATATATATATATAACAAGAACAGAATTTAAAAAAAAAAAAATATTAAATTTATATATAAAATAAAAAAAAACGAAATTAATTTAAATAACTCTTAAAAAAAAATGTATTGCGTAAAGTGTAAGAGAGTTACCGAGACGAGTAATTCTAGAGAAGTGCGAACTAAAAACGACAGACGGATGCTTCGCGGAATTTGCGACGTGTGTGGTTCTGTCAAGACACGATTCGTCAAACAAAAGAACACGAGCAAAGGTAAAGGCATCGTGAATAAAATGATCAACAATCTACCTTTCGAAATGCATCTGCCCGGTCACAGTTTCACGGGACCCAGAACGAAATTGAACAAGAGACTCAACGCCGATCTGACTCCCAAATCTTGGAGCAAACCCGTGAATAGGGTGGACGCGGCAGTGTACGATCATGATCTGTGCTACGCTGGACATCCCGACACCAAGACTCGCAACGACGTTTGTGACAAAAACATGTTGGGGAGATTGAGAGGCATATGGAATCCGACCAGGAGAGAGAAGATGGAACGTTCGCTGGTCGGCAATCTGATCGGTGCGAAACGTCGATTCGGATGGGGCGTTCAAAAAAAAAAAGTGCATCTGAAAAGAAGAAGAAACAATTATTGATGAGCGAATTGGCCGAGGAGTTACACAAACCCATAGTGCGTAAATTTCGAAAGAGAAGGGTGTTTGTGAAGGGTCTGGATGACATTTGGTCTGCCGACTTGGTCGACATGAGATCGTTTTCGAGGTGGAACGAGGGCGTCAAATATCTATTGACGGTCATCGACGTGTTTTCCAAATACGGTTGGATCAGAGCTTTGAAGGGTAAATCGGGACCTTGCGTCGCCGAGGCTCTGAAGAGCATGTTCGACTCGTCTTCTCGAAAACCGAGTAAATTGTGGGTGGACAAGGGAAAGGAATTCTACAACAAGCACGTTCTTCGATTGGTAGACCTCTACTCGACCGAAAATGAAGAGAAAGCCAGCGTGGTGGAACATTGGAATCGAACGATGAAGGAGAAGATGCACAGATACTTCACGGCGAATTCGACCAAGAAATACATATACGCTCTGAATGGTCTGGTCAAAGATTACAACAACACGTGACACAGATCGATCAAGATGACTCCCGCAGAAGCTAGCGATCCTCGAAACGAAAAACGGGTCTACGCGAATCTATATCCCGAGAGATCTAAGATCAGGAAGAAGTCTAGAACGCCGAAATTTGCGGTCGGCGATTGAGTGAGAATCTATGCTTATAAGAAGCACTTCGAAAAGGGTTATACTCCTCGATGGACCTCGGAAATTTTCGTGATCATCAAAATATTTCACACCGATCCGGTGACTTACGAAATCGAAGCTTTGGATGGAGAAGAGATCATCGGAAAGTTTTACAAACAACAATTATAGAAGACGAAGTTTTGATGAAGAACACAAAATTTTTTTTTATTTACTCTCTTTGACATTTTCTTGTTTACACACATATATATAAGAGAGAAAAAAAATAATACTAAAAAATAATTAAAAACTATTTTTTTAGATAAAGAAAGCAAGTTAATTAATAAACAAAAAAAAACAAACTAAAAATCCTTTAAAATGACAAATATACTAGATATAACACAAAGCATAGTGAAAGATGAAAGTATTCAAGAATATGAGGTTCACGAATACGAACCGGTAACCGGAACGAGTTTGAACAATGCGGGAGAGATAAGAATCAACGTCGAAACTCAAGATCTATTCGTACATCCTAGCGAGAGTTACATAGTGGTGCAGGGGCGTCTCACCAAGGAAGATGGAAGCGACTACGCCGACGACGACACGGTTACTCTAGCTAATAATGGCATCATGCATCTATTCAGTAACATAAAATACATGCTATCCGGACAAGATATAGAATCTGTGTTTCATCCCGGTCAGGCCACCATGATGTTCGGACTCATGACGTATCCTGATGATTTTTCGAAATCCAGAGGACTTAATCAGTTGTGGGTGAAAGACACCGCAGGCCCTGCTAGCGCAGGCGCCGCCACGATATTCGACTACATCGTCAAGACGTCCAGACCTAAAGGAACGTTTTCGTTCAGGATACCTTTGAAACACATCTTCGGATTCGCGGACGATTACAACAAGATCATGTACGGATTCAAACACAATCTGACGTTGATTCGAAAAGGAAATGATGACGCAATAGTGAAACTCACCGCGACCGATGAGGGTAAGATAACTCTACACAAGATATCGTGGTTCCTTCCGCAGTGGAGCCTTCGATCATGGAGAAAGCATGTCTATACAAGATCTTAGAATCCAAGAGTAAATTACCCGTGGGATTTAGAATGAGACAGTGCGACACAGCTAGCATTCCTCTCTCCACGAATCACTTCGATTGGAGATTGACGGTGAAATCTGCTTCCGAGAGACCGCGTTTCATCGTGGTTGTGTTTCAGACTGAGAGGGACGGGTCTCAGGAAAAGAATGCGTCGCTGTTCGATCACTGCCATTTGAGAAACATGCAAGTGTTTCTGAATGCCACGAGATATCCAGCAATCGATTACAATGCGTCGTTCGACATGAACAATTTCTCCAGACAGTACGGCGATGCCGCTGATTTTAGAAAGAAGTATCACGGTCTAGACGAATTGATGAGCAATTCTAACATATCTCCCGTTGAATACAAGTCGATGTATCCCATGTTCGTATTCGACGTCAGTAAACAGAGTGAACGACTCAAGAGTAGCGTGTTAGACATTCAGATCAAGATGCAATTCGATAGGAATGTGCCGAGAAAAACCGAAGCCTTCACCCTGGTCCTGTCGGACAGAGAAGTACAATTCGAATCAGATGGAAATAAGATGTCGATCATTCGATGAGAGACAAGTGTGTGAAAAAAAATAAAAAACAAAAAAAAATAATGTGTGATTATTAAAAACAAAAAAAAAACCAAAAAATAAATAAAGTAATGTGATCTAGAGAGATTGAACATCTTTCTAAATCTCATTACTTTTTTTTTTTGTTTTTTTTTGTTTTTAATAATCACACATTATTTTTTTTTAATTTATTATTTTCCACACGTTCACTGTTTGTTCAAAGGATCTAGTTCGATCAGTAGACTCACCACGGAAGTGGCGGCTTCGGGATTATTGGTTTTCGTGACAAAATTTATTCTGTCTCCGGCGTTCACTTTGAGAGGTGTGTCGAACGTGCTAACATTCGCGTGTTGATTCTCAGTCTTTTCGATGCTGTATCTCTTATCGCTCTCCACACCATTCACCATGAGATTGACGACCGCTCTGTTATTCAAATCCGAGGAAGCCAGACTCATTCAAAGGATTTCACCTCCCAGCGGCATGGGATATCCCACCTCACCATGTTTCGATCCGCTACCTCCATTTCCGAAAGACCACTCAGCTTTTCCCTCCTCTAAGGCGCTGGCCTCTTCAGCCCACACAGTGATCAATTGTCTAGCATATTTGACTTTCTCCACCACCGAAATCAGGGTGCAGGCATCCGTCATGTTCACGGGATCCGGTAGATTCGTGAGCGCGTGTCCACCCATGTCTAGTTTACCTTCCATGATGTCGCCCTTTCTCCAGACCGAGTTGTCATCCACGTACTTCCTGCTTACCATGCTGGAATCGAATTCGGGATCGTGATCGAGACCGAATAAATTGTGACCGTTCATGTTGATGCCACCCTCCATGGTTCCGCCAGATTCTTTGTTCAGGTAGAGATCGTCCACTTGCGATTCTAGGTATTCTTGCGATTGTATTACGGCAGAATCTACGTAGCCCTTGTTGACCGCGGTTGAGTCCGCATCCGTGTCGTCGATCTTTGACAGATTCAATATCTTGTGGAATCCCGCATTCAGATCCGATTTCATTTCTCGTCTGTCAGACTTTCTCTGTTCCAGATCTACGTAGTGTTTGGTCGCCACGTCCTTGGGATTCGTGGGAGTAGCCACGTTCGTTATCTTGTTAGAATTGGCATTCAATTCCGAGTGCATCGTTTTCAGAACGTATCTATTTCTCAGGTGTTCGCTGAATCTCGCGTGAGAGTCGTCTGCATATTTCTTGGTCGCGGCATCGGTGGGATCTATGGGATTCACGACGTTCACCAAACGTTTGGATTTCAGATTGAGATCGTCAGTCATGGTTTTATCCACGTAATTATCCAGCAGGATTCGTTCGAAATCGGCATTCCCCCTGTCGACGTATTTTTTAGTCGCAGCATCTGCGAGATCTGTCGGCTCGGGAAGATTGTAGAGCTTCTTATCGTTCATGTTCAAAGTTTCTTCTCGAGGTTCGTATCTCCGAACGTAACGTTCGTCCAAGTTGGCAACGTTGTAACCATCGTCGACTTCGAACGTCTTCCTCTTCTTTCTCGGGTTGACTTTTTTGTCGTCACTTCTACCAAATTTATCGACTGGCATGTTGTTGTGGGGTTTTTTGTTTTTAGAAAAATATCTTCAAAATGCAGTTTATTAAAAATGAACTATGTTATTTTATTTTTCGTTTTTATTCGATTAAAATTTTTTTAAAATAATTTTTTATCTTTATATATACTATAAAAAAAAAATCTCTCTCTAATGTAAATCATTGAGAATGTCTTGAAATCGATCTCCTTCAGACCATCTCTTGAGAACGTAGAGACACAGGTGACCGCAAAACACTTGATGTGGTGATTGCACTTGTTCCGTGTTGTAATGAACCATCGATTTGTTGAAATAGTTCTTTATTTCTTTTGGCGGCGAGATTCCGTAGCTGTCGAAATAATAATTTTTCTTCTTCCTGTTCTTCATCCACGCCATCCAGTGAGTGCCTTCACCCAATGAATCGTCTAGATTTAAAATTCTGCATTCCGATTGTCGAGGTCTTCTCTTCGGCAAGGCATCTCTGGAAAACACTCCTAAAAAATCTTCGATTTTCAAATCTTTTGCCGCATTCAACAGATCGATGTTGGATAGGGGTTCGTTGGGTAAGACGACACCTTCTACAGATATCTTTATTTTCTTATTCATAAATAAGTATATATTTTTTTTTATTTATTTTATTATAATTTACTAAAAATGACGTTATTTTTTTTTCTATTTTTTTCTTTTTCTTTTTAAACTAACTTTCTCGATGTCACTATCGATTTCCATAATTTTGTGTTCATCTAATTCTTCTTGATTTTCTGGAATCCTATCATCCATAATCGTATCTGGAATCTTATCATCAACAATCGCATCTAGAATCCAATCATCTCCATTCATATCGTCTAAAATTAGATCCAAAGTGCAATTTCCAAGTGCCAAAGTGCTTATTTTATCGTCTAACAAGAATCTCTTGTCGCCGTACGCCGTCAGCGAAATCTTGTTGACTATTTCGGTATACAAGTCGTGATTTTCACTTCAAATCGATTTCATAGTCTTATACACCGGATCACTTCCTAACAGACAATCTTTATACTCTTGGAAAGAGATGGTTTTCTTCACCACGCACGCTTTAACTCCTTTGCACTTCTTGATCTCTTCATTATCTTCTAGACGATAAGCATACAGTTTGGGTCTCAAGCCCACGAATTCGACGATCTGTTTACCGCAGCTCTCATCCTTAAATTTACCCAACACCTTCTTGTTGTCGTTCGAGTGAATGTTGGATGGGTGATCGACGGGATAATTGCTCGTGTCGAACCAATCGGCCACGTCCGGAGATATATCTCGGTAGACGTCTTTCATCTCTATCTCGTAAACTAAACTGTCCATGTCGGTGAACAGTAGTTTGGCTTTGTCAACAAATTTTCGTTTGACGTAATCGTAGTGAAACTCGTACATCAATCGCTTGCTGATATCTAAGATGATCGGTCTGAGATAATACGGTTTGTCGAACTTCAGGTGCGTCTTTTGCATGTGAACGGCCACTAGATTTTCGTCGAATATGGTTCGGTGTTTGTAATTGGGTTTCGCCACTAATTTTTTAGCTCTTTTCTCAGACGTGACGAGTCGAACATCGGTTATCTTCCTGATGTTTTCCATTGATTTGCCGTACACGCAGTTGTTCATGAGTTTGAAGAAATCTTTTTTGAAATCGTTCTCGGCTCGAGTTCTGAGATTCGTGTTGAGATCGATGTATTTTTTCATCCAAGGCTCTTCGTCGAATCGAATGATGCGATGTATGTCGACTAATTTCATCCCCTAATCGACGTACTGTTTCAAATTCTCGCTGTAGACGACGTAGTTACGTTTGTTAAATAAATTGGGAATGAGTTTTTCCTCGTCTCCTTCGTTCGGTTCCATTCGTTCGGGAGCCAGCGGATAATCGTTGTGTAGATCGTGTAATTCTTCCGGATAGTTCAAATCAACTTCTAAAATGCAAGGATAGTCTCTCCATTTTTGCATCTCTTCCGGTTCCTTCACCCATTCGAAATTTCCAATTGGTAAAGGATGACTCATAGCCCAACCGTACAGATTATTGGCATCCCAATACTGTATGTATTTAGTCGACCGTTTCAAATCGAAACCTTCTTTCATGTAAGGATTGTTAGCCTCAGAATATCTGTGAAAGATCATCGAGACGCCACCTCTCGCAGCCCTTTCGAACATGAGCAACATGTCCACGTCAGATAATAATTCCAATTGGACTTCGGTAGTCTTCAACAGAGCGTCCCACGCCAGACCAGGTGCAGTGAAATACCAAGCGGGATCCAGATCGTAATTTCGACGACAGACGTCTCGAAAATTTTCGAACACGTCTGCCAAGAGTAGAACGTCAGTCTTCAGATAGAGATCGTGATAATCTCTCATGGTTTTCATATCGAATGATTTCCACACGTTTTTGGCGTGTTCGTAATTCTCGTCGGAAATGTCGGATTCGTATAATTTTGAATAAAAATCATCTTTCGAAGGTAGTGCGGTGTCTTCGAATCTCTTTAGATCGTTCATGTAATCGTAAGGATAGACTCCTTTCCTCAACATGATGTCTACTCGTTCTCCGAAATGTTCGCTCGTGATTTTAAATTTATCCTTGCTCATGTTATCGACTAATTTTTCCAGAGCGGTCGACATGAATTTAAAACTGTCGATGAAATGTATGCATCTACGAATGAATTTCGTTTTTTCTTTCAATGTATTTCCATCAATTACTCTTTTCTTCTCCATGAGCTTCCATTTCGTGAAGGAAATGTATCTTTCTTTGCTGTTCACGATGCAATTTAATTCTTCGTGTGAGGTGCCGAGATTTTTCACGAACAGATGACTGTCGTAACCCAAGAGATTGTGAAACATCACCGGATAGAAAGTGGCGTCTCGATATTTTAAATTACACTTGCTGTGAGCCGGACCGCGATACAGACCCGTGTAATGATCGTGGTCTCTGACCTTCTTATTTTCCTCCGAATTCTCGTCGAACGATTGTCTGCATATGTGACATTCGGTGGCTCTGTTATTTTCGTCCTGCTGCTCTCGCGTGATGATCATTTTCGCTGGAGTTTTGAATTTGTCGTATAACATTTGAAGTTTCGATTCTAACTCTTCCACGAACCTTTGAGCCACGTCGTCATCTTCGCACTGTTTCGTGTAGGTGAAGGGACCCATGTCATGTTGCGAGTCGAAAGCGCATTTCACGTAAATGCAATAGCCTGAAGGTATGTGTTTTTGATATCTTTCGATGTAACTTTGAAGAGCGTTGGGTTGACAGGAACTCATTTTCACTGTGAAACATTCAACATACACGACGAATGGTACTTTTAACCTTCTATTGTGATTTTCAAACTTCACGATGGTGTTGGGTTTGGGCATTTCGACGGCGACACCTTGATTTTCGTTGCAATATTCCTGATGTTTCGCTAATGATTTTTTCGGTCTTAAATATGTTCATGCAGTTGCAACATAAACATATCTTATGTTTTTGTTTATTATTTTGTCTCGACAGTAATCGGCTCGGATGTTTAACCCAACAATAATGATGATTGTCACCATTCGAAATCAATAATAAAATAATCGTCTTTTCTCTTCTGCGATACGAAGTCTGTCTGAGAGGATAGATCGTTCGATTTTCATCGTCGTATCCTAGGACGTTCACCGCTATGGTGGTTTTTTGAGCCTCCAAACGTTCGATATGTTTTAACTCTCTTGGAAAAGTCACTCCGGTCCAATCGAGATTTTTAGAAGTTTCCTTGTAATGAGAAACTCTATCGGTGTGTATTTCGACAGGGTATAGAGCGGAGGTGACTGCCCATTTAAAACACTGATCATCTTTATTTCTCACGTTGACCACGGCGTGTTTCTTAGTCAAGAAATACGGTAATTCCAAGTAGGAAGATCCTTTCAACGGATTGTTTTTATTGATGTGAATTTCAAGTTTCAACACCTCATCGAACGTCCAATTACTACCTTCATGTTGATAATTCGCGAGAGACGTCAACATCTTGTCTTTCATCTTTTCGAAAATGTCGGATAGATCTGAACCTCGAAATACGGGTTCCACGTTAGATCTGAAATATGCATTTTTCACGATGCTCTCACCGGACTTCACGTCGATTTTATTCATTATGCAATGGAGTATCATCTTAATTTTTAATCCCATGTTCATGTCTTCGTGAAACAAATCCAATACTTCTTTATTCACCCGTTCCATGAACAATTTTCTTTCGACTTTCTTCAATGAGGGAATCACGTCGAAAGTTTTAAAAATGCCTTTGATCGCCCTCTCCCGTTCTACGGGTTTCGATTGGAATAGTTCCGCAACGAGTCGTGTTACATATTCTTCTCCTTTCTCTTCATCGATTGCTTGTTGAATTTCGCTCGATAAATCTCGTTTGTCTTGAATCTGAAGTGCATCACTCGTTTTCGTTTTAGTTTTTCTTTTCTTTTCTTTGGAAACTTGATGTTCTTCAACGGCTTTTCGTTTAGTCGTCTTCTTATTTTTCACAAGCAATGCATCTTTTGACATCGTTGCTATCGACATTTTGTTTGCCTTTCTAGCGTTTCGCAAATATTCTTGTATGACATCAATTTTTTTTGATTTAGTTCTATGATTTCTGAAATCTGAAATTTGTAAAAGTTTACAAATCTCGTTTAACTGAGGTATGGTTTTCTCATTTAAATTTACCATTGTTTTATCTGTTTGCTTCATTTGTAAAAACATTTTTTTTTTTTTTTTGAATTTTGTATTAAATAATTTGTTAAAAAAGTTTTGCTTTTTTACTTTTTTTATATATACATAATAGAAAAAAAAAAAAAGTTAAATTTTAAATTCAATTTTTTTTTTCTTTAATGTGTTTTTATTCAAAAACAATTTAAGACCGCTTTTATTTCTCGCTCGCAAACCGAACACGTTTTCGGAATGACATTCTCTACAGTAATGCAGGTGTGCGCACGGTAGAAACAAGACGTTTGCGACACCTTCGCAGACCAGACACTTGGTGGTGGACGTTTTACTCGGTTTGTTTTCAACGAGTGATGATAACTCATCCGCTTCCGACATGAATTTAAGGAGATGTTCTAAAGTTATGAATTGAGACAGGGTCTTGTTCGCTTTGTTTAACGCATTGTACAATTGTTCCTCGGTGTATCCGAGTTGTAACATATCCATCAATAATTTTTGTTTTTTATCTCTATCCCTCTCTTCGTCTTGGATTTCGATCAATCCCAACGTTAGGATCTTGTTCAAATAATCGCATTTGTCTTTTTCAATATTACTTATGTGTTCTAGTAAAGGTACGTCGTGAGGTTCCCAATTCATCAAATGTATGTCACAACAAAAACATTTGACTTTGTCGCCTCTACCCACGTAAACGAAACCCGCAGCGGCTAAATCTTCAGGTTTTTGAGCGAGATGCGAAGGCCAGTTTTTAAACGTTTGAAGTCTTGCATGTTCTAGACTATAATTCGGATGTTTGGACTTGATCATTGTTTTTTACCTCAAAATTGAGTTTGTAAGAATTTTTTTTTTTTAACTTTTATTTATATATAAAGAGAAATAAAGAGAAACTTTTTTTAACAAATTATTATTTAAATACAAAATTTAAAATATACATTATTTGCAAGAATTCATAAAAACCAAATAATCGATCATGACAACAACACCTAAAAGATGCCAATTGAAATTGAAACGAGACGAAAGGTATGAGAAATCCAGTTTTAATACCTATACATTACAACCACACGATCCCATCAAATTGAATGAGGTCGAGATGGTGGACTTCGAGCACTACTACCACAAATATCAAATGTGTTTGAAAGTGGATGAAGCCGCGCTCGATTTGTTTTACGAGTACCAAATCGAACTGCTGATTAATATCATCGTCGCCGAAGACAGAGATTTCGACGGGGTGATTTATTGTTGTCCTATGGAGATTACATATATCCAATAATCTCACCCGAACTTGTGAAGAAATTGGGTGGTGAGAGCGCATTCGCCTATGAAAAAAAAACTCAAAAGAGTAAAGATAAACATTCACACCATTTTCGTATGTGGAAAAATGACGAATGTCAGCTTGCTAATAACGGACTTGGAAATATAAACAATAGAGAGATTGAAATTAAAATTTAACTTTTTATATATATAAAGAGAAAAAAATTTTTACTAAAAAATTTTTACATTAAAGAAAATTAAAAATTAAAAAAACAATTTTTTTATATATGTAAAGAGCAAAAAAAAAACAAAAACTTTTTAAACAAATTATTATTTAAATACTAAATAATCGATCATGAAGACAACAACACCTAAAAGATGCGAATTGAAATTGAAACGCGTCGAAACGTATAAGAAATCCGGTCATAAAATCTATAGATTACAATGACACGATCCCATCGAATTGAACGAGGTCAAGACAAAGGGCTTAGAGCACAAATACAAGAAATATAAGATGCCTTTGAAATTGGATGAAGCCGCGCTCGATTTGATTTATGAGTACCAAAGCGATCTGCAGAACATCGTCATCGATAGAGAATTCGACAAGGACGATTTGTCATTGCCCTATGGAAATTACATATTTCCAAACATCTCATTCGAACTCGTGAAGAAATTGGATGGTGAGAGCGAGTTGACCGTTGTAAAAAAAACTCAAAAGAGTAAAGATAAACATTCAACACATTTTCGAAAAAGGAGAAGACACGAGTGTCAACATGCTAATAACGGACTTGGAAATATAAACAATAGAGTGATTGATTTTTAGCGAAGAAAAATGAAAAAAAAAAAAAGATCATCTTTAGATCTCATTACCTTTTTTTTTTTTTGTTTTCCTTCTTCTTCACTATCATCATAATATATTATAATAACGTTTCCTTTTCTCGAAGTTTTCAGCGTCGATTCTTCTTCTTTTTCTTTTTCTTTGTGATATGATACGATTATAATAACATTTTTGTTTATCCGAATCATAATTATGAACGAATGTTGTGCATCTCTTGGTAACACTCGCATTATTACCATTCTCTTCAGAAGGTAGTGGTGACCGTGGAAAGCATCGTCTCATTCTCAACCGTCTATCCCGTGCTTTATCTATCTCTTTCATTAGTTCTTTCCTTAGATATCCATCATTAGCGTCTAACCATTTTTTAAAAAATTTTTCGCTCTCTGGCTCGCGATGTTCATCATTATCGTCAAATTGTTTCTCCACCTTTTCATCCAGGTGATAAATTTGTTTCTCCACCTTTTTATCCATTTTAAATATATTATTTTATACTTTCTATGATTTTATATTTTATATAATTTTATATTATAATAACATATTCAAAATCGGTATGTTCTTAAATGGCGAATTCTCACCGAGCAACAAACCCTTGCCGAGTCGCGCAACGTTCCGTCCACTCTTCAGATAGAGACCGTTTCCTCTCAGAGAGTTGCCACCTCTAACGGGTTCTAGATACAATCCTTTACTGCTGTCATCTACGTGGACGCGACACACGGCTCCTCCCTTCTTCAAAAACAGTCCGCTGCCACCCATTAATTTCTCAACTGCCGAACTAGCGAGTCCCGTGAGAGCTCCCACGCCGAGAGTCTTTCCGAGAAAGGGTAGCGCCTTTGCGGCGAAAGATAATGCTTTTGCAGCTATTCCTGCCAATAGCGGTAGGAAACCACCTTTCATTCTCAAATTGCATCTCAATTGAGCAGGACTCATTCTCACCGTCAACCCTCTTCCATTGCGAATCGCTTTCTCCATCCTTTTGATTTGACTTCTGGTCCAGGCGATCGAATCCTGACCGCCTCTCATCAGATCTTCGTGAGTGAATTTGAATCTCACCGCCTCGCCTCGAGTTGTTAATGCTCTCTTAAGTTTCTTCCTCTGTCCTGCGGATATGTTCACGTTTTTAACCACGTATTCTGTCATAATTCTGTTTTTTTTTAAAAAATATATTTACTTCAATTGTTTCTTGTTTAATAATTATATTAAAATAATTTTGTAAAATTAATATTGCGTTTATTTTATTTTTGTTATCTATATATATAATATTTTTTTTTTTTTTTTGCTTTTATATTTCTCTTATGTGAAATCGTATCGTCACTCTCTCTCCGCGATGATCTAACAGTTCACCATTTTGATCCGTCAACGTGGTTTTGAGACTATACAACGTGTCTAAAATCACTGGTAGATAAACTAAATTTCGAGGTCGCTCCACGATCTTATAACCCGGCGACACGTTTGGAAAGAAGGAATAGATCGTTGGTTGAGTGCTACCATTCACGTAGCTTCCAGCAATCACGTCCACGTTCACCAGAATGCTATTGACTGCGAGAATGTCGACAGTATTTTCAGATGCCGCGTGGCCTCGATACATCTTTCGATCGAATCCCAACATCTTGCCTATAGAATCGTCCGTGTTGAAATCCACTCGAAAATTATCTTCCAAATCCAACATCGTCTGTAAGGTATTATGATTGGGAGCGAGACTGATCTTGTTGCTTCTCTTTCCATCCGTCTTCATTCGCGTCTGAATGTAATTGTTCAAATCGTCTATGTCATAACTCCCTTTGGGAATTCGAATCTCCAACCAATCCACTCCGTCAGAATACTTGAATGAGTTATTCTTTTCGGTGACGTTGGGAAAGGAATAATAAGTCTCCAGATTCACCAACGCCATCTCGTATCTTTTCTCTCTATTCAGTTCGATGGAAGGTTCGAATTTCGTAGCGAATCGAGTTGAATCGCCACTCACCACGATTTGAATGGATTGTTTCGCAGCCGTATTCTCGGCTATCCGTCCTAACAATTCTCCATGTTCGAACATTATATTTAATTTTATTTTTTTTTATTCAAAACTAATTATTTGAAGATTTATTATTTTTCTAATTTTTTTTTATTTTCACGCTCTATCTTATTATTATCATCGGAAACATAAAACTTGTCGAATCCGCACCGATATTTTCCGCGATTAAATTCGCTTGTCAAATCGATCACGACGAAATTGTAAAGTCCACCATCCCAAACCCTCTTGCAGAATCTCCTGAATTCCGCAGCGCTCATATCGTTTGCGATGTGATCGCCGTAGATGTGATTGAGATTCTTGAGATCTTGGCAAAAGAGACATAGAAAATTAGCGTTCTCCCTTATCGTCTGTCTGGGCAATCGAAAATAATTCTGCGACAGGTAGAAACAGTCCACGTTGCTGTGTCAATCCCTAATGTAATATGATTCTCATCGGTTCTGTCTCTCCAAAAGCAGATCGTCGAAAATCATGATATTCTTATCTTCCGATTTCAGTTCTCTAGGATCCGGAACGTCACTAGCGTTCTCATAAAATCGACACTCGACGTTCGAAGATGCATTTCTCTTCATCAGCTCCGTCGCCGCGCCGTCCAAAATGGTCGAGAGTGGAGCTCCACTCTTGTCGAATTCCTCCCTACTGTCAAAGATTCTGGCTATGACGTCCTTGGGCAATCTACGATCCATGCACTCTCGAAGCAATCTGTATTCAGGTTGAAACAAGCTCTTGCTAAACATGAACAATCTGTCATAATCCAACCAGTCGGGTCGGGACAACAGATTCATCAACAGATTGGTCTTTCCACAATTCGATTTTCCCACTATCAAACCTCTTATGCTCTTGGGAAAGAACTCGTTATTTGACCTCTTGGTCGCGGCATCGTTCCAAGACATATCTTTAATGTTCATCTTTGTTTTTATTTTGTTTGTTATTTTAGATTCTTTTCAAACACAAATTTTTTATGTTTTTTAAACTCTGTTGTTTTTAATGTTATTATTATTTATTTATATCGCACCGTCACAAGTTCTCTTCAATCCGGATCCACTCGTCATTTTATTTTGGCTAAATCTTGTATGGGCACCACAGCATCCTTAAAATCTTTCCAACTTTTCGGCGTTCGCTCTAACGCAGCTCGCTTCGCCGGCGGACTGATCAACTTGTCGATCAACGTGTCGGCTGCCCTCTTGCCAGCCAAAGAAGCTATCCTACCACTGGCTTCAGAAGCGGCTTTCTTACCAGCATCCAAAGCCATCTTCTTACCGACCTCAAACGCGGTCGATGCGAGTTTTCTACCCGCATTGCTCGTGAACGCTCACATTATAGAATCGACGATGCCAGAACCGCCTTGAATGTAAGTTCTGACGTATCCCCTGTTCTTTATCACCAACATATTTTATTTTTATGATATATTTTGTGCTTTTTCACTGGTAAATCGTTTTGTCGTTTTTAAATACTTTTATTATTCTAGTGTAAGAATTCACTGTTTTATTTTTGTTTGTTTGTTTGTTTTGTTTCTCTCTACTTATTATATACACATCAATCCTTCAATTCGTTCATCAGCCTTTTATACTGGTTTTTATTCAAAACCTTCTGTCTTAACAATTCGTCAGATATAGCAACTATCTGATTATCTAATCCCGTGTTACCAGCCCGTCTGCTCGCCATCAACAAACTCAATCTCTGAGACAGAGCGTCGCAATCGCTCGGAAGAAAAGTGGTTTTCACCCCTTCGCCGGTCACCGATTCGACGAACTTCTTGTTCATATCCCATATGGGTTTCACCACTTTCGTCCACTTGTAACCTCTGTTGGCTTTGGGTCTCGTCTCTCTGGCATCGTTATTTCTCTTCATGGCGTGGGTCTGGTCCAGAATGTCTCCATAATTGTCGAAATCCTGTTCCGTGTAATCGCCGGGCTTGTCGTAAAGGAGCAATCTCCGCAGACCATCAGTTACTTTATATTTATTCAAACCCATGATCAATTCATCATCATCCATTTCCACTTCTGTGTCGCCTATAAAAGTTCTACCGTCAGAATCCTTATAAATTCCATACGACTGATCTCTCTTACCGCCATCATCATCAGACGATGCGATGCTACTAGTGGTGATAGTCGAAGCCGTATCGTCACTCTCGCTCAAATCTGTTTGAATTTTCGTGGGAACATAATCCAGTGTAGATTGAACGGAATACCGATTTCCAAAACTAGGAGGCAACGAACCCATTCTCAAAGAACTCTCCTTTATGGGTCTCAATTCTTCAACTATCTCCTTCCTGCTTCGCTCTTGACCCTCCGTCACGGGTTTAAATATTTTTGTTGCTTCGCGTCTGAGTTCCATCTCACCAAGACGTCTGCTTCTGTCAGCAGACTGAATGCTCTTCTTAGCACGTTCATACTCGCCTAAAATTAAATCTCGGCGTCTAGGATCCATCTGTAAAAACATCTTTCGTTTTAATTGTTTTTATTATTTTCAAAATTAAATGTTTAATTATATTTTTTGTTATGTTTTAAGTAATAAAAAACTCTTTCCGTCTTAATAATAATAATCTGAAAATATTCACATCTCAACTGACTGTGTTAATTGAAGTTTAAAAATACGTTTAAACAGTACAGGACAAACCAGTTTCTGACTTAATGCATTTTGACAGTAGTTTTTACATTTGTCAAAAGATTTTTCATTCACACATCAATTCACTGAGTGTCGAATTAAGAGAGAATCCTTTTGATGACTGCGATTGCTATCATGAATATATTAAAAATTTTACCACTCAAAACCTAATTGAGCGGAAAATGCGTTTTAAACATTCCGGATAAGTGTTTGACTTTTTTTTTTTCGAACGAACGCTTAACAGTCAATCTCTCTCATCAAGACAAAATACGAATATCTATTACAGATCATCTCTTTCGAACAAAAAAACCCTCAAAACTCAATTTCTATCCGTCCCATCAAGAGAAAACATGAATGTCTATAATACAGACCATATTCGCAAATTTCCAACACATCGACGACAACAACACTCTTCGTTCAGATCGAGTTTTTTACGAGAATCGAGCGATCCGATCGCTCGATCAGCTGAGTTTTTGAGAATTTCTCATAGTGGGGGAATTCTCCTAATAATGTCATAAATGGGAAAAAAACCCCCACTGCCTCAAAACAATTGTGGGTTCTGGACCATCTGTCTCAACACAATTGCGGGTTCTGGACCGCTGGTCTAGAGTCCCCAAAACTGTTTTTTGATGATGACCCAGAATTTTTTGCTTTTGTTCACGTTCGCCAACGATGGATCGATGGTCTGATCTGCGATGGGAACGTCGACGAAAAATTATGTACAAGATACAAGCGAAGATGTACAATTTCACCCTTTTTTAAAAACGCGCGTTCACCACGAGTATTTGAACGTTAAAAGTGCGATCTAGGAGTCACAACTGTACATGGGGGGCATTCAAGACCATGTACAGTTTTTGTGAACAAGCGTGTGATTTAACACTGAATTCCACGTTGGTGAACGCATCGTGTGCGTATGTTGTACACGTACATGTACAAGTGGTCGTAGATCGGCCTTTATTACCTACTTCCGTCCGAGACGACCGGCGTTGTGTCCTTGGGCAAGGCACTTTATCCAGGTTGCCTACATGGGGGCACGATGACGCCGTGTACTAAGGCGTACTGCACGTCGATGGTGCATATGTCTTCAACCTCTGTAACCCTGCTTGACCGAAGCTTGAACAGAGTTAGAATGTTGAGGAGCTGACAGTTGCTCGTCGAAGCTCGGTGCTTCTCTCTGGGTATTCCGGCTTCCTCCACCCATAAAACTGTCACGGTCACGATCAGCCATTGTGCATAAGTGTGTGACCTTAAACAATAATAAATAAATAAATAAATAAATAAATACATTTCACCCCAGGCATTGATTACCAGATTCTATTTTACTAGTAAAAATAAAGTTTTTACAAGCTTCGTTCCATTTCTCGGGGTTCCCACGTAACTGAGTTCAAATATCATTCATTTTATTATTTACACTTCACTTCATGCGACGAATAATCGGCATAGTCAACGACATGCCGTACAATAGATATAATGTTTTATTATATACCTATCAATGATACACTGTTTTTTTCACCCATCAAGTCCTGATCGCCGGATCACACTGAGTGGTTTGCAGATTCTGTATCGGATGGTTGGTCTAGAACGAGGACGGCACTGGAGAACGTCCATTGAGTCTGCCCAGGTCACCAACCGTTTCTAGGTGGGCTTCACTTGTGTAAATAAACACTATCAAATAGTTCTAGTTACTATTGTGCGTTATTTCCCCGTATATTTATTTCTCGTGTGAAAGGCGAATTTCCAATAACGGTATATAATAAACAGATCAGTATGGCAGTAAAGTGATCTGGTTTGTCACATTTTATCTCACTGACGAAGTCAGATCGCCGGATCACACTAGCCGCTGAAGGCGGCTTGTGTGATCCGGCAATCTGACCTCGTCAACTTGACGGAATACGACAGACCATATCACTTTGCTGTCATAATAATCTCTATTTATTATATGACTACAAATTTTCTCCTTAAAATACCACTAATGTTTGCCTATCAAATCCTCGTTGTTAGAAACTATAACTGATTCATAGCCGTTTCAGTGTTGTTTAAAATCCGTATCAGTATGGTTTGAATCTAGGTCATCAGAAGGGACGGAACTATATATGGCGTGTTCGTATAAACCTTACTAAATACTAAAGTTATTTAAATAATATTTAGTATATTTTCGATGGGGAGTGTAGGTATTTATTTATTTATTGGTGCTTAATGCCACATCAGCAGCTAAGGCTATATCGTGGCGACAAAACGGTAAAAAAAGGTAAAACATGTCATTCTGAATTACGAAGGGAAAAGATTGATTAAAAATAGTAAAGGCGTACGGGTGACTGCATTTCGCTTCAGTGGAGTGATTCGGCAGTGGATTGATGGCATGTGATGCACGATACATGTCATATAATAAACAATATTATCGGTTTAGTAAAATGATGCGGCAGCTCGTTTGATACTCGAAGCGATACTACGACCCATATCACTAAACTGAAGCGATAATATGTATTTATCTAACAATCATCAAGATTTTGGCCTAAAAACCACGAGAAACGGTACGTATCACATAATGTGTTCCGATTCCGTATCATATAGATGACTCATTCTGATTCCGTATCATATGGACGACTCGCTTCCGGGAACGCGACGGGCTATCATAACAGGCGCATGGATACATTCTATGTGCGTTTCAGTGATCTACTCAGCCGATCGCTTACAGAACAAAACAAAAGTCCTTGCATTTATCGACAGAACTATTAATAGCCAATGAACCCTCGCCCCCACCCCCACCCCCACAATAAATAGAAGCTGCACAGTCAATATTACACACTCGTAAATTCAAGCGTATCATCATAGGAAGTGACACTGAGAGCGAATAATTTGACAACCCAACTTTGAAAATTGGCGTGACCGCGTTACTCATTGTTAGAGTGCCCAAAAAACTTTTTCTCGCCCAACATTATGTCCGAAAATTGTATTAAAAATTTAACATTTAATCTGTTTATGTGACAGGATTGTTAAATACGTGAATTATCATGATAATGTGCATGTCCTGTGATTTGCATCAGATTCTCGGTGGTGTCACAAAATGGGATCACAACTCGCCACCTCAAATCTGATAGTCGAATGTCCTCGCATATTCCATGCATACTAAAAGGGTGCGTTGTTTCCGTAAATCGAACGTCCCAGCATACTTCACACTAAAAGGGCGCGTTGTTTCGGTATGTCGAACGTCCTAGCATATTCCACACTAAAAGGGCGCGTTTTTCGGTAAGTCGGACATCCTAGCATATTCCACACTAAAAGGGTGCGTTGTTTCGGTAAGTCGAACATCCTAGCACATTCCACACTAAAAGGGCGCGTTGTTTCCGTAAGTCGAACGTCCTAACATATTCCACACTAAAAGGGCGCGTTGTTTCGGTAAGTCGAACGTCCTAGCATATTCCGCACTAAAAGGGCGCGCTGTTTTCGTAAGTCGAACGTCCTAACATATTCCACACTAAAAGAGCGCGTTGTTTCCGTAAGTCGAACGTCCTAGCATATTCCACACTAAAAGGGCACGTTGCTTCCGTAAGTCAAACGTCCTAGCATATTCCACACTAAAAGTGCGCGCTGCTTCCGTAAGTCGAACGTCCTAACATATTCCACACTAAAAGGGCGCGTTGTTTCCGTAAGTCGAACGTCCTAACATATTCCACACTAAAAGGGCGCGTTGTTTCCGTAAGTCGAACGTCCTAACATATTCCACACTAAAAGTGCGCGTTGTTTCCGTAAGTCGAACGTCCTAACATATTTCACACTAAAAGTGCGCACTGTTTCCGTAAGTCGAACGTCCTAGCATATTCCACACTAAAAGTGCGCACTGTTTCCATAAGTCGAACGTCCTAGCATATTCCACACTAAAAGTGCGCCCTGTTTCCGTAAGTCGAACGTCCTAACATATTCCACATTAAAAGTGCGCGTTGTTTCCGTAAGTCGAACGTCCTAACATATTCCACACTAAAAGTGCGCGTTGTTTCCGTAAGTCGAACGTCCTAGTATATTTCACACTAAAAGTTCGCACTGTTTCCGTAAGTCGAACGTCCTAGCATATTCCACACTAAAAGTGCGCCCTGTTTCCGTAAGTCGAACGTCCTAACATATTCCACATTAAAAGTGCGCGTTGTTTCCGTAAGTCGAACGTCCTAACATATTCCACACTAAAAATGCGCGTTGTTTCCGTAAGTCGAACGTCCTAGTATATTTCACACTAAAAGTGCGCACTGTTTCCATAAGTCGAACGTCCTAGCATATTCCACACTAAAAGTGCGCGCTGTTTCCGTAAGTCGAACGTCCTAACATATTCCACACTAAAAGTGCGCGCTGTTTCCATAAGTCGAACGTCCTAACATATTCCACACTAAAAGTGCGCACTGTTTCCATAAGTCGAACGTCCTAGCATATTCCACACTAAAAGTGCGCGCTGTTTCCGTAAGTCGAACGTCCTAGCATATTCCACACTAAAAGTGCGCACTGTTTCCATAAGTCGAACGTCCTAGCATATTCCACACTAAAAGTGCGCCCTGTTTCCGTAAGTCGAACGTCCTAACATATTCCACATTAAAAGTGCGCGTTGTTTCCGTAAGTCGAACGTCCTAACATATTCCACACTAAAAGTGCGCGCTGTTTCCGTAAGTCGAACGTCCTAACATATTCCACACTAAAAGTGCGCGCTGTTTCCATAAGTCGAACGTCCTAACATATTCCACACTAAAAGTGCGCACTGTTTCCATAAGTCGAACGTCCTAACATATTCCACACTAAAAGTGCGCACTGTTTCCGTAAGTCGAACGTCCTAGCATATTCCACACTAAAAGTGCGCACTGTTTCCATAAGTCGAACGTCCTAGCATATTCCACACTAAAAGTGCGCCCTGTTTCCGTAAGTCGAACGTCCTAACATATTCCACATTAAAAGTGCGCGTTGTTTCCGTAAGTCGAACGTCCTAACATATTCCACACTAAAAGTGCGCGTTGTTTCCGTAAGTCGAACGTCCTAGTATATTTCACACTAAAAGTTCGCACTGTTTCCGTAAGTCGAACGTCCTAGCATATTCCACACTAAAAGTGCGCGCTGTTTCCGTAAGTCGAACGTCCTAACATATTCCACACTAAAAGGGCGCGTTGTTTCCGTAAGTCGAACGTCCTAGCATATTCCACACTAAAAGGGCGCGTTGTTTCCGTAAGTCGAAGGTCCTAACATATTCCACACTAAAAGTGCGCGTTGTTTCCGTAAGTCGAACGTCCTAACATATTCCACACTAAAAGTGCGCGCTGTTTCCGTAAGTCGAACGTCCTAGCATATTCCACGACTTTTGTTAGAAAGTGTATAGTGCACGGGAATTATGCACGGTTATTTTTAAAACACTCAGTAAGTGACATTATCTGAAATAGTATGGTACCACTTAGAGACGGGCGGTATTGGAATTTTGAGTTTGGTATCGGATTCGGTATTTTTTTAAGGGGTATACCTCGGTATCGGTTCGGTATTCGGTATCCGACTTGACTGAGATTTGCAGATAGTAACAAAGGGGAATCCACACAAGAAAACTACAGAATAAGTTGTTCTTGTACCATTCTACCACAGCTCCGCAAATGCCACTGCCAATGAGCTCAACATTGGCATTCTTTTACGAACACAAAACATATCTACAGTAATTTTGTAACTTATACTAAACACTCCTTAACCTTTGAAGGCCTATTTGAGGCGTCTGCAGTCTCAAGGCATGTGCCCTGACCATGCCATCTTCAGGAGGTCCTGCTGACAATAAACAAATCACATCGGCAACAGACAGACAAGACTTGACTAGAAATCACGGCTAAGCAGCTGGATATGTACAGGTTGTAGTCTAGTGAGAATTCTGGACAATTGCCCAGGTCCCCGAGGGTTAACAAAACTGAAAATAAAATCAGCCATTTCGTTCATAAATAAACCCTTCAACTGCTATCAAGTCTCAACAGGGCCTTATGAATAGTGAATGTAGGAAAATGTGAAAATTCAGACGGTTTCGGTGTTTCACCCTTTACCCAATGTAACGGCCAAAATCGGCGAGCGCTATTCTCAAAAATCGCCAATTAATTTTCATTATTTTTTAATTGTTTTGTCTCAAAAACATAGGTTATGACGCCTCGATGGAACGAGCTCGTCATAACCTATGTTTTTGAGACAAAAAATGAAAAAAATGAGTTTTTCAAGAATTTTTTTGGCAAGTGTCGTATGCTTTCCGTGTTAGATAGAGAGTTAATGATTTATTCGCTTCGTTTTTTTGGTGTGCCCATGATATCGGTACCTGTTCGGTTTTCGGTATATTGCCCATCTTTAGTACCAATCAGCCAGGGAATGGAGAGTCACGGAAGATATCTAATATATAAATGCGAACGTCTGTATCTCTCTCTCTATCTTTGTTCCGGGTGATCTCCTCCGTTTCTCGACCGATCGATCCCAAATTTTGTACACTGGGGTAATTCGTCCCTGCGAGTAACATGGGGTGGGTGCCGTTCCCATGCAGGGTGACCTTGACCTTGAAATTGATGACCTTCACCTTTTACTTCGAAAACGGCTGAGCCAATCGGGCTAAAATTTCATATGTGAGGGTATATTGACCCATCGATCATTTTGACTTTATCGGGGTGTCCGTGCGGTGTGACCTTGACCTTGTCCTTCAAACTGGTGACCTTGACCTTTTTTTCGAAAACAGCTGGGCCGATCGGACTAAAATGTCATATGTGCGGGTATATTGACCCATCGATCATTTTGACTTTATCGGGGTGTCCGTGCTGTGTGACCTTGACCTTCAAACTGGTGACCTTGATATATCCCTCCGTTTCTCGAACGATCTGATATAACCATCTTCTCCCGTGCAACGCCGGGTATTCACCCGCTAGTAATGTATAATTCTAATATATAAATGCGAATGTCTGTATCTATATCTCTCTCTATCTCTCTATCTATCTTTGTTCCGGGTGAACTCCTCCGTTTCTCGACCGATCGATCACAAATTTTGTACACGGGGGTAATTCGTCCCTGCGAATGACATGGGATGGGTGCCGTGCCCGTGCGGGGTGACCTTGACCTTAAAATTGATGACCTTGGCCTTTTATTTCGAAAACAGCTGGGCCGATCGGGCTAAAATTCCATATGTGCGGATATATTAACCCATCGATCATTTTGACTTTATCGGGGTGCCCGTGTGGGGTGACCTTGACCTTAAAATTGGTGATCTTGACCTTCTATTTTGAAAACGGCTGAGCCGATCATATCTGAGGGTATATTGATATAACCATCTTCTCCCGTGCAACGCCGGGTAACACCCGCTAGTTCACTAATAAATATCACAACATCAGAACATCAGATTTAGCATGCAATATCGTGCATAGGATAACAAATTTCTGCGATGATGTTCTCACAAAACGACTAAAGAAGCATACGGTTTTTTTACAAACTGCTCCAGATATCACCCGGGGACTTTAAAGATAGGGGCAATATGCTGTCATTCAGTTCTCGACGTATTATCTAAAGGGAATCCATATTAAAACAGATTTTCTTCTTGAAAACCTATGAATGATGAATAATATTCTTTTGTGTAATTGTACCAACTATCAATATATTTTTTTTATATATCTTTCTTATGGATTCATTTCGGAGAGCAACGGAGAAACTTTACAAAATATTGGTCGAGATGATAGAAAATCTTAGACGAGATTTAACCCATTGAGACTTTAATTATCCTGACGTTCAAATGTCGCAGGGAATTCAGTTTCTTCAACGTTTTTCAATTTGCCACGTCAAACGACGGAAAGTACAAATAAAAAGATATTTTTCACGTTAGTGATTATCTGGTTGGGGGATAGATTATTTTTGGTGGTCTGTATTTGTTATTCAATTCTTGTTTTATTACAAATTATTGGAGAGTGCCCCACATGCACTCTCCAATAATTTGTAATAAATCAAATTTATATAATTTAATCATTTGCCCCCGTTTCTGCGTTTGATTGGTTGAAAGCATACAGCCTGAGAGTCGGCAAAATCGCATAAACGAAATCACGTAATGATTTGGAATGTCTACACGTTCGCACATCCGGTCCAACTTTGAACACTCTGGAAACCCCGCCCACTCAATCCAATTGTTACCGTGAGGGCGTGACGGCAGACTGAGAGATGGATAACAAGCTTGTAAACAAAGATCAATGATCGATTTTTCCTCGCCTTCAATCAGCGAGAATATAATGATAATTTCTCGGGAACAATTGAATTTAATAAAATATACCGAAGTGGGAGACGAATAAAAGATCATACATCCAAACATGATTTTGGGGGAACTTAAAAATGTTTTTAATGATATTGTTACGTGACTTTCTAAATATCTGTCGTCTGCGATCGAAAATCAAAACAACAAACAATTTGACAATGATTGACGTGACCCGTTTGTGGCACACTTTCCTGAGTTTGACTGTTGTCTTTTGAGAAAATTAAAAGTTTTTCGTTCACATACACGTAGTTTTTATATTTTAATATTACCGCCGGATTAAATTATAAGAAATAACTGTTGTTTTCCTTCGGTTTATGCGATATAAACCTAAACTTTTCAGCACAAGCTTAATCATAACTCGCTACGCGAGTTATGGAGCTTGGGCTGAAAAATTTCGGTTTATATCGCATAAACCGAAGGTAAACAACAGTTATTTCTTAAATAAACAAAATATTATTTCTGTTTGACTGAATATGAAATATAAGCAAGGAAAGTGTTGGCTTTTGGTCTGGTATACTCTTTTTTTGAAAACTCTGATGGTGGCTTCTGGCACTCAACCAGTTAAGAAGTCTTGACAGCAGGATTATATTAGTATTTTAAGCTTCGATAACATTTGGCTCAACGGTTGTAACTGTGCACTATTCGGGAGAAAATAGGAATTAAGGTTAAAACTCATAATAACAAAACAAATGACCACAAAGTATGTTGGATTTCGTACGTCATAAGACGTACAAAAGTATCAAAGGGTTAATATATACGTACTCAACGTCACCTCGCCTCACTAAGGGACTCAACCTCTTACCTAGCGCTGCTAACAGCGACACTAAAAAAACTAAACACTTTTTTTCACTTTTTGCCTCCAAAACATATCTTAGGAAACCTCATTGAAACGAGCTCGTTTCAATGAGGGGTCATAAGCTTGGTTTCATGGGCGAAAATTGAAAAAGAAATAGGAATGCCAATTTTGTGGATAGCCTAACGCTGGCAATGTATGGACGTTAAGGGGCTAAACATTGCTAACATACAGCAAGGGGGATTAGCACCTCAGTGCTCTAGTTCGGCGGACTGAAGTATTGAGTTTGAAATTACAATGTGCTCCAGTCAAAAAAAAATATATCAAAAGTGTTCATTCTTAGAGGCACATTTCCATATTCAGATTTGCTTTGTATGGGTGTAAGGGCGATCGAACTATTTTTATTGCGGCTTTAACGGCACTTTCGACAGCCAGAGCCAGAGTCACCCCAAGCAGAACAGTTTTACGGGTGGAGGAAGCCGGAGTACCCAGAGAAACCACCGAGCAGCGTTGGGCAACTATCGGACTCCCTTACGTATTAACTCCGCACAAACAGGTTTAGCATTGGTTGAAGATAAGTACACCATCGACGTGCAGTGTGCCTTAGTACACGGCGACACCATACCCCCGCGTGGGCAATCGGTATTAAGTGCCTCACCAAAGGACACAACGCTGTTACCCCTGGTGGGGATCGAACTGCGGACCTTTTCGGTTTGAAGTCCAATGTCGTAACCACTTAGCTACCGTGCTCCGATCGAAATAATAGAAAGCCTATCATAAAAGTGTCATGCCAATAACCAGAATAGATAATTTACTGTATCAGTCTCCATTTATGGTCTGCTGCTTAACACAGTCTTCAAACTGGCGGGGGTGCCCTAACCCTTTTTTAAGCCTGTGTATGTTATGATTCGTCATCGAACGATTCTGCCGGATCGTAGGTATGAGCAACGGTTCATCGCATGTCTTTTTTCACTTGAAATCAACTGAGACAAATACATTTAACTGAAGTAAAATACATACAAAAGTACCATTATTACGTACAAAAAGATTAGTTATGTAAACATGGGTAATTATTTATGAAACCGATTAGATTATAAGGTCTCTTTTCATTAATTTACTGTAACATTAACTGAAATGAATCGAGACCATCTCGCCCCGTTGATTGCGTACGTAAACATTGAATAAAGGGAAATCACTCCAGTCTGTTATGATAAAAGTTAACACCTTACCCAAACAACGTCAGCTTTCTAATATTCGCTGTACAACAACAAATTTTAAAATGATTCGAATGAAGCGATTTTTTGGTCCAATTCAATTTTACCTGTGTAAGAACGGGACATATACGTTATTCTGTTTGTTGACAGGGGACATGGTCTCACGTTTCCTGCATGAAATTTATATTCAACCTCGGCTGACGCCTCGGTTGAATATAAATTTCATGCAGGGAACGTGAGACCATGTCCCCTGTCAACAAAAAGAATAACTTATAAAGTTGTGAACGACAAAAAACTGATTTATTTATTTATTTTTTGGAGTTTAACGACGCTTTCAACTGCCAGGATCGCCTGGTGTCGGGCTGGTGTCGGGCTGTTTTACGAGTGGAGGAAGCCGAAGCACCCGGAGAAAAGCACCGAACAGGGGCGCGTAACTGTCAGACTCAGCAACATACTAACTCCTGGTTGCACTTATCTTCAACCAGGATTATCATTGGTTGAAGATAAGTGCAACATCGAGGTGTAGTACGCATTAGAACACAACGCCACATTGCCCCCACCGAGTTGCCCAGTGACACAAGGCAGAACCGCGGACCTTTCGGTTTTCAGTTTAACCCTTTACCTAACCTAACGGCCAAAACCGGCCAGCGCTATTCTCAAAAATCGCCAATTAATTTTCATTATTTTTTTCATTTTTTGTCTCAAAAACATAGGTTATGACCCCTCGCTGGATCGAGTTCGTTCCAACGAGGGGTCATAATCTATGTTTTTGAGACAAAAAATGAAAAAAAAAATAGTTATTCAAGAATTATTTTTGCAAGTGTCGTCTGTTTTTCATGTTAGGTAAAAGGCTAATGCCAAAACCACTGAGCCACCACGCTCTCTGACAGAAACTGATAAAACTTCATTGATCTTTCAACAAGAAAAACTGGAAATCGCTATTCACAAGACTTTATGAATATTTTATGATTCCACCTGCTAGTGGAGAATAGGAAGTAGATATCACATAAATTTGAAACGGGCCTTTGGGGTGTGGTAATAGGTTGAGATATTCAAATATGCTATGCTATGTCAGATTAAGTTCGGCATGAGGAATCTTTGGAGTAGTAACAAACAGATATGCCATTCACCAGCTTAAGGTGAATCCTTTCGATTGTACAAACATCATTCCATAGGAATCAAGCTTTATGCGGAATGTCAACTTTGGATTAAAATGTATTAACCTGAGCAGACCAAATGTGCAATTTGCTTTTTAGTAGAAGGGAGTGTGGAGGACAGATCCCAAGTAAGCGTCGGACAGTGTCATCCCTGGATACAGAGCGGGAGGAGTTACTGCATTGATTGATCAGTAGCCATCGTGGGGGGGGGGGGGGGCTGTATACAGCTGGGTTGCTGGAACGTCAGCACAAAACGTCATAACTGAATCTGCCCCCCACCCTCTCCTCCAAGATGGCGTCGGGACAATCAATGCGGCTACCGTCAGCGCTTAAAATCTTTCACATTATCGAACATCAAACGAAAGCCAAGCACGAAAACTAGTAATTTGGTATAACTTTCTAATAATAACTATACTATGTGTTGTAAACATTCAGTTTGCATTCCGTGAAAAATGCGCACATTTTAGCAACATATTCATTTTTACTGACATAAAAATATATTATACAACCCTTTACCCAATGTAACTGCCAAAAACCGGCCAGCGCTGTTCACAAAATCGCCATACCATTTCCGTTGGGAGGGGGTTGGGGGGGGGGGGAGCATGATCTAGGCTTTTGACACACAAATGGAAAAACAAATTAGTTAGTCACGGATTTTGTTTGCAAGTGTCGTCGGCCTTTCGTGTTATGTAGGGTTAAAAAACAATCAAAAATGAAAGACCATGGAGAAAAAGTTTTTGTTGATCACTTTGCTTATTAGAACAATTGTCACCCCCTCTTCAGATGGCGGGGAGCGCGGTGGCTCAGTAGGTAGAGGTGCAGGCTGCAAGCCGAGAGGTCCTCGGTTCGAATCCCATCTGCGGCAACCGCGTTGTGTCCCTCGGCAAGACACTTCATCTTCATTGCCCGCGTGGGGGCACGATGACGCCGTGTACTAAGGCGTACTGCACGTCGATGGTGCGCATGTCTTCAACCAATCTAACCCTGCCTGTGCTGCAGTGCGGAGTTACGATGTTGGGGAGCTGGCAGCTGCTCGTCGTTGCTCGGTGGTTCTCTCCGGGTACTCCGGCTTCCTCCACCCGTAAAACTGTCACGGTCATGATTAGCCATTGTGCATAAATATGTGACCTTAAACACCAATAAATAAATAAATAATAAATCTTCAGATGGCGGCAGGGGGTGGTATTTTCAATACGAGACCACTAAGTGTTCGTGAAATCCAGTTGTATGGAGATAAGCATATCTTTTTTCACAGACATCAAACTATATTCTTCTAAAAACAATCTGAGATCGCGAGACGTACCTAAACTCAACTTTATCAAGAAAATTCATTTCGTCGGTCATTGTCTATTTATACAAGTTTATAAAAACTAATACACACCACAAGTTTGCGAAAGGTGGGGCAAATATCTGTTTTTGACCAATGAGCGTTCTTGTAATTCAGTTGTTTTGAGATCAGAGTGATCTACCAAGATTCAAGGGATTGTTTTTGTTGGCAGCTAAACTTTGTTAAAAACACGAGAACAAACGAAGTATTCAGTAGAATATAAAATTCGTTTTTATCCTACCGATATTTATGAAACTTATCCGACTTTTCCATTCTGCCTTCGGCGTTCTCAATATTAACTCTGTTTCTGATGTTAAAATACTGAAATTTCAAACAACAAATATTTCACATAATGCAACTGGGAATTTAATAAACTCGGCCTTGTTTCAATCTCAATGAACTATGTCAAAAGATAATTGATTGATGAACCCTCTGCACACTGATGTCAAAAATACCAATATTTCCGACAGCAAATATTTCCTTTTATGCACCTAGTAATTCACCAATTCAGTCTTGTTTGACAAAACTCAATGAGCTCTGTCAAACCAGACTGAATTGGTTAAATTATAAAGTGCATTATGGGAAATATTTGTAACTTGAACTTTTCATATTTAGACATCAGAGTGGAGAGGGTTAAATTACTTGTTGCATTATGATTTATGTCAGTATTTTGTGACATGGTTTTCATCTTCAGGTTGGATGACCTCGGTGGATGACCTCGGATGTGACGTCATGTCACGTGACCTAGTGGCGTCATGTTGGGTTGTCATGGTAGTCCACGTGAGCGGCCATCTTGTGACGTTATTGCCACAATGATACGCGGTGTCAGTGTGCATGCGCACCGCGTGTTGTTAGGGTGACACATGTTTCCGTAATCCATTTTGTATATTGGAGATCGCCATCTTGGTTTCTATGGTAGCACGTGGTTGTTATGTTACTCAAAACCTTATTATAGGGCCAAGAGGCCTCTAAAAAGTATGTTCGATTGAATAGGAGTAAATCTAATTACCACAAACAATCTGACAATCCTTCCAAATCACCAAATCACCCCCAAACTACCGAAACGGACTTTATTTGATACGGATTTCTCCAGAATTATTTTAGTAGAGTAGCACGTACTGCTATAAAGAGCGTTCGATTTCATAAGAGTCAAGTGAATTAATTATATAATTACCAAATAAACCCGACAATCCCTCCAAAACTACCGAATCGGACATTATAAGGGTGTGTAATAGTAGCACGTACTGCTATAAGTCCGAGTAATCTCCTGGGGATAAGTTCGATTGAACTAGAGTAGTTTGTTGGTTTGGATAGTTTGGGAATCATCGGTTTCTATCTCCTTTTGCATATAATTGACCCTATTCTGACTATACCAGCAGTCACTCTAGTCCTAGTTATCTCTGGACCTGTCCTGACCTCTGCCATGGTCCAAGACTCAGAATCACAGGTGCTTCATTTGTCGTAAACTGTACCTAACCATACAAAGTTTTCTCGCTTGTGCACAACGAAGGCCTCTACGATTCTCAAACGCAAAAGACAATCGAGCAGTAACTGGAACATGTATTACTTGAACAACTCGAATCCCATAGGGCAAATGAACTGTAGAGCAATTGCTCGATCTAGTGACTCCACTTACTGCTCTACGACTCATTTTGGAAAAAAGGGGTGTCGAAGGCCAGTCGTTTTCAAAAAGGGATTCCGTAAGTGGGATACCTAGAAACTCGGTTGGATGATTTCCCTTAATAAGCTATCGAGCAATTGCTGAAAAGTCATTGCTCGAACGACTCGAATCCCATCGCTCAAATGAGCTTTTGCGCAATTGCTAGACCTAGTGACCCCTTCATCTTACTGCTCGAACGACTCGAATCCCCTCAAGCAAATGAGCTATAGAGCAATTGCTCGATCGAGTGACTCCACACACTGCTCTGCGACTCATTTCGGAAAAAAAGGGATTCCATGACCACAGTCGTTTCCCAAAAAGGGATTCTGTAGGGATTACACAAAAGGGATTTCGTAAGTGGGATACCTAGAAACAGGATTAATTATTTCCCCAAATAAGCTATCGAGTAATTACTGAAAAGTCATTACTCGAACGACGCGAATCCAATCGAGCAAATGAGCTATAGGGCAATTGCTCGATCGAGTGGCTCCACATACTGCTCTACGACTCATTTCGAAAATAAGGATTCTGTAATCACCGACGTTCCCCATAAAGGGATTCTATAGGTATTCCACAAAAAGAGTTTCCATAAGTGGGATTCCATAAGTGAGATTCCAAGGTCCTATACAGCTCTTATACAGCTCCTATACAGGTAGTCTTACCATCGGCTTCCACCTGTTCTATGATCGAATGTATTCATCTAATACTATAGTCGTCTTCACTCCTTACAGCCTTGTACCATTACTACTGACTTGCTAACTATATCCGATTGCTCGAACGACTCAACATAATCGAGCAAATAATCCGTCGAACAATTGCTCGAACGAGTGACTCCACATACGACTCTTCGACTCATTTCAGGAAAAGGAAATCCATAGCCACAGACGTTTTACAAGAAGGGATTCTCAAAAATGGATTCCGTTAGTGGGATTCTTAACCGATTCCGTGAAATGGGATTCCATGATTTGACATAAACACTCAAGGGTATTACCTTTTCCCGTTCAAAGAATTCGTAAGTTCAAGAGGTGTTAATATTATATATATTATATTTTAATTAGGGTTATAGTTCAAATTTTCTTATATAAAGTTTGTTGAGTTTATGGGTTGTTAATTTATATAGAGTTCATTCAATACTTTGTTGAGTTCAAAGGGTTAACATTGCGTTATATTTTCATTAGGGTTATAGTTCAATATTTGTTCATTTGGATGTGTTCAGTTCTCTTCGATTTCGGTTGTGTTCGATCTGTCCTACCAGATCAGTCCAAAAAGTTCTCATCGATTTTGGTTGTGTTGGATCTTCGATCACTTTATTCACTCCGTTTTGTACCATGGGTCTGAAGCTTTGTTGTTTTGTGCTTTGTGGTGGTTGGTTGTACGTTATCATGCTTTATCTGTTCAGGTTCTTGCAATAATAATTTAATTGGGTGATATAACCCCTTTTCATACCCTCGAGCGTTTACGTCAAATCACGGAATCGGATAAGAATCCCACTTACGGAATCCCTATTTGAGAATCCCTTTTTGGAAAACGTTTGTGGCTATGTAATCCTTTTTTCCTGACATGAGGCGAAGAGTCGAATGTGGAGCAATTGCTCGATGGCTTATTTGCTCGATTAGATTGGAGTCCTTCGAGCAATCGGAGATAGCCAGCAAGTCAGTAGTAATAGTACAAGACTGTAAGGGGTACAGAAGACTATAGTATTAGGTGAATACGATCGATCATAGGACATACAGCATAGGACATGGTGGAAGCCGATAGTAAGACTACCTGTATAGGAGATGTATAGGAGCTTGGGATCCCACTTACGGAATCCCTTTTGTGGAATCTCTATAGAATCCCTTTTTAGGGAGCATTGCTGGTTAAGGATTCCCTTTTTTACGAAATAAAACTTCCGGAATATATCAGTTGGTCGGAAAGGGGAGCCGACGAGTGAATCTAAACATGACTAATATTCCAACTACGTTAAAGGCATGCTTTGATATTGATAATGTAGATGGAATATTTTATCAATCGGAACCCGAGCCATCACAACTGGGAGAAATAAGGTAACCCCACTCCCGCCCCAGTCGGCCATCTTCATGACGCCACTATCTGTTTTCTCCACACAGATAAGATAGACGTGAGGTCACCCCTCATGTACTAACTCTTGTCGTGGGTTTGGTTATTACCACACGACGGAGTGCGCGGTGGCTCAGTGGTAGACTGTTGGACTTCTATGCCAGAGGTTCCGAGTTCGATCCCAATCTGGGACGAAACGCGTTGTATCTTTGGGCAAGGCACTTTATCCCGGTTGCCTACATGGGGGCACGACAACGCCGTGTACTAAGGCGTACTGCACGTCGATGGAGCACATGTCTTCAGCCGCTGTAACTCTGCTTGAGCGGAGCTTGAACAGTGTTAGAATGTTGAGGAGCTGACAGTTGCCCATCGATACACGGTGGTTCTCACCGGGTACTCCAGCTTGCTCCACCCGTAAAACTGTCACGGTCACGATTAGCCATTGGGCATAAGTATGTGACCTTAAACACCAATAAATAAATAGATAAATAAATAACCACACGAAAATACTCTGAAAGGTTCAGCTTGTGACTATCCTCTTGACATATCCCTACACCCAAGTACGCACAAGCCTGAAAATAAGCAATCTGTCATTTGCAGAATGATCCCCAGAAGGTGAATTTGCTGATGCTATCCCAAACAGTGTGCCACTTTATCCTCTGAGTACCTCTTGCTGTTTAGGTTTGAGACCTTGAGTCAGATTGAGGTTCACAGAGGGTAAATGTAGTGATGCTACACTGCCGTGCAGGGTAGCATCATCAAATTCACCCTCCGGGGTCCTCATTCTGAAGATGACAGTCTGCTTATTTTCAGGCTTGAGCACGCACTCGAAATATGTCACGATAGCCCAATTATGCTTTGACAATCGTGTTCAGTTTAGTTGCGTTTACGCTGTCTGAAAACACTAAGAACGGGACATCGAGTGTTAGGATAGAGTAATCGTCTTGCAAACCAGACTCGTTCACTTCCTTGCTCTCATCACAATTGATTGATGGGAAAAGCTCGAGTCTTCATTTTGAGACACGAAGGATGATTTTATGTGACTTCCAGGCTTGAAGACTGTCTGTGCGTGTTCTTTATGTTGTCGTGAGATTACGCCACTGGCACCACTGTTATAGTATTTTATTTGTCCATACAATTTTAATACTTTCAGATCGAATTCAATCTTGGTGAATAAGAAAAAAATCGAATTAGTTCATTACTACGCCTAGATACAGCAAACTTTGCTTGTTAACCCTTATGTGCCCTGGTTATGTTATTGTATGTTAATAACTACCGTATATACAAGTAAACAGCTGCAGATGACTTAACAGTGTTTCCACATTATTGTCGGTTGCCTGTACAGGCAGCCAACACTAATGTACAAACACTGTCAAGGCAAGAGAAACAGAATTTACTGTGATGAGTAAATTCGACGAAAATGGTGAAAGCATCAGAATTGAAATATGCAGAAAGAGAATTCATTGAGACCTGCTTTCCAGAGTAAAATATCTTTTAAAGAAATCAGAAACTGGTTTTTGCTTTTGTAAACAGCATTTAGAGATTTTCATACAGGAATGAGAACATATTTCCAGAAACAAGAAATAACTTTTATGCACAGCATTTAATGTGTTCTATAAAGAATCCATAAATGGATATTGAAGAAATCAGAAATACATTGCTGTGTAGTAGTGTGTACTTATGCTTCGTTTAAAAAACTAATGATTTGCTAAAAACTGAAAGTCCGCACTTAGGGACCACCCCCCACCCACCCACCCTTTATATTTCAAATCTTGGTTGATCCCGGCAATATATCTGATATACAAGTGTGTCCTGCATTCAAACTTTTAACTCGGGCCCCTTTCATTATTTTTGTCCCCTCCCACATCTCGGACATTTAAATTTACATATGAACTTTACGAATGCATTGGAGGGTCTAAATTGTGATTACCAATATCTCTGCAAAATGCAATCAATAACCGCATGGTGACTCGAAAACCCTTGGCACATATTTTGAACCTCCAATGAGTTTCAACTTGATTTTTAAAGGTTCCAATTTCATAATGTCATATTATGCTTGAGATATCAGCATGATCATCTTTCAAAATCGATGGCCCTGTCTGTGTTTTTAGCCTTAGATGGGGTGAAAACACTTTCATAACTTTGACCTTTGTAGTAGGAACGCGGTGGCTCAGTAGGTAGAGATGCAGGTTGCAAACCGAGAGGTCCTCGGTTCGAATCCCACCTGCGGCAACCGCGTTATGTCCTTGGGCAAGATACTTCATCCCGATTGCCCACGTGGGGGTACGGTGGTGTAGTTTACGTCGATGGTGCACTTGTCTTCAATCAATGCTAAGCCTGCTTGTGAGGGGGGGGGGGGGGGGGTTTGTACGTTGGGGAGTCTGATAGTTGCTCGCCGTTACTCGGTGGTTCTCTTCGGTTACTTCGGCTTCCTCCACCCCTAAAACTGTCCGATACTAGGTTACCCTGGCTGTCGAAAGTGTCGTTAAACCCCAATAAATAAATAAATGAATAAATAAATATTGACTTTTGCAGTAATAAGTTTAGAACCAATATTAGCTAATTAGCAAGATAACACAGTTGATTGTTTTCGGTTTTGTTTGTTTTTTTTTGAAAAGTTGAATGGAGTTCAGTCCTTTCAAATTTTTCATCGCTCCATACGGTAACGCGAAACTTGAACTGCAGTTTTTGAACGAACGCACCGTTGTGCAGTTGGGTAGAGCTTTTACGGACTTCAGACTCTCGGGACACGCATAGTGGTGTTAAGGATCCTTTGATCCCAAATGGCGTTTTGCCTTACCTGTGGGTGGACAGCACGGTGGATGGAAAATCCGAAGTATCCGGAGGGAATCACCGATCAGCGTTCAGTAGCTTCCGGGCATTCTATCTCACACATTTTTTGCGGAAGTTTTTATCTCATGAATTGAATAATTCCGTCAGGTGCTATACACAGGGAAATGGCCCACATTCATTGTTTTTTCTTTTTTACTTTCTCGTTTCATTTTTTTTTAAAGATATACTTGGGGAAAAAAAGAAACGCAAGTTTTTTTCTCTGGTAAATATTTCAAATGTGTTATGGATGATTATTTCATTGTTTGGATTTTGATGTTATTTCTTTATTACTGTTTAAATTTTGACGAGTTTTGTTGTCTTAACACGGACGGCATTTGCATGGATAACGTTCAAATGGGGGTAGACTACGCCATTTTCTGATCAAAATCAATAGCAGGTGTGCCTATCCTGGGCTTCAGTCGCTGCTCTAACTCTCCTTACCATTGGCCCCATCAAATTGTTTATGGTCCTTTGTGGGATGTTATTCCACGCCTGTGTGACGTTCTTTGAGACGCTGACGCGCTTCCTGACTCTCCTGCCCAGCTCGTCCCACAAATGCTCGATCAGGGACAATTTGGACTGTAGGGTGGCCAACCGAGAACTGAGACATTGTTTTGGTTGAGAAAGTTACGACAAACTAGAGCAACGTGCGGCCTTGCATTATTATCCTGCTGCAACGTAAGGTTACGCGCATGGATAAGTGGAATGATGTGAGGCATGAAGACCTGATCTCGATATCTTACGGCTATAAGATTGCCCAGGGTGATCACTAGAGGTGTTTACACGCCACGACCCCCCCCCCCCCCCCCCCAACCATAACAGACCCTCCCCCGAGTCTGTCGTTTTCTTTAACGCACGCCTCAGAATATCGCTCAGCTCGACGTCGATTGCAACGTTGTCGTCCATGTGACACGTAAAGCGTGAACCGAGACTCGTCAGTGAATAACACGTCTCCAGGGGGCCAAGTGAAACCGATTTGGTGCAAGTGCCCGCAGCCATTGCAATCGACGTTTACGTCGCTTGGGTATAAGTTACGGACAACTTAGGGTAGTTGTGTCCTTAAATTGAGACTCCCGCAAACGATTCCTAACTGTTCTTGGACACATTCGGCGACCATGAGTGCCTACAACCTGACTCCTGACTCGCCGTCTCCGTCGCCGTCTGAAATTGGTTACGGAGGCGTGAGAGACGTATGCCTCTATCTTAACGTGGCGACGTAACGCGCGGACGTCCGCTCCTGGGACGATCAGCTAATCTCTCTGTGGCTCTGAGACGCCCAACTAAACGAGCTATCGTTGACTCATGGACACCAAATTGCTGGGCGACGAGACGCGAAAAATCTGTTGAAGGTATGCAGCGTCGCACGTGGCCATTGCCGACTGAATTTTAACCAAAGACTCTTTTGGCAGTACACGGAGGTAGCTTTGTGTCAAATGTCACTACATTCGGTCTACGGATAAAAAAATTATATTTCGCAAATTGAAATTGCTTTTCTTTTTTCCAGTATATATAGCTTATGATACTTCAAGGCGTTCAACGAGCTCGTTTTCATTACGTGTGCTATGTTCACAGAAGCAACGCAACCCATCCCCACCACATTATGGGTACTGTGTTCACCGAAAAAATCGTCACCACTCCCTCCACAGTAAGATCCTTTACAAAGTGGTGTGCAAAACAGGACCATGTATTTTCGTTACGTCACTCAAAAGTTCTATAAATCTTCAGAACCATAAGATTAAAAAAGTGGAGAATGTGTGCAACAAAAACATCATTTTTGTTATTTCTTCATTAAAAACAGCAAACCCAGACATAGTGTTTTTTGAGAAGCTCTCCCTGAAAGAATCGGTTTCGTTGGGTTGCATCACCATTGAAGACATAAAAAGAGACATTTTTTTTCTTCTTCAGCTCTGCACCATAAATAGACCGTGGGTGTAGATTAATTGTAATTAGAGTAAAAGTATTATTTTGATCTTATGCAGTAACTAGTTTAAACAATATTTATTTGAAAAATTATGTTATATGTATACACTAGCTAAAATACAACAAAGCAAAATCGAAATTAATAAATTAAAATACAGGGGTATATAATATAACAAATAAACTGATTCACAGATTGCCGTGGAAAGAAGGGATTCGACAGTAAGCTTATAGCTTAGGTTAGTCGTCTCCCTAACGCCTGTATCATTTACCTCAACTAGGTGGTATAGATGGAATATAAACTCATACATTGCTGTCTGGTAGCCGAGACACTTTCTAATTATGCTGATTTAGTTGATTGTAAAACCAGCCGTACATCCCGAGACACAGGGCGGGACGCCGCACCCCCACGTACGCAAACAATTCTGTCTACATTCACGAAGAATGTACACAGAACCAATCGCAGGCGGAGAGACTCGATTCCCTAGGACCAATTAGTAAGGGTTCTATACCTGTCATGCATAAGGGGATCTCGAATATACTTTAAGTGAAAATTTGGGGGTTACATTTTGAATCATGGGTCATGGTGCGAAGGACACACTTAGCTGCGAGTTAGGGGCGAGAACCTCTCTCGTCGGCTGGATTCTGGACCTTACCTGGAGGAAACGTTGGAAAATGAAAGGTCAGTGTGGTCCTTCGATGGCTTCTCTGCATGTGACCACTGTGTGTTCCAGCCAAAATATTCCCACAATTTTGTACAGACTCATTCAAATTTTGAAAATGGAAAACCAATTTATAAAGCCTCACAGGGACTGTAGCTGTATGCATTGGCTACGGTATTATCTGCGATAACACATGGACTTCCACTACCGGAGGGGGTGGATGTCCATGTGTTATCGCGGGTAGTGCCGTGTCCTTTGAGCGTATGCTTGTGAAAAACATATTGAGTTTAAAAAATAGCGGGCGCACTACGGTCTGGATCCGCTCACGATTCGCCATTTAAAAATTAAACATACCCAGGTAGAAAAAAGTCAATATTTTCAAGAAGTTATTGAAGAACATGGGGTTAACCCTTTACCCAACGTAACGGCCAAAACCGGCCAGCGCTATTCTCAAAAATCGCCAATTACTTTTCACTATTTTTTTCATTTTTTGTCTCAAAAACATAGGTTATGACCCCCTCGTTGGAACGAGCTCGTCGAGCTCGTTCCAACGAGGGGTCATAACCTATTTTTTGAGACAAAAAATGAAAAAAAATTAGTTATTCAAGAATTTTTTTTGCAAGTGTCGTCTGCTTTTCACGTTAGGTAAAGGGTTAAAACAAATTGGAAGGTCAGTAAATTTTTAGTCATCAAAAACTTTATAACAACTTGTCAACAGTTTGATGAATTACCCAACTCAGAAGCAGACGCCTATCGGGAACAGATATAAGTGAATAATTTTTACTAAGATATCTGAATTGATTTTTGCGTGTTTCGCTGGCAGTCATATCAAAATCGAATACATCAACGTGTGCACGAGTGGTCAATATTGAGGAAGTTAGTCGAGTTTTTTGGAAGAGACAGCGATATATAATAATTCCTATTTCCAGTTGAGGTAAGAATCTATTTTTTCATATCGTGTTCATTAACAATTCTTTTGAATTGTCTCAGTGTGTACAAGAGATTGCATAAGTATTTTAACCTTAACTGTTCGGCGTAAGATCTTTTTACTGGGGTTTTAACGACACTTTTAACAGCCAGCGTCCCCTCGTGCCAGACAGATTTACGGGTAAAGGAAGCCGGGGTGCCCGGAGAGAACCATCGAGCAACGACCAGCAACTGTCAGACTCCCCAACGTACAAACTTCACGCAAGCAGGTTTAACATTGGTTGAAGACAAGTGCTCCGTCGACGTACAGTATGCTTTAGTACACAAAGAAACCGTGCCCCACCTGGGCAGTCGGGATGAAGTGCCTTCCCAAAGGACACAAAACAGTTACCGCTGGCGGGAATGCGGGGATCGAACCGTGGACCTTTCGGTTTGAAGTTCAATGCCATAACCGTGAGCCACCGCGCTCCCACGGCTGTAAATAAATCCTTAAAAATCGAAACATGGGTGTGGGGAAGAAATTTCAATTCCTCTGGTAACACGAGACGTGAATATGTTGATAAAGACAGGGGCGTGGCGAAAATGACCGATGGGATGGTGGGGGGAATTAAACCTGATTTGCCCCGGCTGTGATAGCTCAAGTCTCGAATGATCCAATATTCCAACTACATCATCAAGGCATGCCTTCGATGAAGGCATGCCTTGATGATGTAATTGGAGTAGTAGTCAGTTGGAATTATAGTTAAAAAACTCAAGCCTTCTTGCAAATTTAAATAAAATTTACATATTCTAGTCGTGACGCCACATCGTATTTAATTAACAAGAAGTACTCTACCGGTATTCTAAACTGGTCACGCTGGGGTCCCAATAGTCCAAATCGGGGGGGGGGGGGGGGGGGGGTGCTGCAAACTTCCATTTGCATGACCGACTGTGAATGTGGCATAAGTCCTAGTATCAAATCCAGTCTCGTAACTTATTAAGTGTGTGACAAAAAGCAAGAGCGAATCGGTAACTAAGATTCCAATTCAGAAAATGGCCCGACTGGAAATATTATTGTGGATGGGTGGGTGGATGGGTGAGGGTGAGGGTGACACACCCTGAACCCTCCTTAGCGGGTATGAGATAAGCAAGAGAAAAACTTTGAATTTGGAGCGTTCCTAAGACAAAGGGGTGTTTTTTTTTATTAATTTTCACTTCTATAGAACGGGGAGGGAGGAGGAGGCACAAGGACACGCCACACGTGCCCCAGATATTCTACGTAACTACACACAGAGTTTAAAAAGTTCAGCGCCTGCAAATGTGTCAATATCCTGTGATATATTTCCTGCAGACGAAAACAAATATTGTTGCAATGAAGCAATGAAGTCTCCTTTCGGTGTGTTCGCCTTATTTCTTCTGCTTCAATCATCTTTCACTCACCTGGGAAATATTATGTGAAATTTAGGATCTAAAATCTAAGTACTTTTGCACTTTGTATGTGAAAAATTATATACAAAATAGACCGATAAAGTTGATACTTTCCAGATGTATTATTATACCCATATATGTAATTCGGGCTGCAATTCAACAGCGATCAGCTCGGTTGGAAATAAAGGGCCTGTAACACCATGCCCTTGCACTAGTGTCTGCAAAACGCATGGGCACTATGTTTCTTTTTTATAATCGAGGCTTTAAAAATAAGTATCTGTCATACAGTGCCTAGGCATTTCACAGAAACTACATGCAAACGAGAACACTTATGTTTTAACCCTTTACCTAACACAAAAGGCAGACGACACTTACAAATAAAACTCTTGAATAACTAATTTTTTTCATTTTTTTTGCGTCAAAAACGTAGCTTATAACCCCTCATTGGAACGAGCTCAACGAGCTCGTTCCAATGGGGGTCATAAGCTATGTTTCTAAGACAAAAAATGAGAAAATAATGAAAATTGAATGGTCATTTTTGTAAAAGCGCTGACCGTTTTTGACCTTTAGGTTGGGTAAAAGGTTAAAATAACTTACTCCGATGCATCCTCTCTGTGGCTAAGTCACAGAGAGTGCGATGTATCGGGCTAAGAGGGATCGCCCCGTTTTATGAAAAAATCAAATCACTAATGGGAGATAGTCCCTCGGGTGGAACTCCAATTTTGTGGTGAGGTGCGTCACACCCGTATCACCTCCCCGGGCTATGCGCCTGGGGTTAGCATTCGGGTTGGAACAACACTTTTGACAGTCAGCGTCACCTCGTGCCAGACAGATTTACTGGTGAAGGAAGCCGGGGTCCCCGGAGAGAATCATCGAGCAACGGTCAGCAACTGTCAGACTCCCCAACGTACAAACACTAAACTAAGGCAGATCGTGGCATATTCATGGCCAGACTTCACTCTGCAACTCCAGGTACATTGCTCCATGATTTACTGGAAGAGCTTAAATTAACGAAGGAATATAGCGGATTCCGCCAAATGTTGGAAGGCTACAATATATCAACGGCCGCAATGCACGACAATAAATCCGGTACATTACATGAAAATTTAACAAATGTTTACACAATCTACTTCAATGCATACCTGAACAATGACAATAAAAAGAACGGTAAAAATAAATTGCGTACTTATCGCACCTTCAAAAATGACATTAAATTCGAGCCCTATTTAGCTCACTAAGAAACAAAGGAAGCACAAAATATGTCTACAAGATTTCGCATTAGTAATCATAATTTGGCAATTGAAAAGGGAAGACATGTACAGCCGCCAATTCCCTTAGAACATAGGATTTGTAACGCTTCTGATGTCTGTAAGGCCGTCGGCAATGTGGAATCTTGAGATGCATTTTGTAATGGACTGCCCGGCCTATACAAACATCAGAAAACAGTTATTTGCGTTAATTAACATGGACAACGCGGACTTTTCAAATGCAAGCAAACAAGATAAGTTTGAATTTCTTATGAAAAATAATACGCTCTCATTATGCCACTCCATCTGCAACATAATCCTGCTGTTCTTCAGGAAAAGAGAAACTGCCAAATCATAGGTCATTAAACTGGCATATGGTCTTGAGGGGATACAGACACCTGCCCCCCTACTAAATTTTATTAACAGGACACCTGCCCCACCCCCCAGTTAATTTTTATACCGTGGAACCTGCCCCGCCCCCCCCCCCCCCCTGGTTTATACACATTGGATACATCTGATAATCAAAACTAAAAGTGTCTAAAAGTGTCAATTTGATTTATTAACAAAACAGAATTGTTTCAAATAACAACAATAACATACAGGTGCATAATCTTGAGCAATAAAGTAGTTACATATAATACATAATAGCACATCAATACAATAGGAACCCATTTAATCTCATTTTAATAGCACTCAAGTATATTCCCCACCATTGCACATATATTTTTTTCAAGAAGGTTCATATGAATTTCATAACACATTTGTCAACACTCGCTTGGTAGTTGGAATTTTTAACCCAACTAACAAACAACATTGTCATTCAATGAAACGGCAGAAATGTGGCTGTTAATGGAATGAGCTCAAAGAGCTTGTTCCACTAAAGCTAACTTTTCTATCATTTCTTTGACAAAAAATTATATATCTTCAGCACTAAAATGAACCTTTGTAAAATGTATTTTGTCAATGAAATGATAGAAATGTGGCTGTTAATGGAACGAGGTCAAAGTATACCAGCAAAAAGACAACTGTATGGATTCATTTCTTTGTTTTAGCTTGTGTTTAGAGAATGCATCTGTTGAATATTTATAGTAAAAAGCCTGCTCACTTCAATAAGTTAATATAACATTTTTGTTAGAAAATGGGCCATATATCCAAGGTGTGTAAACCAGCAGGGGGGCAGGTGTCCACAGTATAAAAATTAATTGGGGGGCAGGTGTCCTGTTAATAAAATTTAGTAGGGGGCAGGTGTCCAGTCCTGGAAAATCCTAAGGGGGCAGGTGTCCTCTTCTGTCAATTTTGACAGAGGGGGCAAACATCCGGGGGCAGATGTCAGGGATTCGGTCTTGAGTGTTTATGCGTATATGTATGCTACATTAGCCTTGTCAGTATTCAAATTAGTTATTTTATTTGTTATCAGTGTATTACATGTATAATCATATCATGTTTCTATTTACTACTTGTGCAGTCTGCCTCTCTGTAGGTGTTATTTTTGCTTGAATAAAACTACTACTACTACTACTACACGCTCAAAAAGAGAGGTTGGCAGATATTCATATATTTTCTGATATACTGTTATAATCCATGGCGTGGCGTCGTCAGCTCTTTCAAAGTGTACTATATTTCACACTGTCCACCATATCCCAACATACACTTCCATCTCACTTGCCAGGACTCGAAAATAATAAACTGGCATGCATTTTCCGTGTCCATTTTATAAATTGCCTCACTCTGGGCCGAACCACGGTGGGCCCGGGACACCTGAGATATTTGTGCTGCTCAACTATTATTGAGCGTCCGCGGCCTGTGTACGAGAGTGAAAACACCTCGAACACAATACCTAACAAAATGATAATTCTAGAAAAATTATTCTAAAAGGTACAAGCAAGATTTTAACTGACAGATCTCTTGATCCGATCCCGGAAATTCATTAGCTGAAATTCAGCTTCAGCTTGTTCACTCTCCAACTTGGAGTGCAGTTTATCTAGGTGAAACGTCACTGAGTTGGTGTTTTTTCAGGAGAAAACCCGACTTGTAAAAAATGTCAGGCGAATCCCATATAATTTTTTAATGGCCTGGCAACAGACCAGGCGTAAAGATAAAAACACATATATACACATTTCAAGAATAGATGTACGCCGGGGTATCCTGAAGATGGCCGATTTTTGCGGGGGAGGGAGGGGAGGGGGGGGGGGGTGTAAACCTGATTTGTCCCGAGTGATAAAATATTCTGACAGATAAAAATATTCCAACTGCATCATCAAGCCATGCCTTCGTAGAATTCATGCCTTGATGACGTAGATGGAATATACGTTAGTCAGGATTATAGCTTTAAAATACTCATTTTTTGGAAACTAATTTATGAATAAATAAAGTATATATGTATAGCAATCGTGACACATCGGCTTCCCAAATTCTTATTTAACAAACATTTTATTTAACATGGGGGGGGGGGGGGGGCGGTGGCTCAGTTGGTAGAGGTGCTGGCTGCAAGCCAAGAGGTCCTCTGTTCGAATCCCACCTGCGGCAACCGCGTTGTGTCCTTGGGCAAGACAATTCACCCCCATTGCCCACGTGGGGGCACGGTGACGCTGTGTACTAAGGCGTACTGCATTTCGATGGTGCACCTGCCTTTAACCAATGCTAACCCTGCTTGTGTGGAGTTGGTATGTCGGGGAGCTGACAGTTTCTCGCCGTTGCTCGGTGGTTCTCTCCGGGTACTCCGGCTTCCTCCACCCGTAAAACTGTCACGGTCATGGTTAGCCATTGTGCAGAAATATGTGACCTTAAACACCAATAAATAAATAATAAATAACAAACATATGCCACCAGATGGCAAAATATTCGACCACTAAGAGAGAAGTGGATCTAAATGTTTATGAAAAAAAACTCTAAGATCTTCTCACAATGTATGCTGATTTTTCAGATTCGGTTCGGTTTCAATAAAACACCTCAGTTTCGGTTTGGTTTTTGTATGAGTTAAAAACAGATAATAAATAACACTTCAGGTTCCTTAACTTGGAAAAAATCTACAATAGTTTGCATGACACCATTCACCACAAAGGCCCTGTCTGTATTATGTTCAGCCTAACTCCCCTTTGATCATTCTTAGGGGTTCCAGGGGGTCAGTTGCTAAGCCTATTCAGTCAAGAAAAACACATAAATAAATAAATAAATAAATAAATAAATAAATAAATAAATAAATAAATAAATAAATGCGCGACAATAAATCCGGTAAATTATATGAAAATTTAACAAATGTTCACACAGTCTACTTCAATGAATACCTTAACAATGACAATAAAAAGAACGGTAAAAATAAATTGCGTACTTATCGCACCTTCAAAAAATGACATTAAATTCCAGACCTATTTAGCTCACTCAAAAACAAAGGAAGCGCAAAATATGTTTACAAGATTACGCATTAGTAATCATAATTTGGCAATTGAAAAGGGGAGACATGTGCAGCCACCAATTCCCTTGGAACACAGGATTTGTAACGCTTCTGATGTCTATAAGGCCCAACATATACATCCATCTCACTTGCCAGGACTCGAAAATAATAAACTGGCATGCATTTTCCGTGTCCATTGTATAAATTGCCTCACTCTGGGCCGAACCACGGAGTAACGAATGAATAAAGTTCATCTAAACTAAGTTGTCTTCTGATTGTCACATTTTCTCCCTGACTGACTCGTCCGGTGGACGAGTCAATAAGGGAGAAATATGACAATAAAAACATGTCGCATTCTCCCCGTTGCCGGGTAGTCTAAGTGATGAGGGTCCACAGTAGTCACTTGTCCAGTTCCTTCCTGGTAAGATAGTTTGATCAGTTTATGCACAAAGTGAAACCATTCGATCGGTTTTGCTGGGTCTTGCGGTTCGGTTTTCCTGTTTGTCGCAAAAACCGGAACCGAACCTAAAACTTGAAAGACCACCCAGCTCTACTGTATGCCTGTAGCAAGTTAAATGAAAAATCTGATTATATTTGTTAAAGTTATCGCGTTTCCAAAGCCATTCTGCAGGATCTCATGCAGGATCTAATGCGTGACGTCATGTCACGTGACCCAGTGGCACCCTGTTTGGTTGTCATAGTAACCCGAATAAGTGGCCATGCCGTGACGTTATCCTCATAGTGATACGTGGGGTTAGTGCGCACCCGCAGCGCGCGTGTTGTTAGGGTGATACGTGTTTCCATCGTCCATCTTGTATACTGGAGGCCGCCATCTTGGTTTCTATGGTAGCACGTGGTTGCTGTGTGACCTAAAACCTTCTAATAGGACAGGGCAGTGAGAATGAATCTAGGGAGATATCAGTTCCATTACCGTCTATTGTTATGAAAAAATTTCTGGCCTCCGGCGGCTGGCGTCAGAATAGCTCCAAAATAACACTGAGCCGACACTTGCATAGAAAACAAACGGTTTTACAAAATTCAGAACAAAAAATAAAAATCACGCCCATTATGCGATAAATCGCGCAGAATGTAAGTACTAGAGTCGCGAAATTAAATTATCTTCTTTAGTTTGTATGTTTAAGCCAAGAAACTTGGATAAAAACGAGACATATTCCCTAACTTCGTGTATATTTCTTGCACTTTACCATACTGAGCACGATAGTTATATTGCATAATTCGGATTTGTTTTTTACAGCCAAATGTATTCAAACATCTAAAAGACAGTTGCAAGTTGTAGATAAAAAAGATTAGTCTTGGTGTACGCTGTTTGGCCGTACGCTATATGACTTTCTCTCTCCCTCCCTCCCTCCCTCCCTCCCTCCCTCCCTCCCTCTCTCTCTCTCTCTCTCTCTCTCTCTCTCTCTCTCTCCTCTTTCTCTCTCACATACACGCACAAACACATTCGCAAAAGTACACATCGCATTCAGAGTAAACACGCCTGAGCCCGAATAAGCAAGTCTTCCCTTTTTGTTGGAAGATACACCCATAATGTTTTTTTTTTACCTCAAGTGGTATTCTTGCTAACTTTGAAACAGGTTCATCAAAACAAATATGCATTCAATTAATTCCAAACCTCCAGGAATTTGATTATATGATCTCCAGTTTGTCATTCATGTTTCTGTAATTTTAATCCACTCCAGAATTTTATTATATACAGTACGTGGAGAGTGGCTTGTAACTAAATCGGCCGTGGAGTTGAGTTACCACCCGAAGTATCACTTTCGAATTCTGTACATATGGACAAAAAACACAAGCAATGTTTCATCCAATGGACCTCCGGGTTCAACCCGGAGGTCCATTGGCTGGAACATTGCTTGTGATAGTTATGCTTTGCAAGAAATTTGCAATTATTGCTCGGGTGGAATCTCCACCCCGCGGGTGATTTAGTGATAATACACTCTCAGCGTACTTTATATTGATGTGACAAACTATTAGCTGCTCATCCCATGTTGTTATGGGGGGGGGGGGGGGGGGGTATGGAAAATGTTTTCTTTCCTCTGAAAAGATATGCAGCTGATTAAGAAAAAGGATATGAATCAAATAGGTTCTGCATGTCAGAAATTAGTTTCAATCTGATAAGACAAACCTGGTATAGAGTAATCAAAATTTTGACTGTCAAGAGATGAATAACACCTGTGACAAACTTGGGTTAGTAAAATAAAAAAATGAATAAAAGATTTGTTTGCATAAACTTTCCGGAGATTATCAGTTTGAGACTTCGCAATATTTTCAGTATCTCGCACTGTAACATGCCATTAACATGGCGCATAAAGCAAGTTCACATATATATAAAATGAACTGAAAAGTGCACACCACCTTCCACTGCTGTGAATGCTCTATGCTGACGATTTTGAAGAAAAGAACCTAATACCACACAGATGAATATGTTTTGCCCAGTTGCTGATTCATAATGATTCTCAGTTGAGCAAAACCTGCCCCACCTGACTCATTCATCCTTGATTCTCCCTCCTGAACCTCAGTTGCAATTGTTCATGTCCTAAAATACATAAATTTCCAGAGAAAAAATGGACCTCATGATTGCCTTTGTGGTGGTGGCGTGGGGGTGGGGCCGTGTTGGGGGGGGGGGGGCTCAGTTTACTTCATTGGCTTTTCCTTGTTTATGCCCTTTGTTTGTCCCAATCGGCTGTGACATGGGCTGAGAACAGATTTTTAACTTTTTTTAGGCCTAATATGATTTCCAATAAAATGCCTTAATCTTAGTAATATTCCAGTAAGAGAAAGACAAGGTCTTGATATTGTGGTGGTATTAATTTACCATAATTGGTATTCTTACTAATATGGTTGAGTCATTGCCAATAACTAGTATATTTTATGCAGTGTCTTGGAACATACATGCAATTATAGCAGATTGATTTGGTGTCATAAATATTATATTTTCCCCTACAGAAAACAGGCTTATTTCTAATACAATTCTTCAATGATCTTCTATTTAACTGTTCATCTGCATTATGTATTGTTGTCAGTATTGTACAGCCCTGAAAATAAGCAGTCTGACATTTGCAAAATGAGGTCCTCAGAGCAGTGGCGGCGCTACGGGGGGGGGGGGGGGGGGGGGGGGCATGGGGGCATTTGCCCCTCCAAACGAAGGCTTTGTCCCCCTCCCAACCATCTCGCATGCATTTCCATCCACCCTCACACACAAAACACATTCAGTCACTCTCTCTCTCACACACACACACCCCTCTCTTTTTTTATTCCCAATAATTTCCCATGCACACTTAGCCCAAAGCCTCAGGCTAGCTGATGAACACATCCAGGCAGTAGAGATTTAAAGACTCGGATGCAGATACTTATAAGTTATAATTAAGTTATGAGCCAACAAAGGCATGTCTATCCATATCCCTTGTCTAAAAAAATTCATGGATTTCGCATTATGACAGACGGGCATTATGAGTCTCTCTCTCTCTCTCTCTCTCTCCCTCTCTCTCTCTCTCTCTCTCTCACGCACAGACCCACCAGACGCGGATCCAGGATTTTTTGAAAGGAGGACCGCTAATTACCATTACATTTAGACGAAACTTGGACCCAAAGTCCGTAATATAATTTTTTGGTTTGGTACGTCCACAGGACGTACCAAACCAAAAAAGTATATTACGGACTTTGGGTCCAAGTTTGGACTACCTCATAACAAAGTAATGATATGATCCTTTACCTATTTGCCCCCCTTCATGGGAGTCTGCCCCCCTAGTTGCCCCCCCCCCCCCCCCCCACAAAAATTTTTTTGGCGCCGCCTCTGCCCCAGAGGGTGAATTTGATGATGCTATCCCATACAGTGGGCCAATTTATCCTCTGGGTACCGCTTTCTGTTTAGTTTTCAGACCCTGATTCAGACTGAGGTTCACAGAAGGTACATTTAGTGCTGCTACCCTCTGGGGTCCTCATTTTGCAAATGACAGCCTGCTTATTTTCTGCCTTGGTATTGTATCTTCAAAATTAGTTCTGCATCACGTGATGAGGTTGCATTGATCAATATGACAAGTTTAGTTATTGATACCTTTGGTGATAATTTATTTTTAAGGTTATGCAATAATTTTACACTGAGAAGCGAATGGTTTGCTGTTATGGACCATTTTCAAAACATTCCAACAATTTGTCATTAATTTTGCTGCCATTGAGTTTCTCTGCACCTTTAGTCTTCTGCCCATTGATATAAAAATAAGATCAAATTGCAAATTATTCCTACAATGAGCTCTGAATTCAACCAATTCAGCCTTGCCCTTTGAGCTCTGTCAAACAAGATGTGACATAGTTAATTTGCCTGTTGTGTCCTTGTAAAAATTTACAGTCTGAAATTTGGTGTTTTCCACACCATTGCACAGATTGATGAGAAATATTCATCTGATATCAGTAATTATCATCAAGGTACAGTTAAAACTAGAAGTCCTGTCGCGATCTGTGCTCTAAACTGGGGTTAATTGCGCGTCGGAATTCCGCGCATTTGCTATATCGAATGGCATCCAAAGCATGGCAGGTTCTTCTGGTCACTCATAGCAAACACAGGCAATGTTTCTGCCAATGGACCTCCGGGTTACCCGGAGGTCCATTGGCTGAAACATTGCTTGTGCACAGGCCACATGTACACAATTTGATAGCCTTACTATGGTCACAACGCGTACATTAACGCGCAGATCGACGTGCTATTTGTGCGCATTTCATGACAGGACTTCTAGTTTTAACTGTAAGTTGATAACAGTTACTGAACTTTCATTTTCCATAAATATGAATTTGTAAACACATCACTTCTACAATGGTAAAAATCCTTAATCCTCGATCCTTCAAATTATTAAAGTTAATATTGACACTTTTGACTACTCTTGATTTCTTATGGTGATAAACTGTAAATGAAACCTAAACATTCACATTTTCTAACATACCAGTATATGACAAGCGTTTCCTTATGTTTTTCTTATCAATCACTTGTACATATTTATGCATACATGTCAATAATGTCTGAATGGAAAAAATGTAAAATAATTTTAAAACCCAAACCCAAGGTTTTCAGGCTCCCAAAGTTGATTGCAGGCAGATTTACAACTGAGACTGGCTTTATTGAATCTCTCAAATTCCTTGACCTGACTTCAGTTCTGGTATCTAACGGTTTATTTTTTTTCTAGTACATGTGTATATCAAATAGGTCTTATAATTTTCAAGACACAGGGTTCCTAATGTTGTGGGAGTTTTTATTTAGAACAACTTGTCATAAATGAAACAGATGATGAAATGAATAAATTTGATGCAACGATTGATGCAATGTTGATTGGTATTCCCCGGAGTAACTAATATAGACTACCAGATGATGGCTCTGAACTGGTATAGAATATACCATTAGGGTTCTAAGGGTTAAATGTTTGGGAAAAACAGCTTGAATGAAGCGGAAATTTCAGTAGTACTATTAGTTACCCCGTGTCTGATCATGTGGTACGGGTTTTTACCTACACGAAGCCAGCCGTATCGCATGAGGCTTCGGCCTCATGCGATACGGCTGGCTTCGGGTAGGTAAAAACCCGTACCACGTGATCAGACACGGGGTAACGAATTTATTTATTGACTTTCCGTTTTAGAAGTACAATCTATTTCATGTGTGAACACACACAGCATGAGATCTTTTATCATCCATTGTTGTGCCATACAGGTTTCTGTGGAATTTTTGTGCAAAAGAGTTTTTGTGAAAATATGCCGATATGACTAGTATAAAAAAAATTACTGAATTTCTTTTTTTCTTTTTTGTCTCAAAAACATGGCTTATGAAACCCACATTGGAGGGTACTCGACAAGCTCATTCCAATAAGGGGTCATGAGCTATATTTTGGAGATAAAAAATTAAAATATAATACATGTACACTGTAAAACTGAAATGACGCGTCTTCTACGGGGTATGGACAATTTGTAGATTTCGGAACGAGGCTTCCACTGAGTACGGGAAATTTGTCAGTGGCTGGGCGGACGTATCATGGGTTTCAATGAATATGGTCTCATACCACGTATCTATCAACCAATCAAATAAAAAAATTCACTTTAGTCAATAGATAATAAAGTATATTCAGTACGAAAGATCGATTTCAGAGTATTCGTGTTATCGGCAGATTTCTAAATTATGAATAAGCCAGCTGAGAGCCACTTCACTCCAGACAGCTCCTAGGAATTTGTCACAGCATTTCGAAACAACGCGAATAAATTGAATGTCTGGGTCCTGTGAAACACAACGTGAGGGGATATGTTTTTTGTACATTATTAATTCAATATTTGCATGCCGTGTTTATTCCTAATTTCGCGATCGTCTGGTTCTCAACATATTTTGTCGTCTCGGAGTGTTGTTTATTGAATTATTTCGCTGGGTTATTACATTAATATACTGCACCATAACGGGTTCGGGCGAACTTTTTGTCAAGTATGAAGAAGATCGAGGAATAAGGTGCAAGGTGAAAAGGTCGCATTGACGATATAGTATTGACGAAAATGGCAGGAAAGAAATGATGCAACAAAGTAGCAGCTGTCAATCAACTCAAAACTCTTCGCCAAAAATATTTAAAAACCCTACTTCGAGAAACACCCGAATGTGCTCAAACTTCACACACTCTTTACATGTGAGAACACTAAAACCACTATGAATCTGGCCAAATATATAAAGGAAACTCAAAAAATCATAAACCCTTCTCACGGCTAATTACCTACCTGCATATAGTTGCCCAGTTTGCACCAAGTTGAATATAAAGGAACTATGCCTATACATGCAGTGCGTGGAGGATGGATTGTGGCTGGGTCGCCCACGGAGTGGAGTTGGCACCCGAACTATAACTTTCAGATTTTTACATATGAGCAAAAAACGCAGGCAATGTTTCGGCCAATGGACCTCCGGGTTTAACCCGGAGGTCCATTGGTTGAGACTTTGTCTGTGCTTGTTATGCTTTGCAACACATTTGCAATTGTTGCGTGGGTGGAATCTACACCCTGTGAGTGATTTAGTGGTAGTGCACTCTCCACTTACTGTAGAAACGTCTAGCATTCCTGGTGTTCTCCCCTTGCAGACAACAGTGCCCTGTTTTTTCGTCTTTTCGAGGTAAGGGTTTATTTAGCCCATGACCACTTTTTGAAAGTGCACTCTGCAAGGAGAGAAGCAAATCGGGTGAATGCTATATGTGGTACGTTCTCGAGAGCACATACTGCATACTGATTTCAACAATATAAATGTTTATATCTCAAATCATGGGTACATCATGAGTATGTATAAATTATGTTCTGCTAAAATGCACTTGGGCATTGATCCTAAATGATGGAAATAGTAGAGAGGGGTGGAAGGGGAGGGGAGGGAGGAGAGGAAGGAGGGAGGGAGGGCCGAGGGAGCGATCGACTAAAGTTGATAATGATATTATTTTGTGTGGATACACCACCTCCAGCATGCTTCTTATTTTTTACATGTTTTGTATATTTATTATTACTTTACACCATATTACATGGGAATAAGTTCAAAAATAAACTGTCAGGAAAGAAATAAAATGCCAATAGATTAATAGCTGAGTAGTGATTTCTCCAGAAGTCTTGGTTGCAACTTTGGCAGCCAAGACTTGAGTAGGAATCACTCTCAAGAAGTTGATTTGTTCTACGATTCCTGGGTTTAATTTTTTTTTATAGATTTTTCCACTTACTGCCATTTTATTCCTACCCATTCAGTTTTGGTGATTTTTCTCCATTCCATTTCCGTCTCAATCATTTTTGTAGCTGCCAGTTTCGTCAATGCCGTTATCATCGCTGCCATGTTCGAAGAGAACCAGGAAACTTTCGTTTTAACGCATTGTTTTGAAAATTGTGTGAAGACCAGAAACGTAAATAAATTCTTACGTCTAAAGAAATGATCAATTAAAACCTAAAATCACCGAAATAGTTTTTTTTTTAAAACTTTCTCACAAAGACATAGACAGAACGGCATTCGCGTTCGAACTGTCATTTTTTTATCTCACGAGATCGATTTTGGCGGAGGGATAATATTGAACGAGAAGCCGAAGGCTTCGCGTTCAATATTATCGCTCCGCCAAAATCGATCACGTGCGATAAAAAATGACAGTTCGAACGCATATGCTATTCCGTATTTATTACCCGCCTATAGTTTACTAACAAATATTAAAAACACAAATTATTGCCAAAAATAACCCAAACGTATAAAGGAAATAGTTAAATAGTCCACGCACGTGATCAATATTGTTCAAGGACAAAACCAAAAAAGTTATTGTTCGCTTTGGGTTTTGCAGAAAAAGCGTGTATTTCGTGAAAATAAAAGCACAGGATTGCAATAAACGATTATTCACATCCCGAGACTTTATAAAAAGCGGCATGCCGGGCCTTCGAATTTTTTGTTCTTAAAGAAATGATCTTGTAATCTTTAGACTTTATTCTGTCAAAAAAGATAAGGTGTTGTTTTTAAAGTTTAGGACTTGCAAATAGATTATCGTGACTCTTACAAAGGAAGACAAGGGCAGGGTGAATATCGAGACAAAACAAATGTGCTTAAATATAACACATCCTTTTGAGTATTAACCCTTTACCCAACGCACAGGATATCAACATTTATTGTTTTAATTATACAATAACATGATTTGGTAGGGCGTTATGGTTCATTAACGGCCCGGCAGGAATGATTAAAAGCCCTTGGGCCTATTAGCGGCCCTCGACTCCGTCTCGGGCCGCTAATAGTCCCTTGGGCTTATAATCATTCCTGTAGGGTCGTTAATGAACTATAACGACCTAAAAAATCGTGTTATTACTATTATTACCACATGGACTGTTAATAAATATTCAAGGACACAAGGTACATGCAGGTATTGCTTCATTGGATTTCAAGTCAAGGAGAGACATAATGTACTACTGAACTCAACATAATTTAATGAACAAAAAACAATCACTTTCATCACAGCATTGAAGCTTTTGGGGCTAACTTAGTAAGGTCACTTCCCATAGTCACGTGACTGATCAGCTGACAATCGTCTTGTTCACGTCGAAATTAGGCGAGACATAAGCCAAGTTCAGGCGAAATTGACGAACAACTAACGATATATTATTTACAATGTATGTTACTTACCTGACGATGATCATCGGATGATTATACTCTCAAATGAAATGCTCTTTTCTCACGAAATAACGGAGAGTTCAAGGAAACGACTGAGAAACGATCAATTTAAACATGACCGCGTTCAAAATATATCGATATTTCCCGGAAATGAAGGAGAGTTACCTCGGCGGTTTGATGCTCCGAAATGCTGAATGAACATTGATGTCACCGGGCCGCCGGGCCAATAATGAAAATCAATGTTATTATTGGCCCGCCGGCCCGGTGACATCATCGGGAACAGGGCGAATACACAAAATAAAGGCCCTCATTTTTAGTGATAATAGCTTAAGGATTGGCCCTATAAAGTGGTAATAATTATTATTTTCTTCACGAGCTCGTTCCAATGAGGGGTCACATGATATAGCTTTGTGAAATTTTTTGAAAATGTTTGTTTTTTCAACTGCTAAATTTGTAAATTACGCGAGCAGATGTGGACGATTCGTTAGGTAAAGGGCTAAACAAGATTTAAAAAGTTTCCTTTCAACTTGCAACACAGAATAATTTGTATCGACCTAAGACATTAATTAGTCATGTATTGGCTGGCTGTGATCTCTGTGGATTCTGTCTATCCGATTACCCGAGCCAAACTCTTTGAGAACAAAACTGTAGATAAAAAATCGTTGTGTTAATATGTTTCAAGGAGCACTCTTTTAACTTCTTCGGTTTGTTGTTGCTGTTCTCGCAGATTTAACAAGCTGGTCCTTTATGTGAAACTTAAGGGCCTTCTAGCCAGTGCTATTGCCTGTGCTTCCTATCACCAGAGATTTCGTGAAATTAATTTTTCAAGTATATGTCTAACGCTAAACCCCGAATTTACAACGTGGTTAACACAAGAGGAAAAAACATCAAATTATAGTTGTTTTGTGTTCAGATTAACAAAAGAAAAAAACAAACAAACAAAAATAAATAAATAAATCCCCCCCCCCCGAAAAAAAAAACAACAAAAAACAAAAAACAAACAAAAACTAACACAATGTATAATAACCGTATTCGCTGCGATATAAAAATTGTACTGGTCAAAACAGTATCCACGATTCTGACATAAGGGGTGGGAAAGTGTACGTTTCCGATAGGATATCGACATAGAATGCCTAAGTCAAAATGCCATCTTTAAGGAAAGTGTCACTACCATTGGTACAGTACAGCCGCCGCGGACTGGCCACTTTCCACGTGTGGGCAATACTTCCACGGACGCAATAATATTAGATTCCAAACTCTAATTACAGGAATTATCATGAAAAATTTAATTAATGAAGTGCTTCGTTAATTAAAATTTTGCTGATGACGATTTTTACTACCTCGTAAACACATGCGAGGACGCGTGGATTACGACCAATCCATGGCGACTGTACTGCAGGGGCAAGGCAGGAGCGCCGCTACAGGGTGGGTTAAGAGGTGTGTGACTCTCCCAATACTTTTTCCAGTCAGGACATTTTCGTTAGGACTGGCGTCTAAGATGTCAATTATCCCTTGCTAGTAATCGTGTACTTTCTTAACCCTTTACCCAACGTAACGGCCAAAACCGGCCAGCGCCATTAATTTTCATTTTTGTCTCAAGAACATAGGTTATGACCCCCTCTTTGGAACGATCTCGTCGAGCTCGTCCCAATGAGGGATCATAACCTATTTTTTTTGACACAAAAAATGAAAAAAAAAAAATTATTCAAGAATTTTGTTTGCAAGTGTCGTCTTTTTTTCAATTTAGTTAAAGGGTTAAAAACTAGATTTCGTACTTGGACAGTCGGCCATACAACTAGAGGTCTGTACCCATTTTGGGCTGTTGGGAGCCGATATAACCAATTTAGAGCACCGCTACAGTACGTGCTAATTAAATAAGAAAATGCGTCCCGACTACTACATGTATATTTTTTATTTATTCACTAAAAAATTTCCAAGAAGTCTTGAGGTTTTTAACTATTATCCCAACTAACTAAACTAACTACATAATTAAGCAAGACATGTCTTCGATGGGACTTGAGCCATCACAGTCGGGGAAATCAAGTTTACACCCCCTCCTCCAATTGGTCATCTTCACCGATGCCCCTGGAGTCCGGTGGTCTACCCGGGGACGTTTTGTAGAAATCTGACATAAATAGTATAATTTGGAGCTGTCGTGTCTTAATTGGCAATTCTCTTAGGATATTAATTCTCTTGTCGCAACTGCACCAGCTGAAAATAAAGTAGAGGAACTACCATGAGATAGTTTCTGTTACACATAATCTTTGTTCATAATTCCATGCGTTAATATCTTCCCTGAGACAAACTCAAGACATGTTGTCAAGACTTGAATTTATTAACAGACGAATATGGGCTAAAAATCAGCACCCCCCCCCCCCCAAAAAAAAAAAAAATCTAAAATTTCGGATTAAATCGAATCCTGAATCAAATAAATAGAGGATATCTACGCTATTTTTGTGAATATCGAGAATGATCTCATGAGTGTGGACCTTAAAGTTTTATTTTTCACGAGCGCTTGCGCGAGTGAAAAATAATACTTTTAGGTCACACGAATGAGATGATTCCCGATATTCACTAAAACAGAGTAGATTTTCTTTTTATTACATGCTACGTGACATTTTACTGCGCAATATTCAGCCCAATCCGACTGCCAACAATTTCAAGACAATAACAAAAAACTGCTGATCGTTCCTTCAAGGCGACGTTCAAGGCAACATCATGCGCCGAAGCGTAACGTCATTTTGGAAGCTACTAAAAAAATTCATCGTGCGGACCTAAAAATATTACTTTTCACTCTCGCAAGTCCTCGTGAAAAATAAAACTTTTCAGGTTCACACTCATGAGATAATTCCAGATACTGACTAACATAGATTATATTTTCTTTTTTATCATATGCTACGATAGTTTATTGCACAATATTCAGCCCAATTCGACCCCAAATGCGTACGTTTCAAAACAATAACAAAGATCAGCTGATCGTTCCTCCAAAGCGACGTGATGCGGCGCAGCGTGACGTCATTTAGAAAGCTACTGAGGGATATTCCTCGATATCCATCGAGTCGATGGATATCGAGAAATATCTATTAGATAATTTGCGATAATTCACAGGCTAGCATATAATAAAAGGAATGATCGTTTGTTTCTGTCTATTTCTTGAGTTTTGCCCCCCCCCCCCCCCCAAAAAAAAAGAAAAAAGAAAGGCTAAACCTAAACGAAGTCCATTTACACTATGTTTGGCCTTTGTTTTTTGGGGTTTATAACTCAAGAAATAGACTGAAACAAACGACCATTCCTTATAATTAAACTTGAGGGGCAATAAATTTAAACACTTTCTACTTTGCGGATTTAAAATAAAAACCAGCTCGCATCATGCTTCCTTGTGATAAGTGAATAATAAAGGCATAGTTTTCTGAAATTCTGTTTGAAATAACAATACATTTCACTGAAACATGTTCTTGTGTCATTAAAAGTTTTATTAACCAATGAATTGCGTAAGGAACGTCATATTCCACGCCCACACAAAACTTCACTCTCCTTTTCCAATTGACGGGAGGGTGCTGCCATTCACAGCAACACTGAGTTAAATTTAAATCTGATTTTGACCATTTCCGTAGAAAGTGAAAACACAGTTTGTAAATGTGGAGTTCGATGTAAACCCAGATGACATGAAGTTGGTTGAACTTTGTCTCCGAAAGAGTTTGTTCAGACTATTTGGAAATTGGAAAGTTTTGTTCGCGTGAGTTTCGTTTGTGGATTATTATGACCGGCCATTGTTTACGTTTGATTTGAGTAAAACGATGAACGCAGACGATCATCTATTGCTTATAAACAAATTGAACATGGAATAAAACGCCTGATCAGGATTTCATTGTTTATTAAATTTTATTTTGAAAGTCTTTTTAATATGATGAAATAAATATTAATTACTTTTCTTGTTGAAACAATTTGAGCTTGCAGGGGTTCTTTTCATTTCACACTGTGCAACGTAATTTTCAAGACAGATATTGGGGGCGTGGTTTAGGGCGGGCCTGATGGCATTTTTGTTCAGTTATTGTGTTCTGAAAAGTAAAAAAAAAAGAAATACTTTAGCCAATCATTTTGCCTGAAAATGCATGAACAGAAAAAAAGGTTTAATTATAATTGCATGCCTCAATATCTTCCCCGAGACCTACTCAAGAAATGTCAAGATTTGAATTTATTAACAGACGAACATGGGATAAAAATCAGGGCCTCTCAAATCTAAAATTTCGGGTTAAATCGAATCTTGAATCAAATAAGGGAGAGTATTTCTAATTGAATCTTACAACTTTTAAAGTTGTTGATGTTGCACCTTCTTACAGAGGTGAGTTACAGCAATTGTGGGATGTTTCAGAAGCGGGGCCAAAGACGTTTCAAAAGCGGAACTTCCTTGAGCTCTTATTCTGCCATTAGGTCTCTTGTACACGAAGCCTGATGACAAAGGCAGATTTCAAGAGGAGACACTTGGTTGGATTTTGAGAACATTTCGACGATTCGAAAATTTCGGAATCCGCCAATCTAATGGAATCAAATTGAATAATATCATCTGGACGATTTCTAATCTAATGGTATTTCGAAGCTTCGCAAGGCCTTAATGATATTTATTATGCCTCACGTTTTTAACATCAGCCGTGATTGGTTAATTTGACACCTTCTAAAAGTCATAGTACTGGAGTTTGGGGGCAAAACATGGGCACTATCGGAACGTTTTTCCTGGAGACAAGAGAACGAAGAAAATGTAAGCGCCACTTCCATTGATCAGCGTCGATTGGAATTTCTCAACACTAAACGCTGGCTCCGTGTCCGTTTAACTTTTTTCAACACCGGTAGACACAAACTTACCAACAAATATATCATCTTCAGTGGGTGTGTTTTCAATTTTAATTGCAAACAATGAATTCAAAAGAATCAGAAATATTAAAAAACTCACGTGTTGTTCACCACTTCAGTGAATCCTGAATATGAGTCTCAGTTATGACTTCAATCAATTATATTTAAGAAATAACTGTTGTTTTCCTTCGGTTTATGCGATATAAACCGAAAATTTTCAGCACAAGCTTCATAACAAGCATTAAGTTAATAACAATGAATTATAACATGGACAGCATGATGCAGTTGTAAACACTGGCATTTGATGATATAGAAACTCCCAAAGCGACGGCACTTGTGACAATTCATTTTCGAAGAGACGTCATTCGTTCGAAATGACGTCATGTTTTTGGATTCGACTACATTGTTGTTACAAGATTGATGGCATGTTGCAGTTAACGCTTAACAATGAAAGTCATATTTTGTTCGGCATAATAAAATAATTAGAACGTTTCTTTTCATATTCTATCGGTCGATAGTACCCGAGTTTATGTGATTTCTGAAATAAAACCTTCAGCAGCTTCGCTGCTTCAGGTTTTATTTCAGAAATCAAACAAACTCAGGTACTATCGACCGATAGAACATGAAAAGGAACGTTCTAATATTATAATATATATATTATCATGACCATGTGCATGTCCTGTAATTTGTATCAGATTCGAGGTCGTGTTTACAATCAGATCGCAACGAGCCCGTTAGGGCGAGTTGTGATCCGATTGTAAACACGACCGGTCAGGACATGCATTTGGTCATGATAATACACTTATCTGACAATCCCGTTACAGAAAGCCTGTTTTTCCATTTTTCAGTTTAAATTGGGTTGGAATTTGTCAAAATTTTGAATTTCATATATTAATGCGTAATAACAATGCATATAATGTTATTATTTGTCAAAGCGCGGTGTTTACCGGAAGTTGAATCTATGTGATACGGAATCAGAATGAGTCGTCTATATGATACGGAATCGGAACACATTATGTGATACGTACCGTTTCTCGGGGTTTTCAGGCCAAAATCTATATGATTGTTAGATAAATATAGATTATCATGATAATGTGCATGTCCTGTGATTTGTATCAGATTCGAGGTGGTGTCCAGAATGGGATCTCAACGAGCCAGATTTGACGGCGAGTTGTGATCCCATTTTTGGACACCACCGAAAATCTGATGCAAATCACAGGACATGCACTTTATCATGATAATTCATTTATCAAACAATTATGGCACATAAACAGATTAAGTCTTAAATTATTAATACAGTTTGGGGACATAATGTTCAGCGAAAAAACGTTAAAAAAAAGTCCCGTATTTTATGGAACTATATTGTTGTACACTGTAACAAACAATGAGTAACGCGCTCACCAAATTATTCACTCTGAGTGTCACTTCTTGTGATGATCCCCTTGAAGTTATGAGTATGCGACGTCAGCACATCATCAGGAACCGGGTAGGTGTAATATCAAATTTATTGTGTGTGTGTAGTAGGGGGGGGGGGTCAATGGCTATTAATAGTTCTGTCGCTAACTGTAAGGAGTTGTTTTGTAAGTGATCAGCTGAGTCGATCACTGAAACGCACATAGAATGTATTCATGTGCCTGTTGTGATAGCCCGTCGCGTTACCGGAAACGAGTCGTCTATATGATACGGAATCAGAATGAGTCGTCTATATGATACGGAATCGGAACACATTATGTGATACGTGCCGTTTCTCGTGGTTTTCAAGCCAAAATCTATATGTTTGTTAGATAAATCTTCTTGATCAAATAATATATATAAGATCGCGATCATGAGCATCATGTTGAGGTGATGTGGCGTATTTTGGTACGGCACACCAGTGGAATTGAGAGTAGTCAACAATGAAAACCTCTCCGAAGGTAGTCGACTTCTGAGCAGTGGAGTGGCGGCAGTTTTGACAAGATTGTATGTATTGTACCCATATTACAACACGACCAATATCGGACCTGCGGAAAAATTAATTCTTTTAGTCTTCATGAAATCTTACAAATTACTTTATCGTAAACATACATTTACTTGGATCAACTACTGGTGGAGGTGAGGATATCGATATTAATGCACAGTAACAGGCTGTTTTTGTAAACAGCCGCAGGCCAGTACAATTAAAGCTAGGTGGTCTCGAAGACGTACAATAATTATCACATTAACTTGAAAGATTATAGATTATTAGCGATGTAATGAGCTGTTTTACCACCGGCAATTAGAATAAATTCATATGCTGTAACGTCATATTGCCCTTTAATTACCAATATACATTCCGAAGGCTATCCGCTAACTGATTTTCATCTGCCGACGAAAAGGTTTGGGTATATATTGATGACGGTGCAACAGTGAACTTGACAATAAAAAATCTAGGCTCATTGCTACCAGTTGTTTCTCGTCAAGTGTCGTCATCTGCTAGACAGACGACACTTTACTCGTACCAAGCCTGCTGAAACTTTTCTATTTGCCGTTATCCGAAATGACACGTCAAATGACCTGCTCTGCAGCATCGAAGCACTGTAAAAAAATGCCGTTAAAATCAATCATGATAGATGTACTGGCAACCAATTACCGTTACCTCTACCACAAATGACTATTACTGCTAAAATTTAGTGTTCAACTGATGATCGGAACTGGCCACCACAATCGGCCGATTGTGGGCAATCGGATGACAACGACAACGGCTCCTGGAATATCGGTTCAACCGATCATTGTTGCCAAGCATTTTGTGATGCTTCATTAACCGCATTTTATTACCTTCTGCAACTGTTCAATTGTTGATGTAAAATGATGTCAATGATATTCAATAAAGTTGAGAGAAAAAAAACAATGTGTATTCTTAATCTTAATTTACGGGATATACAAGTTAAACTACATGTAAAGCTAACAATTGAGCTTACTTGAAGCAATCACCAGTTCATACCGGAAAAGTGAACATTGCACTCAATTGACTCAGGTCGCGGTAAAATTACCAGTCACGCGCACCTGGGCGGTTAACATGGTTCTGAGAGCCACGTTTACCGCCCAAGTGTGCGGACTGGTAATGTTACTGCGAAGCCAGTCAAAGAAGTTTAAAATTGTGAAAAATTTTCAGTTTAATGTAGTTCTTTCGAGCCACGACTTGTCCAGTTGTGCACGGTATTACAATCGGAATCGGCATCAGAATCGGCCGATTGTCAGCTCAAATAACCGGTAATCGGTCAGCGACCATTTTTGGTAATCGGTTGAACACTACTAAAATTTGCATAATATGTGAACTGACAGAGGAGTGCTCATATAAAGAGGGGCAGTGATGTTTTGAACCCCTTGAAACCTCGTGTCCTGGAATGGTATCGTCTTTGTGCACACTTACAGTGTGATGGGCCAGTCCAACATCAATATATATGGAGGATAAAATAATAACTGCAGTCTGCAGCCGTCTGGCTGCAGACTGCAGTCATTATTTTATCATCAATGCTCCGTGTATAGACCTCTAACAATAAGACATAAAAATGGGACGAAATTATGTCCTGGGTCGAAAAGTCTGTCACACGAGTTCGAAGGGTTAAAAATTTCGAGTCGAATTGAATTTAGAATCAAATTGGGCAGAGGATTTCGAATCGAATCGTTTTCAGGTTGTTATAATAAGACAAAATGGGCGAAATTATGCCTTGGGCCAAAAAGTCGGTCTTGCCAGTTCAAAGGGTTAATTGGACGCATTCAGATCCTGCTTTTGCAGCATGATGTTATCCATCGTCACAGGGATTTGTTTTTAGAAGTGTCGGTTTTTCAGCTAAACCAATTAATATATTTAACCTGAAGTCATATGGCTGCAAAGGTATTAATTGGTCAACTTTGTTTGACAATCCAATTGCCGTCTCGTGTAGTGAAGTAAAACGAAGTACCAGCTACTCCGGTTTTGCCCAAGATCGAACAAAAAAGGTCTGCATTGCCAAAGGTAGTTAAACAGCGTATTTTCACCGTTATATTTTACGGTCGAAGTACCGACAACTGGATTGCAAGATATCTTTACCGTATTTTCATCGGCATTTTTTTTTTACAGTGAGGCAGGTTGACTCGGCATTAGGCTTCTCAGTGCTAACTTTGGTGAACACTAACAAAAGGGAGATATAAACTTGATTTTTGCGGATTACCGTTTCTGGGATACAGGCTTTAGTGACTTTTTAAGGAGCTTTTTTGCCGACCAAAAGAAAAGGGCCACATTTCGTCGCCTGAGTGCTAGAAGTTCTAAGTCCCATAGGGGACATAGAACATTTTAGCACTCAGGCGACGATTTGTTAGTGCTCAGCAAAACTTATTCTACGTCCGTTTTTCACAACATAATTGTTTTGTTTCCACCCAATTCTCGCTTTTAACTTTGCTGATAGCAGTTCATTGTTTTCTATGAATTATAGACTCACCATCCCTGACTTATATCGTCATGAAAATCGACTTTTATTGAAGTTATCGCCCTTGAAATTATTGTGCGGACGAGGAAGTTCCAATTAAGAAGGAAGTAATTGTTGAGAAAATACCCATGTGATTAATGGAAAGGACAGTGTCTGTATTATATGTCACAATACTCACGCTGTTGATATAATAGACAGAAAACAGTTACAGACCATCAGAATATGGTGAAGGCGCCGTTTTCTTATTTTTAAATGGGTTTCAACATAGAATAATAATCAGGCGTTCAAACTGGTTGAGAAAAAACTATAAAAATGCCAGCTTCTATATTTTATACTACGTCACAGGAAAATCCCCGAACTTTGTGAAATAATGCGCACAAAGACGACACAAGTTCGCTAACATTTCGAAATTTCAATTTTTATATAAAATTCCCATACCCTTAGTTTAACTTTGGGAGCTTTAGAAAATTAAAGGCACTAACATTCCCGTAAATATCTTCCAATCTCGAAAATTGTAAACCCGAAACACGTAAGGGGAGCTCAGCAACATGTCCGAGGCGAGCTGACACATTGTTTGGGGGGAGTTGAGCAGTTCGTTGGCGGCGATCTCACAAACAGTCTTTGGCTAAATCTCTGTTATGAGAAAAAGTTGATCAAATATTTCAGATGGCAATTGTTTGAGGCAAGTTGTGATAAAAGGAACACACATTTTGAGCCAGCTGATATTGGAGTGAATAGTTTGGCGTGGACTCACTATAACCCATGCGTGGGCAGTGATGCCCATGCATGGGTTTACGAGGTTATAAAATTCATCATCACCAAAATTTTACTTAATGAAGCACCGGGTTGTACCCGGTGCTTCATTAATTATTTTTTTTAGGATTATTCCTATAATTAGTGTTTGGTATCTAATATTATTGCGTGGGTGGAAATATTGCCTACCCTTGGAAAGTTACCAGTCCATGACGGCCGTAATGTACAAAGGGTGTCTTTTCTGAAAACCCATGTCAGAGACTGAGAGCGTTCACTTTGTTTTGCAGACAGCGGGAAACATTGGGAAACATGGTCGGTAGAATGACCTTAAGGAATAGTTATCAATGGAGCTGGTTGTATTTCAGGAATTTAAACGACCTGTCACGTGCGTTGAGTAGCACCGAGCCGCGTTAGCGAGGTTGGTAACTAACTTACACCCTGCCCGTTGTACTATCAACAAAACGCACGGAGGTATTCAAATGACGTCACTTGAAGGCATTGTCCACTGTTCTATCAGATATTTCAAGTTAGTTGCATACCTCGAAAAGACAATAGAGTTTGGATGTAACAAGGTATCCACATAAACCGAAATGACAATGTTGCCAGGGTAAAACAGCAATATGATTGAATGATACTTCAGGAATGAAGAAAGTGTCGGAAGATGAAAATACAATCATTTCCATTTACCGATGAGAAGTTCATCGCTGATCTGATTTCACACTCGTATCGAGCGAGTATGAAAACTTAACCCTTTACCAAACGTGACGGCTAAAACGCCCAGCGCTATTCTCAAAAATCGCTAATTAAATTTTCATTACTTTTTCATTTTTTGTCTCAAAACCATAGGTTATGACCCCTCGTTGGAACGCGCTCGTCGAGCGCGTTCCAACGAGGGGTGATAACCTATGTTTTTGAGACAAAAAATGAAAAACATAGCTATTCAAGATTTTTTTTACAAGTGTCATCTGCTTTTCATGTTAGGTAAAGGGTTAAAAGCCAATTACTCAGTTGGTCATGAAAATAATATATCGTCTTACATGAAACGATTTTTAGTTGCAGAACGGAATGTAACCATTCTCTCTCGTTTTATCTCTTGGTGCGGGGAATTTTGTAGCCAATGATTACATACTGAAGAAGACATCCTACACTAAGCCCATCGTCGATTGTAACCTGACCCGAATAAAAAGAACAAAAACTACATTTATCAAATTACATTTCAGATAACGAAGTTTTTCTCGCAAATCTGTAATACCCATCTGACAAACGAATCCTTGAACACCTGAGTTTACGCAATAGTTACCAACCTAGCTGGAGATATTCATGAATTTGAACAATGTGACAGAGTGCGCTTAGTGATGCCGAGCCGCGTAGAGACCAGGTGTTACAGCACGCAGGCAGGTTGTTCAAATTTAAGAATACCGACAGCTTGGTTGGTAACCGACTCACACCCTGTGTTTTGTTCCATCAATAAAACGCACGGAGTCGAGTATACTCAGTGCATGGGAGGTATTCAATTGACGTCACTTGAAAACTCGGTCCATTGTTCTAGCAAGTATTTCAAGTTGGTTTCTAACCCCAAGAAGACAAAAAGCCAGGGTGTAACGCGACAGTGAATTCGATGAACAAACTTCTTCACAACATCAGTACTAGTATATTTCAAACCACCCACGAGACCAAAATTAATCCCTTATTTTAACATCTCAAGTCCATTATGCAACACGATACCCCTCGAACAACAAAAGGAACACAAAGTATGCCAAGAGAGGGCTGTCACTAAAACACCCATTGAGTGGGACTTACAGAAGCTAAAGTAGCGCAATTTTTATTCAGTAAGTGGACCTCCAGATGGAAGTCGAAGGTCCATTGGCTGAAACTTTACTTGTGTTTCTTCTGCTCTTCAACACAAGCTGCTGAAAATTCCGTTCTGTGTGTTTTTTCTTTTCGATAAGTCACTCTTCACGTTCTGTTTGCCTACTACATCACATTTCAAGGAAGCAAGAAAAAGAAGAGAATAAACTAACAAGAGTTATCGAAACAATTTTACCCGATGGATTTTGGCCATACCACTGGGATGTCTCTGGCATAATATTTTAACTTCTCAACGAAACATATTAGTTGGCGTTAAGGATCGCGGTGGCTCGGTGGTTACGGCATTGGACTTCAAACCGAAAGGTCCAGGTTTGATCCCCGTCAGGGGTAACTGCGTTGTGTCCTTGGGCAAGGCACTTAATCCCGATTGCCGACGTGGGGCACGGTGGCGCTGTGTTTTAAGGCGTACTGCACGTCGATGGTGCACTTGTCTTCAACCAGTGCTAAACCTGCTTGTGAAGAGTCAGTGCGTTGGGGAGTCGGACAGTTGCTCACCGCTGCTCGGTGGTTCTCTTCAGGTACTCCGGCTTCCTCCACCCGTAAAAGTGTCCTACACGAGGTGACTCTGGCAGTCGATAGTGTCGTTAAACCCTAGTAAAATAAAATTAATCAGTTGGTGCTGAACATTCCAAAGTTTATATTCTAAACCCAATCAAGAACGATAATCCAGCATTAACTCTGCAAACTGCTTTACCCATTTCAGTTAACGAGTCCACCAAAAACGACAACAAAAACAAACTACACTGAAAGAGTAGTCGCACTGTACCTGTTATTTATACTGTGAGTGGAACTATACTGTGGATCAGCTACCACCTTACTGTCAAATCCACAGTCTTTGCTAATTAAGTTTTATGTATTACTTTGAAAATAATGAAAATGAATAAAAGAAAAATCTACATAAACAAATGATTGACCCTTTGAACTCTAGTGGTATCTTCCATGCCATTTCAATGGCAGCAATTAGATGAGTCCATATTCATTATTTGGGGTAGACCAATCAATATTTTCAACGTGCAGCCTCGGGGGGGGGGGGGGGGGGCATGTTGATAATATTGATTGTTCAACCCCACACATTTACTGAACAGCCATCCTATTTAATGACGTATCATGTTGCTGGCCGGGAAAACTGCCACTAGGGTTCAAAGGGTTAATAAAAAATATTAAGCTGAAAAAAAAAATTTATACAGGCGATATGTAGACAATTACGAATCGCCACTGAGAAAAATTCCAAAAATGATCTTCCATTAATTCAGATTCCTGTGTTTAAAAGCTGGGCCCATAGACAATAATAACAGTAATCTTTTCCAGTTGCATCGAATGTCAGGGCAAATGGTCCGCAGGTAAATCTCACAATAAATGCGGGAGCGATGTAGACAATTAAGAATCATCACTAACAATTCCCCCCAAAATTCAGTAAACGCCAATTCTCGTATATCGGTCTGGGTCGGGTAGTACATGAGAACCGACATGTAGACAGAGTTACCTGCAACCATTTCGGGGATTGCCGTTAGCTTATTTGGTATGGTGACAGAGATTTTATGGCTAGACGATTGGGTGCCGATGACCTGGGATCCACTCCAGACTGGGTAAACTACGGAAAAACTTTTGTCTTTTGTGGCTTTGTCCCAGCACGATACCTGGTGGATTTCCTGCTTGCCATAGGTGATATAAAATTAAATTCAAGCAGTTGCATCGTCACAGATCTTCCATTAATTGAGATGCATGTGTTTAAAAGTTGGGACCATAAACTATTATAACAGTAACCTGTTCCATTTGCATCGAATGTTAAGGCAAACGGCACGCAGGTAAATTTCACAATAAATACAGTTGCAATGTAGACACTTATGAATCACCATTAACAACATTTCTAAAATAATCCTTGGCTTGCCGAGTGGTTAAAACCCTTATTCTGCGAGTGATTTAAATCTGTTTACCGGCCCTAGTACCTGTTTGTTTTATTTATACCATGCTCTTAATAAATAATCGACTGACTTTGTCACTTAAAATGGAGAAAAAACTACACTTTATATCGCAAACACATGGGTTTGTTCTGTTTACATCTGCGCCGGTGGGCAGTACTACCGGTAGTACTACTGCACGTGAATGCTTGTTGACAGCTAGACACATCGTCAAAGTTGATTGAATTTACCTTGCTTTTTCAGTCAAATTATTATTAACAATTCTTAAATTTTATTTTAAATATTTAATTGTAGGTATTTTAAACTTAATCAGCCATTGCACGTACTAGATAGTACCACAAAACGTCATGTTTTTGAATGAAACATCGCAAAATGTGAATGTATCGAAGTTGGCAAATTGCGTCATGTGAAAGATCACGTTGGATGAACTTCCTACATTAGGTGTACATTTTTTAACCGCAGTAGTAGCTTTACACAGAAAATGGGGCTAAAAGCTAAAATTTAACATACAAGCTTTTCACTGGTAGTAACATAGGTGAGCATATTATAAAAATATATTCAAGGTTTTACAACTTTTACCATCCCATAACAATTGGTTCAAAATAACCTATAATTCGGGGGTTTAATGATACTTACAAATGCCCCATATCCGGATCAATTGATGTTTATACGAAAAGAGATATGTAACCCCGGGAAGTGAAGCAGTGCCTGTTTACTGTGGAAAACAGGCTCTGTTTTACTTCTGAAATAGGACCCAGCCACCAATGCTTGCGATGGAGGTCCTCTAAAATTAAACATCGGGATAAACGGTTGGCTAAACTGCCTTGACTTTATCTCCAGAGTGCGGTCACGATTAGACATTGTGCAGAATTATGTGACCTTAAACACCAATAAATATATAGAATAATAAATAAATAAATAAATAAATAAATAAATAAATAAATAAATAAATAAATGTACGAAAAGTACCAATTGAACACTTTTTAATTTATAATATCCTTTGATAATGGTCGAATTTGTTTCAGGTTTGAACTTATAGGACTATTTGATAAAACCCATGTTATACTTTCCAGACAATTTATATTCAATGCATTGTGACTTAAATTATTTAATTTCTTTTTTAATCAGTTTTAGAAATTTTATTCAAATTTAATTTCATTATACAAAAATTACAGACAAAAGACTTAAGACAATTATTACACTGAGTCCACAGTTACGATGAAGTCAAAATTTCAAGCATCAAATATTTCCCATGATGCAACTTGGAATCTAACCAACTCAGCCTTGTTTGACAGATCTCAGTGAGCTCTGTCAAACAAGACTGAATAGGTTAGATTTCTAATTGCCTTATAGGATCGGGGGGGGGGGGGGGTGTTCAGAATTTTTGGAATGGCCAATTAAAGTAGTATACTTGTAATTTCGCTATTATTAAACTTCTGACTGTTAAAAGGTTATTGAAAAATACATATATAAATAAACATTTCTAATTATGTTCTGTATTTGTAATGTTGTGTGTGGTATAATACTTGAAACAGACTATACCATAATTTGAGGATTAAACCCATTGTTCTCTTCTGCACCAAGTTGCACTGAGCCAACTTTTTAAAACTTAGTTGATGATAGGAAAATTAAAAGGTTGGCCAGGTGGAAAGTCACTGTTATTGATAAAGCCACATGCTTATCGATCGGATGTCACATTCTCTTCGAGGAACAAAACAATTGTCTAAAAAACATATTCTAAACCACAGGCTGATCCATAGAAGCTTTTACACTGAAGGGAGCCCCTTGCACTTAGCACAAAAACGTATTTAAGAATTTATGTGCAAATGGAGTTTATGTTCTCAGTAGATCTGCAATGAGCGAGTGATTATCGATAAAATGAATTATTAAAACCAAACCAAATATGCTGTTTCCTTTGGGCATTTCTATGAACATCTGACAAATTCTAATGATTCTCGAGCAAACTGATTTTTTAGCTTGAATTTCAGATTTGTGGCTCATCTGCGGTTAGTGGTTATCGTAAACGCAAGGATCGCTGGAATATTCACGTGATTGAAATGTCAAGAAAGTTTCACATCATCCGCGAAAAATTTCAGTGTTCATGTCCTTTTGACAGATGCTGATGTATTGTGTGATCACCAGTGTGATAGGATGGTTATCATTTTAATTCTATCGGCATAACCCTTTGGGCCCAGATGGTATATTCCATGCCAGTTCAGATCCATCAATTGATTGAGTCTATATTCGTAACTGGGAAAAGACAATTAATATTTTCAACGTGCAGCCTTGGGGCTGCACGTTGAAAATCTTGATTGGTCTACCACACAAATTTCCAAAGCAACTATCCAGTTCATGAATTCAGGTCGAATCACGAACCTGAACCGGGAAAAAGGGCTTTTGGATTCAAAAGGTTGAGACTACTTTCACCAAAAGACAAAATGAGACTTTGTTCAGCCTTCCAAAACAAGCTTCGATGAACTCTTTACTTAAAACAAGCTGAGGAGTATGAGAAGACAACTGTAAAAACAAAATTCTTCAATGACTAAAAATGTTCTTTTTTGCCTAAACACATAGCTCACGAGTCCGGGGAAATCACTAAGTGGCGTTTAAGGGGGAGGGAGGGGGGGATAGGGGGTGTGACTTCCCTAATATTTTTTCTCGTCGAGACATTTCGTCAGGTCTGGAGTGGCAGATGTCAATTCTCTCTTGCCGGTAATTAGTCAGTTGGGACTTGAGCAGTCTCACAGTTGGGACAAATCAGCTTTACATTCCTCTCCTCCCAATGGGTCGTCTTCGCGTCTGTCCTGCTTATGACCCTTCATTGGAACGAATCCGAGGAATCATAAGTAATGTTTTGAGACAAAAATTAAAAGGAAAATATTAAAATTTGGCTGCCGATTTTTGTACAGAACGCTGGCCGGGTATGACTGTTAGTTTGGTAGAGTTCAAACATTCTGTTGAAACCAGTAACAGGCTTGCTAACACAATAACTGAAAAGTTGTTAACTGCCCCTGACAGCTTTGATCAAACAAGTTTGACAATGAGTCGCCCATTTGAGAATCATTTTCGACTCCTTAGTACTGCACAGACACTTTGAAGGCGTGTTCTGTTTTGTACAATCTCCCACGCAGAGACGAACTCGGGATAAAAGCTTCGTCTAACTTCCAAATCTGCAAATAATTATTCAGGCAATGTGACAAATACTATTACCTACATGGACAGAGGGGGGGGGGGGGGTGGGTTAAAGATCACTCGTGCCCCTATTATATTTTCCCAACAACAGTTAATTTGACACACCTAAAATTGTATGAACATTGTTGAGATGCAGAATGAGAAATCACTATCACCCAGACAAAACTGAGTCTTGGTTAGAAAAGGGCCTAAACACTTTGGGGCTATTACTTGGTTAGTTTCATATCGACCGACATAATTATTAGCCCGAGGTAATTTCATATCAGACTGAGACCGAAGGTCAAAGGCTGATGTGAAGTTACCAAGGGGCGATATCTCGGCCGGCCGATATGAAACTAACCAAGCCAAGAAATAACCCCTTTATTTATTAACCCTTTGAACCCTAGCAGCCGCTTTTCCGGCCAGGAACATGATACGTCATAACGTCATTAAATAGGATAGCTGATCAGTAAATGTGTGGGGTAGACCAATCAATATTTTCAACGTGCAGCACCGAGGCTGCACGTTGAAAAATTGATTGGTCTACCCCAAATAATGAATATGGACTCTTCCAAGTGCTTCCATTGGACTGGCATGGAAGATACCACCAGACTTCAAAGGGTTAGACCAAAACGAATGATTACAAAGTGATCAAAGATCTGTTACAGTTTTCTGACTGCGTTATTGTTTCTCATTCAATTCACAACGTCCGAAGTTTCACCTTCTCCCAGTTCAGCTATCCAAATGTCGCGGCTACCCCTGTGAACTATCTCTTCTACCACTTCAACTAATCTCTGCTTGCAACTCTGAACTTTAGTTTGTGTTGAATTTTCTGTACAACTCTCTTCTTTCTTCTCTTCCTCCATCCAGTCCCCACTCTCTGTCGTCATTAATTCAAAAACTTCGCATTAACCTCTTACCTAACATGGAAAGCAGACGACACTTGCAAACAAAATTCTTGAATAACTAATTTTTTGTCTCAAAAACATAGGTTATGACCCCTCGTTAGAACGAGCTCGACGAGCTCGTTCCAACGAGGGGTCATAACCTATGTTTTTAAGACAAAAAATGAAAAAATAATGAAAATTAATTGGCGATTTTTGAGAATAGCGCTGGCCGGCTTGGGACGTTACGTTGGGTAAAGGGTTAAACGACTCGATTATGCCCGGTAACACCAATTTTCCTGGGAGCGTTCTATGTCTATGATTAACGGTTAACGGTTTCGATGGAAACCACCTGGTTGTGCTTAGTAACGACTCACTAAGGGGGACAACTCTGGCTTGGTTCATATCTCGCGGTCGAGATCGGCTATGCGTTTGAAGCCATATCGATTGAGCTTTGCAATTGGGGAATTCTGGGAAAGGAAATGATATCTAATATATAAACCGAAATATTCGTTCTGTGACAATTATATTGGATATGAATATGCCGTCTTCTTCGGGAACAAACCAACCTTACTTCTGCAGAAGACCAAACTAGGGTATTATTAGTTACCCCGTGTCTGATCATGTGGTACGGGTTTTTACCTACCCGAAGCCAGCCGTATTCCATTCTTTTATCTTCCATTGTTGAGCCATACAGGTTTCTGTGGATTTTTTGTGCAAAAGAGTTTTTGTGGAAATATGCCGATATGACTAGTATAAAAAAAATATTGAATTTATTTTTTGTCTCAAAAACATAGCTTATGAACCCCACATTGGAGGGTACTCGACAAGCTCATTCCAATAAGGGGTCATGAGCTATATTTTGGAGATAAAAAATTAAAATATAATACATGTACACTGTAAAATTGGAATGACGCGTCTTCTACGGGGTATGGACAATTTGTAGATTTCGGAACGAGGCTTCCACTGGGTATGGGAAATTTGTCAGTGGCTAGGTTGACGTATCGTGGGTTTTAATGAATATGGTCTCATACCACGTATCTATCAACCAATCAAATCAAAAAATTCACTTTAGTCAATAGATAAAATATATTCCCGGTTTTCAAGGAACCGGGTACGGTAATGAAATTACCCAGAGAACCCGGAACCGGGGAATTTCCCGGCTAATATCAAGCAAACTAACGAGAGTAACAGAAGGCATTTATTTTCATTAAAATGAACATATTTTATTGAAACTCCTATCTCCAAACGGAAAAGTTCTTTTCCTAAGAGAAGTGTGAAAACCCAAACCCGTTTCAAACTCGTCTTCATTTTCAGAATCGCTAGTATTATCACCACTGCCTTCTCCAACATCAACTCCCTCTTCACTGCCGTCATCAGTCCCCTCTGCTGGAAGCAGAGGAGACTGGTGACGACAGTGAAGTGGAAGGTGGAAGTTGATGTTGAAGGAGGTTGTGTATAGTAATACTTGTCATTCGGAAAATGAAGACGAGTTTGAACTTTGAAGCGAGTGAAGATCTTGCTACTGAAGAGGGGAGTCCTCCTGAACTGGTTGACAGCTACAGTTATTTGGTGAAAAAGATTCGGCAGGAATAAGGATTGTAAAATCTCAGGCGTGGAAGGGCCGAAGAAATCTTACAAAGTTACGTTTGGGCAATTTTTCAGTTCAGACAACTTCAGTTCAACACACAAACAGTGCCACGCTTGATTTCCGATTCCGTGTTATGGATTTCCCGAATATCGTGAGCGGCTTTCGGAACCGGAAACCCGAAAATTCCTATTCCTGGGAATTAAACTCTTGACTAAACATAATTAAGCAAATCGAACTGTTTAATTGAAATAGCGCTTAGGTACTGCAATCCCTCTGTATAAACGCATTTGTAGCATTAAAAATACACGGAGTGTCGTCTGCTAGGTTTCTTATTATATTCAATATTAGTACCACTTTTTATGATAATTAATATGAAAATAGGTAAAACCTAGAAGAGAACGCAGTCCGGCTACATACAAAATTATAGTGCATGGGCGATGATGACATTTGAGATTTAAGGTGCCACATAAGTAATAGAAATCAGTCAGTTTACTTCGAAATTCCCAGGTCGGATATTTCATAAGTATGAATAAAACATACACAAATTATACATCAAAATGAAGGTTATGATGCAGCAGAAAAAACACAAAAAATACATATGCGTTCATCACAGTGATGAGAGCACACACATCAGGCATCAGATTCAGTTGTTCCTGGAAGTCTGCGACCATATTCTACATATATATAAACTAACCCGATAAACTTTAAAAAAATAAATGGCAAATACCACCACTCGCTTTTCCTGCTTTGTTGTTTTTTTGCAGACGACAAAGTCAACATTCTGGGCGAGGACGTTGATTTGATAACCTGGGTCAGCTGACTGAATAATTCATGTCTTAATCCCGACGAATGACGCAGCGACCCGCACACGTGCCTCTTCGTGTTTTGAGGCTATTTTTATTTCAAGTCATCCCAGAGTTCAACATTCGCCCAAAACTCCTCCCATTGTTTACGCTGCTAACATTGCACGAATATTATTCCTTATAATATTTAAAATGTACGATAAATCTTTAATGTGAATTGTCATTAAAATTGTATCCAAATTTACTATATTTATTTGTGACAAATACCAATATATATCCTTTTAAATTGATCTGAAACATCGAGCCGATGGTAAAATGGAGAACAGTTCGTCTGACGGTATTTTTTTTCAACTTTCCCAGAATTCAATATCGAACGAAAACATGGCGGCCTCCAATGGGTCAAACCGGAACCCGCAATTTTAACTTTGTTAGCTTATAGTTGTATGTAACTCATTGGGAAATCACACTCGCATGTGTTACCTATGGAGCTCACTCCGTGAGCCCCGCTTCGCGGGGCTCGGACTGCGTACTCTATTAAAATTATCATCCTCAAATCTGCTCGAGTTTTAAATTAACGAGGTCACGAAGATTTATATATTGTGAGTTTCATTACAAGAACCAGTTCTTCTGATGACCACTTATAAATTCAACAAGACAACAATCATCTTCCCCTTGAACTTCCCCCAAACAATGCGAATACTTAGTTGAAACATACAAGCTGTTGCCAAATCAACGTGTCCGATGTCCTAGCCTTCACTCTAAAATCGGCTGGGTTAAAAATTTACCCAAATCAACTGGATTGAGTGAATATGAACCCAATTGGGTTCATATTCACTCAACCCAGTTGGTTTGGATTGATTTTTAAGCCAAATATTTTAGCGTGTTGTTTGCTTTCATATTTGTTCCTTTTAACAGTTCTCGAAAATTGTGTTCACAGACTTTCAGGAGTAGCTGAAAAAAACGCGTTCATCAGTTTAGTAGAGGATCTGCATTCGTTTAGCTTTATACGGCCTTCATTTTGATGTATAAAATGCATGGTCTTTTTGAAGAAAGACGGAATATTAAACCCAGAACGTCTTTCAGAAAATTTGTTGGCAATCTTGAATACAACCTTCAGATGTAAAAGACGTCGCGAAAGTGTTAATAACCTTTGTTTTTGAGACAAAAAATGAAAAAATAATGAAAATTAATTGGCGAGTTTTCTGAATAACGCTGGCCGGTTTTTGCCGTTACGTTGGATAAAGGGTTAACACTATGCAGTATGTCTTTTCATTCCGCAACTCCTAACATATCCGGGATCTTGTCGAGGATACATACTTCAGAAGTTTAAATTCATGTCAAGAATTTTTTTTCAAGTGTCGTCTGCTTTTCATGTTAGGTAAAGGGTTAAAAGAATATACTGTACTAAAATGAATATGTTGATGATACATCTTTCGTACCAATGCAAACTGAATATTTACAACAAAATTTAGTTATTATTGACAAATAACAAGTGCCGAGATTGGAAAGGTGATACTGTGTTACTAGTTTTAGTGCAAGGTAAATACTCTGGCGGTAGCACGGTGGCTCAGCCTCAGTGATCACGGCATTGAACTTCAAACCGAAAGGTCTACGGTTCGATCTCCGCTCGGGGTAACCACGTTGTGTCCTTGGGCAAGGCACTTCACTCCGATTGACCGCGTGGGGGTACGATGGCGCTGTGTACTAAGGCGTACGCACGTCGACGGTGCACTTGTCTTCAACCAATGCTAACCTTGCTCCTTGCTTGTGTAGAGTAAGTACGTTGGGGAGTCTGGCCGTTGCTCGGTGGTTTTCTCCGTACAATCCAGCTTCCTCCACCCGTAATACTGCCTGACACGAGGTGACCCTGACTGTCCAAAGTGTCGTTAAATCCCAATAAACAAATGAATAAACACCCTGACGTTTGATGTAGTGAAAGCTTGAATCTCTACGGCTTGTGTGGCTTCTTGGCTTCCTTCTGCCACGGATTTTAAAATTGACGTTCAAAAGTTACACCAGAAAGGGGTAGCAAGAGGTCGAATGACCCGTCCTTTATCACGCCACTAGGGCGCGTAAGAAAACTCCAATCTAATTACTCACTGATTGTGAGGTCTCAAGAACGGACGACTTCGAAAATAATGTAATGACAAAACGGAGAGAGCAAAGGTCAGATGCTGTTCCTTTTGGACCTGGCAGGGGTGTGTTATAGAATGCAACCGGACCTCGAGAGCAAATTGTTTCTTGAGTGCAACAACGTGCCATCTGCAATGCTACATCATTGCAGATGACACCTTGTTGCACTCAAGGAACGCAATAATCGTCTAATATGTTGTGTGCTATGAATCAGTCAATGAGAGAATGAAAATTGATTACAACTTCTAGACCGGAAAATGCTTTACAGACAGAACCTGCCATATCAAAGTAGAAACTGGTTTCGTTGAAGCTGTTATGAAAGAACGTTATTTGAGTTCCTTCATAAATGGAGGCATCTTCCGGAACATCAAATGATTGAAGGACGAGCGTCTTCCTGAACAACAAATGATCAGAAGACGACGGGATGTTGGAGCGTGACTATGTTACCTCTCGTTTTCTAAGACGCCGCTTCCGTCTGTAGAAAGCAATTTGTTGAAGACGAAGGTTGGATATATCTTTATTCAATGGGGATTTGCGGGAAGACGCAATGCATATTTTTTCCATATATTTCCCCAGATCCGTCTTTCAATAAACCTGCAGAAAAATATTTTGAATATCTCTGTATATAAAAACGACACATGGCCTTGTGTTCAGATAAAATTATAACATGTAGAAGTATTCAGAGTTAGTATACCGTTACAAATAAACTAAACCGCCAAGTAAATTGTGGCGGCATTTTTGGAGGCAATGTCTCTTTGAAATTAGGTTAGTTTAAAGAACAGTCTGTATGCGAGCGCAAAGCCCAACATTATCATGATGTTGACGGTACTCGTTCCAGGATATCTGTCCACGAGCAAAGATGATGATCTTCATAGCAGACTGGAAAGTCTCCAAAATATTAGTTCGAAAAGGTCAAAATTGATCTGCACTGAGTCTGAATTTGTGACAACTCAAAAAGGGTGACAGGCAGGATTACATCAGTGCGACATGCATTAAGTTAACCCTTTACCCAACGTAACGGCTAAAACCGGCCAGCGCTATTCTCAAAAATCGCCTATTAATTTTAATTATTTTTTGTCTCAAAAACATAGGTTATGACCCCTCATTGGAACAATGAGGGGTCATAACCTATGTTTTTGAGACAAAAAATGAACAAAATAGTTATTCAAGAATTTTTTTTGCAAGTGTCGTCTGCTTTTCATGTTAGGTAAAGGGTAAAGGTTTAAGAGTTGTTTTATAGCGGTTACTTTCCGCTTTACCCAAAGAATCGCCCGCATCCTCTGTCGTAATTGAAAAAATATTCAGAAAGTGTCAACAAAACCATATCACATGACCCCTCATTGGAACGAGCTCGTCGAGAAGTCACATGATATGGTTTTGTTGAAATGTTTGGAAAAAATTAAAAACAATAATTAAGATAATAAAGCCTGAATATCCTGTGCGTTAGGTAAAGGGTTAAATATCGTCACAGAATATATATATATTTACTAAAACTTAATTGCAATCTTTTCTCAAACTGGCTGTCTGTGGACGGTGAGGGGGGGGGGGGGACGGATTTTCTTGCTCCCCACCCCATAATTTCACTTGTCGTTTTATTTAACTGATGTGGGAGCGCGGTGGCTCAGTGGTAGACTGTTGGACTTCTCTGCTAGAGGTCTCGAGTTCGAAGTGTCTTACCTAAGCTTGAACACAATGCAGTTGCTGCTGCCCATGATCGAACTGTCGACCCTTCGGTTTAAAGTGCAATCATCCAATGCTCTAACCACGTAGCCACCGCGCTTCTAACTTCTCGCTGTAATGCGATGCTCATAATCATTCATGGCAACTGGGAGTATTTTCTCGATCCTCGATATCGTCTGCTTGTAAGTTGATGATCTCCGGACTTTTGTTCAGACTCAACAAAACAACAATACTGTAATAAACGAATAGAGAATTTTGATCGGATCGTGACTCAGTCGCAATCCAGTCAAATACTCTGTCCGTTATTCTTCTCACAACACTGTAAAATCTCAGCTGAACAGAGAGAGACGTGAAAACCTTGCATATCAGATGTTCTTCTCTCAACAAAACAACAATACTGTAATAAACGAATAGAGAATTTTGGCCGGATCGTGACTCAGTCCCGATCCGATCGAAATACTCTGTCCGTTATTCTGCTCACAACACTGCAAAATCTCAACTGCACGGAGAGAGAGACGCGAAAACCTTGCATATCAGATGCTCTTTACGTCTGTTCTTTCTTGATCCAGTCTTCAGTTTGCATCATGTTATATGTGCAATCTCTATTTATTGGAGTTTTAACGACACATTCGACAACCAGGGTCACCTCGTGTCGGATAGTTTTATGAGTGGAGGAAGCCCACCATCGGCGTTTGGTACACCTTAATACACAGCGTCACCGTACCCGCACGTGGGTAATCGGGATGAAGTGCCTTGCCCAAAGGACACAACGCAGTTACCCCGGGCTGGGATCGAACAGTAGTACTTTCGGTTAGAAGTTCAATGTCGTAACCACTGAGCTATCGCGCTCCCCGTGTTCATCTAATATGTGAATAAAATGAAGGCAGTAACCATAATGTCATTTCTCATCTGTGGTGTTATTTGTGGAAGATTACGTCCTTTGAGTGCTACAAGGTGCCATCTGCAATACTAAAGCAAAGCTTAGAATTCACGCGAGAATCACAGTCGATTCCTGCAATTATATCGCAAGGAAACAAATGAGAATCAATTAATTCTCGCAAAATGTTCATATTATTCTCATCAAAGATTCAGAGAGCGTCCCTAAAGGTCTTGAGAATTCTACTTATTTTTTTGTCTCCTCATAATAAGGTTAACTTAGCAGTGGTGTCTAGTAAAGTCTTGGCAGCATATAAAGGTAGCCAAGTCTTCAATACAAACCACTGCAAAGCTTCTATTAGCAAAACCCCCAAAAGCCTGCGTGTTTGAGCAAGTGGTTCTAAGCGTACATGTAAGACTCACTTAAATTGGAACTAGGCCCGTTAGGATTGAATTCTGGTAAATATATTAACCTTTACCCAACGTAACGGCCAAAACCGACCAGCGCTATTCCAAAAATCGCCAGTTAATTTTCATTATTTTTCCATTTTTTGTCTCAAAAACATAGGTTATGACCCCTCGTTGTTACGAGTTCGTTCCAACGAAGCGTCATAACCTATGTTTTTGAGACAAAAAATGAAAAAAATTAGTTATTCAAGAATTTTTTTGCAAGTGTCGTCTGCTTTTTATGTTAGGTAAAAGGTTAATACATTATGATGCTTGTTTTTCAATGTGTAAAATATGCACTGGTTGCACTCACGAGGGTATAATAGTAGTCTCAAGTTCTAAAGAACGGGAAAATTCACGCTGCAAGGGTTTGCTAAAATCAAAACTGCTTCTCGGGAATTGGGGCGAATTTTAAGGACAGTGAAGCGTTGCTAACAGCGCCTCATTACACTCAAGGGACTTAATTAGTTGTAGGACAATAATCACAGTATTGGGGTTTAACACTCTGTCGTTTTAACACCAGAAAATATGTTTTAAGATTTAACCTTACCTGCCGAGCGCGACGAAAGTCAACTATTTTATCATGATGTTCTGCACGTTCCGACATGCGCAGATTATTAATGCTATCGTCTGATTAATTGTTTAAAAGATCCCAGAGAGCGTCTTCCAACAATTAATCATGTGATAGTGCTACAATTGCGTTGTAATTTGTATTAAACTTCCTTACATACAGACATATATATATGCCCTTCATATAAGTAAAAGTGGGCGTGACAGAAAACAAAATACTCTTTTGCCTCCTATATTTAGCGAATGAGGTAAATTAGGTCTATATTCTCTTCAATTTATAGCAACACTGGTAAAAAAATTCGACAGACATCGTTGTACATTCTCAAGAAATTTGGAGTCGTGCTGCTTATTTGTAAACGGTTTGAAAGTAAATTAGGAGCAAGTTCTCCGTTAGACACATGAATATTTTGGCGATATTATGACGCTAGTTTCACTTTAAATACTGCAGAAGATTACATTATATTGCTACTCTGAGGGACATGCAGAAACTGGAGATCCCTAACAATTTCAATCCCGAGGAATCGCCCTTTTGTAAGAGTCTCTGTTAACCGGAAGTGAAAAATTGAATTCAAATGGTACTTAATTTATTCTTCAGTTCTAGAACACCACGGGTGGGAGACTGAAAAGATTGGAAGAATGCATCAGCTTTGTCTACAAAACTGCGCCAGACGAAACTAAAACACTACCATTCCAAAGTCAGGGTGGGAGAACTGGTGTGGTATCCGGATATCGGCCATTTCCGCGATCCCCCCTCTCATACTATCCCTCTCTTCGATTCGAGACACGAATCATTTCTTTTGACATCCAGGGACATAGTAAGAGAGTCTGGGTTCAGGGGTGTGCACCATCTGAATTTCCAAATGTACACGCCCCCACTCCCTTGAATGAGATCTTATGCTCAATATCCGTGCCGTGTAAATCAGATAAACTCCACCAGAATCTGTGCGCATTATTCATCACTGACCTTTCTCGCCACGAAAATCAAATATTCTTTCGATAAAGTTATCTCCGCTGAAATTATTAGACAGTATAATTAAAAAGAAGTTCTGAGATTGGAAATCTGATATCGTGCTATCAGTTTTCATGCAAGGTAAACGCCGTGACGTTTGATGAAACGAAAGCTGTTACGCTTCTGCGTAATAGTTTTCATGTCAGCAAACGTCATGGCCGGGAAGGTGTTATTATGCTGATTGATTTGACTCCATCATAAGGAGGGGGTACTTTGAGTGGCGATGTCTTTTTTTAACGTTCCAATAATCCAGTTGTACAGAGATAAGTTATTTTGAGTCAGCTACATACAGTGCATAGTTCTTGCCATTGCTCTCCTTCGCTAGAAATACACACAGGAAGTGAACTCTCAGTAAGATGGAACCGCAGGAAACGCTTTCAGTTGTTAACGTTCCGCTTAAGTCATTTTGTTACTAGCGAGCGCTCACACGCATCACGACCAAAACGTGGCGACCATCAAACTCACACCTGCCCTTCCAGTTAACTTTCTTCTTAGTCAAATATATATATCTTCAAATATCGGTGGTGTTCCAAGAAGCATACAAGAGGCCACGCATCATTTGAGATGTCTGTTAACTGGTTAACGTAGAAAGCCAGAGGTCAGAGTAAGCATCAAATCCGATATCTTCGTTACCAAGATTACAATCGGATGTTCATCAATATATCACCATTAGACCTTTCCTGGAAACAAAACAAATCAGTTTAATGAATAAGCAATCACGGTGGCATTAAGTGAATCGATAGTTTCAGTTAACCTTTTCACTGTAGTAGTTGTCTTTTATCAGACAAAAATATTATTTTTTATAAAATTTGTACATGGATGGATTACCATCATAATTTTATGGTACAATTCTGAAATTAGCTTAAGAAACTCACAGGATATCAAACAATACATCATCTAGGACCTTGGTTAGTATACCAAATTATTTTAGATCTCATTTAGGGATAGGTAAACCTATAAACCAGCGAAATTGGTAAATCGTAATTAACTTACACCGAGGACAGACAGTTGAAAACATCTGTGCTGAGGACGTGGTTTTTATGAGACTTGACTTCCTTCAAATGTCAAATTTAAAGGAAACGTCGGTTCGATATTTAATAGACACGTGTTGAAGTTCCCTGTGTATATTACATCATGAAGAAGATATTTCTCGGCACTTCAGTGTGAAAACTTGGAAGCGAACTATATGGAGTGAGGCTGATTAAACAAATCAACACAAGTAAGTCCTTTTGTTGTGTAATAATATTAACCCTTTGAACTCGGTCCAAGGCACAATTTCGTCCCATTTTAGTCTTATTATAAGAGGTCTATACAGGTGGCATTGATGATAAAATAATAACTGCAGTCTGCAGCCAGGAGGCTGCAGACTGGAGTTATTATTTTATCCTCCCTGTATATCGATAGTGGGGGAGCGCGGTGGCTCAGTTGTAGAGTGTTGGACTTCTATGCTAGAGGTCCCGAGTTCGATCCCCGTACGGGACGACCCGCGTTGTGTCCTTGGGAAAAGGCACTTTACCCGGATTGCCTACATGGAGGCACGATGACACCGTGTACTAAGGCACACTGCACGTCGATGGTGCACATGTCTTCAACCACTGTAACCCTGCTTGAGCGGAGCTTGAACAGAGTTAGAATGTTGAGGAGAGACAGTTGCTCATCGATGCTCGGTGGTTCCCTCCGGGTACTCCGGCTTCCTCCACTCGTAAAACTGTCACGGTCACGATTAGCCATTTTGCATAAGTATGTGATCCTAAACACCAATAAATAAATATAAATAAATATTGATAGTGGACCAAACCATCTCACTCTAAGTGTACACAAAGGCGATAGTATTCCAGGAAACGAGAGTTTAAAGAGTTAACCCCCTGCATACTGATCTCAAAATATTAAAACGGGAATATTTCCCATAATGCAACTAGGAATTTAACGAAGCTATGGTCTCCCTGACACTGACTGATAACTTGTAATTATTTTCAACGTCAAAAACAAATGTGGTTCGAGCCGATTGTTCCCACACTTGAGTCCGCTAACGTTATGTACGTTTATCAGCAGTAAATCTTCGAGTTTTGTCGAGATTTTGACTTCCTTTTGAATTAGGAACTTTTTATCTCGAGATCTTGGATCCTTTCTTGACACCTTGACACTGGATGTCGAAATCTAGAGAAAAACAGTGGAGTCTTAAGAGAAAATAGGCAAACCTAGAGATAAAAAAGGACAAGGAAATGTCGAGGTCTCACGATAAAATATCGAAATCTGGAGACGTAATTTGAGGCCTGGAGACAAAATGTTAAGACTCAAATTAAAAAGTTGGGAATTTGAGATACCAAATCGGAACCTCGATACAAAACTGAAATCAAGAGATTTAATTAAAAATGTCTACAACGAAGGGGCTCGAACACGGTTTCATAATTTTGCCTCAAAAACATAGGTTATGACCCCTCGTTGGAACGAGCTCGTCCCAACGAGGGGGTCATAACCTATATTTTTGAGACAAAAAATGAAAAAAATTAGTTATTCAAGAATTATTTTTGCAAGTGTCGTCTTCTTTTCAGGTTAGGTAAAGGGTTAAGTGAACGCTACATCATTGTAACTGATAGGGGTGAGAAATGAACAATATACATACATGGTGCCTCTCAAGTCACACATGTTGGGCATGCATGTGTGTGTCGTTGGATGATGGGGGTGAAACTTAAAACATGTAACGAAAAAATCTACAGAGTCGTACTTTTAGAATCGATGTTATAGGCTATACCTTCATTTAATTTATGGCGTATGTACTACGTGAAATCTTGTATGCTGTGCACGGTAACAACACTAAATTTGCTCCCGTTTTAAAGGCAACCACCATTATGAAAGGGCCCCCGTCTCTATCTCACGAGGGTGGGGGAGGGGGGCACAAGATTTTCCGCTACGCCACTGGCTGGTCATGAGAGATAAAGAGTTAAAAAGTAAAACGCCACAGCAACAAATCATCTGCAACAGTTCGGAACACTCACTGGAGTTATCTTCATGTTTTCACCAATCAAATACACAAGTACATGCGTCTTCGGAATTTTCAGAACAAGGAAAATGTAATCTCTGCAAATTCTATATTTCAAAGAACATAAAGTTGGGTCCCACTGATTGTATGGGTTATATGAATCTTATTGAAAGAAACCTTTACGAGAGTTTTATTATGTGGAATGCTCTCAAGCGGTAATGGTTTTTCAGAGACGTGTTGTACTGGTCCATAAATGAAGTAATTTCATCAACAGATACAGAAATCAAAGGTTCATCTCCTCCAAAGCCAAATAATTTAAATACTTTTATGACCCCATTCCCCTTATTTTAGCAACAAATTTCATTTATTTGTGTAGTTTCAATGGAAATTAGGTTGTAAATTGAGGCTGTTTGTGGATCTTTTGCGAACTTCGAAGAATGCTATATACCAGTGCCCACTAGGACCAAGAACTTGTTGCGATTCCTGACCCTTTCAAAACTGCGTTAGCGCGTCGAGCTTCTTTTCGAGAACTTCCACTTTTGATCTAGTTGGGGGTCACTATCTCTTAGAATGTTCCAATAAGAGTAAAATCCTCGCCATCTAAATGGATGAGAGTTGGTGTAGTTTCTTTTTTGTTTACGGCCCCAGTGAGAAATGTTACTGTCTGACGTCACAACGCGAAATATTTGAAATGACGTCGCCCGTTTCGTGATTGCTTCATCAACGGAGTGACTGGCAAGTCGCTTCATTTTTCTGGATTTTTCACACGTGCAGCAAACGGTGTTCCGGATGAAGTGTTGTTTAAATTGCAAACCGATTTACGATTTGAACTGAGTTGGAATGAGTTTATCTACTTTATTGATTATTTATCCAGTGGTGGGGTACACGAGATGTTTATTTACTAAACCTGTGATTGTTGAAAGTTGCCTTGAACAAGGCAACTTTTAAAGATCACAAGTTTAGTAAATAAGCCTCTCCTGTTTCAAGATGTAGGTTTTGGGCTATGGCTAGTGTCTTATTGGAACATATACGTTATTGTGATGAGTTGACGGTAACATGGTCTGAGATTTGCGGCTCCGAGCCTATGTTCAACCTCGACGCTTCGCTGAACATAAGCCCCGAGCCGCAAACCTCAGACCATGTTACCGTCAATTCATCACAATAATTTATAACGTAGTAAATATCAACCTAACAGAAGATTCACCGGGAGGGTAATGATGGGGTGGGGGGAGGGATGAGGGATGTGTGGTTATTGGATGATCTAAATAATAGGGTTAGTATGCTGATCAGTGAAATTGGTAATAATGAAGTACAGGATAACATTAGACAGTTCGTTTCTGTAATATTAGGAGGCAAGGAAGGGCTCAGTAAAAAGCGGCATTTGGGCGCACAAGGATAATCAAAGCCTTCTCATTCGAGAACCGTGACAAATTTCCGACCACACGATGTGCTATTATTATTACTTGCTCGTGTGGGATCGTATTTGCTAAACCTTAAGTAAGGTTGATGACACACACTTATACAACCAACCGAGTCGAGAATAAGACCGGTTTGTAATTTGTTAGTAAGCTGAAAAGTCTCACATTTACATTCCGCTGTTCTCTCTGAATACTTCTTTTTCCTCCCTCTCCTAAATTTGTTCGACAAAATACTACTCTAGTTGCAGACATTGTCCTTAAATCTAATAATTAATTAAAGGAGTTGCCATCTGATATTTTAACTCCGTGACCTTTTTGGTGTTCAGATGCTTATTCTGGGAATGGTTTTTGCTTGGTCACTGCACGATTACGCTTTGTCCAAGTTGGTCAGTATTTGAATCATGTATGCTCGAATCAAGGACACCTATCTGCATATTAAGGAAGCCAAATATGGTATGTACGAGTTGGGAACAGCCAGCTGATGCCCCTTGTATGTGCCCGTTTGGGACAGTTAGCTGATCAAGTATTTGGTTGAAATAATACTCTGTAAAGTGTCGAACTGTATGTTCACTGACAGTTGTTATCTCTAAAATATTGTACAGTGTTAAAAACGCGTTCAGAGTACAGTGCCATGACTGGCATTCAGCTGCTTACCCTGTCACCGTAAACTTTACTGTTGTTGTCACTTTTTTTTAACCCTTTACCCAACGTTACGGCCAAAACCGGCCAGCGTTATTCTCCAAAATCGCCAATTAATTTTCATTATTTTTTTATTTTTTGTCTCAAAAATATAGGTTATGACCCCTCTTTGGAACGAGCTCGTTGAGCTCGTTCCAATGAGGGGTCATAACCTATGTTTTTGAGACAAAAACAATCAAAAAAATTAGTTATTCAAGAATTGTGTTTGCAAGTGTCGTCTGCTTTTCATATTAGGTAAAGGGCTAAAGTGAAGTGATGAGTATTTATATGCAGTAGAGACTCGGCTTTTTCACAATGAGCGCATTTACCTCTTTCATTTCCAATCTTGCAAAGTGACATCGTACCTGATCATGAAAATCAGCATTCGATAAAACGTATCTCCTTTGAAATTATTAGTCGAGTGAGGAAGGTCCAATTAAGAAACAAGTAATTGTTGAGAAAAAACCGGTGACATCAATAGAAAAAAAGCCAAGTTTGCTTTTGTTACTTTCAATAAACGAAAACAACGGACAGCTCTTAGAGCTATCTGTTGTTTTCGTGTATTAAAAGTAACACAAGGAAACGTGGCATTTATGACAAGCTAATTAGAAGCAAGTACATTACGGGTAATCTGCCATTAAGAATATCTATCAGTATCACATCTACCAACACTAAGGGTCCACTTTGGCTCTTTATTTAGCGAATTTTTACATTGATTTTTCCCAGGACAAACAAAATTCTCCTCCTAGACTCTTATATTAATGGGAAGGACAGTTATTGTATTATATGTCGCAAGGCGCACTCATTTATTTATTTATTTATTTATTTATTTATTTATTTATTTATTTATTTATTTATTTATTACGTTTTAACGACACTTTAACAGCCAAGGTCACATCGTGTCGGTGACAGTTTTACGGTTGGAGGAAGCCGGAGTACCCGGAGAGAACCACCGAGCAACGACGAGCAGCTCCCAGCTCCCCAACATCGTAACTCCGCACTGCAGCACAGGTAGGGTTAGATTGGTTGAAGACATGCGCACCATCGACGTGCAGTACGCCTTGGTACACGGCCTTGGTCACCGTGCCCCCATGTGGACAATCGGGGTTAAGTGCCTTGCCCAAGGACACAACGCGGGAGTCCGAATCGATCGCTCAGACGGTCACCCACCCAAGGACTAACCGGGCGACTTTTATATCAATGGGAAGGACAGTTACTGTATTATATGCCGCAATCTGCACTCAGTTGATATAATGAACAGGAAAAAGGGTATTGAACATCAAAAGATGGCGAAAACGCCGATGTCTTATTTTTAATTGGGTTTGAAGAGAGAATAATAGTGAAGCGGTCAAACTAATTGCGGAAAAATGCAAAAGGCCAGTTCTGTATTTTTGTAATACTCTACAGGAAAATGCCTGGAGTTTGTGAAATTATGCACAAATCGATGAAAAAATTCGCTAATATTTCAAAATTTAAATTTTTGTATCAAATTTCTGTACACTTTGTGTTAAATGTATTGACAGCTTTAGGAATTTAAAGGGAGCTAACTTTGCCGCAAATCTCTATCAATGACGAAACTTTTCATACATGCGGGTGCCAGTTTAGAAAGATTTAATAAACAAATTCATATGGAACTAAAACTCTCGCAAGTGCCTTAACATTTGGAACCAATATATCCTTACGCATGTGAGGAAACACTTCTGTAGTATTGAATGTGCTATGCAATACTGTAGTCGTTTTAATAAGAAAAAAAAAGTTCTTGTATAATTAGCCCCAACAGGAAGCTGGCAATTACGGCAGGGACGATAACCGATTTTAAAGCATACTAAATCCAGTGATTGTATCAATATAATCGGGCTGGTTGGTAACCAAACGTTACGACCATAACCAGTCATCGCTATTCACAAAACTCTTCATCCGACTTTTTCAAATTTTAGACCCCAAAACTTGCATATGACACCTCATTAGAACGAGCACGGTGAGATCGTTCAAATGAGGTGTCATAAACTACGCCTTTGTGGCAAAAATTTAAAAAACTTGGTTGTTCATGAAATATTTTATCAAGTGTCTTTAGCTGTCCGTGGCAGGTAGAGGATAAAGTCATGTGAATTATCTTTGTTATGGTACAGAAATATCCAAGCTGGCTAACAATGTGGCATCACTCTGTTTCTGGCCTGCGCGAACTCTGCCCATGGTGAAAAATGATTTACCTTGGATTGGAGAAAGTCAATTCTTAAGGAAAACTAATAAACGCGTGGCTTCAGGTTAAAATGTTAATAAGTCTGCTCTCCGTGAATACTGAACAACCTTCTTGTGATGAAGCTAAATCGAAAATCATTTCCCATGTTCTGCTCCCAGATCGAACAAAGAAGACCGTCATTTCAAAAATACTGTTTGTATTGTATTATTCTGTGGTAACAATACCGATGTGACAGGAATGGAAGTCCGTAGGAAAATTAGTCCCTCTGGACTATTATTCCGCGGAATTATAGTCCTAGGTCTAACATTTCTAGGAATAGTAGTCCGCCGGACTACTATTCCTAGAAATGTTAGACCTAGGACTATAATTCCGCGGAATAATAGTCCAGAGGGACTAACGTTCCTACGGCCTTCCATTCCTGTCACACCGGCATTTGTTTGCCAGATTTCTTTACCGTATCTTACTGGCGATTTCTTACAATTTAATCCGTTCTTCCATTATTGCTAACTTCTAGAGTATGGCGGATGTGTTATTTTCGTCAGTGATCTTGTCCAAATGGATTGTGATTCCGAGACCTCCATGCATGCTAAAAAGATGTTTATGAAAAACCTAATTTCGAGTCATGTTCTCCCCATCCTTCAATATTCATCTTCTGCGTGGGCTCATTTTACTGGAAACCTAACTCGCTACCCTGAAAATGGCCAGGAAAGTGCTACACGATTCTGTGCAAACAACTATTACTCGTATGAACCTGGTTCGAGGAGTTTAGGACTAGGGAGAAATGAGATGAAGGAGTCTACATCGATGGAGAAAAGAAAACAAACTGAGCCCAAGCCAAAGGGGGCTTAAGTCATTGTGATCCCTATCACTTAGTGTAGCACTCAAAATTCCAATGACTTCCATTTTCGTCCATTCCCTTTTCATCAATTCCCGTTCTGTCACGTACCAACACATCAATTCCCCTTTTATCAATTCCTTTTTCATTATTTCCTTTTCGTCAATTGCCGTTTCGTCACTTACCAACATATCAATCCCTTTTTCGTAGTAGAAATTTACTGCAATATCTATATATATCGCCCCTTAAGTGTAACCAGGCTCCATCTGCAATGCTGAAGCATTGCAGATGGCGCCTGGTTGCACTGAAGGGACATCATATGAAATAAATTTATTTATAAACTGAGAACTACAATATTTGCTCATTTTTATTGATGGTTGATAGAGTTTTGCTCAAGAAGAAAAGTGAACTATTTTTCCCTCTTATTTTGCATTTATAGGAAATTTCATTGGAACAAGGATTGTTCATACACGAGAAGTACACTGAAGCACACAAGAACACCTATTAAGGAAATGTGTTTTATTAACAGTTGTATTTTAACCACAGTACGCCATACAGAGACGCCATAAATATACTTATGAATTTGTACATTTAACAGCTATTTGCTTTTTTTTTAAATTACTGAACATGAATAAGTTGAAAATTTTAATTCACAATATTTACGTTGAACTGAACCATTTGAATGCGGATCTAAATTTCAAGTCGCAAAACTTTTTCTAATAACGCAAACTATCTAACTTTTTGCCAAAAGTAAGTATTTTTACTTATGATAAAATATTCGCCCTTTGTAATTTGTCATAAACTGGTTTACGAAGAGGGAATTGATGAAAAGGAAATTGATGTGCCAGAAAGTGACGAAACGGGAATTGACGAAAGGGAATTGGCGGAAAGGTAATGAACCAACATGCCAAGTATTCGTTCTCGACATTCCCATGTTAAATCCTATACGTTTCCCCACAGCCGCATCGATATCTTCTGATTAAGATTCATACCCGACTCTATCAGACTGTGAATAAGCTTCATCCAAAAGGGACAAAATTAGCAAACGAAAATGGCTCCGCGAAAAGATTTGCCGAAAATGATCAGAAACCCTAAGTTTTTTTTTACAACGTCCCACTGTAACTTATCAAAATCAAGATAATAAGATGGTACATTTCGCACGAGTTTCGAGAACAGGTTTACATTGCCCCTTTCACCATCCAAAATTGAATCCCTTTTCCCCTGACTTGTTGGATAGAGTTAATTTTTTATGTCTGTTCAAATTAATGAATTTGACTTTTTTATTCCGCTTCCCAACTATCGCCTGCAACAGGTAAATTGCATGTACTTTTTGACATACCAAATGTTGATTGATAGTCCAATCTCAATTAATTAAGACTGATAATTTCATTAGTACATTCTTTCACCGTAAGATAATTTAATAATTAAATTAACAATCTGATATACAAACCGTCCCTCTCATAAACTTCACTTTAACTGGTTGAGTGCTGGAAGCCACTATCATGGCTTTCAAGAAGCATGAGGGTACCATACTAAAGTCTTCATATTCTTTACACAAATTTCCTATTCAGTCATAAGCAAATACAATTGTGTTCATATAGATTTGCATTATTAAAAATTATTGGAGAGTGCCTTAAGGCACTCTCCAATAATTTTTAATAATGCAAATCTATATGAACAAATTCCAACTTCCAAAAATAATCTAGCACTCAACCAGTTAACTGGTCCCAATAGCTTTACATACAATATCACGTGATCCCTCTTTAGGATGAGCCAGTGGAGGTTGTTCCTTTGGGGCCAGAACCAATGGTTTAGAACAAAACATGAAAATGATTCGACATTTGGGTCAAACAGTACTATTGTTGCTCCTCAACTTGTTTTAGGTAAACAATTAACCATAACTTAGGATTTTTCCTCAGCATTGATTTGGAGCTTGGTTAAATTTTTGCCAAGTTTTGGTTGCCTCTTCTAGAAATGGAAGCGTCATAAACACGATCAATGTGTGAAATCTCAAAATCCATATATGGACTTTTCAGGTACTCCAGTTTCCTCGACCCCTAAAAACTTTTCGACACGAGGTGACCCTGGCTGTCAAAGTGTCGTTAAACTCCAATAAATAAATGGATAGATACTGGAGAAGGAGATACACGAACGCGCTTAATAGCGGTACCTCTCTGCCAACAGACCTCGACTTTAACCCTTTACCTAACATGAAAACCAGACCACTTACAAACGCAATTCTTGAATAATTATTTTTTTTCATTTTTGTCTCAACAACATAGGATATGACCCCTCATTGGAACGAGCTTGACGAGCTCGTTCCAAAGAGTGGTCATAACCTATGTTTTCGAGACAAAAATGAAAATTAATTGCCGATTTTTGTCAACAGCGCTGACGGTTTTGGCCGCTACGTTGGGTAAAGGGTTAAAAAGCAATGTAACTTTTCGAGTTAAATTCTCGTATCGTTGGCACTATTCTAGACAAGTTTTGATCACACCAGCCTTCAAATGTCTCAGCAGTTGCACTGACGGGATGCGTAATGAGTTTTCTAAATTCTGACGCTCACCCTGAATGCGATGAAAAATAATAGAGGAGTGTTCATGGACATTCAAGCAAACCTTTTCTTCATGACGTACGCACGCGACTCTTTAATCCCCACTTTTGCAACATGGAATCGCCCTTGTCGATTGATAGCTTAGTTAGAAACACAGTTACTGGAAGTTGTGGCTGCAACCACTTTTTTCACTGATAACAATGAAAGCACCACGTCAGTCCTGACCCCGTGTTACACATACAGTAGTCTATATAATAATAGACAAGTAGTAAAAGCCTATTTTGCCCTGACCGATACCCCCTTCCCAGTTCATTTGTGAATTCGTTCATTGAACAAAGATTCATCAACACAGTTTTCTTGTACATCTGTCCACAAGGTATTTAACTTCATGTTTATCATAAATTAATAATCAAATCATCATACTGCGGCTTCTTTATTTGATAAAGAAAACCTCTCCGTTCGACTTTTTTACCCGCGACTCGACGCCATTGGAACAACAATGATGGCGTGACATTTCGTTGCTAGGCTGTACAAAAGTTAACCCGGAAAGCGAAATACGCACTGCGTTGTTCTTGTGCTTCAGACGACAGAACAGAAGAATAATGGATGTGGGCTATAATGTTAGAGTCTTCCCTGCAAAACAATTGTTGCACCCCTGTCCTCGAGTTCTATTTATTGTCAAGGCACAAACAACTTGTCCGAACTTTAATAAAAAAAACTGAACAACATTAATCATAATAGTGTATTAGGCCCACTACATGCTGGTTGAAACGTGGAGCGGGGGTGGGGTCGGGGGGGGGGGGGGTCGGGGGGGTGAATGGGTTCGGAGCGGCGAGGCTTGTTGTAGGCACATATTATTCAGACGAAGCACTTGGCCGATTAAGATATCTCGGGGTCTCGACAAAAAATCTTTCCGTAGACACTTTTTTTTAAAAAAAAGAAAAATCTTTCTAGAAAACCCACTGTGAGCATTTGTGCGTGCGTTTGGGAGTCGGTGGGGAGACAAGGGCAGTGATGCTTTTGGGGGAACGCCGTTCCCCTTGACCCCTTCTACTTGCTGCTGCAAACGTTCTTCCTCATCACTTGTCAAACTTGAACTGGCTACATAAAAAATTACCTGTTACTTGCATGATGAGTGAAACGTAAAATTAGAAGCTGGTGAATGGGAGGGGGGGGGGGGAGGGAGCTTGTTGGCGCAGACTTTCAGATGCGGCGCTTGGTGGATGAAGATCAACAGCCCTCTGCCGTTTTAACGGCCCTCGATTCTCGGGCTGGTAATAAACCCTAGGACTTTTATTCATTCCTCTCGGGCCGGTAATAAACCGCAAGGCCCTCCAAACTCATGGTATTGTTACATTATTGGAAGATATCTTCAGAATCTGTAGTTTATGTTAACTTGGCTGCTCGCAGTTACTGGCTTTCTTGCCTCTAGATTCATGGATAAGCCTATTGTGACTTTTTCCCAATTAAAACAAAACTTTTCCACATCTGGCCAAACCATGATCGGCCCGGGGATTTCCAGACTCCTGCCTGCGGGACCCCGGGAAGTAAAGCAGTGCCTGTTCACTGCGGTAAACAGGCTCTGTTTTACTGGTAAAATAGGACCCAGTCACCAATTCTTGGGAGGTGTAAACCCTCTCTAAAATGGGCAACATGGCTTATTAACGCTCACCCCTGGTGTTGAGTTGATACTCATACTTTGGGTATGATTAGCCATTGTGCAAAAATATGTGACCTTAAACACCAATAAATAAATAAATTGTCTAGACACCCCCCCCCCCCCCCTGGGTGTGGGGGTCATACGCCTACATCGGGGGAATGTTGGGCGCCACTCCTTGATTGCGGCGCATTTCCAAAGTCAAATAACCTGAGAGAACGAAATAAGCAACACTAATGAGGTGTATAAATGGGGGTAGGCCTAGACTTTATTTATTTATTTAATTTTTTCCTTTGAACTAACAGAAACATTAGCTGCACATTTTCCGCACACGCTGATACTGCTGCAGACATGAGTAGGTAATAAAGGCGGATATACTATCACTTTGTACATGTACGTGTACAACATACGTACACGATGCGTTCACCAACGTGGAATTCGGTGTTAAATCACACGCTTGTTCACAAAAATGTACATTGATCTTGAATCCCCCATGTTTTTTTGTGACTCCTAGATCGCACTTTTAACGTTCAAATACTCGTGGTGAACGCGCGTTTTTTAAAAAAAGGTGAAATTGTACATCGTCACTTTTATCTTTTACTTTAAAAATTTTTGTCGACGTCCCCATCGCAGATCAGACCATCGATCCATCGTTGGTGAACGCGAGCAAAAAATTCTAGGCCATCATCAAAAAACGGTCTGCGGATTCTACATCAGTGATCCAGAACCCGCCATTGTTTTGAGGCGGTGGGTTTTTCCCATTTATGACGTTATGAGGGAATTCCCCACTATGGGAATTCCCAAACTCAGCTAATCGAGCGATAGGATCGCTCGATTCTCCGCCAATTGACCGATCGGATCGCTCGATTCTCGTAAACTCGATCATACGGAGTTATCTCCCCTCGTCGTAGGGTGGGGGAATATCCTAGGAAATAAATAAAAGTGATAAATGGAGCTCCTGTACGCCTTTGGCGTGTTAAACCATTTCATTCGAATGTCAGTCTACAATTTATTTATTTATTTATTTATTGGTGTTTAAGGTCACATACTTATGCACAATGGCTAATCGTGACCGTGACAGTTTTACGGGTGGAGGAAGCCGGAGTACCCGGAGAGAACCACCGAGCAACGACGAGCAGCTGTCAGCTCTCCAACATCGTAACTCTGAACTCTGCACCGCAGCACAGGCAGGGTTAGATTGGTTGAAGACATGAGCACCATCGACGTGCAGTACGCCTCAGTACACAGCGTCATCGTGCCCCCATGTAGGCAATCGGGGTGAAGTGTCTTGCCCAAGGACACAACGCGGTTGCCGCAGGTGGGATTCGAACCGCAGTCTACAGTTGTCAGTCTGTGTTTTTATCAAAACTGACAAGCAGGTTGCATGTCAAAGTGACATTTACTGTATAAATACTTACTGAGAACGCTATTTTGTCACGCCTGAGATGTATTACAGGTTTTTATTCAAATGAGATTAATTTGTCAAGTTTAATGGTTTATCTGAAAAAATTATTTTTATGAATCAAAAAGCGGAAAGAATTCAAAAGATCAATTGATGTTTTGACTGAGCGATTACCATGTAAAATTTTAGAGAAAAATAGCGTTGTTCAACGTGCGAGTACAAACGCGGTTTTAACCCAAAATATTACAAGATATTCATGGAGTATTATTTTTCTCATATATTTTTTTCTGCAAAAAAATTCTCTGGCGAGAATTTTTTAAAAATATTTTTCAACTCTTGTTTTTTGACTGAGCAATTACCATGTAAAATTTTAGAGAAAAATAGCGTTGTTCAAAGTGCGAGTACAAACGCGGTTTTAGACCAAAATATTACAAGATATTCATGGAGTATTATTTTTCTCATATATTTTTTTCTGCAAAAAAATTCTCTGGCGAGAATTTTTTAAAAATATTTTTCAACTCTTGTTTTTTGACTGAGCAATTACCATGTAAAATTTTAGAGAAAAATAGCGTTGTTCAAAGTGCGAGTACAAACGCGGTTTTAGCCCAAAATATTACAAGATATTCATGGAGTATTATTTTTCTCATATATTTTTTTCTGCAAAAAAATTCTCTGGCGAGAATTTTTAAAAAATATTTTTCAACTCTTGTTTTTTGACTGAGCGATTACCATGTAAAATTTTAGAGAAAAATAGCGTTGTTCAACGTGCGAGTACAAACGCGGTTTTAACACAAAATATTACAAGATATTCATGGAGTATTATTTTTCTCATATATTTTTTTCTGCAAAAAAATTCTCTGGCGAGAATTTTTTTAAAATATTTTTCAACTCTTGTTTTTTGACTGAGCGATTACCATGTAAAATTTTAGAGAAAAATAGCGTTGTTCAACGTACGAGTATAAACGCGGTTTTAAACCAAAATATTACAAGATATTCATGAAGTAATTATTTTGAGAATGACTTCAAGTGTGAGGAAATAACGGTTTTTAGTTGTTATATTAAAGACGGAAGATTTTTATTTACTTAAAACATAAAAATAATTATACATTTAATTTTGAAAATAATAAATAACTCATATTAGCATACTCAAAGGAACATTAACAATTAAAAACGAAAAATGTTTTTACAGATGGATTCTAGAAGCCGAGATCTAATTTTAGACCAGTATGAACGTGCTAAGAAGGGGATTCAGTCGGCTGACAGGAGCAGACGTCTTGGTGAGATGGAACTCAGACGCGAAGCCACAAAAATATTTAAACCCGTGACGGAGGGTCAAGAGCAAAGCAGGAAGGAGATAGTCAAAGAATTGAGACCCATAAAGGAGAGTTCTTTGAGAATGGGTTCGTTGCCCGGTAGTTTGGAAATCGGTATTCCTTTCAAACTACACCGGATTACGTTCCCACAGGGATTCAAACCGACGTGAGCGACGATACAGCTTCGACTATCACCACTGATAGCGTCGCATCGTCCGAGGATGGCGGTAAGAGAGATCTGTTGTATGGAATTTATAAGGATTCTGATGGTAGAACTTTTGTAGGCGACACAGAAGTGGAAATGGATGATGATGAATTGATCGTGGGTTCGAATAAGAATAAAATAACTGATGGACTGCGCAAATTGCTCCTTTTCGACAAGCCTGGAGATTACACGGAACAGGATTTCGACAATTACGGTGACATTCTGGTTCAGACTCACGCCATGAAGAGAAATAACGATGCCAGAGAGACGAGACCCAAAGCCAACAGAGGTTACAAGTGGACGAAAGTGGTGAAACCCATATGGGATATGAACAAGAAGTTCATCGAATCGGTGACTGGCAAAGGGGTGAAAACCACTTTTCTTCCCAGCGATTCTGACGCTCTGTCTCAGAGATTGAGTTTGTTGATGGCGAGCAGACGGGCTGGTAACACGGGATTAGATAATCAGATAGTTACTATATCTGACGAATTGTTAAGACAGAAGGTTTTGAATAAAAACCAGTATAAAAGGCTGATGAACGAATTGAAGGATTGATGTGTATATAATAAGTAGAGAGAAACAAACAAACAAACAAAAATAAAACAGTAAATTCTCACACTAGAATAATAAAAGTATTTAAAAACAACAAAACGATTTACCAGTGAAAAAACAAAATATATCATAAAAATAAAATATGTTGGTGATAAAGAACAGGGGATACGTCAGAACTTACGTTCAAGGCGGTTCTGGCATCGTCGATTCTATAATGCGAGCGTTCACGAGCGATGCGGGTAGAAAACTCACATCGACCACGTTTGAGGTCAGTAAGAAGACGGCTTTGGATGCTGGTAAGAAAGCCGCTTCTGAAGCCAGTGGTAGGATAGCTTCTGTGGCTGGCAAGAGGGCAGCCGACGCGTTGATCGACAAGTTGATCAGTCCGCCGGTGAAGCGAGCTGCATTAGAGCGAACGCCGAAAAGTTGGAAAGATTTTAAGGATGCTGTGGTGCCCATACAAGATTTAGCCAAAATGACGAGTGGATCCGGATTGAAGAGAACTCGCAACGGTGCGATATAAATAAATAATAACATTAAAAACAGAGTTTGAAAAACATAAACAATTTGCGTTTGAAAAGAATCTAAAATAACAAACAAAAAAAAAAATAAAACAAAGATGAACATTAAAAAAATGTCTTGGAACGACGCCGCGACCAAGAGGTCGAATAACGAGTTCTTTCCCAAGAGCATAAGAGGCTTGATAGTGGGAAAATCGAATTGTGGAAAGACCAATCTGTTGATGAATCTGTTGTCTCGACCCGACTGGTTGGATTACGACAGATTGTTCATGTTTGGCAAGAGCTTGTTTCAACCCGAATACAGATTGCTTCAAGAGTGCATGGATCGTAGATTGCCCAAGGACGTCATAGCCAGAATCTTTGATAGTAGTGATTTCGACAAGAGTGGAGCTCCACTTTCGACCATTTTGGACGGTGCGGCGATGGAGCTGATGAAGAGAAATGCATCTTCGAACGTTGAGTGTCAATTTTATGAGAATGCTAGCGACGTTCCAGATCCTAGGGAACTGAAATCGGAAGATAAGAATCTAATGATTTTCGACGATCTGCTTTTGGAGAGACAGAACCGAAGCGAATCGTATTACGTTAGGGGTCGACACAGCAATGTGGACTGTTTCTACCTGTCGCAGAATTATTTTCGATTGCCCAGACAGACGATAAGGGAGAACGCTAATTTTCTATGTCTCTTTCGCCAAGATCTCAAGAATCTCAATCACATCTACGGCTATCACGTCGCAAATGACATGAGCGCTGCGGAATTCAGGAGATTCTGCAAGAGGGTTTGGGATGGTGGACTTTACAATTTCGTCATGATCGATTTGACAAGCGAATTTAATCGCGGAAAATATCGGTGCGGATTCGACAAGTTTTATGTTTCCGATGATAATAATAAGATAGAGCGTGAAAATAAAAATTTAGAAAATAAGAAATCTTCAAATAATTAGTTTTGAATAAAAAAATAAAATTAAATATAATGTTCGAACATGGAGAATTGTTAGGATGGATAGCCGAGAATACGGCTGTGAAACAATCCATTCAAATCGTGGTGAGTGGCGATTCGACTCGATTCGCTACGAAATTCGAACCTTCCATCGAATTGAATAGAGAGAAAAGTTACAAGATGGCTTTGGTGAATCTGGAGACTTATTATTCCTTTCCCAACATCACCGAAAAGAATAACTCGTTCAAGTATTCCGACGGAACGGATTGGTTGGAGATTCGAATTCCCAAAGGGTGTTACGACATAGACGATTTGAACGATTGCATTCAGACGCAAATGAAGACGGATGGAAAGGGAAGCAACAAGATCAGACTTGCTCCCAATCCTAATACCTTACAGACGATGTTGGATTTGGAAGATAATTTTCGAGTGGATTTCAACACGGACGATTCTATAGGCAAGATGTTGGGATTCGATCGAAAGATGTATCGAGGCCACGCAGCATCTGAAAATACGGTCGACATTCTCGCTGTCAATAGCATTCTGGTGAACGTGGACGTGATTGCTGGAAGCTATGTGAATGGTGGCGCTCAACCGACGATCTATTCTTTCTTTCCAAACGTGTCGCCGGGTTATAAGATCGTGGAGCGACCTCGAAATTTAGTTTATCTACCAGTGATTTTAGATACGTTGTATAGTCTGAAAACCACGTTGACGGATCAAAATGGTGCACTGTTAGATCTTCGCGGAGAGAGAGTGACGATACAATTTCACATAAGAGAAATATAAAAGCAAAAAAAAAAAAATATTGTGTATATATATAGATAACAAAAATAAAATAAACGCAATATTAATTTTACAAAATTATTTTAATATAATTATTAAACAAGAAACAAAAAAATAAAATGAGATCAAAAGATGATCTCATTACTTTTTTTCATTTTTCTTCGCTAAAAATCAATCTCTCTATTGTTTATATTTCCAAGTCCGTTATTAGCATGTTGACACTCGTGTCTTCTCCTTTTTTGAAAACGTGTTGAATGTTTATCTTTACTCTTTTGAGTTTTTTTACATCGGTCAACTCGCTCTCACCACCCAATTTCTTCACGAGTTTGAATGAGATGTTTGGAAATATGTAATTTCCATAGGGCAACGACAAATCGTCCTTGTCGAATTCTCTATCTTCGTGGAGGGAGGAATGCTTGCTGTGTCACATTGTCTCATTCTAAATCCCACGGGTAATTTACTCTTGGATTCTATGATCTGGTAGAGACGCGCTTTCTCCACGATCGAAGGCTCCACGTGCAGAACGAACCACGATATCTTGTGTAGAGTTATCTTACCTGCATCGGTCGCAGTGAGTCTCACTATTGCGTCATCGTTTCCTTTTCGAATCAACGTCAGATTGTGTTTGAATCCGTAATGATCTTGTTATAATCGTCCGCAAATCCGAAGATGTGTTTCAAAGGTATCCTGAATGAAAACGTTCCTTTAGGTCTGGACGTCTTGACGACATAGTCGAATATCGAGGCGGCGCCTGCGCTAGCAGGGCCGACGATGTCTTTCACCCACAACTGATTAAGTCCTCTGGATTTCGAAAAATCATCAGGATACGTCAAGAGTCCGAACATCGTGGTGGCCTGACCGGGATGAAACACAGATTCTATCTCTTGTCCAGATAGCATGTATTTTATGTTACTGAATAGATGCATGATGCCGTTATTGGCTAGAGTAACCATGTCGTCGTCGGCGTAGTCGATACCATCTTCCTTGGTGAGACGTCCCTGCCCCACTATGTAACTCTTGCTAGGATGTACGAATAGATCTTGAGTTTCGACGTTGATTCTTATCTCTCCCGCATTGTTCAAACTCGTTCCGGTTACCGGTTCGTATTCGTAAACCTCATATTCTTGAATACTTTCATCTTTCACTATGCTTTGTGCTATATCTAGTATATTTGTCATTTTAAAGGATTTTTTTAGTTTTTTTGTGTATTAATTAACTTGCTTTCTTTATCTAAAAATAGTTTTTAATTATTTTTTATTATTATTTTTTCTCTCTTATATATATGTGCGTAAACAAGAAAATGTCAAAGAGAGTAAATAAAAAAAAATTTTGTCTTCTTCATCAGAACTTCGTCTTCTGTAATTGTTGTTCGTAAAATTTTCCGATGATCTCTTCTCCATCCAAAGCTTCGATTTCATAAGTCACCGGATCGGTGTGAAATATTTTGATGATCACGAAGATTTCCGAGGTCCATCGAGGAGTATAACCCTTTTCGAAGTACTTCTTATAAGCATAGATTCTCACTCGATCGCCGACCGCAAATTTCGGCGTTCTAGACTTCTTCCTAATCTTAGATCTCTCAGGATATAGATTTGCGTAGACCCGTTTTTCGTTTCGAGGATCGGTAGCTTCCGCGGGAGTCATCTTGATCGATCTGTGTCGGGTGTTGTTGTAATCTTCGACCAGACCGTTCAGAGCGTATATGTATTTCTTGGTCGAATTCGCCGTGAAGTATCTGTGCATCTTTTCCTTCATCGTTCGATTCCAACGTTCCACCACGCTGGCTTTCTCTTCGTTTTCGATCGAGTAGAGGTCTACCAATCGACGAACGTCCTTGTTGTAGAATTCCTTTCCCTTATCCACCCACAATTTACTCGGTTTTCGAGAAGACGAGTCGAACACGCTCTTCAGAGCCTCGGCGACGAGAGGTCCCGATTTATTCTTCAAAGCTCTGATCCAACCGTATTTGGAAAACACGTCGATGACCGTCAATAGATATTTGACGCCCTCGTTCCACCTCAAAAACGATCTCATGTCGACCAAGTCGGCAGACCAAATATCATCCAGACCCTTCACAAACACCCTTCTCTTTCGAAATTTATGCACTATGGGTTTGTGTAACTCCTCGGCCAATTCGCTCGTCAATAATCGTTTCTTCTTCTTTTCAGATGCGCTTTTTTTTTTGTTGAATGCCCCATCCGAATCGACGTTTCGCACCGATCAGATTGCCGACCAATGAACGTTCCGTCTTCTCTCTCCTGGTCGGATTCGATATGCCTCTCAATCTCCCCAACATGTTTTTGTAGCAGACGTCGTTGCGAGTCTTGGTGTCGGGATGTCTGGCGTAGCACAGATCATGATCATACGCGGCCGCGTCCACCCTATTCACAGGTTTGCTCCAAGATTTGGGAGTCAGATCGGCGTTGAGTCTCTTGTTCAATTTCGTTCTGGGTCCCGTGAAACTGTGACCGGGCAGATGCATTTCGAAAGGTAGATTGTTGATCATTTTATTCACGATGCCTTTACCTTTGCTCACGTTCTTTTTTTTGACGAATCGCGTCTTGACAGAACCACACACATCGCAAATTCCGCGAAGCATCATTTTTAGTTCGCACTTCTCGAGAATTACTCGTCTCGGTAACTCTCTTACACTTTACGCAATACATTTTTTTAAGAGTTATTTAAATTAATTTCGTTGTTTTTATTTTATATATAAATTTAATATTTTTTTTTTTTTTTAAATTCTGTTCTTATTATATATATATATATTTTTTTCAATCGCTGCTCTTGAGTTCTATCATCTTACTGAATTCCTCCCTGACCTCTTTCCTCCCCTTTTCCACGAGAGAATCCTTCATCTCTTCCTTGATGATCTGACGAGTCTTGATTCTCACGGCTTCTTTCATGGCATCGTATTTCGTTTTCTCGCTCAATATCGCGAAGTATTCTCCGTCCGATATCCTACCATCTTTCAACGCCATAGAGATCATTTCGGATATCGTGTCGATCTTGGAGTCAGCCAAGATGCGAATCTTGTCGTGTTTCCTCGCCTTCAGATATAATTTCCTACTCAAAAAGTTTCCGAGCGTGCTAAAGAATCCGGCGGCGAGGGCCACTCCTTCTACGGTCAACACGATCGGAATACCGACCGCGGTCGACAAAAATCCGATGCCGGCCACGTGTAAACCTAGGGAAATCATGATGAGTGTCGTGTCGATCGCGTTGACGACTGTCACGAAACGCAAATACTTCTTCTTGAGGGAACAACGAGAATCTCTCTCTCGAGTTAGATACGCTTGAATTCTACTGATTTGATCAATGCGATACCTCTCTCCCCTTTCTTTTTCTTCTAGCGGCGCCGTCGGCGAAACGTCGATCGGCTTCTCGTCCTTGTCGTCCACTAACGTCAGATACAATTTATTTCTGGTTCTTATTTTTTGTTTTTTTTCTTCTAATTTTAGATAGAAATTTTATGTGCGTATTTATTTTTTTTATTTTCTACTCTCCCTTATTTTATATCAACGAAAAAAACTTAGACGTATGCTTTGTTCAGCAATAATTTCTTGATGCATCCCTTGTCTTCTAAAGTCAAACTTCTACGCGCCAATTTCAGTTCTTCCGAATCTGTAGGCCTGTCTCGATTCTTACAGAAGACTAATCTCTTCCAAAACGTGATCACATCGTTGAATTTAACGCGTTCGAACGCCGGTTTGAAATACATGACGACCATATCTTCCCTTTCCATCGTCAGACACGAATGATTCTCGTGATCGAAGTCTAGATAATCCCGACATCCGACGCATCGTTCTAACAAGATGGGACGTAGTTGTTCGTTCACGAAAATTGCGTATGCTCTCATCAGCATGTTTAAAAGAAACCTCGCTCTAATAGTCTGAGAATCGCTCATGATTTACGTATTTTTTTTTATTATCTATTCGATTTGATATATTTAATTTTCTAAATAACTATTATTTATGTATTTTTTCTCTCTCCTATATATATCGATCACTTTTATTTATTTCCTAGGATATTCCCCCACCCAACGACGAGGGGAGATAACTCCGTATGATCGAGTTTACGAGAATCGAGCGATCCGATCGGACAATTGACGGAGAATCGAGCGATCTGATCGGTCGATTAGCTGAGTTTGGGAATTCCCATAGTGGGGAATTCCCTCATAACATCATAAATGGGAAAAACCCACAGCCTCAAAACAATGGCGGGTTCTGGATCACTGATGTAGAATCCGCAGACCGTTTTTTGATGATGGCCTACAATTTTTTGCTCGCGTTCACCAAAGATGGATCGATGGTCTGATCTGCGATGGGGACGTCGACAAAAATTTTTAAAGTAAAAGATAAAAGTGACGATGTACAATTTCGCCTTTTTTTAAAAACGCGCGTTCACTACGAGTATTTGAAAAACAAAAGTGCGATCTAAGAGTCACAAAAAAACATGGGGGATTCAAGATCAATGTACATTTTTGTGAACAAGCGTGTGATTTAACACCGAATTCCACGTTGGTGAACGCATCGTGTACGTATGTTGTACACGTACATGTACAAAGTGATAGTATATCCGCCTTTATTACCTACTGACATGTCCAACTTCTAAGTACTTCCTTTTTCTTATCATAAATAGCATAAAACATATGACTGCAGTCTAAAACTTCACCGACTATCACTGTAAAGCAGATGACAAGAACTTGATCCGTTTCAGTATTCCGCGATCATTTCTAGACGGTATTTTTAGACATAGAAACGTCACGTCATCAATGTTGTTCCAATGGCGTCGAGTCACGGGCAAAAAAGTCGAACGGAGAGTTTTTTTATCATATAAAGAAACCGTAGTATGATGATTTGATTATTTATTTATGATAAACATGAAGTTAAATACCTTGTGGATAGCTGTACAAGAAAACTGTGTTGATGAATCTTTGTTCAATAAACGAATTCACAAATGAACTGGGAAGGGGGTATCGGTCAGGGCAAAATAGTCTTTCATTCCTTGTCTATTATTATATATACCACTGTATGTGTAACACGGGGCCAGGACTGGCGTGGTGCTTTCATTGTTATTAGTGAAAAAAAGTGGTTGCAGCCACAACTTCCAGAAATTGTGGTTAGAAACGGCAATTTTAAGGAAGACTGATTAATATCTTTAACCTGCAGCCATTTGGCTGTGGGTTAATCCTTTTGAACTCTAGTCATAAAAACTGAAAATCTTCTGGTGTAATGGAAAGAAACGAAAGATCGAACAAAAATGGTTGGCATTGCCAAAAGTAGTTTAATACGATGTTGTTTTACCGTAATATTTTAAGGTGAAAGTACCTGGTTACCTGTACTTTCATCGTATTTTAACGTTATTTATTTGTATATTTTAATACAGTGCAAGCGTAAAGAACGTATATAACTGAGTGGTTTCTGAACTCAGAAATGTTACAAGTACTTGCAATCTGGCAATTTAGTCAATACTGAAACAATTAGTTTTATCAATAAACACACGGGCTGAGTGGTTCTCCTTTGTTTTCAATAGAAGATAACATTTCAAAGTCAGTCGTCTGAAGACGAAAACTAGACAGGAATAATACTTATCGTTTGATTTTTATTCGTACATTCATACTTTGTCAGTAACATATGTTTGTAAAATTATTCCTATTATTTATTGAAGTAAATCTCGTGTCGAAACTTTTCAACCGGAAACGGAAGTATTTCGGTGTATACAAAACAAACAACACACTGCACAACAAATTGGCCGAGACAGTCAGAAATATTTACACATTCCCCTGTACAAGTAATCCACCCCTCATCATTCGGAATGGCGTCTTTATATACAACACTGTCTGCCGCGAAATGGACTAACCAATTATATATTGCGTTATGGTTGGTAGTAGGGGTTGTGGGGTTACATTTTTACCCTTCATCCTCGCCGATTTTGTATTATTATATCGCCTGCTCCTCTGTGTCAGTTTTTGCTTTAACACTTTACCCAACGTAATGGCCAAAACCGGCCAACGCTAATCTAAAAAATCGACAATTAATTTTCATTATTTTTTTCATTTTTAGTCTCACAAACATTGGTTATGACCCTCTCATTGGAACGAGCTCGTCGAGCTCGTTCCAGTGAGGGGTCATAACCTATGTTTTTGAGACAAAAAAATGAAAAAATAATAGTTATTCAAGAACGTTTTTGCAAGTGTCGTCTGCTTTTCATATTAGTAGTAGGGGTTGTGGGGGTTACATTTTTACCCTTCATCCTCGCCAATTTTGTATTATTACATCGCCTGCTCATCTGTGTCAGTTTTTGCTTTAACACTTTACCCAACGTAATGGCCAAAACCGGCCAGCGCTAATCTAAAAAAATCGACAATTTATTTTCATTATTTTTTTCATTTTTAGACTCACAAACATTGGTTATGACCCCTCATTGGAACGAACTCGTCGAGCTCGTTCCAATGAGGGGTCATAACCTATGTTTTTGAGACCAAAAAAATTAAAAAAATTAGTTATTCAAGAATGTTTTTTGCAAGTGTCGTCTGCTTTTCATATTGGGTAAAGAGTTAAGCTATTTTTTTACATATCGTGTTGAGCAGACTAACGCTCTACCCTTTAACGAATCGGCTGCATGCGCGCGCGTAGTATACAATTTGGGCAATTGAACAAAAAATTCAAACAATTCAACAAAACCGTATTATTAAAAGCCCCCCATTCGAACGAGCTTGTTCCAGTGAGAGGTCACATGATATGGTTTTGTTGAAATTGTTTGAAATAAATAATTAAAATAAAAAATTTTGATATCGTTTGCCTAAAATATCAACTACTCTTCAGAGGCGGCTGACCTCTGCTCCCTACCCACTCCCCAACCACCCACAAACAGGCACTAATAATGTTTCTGTTCAATTTTCTATTCATATCAAACATATGCTTCCAGAATGTTGAAAGGCTGTGGGTGCAACAAGCCTATTTCTAAGCAAAATTATCGTTCTGAGTTGACATCAAGGTCGGTTTATGTCTTAAGATCCCAACTTCAACATAAAAGAACAATACTTTCAGTGGAATAAAATCCCATATATTTCCCTTCAATGGCTCATCAGCTCTCAGATTGCATTCTAACCCAGCAGCGAAAGGGAACACCCCTCTCGAACGCTTCGCTTTTCATGCCAACAGCTTCTGTTGCTGTATTGAGGGTCGGCCGGTCATAGACCCCTGAGAGAGTATGGACCTTGTCTGCTGTTCAACCATATTTTATTTTCCTTAACCCTTTTACCTAACACGAATATAAGGCGACACTTGAACTCGTTTCAGTGACAGGTTATAAGCTATGTTTTGAGACAAGAAAATGAAAAACAAAAGTTTTGAGTGATGATTTTTGTGAATTGCGTTGGACAGTCGTTTGCGTTACGTTGTGTAAAGGATAAAAAACTATGTAGAACGTGCGGAAGGGGTTAAAATATGTGCCTTGTGTAACTCGTTTAGTGTTAAGATTGATCACATACTTAGATTTCGTTCACAAAGGTAATGTTTTGACGTAATATGACAGACCTACAGTCCTATCCAATTTCAAATGCTTCGGGACATCAATGCTCATATCTGTTGGCTTCACCTGCAGAACCAAACACCACACCGCCCCTCTGAATTTTTATTTCGTCCATCCAGCCTCGTCTGCTTCCATGACGTTTTCTGTGTCGGCCTGATTATTTCAGGTATCGAAGTCACTCGCCTTATGTTCAAGGTCAGGGAACGACAGAGCAGTAAGAATTCCGTGCATTAACCCTTTACCTAACGAATCGTCCGCATCCGCCCGCGTAATATGGAAACTGAGCAGTTGAAAAAATCAAATTTTTCAAAATATTTCAACAAAACCATATCATGTGACCTCTCATTGGAACGAGCTCATTGAGCTCGTTCCAATGAGGGGTCACATAATATGGTTTTGTTTGAAATTTTTTGAAAAATTTAAAAAAATTATATTCAAAATAATAAATTTTGATATCGTCTGCGTTGGGTAAAGGGTTAAGACCTTATTCTTTAGTGTAAAATACATTCTATACTAATTCTGTTTCATTATTACATGTTATCCAATCACAAAAGCAATTTCCTCGATTGTTTTCTTTATAGAAACGAAGATGTATTAATAAAAGATCAAACAGGTATTATTTTATCATTAAATCAATGTCAAGTTGAAGAAGAAAGCTCTTTTGTAGCATACAATTTCCTTATCAGTGAGAAATAACCAATCGTTTGGAAAAACGTGACCAACAACTTCTATTTTTTAGAAAAACGATGTCTTTTTGCCAAACGTACTATATTCTTTGAATTACTTTTTAATTGTATTTATTTCAATGTTCGCTCTGTTAGTTGCTCCAGTGATTGGTTCCCACTCATGTTTTGATTGTGCGTTCTAAATTTGTAAGACGATAATCGACCGTAGAGGTTGAGTTAGTTCGCGTTAAAAATAACTAATACATTCCTTACAATCTATCATTTTTTACTTTGTATAATAGAGAACGCAGTGAGCTCTATAGGTAACACACATGCGTAGATAGAGAAACTCGCAATTTCCAATGAAACAGTATATCCAACAAACTGAAAATGGTGTCTTCCGGTTTGCCCATCGGGGGTGGCCATTTTTTCGTTCGATATTGAGTTCTGGGATAGTTGAAAAAAAAACAGCAACAAAAACAAGGGATTGCACTGTGTGTTGGCCGCGTCAGTTTGTCTGAATAAATGACGTTATTATTTCTTTTAACTTGAGCACTGGCTTCCTAGAATTCAGTATTAAATTGATTTTTGTTCCTTGAAAATTTTAAAATCCTACTTTTGACCACGAATCTGTTCTCTTTATGTTTACTGCCAGTATCAAAAGTTAACCAAACTACCACTGGCGGTAACAAAAATCATTTTCCTTCAGTTTTACGATACAATAGAGTTCTTTGAGATTGCGTTCTCTTCTAGGTCTTACATAATTCGTATAGTACCTTATAAAATAGCGGAAATGTCTAACACATAATGTTCGATATTTATTGTCATGAAAGACATCAAACTTCAAGCAGTGTTGTCTCCCCTCGCAACGTAGCGAGGGGGAGACAACACTGCTTGAAGTTTGAAGAAAATATCTCTCCGGAAGTGACACACATTACACAATAAGTTCAGATGGATATCATTGTGTGTTTTCGACGTTTGGTTGTTTTAGTGTGCTTTTTAAGTTATGGAAAGTTAGCATGAAAATAGGTGATAGGTTATTTTCAATGGCGTCATAAATCTACAAAATACAATAATTTGTCACTCTTTTGATGTTTATGAATATCCTGGGTCGAGGGTATTATCTGAGCTAAAACCCACTTTACATTAAGGTGCTATATAAGTAAAGGAAAATTAGCTTGCAAATAGGCGATAGGTTATTTTCGATGACGTCAAAAATCTCCAGAAAATAATAATTTGTCACTTTATTGATGTTCACCCCTATTTATGAACAATGCTTCACAGTTTTGAATACCAAAACTGGAAAAAATATAATAAGTTTTAGATATCTTACCGCATACAAAATAACATGTCACCCATTCTCAAGCTAAATTTCCCATTATTTATATAGCACCTTAATTGAATTAATAAGACGTTTTAATTCGTGACTTGAAAATTTATATTTTCTTGCAGTCACTCATAAGATGATTCTGGTGTCTACTCAAAGCATTAGGTATCCTCAAAATTTCGTTTTTGGATATTTTATCTTCAAATCTTCCAACCAATCTTCTTGTAGAGTCCTATTGTTTCTGTCGATCGAGCCAGGAAGTATACATGTTATGACCTTTAAAGAAACGAACGCGTTGAGAATGTTTCAATGTTGGGTTAACACGTCATGTAAAGAAAGTAACTTTGTTCAGTTGTTTAGAAATATAACTACTGGTATTGTATGGCTTGATAAAACGTCAAATTTGTGTGTTGTGAGTTCCCGTCTATTCTAAGTTTTAATAGTAACTTCAAATAGATACGAGCTACTGACAGTTCTTCGACATACGGTGTTTATTTTGGCACCAAAGTTTGGGGGGGGGGGGGGGGAGTTCTTTTACCCACATAGTTTTTGGACAATATATCTGATTGGGTGTGATAAATACCTGACGCAAAATTGACTGGTATATATCTCATTTTTCCATGACAAAATGCTTGGTGAAATTATTGGAGTTTGCCAATACACATTTAGGCCTGGAAATAACTCGCGAACGGTCGTTCAAGTTACGTGTGGAATACGTCAATTATAAAACACCCGAACGAACTACAGGTTTCGACAGGTTGCAAAGTTATGACACAGTAATACATCACAAGTTTATTAAAGTACCATCTTAAGAGAATTTCTGCCAAAATAAATAGCAACAACAAACGTGCGATCTCGCTTCGGCGAGATCGCACGTTAGTTGTTGATATTTATATAGGCCGGAATTACAGACGTTAAAAAAGCATGACTGGCTTAGTAAAAAAAGAGAAACGGGGAAGCACCACAACACCCTTTTTCCTTTATTGATCAAATAGTATGAAATATTGTCACTTACGTATACTATATATTCCCCAAAAGTTGCAAAATACATTATTTCCGATATTTTGTGTTCTTACGTATTGAGTTTTTTTGGTTTTGTGAAAACGAAATTGTCTGGGTTTTCGATATATATTATTTCTGGTTCTAGTTAGCTTTACTATAGTTTATCGATCAACAAATAGTTTTATTAGATTATCTAATAAAACTATTTGTTGATCGATAAAAACTAGTGCAATCATAAAGACACAGTACCACAAATTAACATACATGATACATTGATTAAAATGAAGTAAAATTTACATGCAAAACACATTTGAGACCAAGCCCCATATATACAGCTCCGTTCAGAAGTCTGAGTAAGGCGCTTAATCCCGATTGTATTAAGACGCACAACACGTCGATGGTACTTGTCTTCAATCAATGCTAAACCTGCTTGTCCGGAGTTAGTACGCTGGGAAGTCCAGCAGTTGCTCGTCGCTACTCGGTGGGTCCTCTCCGGGTACTCCGACTTCCTCCACTTGTAAAACTGTCCGACACAAAGTGACTATGGCTATCAAAAGTGTCGTTAAATCCCAATATAATTTTTTTAAAATTTAGAAACCAACAGTGTGAGATACAACATCTAGGAACTGGCGGGTTGTTCATTTCCACTTGTCTGTACGCTGTTTTGAAGCGGTGAAAATTATTGTCATTTACTCGATATCGCCTCTGTCTTGGCTTCATTTTACCACCATCGTTAAATTACAGATTGGTTGCCTGCTGGAATGGCTGTCCCTTCTTAATGAAATCAATCTACTTGAATATAGTTGGGTGAGATCCAGAGATGCTTTGTTGTAATTTACGATGCCACCCTTCAACATTATACAATTATTGACTTTCCTTGAGTTTTTTTATACAAGACATTATCAACTAGCGAAAAGTAATATTCGGCTGAGATTAATATTACTTTCAAGGGTTGATTATATACAATTATTAACTTTCCGTGATGTTGATACAATGAATTATCAATCCAAGAAAATTAATATTCACCGGGGCAGTAGGCCTCGCGAATATTACTTTTCTTGGGTTGATAATTCCTTGTATCAACTCCAAGGAAAGTCAGTTATTGTTTTATTATTATGGCAGAAAAAATCGTTTACAAATTCCTTGCTTTATTACATTTTTCTCGAAGAAAAATTGCATATTCATTTTTAACAAAATAAATTTAATTTCAACTTGCACACACACACATATATATATAAGCATACCAAAACACAGCCTGGCCATAATGAAAGGAACATATTTTCATTTTAACCCTTTACCTAACGTAACGGCCAAAGCCGGCCAGTGCTTTTCTCAAAAATCGCCAATTAATTTTCATGATTTTTTCATTTTTTGTCTCAAAACCATAGATTATGACCCCTCATTGGAACGAGCTCGTCGAGCTTGTTCCAATGAGGGGTCATAACCTATGTTTTGGCGACAAAAAATGAAAAAAATTAGTTATTCAAGATTTTTTTTTGCAAGTGTCGTCTGCTTTTCATGTCAAGTAAAGGGTTAACTCTTGGGAAAACAATTCCGATGACATTCTGAACAGATGCGTCGAAATCAGCGAATGTTTTTGTAGAGTTAAATGTGATGTAGAAATCTGCAACTTTCCCTCTAATCGGTTTGAAAAATCGTTGAAATGTTGGACGTTTCTTGTTTAGTAGAAGTCCATATCCGAACGGGCACACCCTATGATTCAAGGAGTTGAAATATAGTCATCTGCGAAGAGTGTTGAGATAGTGGAGTGGGTACAGAGGACACTCACGCCTAAATAAACACAGCCGGCTGAGTGAGGATCGTCACTAGTACAACATTGAAACAAACTATAATCATACCTACTCTCTTAAATGAGTTGGATCAAAAACTAACCCAAATGAGCTGGGTTGAGTGAATAATAACCCAGTTGATTTGAGTTGATTTTAACCCAACTAATTTGAGAGTTTAACACCTTCAAAAAGTGTGAGGTATACCCGAGCGGAATTTCCAACCGGGCAGTCACTCTGATTCCGTGAAAGGTATATGGTACAGTTTTAGCTAATGAACCCCGAGGTTTCAATGGAATGAAACATTGCTTGTTCTTCTTACGTTTTGGGAGTAATTGGTTGTTTTGAGGCTCCACCGTGTTGGCATTTAGTGATAGTCTCCCTACATACGCTGTATGTGGCTTCCCCCAAAGAGATTTTGAGAAGTCTTGACGTCCCATAAAAAGCGAGAGAAGCATCGTTTGATTTCTCATCAGTGTTTGTTTTATGTTCTAACGATTTTCCAGTTTCACAAGTCTTGTAAAACCATAGCGAATCATTAAAACTCTGTGGAACAACACGCAACAGAATTGAGAAAAAAATGCATTCTTGAAATCCTGGATTAATGGATTTTCTGTAAAAGATTGATAATGAGTGCATTAGATTCTTCATTTAACGTTACCTTCGGGCATTCTCAAAAATTCAAAAGTTCAGCAATTACTCAGTCAGGCGATGTTCAAAACCAAAGTCTCCTTTTAAACCATGAAGCCATTTCAAAATTAGGCTTTTTTGTTTCATCTCATTTAAACAGTTTTTCGTGTTTTAACCCTATTACCAATAAAATCCTGAGCACAGTTCATCACGAAAATAGACAAATGGGATGAAAACTGAAATAGGCCAATCATATTTAGACATACCATTCTATAAGTTTGATGAGAAAGAAGACCCCCAGCCCTCCTCAAAAGCACATAACCGCTTCTTTTATTGACACTGAACTAGCACACCCCTTACTTATCTCGTCTTGAAAATCGATTTTCAAGAAAGTTATCTCCCCTGAAATTATTAGACTGGCGAGAAAGGCCCATTTAAGAGGCATGTAATTGTTGAGAAGACACCTGTGACATCAGAAAAAAATAAAGCGAAGTCTCCTTTTGTTACTTTTAATAAACGGAAACAACAGACAGCTATCGGAGCTGTCTGTTGTTTTCGTTTATTAAAAGAAATAAAAGGAAACTTAGTTTCTTATGGAAAGCTAACCAATAGTAACAAAGTTAATGTCCACTTTGGTTTTTTGTTTACCGAATGTATTTTTACAGCAATTCGAAAGTTTTTATTCTTCTCATTTTCATTCTGAATTCCGATTAATCTTTAAAAAAATACAGGCATATTATACATCAAAATGTAGGTCGTGTTGCCTAGAACCGGAACGAATGCGTATGCATGTATACAGCTAAACTGGTTAGAGCGGGTTTAAATGATTCCTGAAAATTTGTAAGCGCCTTTGAATGAGAACTGCAAACGGAGGCAAATTATATCAAAACCATCTTTTGGTCGAAGTTATCCGAAACATATCATCCGAGAACAAAGCTAGTACATTAGATCGTTGAGATGGCAACAGTAGGCATACCGGAAGAACTTTTCTGACCTTAAATTTCTTTTTCATGGGAAACGCCATTTTGTTGTTTATTGATTGCTTGCTGAGGTCACGTGTTATTTTTTTTAGAATGACAATTTGCACGCGTGGTAAACTATGATGCTTGTTCAAAGATTAAAATCAGATATCAAAGTAATGAAGTACCAAGATGCGTTGAACCAGGGACCTGCGAATCTCAAATTTAGGATCAAATCGAATCAGACAAAGGATTTCGAATCGAATCTCGAATCGAATATCAACGCTTTTTAACCCTTTACCCAACGTAACGGCCAAAACCGGCCAGCGTTATTCACAGAAATCGCCAATTAATTTTCATTATTTTTTTTCATTTTATGTCTCAAAAACATAGGTTATGACCCCTCTATGGAACGAGCTCGTTCCAATGAGGGGTCATAACCTAAGTTTTTGAGACAAAAATTAGTTATTCAAGAATTTTTTTTGCAGGTGTCGTCTGCTTTTCATTTTAGGTAAAGTGTTAAGTAGTCAAGTGGTTTGAATTTGCACACCCAACCATGGAATATAATATAGTATTACGCTTCACTCAAGAATGGTACCTTCAGTTATTGATTGATTTATGGTTTTATGTTCAAGTTTGGGAGTCAACCAATAATCCGGAATATTCCAGAAACGGAAACAAAATAGTTTCCGAAACGGAATCCCATTGAACTTTTCTTCTAGCATCAGGTCTCCTGTACATGAGACCTGGGGATAGAAGTAGAGTTCGATGGAAGATAGTTGATAGAATGTTGATAACATCAGGACGATTTGGAAATTTTCGAATCCCCGCAACACGAGTCGCCTTGAATTGTATAGAATCCTCGGCGTGATTTCGAATCGAATTGAATTTTGAAGCTTCGCACGGACCTTTTCTTAATGTGCTTTAGTTTAGTATTTTTGGGTGTGTGTGGGGGGGGGGGGGCATTATTCAACTTGAAAGGATAGCTTCCTTTGTATTACTTGAATATAGTTTCAAGATGAGACGCCACCACAAATTTACAGTACGTGGAGAGTGTATTATCACTAAATCACCCACAACGTGGAGATTCCCCCTAAGCAATAATTGCAACTTTGTTGCAAAGTATGACAAGCACAGGCAAAGTTTCAACCAATGGGTTAAACCCGGAGGTCCATTGGCTGAAACATTGCTTGTGTTTTTTGTCCATATGTATAAAATTTGAAAGTTATAGTTTGGGTATAACTCTTTAGTTACAATCCACTCTCCACGTACTGTATGCATAACTATATAATACGACTGCTGTTACAAAAGGTGGCTTCCACTGAAACAGTTAAAACAAAAACTGCGTGACAATCTGTCTTGAGTGTTGGATCTTATAATTAAGATGATGTGATAGAGACATTCGGCGCTACGTGGAATCAGGCAATCTTAACCAGTTTCTTGTCAATTCCACCTCTGGAGACATTTCTATCGCCTTATAATGCAACAGACGATCTAAATCTGAAAACACGTACACGTCGTTTCTTTAAGCTGCATGAACTAGTCTTTGCGTCGAATGCAATTACAAAGATGCAAACTTCAATTATGAAGCTGTAAACAAACATTTTTGTTGCATTTCTTCATAAGAACTTAGTTATACATTACTAACGTAAAGAAATTGGGATGGTGCATGACTTTATTGTATAGCAACCATATTTAGCATATCAATAAAGCTGTGGTTTGCTCATCAGTTCTGATTTTTGGAAAAAGTGAGTCTCAACGTTTCCAAAATCCATATCATGCTTGTCTCAAACGAGGCTCGCGCGAAGTCACTGACGTGTGAAAATTTGTATGGCGGCAACTTACAAATGCGAGTAGTAGGAGAGCGATAGATCGGGCCCCATTGGGGACCCCGGGGGGTGACCCCGGAAGTGACGTCATAGTCACGTGACCTGGTGGCGCCATGTTTGCGCAGCACGTGTTGTTAGGGTGATAGCGTTTCCGGCGTCCATTTTGTATACTGGAGGCCGCCATCTTGGTTTCTATGGTAGCACGTGGTTGCTATGTGACCCAAAACCTTCTAACAAGACAGGGGTATGCTCGGAGGGTGCGATCGATTGAATGGGAATAATTTCCCCATTTGTAGAATTACCACAAACAACCCGACAAGTTTTACTATTTCGAATTCTTTCAGAATTCTCTGCTTCTGTCTATATATACAATAGTTTTCGTCTATCTGGCCATGTTCCTTTGCCCTGGAGTATACTCCAGTAGCATAGAAGAGCCTATTAGTTGGAGCGGCTTTGCTTATTATTACTATATTTAGCTTTTCAGGTCTATTCTTGTTAGTTCTGACCCTATTTTGAGTACTCTTCTTGTAGTTTCCTGTATCTAGATCCTTTATACAGATTATAACTAACCAATCAGATTGCTTTGATTGAGTTATCTCCCATGTGTATATCAAAAACATTCCCAAAGCCAATAAGCTACCGAGCAGTTACTGAAACGTCATTGCTCGAACGACTCGAATCCCATCGAACAAATGAGCTATCGAGCAATTGCTCGTTCGAGTGACTCCTCGAACGACTCTTCGACTCATTTCAGTATTTGAGGATACCTATGGCCCGGTATTGTATTATTTGAGGATACCTATCGGGGATACCTTTTATACGATACTTATCTAAGGATACTATTACCTGTATCACAAGACACACCCATCCCAAATACCCCTTATAAGCTAAAGAGTCAAGAGAGTAATTGCTCCATGAGCAATTGCTCGAACGACTCGAAGCTCATGGAGCAAATGAGCCTTAGAGCAATTGCTCGATCTAGTGACTCGACATACTGCTCGAACGACTCGAATCCCATCGAGCAAATGAGTTTAAGAGTAATTGCTCGTTCGAGTGACTCCTCGAACGACTCTTCGACTCATTTCAGAAAAAAGGAATTTTAGGGCCTATAAGGGATTCCGTAAATGGGTTTTTTTTCTCAAATAAGGCAAAGAGCCAAGAGAGTAATTGCCCTATGAGCAATTGCTCGAACGACTCGAAGCCCATCGAGCAAATGAGCTTCGAGTAACTGCTCGATCGAGTGACTCGACATACTGCTCTTAGCCTCATCTGGGTATTTTAGGATACCTGTTGTATTGGGCTATTGGGGGGATACTTGTTGGACTTTACATCCGGGTACATCTGCTGGGAAAGGTATAAAAAGGGTGTTGTTGTGAAAATGAACTCATGTGTGTCCTGACCGTCGTCGAGTGAAGACATGTAACCAGTTCGATGCAGATACTGTTCCAAGTTATTTTCAAGATCGGATCATGCTAGAAGACACGAGAAGACCCATCATCGGCTCCACTGCAGATATTGTACGAAGTTATTCACCCAACCATACAATAGGAAGAGGCATGAAGAACATCACTGTCCAAGAAGAACAGAAGAGGAGAGAGATTATGGAGATGGGGGTGACATTAGTGTCCCATGGACACATTTGATGGCCTGCTCTATTGGTACTGTTGTTTAATGGAGATAAGATAAGATATTTAATAATTCAATATCAACAAAGATAAATGATTAGAAACTCATATGCTTGGCAGTGGGGCGGGGGCTATCCACCTTTGGCGTTGCACTTGTTTCGTTTTTATCTACATTTAAGGTATTATATTCAATTTTTAGATATCCACTGTTATTTAATAAATAAATTATAACAGTAGTGAATCAATCAGGGTTGTCATATTCTGTTTCGTTTTCGAGACCAGATCAGCCAGATAAAACAAGACGCCTGCGGCATCTTGTTTGATCTGGCTCATCTGGTCTTGTGAGCGGGACGTAATATGACAACCCAAATCATATAATAATAATAATAATAATAATAATAATAATAATAATAATAATAATAATAATAATAATAATAATAATAATAATAATCAAATCTTCTCAACAGGTGGGAATATGACAGCCCAAATAATAATAATAATAATAATAATAATAATAATAATAATAATAATAATAATAATAATAATAATAATATGCAATTACTTTAAGTTCACATTCATATTATTTTTGAGACAACTAAAGTTTTTTTTTATTTTGACGTTCTGGGTATTTTCTGTCGTTTTGATACTGACAAGGGATGTTAGAAATCTACAAGAAAGTCCTTACCCCTTTACCTAACATGAAAATCAGACGATACTTGCAAACAAAATTCTTGAATAACTAATTTGTTTTCATTTTTGTCTCAAAAACATTGGTTATGACCCCTCGTTGGAACGAGCTCGCCGAGCTCGTTCTAAAAAGGGGGTCATAACCTATGTTTTTGAGACAAAAAATGAAAAGAATAATGAAAATTAATTGGCGATTTTTGTGAATAACGCTGGTCGGTTTTGGCCGTTACGTTGAGTAAAGGATTAAAATATCGAAGAGACGACATGCTTTTCTCAGTTGTTTTTGATATTTGAATATGCTTTTCATGAAGTCATGAATGAGGCAAACTCTAGAGTTGCTCAAGTAATGGTCCCAGAAGATCTGACTGTCCTTGCATGGCTGACAATATTCGTCACTAGAAGAGATTTACGGAAAAGTTAGCTCCCTTTAATTTCCTAACTATCAATATATTAAATCCTGAAGGTATGGGAAATTCATATAAAAATTGAAATTTCGAAATGTTAGTGAAGTTTTATCGTCGATATGCGCATCACTTCACAAACTTTTGGTATTTTATTGTACAGTAGTATATATAATGTAAATACAGAAGCTGACTTTTTACATTTTTCCCCAATGCGTTTGAACATTTCGCTGTTATTCTCTGTTGAAGCCCATTTCAAAATAAGAAAACGACGTTTTCAGCATCTCTTGATGTTCTGTAACTTTTTGTCTGTTCATTATATCAACAGCGTTTCCGAACTTTTCAAATCACCGTGACTCGAATCATAACCGAACCCTTCAAAGCGCCCTAAGCTGTAGATAGTTGTTGAGAAAAACACAAGAAGCACCAGTGCACTTTCATTTCACGAACAACTGGGTGCAACCCGGTGGTCCTTGAGCTGAACGTTGCTGGTACACTTCATGCCTTTTACACCAAGAAATTGGAATTAACCTCTTCAACCCTGGCGCCCCGAATGGTATCGTCTTAATCGCGACTGCGTGCAGCGAAATGGCCGAGTCTATCTTTATTTTTGGGGAGTTCAGTAATAATTTTAATCCTACAGCCCGATAAGGCTGTTGGATGAAATTATCACTGATCTTCATGTCCAGTTAGGTGTTTGTGTGATCTGCTCAAGGACTGCCAACCTTTGCTCTATAATAAAAAATAAGTGATAAAATTATAAGGGTTGACCCTTTACCTAACGTAACGGCAAAATCGGCAAGCGCTATTTTCAAAAATCGCCATTTAATTTTCATTATTTTTTTCATTTTTTTTTGTCTCAAAAACATAGGTTATGACCCCTCATTGGAACGAGCTCGGCGAGCTCGTTCCAATGAGGGGTCATAACCTATGTTTTTGAGACAAAAATTCTGAAAAAAAATTGGTTATTCAAAATTTTTTTTTGCAAGTGTCGTCTGCTTTTCATGTTAGGAAAAGGGTTAATAACAAACGTCTGCAAAATTTACCCGCTAATATTCATTGGTAATTTCCAACCTCTTCTTCTCATGTTACCATGCTGAACATGTTTTTATTCAGACGGTCGAATTTAAATTCTTTACATGTTGCAGTACATCAAATGATCAACCTGAATTGACAATTATTTTCTATAATGGTGATCTATGTGAATATTGTGGATGCATAGACTCTATTTCTGTTAGTTTCACTCATGGGAGTACGTGCTCAATAAAATTCCATTAACTTCCTTCCACACCGTCGCTGTCATTCAAAACTCGAAGTGTACACTTAACAAGAGAGAAAACGTATTCATGAAAGCAAAAGTTAACAAGATTAGCTTCTCAGAAGCGCATCAAAGATGGTCTCTGGTTAAACAAATACCATTAACCATCTGGTCTCTGATTTGAGCCTTGTTGGTGGATAAAGATAAGAATTAAGAAATCGGGTCTCAAATCTTCTGGATGGAGCATACAATCATTGTTTATAATTTCGAGACAATGGTCCATTGCGTTTTTAGCAATGTTTGTGTTTCAGTTTGAACATTGGTCTTCGGTCAGAAATCAATTCTTTGTTTTACAGCAAGGCACAAATTAGACAAATGGGAATGTGTGGGGATTCCTAATGGGAAGATTGATAGTTCTTTCTAATAGAATCGTTCACACCGTGGTCAGTGTGTAACAGACTTCATAAGAAATATTCTACCAGCCCCTACATTTTGTTCGGGTTGGGCTCCAAGAGCTGAATTGGAGGATTAAATTCTTTTTTTCTGGACTACGTCTAAATAAATTAGAAACTATTCAAAACAGCGCGAATTGTAAGTTAAGAGTTGTTGACACATATATTGCAATAGTGTTTTAACTCTTTGCATGCTTCTGGGGGATATTCCTGCCCAAGAGAGGAAGTCTCCTGCCACTGAAATATGTAAAAACTGGGTACCATCAATCAAATTTTCCTCCTGTAAAATGAATGGATTTTTTTTTATCAATGATTTCATGAGTTAAATTCAGATACATTCTTCATCAAATCTGGTCATGTCTGCATCACAGCAGCCATGACTAGATTTGGTGAAAATATCTTGAAAATACTCAGCGGGTTAAGAGTTAATTAGCGCATGATACCTCAGTCGATTTTTAATCGAAAGGTCAACAGTTCAATTCTGACCAACGGTAACTCTGCTGTGTCCTTGGGCAAGACACTTAATCCCAATTTCCCCAGGTCACGATGGCGCTGTGTACTAAGGTGCACTGCACGTTGGTGGTGCAATTGCCTTCAACCGCTGCGCTAACTCTAGTTAGTAAGTTTGAAAGTCTGACGGCTGTTCGTCGCTGCTCGGTGGTTCTCTCCAGGTACCACGGCTTCAGCCACCAGTAAAACTATCTGACACGATGTGACCCTGACTGTTCAAAGTTTTTTTTTAAACCCCAGTAAACAAATAAACAAACAAACTCATCATTCGTCTATTGCTGGACGGCTGCTAAGTTAACAGGATAAGTAAAGTGAATACAAAAGCTTGAAGAGAATTTCGGCTGGATCGGTTTCTTGCGTACAGCATCACACATTTGAAAATGAAATGCGAGAGCAATGATTGTCTTATACTATTTCTGTCCGTTTTTTCTGATCCGACCTCCATTTTCCAATATCTTATCTATTTACACCGGTGTAATTGTGTTGCGATCTATCAAGAAAGTGACCGCGATCACAATACATCCCATGTGACTACCAGTACAAGAAAAGTATCTGCTGGGAAAACGCACACGTATCAGTTTGTGTACACGTGTTTCTATTTATAGCATGAGCTATCATGGAATCTATTTCGAATTGCCATGGTCAATATACGTCCTGTGATTTTATTGGAATCATAACGGCGCTCAGTTCGAATAATACCAAGCTTTTTTATCTAATAATGCCCAATTATTGCTAAAATAATGATGCACGCTTGTTGTTCATGACGAACAAATATCCGGAAAGCGGTGAATATATTAATTTATTTCCACGTGTATCAGAAATTACGTCACGCCGTTGTGTTAACCCTTTACCCAACGCAGACGATATCAAAATTTATTATTTTAATGTTTGTTTTTTTTAAAAAATTTTCAAAAAATTTCAATGGAACCATATCGTGTGACCCCTCATTGGAACGAGCTCGTCGAGCTCGTTCCAATAAGGGGTCACATGATATGGTTCCGGTAAAAAAATTTTAAATATATATTTTTTTAACTACTTAATTTGTAAATTACGCGGACGGGTGCGGCCGATTCGTTAGTTAAAGGTTAATTCCGATCATGTTCGGGCAACTTCGGTTATCTCTTAGCAATGTCATATCGACAGAAAATTCGTCTGCCTAAAAGTTCTTAATAACAGACTAAAATAATTTCGTGTTGTTTCTGACGGCTAACACAAGAAAAATCTGATAATCGATATTCTTTCAAACTAGCGGCTTATTGTGTCTTTAACCCTTTTATTCCGATATGCATAGTTTTTTTGCGTAAAGGTAAAGCTGACAGTTCGTGTCGGATCAAATTATTACAAAGCCTCCCCACGAATACAAGACCCGTTTATTTTGTTACACACAGTAGTGTATAAGGCGATATCATTTGGGACTTCAGCATTGAAAAGGTTAAGATAAATTATCTATAAACATTAATTTCCATTCAGAACCGGCAAAATTTAAAAAAGACATTCGTGATAATGAATGGTTTTAGAAATCAAGAGGATTTCATTTTTGCCAAGCTTCTCTGTACTGCATCAAGAAACCGTTCATTCAACTCACAAATTATAGCTTTTGTTGCGCAGTTGCAGAGAAATGCGTCGTAAATGTTTTCATAATGATAAACTTCGTAATCTCACCAGCAAATGATGCGCTTCAATTGGAACAAGATGCTCTTAATTGAAAATAAATTTCGTAAACGCTATTGATTGTTCCAGACACCTGAGCCAATGGTACTTTCAACATACATTTTAACATCTCTGCTGGCGAACATAACCAACATCGAATAATCTATCACGGAAATATCTTCCACAACAAGTATAATAAACACGTGACGTAAGAAGTTAACGTCTCGTCGTAATCTTGTGGGTGAATTCGTTTCCTAAATGGAATGAATTAAATTAATCTTCATTGTTTTCAGGTGGTATATTTCATTTGCTTTTTACCCAACAAGACTAGTAGACATTTGCAAATGTATTTCCTGATCAATTAAGAAAAATTTCGGAACCTTATTCTCTCAACTTCGACCCCGACCTCGGTAAATCTCGTCTCAGACCCTTTTTAGTGAAATGAGTCCAGAAATTTCATATCAAAGCGTGACACACCAGAGATTCTTTAATTCCAAAATTCTACCCCCAATAACTCGAAACCAGTTTTCCCAAAATGTTGAAATGGTATGATGTTTATTCGAGGAAATGTCTCTAGTTTTGACTAAATTATTTGTTTCACAAACCTTATTCAGCTGTCTCGACCATTGTGCGTCCCTGCAACAAGCACAACACGCAGGCTACACGCTAAAAACTAAAGTGTTAAAAACTACGCTTGGAGTGCTGTATTTAACACTTACTAAGTGCTGAACTAGCACTTTGTTCAAATGTAGATATCCCAGAACTTGACAGGTGTTACAATAATACCACTTGACAAGTGTAATGTCGAGACACTTAAAAGGAAACAACGCAGATGACGCGGATCGGGCTCGAACTCTCGAGCCTGATCCGCGTCATCTGCATTGTGTCCTTTTAATTATGTACCCACCAAGCGGAAATCAAATTATCGACGATTCTGGAAGAACCACCAATGCTAGACCAATGCTAGACACATGGGAAGTGCCATCCATTCAAGTTTCAGATGTCTGACGATTGTAATGTCTAAGTGCTTAAAGCATTGTACTTTGAGTGTTAAAATCAAACCCTAAGAGTTAGAATGTGTTTAACACCTTGAAAGTGTCAGTTTTAACACTTTAGTTTTTAGTGTGTATACAACAGAAATCAGAAAAATAGGCATTTCAGGTTCAAAATGTTGAAAAAGCAACAGAACCTTATATAGGATTAGTTTTTATATTAAAATAAAGATAAAATGTTCCAGAACCTAAGTATAGTACGTCCTCTGTGGACTGGTCCTTTCCACGGGTGGGCGATATTTCCACGGACGCAAAAATATTAGATTCCAAACACTATTCACAGGAATAATTATCAAAAATTTAATTAATGAAGCACCGGGTACAACCCGGTGCTTCATTAATTAAAATTTTGCTACTGATAATTTTTATTACCTGGTAAACGCATGCGTGGAAATGACTGCCCATGCATGGGTGACGACCAGTCTGTTGGTGCATCTTTGAAACATTTGAGAAATTGGAAAAAACATTTCTGTTCACACGTCGCCTATTGTCACAATTCAACGATCGGTCGACTAGGATACGCGGTATGATTTACGTTGTCCACTTGGCAAATAACATGACTTTGACTATCTGAAATCAAATAGAAGAGCAAAAAATGGCACGGCTTTCAAACAGGTTTTTTCAAGACACGAATTTACCATTTCATACTCAAGTCATTCTGCGTTTCATCATTCACTCACATTATAAATCACACGATTATCTTAATATTTTCTTCAAACAAGACACTGAACACGTTCTACGAACAAAACATAATAACGAAATTCTTTTTGAGTAGGACGGGGATATTAACTACGTATTTTCATTTATCAGCAGCCAATTATTGATGCAACGGTTTTACCACAAAGTACTGGGGATTATGACAGCGGACGAACCTTCTCAAATTTGTTTTGGTTTTGACACAGCCACGGAGTTAGCATAAGACAAATATCACATGCGAACTCAGCCAGAAGTAAAAAAAACCATTCAAGATCGAGTTTTTACATAAACAAAAATCTTAGCACTGGAATGGTCTACATGCATGGGAGCAAGCTGTAAGCTACCAACTCTGCAAGAAATTTGACGCGTTCTGGCATGGTCGAGTCTAATCCTTAATAGTCCATCGCATATGTTTAGATTCAATTGTGTGGAATATACGGTTCGATTTTCCGACCAACTGAAATATTCCAGACTATTGAACCTAAAAAATACCACAAACATTCATTTTCTTTGAATTAACGCGAGAAATGTTTCTCGATCGAAACTTGATTTGTCCAAATCATTAATGATTTTATCAATAATATTAGCCATGTTTGTCTACTAAATAATTTTGATTGAAGACTCGTGTAACAGCTGTAGTTTTATTATTACGCTGCGTAGTTCTACTAATTGTGTTAATATCTAATATTTTTAGGGTGAATTAATACCTACTGTTTGTAATATCTGTAATTGCGACAAGAACGAATATCTGTATATCTTTGTGAATAAAGTGACAACACATTGTATCAAGGATCACCTCTGCTCAAACTTCACGAAAAGTGAGTAAACAAACAGACCCTAACAGCGTGGAATTCCCTGATAGCTTGGAATGGAAGTTGCGGTCAATTCAGCTGATCTCATCTGATATACTAGTTTCGTTCTCCAATATCTGGAGAAACTTTAGCCATAGAGTGTCTGATATAATTTGGTGAAGAATTTCGAATCGAATTTTTACAACCGTGGAATCAGGGGGGGGGGGGGGGGGGGGGGGGGGGCACTAAAAATTTGCAAGACGTGACGTCCAATTTTTTATTCGGCTCCTTTTTACACCCACCCGCCCACTACGTGCAAATTTTCTACTACCATTCTCAGACACACACTCCCACTCTCCCATTAAAATCCAAAATAAACTTATAAACTTAGTAGGCACAGCTGTCTTTAGGGGGGTTTTCATAATGTTCGTAAACTGGTACCACCAATTTAAACCTCTGTGGGCTGCTGTCGACCCCAATCTACAAATGACAAGCTGTTCATTGTCAGGCTTGGCCAGAGCAGGTGTACATATACGGGAACAAATTTTCATTTGAATTGTTCCCAAAATGTTGTCTGCACATTTTCTACATTTCGAACAAGACACCCACCCCTACTAACGTGTGACATTTTCCCAGATTAAGCCCAATATTCTCACATATAAAGCCTCCTGATGTTATATTTATGTTAAGAGTGTGATGTACAACATCATCTTAAAGATTTGAAACACAAATGACGGTATATATTAGCTGATATATTGATATATTTTTAAAAAATTCAAAAAATTGCACAAGTTGGAAATGCACATTTTTGGCGCACTCAAGAGACCCACCCACACCCACGTCACGTCTTGCAAATTTTTGGTGCCCCCCCCCCCCCCCCCCCCCCGGTGGAATAAGCAAATATTGTCAGACTTCGATCAGTTATTGTACTGAGTGGTGACTCATCTGCTTCGGCAAGTCAATCAAAAACGCGAAATATTCCAAAAAAAAAACGGAATCAAAAGTAGCTTCAGAAGGAGAATCATCATGAACTCGTCTTCTATCATCAGGTTTCCATTCCATGAGGCCTGATGACAGAAAAAGACTTCAAGAGGAGACACTTTGTATGTAGACCTGAAAATAAGTCACATGACATTTGCAAAATGAGGTCCCCAGAGGGTGAATTTGATGTTGTTATCCATACAGTAGACCAATTTATCCTCTGGGTACCTCTTTCTGTTTAGTTTTGAGGCCCTGGTTCAGACTGAGGTTCACAGAGGGTAAATTTAGTGATGCTACCCTGCTGTGCAGGGTAGCATCACTAAATTCACCCTCTGGGAACCCCATTTTGCAGATGACGGTCTGCTTATTTTCTGGCTTGTTTGTATGATTTGATAACATGTCATGACTTCGACTCGAATTTAATCGAATCATCCTATTTGTGGTGTGGATTTTTTATAACGATTTGCGTTCTTCAGCCCTATTTGACTGTTCACAAAAATCGCCAGCCATTTTGTTTTTAAGGTTAGCCTAAAAAACATAGCGCTTGGCACCTCATTGGAACGAGCTCGTTCCAATGAGGGATCAAAAGCTATGTTTTGGCGACAAATATGAAATTATTTAGTGATTGGGGTAATGTTTTCTGCACGTGTCGTCTGCTATTTGTATTAGGCTTTGGGCGACAGTTAATGAAAAATAAAAGAAGACTAATTCAATTCTACTTCCGAAACCAACTCGCAGTGTTACGGCGTCGACGTTGAATTCTGACGTAATTCCCGTATTAGATGTGTTGCTTTCGCAATGAGATATTTGATGGTGATCATGTGATAAATATCTTTATCTTATACCTGTTGAAGATATAGCCCATGTGTTATAGATTATCTATAACACATACCCCTATGTCATATAGATTGGAGAACGGACTATAGTCTTTTTCTATATTATAATATAATGATGACATTCGCAAAATTGTTTATAAATTGTGTCAAATCTGGTGAAATTGATTATCAAACATATTTTTGTCAAAAATCATAAGAATTGAGGCGTAAGTATATTTTCTGTAATTGTTTTCCCAGTTACAGGGCCACTTTCTAAGGGGAACTATACTCTATCATTCACTTGAATTTGTAGCCTTGTTACGCACCAACAGCTTTTCCGGGCACATCACACGTATTCATGCCCAACAAGAGAAAGCAGTCGACTCCACTCCGGATGAGTCGACATTTTGACACGAAATCATCCCCAAAACCCTTTTAAAATTATTGTTTTATTGATGTTTAAGGTCACATATTTATGCACAATGGCTAATCATGACCGCGACAGTTTTACGGGTGGAGGAAACCGGAGTACCCGGAGAGAACCACAGAGCAACGACGAGCAGCTGCCAGCTCCCCAACATCGTAACTCCGCACTGTAGCACAGGCAGGGTTAGATTGGTTGAAGACATGCGTACCATCGACGTGCAGTACGCCTTAGTACACGGCGTCATCGTGCCCCCACGCGGGCAATGGAGATGAAGTGTCTTGCCCAAGGACACAACGCGGTTGCCGCAGGTGGGATTCGAACCGAGGACCTCTCGGCTTGCAGCCTGCACCTCTACCTACTAAGCCACCGCGCTCCCACCCTTTAAAAAATGCAGAAAAGAACAAAAATGGTCGGTATAAGATAAATACAACAATACCATAGTGTGTTTTGATATGTTTGATATCTCAACTCGTTGAAAGTGAGTTTTATTCGCTCGGCAAGCCTCGCGAAAAAAACTCACTTTCAACTCGTTGAGATATCAAACATATCAAAACACACTATGGTATTATCGTATATATCTACGCCATTTTCATTACTTTAGCTTGAAGCTGGACATCTAAATTAAAATCCACATGAAAACTTCATAAATATGGACTCTATTCAATTTTATGCTGAGAAAAAGGCTACGATTTGATCACCATTCGTAAGTGAAACCAAACTGGAGTCTGGAGATCCAGTTTTATCACATAATCACCAACAAAGAGCCCACGAAGAAAAATATCGTCCACAACACGTCTGACACTGGAATGACGTCCGAAATCAACGTCGACTTGGTAACGTTTGAGTGAGTTAGTTTTGGAAGTAGAATTGAACTAATCGTCTCTTATTTTTAATTAACTGTCAACCTAATACAAATGGCAGACGACTTTTGTAGAATACATTTCCCGAATAACTAAATGTTATATTAAATAAAAACCTCGGTACAGATCGATTTTCGTGAACTCGATACAGAAATTTCATATCAGGGATACTTCTGTCCTCTTTAGGAAAGAACCAAGGTCCCATGCTATTGGGAAAATCCGCATCATGAAGGATTTGATTGGGAATTTATTTAGGAGAAGAACCACACAAAGAATAAGAATGCTACCTTCATATTGAACTGAGAACATTAATATAGAAGCTACTACATGTATAGTACATGTAGTAAGTTTATAACAAACAGTTGCATGAAATAATGATCAGTTTCTGTAATCTCTATTGAATAAATGGTTCTTAAACTATTAAGTAATGAAGATATTTATATATTTTACCCATCAACAGTCGACATTTTGTGGCTTTGCAGTCGTTTCTAGGCAAGTCTTGGTTGCCTATCGAGACAGCCAAGACTTGCCTAGACACACCTGGTAAGGTTCTTGGGAGGTAACTTTCAAATGTATCTAAAACCTGCCTCTTGGGGTACCTGTTTGGTGGCAGTAAAACGCGATTAAAGTCAAAATGAGTTCTCCAAGAGTTAAAGAAGGATTAAATTTTTATTTGAATAAGGACTGAGATTGGGAAATTTTGGGTTTGAATTGGGAAAAATTATGCAAAAATGCCTTTCGACCCTTGTAGACACACGAAAGAATCCCTGCATATGAAATCGCGATTCATTAGAGAACCTCTATATATGGCATATTACAAAACAGCATGCTTTCAGGTATTAAGAAAGGTGTGAATACGGAATGTGTCATATAAACCAATAATTGCAATACCAGAGAACATCCATGAACGAAGTATTTCCAAATCCACGTTCATGTTTAATATCAATAAAAATATCAATTGTTTGTTCATGAAAGTATTCTGCCAATGTTTACCACACTTAAAAAGGAGTGAAATAACAAGCTAATTTGGCCATGGGAGATTTCCGTGTGCGTTTCAATATTTGTGACCCGATATATGCAATCCAAGCCGCGAGGTGGTGATTTAGTCTAGCTAATGTGTCACTCGTAACAACCCACTTGCAGCTCTCAGATCTTACGACTGACTGGATGTCGAGACCCCTTTATTCAAGATGAGCTATCGAGTCATACAAGCACACACCCTTTCGAGTGATTTATCTAACTCTTCTGCTCTTCTCAGTTCTCAGCTGCATTAGACGCCATACAAAAGACTGATAGAGCCTAGCAGTAGTAGGACTAACAGACACTACTTAGTAGCTTAGCAAATAGTATAGGTTAATAGTGCTTGGGCCCATTAGCAGCAATGATCAATGTTTGGATCGTATTGTTACCGTAAACCTTACAATAGAGGCAGGAGACAGTGCTGGCCATATGAACCGTACAGTTAAAACCAGAAGTCCTATCAAGAACTGTGCGCTTATCTAGGCTTAACTGCGCGTAGGAATTGCGCGCAGTTGGCATATCGAATGGCATCCAAAGCACGACAGGTTCTCCTGGTTACTTATAGCAAACACAGGCAATGTTTCTGCCAATGGACCTCCGGGTTACCCGGAGGTCCATTGGCTGAAACATTGCCTGTGCACAGGCCATATGTGCAGAATTTAATAGCCTTACTATGGTCATGACGCGTAGATTAACGCGCAGATCGACGTGCTATTTGCGCGCATTTCATGACAGGACTTCTAGTTTTAACTGTAGTTGTCATCGGAGTCAGGTGGATAGAAAATAGTAGCAGGGATAGAAAGCATTGGTGATAGTACTATAAGGAAATAGTGAAAGGAATAGCTGATAGTGACGGTGTTTTAGGGACAGAAACCATGATGTTATCGGCTACCTAATAGCTAGAGCCATGAAGACTATAGAATGGCGCTAAAAGATGATTAGGAGCCACGAAGCCATAGGGCGATCGAAGAGTCATACGAGGAACCAGAAAGTTGCTCCTATTGTTAGTTTGCTCTTTCGAGGTAGTTTTGGATGCCATGGTCTAGGCGTCTATAGAATTGTGGGCCGCGTAGGAACTAGGATCTAAAAGTTAAAAGCTATGCGCCATATTTGAGCTAGCAGCCTTGAAGGCTATATATGAGATGGTCTGGGGCTAATGCCGAGATGAGGCCAAGAGTCGTAAGAGCATTCACTCCGAAGAGCAATTATTCTAGTTTTCAATCAGTCACGTAATAGGAACCATTAAAGTAATGTGGTGATCTAAAAGCAATAAGTCATGATAGAATATAGTAGCCATTAGTAATAGTCAAGGTGACAGGGAACTGTGGTTGTATTAATGGCAGCGATATCCAACATCAGGATAGAAAGTAAAACTCTTCCAGGTACGAATTGACTTCATTACGAATTAACTATGAACCTCAGATCCACGAAACAGATGTAACCCAATAATAGGGGAAGTGAGAACAGACTAGAAGCTAAAAACATAGTAACAAAACAACAATCTAACCCAAATGTAACACTTTTCTGTGCATATACAGCACACCAATCAAACATACTTTTGAAGGTATTAAAACACTGTGTGCTACCACAACAATCGAGTACCACCCAAGTAGGTGGGTTTCGAGGCAATTATCTGGTCCAATTAGGTAAATTTTGGTAATTGTGGGATTGTATCAGGTGATTCAATACACTTCATAGAATCGAGCATGCTCACCGAACACAACCCCTTTATTTTTGAAGACCTTGCAGGTTCATAGTAACCGCGTGGCATCATAAAAACCAAGATGGCGGGCTCAACCATACAAAATAGTCCACGAAAACGCGTATCACTCAAACAATAAGGGCACTTCACGCCCACCAACAACACGCATCACCATGATAATGGCGTCACATTCAGCTCATTTTAACATGTTATAAAATATTCTAACCGTTTGCTGGTGACTTATCGTCCTGCAAGTCTATCTCCCTGTCTGAAGAGTTGCATAGTTCTAACTCCACCAATCAGCCGTCGATACATGAAAAGATAGCATGAATAAGATATTTCGAGGAATGTGGCATTACTTTGGAAATCTTGGATCATAATTATTCCTGCGGAATCAATGTATTAAGCGTGACCGGCAAAATTTAGGAAAATGTCTTGGAAAGCAATATTTATGCCACAATGTATCGTAACTGAATTCCCCTCACCACCCCACCCATGCTGGGAAAAGGTTCGAACAACAGCCATCACCACTCACGACTAAAGTAAATAGAAAGTCATGTGGAATATTGTTTGGTATAAGGGTGAATAGAAAACAAAAACTTAAATTTTCTCCTTCATAAAACTGTCTTGCCTGTGATTTTCATTTATCTCAGCGGAACAGTTGGTACGCGAAAATCAATATTCCAAGCCAGGCCATGTTGAATATTACATTGTTACTCCATATGATACAATCACCCTGAGCTCCGTCGTCAGCCTGTAACTTGAAAGTTAAATAGCATGGAGAGGAAAGACTGCAACACGTGGAGGTATTTGGTCTTGCAATTTCAATAAGGTGGCGAGAATGTGGTAATCCCACCGACAGATAGAAAACAATGAATCGATGTGGAGACAAACGTCTTGAGAGCTCTTTAACGAAGGTAGGTTCGAATTATTTCTTTCCTTTAGACGATGCCAGAGGCGGTTCACATTGTGCGTTCACATAGCAATTAATACCCCCCACCCCCACACTCTCTCACATAATCATTAACTGGCTGAATGATGAAACTCGATATTTGTAATCTACTGAGAAATCCTGGTACCAGAGTTAAATTGTTAATATTATGCGGATGTGCCAAATATTCTCTCAGAAGGAAATGATTTTGTTCTTTATGGGTTTGTCTTGTTACAATATATTGGAGACTGCCTGATGTCACCCTGCTAGAAACTGGAGTAAGGAAATGCCAAAATACCAAAAACAAAGTAACCAATCGAACAATAAAGAACCAACATAAATCCAGTACTCAACTCTTCCATGCCAGTTCATTGATAGCAATAGGAGAGCCCATATTCATTGTTTGGGGTAGACCAATCAATATCGTCAACGTGCAGCCTCGGGGCTGCACGTTGACAATATTGATTGGCCTACCCCACACATTTACTGAACAGCCATCCTGTTTTGAATCGTTATAACGTATCATGTTCCTGGCTGGAAAAACGGCCGCTAGGATTCAATGGGTTAATGAATCTAAATAACTTGTAAATTTAACTCCTTTTCGCCAGTTTTTCTTACAAAATATATTTCGTCTATTCGTCTTGTTTGACCCAGTGATTACATTATCAGGTGTGTGTTGAAATTCGCTGCCACTGCGACGAAGACTCCACTTTTGTTGAAATTGTTTTTTCTTGGTTGTGTTGTGTTACAGTTTATTGAAAATTTGTTATAGTCGTTCTAAATTTATTAACAAGTTATGATTAATAACACCAACAAAAATAGAATACAGCCAACATTTATTATGTGTCAATATTGCTCTCTCTCTCTCTCTCTCTCTCTCTCTCTCCTGGACATGTTTTCTTTATTTTGAAGATTTTTGTAGAAATCTTCTACTTTGTATGTTGGGAAGGGGGAGAGATGATATTGTAGTCAAGACAATTGATGTAATAATTGCGATCAAGACAAATTTCTTGCAAAGTCGATTTTTTATTGTCCTGCCATGTCTGCTATCTCTAGCAAGTCCAGACAGCAATTATCGAGACAATGATAGCTTCCATACGCAAAAGCTATTGCCAGCTTGCCATAATGAAGGTATTTCATCAAAACATTTTGATCTTGCTAGCCTTTTCTTCCAAAACGGACGCGGTTAAATAGAGAACAAGCAAGTGTGTGATGTTATAAAGTAACATGTGAGTGAGCGTTGTTGGGTTCATATTGGTTTACTGTCGCTTTCAATATCTTAGGCCATGTTGCGACGACAACACAAGTGAATTATTAAGTTGCGAACAATCCTTTATAATTATGTCCAAAAGACTCTCACCCGTGCCGTTGTTTACCGAGTCCTTTTATAACTATACGTCGGAACTTGTCTTCCACCACAAAGAAGCACATGCAGTTCCTCGTCTCGGAGGCCCATGGAGGATATCTGGGTGTTAATATTTTTTATCTATTGACTAAAGAAGACGCGTCATTCCAGTTTTACAGTGTACATGTATTATATTTTAATTTTTTTATCTCCAAAATATAGCTCATGACCCCTTATTGGAATAAGCTTGTCGAGCACCCTCCAATGTGGGGTTCATAAGCTATGTTTTTGAGACAAAAAAGAAAAAAAAGAAATTCAATAATTTTTTTTATACTAGTCATATCGGCATATTTTCACAAAAACTCTTCTGCACAAAAATTCCACAGAAACCTGTATGGCTCAACAATGGAAGATAAAAGATCTCATGCTGTGTGTGTCCACACATGAAATAGATTGTACTTCTAAAACGGAAAGTCAATAGATAAATTCGTTACCCCGTGTCTGATCACGTGGTACGGGTTTTTACCAACCCGAAGCCAGCCGTATCCCATGAGGCCCTTGGCCTCATGGGATACGGCTGGCTTCGGGTTGGTAAACACCAGTACCACGTGATCAGACACGGGGTAACTAATAATATCTGATATCAGTGAAGAGTATTTTCGACGTTAATTCAAGGGTAGAGACCGTATTCTGTGGTACAATAATTAATATTTTCAGCTGCACTCGTATTATTTTCGTCAAGTTTATTCAACATGTTAACCCTCTGCACACCAATGTCCAAATTTCAACATTTCAATCAGCGAATTTTTCTCATAATGCAATTCGCAATTTAATCAATTCAATCATGTTTGAAAGAGCTATAGGCTCTGTCAAACAAAATTTAATTGCTTAAATTCCTAGTTGCAATATGGGAAAATTATGTTACTTCGAATTTCGGTTTCGTGACCTCAGTGTGGAATGAGTTAATTAAATACCATGTAATGTAATGAACTTCTGTCCTATCTGTAATCAGATTCAGGCGGGGTTTGCGGTGGCTTGGTGGATAGACTATTGGCCTTTAAACGAAAGCTCGACGGTCCGATTTGTGTCTTTGGGCAAGACGCTTAATCCTTATTGCCCAATAGGGATACAGTGGCACTGTGCACCAAGGTGTGTTGCACTTCGATGGTGCAATTGTCTTCAACCGCTGCCAACACTTCTTGTGCAGAGTTAGTAAATTGGAGACCCTGGCAGTTGCTTGCCGCTGCCTAGTAGTTCTCTCCGGATACTACGGCTTCCTCCACCCGTAAGACTATCTGACACGGTTTGTCCTTGGCAGTCGAAAGTGTCGTTGAACCACAATAAGCAATCAAAACATTATGTACTTATTATGTCGAACAGCCTTCAGAATATAGTTCTTCAGTGTTGACCTTCGTTGAGTAATGAAAGTCTTCAAGCCCAACCCCCTCCCATTCTACCCGTTTTGTGTTGAAAATCATCTCATCTCAGCCATTTGACTACAGTGAGATGATTTGCACACCACGTCAGCAAAAAACACCTGGCCAATAAATTGTGATACGATTTGCAATAATCACGTTGGAAGAAATAATGCCGTTTTCCACGTCAGATTTTCTAAACTGAACTGTTGGAGCTTTCTCTTCTGTAATTTAAAAACACTAACCTGTCCCGAGCTTGTAATATTGTTAAGAGAAGGGTCTTCAACCGCAAATAGACAAACATTCTTGGGCGAGGGTTATGTAAAGAAGAGAGAACAGTTTCCGAGGTAACCACTGTTCGCGTTTTTAGTTTCTGGACAAGTAAATGAGCCATTTGGCTTAGTATGTTCAATCAGATTGTATCTTTACTTTCACCCTGTCAAAGTTATTTCCTCTGACTGAATCAGAGAAGTGGCTGGCTATTCGTCTGCCCGGGTGAGGACCATGAGGTTATCCCTCTGTGAAACCTCACCTTACACTCTTCTTTCCCTCTTCTCTCACTGACGGAGCATTTAACTGAGTGGTTTGAGAATCGTGATACGATGATCATTTTTATGGACCCCATTGTGTCTGGTCCTTAATTATGTCGTATAAGGGTGAGAGAGTCTCACCCACCAATCTCTCCATACAACTGGATCGCTGTAACACCATCGTTGACTTATCTCTGACTCGTCATGATAATTGAGTTTCGATAAAGTTATCTGCCCTTAACGTATTAGATGGGTTAGGGGGGAAGGGGGATCAAATTAAGAAGCATGTAATTGTTGAGAAAACAACTATGACATGTATCAGTTCAAAGTAAAGTGAAGTTTCCTTTTGTTTTTGTTTTAACCCTTTACCCAACGCAGACGATTTCAAAATTTATTATTTTAAATATCATTTTTTAAAATTTTTCAAAAAATTTCGACAAAACCATATCATGTGACCCCTCGTTGGAACGAGCTCGACGAGCTCGTTCCAACGAGGGGTCACATGATATAATTTTGTTTAAATTTTTTGAAAAATAATTTTTTTTCAACTGCTGAATTTGCATATTACGCGGGCGGATGCGGGCGATTCGTTGGGTAACGGGTTAATAACGAAAACAACATTCGGAGCTGTCTGTTGTTTTCGTTTATGAAAAGTTACAAAAGTAAACTTGGATTTTTATGGCATGCTGATTAAATGCAACTAAGTAAATGTCCACTTTAGCTCTTTCTTAACCCTTTACCTAACATGAAAAGCAGACGACACTTGCAAAAAAAAATCCTTGAATAACTCTTTTTCTTCATTTTTTGTCTCAAAAACATAGGTTATGACACCTCGTTGGAACGAGCTCGACGAGCTCGTTCCAACGAGGTGTCATAACCTATGTTTTTGAGACAAAACATGAACAAATAATGAAAATTACTTGGCAATTTTTGAGAATAGCGCCGGTCGGTTTTTCCCGTTACGTTGGGTAAAGAGTTAAGCGAATGTGTTTTTACAATAGCAAGTTTTTCTTGTTCGTAAAAAACAAAATTGCAAATCTTGCCTCCTAGTCTTTAATATTAATGGAAAAAATAATGTCTGGTGTCTGTATTATATGTTAAGGTGCGCACACTGTTGATATAATGAACAGAAACAAATTACAGAACATCAAAAGATGGTGAAAGCGTCGTTTTCTTATTTTTGAATGGGTTTAAACAGAGAATAATAGACAGACGCTCAAACGGATTGGGGGGAAATTGTAAAAGCCAGCTTCTGTATTTTTTACTACTCTACAGGAAAATGCCCGAAATTTGTGAAATGATGCGCACATCGATGATTCAGAGTCGCTAACATTTTAAAATTTCAAATTTTTATATAAAATTCCCATACCCTTAGTGCTAAATGAACTAACACAATTAGGGCCAGGTGGAGTTGCAATAACCGGTTCTCGTCAAATCACCGAAGTTAAGTTACGTCGAGCCCTGTTAATCATTGGATAGGTGACCGTCTGAGCGATCAATTCGGACTCCCGCGTTATGTCCTTGGGCAAGGCACTTAACCCCGATGGTCCACATGGGGGCACAATGACGCCGTGTACTAAGGCGTACTGCACGTCGATGGTACGCATATCTTCAACCATTCTAACCCTGTCTGTACTGCAGTGCGGAGTTACGATGTTGGGTAGCTGGCAGCTGCTCGTCGTTGCTCGGTGGTTCTCTCCGGGTACTCCGGCTTCCTCCACCCGTAAAACTGTCGCGGTCATGATTAAACATTGTGAATAAGTATATGACCTTAAACACCAATAAATAAATAAATAAATAAATAAATAAATAAATAAATAAATAAATAAATAAATAAATAAATAAATAAATAAATAAATAACAACATTCGAAAATTAAGGGGAGCTAGTTTCCTATAAATCTCTTCTGATGACGAAAGTTGTCAGCCATGCAGATTGGTTGCAAACAGAAAAGCGCCCCAGCTTCCGATGTATTGATGGAGGGCAGGGGGTTTGATCCTAAGAATAGACAACGCTCAGCAAAACCTTTTTTCTCACCAGTGTTCAGTCGCCGATTGCTCTTTAACATTTTACCCAACGCAAACGATATCAAAATTTATTATTTTAAATATCATTTTTTTAAAAATTTTTCAAAAAGTTTCAACAAAACCATATCATGTGACCGCTCGTTCCATCGAGGGGTCACATGATATGGTTTTGTTGAAATTGTTTGAAAAATAATATTTTTTCAACTGCTGAATCTGTATATTACGCGGGCGGATGCGGCCGATTCGTTGGGTAAAGGGTTAAAGAAAATAGCTTGCTGTTCACGAAAAAATGAATGTTTATGACAAACTTATTTTTTCACGGTAATGCAAATTAAATATTCTCAGCTTGTTTTAGTTACTATTGACAAAGGGTTCTGCTTTGGAAAACTGATACAATTCTACTAGTTTTTGTGCAAAGGCTTTTTTGTAAAAACACCATGGCATTTGATGGCGTGAAAGCTAACAACTTAACGTCATCAAACGTTACCAATGGGATGAGTTACAGGCGTTGATTGATTCGCCGCCATCTTGAGTGGGCAGGCTGGCGGTTCAGTAACTGGTTGTATTGAGATTGATGTGTCAAACTCAGTGATCTCCACACAACTGGATTGCTGAAAAAAACGCCGCAAACCGGTTTTCACTCCAACCCTTGAACTGGCGTAAAGTCAATCCACGCGTGAAATCCCTCCACCGTGATGACTTGAAAGCTGTTACGCAGATTTGGATGAGGGAATTGTAATAACGAAGCGTGACGTTGGGAGGATGAAGGGCTTACACTTCGATACCATGTCTGATATCGTGTTCAGATTCAAGTGATTTCTTGTTGCCGGGCACTAGTTTTTTAATGTGGCCACGCATATTGTCATAAAAAGGTTTCGAGTGCAGCGCTGTGACTGATTGCGACGGTGTCCATTAAAAGTTTCAATAAATTATTTTTAAGAAATAATCATTTTCTGTCATTTATGGCAGCAATAGAATATTCCACGTGCGTTCATTTTCATGCTATTCTATCTTTTACTATGCGTTTTAGTATTTTTCGTTGAGCAGCGAGGTGGCAATTGTATTATATCCTGTAATGTCTGTCACTGTGGAAGCCATCTTGGATTTATGGAAGCAGACCTCTGTGCAGTGTTCCCGCTGACCCGAAATTTTTGGTGTCAAGTGGAGGTTTTGTTTGATTCCAAAGATTGTTTTGGCGCCAAATGAAAGATTTTAGTACAATGGAATCTGATTGTAAGTGAGAACAAATTTACCATGTATCTTTCTTCGATTACAACATTTAGCCATCTGCAATGCTTTAGCGTTGCCGATGCGACATGTTGCACCCAAAGAACGACATCTTAAATCAGTATTACCTGGATCTTTTCAGTATGTTAGTTGCAAAAAACATCCTACAAATGATAAAAATGTTGATAGCTTTTATTAACATTTACACAATATTTTCATGGTTATTATTTAAATAAACTAGTAGCAAATAATTTATTATCTTCCAGAAGAATTATATAAAAAGATTAAGCAAAATAAAAAGCTTAAGTGACAAAGAAATGTTTTGATAGGAATTGAATTAAATGGATAAATTGTTAACCTTTTACCTAACATGGAAAGCAGACGACATCTGCAAAACATATTCTCGAATAACTAATTTTTGTTCATTTTTTGTCTCAAAAACATAGATTATCACCCCTCACTGGCCCGAGCTCGTTCCAACGAGGGGTCATAACCTATGTTTTTGAGACAAAAAAATGAACAAAATAATGAAAATTAATTGGCGATTTTTGAGAATAGCGCTGATCGGTTTTGGCCGTTACGTTGGATAAAGGGTTAATCCAGTACACCCATAACGAAGAGCCACTATTATACACTTTACAAGCTGCCTATGGATTACTTGACAGGCGCGAATTCTGTCTTGTCTGTGTTATCAGACAGCGATTTTATCGAAAACGACTCATTGAAATAAAGAAACACAAAGACTTTGAGACCCACAAAAAGTATATCTTGGGTGCCAAATTTTGGTGCCAATTACTGTATTTTTGGTGCCAGTTATATAATAAGTAAGCGTACTAGACAATAGAGGTGTTTGGAACTGTTCAATTTTTATTGTATTTATCAAATCTAGCAGGTTTTAACCCTTCACCGAATGAAACTTCATACTCCCAAACATCGCTGTTCAGATTTTCTTAATATTTGAGGTCTTCCCTCCAAAATACAGCTTATAACCCTCCACGGGACGATGGGATTGGGGGCATAAGACGTGTTTGAAGGATCAAAACAATTTAAGTGCAAATGTCCTCTTGTCGTGTTAGGGAACAGATTAAAAATATAATCCATTTTGAGATGGAAACTAACTAGCACTTGACCTCTTGGCTACTCTGTGCCTTTCATTGTGTGAAGATGCACGACTTTTATTGATTCACGAATAACTTACTTTTCATACGTTTATCCTCTTCAGCACTTCAGAACTTTGTCTCTCTTTTTATCCCAGCAGGTAGCTCTTTTTCTAGAAAAATTAACAATGTCAGATTGTCTGGGCGAAAATTTGACGGAAACGTTTGAATGAACGGAAGAAAGTCTGCCATACCGGATCTGTATAGATCCATTAAACTTGTTTATAGACGTTTCTATAAAGGATTCTTTACTAAACTCGTGGCGTGTCAATGCATTTATGTCGGTTCCTCCATGGACAAACGACCTTAAGGGCTTTCTTAAATTCGTATTTTAAAATTACCATTCTATAAAAAACATTAGTCTCACACAGAAATAAACCAACTTGTGGGCGTCTATCAGTTCAATACTTCATCATACAATTCTTTAAGTTAACCTTTTCAACGCTGCTGATGCCTTGGATGGTACAGTCTCATACAATACTCTCAACGCCGAAATGGGCGAATCCACTCTGCATTTGTGGAGAGGAGGATCAGTAATAAATTAATCCTACCGTTCTTTTGAGCAGTAGGATTTAATTATTACTGATCCTCGCAACCGATTTCTTGTTCATTGTGTCGTCTGCTCGTCACCTGCCAATTTATCTTCACACAAAATTGTATGCATACCAGTTTTTGAATAGGATCCCTGCATACAAAACTGTCTATTATTAATTGGCGTATCCACTTTGTATTTACAGAAAGGCTGCGAGTAATGAATGTCCCCTTAATATGAGGCGACAGAATTAAATTATGTCTCCCTGCCACTACCACCACCTCGATTTGCGGTTAGTTGTGTGGTCTGCTTGTCGACTACTAAATCTTCATCTTCGCAAAAATGTAGTCACGTCGGATTGAAGTAGTTAGGTCTTTAGGCCTCTTTACACGCGAGATAACAATGCCAGCGATGTGGTAAAGCGATTATTAACGATTAAGACCGCCATTCAATTTTCATTATATTTCAGCTTTATCCGCCGAAGCAAACTTTGCGAACTGTCTGTGGATAAGGTCATCGAGCTTGTTCCAAAAAGGATATTTTGTCGAAGCAAAAACATTAATTCTTTAATTAGTCAAAAGAACAGTTTGTAAGTGTCGTCTACTATTCGTGTCCGATAAAAAGGTAACCAAAGTTACAATTGATACAGGTTTAAAGATGTCTTCGGACAATCAGCTTGTGGGTTGAGTGCGCTGATCTCTATACACCCGGATTGGTGGAACATCGTCGCAACTCAGTCTGCGTGTCGTCTACTAACTCTTCCGCCCCACTTCACGATGACGTCAAGTCAACCAACACAATAACCTCTCCCATCGATGACATTTGATGACGTGAAAGCTGTCACACTGTGATTATAGTCACAGCGTGACAGTTTTCACTTCATCAAACGTCATTGTGTATACCTAGCACGAAAACTGGTTACACGATATCAACTTTCCGATATTTTTTAGTTATAATAACTAAAATGTGTTTTACATATTCAGTTTGTATTGCCGCAAAAAAAAATGTGCACATCATAAACATATTTATTTCTCACAGACATCAAAGTATATTCTTTAACCCTTTACCCAACGTGACGGCCAAAAACGGCCAGCGTTATTCTCAAAAATCGCCAATTAATTTTTATTATATTTTCATTTTTTGTCGAGCTGGTTCCCACGAGGGATCATAACCTATGTTTTTGAGACAAAAAATGAAAAAAATTATTTATTCAAGAAGTTTGTTTGCATGTGACGTATGCTTTTCATGTTAGGTAAAGGGTTAAACAACGATCGGCGATGGTGTGGCGCCGGGAAATTGAAAATCTTGTTTTGTTGTTGTTGAGAATTGTTTATATATAACAACGTACACCTCCACCCCACCTCACCTCACACCCCCAAAATGGCGGGCGTTGAGACACTTTTCTTCATAGGACCAATAAGCATTCAAGCAATCCAGTATTATAGAGGTCAGTGGTTTTGTGCAGGTATATTCAATATGGTAACAATATCTAAATGCGTTTCATAATCACGGCCACTTTTAAGATACTGAGATCTAAAATTGGAATATCAAGTATCTGACGTTACATTGTGGGGGAATGGGGAGGAATTTAACCCTTTACCCAACGTGACGGCCCTTTACCCAACGTGACGGCCATGAACTCGCGTTCATGGCCGTCACGTTGGGTAAAGGGCCGTCACGTTGGATAAAGGGTCGTCAGTTGGGGGATGAACTCGCGTGTGCCGGCTTATGATAGTTGTTAATTGATCGGTTTGGTTATTGGTGTGTAAAGCAATTTGTTTCTGTCTCGTGACAGCAGCGTAAATATTAAATCCCGTATAACCACTTATTGATATACATATATTCCAGTAACGTGATCAATTCTGCAATCACTGAAGAAGCTTTGTGTTTATTTTATTCTTGTGATGAACTGTTGTTATATCACGCACTGTTGCAAAGAGTTCTCTGAGTCTGTCCAACGTGTCCCATGGCAGTGTATAATCGGTATAACCAGGGATGTGTGCTCCGGGGGGGGGGGGGGGGGGGGGGGACATTGTAATCTTATCGAGTAGCACGAAGGGGTGCACAGACTCTTTACTGAAGATGTGACCCAAAATTGTTCGTATGATTTGTCTCTTCTACAGCTTTTTACGTCTAGAAGTGAAAGCAAACTGGAGTAGAACTGCCTGGTTTTTAATCAAACATGGAGAGACAGTTACACTCTCATATGGCGAGACGAAAGAAAACCTAGGACAATACTATAAAACTTTTACAATTGTATTTTCCAGAATTGTATTTCTACAAGTCAATATAAATGATGGAAATTAATCATTAGCAATTTAAAAGATATGGCAATTTTCCAAGTGGCAAATTGCCATATTTTTGAAAATGCTAATGGTTCATATCAATTAGTTATTTCTATAAATAGAAAATACAATTCTGAAAAATACAACTATAAAAGTTTTATAGTATTGTCCTCTGGCCCACCATATTATTTGTATACCCTCACTAGCTGTCTATTAAATAGATAACAATTGGTTAGAGTTTTGCACTTAAGATAGAAAGGTGATAGGTCCCATCATATCTGACCCGCGTCATCGGCTTTGTATCCTTCCACAAAACACTTAGTACCAGTTACACAAGTTGGAGCAGAGTGGCATAATGTGCTACAGTGAACGGCGGGTGAATGGTACCACATACCTTGAACCGATGCTGCCTCCACATAAAAACTGTCCAACACGATATGACCTTGGCTAAGGGGGGGTATCGAATAAATAAATAAATAAATAAATAAATAAATAAATAAATAAATAAATAAATAAATAAATAAATAAATAAATAAATAAATATAAAATTTTGTTTTTTCCCCATAAAGGTATTAAATTTTCTTCGCAGGTTTAACTTCATGCACGCTGCTGATGGATATTCCTGCGCAAGACAATAATTTTCTTCTTGCCACTGAAATAAGTATAATTTGGGAACCTTTAACCAAATTTCCCCCCTGTAAATTGATTGGCCTTTTGACCAATGATTTCTCGAGTTAAATTTACATGAATTTTTTATCAAAATCTAGTCATGGCGTTGAAGCAGCCATGGCTAGATTTGTTAAAAATAGTTTGAAAATACTCAGCAGGTTAAGAGCTAAAACTTACAAAAGTAAACTGATAGCATCTGTAACGCTACACATGTCAATAACGCCCTTCCACCGAGATGTTACAACACAATAATTAAACTTTTTTTCGGTTCATGCGTTTTCAGATAAAACGATTGGCTCACACGATTCTGTTTTGTCTTTTCATAACTCAATGAATCGAAAAAAACACAATTAGGGCAGCCCCCCAGCCACGCCCCTAAAATACCAGTCTTCGAAGTTGCAACATGGTATCAAATCAATAGAAGTAAGAAGACTGGCACGTTCCAAATGTGAAAAAGAAAAATAAATTTATATTACTAATTTATCACCATGAAAATATTTAAATGACCGTGGTGGGTCAATTTTTCTTTTTCTTCACAACTGTATTTATTTGACATTTCAATTTTTACGCACACTGGGTGATCGTCTGCGTTCATCGTTTCACCCAAATCGATTGTAAACAATGGCTGGTCACGATGAATACGGCAATTTTGACATTGCTAATTCAACTAATTTCATGTCATCTGGCTTTATATCTAACTCCACTTTTACAAACTGTGTTTTTCAGTTCTCGGGAAATGGTCAAAACCAAAATACAATGTAATACTGATGGCCTACTTCCACCTGCCACGGAACGTAACTTTTACGTGAAGTGAACAGTTGAATGAAATTTGAGGGAGGCGTGGCTTATGACGTTTTCTTTGCATTACGTAATTCATTGGTCAATAAAAAATTTAATGACATTAGGGCATTTGACTTGGAAAGTGTGTCAATTGCTACCTGCATTTCAATAATATGCACCCTCTTTTATGACAGAAAAATAATATGTCTACCAGTTTTAGTTTTTAAGTCTTTGTTCGCTGAAGTAGAGGACGACTAACACTATTTATTTATTTGGATCGCGAACGTTTAATTATAAGGAATGATCGTTTGTTTTTGTCTACTTCTTGAGTTATGAACCCCAAAAAACAAAGTCCAAACATCGCGTAAATGTACGCCCATTTACGCAGTTTGTACTTTGTTTTTTGGGGTTCATAAACTCAAGAAATAGACAAAAAGAAACGATCATTCCTTAAATGAATAGATGAATGAAAGTTTCAGCGCGGTGATGGCGCACATGGTCGATGTGGAATTTGAAGACCCTTACGACCCGAATAACTTTATTTACTTATGGAGCCACGACAGACGGAAGTGAGTGCCAAGAACATTATTCGGTTTGCTTGTGCGCACTGGTGGTAGGGTAGTGGGGTCTGACCCCCGACAACCTCGAACTGGAAGGTGTTTAGGAATTGTACATTACTACAAGAATTCTGCTCTGGCGTTTTACTAAGAGGCTTAGGGATTTTATGGTAATACTTAAACCGCAGTTTAATGGTTGTTTTGAGAGAAGAAAAAGAAACCCAAAAAGTTTCTAGTTTGGGAGCTGTCCCAGCATGTAATCGATAACGGTTTTAAAAAAAAGGAAAAAATCCAACACAATGGTTCCACTGATCTCTATTTATACAACAGGATTGCTGGAACGCCCATTGGTCATTTATAGAAAAGTGTCCCGCCGGCCACCATCTTAGAGAGGGGGAGGAGGCAATTGTTGCTATAAACAAACAGTGTTCAACAATAACAAAAATTCTCAAAACTTTTCGATTTTCCGACGCCTCACAATTGCAGATCACTTTTTAAAGAATATACTTTGGTGTAATATGAAAAAATGAATATATTGGTGATGTTTACATTTTTCACGGCAGAGCAGATTGAATATTTTAGTTATAATTGATAGCCCCCCCCCCCCCCCACCCCCAAACAAAGTGCCGAGATTGGAAAATTGATACTGTGTTACTAGTTTCTAATTTTCGTGCTAGGCTTTCATTTGATATTTGATGACGCGAAAGCTGTTACGCTGTGACTACCGGCTTTCACATCATCCAACATCATCGATGGAAAGAGCTACCGCGTTGATTGACTTGACGCTATCTTGAAGGGTGTAATGCTTTCCAGCAATCCACTTATATAGAGGTCGGTGTATGCTTGCCTTACAGAGAAAAAACATACAACCAATTGTTACCGTAAATGTAGACTCTCTTACCTACAGGCAACAGAAAAAAGTTGCGGGTAAACTAAATAAATAAAGAGTGTGGGAATTTGTTTTTCCTTTCCACATGAAGCACTAATAATTTTATCCACTCACCAATAACAGCAAGTTGAATAGTTCATCTCACTCGTATGATTAAAAATGTATTTTGACAAAACGATAACCTATTAATTCCATATATACTATTAAAAAAAGCAGGGGACATCCAAAATGATGTTGATATTTTCGGAAAATGGTATTGGATACGCGTGATTGGACACATCAATATGTTACCAAGTTTAATGTGGATCATGATTGTCAACGGCCCACGAAAACTTCGTGCAGGTTTTTCGCACGAGCGCCGCGTTAATGTCTGTGGGGTACGTTTTGAAATTTTCATTTGTACTGGACGGGCTTTTCCGGAGGTCTCATCATTCTTTTCTTGGTATAAACTCGTTCATCAATAGTTTCTAGACGAAACGTAACCTTTGAGGTATGACTGACACGTGACGAACGTTTACGTGCCGTTTGCATGTTGGAAGCTGGCAACAGACAGACTGCAGTGGCTCAAATTCTCAAAGTTACTCAATCGGTGGTTAGCAGGTTGTGGTCACGCTACCGTCAGACAGGCAATGTTGATGACAGACGTCAGTCAGGTCGTCCAAGGGCGACAACTGCTAACGAGGATCGTTTCATCCGAACCACAGCATTACGTAACCACCATCAAAGTGCCTCAGAAATTGGACAGCAGCTACATCGAGCTACAGATGTGCGAGTCAGTGGTCAGACTATCCGAAATTGCCTACACAGCTGGAATTTGGACGCTCGACGACCTCGAATAATTCCACGTTTGACTGAACGTCACATTGCAGCAAGGCGTAATTGGTGTGGAGCACGACATCGCTGGGATAATCGACGGTGGAGCAACGTCATATTTTCCGATGAATCGAGATTCACTCTCGACTTCCACGACAGGCGAAACAGAGTGTGGCCGCGGCGAACGAACGATACCATGACGTAACCATTAGGCAGCACGATCGTTTTGGTGGTGGATCGGTTATGGACCGGGAGGCATTACCATGACAAGCAGAACAGTATTACATGTCATCCAAGGGCGTGTCACAGGGCAGTACTCCCGTGACATGTTAGCAGCTCATATGGTGCCATTTGTGCGACGTCACGGCCGTAGATTCATTTTCCAGTATGAGTAGTGTGTAATGTGGTTTTCACCCCTAGTTTGGAGGACCACGGTGGGGGACCCCGGAAATGACGTCATGTCACGTGACCTAGTGGCGCCATGATGTGTTGTCATGGTAACCCGCGTGAGCGGCCATGTTGTGACGTCATCCCCATGGTGATACGTGATGTGAGTGCGCATGTGCAGCGCGTGTTGTTAGGGTGACACGTGTTTCCGTCGTCCATTTTGTATACTGGAGGCCGCCATCTTGGTTTCTATGGTAGCACGTGATTGCTATGTTACCAATGGCTTCTAACAAGACAGGGGTATGTTCGGGGGTGTGTTCCTTTGTAGAAGAGTAAATCTGATTACCACAAACAACCCGACAATCCCTCCAAATCACCAAAATCCACCTGAAATCACCGAAATTGACTTTATTTATTACGGATTTCCAATTTTATCGGTTTAGCACGTAGTGCTATAAGTACTAATATGTTCTATATGACGAACAAAAATCTGACTTTGCCAGGCAAAGCTGTGGTGTCCCACAGGGCTCGATCTTGGGCCCCGTTTTATTTCTTGTGTATATAAATGATATTAGTAACTCAACTTCGCTTAATCTCTTGTCGTTCGCTGATGACACTACAGTACACTGCTCTGGTCTCAACAGTAGTTCAATAACACCTTATTTTAACGAAGAACTTCAAAAATTATTCGAATGGTGCTCTGTGAACGAGTTGATGCTGAATGCTAAAAAACCCTCATACATTATACTTAATCCAACAAAAGGAAGGAATACTGATTCCCGTCATGAGGTAAAAATAAATAACCAAGTTATTAAGAAGGTCGGAGACAACGAACCAGAAAAATCCATAAAGTTTTTGGGAATAAGCCTCGATGAACATTTATCCTACAAAGCCCACATATCCCGAATAAGCTCGAAAATAGCGCGAGCAAACTATAGTCTCAACAAAGTAAAAAATATCCTCCCTCATCGAGTCCTGAAGACATTGTATTTCGCCCTGGTTCACAGCCATTTAATATATGGAATCGTAACATGGGGGAGCTCGAAAGCAATTAATAAATTAGCTATTATGCAGAAGCGTTCATTACGAATTGTCAATAACAAAAAATACAACTCTCATACTGACCCTCTGTTCAAGAAGGATGAAATCCTCAAAGTTGACGATTTGTTTAAACTACATGCATTGCTGTTCATGTTTGACTGGCATAGAGGCCATTTACCTTCTTCCTTTAATGATATGTTCAACGTAAATGACAATTCGTCAGGTAGAACAACCAGACAGTCTGGACTTCTGAACATAGAAAAAACACGAAACCGTACCTTAGATAAACTTCCATTATACACGTTCCCGAAATTATGGAATGCTCTAGACGTCACTGTTCGAAATATTAACAATAGAACCGCCTTTAGACGCAAATTAACCTCCGATTTTATTTCTTCCTACTCAAATTATGTCCGGTGTAATAACCCTTATTGCCCAGAATGTACATAATAAAAATCAGTATTTTCATTAAATTACCGAGAAGAACTTACCAAAAAGAACTTATACACACAAGTTATGCTCTGTGTCCCATTCTGGTATCCTCGTCCTGTACAACCTGCAAATCCTTCGATTTGATCCGTGAAAATGCACAAATAATTTACGTGTCATGCCGACTGTCACACCGTGAGGTACCGCGGGGGAGCCGTTCCAGTTTAAACTGAAACGGGCTGATTCACCGCTATTTGCGCCCCATCGTGTGTCAGCCGATGTGGACCTCCCATTAACAGACTTGTATTATTCCAAGATTTATACGATAGTTTATGACGGGATCTGTTGTTACTGTTTGCAACCCTGAACTGTGTTAACAATATATTAAGCAGGTTGTTTCGGGATATTAGCAATATTGAGGTACCAGTCGTCCGCTGGAATCTATAATTATTTCCCCCTAACTTATTTTTTATACGAGAACAAATTATTGGCAAAAGAATATGAACACCCATTCCTCATTAGGAATTAGACTAATTACGTCAAGTCCGATCACTTCATCACAGTCTGTTGCGATTTTTATTTTTCTAGGGAGTGTCAGGTAGACAGCCAATCTGGCTATGTCACTTCCCACGGTATGCTGAATACATTGTCTGTAAAACATTTATCTGTAAAACGTTTTTTTTTATATGTATACCGTAAATAAAGAATCTGAATCTGAATAAAGAATCTAAGGGGGTACCGGGGGTGCGTTCGATTGAACAGGAGTAATGTTCTGGCTTAGAATTCTCCCAGAATCCTTTTTTGGATCCCTATCCCATGACGTTTTTCCCATTAAAAGACACGTTCCTTTGGTAATTACCCAGAATTCTCTGCTTCTATCTATATATGCAATAGTTTACTTCTCTCTGGCCATGTTCCTTTGTTCTAGAGTATACTCCAGTAACATAGAAGAGCCTATTAGTTGGAACAGCTCTGCTTATTATCACTATATTTATCTATTCTAGTCTATTCTTGTTAGTTCTGACCCTATTCCGTGTACTCTTGTTGTTTCATTTATCTAGATCATTTATATAATTTATAACTAACCAATCAGATTGCTTGATTTCCCATAACCTGTAGATAGATAGATAGATAGATATTTATTCGTTCAGTAGCATACAGGAAATACAATGGTTACAATCACATAGTTCAATTAATATATAACATTTTGTATACTACTGGGAGATGACATAGCCAGATTGGCTGTCTTCCAGTCATCTCCCTAAGGAATATTTTGCAATACTGTTTACGGGCCCAGACTGTCGACGTTCTTATAAAAATCATCTCATCGGTTATAGAAAATTTACTATGTAAGGGTTGTGCTAGACTTGGCAGTTAAAGTGTTTTCTTGTGGATGTATTTCAGCTTGGGGCCTTCTGGTTGTGTACTACAAATGAAGCAACCTAAATTGAGCAGTTCGAGTAAAAGAGATATAAAAATTTGCTTCAATACTATATTTATCTTGAGAGCGGCCCAAAGCTATAAGACATCCCCTGGCGAGGTCATTTAACGCGGACAAGGTGGGTATATCTATTACCTGTACTTAATCGTATAGAGTTATCTCCCCTTATTACAACGAAGTTGTATCAGATTCTCATCACATCTATATCCAATGGTAATATCCCCGGGCACCCCAATTTCGGCACCCCTTTTTGAAAAACATATGACCTTCGGCACCCCTTTTTTGTCATATGTGCTTATGTGAAAAAGCACAATGTGACACAATGTTCCCTAGCACATAGGCACATGATTTATGTGCCGGTATGTTCTTATTTATGTGAAAAGGCACAATGTGACACAATGTGCCCTAGCACATAAGCACATACGGGTATTTGAGGATACCTATTGCCTGGTATTGTATTATTCGGGGATACCTACTAGAGAATCCCATTTTTGTCACATGTGCTTATGTGAAAAAGCACAATGTGACACAATGTGTCCTAGCACAAAGGCACATGCTTTTTGTGCCGATATGTGCTTATGTGAAAAGGCACAATGTGACACAATGTGCCCTATCACATAGTCACATACGGGTATTTGAGGATACCTATAGCCTAGTATTGTATTATTTGAGGATACCTATCTAGGATACCTTCTGGAGAATCCCTTTTTGTCATATATGCTTATGTGAAAAAGCACAGTGTGACACAATGTGACCTAGCACATAAGCACATGCTTTATGTGCCGATATGTGCTTATGTGAAAAGGCACAATGTGACACAATGTGCCCTATCACATAGGCACATACGACCAAAATGGGATTCCATAGCCACAGGTGTTTTCCAAAAGAGATTCTTTAAAATGGATTCCATAAAATGGAATTCCTATCCGACTCCGTAAAATGGAATTCTGTGTTTTATCATCGACACTCGAGGGTATGGAAAGGGACCAATAAAGCCTAATTCATCAACTACAACAAGGTCGAAGGGAACACAACATAAACTTTGACTTAATCTTAACACCCAATATATACAATAAAATTTTTAATCTGAATGGACTGTAACCCCTAAATACTACATGCAACAACCTAACTAAACAGACGCAACATGAACGAAGATCGAACTAGTTGGAAACAACTGAACAGAGACAACCAACCACTACAAAACAATAAAGGTACAGAACGAAGATCCAACACAACCAAGATCGAAGTGAACAGAAGAAATTGAAGAAAATCGAACTGATCTGATCGAATATAATCAAACTCGAAGTGCATTGACCATAAAAAATGAACAAAGATCCAATACAGCCAAGATCGAAGTGAACAGAACAAAGTGAATGAAGATCGAACTGATCTGATTGAACTACAACCCCTAAATATAACCCAATGTTAACCCTCTTGAACTGTTTGAAATGAATTACAACCCTAATGAAGGTATATATAATTAACCCTCTTGAACTGTTTGAATGAACTATAACCCCTAAATATATCCCAATGTTAACACCCTTGAACTTTTTGAATGAACTTTTTATATCTAATATAAATAAACACCCTTTGAACTGAACGACATTTAACTGACTAAATTTTAAACTTAATGAACTATAACCCATTGAACTGAATTCTTCTAATAGGGAAGGGGAATACCCTCGAGTATCGATGATAAAACACGGAATAAAACATGGAATCCATTTTAAAGAATCCCTTTTGGAAAACACCTGTGGCTATGGAATCCCATTTTGGTCGTATGTGCCTATGTGATAGGGCACATTGTGTCACATTGTGCCTTTTCACATAAGCACATATCGGCACATAAAGCATGTGTTTATGTGCTAGGTCACATTGTGTCACATTGTGCTTTTTCACATAAGCACATATGACAAAAAGGGATTCTCCAGAAGGTATCCCAGAAAGGTATCCTCAAATAATACAATACTAGGTTATAGGTATCCTCAAATACCCGTATGTGACTATGGGATAGGGTACATTGTGTCACATTGTGCCTTTTCACATAAGCACATATCGGCACATAAAGCATGTGCCTTTGTGCTAGGACACATTGTGTCACATTGTGCTTTTTCACATAAGCACATATGACAAAAATGGGATTCTCTAGTAGGTATCCTCGAATCATACAATACCAGGCAATAGGTATCCTCAAATACCCGTATGTGCCTATGTGCTAGGGCACATTGTGTCACATTGTGCCTTTTCACATAAGCACATATCGGCACATACATCATGTGCCTATGTGCTAGGGCACATTGTGTCACATTGTGCTTTTTCATATAAGCACATATGACAAAAAGGGGTGCCAAAGGTCATATGTTTTTCAAAAAGGGGTGCAAAAATTGGGGTGCCCGGGGATATTACCATTGGATATAGATGTGATGAGAATCTGATACAACTTCATTGTAATAAGGGGAGATAACTCTATACGATTAAGTACAGGTTATGGAAAATCAAGCAATCTGATTGGTTAGTTATAAATTATATAAATGATCTAGATAAATGAAACAACAAGAGTACACGGAACAGGGTCAGAACTAACAAGAATAGACTATAATAGCTAAATATAGTGATAATAAGCAAAGCTGTTCCAACTAATAGGCTCTTCTACGTTACTGGAGTATACTCTAGAACAAAGGAACATGGCCAGAGAGACGAAAACTATTGCATATATAGATAGAAGCAGAGAATTCTGGGTAATGACCAAAGGAACGTGTCTTTTAATGGGAAAAACGTCATGGGATATGGATCCAAAAAGGGATTCCGGGAGAATTCTAAGCCAGAACATTACTCCTGTTCAATCGAACGCACCCCCGGTACCCCTTAGTACTATAGCACTACGTGCTAAACCGATAAAATTGGAAATCCGTAATAAATAAAGTCAATTTCGGTGATTTCGGATGGATTTTGGTGATTTGGAGGGATTGTCGGGTTGTTTGTGGTAATCAGATTTACTCTTCTACAAAGGAACACACCCCCGAACATACCATGTCTTGTTAGAAGCCATTGGTAACATAGCAATCACGTGCTACCATAGAAACCAAGATGGCGGCCTCCAGTATACAAAATGGACGACGGAAACACGTGTCACCCTAACAACACGCGCTGCGCATGCGCACTCACATCACGTATCATCATGGGGATGACGTCACAACATGGCCGCTCACGCGGGTTACCATGACAACACAACATGGCGCCACTAGGTCGCGTGACATGACGTCACTTCCGGGGTCCCCAAACTAGGGGTGAAAACCACCTCACATACTACTAATATGACAATGCAAGAGGACATAGGTGGGGGGGGGGGGGGGGCTACAGAGTTCCTCCAGGAGCAGAACATCACTACACTGCCTTGACCAGCACTAAGTCCAGACCTTTCACCAACCGAGCACGTCTGGGATATGCTTGGCAGGCGCCTATGACAACGCCAACAGCCCCCTACCAATGTCTAGGAACTCGCCACAGCACTGCATGAAGAATGGAATAAAATTAGTCAAGCTGATATTGGGCGTTTGGTGAGGAGTATGACACTTCGGATCCGCGCTTGTTTCGCGAAACGAAGAGGATTTACAAGGTATTGAGGTCTTGGACTGAATGTGGTAAATTCTCTGACTGACCGTCCATGTCTTCTACAGCTCAGTGCGTGGAATGTGTGCTTGTCAGACACCCAACTATCGCTGAAATCATTCACCAGATGTCACAGTGCAATGCCTCAACTGTCTTTTTGATGAAAATATAAATATATTTCATCATATATGTCACTTTTATCAAATATCCCCTACTTTTTTTAATAGTATAGAACTATTCCATATATGCCGACACACATATAAAATATTTCACATCAGAAGCGGGAATCTGGAAAGGGTTAAAGGTACCAAATCGAAATTAGATTTGAACATTTCCACTTCATCGAAATAAAGATATTACAGTTAACTTTGACAGAGTAATTAGATTCCAAGTTTTCAATATTTTTGAAAGGCTGATGGTGCTCGAGTGGACCTCGTGATTTACTTGTTGATTGTAACTGATGTCCAATACAACACTCAATCAGTCGGAATCGTCGTATTCCGTAGGGTGTTGGCGAGACAACTTGTTTGATCTGGCTGATCTCGTCTCGTCATCGAAATGGAATGTGACAACATAAACGGATCGACTGTTGTATAATAATAATATGTTTAGTGAATGGTAATTGATATTTAAAATTGAATTCGACATCTGAAATGTTAACCCTTTACCCAACGTAACGGTCAAAACCGGCCAGCGCTATTCTCAAAAATCGCCAATTAATTTTTAAAATATTTTCATTTTTTGTCTCAAAAACATAGGTTATGACCCCTCGTTGGAACGAGCTCGTCGAGCTCGTTCCAACGAGGGGTCATAACCTATGTTTTTAAGACAAAAAATGAAAAAATTTAATTATTCAAGAATTTTTTTTGCAAGTGCCGTCTGCTTTTCATGTTAGGTAAAGAGTTAAGAAAAAAAAAAGAAATCGTATTTACCAAATTACACATTTTATCTTCTTAAACTGAAAATATCAATTTCGTTTTAAATACTGAATGGTCTGAATTCAACCTTATTGTAAATCGCCTCGAAATTCTGTGCACGTCATTAGAGCCTCGGTTGAGAGAAGAAAGATATGCATTTCAAAAGTTGACAGTTCCGTGATCCAGATTTGATGTTGAAAATTACGGAAGTATTGAGCGGCTATTTGTGGAGATCATATGATAAAACGTACTTCAGAATACATATACGGCCTTCTGTACTTCTCTCATTCGTGACTTGTCTCGTCTTGAAAATCCACTTTCAATAAAATTATCTACTCGGCGGCTATCGAAAGTGTCGTTAAACCCAATTAAATAACTAAATAAATCTTCTCGGCGAGGAAGGTCCAATTAAGAAGCGTGCAATTGTTGAGAAACAACCCATGACATCAGTAGAAAATAATGTGAAGTTTTCGTTTGTGACTTTTAATAACGGAAACAACAGGCAGCTCCGAGGGCTGTCCGTTGTTTTCGTTTATTAAAAGCAACAAAGTGAAACTTGGCTTTTTATGGCAAGCTATTTAGAAGTAACCGAGTAACCGTTCAGTTTGGCTCTTTGTTTATCGACTGTGTTTTTACAGTGATTTGAAAGTTTTTATTCTTCCCATGAAAACAATTGGCAAGTTCTTACCTCTTACACTATTATATAAATGGAAAGGGGATAATGTCTGTATTATATGTCACGACTGCAAACGCCTGTACATCCATGTATTTTGCACTTTGGAAAGGGCTGCAGCAAGACACTTAAAAAAAATAGTCCGCCATCATAAACACACTTATTTCTTTTAACCCTTTACCTAACATGAAAAGCAGACGACACTTGCAAACAAAATTCTTGAATAACTAATTTTTTTCATTTTTTGTCTCAAAAACATAGGTTATGACCCCTCGTTGGAACGAGCTCGACGAGCTCGTTCCAACGAGGGGTCATAACCTATGTTTTTGAGACAAAAAATGAAAAGATTTTGAAAATTAATTGGCGATTTTTGAGAATAGCGCTGGCCGGTTTTGGCCGTTACGTTGGGTAAAGGGTTAAACATTATTTGTTTACATGCAACTGAACGATTAAATTCTTAAAAATAACACGAAAAACGTTTTTTTCTCTTTGGAAAGCATCTGATACGTATGTTTGTATATCAGTAGGTTACACTTAACTCGACGATCCAATTCGCGATTTCCGCTATCGATTTTTGAATAAGTATAGTGTTCCACATGCAACCTCCAAAATAGTACCACACATGACTCCAATACACCATAACAAATACAGATGAGGTTTCCCTCGAACAGAAGCCAAACAATTTGGACAGTTATTTCATGTATATAAACGGTTGTGAACTCAACTTCTCTGACGTCCTTTGTTCTTGGATATCTAGGACAACTTGCGCCGTATTTATTTTTTGTCTCCTTTTACAGTTCTGACCACATTTCGGCAGACTTTCGTGAACCGCTGAAATGTGTCTCAAACAGTTAAGCTGAAGATATGCATTATTTCAATCTCCAAGAATTACAACATTCACTTTGATATATAATATGCCGCTGTTAAAAAAGTATTAGAATATGAGAATCAAGACGTTTTGCCTTTTTGAATTTTGCATCAACTAACGTAACCGTTAGGAGATTTTAAAACAGTACTATTCACAAAAATCGTCGTTCAAATTTAAATATTTTAATTTTTTTTCTTCTTTTCTTCCACAACATAGCTTCGAGCACGTTCCAATGCGAATCCATGAACTATGTTTTTTCAGATAAAATGAAAATATTTACAAAACAATTTTGTGAACGTGTTGTCATCAGGATGTCTACAGTACAGCCGCCGTGGACTGGTCTCTTTCTACGGTTGGACAATATTTCCACGGACGCAACAATATTAGATTTCAAACACTAATAACAGAACTAAGCATCAAAAAATTAATTAATGAAGCACCGGGTACAACCCGGTGCTTCATTAAATAAAATTTTGCTGATGATGATTTTTATTACCTGGTAAATGCATACGTGGACATCACTGCCCACACGTGGATTACAACCAGTCCACGGCGACTGTACTGTATGTCGGGTGATAAATTATGTGTATTAAATCTTGTGTTTCATCCTATTCTGAGCATTATCACCAATAATTTCGGGACACGTCGTTCTTATCGCACTTTCTTATCCCACTTATCCCACTTTACGGGCTCTGAAGCTATCTTACGAAATCAATAATGTTAAACATTTTTTAAGATAAGTTAAAAAATATTGCATGTACGGTAATCCACGCTTGGGCAGGGATGTCCACGCATGCGTTTACCAGGCAATAAAAAATCCTCATCAGCAAAATTTTAATTAATGAAGCACCGGGTTGTACCGGGTACTTCATTAAATACATTTTTGATGATTATTCCTATAATTATTGTTTGGGATATAACAGTATTGCGTCCGTGGAAATATTTCCCACGCGTGGAAAGTGACCCATCCACGACGGCCGTACTGTATTCCTTAATAACATTCAAGTGAACGATAGAGAGTTCGTATTGATGAAATTACACAGAAAATGCATCACAGAAGTCAGCTAACTCAAGAAAGTGTTATACAGTGCGTGTATAGTGTATTATCACTAAATCACCCGCTAAGTGGAGATTCCACCCGAGCAATAATTGCAAATTTGTTGCAAATAATAACAATCAAAAGTAAAGTTCCAGCCAATGGATCTCCGGTTTAAACCCGGAGGTCCATTGGCTGAAACATTGCTTATGTTTTTGTCCATATGTACAGGATTTGAAAGTGATACTTTGGGTGATTACTCCACTCCACGGGTGATTTAGTTACAATCCGCTCTCCACGTACTGCAGATATATATGTACTTTATTTAGTGATAAACATTACAAACAAACTACAACGAATAAACACATGTATAATAGATTTGAACAAAATGTATACCACTGGGAGATAACACAGCCAATTCGGCTGTCTATCTTACCATTCCCCTTAAGAAACATAACAGAATTATCAAACACTGTTTCATAAAAGAAAAACGAAACGAATTACGCAGTCTGCAAAACTGAATTATGAAAGAGTTGTGCGATTCGGGACCGGAAAAACGACGAAACTAGATTTGTCTGGCCTCCCGCCAACCATAGCAGTGACTATGCGTGTTCTCTCTCCAGGCGGGAATCATAACTGGGATACAAACAATACAATAGTGAAATTGAAGGAAATGATAGCGCACTCTGCCGATGTTTACAGTCTTTTATAACAGAATTAGAGGCCGGGATAGCGGAGGGTGAGAAAGAGAGGTGGCACAGTAGCCATAGGCGAATAATAATAATAATAATAATAATAATAATAATAATAATAATAATAATAATAATAATAATAAACCCGACATCGAAGTGGCAATACCTGGTTAGCAATAATTTATTTGCGATTACCACACTACCACCGTTAGATGGGCAATCAGGACACAAGGGTTGCTACAGTGATCGTAGTCAAGGTAAGCGGACGGGAATGTTTCTCGACAACATTCCATTTGTTGGTGAGATGAATTCTACAAAGCATAAACTGGTTTTCCTTTCAAAACTTTCAGCCAGTACATATTGGACAACGTTCTGTCCGTCCATTGAAACAAATAGAGAGTTATCGGTTGACTGGACTGGTCACGTGAAATAATTCATGAGAGGTGAGGGGCGTTGTACAAACACGAGTGCGCGAATGCGCACGAGTGTTTTACAATATAGTCCCTCGCCTCGAATGAATTTTTCCACGTAACCAGTCTTGTCAAGCGATTACTCTGTTTATTACTTTTCATTATTAACGATAATTATATTATTAAACCCTTTACCTAACATAACGGCCAAAACCGGACAGCGCTATTCTCAAAAATCGTCAGTTAATTTTCATTATTTTTTCGTTTTTTGTCTCTAAAACATAGGTTATGACCCCTCATTGGAACGAGCTCGTCGAGCTCGTTCCAATGGGGGTGATAACCTATGTTTTTGAGACAAAAAATGAAAATAATAGTTATTCAAGAATTTGTTTTGCAAGTGTCGTCTGCTTTTCATGTTAGGTAAAGGGTTAAAAAACAATGAAGTCCCCATTACACCCAAGGAAATGCGTCTTCGTTTGCGCGAGCGGATATATGAAACGATTGTTGATTGCATAATTCACTAAAGTTATCGTTTATTATCAAACCGGGAAATCCCAGTAAATCACACATTGGAAAGTAATAAACTATCTCAGTGGTTGTCCTTGAATTCAAATCACAGAATCGGTCGAAAAACCTCGTCATTGATCGTACACGTTGAAAGATTGTACGTCAACGAAAAATCAGTCGGCCGATCTTCACTTGAAAATTAAGGCAAGTCGTATTTTTCAGAACCAGTTTGGTGTAAGGAGATGATACGGAACTCTTGAGGACTTGGCTCAAGATGCAATATACATATATTTATTTAATGCTCAGGCATCAATTCACGCTGAAAAATTAAGTCATATTCCCCTGTCGGTCGGCAAAACGAAATATCAAAATGATATTTAGAAATCGATATTTCATCGTAGGTTCGGATGACGAATCACATGTACTTTAAACGAGTCAGCACATCAGTAATGAATTCCAGAGTCCCAAATACAAACGAATTCGAATAATTGATAGGGACAGTGACTAAATCAATTCATTAAATCAGCGGTTTCAAAGTTTGACTTTCTCATTCACCTTCCAGCGAAAAGCCGAAATCACTTTAAAATTTCTTCAGTTCAACTTCACACGTCTTCAGTGCATTGAGTTCAAAAAAAATAAAATGACGTGTCTTGTTATTGAAAATAAGAAAGTGGTGTTTTTTGTTATTGTTCTATTTCTTCGAAACACATTGCGATTATTTCAATTCGCCAGCCTTGGTAAATCGTAAAGTTAGGGGAGAAATAAGACGGGACTACTTTTTGTGCGGATATTCACACATTCCAATGGTTGGAGTTTGGTTGTTGTAATTTTTGTATGGACGCCGGTTCGGCACATAAATTTTGCGCCTTAATGGCAAATAAAGGCCACAAATTGGAGAGTTTGTAGTCGTAGAGCATTAAATAAAAAGAAAATTCACGAAAATTTGACGCGTCGCTCGTGAAGATCCTCATATTTCTTTGTAGCCACTCACGAGATATTTTCGGTATTCATCAAATTTTCGTGAATATCCTCTATATATTGATTATTTTTAATTGGAAAAAGCGAGGAAACGAAAATTGAGTATCAAGATATAGTATATATTTTACAGATTACTAATTTCATCACAAAGTCAATAGGGATATTCCAGGCCAATCGTCTTTAGAAAATCATTACATCAGAATATTGCGTGCTTGCAGACTAATTTATCTTGCTGTTTCCACTGGAAACATCCATGACATGTCTGCGATAGAAAGAAGACAGCTCTCATTATCACCATAATAACATTTAGCGTTTTGAATGAGAATTTGTTTTCGTCAATTATACGCAGTATACTCCTCTTGTGTAAGAAATAAAGCTTCAAGCTCTGTCGTTTTTCTAACCTATTTCCCAAAAGAACGACCAGCTTCAGTGGGCTAGACATGTGCGTTTCGTGCTGTAATTGTTTGAAAGATCCTCTTCAAATGGTGTTGGAAGGAAACAACGTACGTAAGCATAATGCTTGCTCTTGAATCCAGTTTCATGTTTTGCATTATGCGACATATTTCTTTCTTTTTTTCTTTCATTCATATGCATATATATGGAAGATATGGAAGCGTATTGGTGTCACAAGAGAATTTTTTTCCCTCTTACGTAGGAGTTAGTATCTCTTACGTAAGAGTTAATATGTCTTACGTAGGAGATAATTTTTCTTACGTACGAGTTGGTATGTCTTACGTAGGAGATAGTATGTCTTACGTAGGAGTTAGTATGTCTTATTAGTCCTTATAATGATATTACGCAAGCTTTTGTTTTTCTTATAGGCTTTTATTTGTGTTTCAGAACTCAAAATGTTGAATTTTTTAATCGCCACCAGAAACATATTCCTCCATTCCTCCATTGGGAATTCAAGCTCCGCTCAAGCAGGGTTACAGCGGCTGAAGACATGTGCACCATCGACGTGCAGTACGCCTTAGTACACGACGTCATCGTGCCCCCATGTAGGCAACCGGGATAAAGTGCCTTGCCCAAGGACACAACGCGGGTCGTCCCAGACGGGGATCGAACTCGGGACCTCTAGCATAGAAGTCCAACAGTCTACCACTGAGCCATCGTGCTCCTCCAGGAACACGATACGTCATAATTTCGTTAAATAGGACGGATGCTAAGTGCATGTGTGTGTAGACCAATCAATATTTTAAACGTGCAGCCCCATGAAAATATTAGTTGGTCTACCCTTAAATAATGAACATGGACTCTTCCAGTTGCTGTCATTGAACTGATATGGAAGATACCACCAGGGTTTAAAGGGTTAAAGACAAATATAATCTTCGGTGGTCTGTTTACTTTCATGCGTGGCATTATTTTCTGTCGAAGCATTTCATTCGTGCCATAACGTCAGTCAGATGCGTAACAACAAAGAAAATCAAATGCATACTTGAATGACTTTCCTATACGTAGGCCTGATGATTAACTTGGAAAGTATGTCGATGTTTTCTGTGGGAGTTAATTAAAAGTTTAAATCTTTCTGTTGATTAAACCAACGAAGGAAATTCGAATTTCCAGATCACGGTTGTTTTGTTAATGACGTGTTTCTCACAACGCCGATCGACCATAAAAAGTGTATTAGCCGAAAGTGGCCTAGTTGATACCAGTCTGGCGATTCCATAATGAACACTCGTGCAAGTATCGCAAGATAAAATGGGATGATTTTTTTCATACATGAAACGTATTTGAAAGGAAAGAAATTAGTGTCCAGGGGCGGATTCAGGATTCTGAATTTGGATTGGGGTCACATTTCAATCATGGGGCATGATATGAAGCATCACCCCGCGCGCGAAGTAACGAGTTGGGGTTGAGCACGGAAATGGGTGAGGACGAAAAGGGGATGTGTATGCATGGATGCCCAACGAGTTATCGCGGATAATACCCTTTCCCTGGTCTCGGTGCTTCTGAAAAAATGAGTTACAAAAAAAAACCCCAATCCCCACCCCCCCCCCCAAAAAAAAAATGAATAAAAAAAAAACCCCCAAAACGGCGCGCCCTTCCCAAAGTACCCATATTGTAATTTAGAATTTAGTATAGTATTACCTGTCTTAGTATAATCTGGGCCTTTTGAGTATTTTTAGTTGTAAAAACCCTTACAAATGATGAAAATATAGAAATTGAAAATGTAAAAGAATATTATCAACGGGTAGTAGTAGTAGTAGTAGTAGTAGGTAGTAGTAGTAGTAGTAATCTTTATTTATGTGACATGTGCATGTATAATTTTTTACAGTATATTTAGAATCGTTACATATCACACCCGGCTTTATAGGCCTATATGTCACACTTTTAATATTAGTGGTTTACTGTGAGCAAGGTAGATCGCGCGCACCCACTTCCACACACACACACACACACGCACCGACCTCCACGATCTCTCTCGTTCTCTCTATCTCCAACCCTCACCCCCCCCCCCCTCCCCCTCTCTCTCATACACATACAGTCACACATACACGCATCATTTTCATTCAAACCATCCCCCCCACCTAACACACACACTTTTCCTTGCACGCACTGACATATTCACCCTCACACATTAAACATGTGCATGCATATACATACACATATAAATCAAACATGATATTCCGTGTATGTGCACACAAATACATATTTTCAGTGGTATATTGCTTGTCTTCTTTTCATATATGCATTCACAAGAAACCTGGCTGTCTGTCTTGGACACTCGTTGATGAGAAATGAGATCTGTGGGGGATTGTTTTGAGAATATTCAGGGTTTTGTCCGCAATTGCATGAAAAAGTACAATTCGTAAATCATCATAGAATTCACATTCCAACAGAAAATGGATCTCGTTCTCTTTTGCCGTTTTCTTGCAAAATAAGCAGATCCTATCCTCAATTTTTTCGTTTTTATATCGGCCCGTTTCTATTCTGATGGGAAGAATTCCAAATCTGAACTGGGAAAGTATGGAGCGGTGTTGGCGATTTAAATTCAATTTGACATAATTTTCAGTCTTATATTCTGTTTTAAATAACTTATATATCCGTAATTTCGGAGCACTGCTTACACACTCCGATGGTTTTGCGACATTGATGTTTTCCAAACAAGTTTGAAAATCAGCAATATCACAAAAGGTTAGATTTGTGTAAACATCAGGTTGATCAACTTCATCTAGTATTCTACTCACATCAGTATTCCACCCACCAGACATAGTATTATGATCCCACAAAAATATTTTCTTTACCAGTCTCTGATCATCCATATTGATCATAAAATTCCACAGGCGTATAATACTGACCCATCTCCTTGTTCTTGGGGAATTCATCCCCACATCTCCGTTTACTGCTGCTAGGGGTGCGAATCTATGGACACCAAGAAAATATCTCAGGGCTCTGTTTTGGATTAAGTCTGTACTATTATATTTGTTATAACCCCAGACTCCAGAGTTGTAATCTAGGATAGGACATACACATTGCTGGTATAATTTTTGGTAGGTTTGGAATCCAATATCTTTATATTGATGGATACTTGATATTACTACGTTTACTAATTAATTTCATGATAATTATTTACTCATAGTTTATTCACTCCAAATAAACTAGTGACAAATAATTTATTATCTTCCAGAAGGCTTATATAAAATGTTAAGCAAAATCAAAAACATTAACCCTTAAGTCCTCAGATTAATTTTAAAGTATTTATGGCCTTTTTCTGTTTACATAGTTATTGATGACTTGGCAGTGGTTCTACATCACTGCTGGCTGCCTATACAGGCAGCCAGCAGTGATGTAGAACCACTGCCAGGGAAAATTCAGTCTACACACAAGAGTAATAAAAAAGATTACACAAGGGAGCACCTGCTTCAATGCAATATAAAAGTGGCGGTTTGGGGCTATATGGGGGCTTAAGGGTTAAGTAACAAAGAAATAATTTGATAAAAATCAGATTAACCCTTTACCCAACGTTACGGACAAAACCGGCCAGCGCTATTCACAAAATTGCCAATTAATTTTCATTATTTGTTTCATTTTTTAATCTCAAAAACATAGTTATGACCTCTCTTTGGAACGAGCTCGTCGAGATCGTTCCAATGAGGGGGTCATAACCTATGTTTTTGAGACAAAATATGAAAAGAATTAGTTATTCAAAAATTTTGTTTGCAAGTGTCGTTTGCTTTTCATGTTAGGTGAACAGTTAAATAGATAAACTGTTAATTCAGTTGGTGTCCACTCATTCTGCCTACAGCTCATTCTGCCTACACCCAATCTGCCTACAATTTTCAATAAATAATCTAATTACTTCTACACTGATAAAAGCTAATCTCCCTTGTAATAAATAAACTGCTCCTATTTTCATAACCACTTTTGTTCTCTTATGTCATAATACCCAGATATCAGTCGGCTAATTTTTCCTAAGTTGATTTAGTATAAATTACCCTGTAGGGAAAATTTGCTTTCTGAAATTTCGGTATTTTAACATAAAAGAGCAAGGTGTGTTTTCTGTAATGTGACAAGGAATTTTAAATCTGAATAAAATAAAATAAAATTACATAAATTTACAATAACAATCACAAATCAAGCTTCAAAACATGGCTAGCTGCATCTAAAAACTGAATGGGTGACTTTAGTCCTTGTCTGGGTTGCTCCTTGAGGCGAATAAAACGAGAGTCTATTTCTCTGTAGATGCGTTTTCTGGCTGCTGGAGCAACGCCATGGTCAAGCTGAGCCCTTGTCTTTCTATCCCTGTCTTCAGTTGTCTTTAATTGTGTTATAAACTCATACATATTTAGATACGTTTTAGACAGTGATCGATTCAGTTTTGTGTGCCAGCCCTCCAAGTGATTATTAGTCCGCGTTCCTACATTACCATGCTGATTCCACATTGGAAGTCTAAACACTCCATCATCATCTACCCAGATAGAAGTGACATAATCAATAAACTCTATAATTTGCGAGGTGTGATCAGGTTCCTCATTCATTACATCAATCCACACATCATGTACCTGGTCTACAGGCAACAGTGTCAAACACGCTGCTCGTCTCACTAAACATTGCACACCCTCATTGGGCCGATATAACTGTGCAAGCCCAAGTCCCTGCACCTTCCTCAATATACACTGGCTGAAATGAAACATGCACCCACGAGTTTCTGTGTCCAGAAATATTTTCCCAATAGCCTTTATCACTGACCCTTCTAAGTCTGTTTGAATAGTTTCTGGAGATAAAACAGATCCAGTCTTTCCATTCACAACAGCACACAGTTCGTTAGAAAGACGTACATAAGTCTCTTTCTGCCTATTGGTCATCAAAGCGACAGCTACAGGGAACATTGTATTACCAGACACGCAATGTATTGCACATAGTTGATTCCACAGGCTAGGGCATGAATAAAATGTTCCATCCATAAATAAAACTGGAGCTTCCTGCATCGTACACAACATCTCATCTGTAGCCAAAAAACAGAATTTTGTCACCAGACCCATTGTCAATAGCAAGAAATCTTCTTCCATTGTTTGTGAGACTCCATTCATCTAGTAGGTTCACTTCTGCCAGAGTTGCTGGAAGTTTTGGTACCTTTTTTTCGGCGATGCCTATAAAGACCAGAGTCTATACTTGTGAAAGAAGGTGTAATAGCAGCTTCGTCTTCTGTCATGTTGTCCAATTCTTCTCTGTAGATTTATTGCATTGGTGTTACCTCTTCACAGGCACGGTTTCCCATGTTACTCATGAGTCTCAAAACATGATGCATTTCCACTCAAGGATGTTTTTGCTCTGTTACATTTTTCACAAAATCATCAACTGTACTGAGTTGACCTTTGCAATGATCAAATACACATTTCCAGTGAGTTGTTGACTTTCGGTGTAGATTTAAACGATACCTAAACCCACCAAAAAGAAACTGCTGACCACCAGTTTGAGAGGTTATAAATTCTACTCTGTGTATTTCTGCCATAGTGCAAAAATTACTGATGAACCTTGTCTATGAATCTTATATATATGATAAGAATATGAAGCCAGTTTTTAGTAATTTTGCTCTTTTTTAAAAACATGCATTCAGTATTACTTTGTTTGCAAGCAGTTATTTATTCAAATACTGAACAATTAATTCACTCTTGAGTCCTGAAAATCTGTTTATTTATACTACATATCAAAAGAAAAAACTACAAATAAAATACAAAAAACAATGAAATAATAGTACAATAAGCAAATAAACTCATGCGCAATCATAACAGTAATTAGTGTTTTCATTAACTGACTTGCAATCAGTGGTCAGTGTCTTGATTTGTGGTCCAATCCATTTTATCACTGGGTATGTATGTGTTTTGTTAATCCCCCAGAAAGGTGTCAATTGGTTTTAGAGAAGTGTAGGCAGAATGAGCTGTAGGCAGAATGAGAGGTAACCGTATTTGTTTTGTCAAACGATTTTTTTAGTGCAAATGGAACCCGACTGCGTGGACACTTCTCCAGGTTGTCGCAGAACAACAATTTATTGAATCTCTTCAACCAATCATAATAGATACAGTGTGTCACAATGTAGATTATAACGAGAGAAAAAGAGTTATTATTCACATTTTACCGTGATGGGCTTCCGTACGAGAGGAAGTTATCCGATAAAATAATTGCACTCAACACTGCTCAATGGAAATCTTCTTTTGAAAGGAAGAGTCCTTTAATCCAGCTCCGACATAGAAACAAGTCTTGTAGAATTTTTTTGTTCTCTTGAATTGGAGTTCCGTTTGCTACCAGGTGAATCTCAAAGACATTGCTATTGTATCAGTCAAGAATGTAAATTTAATAGTGCACTCGCAAAAGTAGTTTGTGTCTTATTCAACAAAACATTGACCTATAAAACACAGCAGAAATGTCAAGACTGTTCTCCGCAAACACCTTTACCCTAATTATTTCACCCATGACCAGCAGGTAAAATATAATTTTTCATCTGGTGACCTGCGGTCGTTCTTTGAAAATTTATAATTTCACACGCTCGTCACTCATGAAGTAATTATGGTAATCACTCCAACAAACTCATATGTATTTTTTTTTATTTTATGCGTCGCCTATTCTAAAAAAACTATTAACTTTTTAATCCGAAATTAAAACCATAGGTGTCCACTGTATGAACACACGGTTGGAATGTTCCGGCTGTGTATTTCATACCAATATAGAATATTTAGGATATAAACGTCTCTTGTTTCGTTAGACATTCGGGAATTTGACTATGGAAAACCATTTGTTAACGAGCCTCGAAAACAATAGACATTCACCTCCATTGTAATTCCTGTCGTAGATGGAAGTGGAAAAATTCTCCAAACCCGTTTATTTGAAGAAAAGCAATAAAAAATGTCATTTTCGATCTCGGACTATTTGCCACGATCGACTTTACAGGGTGTGTTCGATCTGTGATAGGAGCGGTTTAGCGCGTTGCTTGCGCGTAGCGTAGATACAAACATGTTCTAACTTACCCGCTTCCGGCAATTATAGCACGGTAAGAGTGAATTTGCCTGAGATTAAGCACGGGTCGACCGACTCTCAGCAAATCAAATTACGGGTTCAGAGGAACAACGAGGTCAAATTTAACTGATGAATTACAATGTTTTTCAAGAAACAATGGTGGCCGGTGGGTTGAAACCATCGGCCACCATTGTTTTTTTGAAAAAACAGTGTTAAGAAGTAAACTATACTACTCTAGGCTGTTTGTCTCAGCCTTCACACCAACACGGCTAGGCATATTACAGTACTGTGATCACAAGTAATCTTTTTTCTCGATAGAATCGCGATCTGGTATAGAGATACTCACACCAGCGGGTAGAGACTTCTCCAACAAAACACGGCAAAATCAAGACCAGAACCAAGAACAACAAAGGGAAATGACATCTGAGATTCCGTTTTCTCACATTTCCGGTTCGAAAGGAAAGATTCCCTGTCGGGATCCAATTGAAATTCCCTGTCCGCTTATTTTAATCACAGTATTGAAGTGTTTCTTTGCCCATCCTTTATTTATTTATTTATTTATTTATTTATTTATGAAAGCAAGTGCATCATTAACGTACTGTATGCCTAAGTGCACAGCGCCCCCGCGCCCCCACGTGAGCAATCAGGATGAAGTGCGTTGCCCAGGGATACAAAGCCGATATCGCTGGTCAGGGTCGAACCGTGTACCTGTCGGTTTGAAGTCCAATGCAGAAACAACTTAAACACGTAGTAATGCCTGCTATCAAATCCCATCTTTACTGCACATTTTACTCATTAGACTTTTGTTTTTATATTCATCATCTTTTCACTAATGAAATAATGTTTAAACCTCATCCAATGTGCCATAACCACTAACCCACCGTGCTCCCTTTCTTTCGGTTAACCCTTAGGTCACCATACGAAGAAGATGAAATGGTTTCGCGCGCCGCCGAAGGCCCGCAAGGACGCTGTGGGGCAAACCCTTTTCGACCCTCTGTGACTGTATGAGATCTGGTAGTTGCATGTCAAGGCGTGTTGAAGGAGGAAAAGGTTCCGAGTACTCAGCAGATGTCCCAGTCTAGATGATCAGGAGGGTTGGGTTGATTTTTTGTAGGTCGTTGACTGAACCCTTGGGTGAGGACCAGAGTGAGTGGGGGGGGGGGGGGGGGGGGGGTCCTCTCACAAAGGCGCGCTACCTCTCCCCGAGGGTGCTGTAGTGTTTTTTCGGGCAAGTCACCATACAGCAACATACTGACCCTTTTATACTACTCTGAAAAAGTTGTCCCAAGTTTAATCTTCCTTAAAAACTCTGCAAGAAGGATGCTTTTATCTTGATAGTGATTTACATCGTTGTTGGCTGCCTGTACAAGCAGCCACCAATGATGTAGAACACTGATAAATCAGCTGCAGCTGTGTGTACTTTTACATACAGTAGCTATTAACCCTTTACCCAACGCAGACAATTTCAAAATTTATTATTTTAAATATATTTTTTTAATTTTTTTCGAACAATTTCAACAAAACCATATCATGTGACCCCTCTTTGGAACGAGCTCGACGAGCTCGTTCCAACGAGGGGTCACATGATATGGTTTTGTTGAAATTTTTTGAAAAATAATATTTTTTCAACTACTGAATTTGCATATTACTGCGGCGGATGCGGTCGATTGGTTGGGTAAAGGGTTAACATAAAATTAATCTGAGGACTTGACGGTTAAAAATCTAAAGAAAGCTTTGACGGAAAAAAAGTGTGGCCTGAAAAAAAACAAAGTAACCTTTTCTTCGTTTACTTAATTTTTAATTTGTGCAGGTCTGTGTTAGAGAGAGAAAACATCTTGTCTCAGGTAATCGCGTGCTCTCTCTTTCTCTCTCTCAGAAACATAACTTAACTGCCGCCACAAGATACTGCTGAGTTTGCACAAATAGGGAAGGTGAATATGTTGTTAGATACAATGACTTGCTGTGCAGAGAACTTGAAATTACTGCTTTTGTAAACAGCGTTTATAGATTTTGTATATAACAGCAATTATCTACGTTTTGTACAAACAGAAATACAATAAGACGTCCCTGTGGTCACCGAGAACATTTCCATTAAAGATATATGGGTTCTCTACGGCGGATGTAAGCACATCAAGCACATTGATTTCAGTAGCATTTTAACATTTCCGATGCAAACAAATAACTGAGAGTAGACCTTTTAAGATATTCAACATATGCTTTGCAAAACATATACTAATAACAATAGTTACACACTTTGTTAGTGACCTAATATTAGTATATAGGCTAGTGGAATCAGTGGTGGCGCCAAGGCCCCCCCCCCTCCCCGTCGGAGAGGTCCAGCTCCCCGTCGGAGATTTTTAGTCAGTCCGTCGGAGAGTCTCGTAAACCCGACTTCACGAGAAATTTCCGACAATCGAATGTAGATATCTCGTCTTGTCTGTCTCGAACCCGTCCAGCACTGGAACTTTGATAGAGAATAGTGAGTCTCACGAAATTCCTTAATGTCGTTCGTCAAACTGGCTTTATAGATGAAATATTTCCCGACCTTATTATAATATGTTTACTTTAACCCTTTACCTAAGGTAACGGTCAAAACTGGCCAGCGCTATTCTCAAAAATCGCCAATTAATTTTCATTATTTTTTTCATTTTTTGTCTCAAAAACATAGGTTATGACCCCTCGTTGGGACGAGCTCGTCGAGCTCGTTCCAACGAGGGGTCATAACCTATGTTTTTGAGACAAAAAATGAAAAAAAATAGTCAAGAATTATTTTTGCAAGTGTCGTCTGCTTTTCAGGTTACATGTAGGTAAAGGGTTAAATAATCAACAAACATACTCAATTTGCTTCTATTTTGGTTCTCCAATTTACCAATTTTCACTCATTTTCCTTCGTTTGGGAGGTCAAATGTTATAGCCCCCCTGTCGGAGAGGTCAGCCCCCCTGTCGAGAAATCCCTGGCGCCACCCCTGAGTGGAATCTTTCAGAAAAAATTGTCTACAATTCTGTAAACCATCCTCAACAAGTTCCAAATTCATATGAAATTGAAAATATTGATGTTTTCATTTTTTATTGAATTTTGATATATCCTTCTTAAGGCGTAAACTAAGTGTCTTCATTTATGTCTACATTGGAGATATGAGTTTGCATACCTCCATTCCCCACAACAGCCTAGTAGTAAAAATAACCTCGTAAAAATAACATTTGTGATATTTATTATTTATTTATTGGTGTTTAAGGTCAAATACTTATGCACAATGGCTAATCGTGACTGTGACAGTTTTAAGGGTGGAGGAAGCCGGAGTACCCGGAGAGAGCCACCGAGCATCGACGATCAACTGTCAGCTCCTCAACATTCTAACTCTATTCAAGCTGCGCTCAAGCAGGATTACCGCGGTTGGAGACATGTGCACCATCGACGTGCAGTACGCCTTAGTACACGGCGTCATCGTACCCCCATGTAGTTAACAGGGATAAAGTGCCTTGCCCAAGGACACAACTCGGGTCGTCCCGGACGGGGATCGAACTCGGGACCTCTAGCATAGATGTCCAACAGTCTACAAGTGAGAACAGTTGATATAAGATGTATTTTTAAGCAATGTCAGTGGCCATTTTAAAATTTGCACATGCCTTTGCCCCTTGTGATATTAACGTTATTTGTGGAACTGTACCCGGCGTAATCATAAAACTACAGCCGTGGTGACTCTTCATTTCTGATTGTAATATCATCAAAATGTCGAACAAATCAAGTTTCGGTTGAGCAACATTTCTAGTTTTGAATCACAGAAAATGAATCTTTAGGATTTTTATTGATTCAGTCGTTAGGAATACATCAACTGGTTTTAAAAGCGAACCGTAGGTTACTGAAGGTTCACGTCTTCAACAAGCTGAAATATTACAGACGAGTGAATCTGAACATAGGCGATGACCTATATGTGGGATTGACTGCACTCTAAAGTCAGTTGGGTTAAAAATCAACTCAAATGAACTGGGTTGAGTGAATATGAACCCAATTGGGTTCATATTCATCAACCCAGTGGATTTAGGTTGATTTTTAATCTAACTGATTTTAGAGTGTGGTTTCAGGCCACAGCAGCTTTGGATTTCTGGCAGAATTAGACTGGTGGCCTGAGAGCTGGGCAGCGATTGTGAGTGATGTTAGCGACGAGTTATTACGCATGATTGATAGAGGTACTGTTGATTGATCCCATGAAGCATTGTTTGATGCTCATAAATCAATATAGACATAAGTATTTAATACTCGACTTTTATAAATCAGAATCGAATATTTATTTATTTATTTAATAGTGTTTAAGGTCATATACTTCTGCATAATGGCTAATCATGACCATGACAGTTTTACGGGCGGAGGAAGCCGGAGTACCCGAAGAGAACCACCGAGCAACGGCGAGCAACTGTCAGCTCCCCAACATACTAACTCCACACAAGCAGGGTTAGCATTGGTTGAAGACAAGTGCACCATCAACGTGCAGTACGGCTTAGTACACAGCGCCACCGTGGGGATGAAGTGTCTTGCCCAAGGACACAACGCGGTTGCCGCAGGTGGGATTCGAACCGAGGACCTCTCGGCTTGCAGCCTGCACCTCTACCTGCTTAGCCACCGCCCCCCCCCCCCCACATCAGAATCGAATTAGACTGGTAGCTTGATAACCTGCATTGTTGACAGTACATCGAACATACAACGCAAATCAAATGTATGAAACTCCTTTGGGAGTTCGTATTTTCGGTAAAGCACCATATTTACATATCTTCGTCAAAGAAAAAAAAAGAACGATATACTCTTCATAATAAAGTGAGGTGAATTGGGAATTAGTAATCACAGTCTTGAAACCGAGAAAGGGAGGCATAAACAACCCCACATTTCGGACAAACCTTTGAATATGTAAAATTGTATCACAAAAGCGGTTGAATCTGAGAATCATTTCATATGCGATGTGTGGTATAGAACTTCACACACGTGCATGTCTTCAAAGAATTTGGAAATAAAAAACAGTTTAGAGATATGAACGAATATGGAAAAATCTTAGCTGCCATGCATAATGACGACTTGTAAGGTGTGCAGCATCATCTGTAACATGGCTTATAAACTGACTAAAGACAGAATAAGTGCTCTTGTTTAACAGTCACGTTATTTGTTTTTCGCATATATATTCTCAAACTTATTATTGTATATTTTTATTTTTATATTTTTATTCATCTCTTATGTTGATGGTGTGGCATCAGCCTCGTTTGGGTGTTATTGCCAATGAATTATCTTATCTTAGCTTATCGTTTCTTATCATAATATAACCCAACACAAAATATCACTATCCAACGACGTTGACCAAGACTTTTCTTTGAAAGTGACAAATTGCCCCTTGAGATGCACTCAAGGGAAGGAATATTCCTATAATAAATTAATTTAAAAACGATCTACCAGGTAGTCAATGAACTGCAAATTTGCTTATTTGGTGTTCAGGTTTCTGCTCTCACTGACATGAGACAACAGAACACAGAACCCTCAAACTTCTAGGAAATGTTAAAGGCCTCCGGACCCTCCTCTCCGATTAAGGTTGGACTCCCACCATCCCCTACTGTAAGTTGGAGATCCACCCCGGCCATGAGTCTAATAGACAAATGAAAATATCTTTCAGTACCCCGAAAGGATAGATAATCGTGTAACAAACAATTCCATCAAAACTCGTGATTTTCAACAAAATTACTGGCGGGTGTGTGATTGCGTCTCCGGCTCCCTTTATATCTACGATATACTGTGATCACAAAGCGTTCTTTTTCTCGATGGGGCAAAATTGTGATAACTATGCGTGGAAGAAACCGGCAATATGTGGAAATCCTTTACTCTATACCGGTCTCTCCGCCTACCAAAGGACCTTAAACCCCGACAACCAGTGCTCGAGTTGTAATGCAAGACGTTCACCAGGAGGTGGAGATTTTAGGTATAAGAAGGGCCATAACTCTGATAAGAAAAGGTTGACGAAACCCGCAACATGTGAACATCCTTCCGCCCATGCTGGTTTATCACCACACCAAAATACATCAAAATCCGACAACCGATGCTCAGATTATAATGCGAAACGTTTGTACGGAAGTACGGATCCCTCGACTATATGCCCACCGACACATCATTCGGAGGTTGGGGACATAATAAGCGAAAATAATATCTGAAATTCACTGTTTTCGCGGGTTTTTTTCCTGACACGAGATATTCTACGTTATCGTGGGTAGAAATGCGAACAGAGAACATTGGCCAGATCGCGACTAGGTCGCGATCTGATCGAAGTTCTCTGTCTGCTTTTATAATGAAGGTAAACCGCTACTTCTTTAAAATTTTCCGTTCTATCTTGCTCACATGTGAAGAGCTGCTCAATTATTTCTAACCGGAATTGTTATGAATTTTGTATTGATTTATTTTGTGTTCCGTTCGTGGGAAAATGCAAGCTTATCTATATTACAGTAATTACAGACGTTTAACCCAGGAGGAGTACAATAAAAACAGTACAATCGTGTTCGAGGACGTGGTTATTAAAGACAAATAGGTTCTCATTGCCGGATGTTAGCGGTGCAAAGGCATTAATCCAGTTGTTTTTATGCTACATTCCAAATGAACAAAAATTGGTGATAAGGCATTAAATATTTAAGTTAAGGCTTGTGCTGCAGAGCAAATATTGATAATAACAAACGTACCTGCATCGCTATCAGACGGAAATAACGCTGCATTGTTAACCCTTTACCCAACGTAACGGCCAAATCCGGCCAGCGCTATTCTCAAAAATCTCCAATCAATTTTCATTATTTTTTCATTTTTTGTCTCAAAAACATAGGTTATGACCCCTCGTTGGAACGAGCTCGTTCCAACGAGGGGTCATAACCTATGTTTTTGAGACAAAAAATGAAAAAAATTAGTTATTCAAGAATTTTTTTGGCAAGTGTCGTCTGCTTTTCATGTTAGGTAAAGGGTTAAAACCGGTTCAAAAATACAGAAGTGGAAGAAATGGATAGCAGATAAAAAACAACACTGAAAAATGGGAATATACGGAAGTGTTGTTACATGTAAGAACACGCGGGTAAAAAAATGGGTCCTTCAAAAGTTAAAATTTTAACTTGAGAAGTCAAAATTCGAACATTTGAAGTCAAAATTTTCATTTTCAAAGCCAAAATTTTAAACTCAAAAGTCAAAATTTCAACTTCGAAAGTTAAAATTTTAATTCTGAAAGACAAAATTTCAAATTTCCAAAGTTAAAAGTTTAACATTCAAAGTCAAAATTTAAAAAGTTAAAATTTAATCTTCAAAAGTCACCATTTTATTTTGACTTTGAATGTTAAAATTTTAACTTTGGACGTATTTTTTACTTTAAAAGTTAATACTTTAACTTTTAAAAGTTTAACTTTTGAAGGATCCATTTCTTTCACCCATGTCCCAAATACGCTTTCGCAATAGCCTTAATAATCTATTCAGTATGTATTTCCAGGGCAGGCATATAAATTATATAATCGAAACTGCATCACAGGAAAATGTACTGCTACTAGTTCTTACGCAAAGAGTGAGTGAGCAACTTTCTCAATTTGTAACAAGAAAGGTTACGTGTGTCACCTCCTCTATCTCGTACCTTTAACATTTTACAATAGTCATCTGCCATCGACAGTCAAATACAATAATAATACTAACCTTTTGAAACGCCCATTGGGGCGGTTCTTGGATGAAAAGGCTTTCATTACACATCAACCCCACGACGGTTGTTCTTCCCCTTCCCCTCCTCTGTCTCCTAACACCGAGAAACGAACACTGAACTGTCTCCCTTTCGATTTCTCCAGCAAGCATCGGCCACTTACGCACAGTACGCAACGTCTGCCCTACATTGGTCCAACCCACTTCCTATTATACTGCAAATAAACCTTATGCTCCTGGAATAATATTTTGGAACATTCCTATGGAAAATAATCTCCATAATCTCAGAGTTACACATTTGATACTCTAAAATCCCAAATTTTCCCAAGTATCTCCCAAGCTCAAGTCACCTTGACATAACTTTTAGTAGCAGCAACGCCTCAAATGTGCGACATACGCATGAGGGGAAAAAGCTGTAAAACAGTTGCAATGCTTTTCGTTCAGATGATATCAGTTTTTGGAAAGGTTCTCGCCTCCAGGGCAGATCTTCACCTCCCCGATAAAGAAGTAATGTCAGCAGTCAACGAAGTTTTCAAAGATAAATAAAAATGATTTTAATGTATTTATCTTCAGCATGTTTGGAAATTATCTTTGTTCCTCCTCCCAAATTTTCACAGTATTTCTTCGACATTAGTTTAGATTTCCCGTTATTCAAGAGCTTTGTTTGTCGATGTCGACTGTTATTCGTTTTGTGTAAGGGGTTAACCCTTTACCTAAGGAACCTGCCGCACTGTCCGCGTAACATACAATTTGGGTAGTTGAAATAATTTTTTTTAAATTTCAATAAAACCATATCATGTGATACCTCATTGGAACGAGCTCGTCGAGCTCGTTCCAATGAAGCGTAACATGATATGGTTTTATTGAATTTAAAAAAAAATGGAAAAATAACAAATTTTGATATCATGTGCACTTGGTATAGGGTTAAATAATAGCAATGTTTTTTTTCGGTGGAGCAGCCCAAGTGTGATTATTTTGCAAATTTACAGAAGATAATGCAAAGGAGACAAAAAATCAAATGTCGAGTATTTGGTCGAAGGGGGTTAATGCATTTAGACAAATAAAATGAAAAGAACACGTTACTTTCACGTCTATCAAGCAATGCCAATGTGATTTAAATGTCAACTTAAGGCGACCTGCTAAACTAATTTCCAACTATTTCCATGTATTTTATCTTTCGGAATGCAGGTTTTGTGAACATCGGATTAGATTCCAGCAAATCTCTCTTTTTATATGATATAATTAAGCTCAGTCAGTCGTAGCTTATTTCAATTTCAAAGCAATGTCTGGAATTTCTAAATTATATTTTCTTTTAGTTTCTATGCTCGGTTTGTCTACTCGGCTTTAAATGATTTTCGTACTAGAGAAGATTTGTGTTAATTCAGACTTTCAACCTTTCAGTGATTTTAAATTTCCGGTTCAATGTTTTGATGAGTGAATATTGCACATTGCAAATTGACAATGTAGATGAAATGCGTTCATCCTGAGATGAATGAGCTCGCCACATGCTGGAATCTGTTTTATTGTTTTGGTCTCTTGGAATCGTAATTATTTATTTATTGGTGTCTCTGCACAATGGCAAAGCGTGACTGCAACATGGAAAAAAGTCCATCCAATAGCTTATACCCGTGTTGCCCATTTTAGAGAACTTCCATCCCAGGCGTTGGTCACCGGATCCTATTTTAGTTGTAAAACAGAGCTTATTTACCACAGTAAACAAGCAATGCTTCACTTCCCGGGGGTCCTACAAGGGCATGGAATCGTAATGAAGCTAAAATAAGACGAAAAACCCAGAACTATTTTTTTAAATTTTTTTATTCACTAAATTGGATCCAATAAAGATTTGAGGGGGGGGGGGGGGGGCGGTGGTGTTACGGTAACCGGTTCTCGTCAAATCACCGAAGTTAAGCAACGTCGAGCCCGGTTAGTCCTTGGATGAGTGACCGTTTGAGCGATCGATTCGAACTCCCGCGTTGTGTCCTTGGGCAAGGCACTTAACCCCGATTGTCCACATGGGGGCACGATGACGCCATGTACTAAGGCGTACTGCACGTCAAGGGTGTCTTCAACCAATCTAACTCTGCCTGTGCTGCAGGGCGGGGTTACGATGTTGGGGAGCTGGCAGCTGCTCGTCATGATCATCTTCATTCGAGCAATTAATTATTTTATCTTCGTCAGAAGTTCGTCTACATTTTGTGAACAAAGATGGCGTCCCGCGTCGTTTCCATACATACAACTGCCCATCCTTCGCTCAAACCCTCCGACGATGAGTTTTCTTCCACCACAAGCCACACGACGCCATCGACATCCATAATTTCTAATATAATGCCTCTGGAGTGTCAGCTGTTTCAACTCGCTTCAATATATTAACCTGTCGCTGCCGGGGGTTAATGCTGGTTTTCATAGTATATGTCGTTGGCATACACGAAACATTTCGATGTTTTTCCTGAATATGCAATTCATTTTTCTCTATGATAAATCTTCAGAAGAATACATTTTCATCACGCGAGCAGCATGTCGATTCCAATGACGTCACGTGAGGTATGGTGGGAGAAAAATCATCCTCTAGTGGTGTGGAGATGAGATAGGAACATCTAACTATCTGGGATGGATATTTTACCTAGATAATTGGCAAGCGTAGTGTTGGGATAAAATACTCCCTTCCCCCCAACCCCGCGTGAGATATCCCCATCACACCATCACATCACTCTGGAGAATAATAATCCAATCATCCCTTCTGTCATTACTGGAAAATACAATATAACAATAACATGATTTTGAAGGGCTTTACAGTGTATTAACGGCTCAACAGAAATGGTTAACAGCCCAAGAGTTTATTAGCGGCCCGCGACGAAGTCGAGGGCCGCTAATAAGCTCAAGGGCTGTTAACCATTTCTGTTGAGCCGTTTTTGCACTGTAATGCCCGACAAAGTCATGTTATTTCTATTATTGCCACTTTCGTACATCGGGTACATTACGATTAAATTATATGGGAAATAAGATAAATAAATGAAGTTTGACGTTTTAGAATTAAAAAAAAACAGCGACACTATCGTCTGATTTGTTGACAAACAAACCGAGTAGCATGACTATCGTCTGATCAGTCTACGGCGAAATTTGGAAAGTTAGACGATGAAATGTATCTTCGAAATGCGAAGTATAGGCAAAGAGTTTATTCATCAAAGATGTCATCACTTACTTTGTGTGTATCGCTTCCTATATTTGATACATTATCTATCCGTGACACAAAGGGAAACACTTGAAACAAATGTGTTAATTGTGTTTACAAATTAAAAAAATTCGAATTGAATTTCGATCCAAATGGAAATCTGGGAAAAATATTGTTGATCGGCTGAGAGATGTGACGTCATTGTCTATATTTAGACGTGTCGGGCTGTTATTGACGTGTTGGGCTTTTATAGTCAATAACGTCCCAACACGTTACATGACTTGTACTTGTTGAGCATTACGAGGTTTTAACGCCCGGTAAAACGTCGTTAATGTGCTCGGAACGCCCGCAAAAGTGGTAATAATATGTTGTAATCACAATCTCTATTCGATGGTTTCAGCAATATCAACAACTGTAGTCTCTAAACGGCTCCTGCCCCCTCCCCCATCTTGGTCATTAGAGATTAAATTTTCTTTTGAATAGGCCAGCAGATTCGATTTGAATCGGATCAAAATTTTGTATTGAAACGAATCTCGAGTCGGAACAACAGCATGGGCAGGTCCAATACATTTTGATGGTATGGGAATTATTTCATCCGTATCATTCTTATTTCTTTGATTCGTCATTTATTAACCCTTTACCTAACGAATCGCCCGCATCCGCCCGCGTAATATTCAAATTGTGCAGTCGAAAAAAATTCAATTTTTCAAAATATTTCACCAAAACCATATCATGTGACCCCTCATTGGAACGAGCTCATTGAGCTCGTTCCAATGAGGGGTCACATGATATGGTTTTGTTGAAAATTTTGATGTCGTCTGCGTTGGGTAAAGGGTTAATGCGTCCTACATGCAGTATGAAACATGGCCAATCGTTTGTAGTAACAATTCTGCATTGGGTATTAAACGTGAAGTACTTCGTACTGATTATTGGTAATGCATTCAAAATACGGATGACAGATTCGTAATTAGTTTTCTCGTCTATAGATCAGTTTGGGGATGCACGACAGCCAAACATCTCATTAAAGCACTGTTGTCCAAGACCGGATATTTGTTGAAATTACAGGTACACGCTCAGATAAGAGGTCACACCTTTTCGTTTCTGTCTCGACACAATTGAATCTATTAACCGGAAGCCTGATTTGGTTCGTGAGTCGATTCCCTTCGTATATCTCTACCTGCTTCGATTCGTGGTTCGGATAAATCACAAAGAAAATAACGAAAGCGTAGCCGTCTTCTTTTTCGTCACAAGACATAAGATTTCGTTATTTAAGGATCGTATTTTCTCTGTAGGTGCATCTGGCGAATCACAGTGAAAATTATATCCACGAACGCGAAATAAACTCCCCCAAGTGTTATGAAATTGAAGTCCAACAGTCTACCACTGAGCCACCGTGCTCTCTTTGAGGAGGATACCATAATTATTTCTCTTGTGGGGAGTCTGACAGTTGCTCAACGCTGCTCGGTGGTTATCTCTGGGTGCTCCGACTTCCTCCACCCGTAAAACTGTTCGACACGAGGTGACCCTGACTGTCGAAAGTGTCGTTAAACCTCAATAAATAAATAAATATTTTTCATTCATTGTTGCTTCGTTTTAGGGAATTATTTTAACCCCGTATCAACTACAATGACTATATTCAATCAGCTCAGTTCACAAAAATCGCCATTCATACTTATTGTATCCACTTTTTGCTCCAAAGCCGAGCCTATAACCCACCATTGGAACGGTTCGTCGAGCAAGTTCCAATTAGGGGTAATGAGTTATATATATTTTTGAGGCAATAAATGAGTATGTTTAGGAATTCAGAAAATTCATTTTTCAAGTGTCGTCTTCTGGTCGTGAAAGGTGAAGGTTTGACAATATTTGTCAAATCACAAATAGTCAGTCTCCCAAGCGTATTTGCAATAAAAGGTACAGCGTTTAGTCCGCCTATTTGATTGTCCGCTCGTTTATCGATGATCAAATTTTCAGTTTGTGGTCTGATGTTCTAGAGTATTATATTCAGTGTTGGTGCATATTTTCTATCTTATCTCCTTTAAGTTCCTGAGAATTAGTTTTAGCTTAGAGTGAATCGATTTTTCCCCTGACACAAGCTAAACAGTCTACCCTGATACAAATTTGTATCAGCCAAAACAACTTCTGCGAGCACGTGCGATCATTCGATTCAGAAAGAGAACGCTTTTACCTGCACTCATCGAAAACTGTATCACATGTTGAGGTGACAGTTTTGATAAATAACTGCAAGACAAATAAATCACCAAACTCAACGAAATAAATGATACCAGATAAGATTTGCAATGATGATATTTTTATATACACTCTAAATCGGTTGGGTTAAAAATCAACCCAAATCGACTGGGTTGAGTGAATATGAACCCAATTTGGGTTCATATTCACTCAACCCAGTCGATTTGGGTTGATTTTTAACCCAACCGATTTTAGAGTGTAGGTCTACCACGCGTTAAAACTGAAAAAGAAAAGAAAAGAAAAAAAACCACAGAGCTCGAACACTACTATAAACTTTGGCGGTTATAGTACAAGTTGAACACTGAATGCGGATTACGTCATCCACAGTTCAAGAACATAATACTGTGACGTCATCATGATCTTTATTCACAAAACATGAATTCATAGACGCTGAATGGTTGTCAAAATATATGCGAATAAGTCAAGAAAAGGGAGAATATTGTAAGATAAATTGGTTATTACACCAAGTGGGTTTCCGAGATGGTAAGATAAATTTGTCATCACTAATATTTTTTGTCGAGAAACATGTGTCACTCGACGGTATTGCTATTATGTATCGCGACTCGCCCTAAAGGGCTCAACGCGATACGTAATAGAAACACCATCTCGGTTTGATACACGTTTCTTGATCAACACACATTGGTGATAACATATATTTATTATATTTAACCCTTTACCTAACATGAAAAGCAGACGACACTTGCAAAAAAAATTCTTGAATAACTAATTTTTTTCATTTTTTGTCTCAAAAACATAGGTTATGACCCCTCGTTGGAACGAGCTCGACGAGCTCGTTCCAACGAGGGGTCATAACCTATGTTTTTGAGACAAAAAATGAAAATATAATGAAAATTTATTGGCGATTTTTGAGAATAGCGCTGGCCGGTTTTGGCCGTTACGTTGGGTAAAGGGTTAACCGGTAAATTTTTTTCACCTTACAGGCCGCATCTCTCACATGATCTTTTTGAATTTCATATATAGCTTTGGAGTGATGTCAAGATTGGAGCTATCAAATTTTTCTGAAGTGTGTTAAAAATTATGGCTACCACCAGCCATCTTGGATTTGGATTTGGCATATGAATTGTCAACAATTCCATTAGCACACCCCGCAAGCCGCATCTCTCACCCAATATTTTTCAAATTTCATATGTAGTGTTTGTGTGATGGGCGCTATCAAATTTTTCTGAATTTCGGTGAAAACATGGCCGCCAGTGGCCATCTTGTATTTGGCATATAAATTGTCAACAATCCGATTAGCACACCCCACAGGCCACATCCCTCACGCCATCTTTTTCGAAATTTCATATGTAGCTTTGGCGTGATGTCTAAATGTGAGCTATCACATTTTTCTGAATTTTGTTGAAAAACATGACTGGCAATGGCCGCCTTGGATTTGGCAAATAAATTGTCAACAATTCCATTAGTGGATCCTACAGGCCGCATCTCTAATCCAATCTTTTTCACATTTTATATATAACTTTGGTATGATGTCTTGATGGAAGTTATCAAATTTTCCTGCATTCCGTTGAAAAAGATGGCCGTCACCGACCGTCTTGGATTTGACATATAAATTGTCAACAATTTCATTAGTGCACCAAACAGGCCCCCACCCCTCATCCGATTTTTTTTTCAGATTTCATATGTAACTTTGGTCTGATGTCTTTTCTGTATAAACTTGAGTGAATGACTTGGCATTACGGGATCTTTCTATTTAGTTCAGTCCGGTCATGGACAAGTTGAGCTGCAGTGTCATTGACACTTTCATTTTTCATAAAAATAAGCGGTTATTTCCAGCACATGCAGCTGTCTTTATGTTTTTATCTAACAATCATATAGATTTTGGCCTGAAAACCACGAGAAACGGTACGTACCACATAATGTGTTCCGATTCCGTATCATATAGACGACTCATTCTGATTTCGTATCATATAGACGACTCGTTTCCGATAGCGCTACATAACAGGCACATGGATACATTCTATGTGCGTTTCAGTGATCGACCGAACATTATGTCCCAAAAATGTTTAAAAATAATTTAACCCTTTACCTAACATGAAAAGAAGACGACACTTACAAAAAACATTCTTGAATAACTACTTTTTTTCACTTTTTGACTCAAAAACATAGGTTATGACCACTCATTGGAACGAGCTCGACGAGCTCGTTCCAACGAGGAGTCATAACCTATCTTTTTGAGACAAAAAATAAAAAAATAATGAAAAATTAATTGGCGATTTTTTTTTAGAATAGCGTTGGCCGGTTTTAACTGTTACGTTGGGTAAAGGGTTAAGATTTAATCTGTTTATGTGACAGAATTGTTAGACAACTGAATTATCATGATAATGTGCATGTCCTGTGATTTGTATCAGATTCTCGGTGGTGTCTAAAAATAGGATCACAACTCGCCGGCAAAGCCGGCTCGTTGGGATCCCATTCTGGACACCACCTCGAATCTGATACAAATCACAGGACATGCACATTATCATGATAATCTGTATGTATCAAGATTTAAAACATCTCTTATATTATTTCAAAAAAATACAGTGATTATCAATTCCTTAATAGTATTTTTCAATAGAAATTCTCGATCTGATTTTTCTCATACATCGTGACTGCTTATATTTACTTGTGTAACACCCATTGCAAACGTTTGTCCAAATTATTTATTTATTTATTTATTTATTTATTTATTTATTTATTTATTTATTTATTTGTGGTTCAACGACACTTTCGTCACCAGGGTCACCTAGTATCGGGCAGTTTTACGAGTGAAGGAACCGGAGTATCCGGAGAGAACCACCTAGCAGCGGCGAGCAACGTCCAGACACCACAAAATACTAACTCCGCACAGGCAGGATTAGCTGAGTTGAAGACAAGTGCTCCAACGACGTGCAGTATGCCTCAGTAAACAGCACCACCGTGCCCAGACGTGGGCAATCGGAATTAAGTGCCTTGCCCAAGGACACAACGCAGTCACCCTTGGCAGGGATCGATCCGTATACCTTTCGGTTTAAAGTCCAATGCCGTAACCACTGAGCCACTGCGCTTCCGTCACCGTTCGTTCGTTCGTTCGTCGGGATTCATACAATTTGTACCCATTCCCACACGTTCATACTCCAATAAAGATTATAAAAATTGCATTCAATTCTTATAATTACATTCCGTAACTGTTTAAACTACTTTTTACCAAACAACAGAGCAGAAAGAAAAAATAAAACATGTACGAACGAACGAGGCGAAAAACCACCCTCACACAAAAGACAAAGCGCACAACTCATGAGTTGAGCGCCGGTTTCGGCATTGACCCAAATTTGTCAAATTGACGTCTTTCGCAACGAAACTTGGAATGTTCAAAACAATTTATTTAACATATCAGTAAACTATAATCACTGATCACTGCGAGAGGCGCTAAAAGTTATAAACCCGCCCAAACACCGCCCGAATTACATTCTGTCAACTGCGCTCTACCGTAAATGCGGGTCAAAGTTCGACCAAATGTATTCATTGGAAAATGAATTACATTTGGTCATGACGTTTTCATCCAGCTGAACAATGGGAATTGAGTATGTGGACCCAAAACGTATAACTACATTAACAATGTAATTATTAATATATGAAAACTAATCTTCTAAACATGTGTTATTTATTTGGGGAAAAACTGCGTGTTATTAATTTTGTCATGCAGATGTAAAGTCAGTCCAAATCTAAATACAGTTGACATTCAAGCGATCTCCTGTTTTTTCATTTATCTTTCATCATGTCGGAAGACGAAAACCGCTTCAGGTTAAACAGAGAAGAAGTTTTTCATTTATTATTCTCCGCACCTGCTAGTAGTCGGTATTGTATGTTCCTTAGTAAAGAAAAATACCAATGTGATCAGTACGGTGTCAACTGAAAAAAAGTTGTAGCATAAATGTGAATCAATGTACAAAAATTATATCAGTATCACGAAAGCCAGTTCCTGGTATCATTTTTTGTAAGACTAGATATGTTGCACTTTCTCTGAAACTTCAGCCTCTATTTTCAATAAAACCATGTAAATATGGTTGTCAATGAACTGGTTTGGTGACCCTGTTCCAATGACAACCATATTTTCATGATTTCATTGAAATAATTATAATAAGTCTTATTCCAGCAAATGTTCTACTTTTCTTGGCTGATGTGTTAAGGTGTTGAAGAATCAATGTGGAAGACAGTCTCCTAATAGCATTGGGAGAAAAAATAATGCAAAACACAAGGTGCTGTTGATGAAGAACCTGTTTTGTACCTGTACATAATATCCTGCTTTTCCTTCATCATCATTCAACACCTTGTGTTTTGTATTATTATTGTTAAAACTCCCTAAGAACTGAAGACTACATATCAAGCAGAAGCTTTTGTTCTCTTAACCCTTTACCCAACGTAACGACCAAACCCGGCCAGCGCTGTTCTCAAACATCGCCATATAATTTTCATTATTTTTTCATTTTTTGTCTCAAAAACATAGGTTATGACACCTTTTTGGAACGAGCTCGTCGAGCTCGTTCCAATGAGGGGTCATAACCTATGTTTTTGAGACAAAAAAATGAAAAAATTTAGTTATTCAAGAATTTTGTTTTCAAGTGTCGTCTGCTTTTCAGGTTAGGTAAAGGGTTAACGCATGTCGTGATCTGCATTATGGGAACAAATTTCTGTATGATATTTAAGTAATTAACAAATGTAATAAAAGTAATAAAAAAGTAAAATTTATTACACTTTTAAAAGTAATTGTAAAATAATAGAATAATAACAATAAACAAATTTGCAAAAGTAATTGTAAAATATAAGAAAAAAAATCAATGATAATAGTAATATAATATATTACATTTGAAAGTAATAGACCCCAGCCCGGGGGCGCGGTGGCTCAGTTGGTAGAGGTGCAGGCTGCAAGCCGAGAGGTCCTCGGTTCGAATCCTACCTGCGACAACCGCGTTGTGTCCTTGGGCAAGACACTTCACCCCGATTGCCTACATGGGGGCACGATGACGCTGTGTACTGAGGCGTACTGCACGTCGATGGTGCGCATGTCTTCAACCAATCTAACCCTGCTTGTGCTGCGGTGCAGAGTTCAGAGTTACGATGTTGGAGAGCTGACAGCTGCTCGTCGTTAATCGGTGGTTCTCACCGGGTACTCCGGCTTCCTCCACCCGTAAAACTGTCACGGTCACGATTAGCCATTGTGCATAAGTATGTGACCTTAAACACCAATAAATAATAATACTAAGACCCCAGCCCTATTCTTTACATGACTTTTAGTGACCTAATGTGGCATATATCATGTCACTTCATTCCTTATTTGACGAGGGAACCATATCATATCACTAACAAACCGCGCAACTTATTATATTCAGGGTTATGCAGGGTTCGTTCGCTGAGGCAAAATACTCTTGTGGTATGGTAATGTTGGTTTGTACCAATTTATCCTTCCGTGATCAAATGGCCACAGCTGCATGGGAAAGCTAGTTGTGATCACAAAAACAGTCTTTTTCGCGATCTGATCGCGATCAGAACACGAAACACTTACAACAGGGGGACCAGATTTCGAAAATAAAGTACTGAAAAATCAAGACCACTTTAACATATTTATTTATTTATTTATTTATTTATTTATTTATTTATTTATTTTTTGGAGTTTATCGACACTTTAGACAGCCAGGGTCACCTCGTATCGGAGAGTTTTACGGGTAGAGGAAGCCTGAGTACTCAAAATAGAACCACCGAGCAACTGTCAGACTCCCCAACGTACTGACTCCGCACAAGCAGGGTCAGCATTGGTTGAAGACGGGTGCACCATCACCAGGCCGTACACCTTAGTACACAGCGCCACCGTGCCCCCGCGTGGGCAATCGGATTTGAGAGTCTTGCTCAAGGACACAACGCAGTTACCCCTGTTAACCATTTACCTAACGAATCGCCTGCATCCACCTGCATCCGCCCGCGTAATATGCAAATTCAGCAGTTGAAAAAATATTATTTTTCAAACAAATTCAACAAAACCATATCATGTGACCCCTCGTTGGAACGAGCTCGACGAGCTCGTTCCAACGAGGGGTCACATGATATGGTTTTGTTGAAATGTTTTGAAAAATTTAAAAAAATGGTATTTAAAATAATAAATTTTGATATCGTCTGCGTTGGGGAAAGTCCAATGTCATAACCACTGAGCCACCGTGTTCCCTGACTTCTTGAAAATTGGTTCGTATGTTTTTACCTTTGTTACAATTTATTGGAGAGTGCAACTCTCTCATATATTGCAACAAGATTTATTTATTTATTTATTGGTGATTAAGGTCACATATTTATGCACAATGGCTAATCATGACCGCGACAGTTTTACGGGTGGATGAAGCCGGAGTACCCGGAGAGAACCACCGAGCAACGGCGAGCAATTGTCAGCTACCCAACATACTAACTCCACGCAAGCGCGGGGTTAGCATTAGTTGAAGACAAGTGCACCATCGACGTGCAGTACGTCTTAGTACACAACGCCACCGTGCCCCCACGCGGGTAATGGAGATGAAGTGTCTTGCCCAAGGACACAACGCGGTTGCCGCAGGTTTGCAACAAGATAAATCCATGCATAACAGATTGTTTGTCGGAAGCGAGGAGGCTCAGTGGAAGAGCCTTGCCCAAGGACACAACGCAGTTACCCCTGGCGGGGATCGAACCGTAGCCCTCTCGGTTTGAAGTTCAATGCCGTAACCACTGAGACACCGCACTCCCGACCACTTTAACACAAACCAAACGAAAATCGCATCTCCGATTCAGCGTCCTCGCATTTCTCATTCAACCTGTCACATTCTCCAGTGTTTCGGGGCGGGCGGTTCAACGAATAGAGCATTTCGACCAGACCGCGATACAGTCGCGAGCCGTCGAAATTCTCTAAACGTCATTGTGATCACAGAATTGTATGTTATTGCCGATATTCATTCCTATCACAGAAATTCCCATCAGCACAGTGTATAATTTCATCTTAAAAACAGAACAATGTCAAAATAAATATACAGTGCTATCGGCATTGTATAATGAGTCGTGACATTAACTGAGTTAAGTGGTTTTGTTCCATACAAATACATTAATTTCGCATAACCGCCGAGTATTCCATCATCGATCGATTGGGCAACATCTTTCAGACATTTTCTTGCCTCGGTTCTTTATAACAATAGGAAAGATGATGCAGGATGACATCTGTGAGATATCGGCTTGTGTCAACACAGCTACCTTCCAGGTAATTAATCATCAAAGCACAACTATAATTTCTGACTTCTGTGGGTAATCAACAACAAATTAACTCGGAGACTGTGTGACAGACTTTGTGCAATGTCAACAGGGTTCCAGTCAGTCGTTCATTGTAAAATAAATTAGAAATTGCATCTTTGAAGAAACCCAGTGGTTTTCAAATGACAATTCCCGCGTTCTCTCATTTTTCAAAATAAATACCACTGTTCCAATACAAATTGAAATAGAATGCTCTCTTAGATTCAGCAAATATATACACGGAAGGGAAAAAATTCCTTGCCAACCGGCCTTCTTCATCCATATGGCGTATAGTTTAGATGCCTTTCTAAGAGCAGTGCGTTGATGCTCTCTTCTTGTTTTGAAAATAAGTAACGTGAATCATTTCCGTTATGTATATCCATTTTCCAAGTATCCATGGAAATGTGGCAACCACTGTTGTTACAACGACCATTTTTGTTACAGTTCACCACTTTTGTGCAGCACTTAACCACCTTTGTTACACCTCACCACCTTTTGTTACAAAATGAGCTCACCACTTTTGTTTCAACATCCACCTGGTTTTGTTACAAAAAAAACCCTGCTCACCACTTTTGTTATTATTTTTGTCCGTGTGAAAAATAAAGTAATCCGCAAGTAGCGAGAGAAGTGACGTTCAATCAGGATTATCAAAACGTAACCCTTCTTGCGCATGTCCGGTAGTAACGTCACAATTGGCATATTATTGGTTAATATAGTAACCTGCCACCTTGCGACGTCATTGCCATTGTGATATGTGGTGTACGGTGCGCATACGCACACGTATACCTAAGGTGGCACTCGCCGACCGGTGCCAATTTTATGAGATGGCAAAACCTTGGACCATGGGCCCAGCATTTTATTATTTTGGAATTTTTTTTTGGGGGGGCGGGGGGGGGGGGGAGTTGGGGGCTTGACCGCGTCTTCGTTAATGAGGTATCTTGTCACCTAGTAGGGTGAGCATTCCAAATGTTCCGCCATTTTCCCGCTTTTTCTACTCATAAAATTGCCAAAACTGAGCAGACTTTCCCCGGTTTTCGACTATATTCCGTATTTAATACTGTGCTTAGCTAACAGCACCCGCAGCAATTTCATTAGAACTGACACGATTTTTATTCGACAAATGGACCAGAACGATGAGAAAACATTCATACGATAGGAAAAGCATTCATTGTGTTACGAAAAACTCACCTCGACTAATTATGTACATTCTAAAATAATTTGGGCTAAAAACCAACCTAAATCGACAGGGTTGAGTGTCGGAAACCAGGCGTTGTCGTTGCTGGGAGAAATAGATTCACGCCGCGTATTCAGTCTAGACACCAGGAGTGTTACCTGAATCCGGGAGTGAACGTATGTCTCACCGTGTCGAACCCGCCCGTTTCGATTTTGTTGGGGTGATTCTTATCCTGAAGGGGTCAGCGACTTTTCATCAAAAAGCATTAATCAACAGGGGTTCACTGAAAATAACAATTTTAATACATATAAATAAATTATACTAACTTGTTACTTACAAGAAATCCACTGAATAAAAGAAAAACAAACGTCAATCACATCCCACCCACACAGTTTGTGAGTCACTTTGGGGACCGTGTTCTCTGTTGTCGCTGGTTGCTTCTTCCTTTCGTTGGTGCCTTCTTCCTTGTCGCTGGTGTTTGAGCTTCTCGCTTCAACGTAATGTCTCTGGACTCTGGTCGCATTTTCACGAACAGACAACTGGAACTGCATCTATCACTGCCGGTGAACGGCCACTAACGTATTGTCACTTTATTGGATGCCTTTCCTCTAACATGTGACGGAATGTCACTCTGTCATTGCCGCCACACGACCACTAATGTATCGTCATTTGACTTGACGCTTTTCACTCAGGCAGTTGCCACTTAGGGGGTTAAGTGCTCTCCCAGAAATGTACATATTGGCAAAGCCTACTCTGTCTTCATACATGTATGGCTTGGCTTCTACCACAGGTAATACCGTCTACCTGAATGCCAATCTTCGTGAGCTCGCGGAGCTCGTACTCCTACTTCTGATCCTACACTCGTATGTGGCCACCGACTTGGCCCGCGTCTGTTTCTACTCTAAATATGAGCGTTGTTGCTCCCCTAACATTACAACGCGCCCATACTTTCGCACCGATGCGGCACCTCTTCTGACCTTTTGTTCTTCGCCTACGAAGACGCCTTGAGACTGGAATGAAATTTTCGAGAAAACCACCAATTCTTTTTCGATTGCAAGGACATTAATTCCTATTTTAATTGCTTCTCTTGAACATGACCGCTTAGATCTGTCTTAATATAAAATTCAAATTCGAATTCATTCAAGTTTCCTATACTTTGACAATTCTGACAGTCCATTGTCAAAATTTGATGTTGTCAGTACAACACCAGGCGTACCGCGTGCGTTACATACGAATAGGAGATAATCGCCTCTAACTACCATATAATCAGATGACTGATTACCTTGGATGGATGATCGAGTGTCTTTCTTTTGTTTGAAGCTTACAAGGCAAGATCGTTGTTTCGGACCGGATAAGCGCTAATTGAGATTCCTCTCCATTAAAGTTATCACGTTTATGGTGCCTTCACTGATTTATTTCCACAGAAGGTTTAGTTGACAAATCGGTTTCTCGGGGCCCGCCATATACCTATATTTACGCTTTATATTTAGCCAGCGTGAGAAAGATTATGAAAATTATTTCCACTGTTAAACAGGAAAATCGTATGTTGAAACTATCTCCTTGACAATGAGTGAATATGAACCCAATTGGGTTCATATTCACTCAGTCCAGTTGATTTGATTTAATTTTTAACCCAGTTGACTTTAGATTAGACAGGCAAATCGGATATCATTTAAAAAAATAAATTATAATGGGTTTAACTTTACTATAGTTCGTCCCACTTAATAGGATGTTGTTCAGTCGAATAAACCTCTTGATTGCATATAATTTTCAAACACCAAACCAATTATCATCAATTCAGTTCACATTTGCCCTGTTAATTGCACATGGGGTATAGAATAAATCCATGTTAGCTGAATAAAATATATTGTGATTTTAAAAAAAAATATACTACATTCAGCCCTCACATTTTCAAACATTGTAATCTGATTAGGCGGGAGCGCGGTGGCTCAGTAGTTACAGAATTTTGACTTCAAACCGAAAGGTCCACGGTTCGATCCCCGCCAATGGCGACTGCGTCGTGTCCTTGGCCAAGGCACTTAACCCAAATAAATAAATAAATAAATAAATAAATAAATAAATAAATAAATAAATAAATAAATAAATAAATAAATAAATAAACCGATTAGGACTCCGTACTTCCGATATAAACATATATTCTGGTATAGCTCGTTTGACAGAGCACAATGAGTTCTGTCAAGCAAGTTACAATAAATACGGAATTTGTCATCAGAACGAAGCACGATTATCAAATTCTGGTTAACTGAATATTCCTGTTAATTGAATATGTTCTCTCTATTCAATTAACAGCGTTCCACTATATTGGCAAGTTCATTGTTTTCACAAACCACAAATCATCCGCAGACACAACTGCGATTACCTGTGTCAGTTTTTGATACAATTTAGCTTCAGGGGACGAACGGGTGATCACGGCGGGCGATAAGAAGACTCTAAGGTATGCAGGTATATGTGCCTTATTTTTATTTTATGAGAAACGGCAGAGGGCGATAGAGAGCGATGGGGAAGCGCCCATCCTAAAAAGCCAGGCCTGTTAAACAAATAAGTCTATGAATTATGGTGGAATATGTAAGTAATTCACTCGTTTTCAAGTTCAAAGAACCAATAAGGTGGAAATGTGATAATACACATATTATTACCAGAGTCCATGGATTTGGGTCGTAGAATTTTGTCCAGCTGATGAGAACAGATAAGGCAAATCAAACAAGACGCCTACGGCGTCTTGTTTGGTGTAGCTGATCTGTTCTCGTCAACCTTGCGGGATATGACAGCTTATATTCACCCACTGTTGTAATAATTTGTTTATTATGTGATAGCGTCTCTTTGCAAGCCGAATACATCTGAAATGTAAACAAAAAAAAAAAGAAAGTATGGATGTTTCTCCGGAGTGTTTTTATTTCGCGTCTGTAAAAGTGTCGGTTGGAAACTCTCCGAACGTTAGTGACGTCACGAACGGCTCGTTTGAGATAAACATGATACAGATTTGTAAACGTTGAGACTCTCCCTTTCTGGAAGCAACCTTGACAAGATTTGGTGAAAAATATCTCGAACATACTTACCGGATTAAGAGTTAACCCTGCTGTTCAAGTTTGAACTCTCCCTTTCTGAGAAGCAGCCATGACTAGATTTGGTGAAAAATATCTTGAACATACTCAGCGCGTTAAGAGTTAACTCCGCTGCCCAAGTCTAGACGCGTTGGTGCAATGTGTTGAGGCGCACTGCACGACTATACTACAGTTGCCGCGGACATGTCGTAATCCACACTTGGGCAGTGATGTACACGCATGCGTTTAAAAGGTAATAAAAATCATCATCACCAAAATTTTATTTAACGTTTTACCTAACCTGAAAAGCAGACGACACTTGCAAAAATAATTCTTGAATAACTATTTTTTTTTCATTTTTTGTCTCAAAAACATAGGTTATGACCCCTCGTTGGAACGAGCTCGACGAGCTCGTTCCAACGAGGGGTCATAACCTATGTTTTTGAGACAAAAAATGAAAACATAATGAAAATTAATTGTCGGTTTTTGAGAATAGCGCTGGACGGTTTTGGCCGTTACGTTAGGTAAAGGGTTAAAGAAGCACCGGGTTATAACCAGTGCTTCAATAATTACATTTTTTATGATTATTCCTGTAATTAGCGTTTGGAATCTAATATTACTGCGTCCGTGGAAATATTGCCCACCCGTGGAATGTGGCCAGTATCGGCAGCCGTACTGTATAGCAAACATGCGTTCAATCGATGCTAACGTTGCTTGTATCGGGTTAGTAAGTTGGAAAAGAGTGAGACAGTTACTAGCCGCTGCTCGGTGGTTGTCTCCTAGCTTCCTCCAATCGTAAAACGGCTCGAAGGGTATGGCGCTGGCTGTTGAATCTGTAGTTAAACGCCGATAAAAATAAATAATTCAACTACTGATAAAGCTGGTTGGTCAATCAAGTTAATACACCCCACTGTCATTTTCACGGATTGTTTGGGGTTCTCGGCTACCCGCTGATTGGACATATACCTATACTCTTACTTTCTAGGTTGGTAAAAGTACGTGGAATGAATGAATGAATGAATGAATGAATGAATGATTTATTTTCCATATACAGTACAAATACAATATAACAGTAGAAAGACAATACAGTTACAAACTTTTCCCTTTTTTAACACATATAATTTACAGTTTATTGCCATCCTATTGTGTATGGAATGTATGGCTGGGAAGAGGCATAGCCACAACGGCTGTCTTCCTGCCTATTCCCACATGGGTAAGCAACATGCGCCAGCCTGGGAATTGCGACAAGCATCTCTCAAGGTGCGTTCTAAAGTACAGAGCCCATCTCCGTCGGTATTCAAGTGCCTTATTTTAGTAAAAATTTTGTTGTTTTTCACATTCCCATTTTCCGCAAATGTTGGGTCTGTATCCCAACAAGTTCTTGGTATAATCTGGTATACTTAACCTGGTATGCGATAACGACAGCTCGTAATGAACTTGACGTGGGCTTAGCAGGATACGGGACAAAAGCAACATGTTTTCAATTCATGGTAGTCTACTCTGTAATTCGTGCACGGCAAGTTTGTATGTTGGATCTTCTTCAAGCAAATTAGAAGATGGATAGACGAGTGCCAAATCACTCTGTGTGTACAGCACAGTACATGGAGGCTGGATTTCCACTAAATGATTACTAAATCACACGCGAGATGGATTTTTTTTTATCCTGACAATAATTGAAAAACATAACAAGTGCAAGAAAAGTTTTAGTTATTGCACCTCCAGGGGCCAGTACTATAAAACTTTTACAATTGTATTTTCTATAGTTGTATTTTCTAGTTATGATTTTAAATTAGTTGAAATGAACCACTTGCGGTTTCAAAGATGCGGCAACTTGCCAGTTGGCAAATTGCCATATCTTTTAAAATGCTAATGATTCGTTTTGATCGGTTTTGTTAATAGGTAGAAAATACAATTCTAGAAAATACAATTGTAAAAGTTTTGAAAAAGTTTTATAGTATTGACTCCAGATTAAACCCAGAAATTTATTGGCTTTACGATTGTCTGTTTCCTGTGTTTTTTTTTATAATTTGCGAGTGGTACTTAAGGTGGAAACCTCACGCTATTGGTTCATTTAGTGGTAATCCACTCTCCACATACTGTATTTGTGATACAAGAAAATCTTTCATATACACAAAGATTGAAATTGTTTAGCAACAAATAAGTTTTAGGACCGATGGTGGCCCATGTGTCTTAGTGGCATGGTTGGAATACGATACAACGTACACACAATACTCGCTCCACATTTTACAAATATCGCCATCGAAATTAATTTTAAATTCCCAATAAGACTGCAGTGACGCGTAGGTGAAGATAATCTCGACCTCATCCCACCCTCTGTGATGTGTCCGTCCGTCCGTCCGTCCGTCCGTCCGTCCGTCCGTCCGTCCGTCCGTCCGTCCGTCCGTCCGTTCGTTCGTCCGTCCGTCCGTCCGTCTGACTGCCTGCCTGCCTGCCCGCACTTCTCTGTCTGTCTGTCTGTCTGTCTGTCTGTCTGTCTGTCTGTCTGTCTGTCTGTCTGTCTGTCTGTCTGTCTGTCTGTCTGTCTGTCTCTCAATTATTTCTTACTGGAAAAGTAGGGAAGACTGCTGACCTCCGTTCCCTACGTCTCTGGGGCCAGAGAAGTAAAAGGTTTTCGATATGAGTACAAACATGGCATAACGAAAACATAGCGAGAAGTGCTCAGTATTGAGGTTGAGAGAGTGTTTCTTTCATTCGTGGAGATCTAGGATTTTCCCGGGTAAATTTTGTAGAAATTCGGCATAACTAGTGTTATACCTGGCGGTATCGTGGTCATCAATTTGTCTTAATATTTTATTCCGCTTCGGAAATTTATCGGGCCTCATCGAGATACAGTATCAGCTGAAAAGGAGAACAATCTGTAGGATAACTGCAAGAAAATTCTCGTTATATTTTTTGGTTAATAATTTCAAGCCTTAGCTTCATTTCTTGGAAAGCTTTTAAAGAGCTTCCCATGAAATGATGCCAAGATTTGTAATTATTAATGGAGGCAATTGCAAATGGCAATTTTGCGACGAGCGTGTTTATGGGGATTGCCGAACCCCCGATTAACTTAGGGTCTGGATAAAGCAAATTTGTCGACGAATTTAGTTTAAAACACCTTTTAATTAATTTATTTACACTAATTGATTTGAGCCTTTTGAATCCTGTAACTCATGGGCATCTTCCACTTACACGATAACCTCGCGGAAGCGTAACTTAATTATTTCTCCGAGTTTGGTGGCATACTTTTATTACAGTCTCCATTCATTTAATTTGGAAAATAATTCTTTAAAATAATATTTATTAAAATCGATTTTATCCATAATTTGAGCACAGTGAACTGGTAGATCCATTATAACAATTGAGTTTGCGGATTCCCTGACGAAAATCCATTCGCACGTTGTTACATTTGCTAAAATCAGTGTTCTGCTGTAGTCGTATCTCTTTCGATATTCATTGTCGCAAGGGATAATGGCTGGCACCAATTCAAGATAATTCGTATACAAGTCAACATGGAAAAAGATAATCTTGTCGTCGTTTTGACTCGTTCTCATATTTCATAAATATTTTACAGGGATAACTGCGGTTTATTGATTAGCACGTCGCCTTCCATTCAAAAGGTTTGGAAGTTCGAATTTGACCGGCGCCAGTTGCGCTGTGGCAGTGAGCAAGCTACAGTATAGTCGCCGTGGACTGGTCGTAATCCACGCGAGGGCAGTAAAGTCCACGAATGCGTTTACCAGGTAATAAAAATCATCAGCAGCAAAATTTTATTTAACCCTTTACCCAACGGAGACGATATCAAAATTTATTATTTTAATTATTTTTTTTTTATTTTTTCAAAAAATTTCAACAAAACCATATCATGTGAACCCTCGTTGGAACGAGCTCGACGAGCTCGTTCCAACGAGGGGTTCACATGATAAGGTTTTGTTGAAATTATTTGAAAAATAATATTTTTTCAACTGCTGAATTTGCATATTACGCGGGCGGATGTGGGCGATTTGTTGGGTAAAGGGTTAATGAAGCACCGGGTTGTTTTTGATGATTATTCCTGTAATTGGTGTTTGGAACCTAATATTACTGTGTCCCTGGAAATATTGCCCACACGTGGAAAGTGACCGGTCCACGACGGTCATACTTTACTTCACCATGTTCGTTGTAATACGACTGCTGGATACAGGAATCTCCTACGAGTCTTTGAATTCCTAAATATTTTTGGATAAAATATAGAACCAAAACATATAAATTACGGAATTTGCCCCCAAAAATCCTCGAATATAATTGAAGCCTAGATACAACTGTGAACTGGGCCGTAACTAACAAAAATATTTCGGGATGTGGAACGTCGGCGCCCGACGGCTCGGTCATATTGCCCAACTATTTAGGACATACATAATTGCTTTTATCAAAGACTTACAAGCTACAAATAAACTTTTCACTGATAAAGTGTTGTATTTTAAACATAGAACAAATACACACCAGTTAGGTAGAGGTGCCCGACCATCTGGATGCTTTCAACAAGTCATGGTCATAAAAAACAGTTGTTATTAGTTACTCTCTCCTTGGATGTGGAATTCTACCGATATACTGAGACTGGCATTTATTGCACGTTGTAATCTGTATATATTTTTGTCGGACAGGCAGGAGATTTTGCACAACTGAGTACTCCAAACGCGTATGCATATTTTCGTCGGGCAAGCAAGGACGTCTGCCCAACTTGGTGTTTCATAATTTCTTGCTCAACCTCTACCCGACGAAACTCAGATCGGGGATTTTTGGGGAGTGTCACCACCCCATCCCCCAGAAATGAAATTATGTCCCTGACTGCGAAAAAATGTTTAAATTGTTAAAGTACGTTCAATTCTGCACGCTAACTTCTTGGTGAGATGCATTTACAGCAACAATACAACGTAAAGAATTACCGTTAAAAATACCGCGAAAGTGTCAGCAACCATCTGCCGGTACTTTCATAGTAAAAAATTACAGTGAAAATACTCTCTTCACTCTTTGATCCCGAAAGGTGGTTTTCTGGTCCAGGATCGTGATGTAATCTGACATCATTTAGTAATTGTTCGGGGAATTTGTGTGATAGACTAATCAAGATTTTCAACGTGCAGCCCCTAGGCTGCTCGTTGAAAATATTGATTGGTCTTCACCCAAGTAACGAATATAGCATCTTCTAACTGATGACACTGAACTGGCGTGGAAGATGCCATCATGGTCCAATGGGTTTAACTACTTTTAGCAATGCCAACCGTTTTTGTTGGTTCGATCTTGAGCTAAAACGATCACGTGACCCTGTGTTACTCTTCATTACACGAGATGGTAGCTAATTTGTCATTTTATTGTGTTTCTCTTCATCACACGAAACTGCAGCTGATTTGTCATATAGAGTTGACCAAGTAATGCATGGCTTCAGGTTAAAAATATTAATTAGTCTATCTTAAAAATTGATTTTCTAAAACAAGACATCTTTTAACCCTTCACCTAATAGTCCAGGCACATTAGACATAAAAATGAGAAAGTAAGGAAAAAATTCGGAGAAAGCTGATTTTTTTATATGTTTCCGGGACACACATTGCGGATAAAGTGTGAAAAGTCCCCGCGAATCCGAGTTGAGCTTTTTTATTTATAGCGTTTTTTTGATGAAAAAATTTTTTTTTTTAAAAATTCGACCCAGCTCCATATTTCTCATTCTTATTCGCCTTAGTAGGGTGAGAATCATAAATATCGTGCTGAATTATATTGAGAATACATATCCCCAACAGAAAATGCCAACTTTGTACCAATCCTCACACTCAATGGTGAAATATTCACGAAAATGTACAAAATTACGAAATTTTTTTTATTGTTTTCATACACACAACGGTACACAACGTCCATTAAATCAAATCTACGACTACTTTGGGAGTTAAATTATATATCAAAAATTGCAGAAAAGCAGTGGCTTTATAATGATATATAACAATAGTCATTTATTCCATAATGAACTGGTGAAACGTGTGAAATATTAACAATACCCCCTAAACTCAAATTCAAACGGCATCGACTTTTCTCATTCAAATACCGTATTATAGCATCATTGTTTCAATTTCCATGTTCGATTAAATCACATAATGTGGTGTTCGCCTACACTCAAGATGCATTGGCATGTAATGTGTGCACGCCCTTGATGTGTACGCATAAACAAATTTGAAACTCGCAAAAACAGTCGACAGTCTTTGGTCTTTGACGCATGTACTGAGAGTACCTTGCCCATCTTGGGCTGGATATATGCACATTGTCACATCATCAGATGATTATGAAACAAGTGATGTCGAGATACTTCCCTTTATTAATTTTGATCCATCCAACCCGAGCACGATTTACACTGCTCTCATGTTTGCACAAACTGAATGTGAGAAACAGGGACTGAACGTTTGTTCAGTGACGTTTGACCAAGCACTTTAAATCAAAGCAGTTGAGATTGTGTCTTCGTCAGATAAGTTGACAAAAGTTTTCGTTAGACTCGGCGGCTTCCATATGATTATGTCATATTTAGGGGCAATTGGTTCGATCATGGCTGGTAGCGGCTTGGATGAACTTTGGGGGACTGTTTATGCTGGTGGGTCAATCCATCATTTGATCAGTGGTCATGCATATTCAAGAGCAGTTCGTGCCCATTTGCTAACACAAATTGCCATTACAAAACTTGTGTTTGAAGAAAGCCGAACACTAGATAACATAGACTGCACAGAAGTCAATGAAATATTCTGTGGACTTGCCAGAGGTGACTGTACAACAGCAGACGCTGTCAATCAAGAAAGTGTCAACCATCTACTGTCAAAATTACACGAACTGCTCCAGAATGCGTCCGTAGGACGCTCAGGAAAGCTTTGGGTACAATACTACGAGCAAATAGGTCTTCTCCAGTTGTTCTTGGGAGCAGAGCGCACAGGCGACTGGGAACTCCACACATATTGTGTTCGCAATATGATTCCAGTATTTCACGCAGGTGGTCATTTTGCATACGCAAAAAGTTCTCATCTCTATTTGCAGCAGATGAATGAGCTAACAGAAATAATGCAACAGGATGATTTGAAGTTGTTCACTGAGAAAGCTTACTTTACCATAAGGCGCTCAGATAAATTCTGGGACGGGATATATTCTGATCAGACCATAGAGCAGTGTTTAATGAGAATGTTCAAGCTCCCTGGTGGTCTCACACATGGCAGGGGAATAACCGATAGCACTGTTGCGAAATGGGTACATGGACTACCTCTTTGCCTTCCGATATGTAATGCTCTCGAAAATTTTGTTCATGTTCACACTGGTCATGGCGAACAACATCGGGATCTCCGTCAAAGTTCACAATTGACTGATGCCAATGATATCACCAAATTATTGAACTGGCTCAGAGTGCATTCCCCCTTTCAGAATAGAGATCCACTACAATTAGTCTCTATAGCGACCGGGCTTGTGGCCGACGAAACTGTGAACTGTGACCAAGTTCGCAAAATTGGTGAATGTTGCGTATCGAATGTTGTAAGCAAAACGTTCAACAGCATCAAACTACGACGTGTTGACACTGTGAAGTCTTTCGCATCGATGGCAAATAGCATCAAAGTCCGTGGAAGTAAGGTAGTGATTGACCCCACAATTCTGTTCAACCGCATCACATGTGTTATTCAGTCACAAGCAGAGATGGAAGAGTATCTCAAATATGAACTCGCCCCGAAACCACCAGCATTGTTTGATTCTGCTGGAATGAGGAAGACACAGAAAAGCACGCTCGGTAAGATCCTCAAAACATACGGTTCCGAGCAAACTAAAATCCCAGAACATTCTCTGTTTGTTGTAGATGGTGGATTTTTATTGAGGGAAGTTGTATGGCCTAAACAGTCGTCATATAAGGACATATGTACATCATATTCCAAGTATCTAGTGAGACATTTTGGGGCGAACGTCGTAGTTGTTTTTGATGGTTACGCTTGTACAATGTCGACAAAGGGCATGGAGCAAGCCCGTAGATCTAAAGACAGGTATTCCATTGATATCAATATCTCACCCGAGTTACCAGCCACCACACCCCAATCCGATTTCCTTGCAAATGCCAAGAACAAAACCCAACTGATCGATCTTCTAATGCAGGAGCTATCTGCTATCAATATTCAGTCCAAGCAGGCCGAGGCTGATGCTGATGTACTGATAGCCGAAACTGCACTTGACATCGTTCAAGATGACAACAATGTTGTCGTTGTGGGAACAGACACAGACTTGTTAGTCATTCTTACCTCTCGAGTTCAACCGGGATGTAATATTCACATGATGTATTCCATTACCCCAAACTTACTAGTTTCAGTTAGTGAAATAGCAACCAAAATGGGTGACCATAGAAGCAACCTCCTTGTAGCACATTCTATAAGTGGTTGTGACACTACTTCTGCACTCTTTCGAGTTGGTAAGAAGAAAGTATTCAGTACAATTGTCTCCGATGTTACTAGCGACTCACAACAGTATGTCAACACAATTTTGGCGGATGACAGTACACCAAGTGCAGTAGCCGCTGCCGGGGAACAACTTCTCCTGATCTTATACGGGAGTAAAACTGTTTTCTCTCTCGACCAATATAGATATGTCACTTACAAGCGTTATGTAGCAAAATCTAAACTGAATAAACCCATCGACCTAGCCTCACTCCCACCAAGCAGCGATGCTGCACAACAACATGTCTACAGATGTTATCTCCAGGTCCAACAATGGCTGGGCACTTCGCTTCCTCCGACGGATTGGGGGTGGTCGCTAGACAATGGACTTCTTGTACCGACTGCAGCCACAAAGCCATGTGCCCCCGATAACCTACTGAATCTGATCAGTTGTGGTTGCAAGAGTGCTTGTACAAAAAGGTGTGGGTGTAAGAAGGCAGGACTCTCTTGCTCAGGTTTGTGTAATTGCAGTTCGGATTCTTGTAACAACCACAGAAACACTGTCCTGTCGGAAATTTCTGAGTTCGATGAATAATATGTATATAGGTCATGTCATTTCTGTATATATATAGCGTTGATAATAGTCAATGTAACTTAATCCATGTTGTACATTCTGTAAATATTATTTATTGATTTTTGTACATTCTGTAAATATTATTTATTGATTTTTGTACATTCTGTAAATATTATTTATTGATCTAATGCTGCCAGACACAGACGTGTCTGTTCGGTCCCAAGCCCGAAAATAGTTGAGTTCTCATGCTGACGAATTTTATGCCAAAAGGGGAACTCGGCCAGAAGCAGAGGGGGTCTTCCATAATGTCTATTTTGTAAGCAATGATAAAAGTCTTCAAATGGTGGTGGATTTTTTATCGTCTGTCCAACTAACATCCCGTTCTGTACTACGACCCTTTGGGCAAATCCGTTAGGAAAATCGTCATTTTTGGCGTAAATCCGATACTTTTTTGTGAATTTTCAATAATTTTTCGCAGAAATTGTCACAGAATGCACATTTTCCTCTAGGTAAATGTATATTAGACATTATGTAGCTCGAAATACGCGTAAACAAAAAATACAGTTGGATCTATTCGAGGTTACAAAGTTCGTGCGATTTTTTAAAATTTTTTTCAAACGCGTTTTCGAAAAAAGGCTGTAGAAAAAAAAGCTCAACTGGGATTTTAGGGGACTTTTGTCTAATCGTTCAGTGACATGTACTCGACATTCCCTGAAAAAATCAGCTTTCTCCGATTTTTTTCCCTAGTGAAACCTAATGTTCTTGGGCTATAACATGAAAAGCGGACGACACTTGCAAAAAAAATTCTTGAATAATTAATTTTTTTCATTTTTTGTCTCAAAAACATAGGTTATGATCCCTCGTTGGAACGAGCTCGACAAGCTTGTTCCAACGAGGGGTCATAACCTATGTTTTTGAGACAAAAAATGAAAAAATGCTGAAAATTAATTGGCGATTTTTGAGAATAGCGCTGGCCGGTTTTGGCCGTTACGTTGGGTAAAGGGTTAATATGGGCGAAATAATTTTGCAAAAGCAGGGATTCAAGTGTACAATACATCAGTTGAGAGAGTGGAAGCTAAGTGGTTACTGCATTGGACTTTCACACCGAAATGTCCATTATTCTATCCCCGCCAGGAAACCTGCGTTGTGTCCTTCAGCAAGGCACTTTATCCCGATTGCCCACTTGGGGACATGCTGGCGCTGTGTACCAAGGCGTACTGCATGTCAATGGTGCACTTGTCTTCAATCAATTCTAACGCTGCGTGTGCGGAGTAAGTACATTGGGGAGTTTGGCAGTTGCTTGCCGTTGCTCGGTGGTTCTCCCCGGGTTCTCCGGATTCTACACCCATAAACCTGGTGGTCCTTGCTGTTGAAATAAATAAATACATAACAAACCAAAAAAATAATACAAAAACCTCACTGCCTCAAACAAACCTCATATGAAGAAGCCGTGGAACATATGTTACAGGGAAGCAGGAAGAAACTGACTTTTTATTGAGTACCGTGAATTAGAGCTCTACAGTATCTCCCTGCTTCTCTTTCCGTGTAGGCGCACCACACGCCCAGTGCTGCCATCTTATTTTCGCACTCGTCTCAAGTGCACTCGGTCCTCCAGTTTATAACGCCTTTGGCTTGACCATGAGAGCAAGAAGAGTATTCACTTCTGAAAAGTTTAGTTCACATGTCTTTAAAAATTCTGTATCAGTCGTGGAAGAGTTAAGCGTCCTTGAAATCCTTTTAAATATTTCAAACAAATGACCGACTAAAAGCTCAAATTTGAATCAGGAAGACGCTTGAAAATATTTAAATTCTCTTCCCCAAAAACTTTTAGGAACGATGCTTCGATAGTGGCACTTATGTACCTTCAACCGATTCCGTCAAGGTTTGTCGATGCAGAACAAGTCTGCCGAAAAGATGAAAACGCACGTTCCATTGTGTGATAGTATTCTTCCGGGTTTCCGGAATGCCCCACAAGCAAAACTGCCCAACGCGAAATGACTCCAGCTATTGCAAGTATCTTTTAATCTTTTGAAATATTCAGCAAGAAATGAAATTCAAACAGTTGCCTTAAAGAGCACTAAAAAGAAACTTTGGATTGGAAGTTAGATCTGTTGTCTCTATCAATAGTTTATCCCTTTATCTAACGAATCGACTACATACACCCGTTACGAATTAAGCAGTTAAAACAGTTATTTTTCAAAACCTTTCAACATAACCATATCATGCGACCTCTCATTGAAACGAGATCATCGAGCTCGTTCCAAAGAGAGATTACATGATTTGGTTTCGTTGGATTTTTTTAGAATTAGAATAATAGATATTTAAAATGAAACAAATGATATCGTATGCATTGGATAAAGGGTTAACCATATCGTAGTTTAGACAGAAGACGGCGTTTGCAAACACACTTCTTGAACTAAGACTTTTCATTCTTTGCCTCAGAATCCTAGCTTGTGAACCCCGTTCCAACGAGACGTCATAAGCAATGTGTTTGGAGCAAACATTGGAAGAATATTACCATTTGATTTATAATTTCTGAAAATAGCGCCTGTCATTATTCTAGATGAAGCGCTTAACAGCTACATCTTACTAAAAAAATCACACATTCAATTCTTTAAAAAGTTAATTAATATCATATTAAAGTTGAAATCCATACCCCAGGTCTGTTAATGATCTGAAACAGAAAAAAACAGTAATAGAGTCTGCCTCGTTATTTCCAGTTGCTGGTAGGTGACTGCTATAGCCACCTCACACTTTATTTACAACTACTGTTTGCAGTAACTCAGAAACAGGTTTGCCAAATTTGTGGTCCCGCGTGGACATGCAGCTAAATGTTTGCTACGACCAGATACTCCGCGTTAAGTAAAAATATGATACGAATTGCAGATAGGCGGCCATTGTTCATTGTCACAAAAGTATTCACCCGCTTTAAAAGATTAGAGGTTCCAGCTATACCTTAAGCATCTTTTAGGAACTTTGTCAACGTGGTCATCTACGTGAGCGCATGTTCTTATGCACATTTTACACATAGAAAAAAAAAATTATATTGTTTTTCATATGTCCTGATACCAACCGCAATACCTTGCGGTGATTGGTCAATGCCTCGTTGATTTTATTTTATGTCGCCGGGCACGCGCATATGTCTACTGTCAGCGATTCTTATGTCCACTGTCAAGGAAAGCGTCTCGTTGCCATGAGCAACGGTTCATCGCAATGTCTTTTCACTTGACATCAACTGAGACAAATACATTTAACTGAAGTAAAATACACTCAAAAGTATCGTTCCTACGCACAAAAAGATTAGTTATTTAAACATGGGTAATTATTTATGAAACCGATTAGATTATAAGGTCTCTTTTCATTAATTTACTGTAACATAAACTGAAACGAATTGAGAGTATCTCGCCCTGTTGATTGCGTACGTAAACATTGAATAAAGGGAAATCACTTCAGTCTGTTATGATAAAAGTTAAGACCTTACCGAAACAACGTCTGCTTTCTAAATTCCAATTCAATTTTACTTGTGTACGAACGGGACATATACGTTATTCTGTTTGTTGACAGGGGGCATGGTCTCACGTTCCCTGCATGAAACATATATTCAACCTCGGCTAACGCCTCGGTTGAATATAAATTTCATGCAGGGAACGTGAGCTCATGTCCCCTGTCAACAAACAGAATAACTTATAATGTCTCATAAGACTTCACGGCTGTGTTTCAAGCTATTTTACACATTTGAATCAATTTCTTGTATTATTTGTTAACTGGTGGAGCGCTTATTTATTTATTTATTTATTTATTTATTTATAGATGTTTAAGGTCACATATTTATGCACAATGGCTAATCATGACCGTGACAGTTTTACGGGTGGAGGAAGCCGGAGTACCCGGAGAGAACCACCGAGCAACGACGAGCAGCTGCCAGCTCCCCAACATTGTAACTCCGCACTGCAGCACAGGCAGGGTTAGATTGGTTGAAGACATGCGCACTATCGACGTGCAGTACGCCTTAGTACCGGCGTCATCGTGCCCCCACGCGGGCATTGGAGATGAAGGGTCTTGCCCATGGACCCAACGCGGTTGCCGCAGGTGGGATTCAAACCGAGGACCTCTCGGCTTGCAGCCTGCACCTCTACCTACTGAGCCACCGCGCTCCCGAATGGTAGAGCGCTAAGTTTTCCTGACTACAAAATTTTGTTCATCATAAATTGGCCTGTTACATTTGAATGGATAGTGCCTGGAGGCACTATCCAATCAAATGTAACAGACCAATTTGTTTTGTGCACAATATCTAAATTATACCAGGTCCAAAAGGAAACTATCTTCAGTGGAGAATAATAGATAGGGCCATTACCAGTGCTTTTCAGTAAAGTCCATTTTGGGGCTTCCAGCACTCCACCAGTTAAGATGCATAGTTGTGCTTACGAATGGTCGTGTGTTGGGTGGGGGAGGAGTGCGGGGAGGGGTTGGGTGGTTTTGTGTGTGCGAATGATTTGAAAAATTATGTACATATTATACATAGAAATTTATATCGTTTTTCAAGTGTCTCATAAGCCTTCACGGCTGGGTTTCATGCTATTTTACTCACCTGTATCAATGTAATGTATTTTTCTGTAAAGATGTATAGAAACGTGACACTATAATAAAATAATTTACTATTACTACTACTCTATTTAAAATTAATTTCACTGCATAAATACACAGAACGACATGTGTGTGAATGGGTTAATCGATATAGTACGAGTGCCAGCGCGGAAGGCTAGAACGAGAGGCCGCAGGCACAAGTGCCGTATCGATCACCCCATTCACACGCGTGTGTCGCCCTGTGTTTATTACACGTCTGTAAAAGTAATTATTAAAAGGACGCTCAGCAATTCGTTGACAACTATCAACACAAACAACACATTTTATCCCCAATTGAATTTGCGAGTGGAACCCGTGTTACTATTTCGTCTCTTGAGTTCAAATTGGAACTCATGAGACAATTTCTAGCTATCGTAGCGATACAAATTGTAATTGCGTTGCACGATTTGTAGAAAATTTCAGTGAAATTTCACTTCTATTTAAAAATAGTCTGTCAACGATTTCCATTCCGCACATATGTGCGGAACAGATTTTCTTTTTCCGCATGGTTTAGTGTTGCTGTAGATGGAGATTTCAGAGAACAGGCGTATAATAAAATTATCCTTGACATCGTTGACATTACGATAGAAGTTCTGGCAACCAGTTGCCGTTACTTCCACCGCAAATATTACGGTAATGACTGTTTTCTACCTAAAGGTTCATTATATACTATTAAAAAAAAGTAGGGGATATTTGATAAAAGTGAGATATATGATGAAATATATTTATATTTTCATCAAAAAGACAGCTGAGGCTTTGCACTGTGACATTTGGTGAATGATTTCAGCGATAGTTGTGTGTCGGACAAGCACACATTCCACGCACTGAGCTGTAGAAGACATGGACGGTCAGTCAGAGAATTTACCACATTCAGTCCAAGACCTCAATACCTTGTAGATCATCCTCGGTTCGCGAGACAAGCGCGGATCCGTCGTGGTATACTCCTTACCAAACGTCCAATATCAGCTTGACTGATGTTATTTCATTCTTATATTTGGGAATTTTGGAATATTTTTGTTAGAGTGATCATACAACACAAAATCAATATAGACCAACTAAAATGGAGATAAAAATAAGAAGGATATATTAACTGAAGCCACAATCCGGCCTTTCAAAAATGAGGGTACCAGGGCCCAAGCTAACATTTTCCTTACCTATGTTTTGTATTCAGTCAAACGTAAATAATAGTTTGTTCATACAGATTTGTTCTATTACAAATTATTGGAGAGTGCCTGTTGGCACTCTCCAATAATTTGTAATAAAACAATTTTTGATGATGAAGAAATTAAAACCACTAAAAATAATCTGGCTCTCAAGCAGTTAAATAAATATTTATTTTGTACATACACATGAGAATCGTGTCGCATTTCGAGAAGAGAATAACGATACTTTATTGATGTATACGACATATTGCATCACAAATCGCGATGTGATACAGCTAAAATCACACCCAATGATAGTTTTGTACATTTTGAATTTTGCATTAGAAATAAATATGACGAACGCGAGCCGAAAAAAACGAATGCATCGCTGCCTGAGAATCAAAAGATTAATTTTCTTTAGCCTAATGTACACATTTTTTTCATGTACAAATTATGTCTATGAATAAGGGGTGATCCTTAGCAAAGTGTTAGTAATATATATAGGTATTGCCAAAAGTAGTTTAATACGGTATTTTCACAGTAATATTTTACGGTAGAAGTAATGGCAGATGATTATCAGTATTTTTACCCTATTTTTAACGGTATATTTTAACAGTGTAAGATAGGAATGCGACTGAAAGCGCGATACAGTGCTGTAATTACGAAAGCGGACTGAGCATTTCGATCGGATCCAGTCAAAGGCGTGAGTGGTGGGAACATTTTCTGCAGACTTTCTAACTGTGAAACTAAAATCTCACCCGTTGAAAAAGAAATGCGATAACAGTGCAAGTCAGATGCTATTTTGATTTTGTTCTTCTTCATTTAGTCTTCATTTCGCAATATATTTTATTGGTACTTTCATCCACTATATGGTGTGAATGAGTTACAGCCAAATTACAATCTGATTGAGAAAGAGTACTGTAAGACTGTGTGCGGATCTGTTAAAAAAAAGAAAGAAATTTAACTCACTGTAAAAACTACTGTTAAAATTACGCTAGAAATACTGTCAACTAGTATTGAGTGTTACTGTTTAAAGTTATACCAGATAAAAACTAATAGAGGAATGCTGCAAATACAGTTAAAACTAGAATTCCCGTGACTGTATTGTGTACTATTTTGAAGTAATAGCGCGCCGAATAAGTGCACTTTTGTCCCTATCAAACTGCACCATTAGGGTAACTCAATTTCTGTAGAAAAACAGCGTGCCCAACTCTGTACAATTCTATACTAGTAAATAGAGATCATTAGCATCGTCCCTGACTCCTTCTGGGATACATTCACATGTAATGGCGTAAACAGATATTAAAATTCGACTAAAAATACAGAATGAAGAGAGCGGATTACTACTTAATCGCAGCGCCATATAGTCCCCACTCGAAAAGTATTTATAATTGTTCATAACGGCACAAGAATCACTTGCAAACTTTCATCACATGGACCACCGGTGTACACTGTACCAGATGGTCCATGTGACGAGAATTTACAAGTGCTTCTTTTGTTTTGTCCTCAGAAATTAAAAATAATTACTAAGTGAAAAATCTATCCCACAGCGATTTAGTCGTAACGCTTCCACCCTCCACATACTGTAGTCTCAATATTTTCTTTCTGTTTGACAGGTTCAGATCGTGATTTCACTACCGATATCGCTAATAGCGCATTATATTTTGCATTGCACGGCGCAAACGCTCTTGGGTATTTCAGAGGACTTCATTAGTGCATTAACTAACGAGCACTTTATACGCTAATTGTGACAGGATTTCTATATAGTTTCACCTGTACAGTGTATACATTGTACATCCGAGTTCTGCTTTTGCAAAATGATATCGTCCATGTCAAAAGATGTCTTATTTCAGAAGAAGCAATTTTTTAGGTAGACTAATTAATATCTTTAACCTGCAGCCATACGGCTGCAGGTTAAAGATATTAATTAATTGGTCTCCTCTGTACATGGCAAATCAACAGACTTCTCCTGTAATAAAGTGAAACCAAATATCAGTTCCTCAGTTTTGCTCCAGATAGCACCAAAAAAAAACACAAAAGGTTGGCATTTCCAAAAGTTGTAGTTCAATACGCTATTTTTTTCAGCGTAATATTTTAATTCGGAAGCACCGGCTGCTGGCTACCAATACTTTCATCGTATTTTCAATGGTAATTTTTTACCATGTTACTGTTGCTTATGGAACATAAACTTTATTACAGACGTGCCATTTGTAGATTACCGAGTGAGAAATTGCAGAATATTCACTTTGATTTTATCTCATATTTCCAACTGATAGAAGTGTTATTGAAATTCATTTGTGGCGAATCACGAATAGTCTTCAGTTCATATTAGAAATAAATCACAGTGGAAGCTGCATTACGTGTCACGACGACAGACTGGTGAGAAGTCTGGCACTTTTCCTTTGGCCTATCATGATTTTATTTATTAGTTCGACAAATACACTTTGGCTAATTTTTAAGTTTCCAGAAATACATGTGTACTCAACACAGACGTAGTGCGTTCTCGTGCATCCCTGACTCACACATACACACAATCGCACACTACAGTCTTGTTCAACAACTTTTGTAGAGATATGTTGCTCTCGGTAATAAAAACATCCCCGCAAAATCGGGAAGACAAATCTCAATCCATTGTTTTTCTATACGAGGAGTAGAACAAAACAAAGAAACTCTTTGTGGTACTATTGTCTAAGTTCTCACACAATTGTTAAGACAGATCCCTACATGCATGCACACGCACCCTCAATCTTGTTTTACCCCTTTTGAGAGAGAGAGAGAGAGAGAGAGAGAGAGAGAGAGAGAGAGAGAGAGGGAGAGAGAGGGGGGGGGTTGTTTTCGTTGACAAACAAGTCCCTGCAAAATCGAGAGGACAAATCCCAACCCATTGTTTTCTTTGCAAGGACTCCGAGAAAACAAAGGAAATTTTTGGTGGATACCCAAACACTTGAGCGCTGTCAAACAAGGCATAAATCGTTCAATTCCTAGTTGTAATACGAGAAGAACATAAACTTGTCCTTGTTCGACAGCAGGTCATCACAACTAAGTCAAAATTCCAAACTTAGCAGGAAAATCGTTAATAATGGGATCACGCGAAACAAACGCATCGCACCCAATGTTTAACAACGTTATATCACGAGAAACAAAAGCAAAGTGCGTTTTAGTGCAACAAGTTATCGACGAAGAACTATTTCAGTTCGGGGACTATACAATCACATAATTACTCATGTGACATGGCTTGTCTAGACTGCGCATTAAGAATGAGCCACCGACTATCCATTTTATGACATTAATAACCCTAAACACCATCTAATACCAAGAGTGGAAGAAAAATGTACGTCGATGTTTTCCCGCCTGGCTCATATTTGCTGACTGATTTATCGCAATATCACTAATTTCGTGTACAAAAACTCAAACAATCTGTCCAATCATAGAATGCACTCCATCTCCAAGTAACCACTTTCAGACACAATTTATGTCAAATAGAAAATATCCTTGTGTTTGTCGAGGACATCTTGGTGTGTTTCCTTATTACGATCGATCTGTTTTCTTGAAAAATATACTCTTCAGCAACTGGAGTAATAAAGGATACCACCACGATGATGATGATGATGATGACGATAAGAATCATCAGCATCATCATCATGACCAAAGCACGAAAGAGATGAGTGGTTATTTTTTGTTCGAAACTCATCTGGGGGTGTATTCCTTTCACGCAGTTTTCCATGAGCTGCGCGCGCGGAGCGAGAAAGTATGAATCTAATGGCATTGAACACTGGTCAGAGCACGCACTTGATTCACCAATTCGAGCGCGATCCAGACGGAGTAGAAAAGAGGGAGATAACTCATTTCTAACACCAAATATGGACCTTCAAAGATGGAGTTTGTTCGAACGTGAAGAGTGGTACTATCTATTCGCCTACATGCGAGAGTCTAACAATCTACATCCTCATCGTCAGTCTCTAGAGGCGGGATCTCACTGAGAATCAGTAGAACATTCTGCAAATTGCTATTTTTATCAAGCTCTGCTATTTTAGAAATGCTACTCCTGGAAGAACTTGCTCTCAAAGCATGCTGCGATGACTCTGCGCGACACAGGATGGAATAGCCCCTTGCGCAACTAGCGGGGCACCCTTATTTTTGTACAAAAGAATGTTTTCAGTATATCGCACTATTATGTTTCCGATTTTACTGGCAATGTGCATTGACCGAAGAGAGGAACTAATTACCATATATAACCACTGTACAAATAAGAATTGATGGCAACCTGGCAAAAGTTACTATAACTTTATTTTCAATCAGGCGTTTTCCGATAACAAGATTAGTATGTTCATCTGTGTTGGTTCAGCCTGAAGTGAGCCACCAAAAATGCAAACGTTTAATTTTTCTATAGCATCGTAACAACTCTTCGCCAAGCTTTCGGCACTAGGCCTTCATCAGGACGCTACACATAACACAGCTCCATCATCACAGCTTAGTCTCAAAACAACACAATTACAAATGAATCAGTTAGCGTCGCAGTTCCACGTCAGGTTTATTACGCACAGTTGTGACAACATCAGAATACAAATCAGACCCCTGGCGACGTGAGGTTGAAGCGCCCTGATGAAGGCCTAGTGACGAAAGCTTGGCGAAGAGTTGTTACGATGGTATATGAACTTTTAATGTCCCTTATAGTCTGGACATTTTTTGCTGTTTAATTTTTCATTTCCTGGTTTTGATCCTATAATATTATATGTGATGTTATACACTGTTGGGAAGGCCCCCGGAGAGTCCTTTTCAACGGTGTTATTTCACCGTGTGTGTTCGACAAATTTAAAACCAATAAGTGTTACAGACATTTAAAATTACATTATGTTACGAATACCAGAAATATTTCGAGTGGAGTATAAGTCCGCTTTTCCAAGATTTCGAAATGACAGTGAATGCAGTGGTCGGTTTTGTCTGGAACAGGGCCTTGTCGCTGCTGGCAGAAATAGATTCACGCCACGTATTCTGCCAAAACTCAATGAGTGTCGCCTGAATCCGTGCGTGAACGTATGTCTCACCGTGACGAACCCGCCCGTTTCACTTTTGATGAGGTGGTTCTTATCCTGAAGGGGTCTGTGACTTTTCGTTAAAACGCATGGGTCAACAGGGGTTCACCAAAAACAACAATTGTAATGCATATATATATATGTGTCTGGCATCCTACAACAGGTATGCTGTCTTCCTAAATACTAATAGCTCGCACTTTCTGTTTCTGATTCCACATTCAGATATAGCCACTGACTAGGCCCGCGACTGCCCCTATTCTAAATATGAGCTCTGTGGACCCCTACACTACAAGGTGCCTATACTTTCGCACCAATGCGGTACCTCCTCTAACCTATAGCATGGGACATCCCCATTTCCTCACCGAGACCCACAGTCTTACACACCTTCAGACTAGAATGAACTTTTCGAGAAATCCCCCGATTTTTATTTGGAACGCCGGCATATTAATTGTCATTTTAATTGCTTCTCTTGGACTTGGCCGCTTAGATCTGTCTTAATTTAATATTCGCTTTAAAGTTCCTTTGAAAGACTCACATTTTGGTGTTCGTTGACATTCGGTGACAGACCAGATGCGTAATATGGGTGTGTGTCAAGAACATATGCGATGTACTGTTTTTACAACAATTAACTATTAACTGGCCATAATTACACAGATAACAACTTGCAGGAGAACACTGTCTCTCTTACTCCTTTAATCAGTTATTAGATAGCCATGTGGCGTTCAACGAATACGCCATAATGGGCATTAAATTTCATGCTTAATTTATTTATTTATTTATTTATTTATTTATTTGTGTTTAAGGTCACATATTTCTGCACAATGGCTAATCATGACCGCGACATTTTTACGGGTGGAGGAAGCCGGAGTACCCGGAGAGAACCACCGAGCAACGGCGAGCAACTGTCAGCTCCCCAACATACTAACTCCACACAAGCAGGGTTGGCATTGGTTGAAGACAGGTGCACCATCGACATGCAGTACGCCTTAGTACACAGCGTCACCGTACAGCCACGTGGGCAATGAGGGGTGAAGTGTCTCGCCCAAGGACACAACGCGGTTGCCGCAGGTGGGATTCGAACCGAGGACCTCTCGGCTTGCAGCCTGCACCTCTACCTACTGAGCCACCGCACCCCCTTTCATGCTTAAGTAGCAGCGCTTGGATTATTGCTGGTCTGTTTAAGTGACAAATCGGTTTTCGGGGTTCGCCAGATACCCGTCTCTTAGTTTTATGTTTAGCCCAGTGAGAAGGATTATCGAAAATATATACACTTTTAAACAAGAAAATCGCAAATTTTTGCTATCACTTTGACAGGTTTCCCCGATATCCATCCGTTGATATGCTTTGATGTTATACACTGTTGGCAAGGGCCCAGAGAACACTTTCCAATAGTGTGTCACACCTCGCTGCATTTGATCGGCAATGCCAAAACCACCAAGCTTTGCCAGCATTTGAAAACAAATCATAATTCCTAACATTTATGAATACCAAAGACAATTCGAGTACAGTTTCATTCTATTTCTAGTAATAAATGCTAAGGAAGATCGGTCACTCTATTTCTTTTGGGACAAAGATGCGCGAACGAAGCAATCGTTTGCCTAATGTATAAAGAATTTCACATGACGTACATGTTTATTTGTTTATTGAGGTTTAACAACACTTTCCACAGCTAGGGTCATTACGTGTCGGGCAGTTTTACGGGTTGAGGAAGTCAGAGCACCCGGAGGCAACTGCCACTGAGGTGCAGTCAGCAACTGTCAGACTCTCCAACATACTAACCCAGCACAAGTTGGCAGTGGTTGATGTCAAGTGCAGAAGCTTTGCCCCCACGTGGGTAATAAAAATTAAGTGTCTTGACCAAGAACACAGCGCAGATGGGACTGGTCAGGATCAAACCTTCGGCTTTTCGGTTTAAACCTTTACCCAACATGAAAAGCAGACGACACATGCAAACAAAATTCTTGAATAACTATTTTTTTAATTTTTTGTCTCAAAAACATAGGTTATGACCCCTCATTGGAACGAGCTCGACGAGCTCGTTCCAAAGAGGGGTCATAATCTATGTTCTTGAGACAAAAAATGAAAATAAATGGAAATTAATTGACGAGTTTTGAGAATACCGCTGGCCGGTTTTGGCCGTTACGTTGGGTAGAGGGTTAAAGTGAAATGTTCTAACGAATGAGACAGATGACGTACATGACCTATTCAAAACACTATAAACATATCATGTGACATATTCAATTCAATTCAATTTTTTATTTCACAGTATACAAATACAAATACAAATAAAATATTAGAAGAGAGTTACAAAATCATGAATAGTTGTGTAAATGCATACTGTGGGGAATGACATAGTCTAGTGACTGTCTTCCTGTCATCCCCAAGACAATAAAAGGTGACTAAAGTAGAATAGCATATGGCGGGTTTTAGATTTAAGTAAACTAAATACAGACAGCAGGTAGTTATTGTTTTTACTTTACATATAGCATGATTTTGGTTGGGATTAGTTATTATTTTCCCATCGTGGATCAAATTCTGCAAAGTTCCAACTCAGCTTGTTTTGGCCTGATAATTTACCTTGTTTCTGAATTTGACAGAATAAATATATTCTCCCCAATAACCAGTTCCATGTCCGTATGTCAATAGGGTGATGTATGGTCGAAAAAAACATTCATGACCGTCCGATACCGATAGGTTTAACTATCAAAAACAGTCAGGGCATCTTGGGTTGGTGCAGCTAACATTGGCATTATATGAGTTTATGAATTGGTCAATTAATGTTTTTTTAAATGACATTCGTGTGAGGGTTTTTATCGTTGTATCTAAGTCGTTCCACAATTTAGGAAAAGAGAAGTACGGAAGCGCGGCTGAGAACTGGGTACGCGGTTTGTGTGTGATTAGATTACCACACTGCCTTGTATTCATACCAGAAGGATTCGCGTATACTTGAAATGTATTATCAAAACTGACGGGGAGGTTGTTGTGGGACCAGTCATACATGAATAGAAGAGAATGTAATTTGTGGAGATCGCTAAATTTAAGAATTTTTAAACGTTTGAAAAGGGGGTCCGTATGTGAGCTGAATTTTTTGTTCGCTATAATACGCATAGCCTTTTTTTTTTGCAAATTCAGTATTTGTTTAGTTGCAGGTGTGTTTCCCCATATTTGAATCCCATATATTAAATGGCTTTGAATTAGTGTGAAGTAGAGTATACGTAAGGTCTTGGGCGGCAAAAATTGTTTTGCTCTATTAAGGATATAAATTGCCCTTGACAGTTTCGTACAGAGTGCTGTTACGTGATGGTTAAATTTAAGGTTCTCATCCAAGTTAATTCCTAGGAATTTTATGAATTTGTGTTGATGATTATTTCCTGCTATTATTAAGTTTGTATTATTTAATGTAATTTGGGTTTGTACGTTGCTATAGTTGTAATTGTCATTTTGGGGATGGAGAAGTAAAGCTTTGGTTTTATTTACGTTTAATGATAATTTGTTTGCTAAGCACCAGTCATTGATTTTTGACAGTTCAGTATTCGCCTTCTCTGTCAGCACGTTAAGGTCGTTCCCAGATGCGTAGCCTGTTGTGTCATCCGCAAATGACAGGATATTCATGTCCGTCGCTTCACAAATGTCGTTGATATACAGTACAAACATAAGAGGACCAACTACAGAACCCTGTGGTACACCCGTAATAACATTCAGTAAGTCTGATGATTCACTCATGAATTGTACATATTGGGATCTCTCGGAAAGATAATCCTGAAACCACGAATTAGCTATTCCTCTAATGCCGTAATGTTCAAGTTTTCTGATGAGTATTTCGTGGTCAATCGTATCGAATGCTTTTGAAAAATCTAAAAAAATGGGCAGTGTACAATCTTTAGTTGCTCTGTTATTCATTATGGAAACATGATTGATGAGATGCAATATTGGATGGAATGTTGAGTGTCCCTTTCTAAAGCCGAACTGATAGTTGTAAATAACGTTATTTACGTCCAGGAATTTTGTTAGTCTTTTATGCATTAACTTCTCTAGGATTTTAGAGAAAGAGGGGAGGATACTTATTGGACGATAATTGTTGAATGACTGTTTATCTCCTGATTTGAAAATTGGTATTACTTTTGCGTCTTTCATTTTGGATGGTACAGTTCCAGTTGATAATGAGGTATTGATAACATGTGTTAAAGGAAAGGCAATTTCATGTATAATGTCTTTCAATAGTTTCGGAGAAATGTTGTCCTGACCAGCAGAAGTTTTTCTGGGAAGACTTTTTACTGAGGATATGACTTCTTCGGTGGTTGTAGGTGACATGAAAAAAGAGTCGGAGACGTTGTTTTTTAGGTAGTCACAGAATCGATGTGTGGAGCCAGTCATGTTGTCAGTTACTCGAGTTCCGATGTTAATAAAGTAGTTGTTAAATTTCTCAGCAATTTGGATGGGGTCAGTGAGCTCAACATTATCTTCAATAAATGATGATGGTAGCGGCGGAGGAAGATTTGACTTGTTTATTGCCTTGCGGATAATTTCCCAGGTTTTCTTAATGTTTCCCCTGTTTTCTGAGATCACTTGATTATAATAATTTGTTTTAAGTTTACGTTTGAGTTGGTTAAATATTTGACAATAAGTTTTATATTTTGTGATATTGTCATTGGTCGGGAACCTGTACTTTTTTGCAAGTAGTTTGTGTTTATTTAAGGAGGACTGTAAGAGACCATAAGTCATCCATGGTTCTCGTTTTATATATTTTTGGGGGGTCTTTATAGTTACCAGCGGAAAGGCTTTATCAAACGCCGTGTTCAAGATTTGTAAAAAATTCTCATAAGCTTCATTGGCACGAGGCTCTTGGCATACATTGTTAAAGTCAGATTCAGATAGTAACTGTTTAAATGCGTTGATATTCCGTGTGCTGAATATTCTCTTAGGCTGGTATGTGTTATCCTTGGGGCAGGAGCTTTTGATATTTTCGATATAGAATGTGGCGAAATGATCGCTTACATCAGTAATGATTATTCCAGAGGTATTTAAATTTAGTTTATTACAGAAGATGTGGTCAATTATAGTTGCCGAATGACTTGTAACTCTCGTAGGTTTGGTTATCAAGGGCGTAAACCCATTGCTGAACAGAGTTTCTAGGTATTGATTGGTTTTCTGGTGTTGGTTAAAATTGAGTAGATCTATGTTGAAATCGCCCATCAGGTAGGCTGTTTTTCTTTCAGTGTTGATTTGATCTAGTAAGTTAGAATATTCAGTTAAGAATACGTCCAGATCGGCTTTTGGGGCAGTATTAGGGCGATAAATGATTCCTACGATTGATTTGTTTTTTCCAGTAAGTTCTACGAATAGTGATTCAAACACATGGGGAATGAAAATGCTTAAGTCGTTCCTAACTTGGACTGGTATAGAATCTTTGACAAAGACACCAACCCCACCTCTACCATCATCATCGGCAGGACGAGAACGCAGAACAAGCGGATGATAACCGTCTAGGGTGTAGGAGATATTTTCTTTCACACTGAAAGTTTCAGTGATACCAATGATGTCAAAGATATTTTTGTTTGTTTGGAGATCGCAGAGCAGATTCTGCAGTTGTTCGAAGTTAGCATTTAAGCTCCTGCAATTAATGTTAAGTAAAGCGAGAGATTTAACACATGTGTCTACTGTTGACGAAAACGTTTCTGGAGTGTAGTATTTACAATTGTTCCTATCGTCAGTTAGTGGAGTAATAGGATCATCTTCAGAAACACTGTTAATTTCAAGGTTGAATTGTGTAACAAAGTCAAAGGCTGAGTCGTTTTGAATTTCTTCAAGTGAGACTAAATTGGTCATTACAAAATCTGACACACAATGGCGGAAACAAAGGGTTTCAATAGCACAAGTGCTCTACTCTGCTGTCTGATATAGTGTGGCTTAAGGTACAGTCGGGCAGTTTAGAACAAGGGCACATACGTATGATGATGTAGGTGGCCTTGGTAGACAGGTGTTTTCTGTATGTCCGGGAGTTGAGTAGATTAGATTAGTTGTAGAAAATCAAGTTTATATAGCTAATTAATATATTTTTTCTCACTTATCGTGGATTGATTGAGAAGATGGAGGAAGGAATAAGTCTAGAAAATGAAAACGAAGAGATATAGTTTCTCATAATAGGGGGCATTACATTATGACTAAGCACGTACTGGATTTTCAGTTTGTGCTCAAACTGCATCATGGCTGCTCTGCAGCAGCCATGCCCCAGTCTGAGAACAAACGGTAACTCCAGCAGTTTGTGTAAAACACGAATAAATACGTGAGGTATTTGACCAAGGTATGGGGAACTGAATTTCCATTGTTGAGGGAGATGTGCAGAATTATGGATTGGGATGTTTAGATATACACCCGAAAACGAAGTGATATAGTTTCTCATAATTGGGAGCATTACAGTATGATTAAGCACGTTCTGGATTTTCAGTTTGTGCTCAAACTGCACCATGGCTGCTCTGCGGCAGCCATGCCCCAGTCTGAGAACAAACGGTAACTCCAACAGTTTGTGTAAAACACGTATAAAATATGTGAGGTATTTGACCAAGGTATGGGGAACTCAGTTTCCATTGTTGAGGGAGATGTGAAGACTTATGGAATGGGATGTTTAGATATACACCCGAAAACGAAGTGATATAGTTTTTTTCATATTAGGGGCATTACATTATGACTAAGCACGTATTGGATTTTCAGTTTGTGCCCAAACTGCATCATGGTTGCTCAGCAGCAGCCATGCCCCAGTCTGGGAGCAAACGGTAACTCCAGCAGTTTGTGTAAAATACGTATAAATACGTGAGGTATTTGATCAAGGTATGGGGAACTGAATTTCCATTGTTGAGGGAGATGTACAGAATTATGGATTGGGATGTTTAGATATACACCCGAAAACGAAGTAATATAGTTTCTCATAATTGGGAGCATTACAGTATGACTAAGCACGTACTGGATTTTCAGCTTGTGCTCAAACTGCATCATGGCTGCTTTGCAGCAGCCATGCCCCAGTCTGATAACAAGCCGCAACTCCAGCAGTTTGTGTAAAATACGTATAAATACGTGAGGTATTTGACCAAGGTACGGGGAACTGAATTTCCATTGTTGAGGGAGGTGTGCAGACTTATGGATTGGGATGTTTGGATATACACCCGAAAACGAAGTGATATAGTTTCTCATAATTGGGAGCATTACAGTATGACTAAGCACGTTCTGGATTTTCCGTTTGTGCTCAAACTGCACCATGGCTGCTCTGCAGCAGCCATGCTCCAGTCTGAGAACAAACGGTAACTCCAGCAGTTTGTGTAAAATACGTATAAAATACGTGAGGTATTTGACCAAAGTGTGGGGAACTGAATTTCCATTGTTGAGGGAGATGTGCAAACTTATGGATTGGGATGTTTAGGTATACACCCGAAAAAGAAGTGATGTAGTTTTTCATATTAGGGGGCATTACATTATGACTAAGCACGTATTGGATTTTCAGTTTGTGCTCAAACTGCATCATGGCTGCTCTGCAGCAGCCATGCCCCAATCTGGGAACAAACGGTAACTCCAGCAGTTTGTGTAAAATACGTATAAATACGTGAGGTATTTGATCAAGGTATGGGGAACTGAATTTCCATTGTTGAGGAAGGTGTGCAGAATTATGGACTGGGATGTTTAGATATACACCCGAGAACGAAGTGATATAGTTTCTCATAATTGGGAGCATTGCAGTATGACTAAGCACGTACTGGATTTTCAGATTGTGCTCAAACTGCATCATGGCTGCTTTGCAGCAGCCATGCCCCAGTCTGAGAACAAGCCGTAACTCCAGCAGTTTGTGTAAAATACGTATAAAATACGTGAGGTATTTGACAAAGGTATGGGGAACTGAATTTCCATTGTTAAGGGAGGTGTGCAGACTTATGGATTGGGATGTTTGGATATACACCCGAAAACGAAGTGATATAGTTTCTCATAATTGGGAGCATTACAGTATGACTAAGCACGTTCTGGATTTTCAGTTTGTGCTCAAACTGCATCATGGCTGCTCTGCAGCAGCCATGCACCAGTCTGAGAACAAACGGTAACTCCAGCAGTTTGTGTAAAATACGTATAAAATACGTGAGGTATTTGACCAAGGTATGGGGAACTGAATTTCCATTGTTGAGGGAGATGTGCAGACTTATGGATTGGGATGTTTAGATATACACCCGAAAACGAAGTGACATAGTTTTTCATATTAGGGGGCATTACATTATGACTAAGCACGTATTTGATTTTCAGTTTGTGCTCAAACTGCACCATGGCTGCTCTGCAGCAGCCATGCCCCAGTCTGGGAACAAACGGTAACTCCAGCAGTTTGTGTAAAATACGATATAAATACGTGAGGTATTTGATCAAGGTATGGGGAACTGAATTTCCATTGTTGAGGGAGATGTGCAGACTTGTTAAGATGTTTGGATATACATCCGAAAACGAAGTGATATAGTTTCTCATAAAAGGGGGCATTACATTATGACTAAGCTCGTACTGAATTTTCAGTTTGTGCTCAAACTGCATCATGGCTGCTTTGCAGCAGCCCTGCCCCAGTCTGAGAACAAGCCGTAACTCCAGCAGTTTGTGTAAAATACGTATAAAATACGTGAGGTATTTCAGCTTGCTGAGGAAGGTGTGCAGACTTATGGATTGAGATGTTTGGATATACACCCAAAAACGAAGTGATATAGTTTCTCATAATAGGGGGCATTACATTATGACTAAGCACGTACTGGATTTTCAGTTTGTGCTCAAACTGCACCATGGCTGCTCTGCAGCAGCCATGCCCCAGTCTGATAACAAACGGTAACTCCAGCAGTTTGTGTAAAATACGTATAAATACGTGAGGTATTTGACCAAGGTATGGGGAACTGAATTTCCATTGTTAATGGAGATGTGCAGACTTATGGATTGGGATGTTTGGATGTACACCCGAAAACGAAGTGATATAGTTTCACATAATAGGGGGCATTACATTATGACTAAGCACGTACTGAATTTTCAGTTTGTGCTCAAACTGCATCATGGCTGCTCTGCAGCAGCCATGCCCCAGTCTGAGAACAAACGGTAACTCCAGCAGTTTGTATAAAATACGTATAAAATACGTGAGGTATTTGACCAAGGTATGGGGAACTAAATTTCCATTGTTGAGGGAGGTGGGCAGACTTATGGATTGGGATGTTTGGTTATACACCCGAAAACGAAGTGATATACATGTAGTTTCTCATAATAGGGACATTACAGTGTGTGTTGCATTGCGTATTAAAAAGGTGTGAGGGGGGGGGGGGGGGGGGAGCTGGTGGCAATAAACCATAGGATGTGAAATAGAAAACCATAATAATATCTTTGAAACAAAAGGAAATTTTCAAAGATATAACTTAACGAGCATGAATGAAAGAAGGAGTGGACGAATCGGTGAATGAACGAATGTGGGAAAGAATAAATGGATGTCAACAAACCAACATTCTTCATTGATTCCCATTCAAATGCTGGTAGTGGAAAACGTAATGTGGGCAACATGTAACTCACCCAAACTATTATTTGGGTGAAAGAGTTTTACCTACAATGAGTCGAGGAATATTCCATTGTTGAGGGAGATGTGCAGAATTATGGATTGGGATGTTTAGATGTACTTTCTCGTATTAGGGGGCATTACATTATGACTAAGCACGTACTGGATTTTCAGTTTGTGCTCAAACTGCTTCATGGCTGCATCATGGCTGCTCTGCAACAGCCATGCTCCAGTCTGAGAACAAACGGTAACTCCAGCAGTTTGTGTAAAATACGTATAAAATACGTGAGGTATTTGACCAAGGTATGGGGAACTGAATATATCGTTTGAAACCCGTGGAACTCAATTTTGTCGTTTCTAATAGAGAACATAAACGGTACCATAAATATCACTCCGCGTGGGTATCCCGCGATATGCAGCAATGCGTCTTTACAGTGGCGAACAAGTGGCGAACAAATTCTGTTTTATTGGGACGGTGTAACCAACGCCTCGGGGGAGAGTCCTCTGAAATGTGCATGAGTATGAAAGATTAACGACACTTTACTTTATACTTGTGACGTGTTCGTAATAGAGACATATATATACAGAACGTGACCTTAAACATCACGCAGGCAATTAAACATACACGGGTTTTATTTTTAAGAATATTTCCCCTTTAACATACTGAAATATCAAAATAAATGGAGGAAAAAAATGTGTTTGTCTTAGAGCCGTCATTGCATACTTTATTGGGAGCGCGGTGTCTCGGTGGTTAGAGCAGTGGACTTTGAACAAAAAGGTCAACGGTTCAATGCTAAGCAGCGGTAACTGCGTAATGTCTTCTAGCATGACACTTACTCCTTGTTATCCCCATGTGGTACGGTGGTACGGTGGTACGGTGGCATTGAGTACTAAGGCGTACTGCACATCGATGGTGCATTTGCCTTCAACCGCAGCTAACAATGGTTCTCTCCAGCTTTATCCACCCGTAAATCTGATCTACACGATGTAACCTTGGCTGTTGAAAGTATCGTTAAACTCCATTAACCCTTTACCTAACATGAAAAGCAGACGACACTTGCAAATAAAATTCTTGAATAGCTATTTTTCATTTTTTGCCTTAATAACATACGTTATGAACCCTCCTTGGAACGAGCTCGACGAGCTCGTTCCAACGAGGGGTCATAACCTATGTTTTTGAGACAAAAATAAAAAAAGAAAGAAAATTAATTGGCGATTTTTGAGAATAGCGCTGGCCGGTTTTGATCGTTACGTTGGGTAAAAGGTTAAACAAACAAACAAACAAACAAACAAACAAACAAACATAGTTTACATTATGCATTCTTTCATTTAAATTACTCGCCTTCCTTTTACAATACATACACAGAAATAATTCACACATTACACTTCAAAAAACACATAAAGGTCGTCTTTAAGAAAATATAAGGCTAAAAATATGAGAAAATGTACACAGAGCTGTTGGCGTCACCTGATATATTTCAGTGACGGAGATTTTGTGTTCTTCACTGGTTGAGTGCTGGAAGCCCATATTTGGCCTTTACTTTGAAGCGTATGTTCGGCAACTTGTCTTTGTATATGTGTTTCATATTATCGACCGTGGAAGTGGAATTACACTCTCCATTAAATTGTAACACGACAAAGACATGTGAACATATTCCGACCACCAAGAACATGTATAGCACTCTACCAATTAATCATTATGGCATCGTACACAAACCCTTAAAAGCAAGATTGTGAAACCAACAGAAAAGTTCATAAACGAAATTTTCCCTCAACTCTGCTGTGATTAATGATCAAATTATAGGGCTTCTCAGAACACATCATACAAGAAACTTGTGTCACCATTTAAGTTCAAATCAAGATTGAGCTTGAAACTCTTTTGAAGATAAATATGAAAGAAAATATTTTGAACCCTCATTTCCATGAAATTCTGTTCAATAAACAATCTGATTCCTATCAAGTTATTTCATCTTCGTAATATTTTAAAATCATAAAAAACACAAAATTCCTGCAGAGTGTTTGACTTGTCATTCTCTGTCACCATTGTCAAGTTTTCATAATCTGTATCAGTCGTTTTTCCCGCGTTGTGTCCTTGGGCAAGGCACGTCACCCCGATTGCCTACATGAGGGCACGATGACACTGTGCACTAAAGCGTACTGCACGTCGATTGTGCACATGTCTTCAACCAATCTAACCCTGCCTGCGCCGGGGCGCAGAATTCAGAGTTACTATGTTGGAGAGCCGACAACGGCTCGTCGTTGCTCAGTGGTTCTCTCCGGGTACTCCGGTTCCTCCACCCGTAAAACTGTCACCAACATGATATGATCCTGGCTGTTAATGTGTCGTTAAACCCTACAAAAAAATTAGTCGTTTTATTCTCTTGCATATAATAAAAAATGTAAACTATCGTCTCACTTTGTCCAACAAATCTCTGTACAGATGGATTGTTGGAATGTTGGAAAAAAAACCCGCAACTCACCCCCACCCACACACCCACGCACACCTAAGATGGCATCAAATCAATCAAAACGGTACCTCGTCCCAATCCATGATATTTGATGACGTTCCTGTGGTGACTGTGATCCTGAAATGACGTGACAGTACTTGGTGTAATGTAGCACAATCGAGAGACATACATTAAGTAATAATGCGTAAATTGCTGTATGTGTTTTTTTATTCATTAATATGAAATGTGCAAGATATGCTGATCTCTATCCAACTGGATTGCGGGAATGTCAGCGAAAAAAAAAACGTCGCAACCCAATATGTCCCCATGATGGCTTCAAGTCAATCAGTGTGATAACATTTCACTATCGATGACGTTTGATGACGTGAAAGTTGTTACGCTGTCATTGAAGTCACAGCGTAACAGCTTTCACTTCACCAAAAATCACAGTGTTTACCTAGCACGAAACCTAGTAAGACTATTTAAACCTTCCAATCTCAGTATTGTGTTTTGTAAATAATAATTAAATATGTTATAAATATTCAGTTTGTATTGCTGCGAAAAGTGTCCACATTATTAACATATTCATTTGGCGCATGCATTAAGGTGTATTGATCAAGAAGCGATCGGCGATTGCGGGGCGACTTGAGAATCATCGAGAATGTGTTTTTTCTGTTGCGCCTTGGTTATAGCTACAGTTGCACCCCCTCGATGGCTGCTAGTGAGAAACTGTATTCGACAAATAAGCATTCCAACAATCCAGTAGCCCAAACCAAATATTTTTTTTGGCTTCTTGAAAGTTATAATTATAGAAGTAAGGTTCTCATATAATTCACGCTTGTAAAAATTTGAGATGTGGAACAAAATTTGTGATTATGCAAAGTTTTTACGCTGTTAATAATGACACATAAAACAAAATTTGTCATAATATGACTGCTGCATACAGTCATAGAAAACATTCAGCGCTCAATCAATTAGGAATGGAGTAAATAGTCACTTAACCCTACCAAATTCTGAAAACGAGAGTTTTTTTGGACTGCACCTATCTTTATGCAAACAGAACGAGCATAGGGTTAAACTTTACAACCAAACTTACAACAGCAAATATGCTTATTATCAACAAGTGGGTTTCCGAGATGGTGTTTTGAAGTCCCGACCTCGCCTCTGCGTCATATATCGACTCGTCCTAACGGACTCGTCGATACATGACCCAGAGACAAGGTCCCGACTTCAATACACCATCTCGAAAATCCACATGGTGGTAATAACCTATGTTTAACCCTTTACCTAACGAATCGGCCGCATCCGCCCGCGTAAATCCAGCAGTTGAAAAAATACTTTTTTTTCAAAAAAATTCAACGAAACCATATCATGTGACCAATCGTTGGAACGAGCTCGTCGAGCTCGTTCCAACGAGGGGTCACATGATATGGTTTTGATGAAATTGTTTGCAAAATTTGAAAAAATGATATTTAAAATAATAAATTTTGATATCGTCTGCGTTGGGTTAATGGGTTAAAAGTATCTAATTCCGGAAATGGAACAGATTTCCTCGTAGCTTGTATTCTACATGTATGACGGCGTACAACGGTCTGTTGATTGTATGTTCAACCCACTGAACAACACATCAAATTCGGAATAGAATTCGTCCGAAATATGGGATCCAAAAGACGACATGAAAATGACATAACCTGTGGAAGATATGGAACAAGAACGAGAGGGGTGGGATGCACTACCACTCCTCCTAAATTCTTCCATTTACTGTGTTTTTCTAAATGTAAATAGGTTTCCATAGAGCAGCAAGTTTAGAAAAATTGAAACAAGACTTAATGCACTTAAATCTTTCCTGTTCAGAATGGAATCTAAGAATGTCAATTCACTTAAATAAGTCCTGAATTTGCTGTTAGCTTGGTGTAAGATCACAAATGCAAAGTCACTTCTCTTCCGTAAACCATAGTATATTTGTGTTTATGGAAATGACAATTCAATTATTTTACCAAAGATCAAACGTCTCATTGCGCCCTTCTACTTTGATCAATACACCTTCTCTTCGTGCTTTGAGTGCGTTCTTGTCTAATTACTGTCGCGTGGGTATCAAGACATTTGAATATTGCGATTCAGGTTCATTTTGACTGCCATATCCGAAAATGTCTTACATTTCCATATGCCATTTGTTCTCAAGTGGAGTTTTAAATCTAGATAAATTCTCTATGATTTCAGACGGGAAGGACAATTTACCGCGGACACCGGCAAGGTAAAAAAAATGCCTATTAAAAATATACTCGCCCAAAAAAGAAAGTGTGCATTGCAGAAATTGATCAAACTCCAAAAAAATAATTTCGTAGGTGTAAAGAGTGTTAACCTGTTCATGAATAAGTTTTCGTGAACACAATAACAGCTTTCCCCGTTAAAATTGCATTAACGTTAAATGACGTGCTGCACGTTTGTGAAAAGGCATGTTTTGCAAGTGGAGAGTCTGAAAATTCATGCAGCAGTGTGAATCCTTGGGTATTCAAATACTAAAGTAAGGCCTTCCTATCGTTCACATTCAAACTTGCGCTGCTGTTAAAACGACTCCACATTATCATGCCAAGGTTGACAATGAATCAACGTCTCCTTGCCCTGGGTATGATTAGAGCTGGCAGAACACACAGAGAGGTTGCCCAGCATTTGAACTGCCACCGTAACACTGTAGACAGGCTAGTCCATCGACATGTACAACATGATGACATTCGAGACCGACCCCGCTCCGGGAGACCCCGAGTTACCACCCCTGCACAAGATCGGTATATCCGTGTCGTCCATTTCCGGAACCAGCAACAAACGGCAACGACGACAGCCAGGAACATCCCTAACCTGAGACGGATACATCCTCAAACAGTTATCAACCGGCTGAGAGAATATGGCTTACGTCCTCGAAGACCTGCAATTCGTCCGATTTTGACGTTACGTCATCGTCGTGCTCAACTGCAGTGGTGTAGAGTAGGGTTAGGGTTAGCCTAACCTAACCCTAACCCTACCCTACCCTAACCTAACCCTAACCTAACCCTACCCTAACCTAACCCTACCCTAACCCTAACCCTACCTAACCTAACCCTACCTAACCCTACCCTAACCCTACCCTAACCCACTTTCATGCTAACTTGTTCGCTTCCATGAGGCGTAGATGCACAGCAGTAGTCGATGCAGACGGAGGTCATACCAGATATTGAGTGTGTGACTTTTGAGTTTGACCCTTAGTGTCTTTGACTCTCCATGGCACCAATAGTATTCGTCGTAGCGTAATGAAATTTCTCGTGTTGATCACCAATTGATTCATCTGTGATTGAATAAAATTTCCATAAATGAAAATGATATATATCATTTTTTAGTGTTATTTTTTAGCATGCACACTTTCTTTTTTGGGAGAGTATATATGAGTTTATCCGCAAAGGCATTTTAACATGTTTTTTTCAGAATAAAAACATCAAACATGGAAAAATGATGTGATTTTCCAATGCACCGTAAACCAGTAGTGAGAATTAGGAGAGTTTTCAAGTGGCCCGTGGAGCTCCGCACTCTAGGTACATGCTCTACATTTTCAGGAGGGGAGGGCTAGGTGAAAATGTATAACCACATTTAGTGAAAAACAGCTCAAGGGTGCGAAAGCACCTGCTGGCAGGGGGTGGGGCAGGGATTTTTAAAAAAAATGACACTCGACTGTGGGTATGAGTTAAGACAAGTGGTTTACAAGGAATCATAAATCGTAATTGAAATTCAATGGTGTTGACATTATACATCGCCCATTGAGAGGAACAAGGTGTCGTCTGCAATGCTAACGCATTGCAGACGACACCTTGTTCCACTCATGGGACGATATATATATATAGATATATATATATCAGGCTCTATAACTCATCACGCCGATTTTATAGCTTCTATTTTGGTGATTATTATTGGCAAGCCTCCGTTGTGATACCTACCCCCCCCCCCCCCCCCCCCCCCCCCACACACACACTTTCTTATTGGTATTGGCAGACGTAAAATACGTTAGAAACGAATACCTGAGAGTTTCTCAGTTCCAGTTCTAGGAAAGTAAAGTCGTTTCCACTACTGTACTTTTGGAGACAACGGACACGCACCGCCCCCTTTGTCTCAGGGTAAGGGGAAAGCCGCTGCATTACTCCTGGAACTGCTTAACCCTTTATCTAACCTGAAAAGCAGACGACACTTGCAAACAAAATTCTTGAATAACTAATTTTTTTCATTTTTTGTCTCGAAAACATAGGTTATGACCCCTCGTTGGAACGAGCTCGACGAGCTCGTTCCAACGAGGGGTCACAACCTATGTTTTCGAGACAAAAAATGAAAAAATAATTAAAATTAATTGGCGATTTTTGAGAATAGCGGTTTTGCCGTTACGTTTGGTAAAGGGTTAAAACAATCTATACAGTGATAACGATATGTACACTAAACATGAAGATAAAAAGTACTGGGAATCAGATAACGGCTTGCCTATCACAGTAAATTCTACAGTAACCGTCGTTATTGCCCGAAGCACTGTCAAACGAAAATGTTAATAGACGAATGTCATATCAAACGGAGCAATAATTTTCAGAAGGAAATAAATTTAATTATTTAATTCCTGGGATTTTTTTTTTTTTTTTTGGAAAAATGACGTCGTTTATGTCTAAAGATGTTTAGTTTTAAGAAAGTGACAGGAAGACAGCCAATATGGCTATGTCACTCCCTACGGTACACTTGTTTATTCATTTTTCACTGGATAATGGCTTGTAATATTGTTCTCTACTGTTTTATGTATTTTTTACTGTCTACTGCTTTCTGTATGTATTGTACTATTATTCGTATACTGTAGAACAAAGTCATCATCATCAATAATTGGTCTACTCTACGTGATCTCTAAACAGTTTCTAGTGAAAAGCCGATAGGTTGAGCAAAACTAGAGGTCACTGCAACAATACGTCTTTGTTACAGTTGCATATTAGCAGTTTACCGGCTGTTGTTTGCCAGTCTTTTTACGGTATTTTTACGTAACGTCTAGTTTAAACAATATTATATTCAATGTATATGTTATACGTTACCGAACTGAAAAAATCTCCGAACGTCAGTGGCGTTGCGGGAAGCTCGTTTGAGACAGACAGGATATGGATTTGGAATGAGACAGAACACAACGAGAGTGGGGCACGGGGAACAGAAATCAACGACCCCACTCGACTGGGTTGTTTTCAAGTGTTTCACGAGTACCGAATCCACATATTCTACCTGAGTTGTGCTCTGTATTTATAGCATGATTAAGCTTGAATTAAGTGAATGATTCGTAGATTTCTAACTGATTGAGCAGACGACTGATAACTGAAAAGCAGACGACACTTGCAAAAAAAATTCTTGAATAACTAATGTTTTTCATTTTTTGTCTCAAAAACATAGGTTATGACCACTCGTTGGAACGAGCTCGACGAGCTCGTTCCAACGAGGGGTCATAACCTATGTTTTGGAGACAAAAAATGAAAAAATAATTAAAATTAATTGGCGATTTTTGAGAATAGCGCTGGCCGGTTTTGGCCGTTACGTTAGGTAAAGGGTTAAAAAAATCTTTCAAAAAGTGAGGGTACCAGAACAAAAGTGAACGTTTTCCTTGCTCATACATGTATTTGTTTCACATTCATTCAAACGTAACTAACATTTTGTTTACAAAAAAATATTTTATTACAAATTATTGGAGAGTGCCTGTGGGGGGTGGGGGTGGGTGCTGTTTCTTCTTTTGTTTTCGGTGACAAGCAAGTCCATGCAAAATCGAGAAGACAAACAAACCCCAACCCATTGTTTTCTTTGCAAGGACTCCGAAAAAACAAAGGAAATCTTTGCTGGAAACCCAAACACTTGAGTTCTTTCAAACAAGGTATAAATCGTCCAATTCCAAGTTGCAATACGAGAAGAACATAAACTTGAAATTTGGGAAATTTGACATCAGTGCGATTGCAGTTAAACAATGGTTCACGAAGGGAGTTTAATTTCTGGATGTCTTTGTTCGACAGCAAGTCATCACAACTAAGTCAAAATTACAAACTTAGCAGGAAAATCGTTAATAATGGGATCACGCGAAACAAACACATCGCACCCAATGTTTAACAAGGTTATATCACGAGAAACAAAAGCAAAGTGCGTTTTAGTGCAACAAGTTATCGACGAAGAACTATTTCAATTCGAGGACTATACAATCACATAATTACTCATGTGACATGGCTTGTCTAGACTGCGCATTAAGAATGAGCCGCCGACTATCCATTTTATGACATTAATAACCCCAAACACCATCTAATACCAAGAGTGGAAGAAAAATGTACGTCGATGTTTTCCCGCCTGGTTCATATTTGCTGACTGATTTATCGCAATATCACTAATTTGCGTGTTCAAAACCTCAAACAAGCTGTCCAATCACAGAATGCACTCCATCTCCAAGTAACCACTTTCAGACACATTTTATGGCAAATATACTTGTGTTTGTCCAGGAGATCTTGGTGTATTCCCTTATTATGTTCGATCTTTTTTCTTGTTAATGTACTCATCAGTAACTAGAACAATAAAGGATACCACCGCGATGATGATGATGATGATGATGATGATGATGATGTCATCACATCATCATCATCATCATCATCATGACCAAACACGCAAGAGATGGGTGGTTATTTTTTGTACGAAACTTTTCTTCTTCTTCTGCTGCTGCTGCTGATGATGATGATGGAGGTGTATTCCATTCACGCAGTTTCCCATGATCTGCGAGCGCGGAGCTAGAAAATATGAATCGAATGGACATGGAACCTTGCCTAGAGCGCGCACTCTCTTCACCAATTCGGCCGGGGGGGGGGGGGGGAGGGGGGGTGCAGACGGAGTAGAAAAAGGGAGATAACTAATTTCTAACACCCAAAATGGATCCACATCGGAAGAGTTTGTTCGAATATGAAGAATGGCACAATATATTAACCGATATGCGAGAGTCCAACAATTTATATCCTTATCGTCAGACTCTAGATGCGGGATATCACTGAGAACCTGTAGAACGTTCTCAACCTCTGCTATTTTGAAAATGCTGCTTCCGGAAGAACTTAGTCCCAAAGCATGCTCTGATCACTCTACTCGACGCAGGATAGAATAGCCCCCAGCGTAACCAGCGATGCATCCTTGTTTTCGAACAGAAGAAAGTTTTCAGCCTATCGCACTCTTATTTTTCCGCTTTTATTGGCAACGTGCATTGACTGAATAACACTACACAATTACCATATGCCACCACTACAAATAAGAATTGAAGGTGATCTGGCAAACGTTACTCTAACTTTTTTGTTCAGGCAGCCATTTTCAGATAATAAGACTAGTATGTTCAGCTACGTCCGTACAATCTGGGGATGGGCCACCAAGAATGTAAACTAGGGCTGCACGGTAACATTTTCAAAAATAATATTTTTTAAACTGCTCAATTTGTATCATTACTTGAGCGAATGCTGTCGATTCGTCAGATAAAGGGATATTATTCATTCGGGACTATACTTAAAGAATCGAGACATCTTGAAAATCAAATTGTGGGTAAATAAATAATGACGATATACCGATACTTTTGAAATTACACCACTATTCAATCTACACACTAAAAACGAAAGTGTTAAAACTGACACTTTCAAGGTGTTAAACCCATTCTAACTATTAGGGTTTGATTTTAACACTCAAAGTGCAATGCTTTAAGCACTAAGACATTACAATCGTCAGACATCTGAAACTTGATGTGTCTAGCTTCCCATGTGTCTAGCATTGGTGTTTCTTCCAGAATCGTCCATAATTTGCTTTGCGCTTGGTGGGTACATAATTAAAAGGACACAACGCAGTTGACGTGGATCAGGCTCGAGAGTTCGAGCCTGATACGTGTCATCTGCGTTGTTTCCTTTTAAGTGTCGCGACATTACACTTGTCAAGTGGTATTATTGTCAACACCTGTCAAGTTCTGGGATATCTACACTTGAACAAAGTGCTAGTTCAGCACTTAGTAAGTGTTAAATACAGCACTTCAAGTGCAGTTTTTAACACTTTAGTTTTTAGCGTGTATACTGATTTGAATATCGGTATGTATCGGTTTATCGATATACCGTGCAGCCCGAATGCAAACGTTTAATTTTTCATTTCCTGGTTTTGATGATATAATGTGATGTTATACACTGTTGGGAAGGGCCCGGAGAGCCCTTTGCAACAGTGTGTCACCTCACAGCATGTGTTCGGCAAAATAAGTCCGCTTTTTCGAGGTTTCGAAATGAATGAGAATTGAGTGATTGATTTCCCCGATATCCATCCCTTGATGTGCTTTGATGTTATACATTAATGGAAAGGGCTCCGAGAGCCCTTTCTAACAGTGTGTCACATCCCGCAGCACTTGATCGGCAATGTCAAAATACCAAACTTTACCAGCATTTGAAAACAAATCATGATTCTAAATATTTACGAATACCAAAGAAAAATTCGAGTACAGTTTCATTCTATTTCTGGTAATAAATGCTGAGGAAGATCGGTAACTCTTTTTTCTTCTGGGACAAAGATGCGCGAACGAAACAATCGTTTGCCTAATGTATAAAGGATTTCACATGACGTACATGTTTATTTGTTCATTGGGGTTTAACAACACTTTCGTCAGCTAGGGTCCTTTAGTGTCGGGTAGTTTTACGGGTGGAGGAATTCGAAGTACACAGAGAGAACCGCCACCGAGCAGTAGAGAGCAATTGTCAGACTCTCTTACCTACTCACCCAGTACAAGCAGGGTTAGCAGCGGTTGATGTTAAGTGCAGCAATGGCGTTTAGTGTGCCTTACTACACAGCTCCACCGTGCCCCCATATGGATAATCAAGATTACGTGTATTGCCCATGGACACAGCGCAGATGGAACTGGTCGGGATCGAATCGTGGGCCTTTCGGTTCAACTCTTTTGGCGCGGAATAATCTGAGAAACAGAATTCTTAGCGCCTAATATTCATCAGGAATTTTACAAAAAGTACAGGTTGTTAGACTAAAGCGTGATTATTTTAAAAGATATTCTAATGATCTCATTGACAGTTTTTCAAATGATTTCCTGTATATATTTAAATGGCACCTTTATACTTTCAAGTGACGATATCGTTGTTCATGGATAGGACATAAATGGTGCATGAAACATAGGAATACGTATGTTTGTTCAACCCTTTACTCAACAAATCGGCCGCATCCGCCCGCGTAATATGCAAATTCAGAAGTTGAAAAAATATTTTTTTTCGAAAACTTTCAACAAAACCATATCATGTGACCCCTCGTTGGAACGAGCTCGTTCCAACGAGGAGTCACATGATATGGTGTTGTTGAAATTTTTTGAAAAATTTGAAAAAGTGATATTTAAAATAATAAATTTTGATATCGTCTGCGTTGGGTAAAGGGATAAAGGCCAATGTCATAACCACTGAGCCACCATGCTCCCTGACTTCGTAAAAAGTGGTTCGTATGTTTTTACCTTGTTACAATATATTGGAGCACTTGGAAATGGACACACACAGTTGGCTAAAATGACTACTGCTGTACCTTTCCGCGGTCTGTCGTCTGTCGACTTTAGTCGCCTGTCGCGCCTAAAGGGTTAAAGTGAAATGTTCTAACCAATGAGACACATGACGTACATGCACTATGTAGAACACTATAAACATATCACGTGACACGGTTTAAAACCTGTGAAACACAAGTTTGCCGTTTCTAATAGAGAACATGAATGGTACCATAAATATCACTCCGCGTTGGTATCCCGGGAAGTGGAGGAATACTTCTTCACAATGGCAGACAAGTTCTGTTTTATTGAGACGGGGTAACCAACGCCTTGGGGAGGGTCCTCTGAAATGAGTATGAACGATTAACCAAACTTTACTTTATACTTATGACGTGTTCATGATATGGCCATAGATACTGAAAGTGCCATTAAACACCAAGAAAACTATTAAACATAACTCGTTGTGTTTTGAGAACGTTTCCTCTTTAACATACTAAAATATAAAAATAAATCGAGGATAAAATTTCATTTGTCTTAGAACTGTCATTGAGTGGTTAACCCTGAGCGCGGTGGCTCAGTGGTTAGAGCAGTGGAACCAAAAGGTCGGCGATTCCATGCTGAACAGCGGTAACTCCGTCATGTCCTTGGACATGACACTTACTCCATAGTATCCCATTTTGACACGTCAGTGGTGCCTTCAACCGCTGTTAACTCCGCTTGTGCTGAGTTAATAAGTTTGGAAACTGACAGTTTCTCGCCGCTGCTCGATGGTTCTTTCGGACTACAGCCACCCGTAAAACTGGCCGATATGGTGTAACCCTGGCTGTTGAAAGTCTCGTTAAATCCCATTAAACAATCAAGCAAACAAACATAGTTTACTTATGTTTTTTATATTTAAATCACTTGCCTTCCTTTTACAATACACAGACAGAAATAATTCGCATATTACAGGTAAAAAACCACATAAAACGCATAAGGCCGTCTTAAAGAAAATATTATGCTAACAAAATGAGAAAATCTATAATAATTTACATATTGCAGGTAAAAAAAAAACATTTATCTCATAAATGACCGTTTATTTGAACAATAAAGGCCTTGGATAATTTTTTTCTTTATTCACCTAGTAGCAGGGGGGGGGGGGGGGGGGGTCACAAAATTTTTTTCCGGACGTCAGGCGGAGGTGGGTAGGTGTGTCTGGTAGCCGAAAAGCAATTTTTTTCCACCCTCCAAAATTTTTTTCCTGTCTGCATTTAGCCTGATTTCGCTTGAAGTAACGTCATCCAGACTCATCAGGGGGAGCGTTGGCTCAGTTGGTAGAGGTACAGGCTGCAAGCCGAGAGGTCCTCGGTTCGAATCCCACCTGCGGCAACCGCGTTGTGCCCTTGGGCAAGACACTTCACCCCGATTGCCTACATGGGGGCACGATGACGCTGTGTACTGAGGCGTACTGCACGTCGATGGTGCGCATGTCTTCAACCAATCTAACCCTGCCTGTGCTGCGGTGCAGAGTTCAGAGTTACGATGTTGGAGAGCTGACAGCTGCTCGTCGTTGCTCGGTGGTTCTCTCCGGGTACTCCGGCTTCCTCCACCCGTAAAACTGTCACGGTCACGATTAGCCATTGTGCATAAGTATGTGACCTTAAACACCAATAAATAATAATAATAATATATCCAGACTCATCAGTAATCCTTATTAAGCAGTTTCGCAATATCCAAGGCCTTCTAGAGGTAGGCAGGAGATGGGTACAGGTCTGGGAATTGTATTATTTGTGGTCAAATAGCAATAGAATGTTGACATATCACCAAGAGTATGATCCTGTCAATATGTCTTGTGGTTTTAGGTAATAAGTTAAAGCTGTTAAACTGAGTTAAAATGAATTAGGATTGTATCTAGCTGTGTATCTGATTAAAAATTAACAGACCACACCAGTTGAGCTCACTGGATCTTTAACCCTTTGCACTCTGATGACAAAATAGTCTGTATGCAACACTATATGCAGTTTCAATTTGGAGTTCAGTTTTTTGTTGTCGAAAATTGTCAAAAATTCAACAATTTATATTTTGTTTAACGGAGCCCATTCAGGGAGCCCTGTTAAACAAAGTATACATTGCTCAGCATCGCTGCATATCTGACACCTCAAGGGGATACCTGGCATATCAAATGATAATTCGCGAAATGTGCAAATGACCAAATACAGTTCTTCATTTAATAAAATATAATCGCTTCAGATCTCTTTTAAAATAAAATATATATTAACTATTTCAATAACTTTAACAAATACTTGACACAAAAACGAAAAATGTTAGACAACCTGTGTCCGCTCACAAAAGTCTTTTGGGCAAGTAATTGCAAGGAAGCTTATAATTGGTATGTGTGCTACAAGAGATATGACCATATTGCTATCTGAGTTCCATATTATCCAAAGCAACATGCTAAAAGCATGTCGCTTAGGACAATATGGAACTTAGGTAGTGACAGGTTTGGTTCTGTATTGTTGTCACTGACCAATTCATATATGTAAGTTTCATTAAAAGAAAGAAAATGCCAATGGTGGCCGATCCACAAAAACGAAAAGAGAGAACCTGTCTCCGCTCACAAAAGTCTCTCGGACAGGGAAGTTTATTGATATTCGGCAATGTGGACATAATTTCAACTGTGTCTTCACTGTGCATGAAATAGCCCCCGAATCACTCATTTTGATCTATTGCGTCAGTCCTGGTTTGTCCTGAAAATATTAAAAGCTGTATTCTTAACATCCGATACCTAGTGCTTTGCCGGGGAAGAGAAGCTACCACACACTCACCTAATCACTCCTCTAAATATGAATTGAACAGATCTATTCGACTCCTCTAAACTTCCATAACCAAGAGTTTTACCTGTTGTTTCTAGCTGTGTCTGGCTGTTTTATAAATATATTGGACAGTATTGGGTAGAAAAAGCATACTTGCTGATACTTGTTCATAAAACCCAGCTTGTGACAATGTATTGGATAGTGCCAATAGGCAGTCTCCAATAAATTGTCACAAACCAGCTGTGCAAACAATTTTTTTTTAAAAAAGACCCATTTTAGAAGAGATATCAACCCTCTCAATCCATGATTAGAGGAGCTATTTGGCTCCTCTACATAATATTGCTGAAAAGTCTGAACACCTACAACTTTCCACTCTGTTATGGACGGATAAAAAGTTAAGAATGGTCATTGGAATTATACAAATCAAGTTGTAACATTACTCACTTTGGAAACCACCACTGTAGCACTTCACAAGCCGATTACTCCAATTTCAGGAGGGGGGGGGGGGGGGGGGAGGGGGTCCTCCATTTGAAAACGGAAGAAATTTTTTTTCCTGTCAAAAATGGGTGGGTGAGTATCTGCTGAGCTGAAAGTTGTTTTTGCGCCTGACTTCCAAAATTTTTTTCCTGACCCCCCCCCCCCCCCCCCCTGCTAGTAGGGTGATAAATTTTCCTCATAGGTTTAACACTGAAAGAATTTATTCCCCTAGTAGCGACGGACTTGTTGACCTGTGGCCTCTACCACATTTGTCTAGCATAATTAATAGTTCGATTGTTGATTTCTGTAAATCTTTTTGAAAGTATTACACAACGCCAGTAGAAAACACCACCCACTGCTCATATAATAAAGTATTTTTGCAAGTTTAGCTCAAGTTTGTAGGGGAATTATTTTTAGACAGAGATGTATTACTGCGCCTTGTTTATTTTTTCCAATTTTGCTGGTCGATCGAATTGGACCAATGTGCTCCTCATTTCTCGCTGGGTTTTTAGAGAATTATAGCAAGATTTTGCCGCGACTGCCCTGTAGAAGATTTATGGGATAAACAAAATAAACGTATAGTGTTTTCAAGTAAATTTTTTTATTCTACTCGTAGAATTAAGAATGAAACCGACTCGCTGGAGGATCGTCGGTTTCAATCTTAATCCTACGAGTAGAATAAATTTTTTACTTGAAAACACTATACGTTTATTCTATATATAAAACACATAAGGCCGTCTTGAAGAAAGTATTAGGCTAACAATATTAGAAAATGATGACATCTGATATTTTGCTAGCGTTTAGTCACAGAGATGTTGTGTTTTCGACTGGTTGAGGGCTGGAAACCCATATTTGGGCTTTATTTTGAAGTGCACGTATACATAAATGTATAATACATGAACTGAAGTAGATTCAGCAGTAAACTTGGAGCTGATTCAACGCAGTCGCCAAACATTTTGAAACAAAGCGAATATAAATACCTGGTATATTGGTTCTATACAGAACCAAAACTGGTTCGATATGCCAACTGTTCATATCTCCTTTGCTTAATAATGATTTGAGACAACCTCGTATAAGCTCTAAACTTACGGCTGAAACCTCCTCAATTTATGTTTAATTCTGTTAATATTTAATGTTAATCTTTATAAATTTATTTGATTTGAAATAAATACTGTTCAAACAGAACTGGTTCCAGAGACAAAATTAGAACCAGTTTTGGTTCTAAAGAGAACCTATATTTTTTGCAGTGTACGGCAACTAAAAGCTTCAGATTTTGTGTATGAGTTTCATATTATCGGCCGTGGAAGTGGAATTACTTTAGTCGGTACAGTTAAAACTAGAAGTCCTGTCATGAGATGTACACAAATAGCACGTTGATGTGCGCATTAATGTACGCGTTATGGCCCAAGTAAAGCTATCAAATTCTGTACATATGACCTGTGCACAAGCAATGTTTCAGCCAATGGACCTCCGGGTAACCCGGAGGTCCATTGGCAGAAACATTGCATGTGTTTGCTATGAGTAACCAAGAGAACCTGCCGTGCTTTGGATGCCATTCGATATGGCAAATGCGCGCAATTCCAACGCGCAATTGAGCCTAGATAAGCGCACTATTTGTGACAGGACTTCTAGTTTTAACTGTATGCATTGACCAGTTACAATTTATGGTAGAGTGCTTTTAGGCGCTCTACCATACATTATAACACGACAAAGACATGTGAACATAACCCTACTACCAAAAATATATATAGAACTCTATCAATTAATCATTATGGCATCGTACGGAAACCCTAAAAAGCAAGGATGCGAAACCAACAGAAATGTTCATAAACGATTGCTGTGAATAATGATCAAATTATAGGGCTTCTCAGAACACATCATACAAGAAACTCCTGTCACCATTTAAGTTTGAATCAAGAGTGAGTTTGACACTCTTTTGATAATAAACATGAAAGAAATTATTTCGAACTCTTGTTTCCATGAAGATCTGTTCAATAAATAATCTGACTCCTCTCGAGTTATTTCATCTTCCTAATACTTTAAAATCCGAAAAATACAAATGTCTACAGAGCGCTTTGACTTGTCATTCTCTGCTACCATTGTCAAGTTTGCATAATCTGTATTAGTCGTTTTATTGTCTTGCATATAGACAAAAATGTAAACAATCGTCTCACTTCGTCCAAATCACAAATCTCTGTACAGTTGGATTTTTGGAACATGGGCAAAAAACCTCAAACTCAATCTCTCCCCCACCTCCACCAAAGATGGCGTCAACTCAATCAAGGCTGGAACTCACCCCAATCCATGACGTTTGATGACGTGAAGCTATTTCGCCTTCGCTGTGACTGTGATCCTGAAATGACATGACAGTACTAGGATTAATGGAGAACAGCCGAGAGGCGGACATTAAATAATAACGTGTAAAATGTCGTATGTGTTTTATAATTCATTAATATGAACTGTGCAAGATGTGCTGATCTCAAATGGATTGCTGGAATATCAGCGGAAAAAAGGCGTACCCTCATATGCCCCAAAATGCTTCAAGTCAATCAGTATGATAATATTTCACAATCTCTGACGTTTGATGACGTGGAATTTGTTACGCTGTGACTGTAGTCACAGCGTAACAGCTTTCACTTCATAAAAGATCATGGTGTTTACCTGTCACGAAACTCAGTAAGACTATATCAACCTTCAAATCTCCGTATTTGTTGTTTGTCAATAATGATTAAAATATGTTGTAAATATTCAATTTGTTCAAATGAGACATACAGGTATTAAATCTCCATGTACCATACATGTTGGCGGAGATAACGTTTTTGTCCCGTTTGAAACACAATAGAAACACAGTGGAAACAAATTTGTGGACGCGTTTCTCATGCTCCGCAATCAGTTAGACCAAACTCGTGAATAATTGTTTTGTTTTTACAGACGCAGAAGACAACAGATAGATTTACGTCCCTTGGATTGTTATTGGAAACGTAAAGATATCGGAAGCTAAATATTTGATGGCACATTTGCTCTTATTTAATTTTTCTAAAGTTGTTTGATTTAATTATTCGACTGTTTAATTAATAACAGCAAAATATGATCGAATTGTCAAAATCTGATGATATTTACGACTATTTTCGGGTTTTTTGGTTCGATTTTTATACCGAGGAGAGCGAATGCCAAAAGATCTCATTTAAACCATATACTCCCGATGTTTCGCGGGCCATTATACTCTGGATGTTACACGCTCTCATATACCTTGGGTGTTGAGTGCGCCCTTTGCCATGGCTATTTGTCCCAGGCATCCTGACCCATCAGAAGACAGAATTTATCGGGGTATGGAGACAATAAAATATATTCTTTAAGAAGCGATCGGCGATTGCGAGGCGCCTTGAAAATCATCGAGAATGGGTTTTTTTGCTGAGAATTGGTTATTTATAGCCACGACTGCAACCACCCCACCCCCCTCCAGATCGTTGCCAGTGAGACACTTTGCTGTCTGTGGAAAATAAGAATTCCAACAATTGTGTAGACTAGCCTACACAAAATTTTGTTTTGGCTCCTTGAAAGTTATAATTATAGAAGTAAAAGTTCTCATATACTTCACGCTTGTAAGAATTGATGATGTGGAACAAAATTATTGATTATGCAAAGTTTCCACGCTGTAATAATTACAGTACAAAATACAGTAAAATACCTTTACAGCTTAATGTCCAGCCGTGCGAAAACTTATTGATGAGTACTAAAGTACAGTGGAACTGTATTTTTCAGAACGAACATATTGAAAAGTCTTTGATCTAGCATTTGTGAAATGCCATCGTCCACGTTGAAAGGTGCCATGGTTCAGAAAACTAGGATAGACCAATTTCAATATTGAACCTATAACCATACGCTGCAGGTGAAAGATTTTAATTTGGTCCACTCTTCATGGTAACTGAACAGTCTCCTGGTGTTGTGAAGAAAAAACAAATATCGATTCCTCGTTGTTGCTGCAAGATCGAACAAAATGTCAGAATTTTTTGCCTTGATAATATTTTATATAGACATACCATGCGACCATGCATTAAACGAGAAAAATAAAATTATCACCCAGCTGAAACACTGCTATAAACTTCAGCGGTTACAGCACAAGTGGAACAATGAATGTGAATTTCGTCATACTCTCCTCAAGAACGTAATGCAATGACATCATAATCTTCAATCATAAAAAAATCAATTTACAGAAGTCGAATGATTGTCAAAATATATGCGAACAAGTCAAGAAATGGGGAATATTGTAAGATAAATTGGCTATAACCACCGGACTCGTCGATATATACCCCAGAGACCAGGCCGAGACTTCAATACACCATCTTGGAAACCCGCATAGCGGTAATAACCTATATTTAAAGAGTAATTAATTCAGAAATAGAACATAATTTCTCGTGTCTGGCAGCTTGTACTCTATAACCGAGTACAGCTGTCTGTTGATTGTATTCCAACCCAATAAACAAGACATCAAATTCGGAATAGAACTTATCCGAAAGATGTGATCTTATATGTCACATGGAAATATTGTAACCTGTGAAAGATATGGAACAAGGACGAAAGTTGTAGGATGCACTATCCACTCTTGATATCTTTCATCCACTGTGTTTTTCTGAATGAAAATAGGTTTCCATAGAGCAATGACTTCAGAAAAATGGAAACAAGACTAAATGCACTCAAATATTTCCTGTTCAGAATGGAATTTTAGAATGTTAATTCACTTAAATAAGTAATGTAGGAGCCCTGAATTTGCTGTTAGCTTGGTTCAAAATCACAAATACAAGGTCACTTCTCTTTTGTAAACCATAGTATATTAGTGTTTATGGAAATGACAATTCAATTATTTTACCAAAGATCAAACGTCTCGTAGCGCCCTTCTACTTTGATCAATACATCTTCTCTTCGTGCTTTGAGTGCGTTCTTGTCTAATTACTGTCGCGTGGGTATCAATACATTTGAATATTGAGATTCAGGTTCATTTTCACTGCCATATACGAAAATGTCTCACATTTCCATATGCCATTTGTTCTCAAGAGGTGTTGTAAATCTTGATAAATTCCCTATGATTTCTGACCAGAAGGGAAATTTACCGCGGACACCGGCAAGGTACAAAGGGCCTTTTAAAAATTTATGAGTCTATACGTAAAGGCATTTCAGCAGGGTGTTTATTTTCTTCTTGAGAGTACTCGAACAACAAATATGCTAACATGATGTGATTTTCCAATGTCTATGAACCAGTAGTGGGAATCAGGGGAATTTTCAGGTGGCCTGTGGGTCTCCGCACTCCAGGTACAATTTCTAAATTTTCAGTAGGGGAGGGCTCAGTAAAAATGTATAAAACATAACCACATTTAGTGTAAAACACTTCAAGGACGCCGGAAGCACCCGAGTGCAAGGGCGGGGTGGAGGGTTTCAAAAACATGGCACTCGGCTCTGGGTATGAGGTAAGGCCAGTAGTTTACCATGTATCATGAATCGTAATTGAAACTCAATGGTGTTGACACTGAAAATTCACATAGACATTTTTTTCGTCAGAGTGCCATCGACGAATGGCACTCTGGCGAAAAAAAATGTCTATGGGAATTTCCAGTGTTAAATCAGGTCCCCATATTACACACGACGCAAATTTTTAAAAAAATTCGAAACCCTATAGGAATTTTCAGTGTTAAATCAGGTCCCTACACTGCAAAAATATAGGTTCTCTTTAGAACCAAAACTGGTTCTAATCCTGTCCCTGAGATGGAACCAGTTCTGTTTAAACAGTATTTATTTCAAATCAAATAAATTTACCAAGATTAGCATTCAATTTTAACAGAATATTACATGAACTGAAGTAGATTCAGCAGTAAACTTGGAGCTTATTCAACGCAGTCGCCAAACATTTTGAAACAAAGGAGATATGAACAGTTCGCATATCGAACCAGTTTTGGTTCTGTATAAAACCAAGACTGGTTCGATATGCCAACTGTTCATATCTCCTTTGCTTAATAATGATTTGTAGCGGGGGAGGAATTCGTCACATACAGGTGAATTGTGCACTTGGTGATACCTTCTTGAAATTTGGCACACTGTTAGTGTAGGCTATGAGGTTCTCAAAAACGATCGGCTACAAGTTGACACCGACCGGTGGCGACCAGTAGCGGCACAATCCAAAATGGCCGCCAGCGGCTGAAGGGAACCTCCTTTTCGACGGTCTACCGACTATACATCCGATTGTAAGGGCGCGAAAGTGAACTCTGATCCACGCACGTGTTGGAAACAGACGTGGGAGATGATGTAGAATAAAACGAGATTCTCTATACGGACGCATCAATTTCTTGGAACTTGAAAAGAGCGTTGTTTCTCCGGGATCAGCGTCATTCAGGCAAACCTGAATGACGCTGATCCCGGAGAAACAACGCTCTTTATGAAGCAGTCTCTTTGCCATACAATCTCTTGTTTGGCGTAATTCCGCAAGCAATTCTGATTTGTCTGTCGAAATTAATTCGAGAACGCGATTGTTCACAAAAATCATTCACAGAATGAGTGAGAATCCTCTTCGTGTACGGACTAGTACTGACTGGGAACGTTGTTGCTTTTGCCAGCAAGACAGTTCCAAGAAATTGATGCGTCCGTATAGAGAATCTCGTTTTCATGACGCCTATAAAGCTATTGAGGAAGACATAACGCGCTTCCTAGATAATGGCGTTGAGCTTCCATATAATTTGACCATTGATTGTTTGATGAGAGAGAGTGATGAGTGTATGTCGATGTCACTGTTGACGAATAAGGCAATATATCATAAGACATGCCGTGACAGTATTCGGACTCACATCGTACAGCGCGTGCTACACAAGCGAGAGCGAAATGAGGCAGTGGCATCCTGCTCCACGCTGAGTCCTAAAAGAACACGGACAAGTTTTGAATCTGGCTGTGACAGGAAACTGCCCCAGTGTGTTTATTGTCACAAACGCGAAGGTGACAGCAGTGAGCCTATTTGCAGATCAATGTCTGATAACAATAAACTCAAAATTATGGCAAAGGAAGCCGAGAACTGGGTTGTTTTTTCTCGGGTCAATGCAGCATTTGATTCCGCTGCTAGTGATCTTTACTATCACAAAACCTGTTATTGTAAGCTTGCCAATGAAGCACGAGCGGCTAAATCTAAAAAGTCGAAGAACGCCGAACATTCCGCGTCAGGCCTGCCCTATGACCCTCTCGTTATGGCAGAGCTCATAACATTTGTTGAACACAACGATTCCGCGATGAAGCTTGTCGATCTCAAGAATCTGTACAGTCGGAGGTTGAAGCAAGTCGGTTCTGATTGGCTTAGTGAAGAAATACATTCCACTCGATTCAAAGAACATTTGTTGCAGAAATTGGGCGATGGCTGGGACGCCTTCACACAGGGTAGAGATGTGTTTATTTCAAGTAGGTTTCGAGTTGGCTCCTTGTTGTCCGAATCTTTAACTCGTATAGTGTCTGAGGAAGAGGCAAAAAAGATAGTTGATGTGGGTCTTCTTCTGCGTAAACACATACTCATATCTCAAGCTCCTTTCACGGGATCATTTTCATCTTATTGCTTGAGCGAGCCTGTACCCAACTCACTCCTGACTCTTCTTAGAGTTCTACTTGAGGGCACATGTAGTATACAGAACTTAGGCGATGATGAGACTGTTAATGCCAAGACTCGAGTGGCTTGTACTATTTCACAGATGTTGATCAGCAATTCAGCGAAACGCTCCGAACATGCACAAAATGTTCACCAGAGACGTGACAGAGAAACTCCAATGCCTCTTTATGTGGGTTTGAAGTTGCATGCCCATGATCGTATGAAAAATCTTATCAGAGATTTTCATCAAATGGGACTCTCTGTCTCTTATGATCGCGTAATGGATGTTCGCAGGAGTTTCGCGAGAGCTGTTTCACTGCGGTTCAAGAACGAAGGTGTTGTAGTCCCAGCTAACTGCAAACGTAATGTTTTCTCGATAGGAACCACTGATAACATTGATGTATCTGGTAGATCTGATATGCATGGTACGTCCATCACACTCATTGGTCAACTGAGCAGGGACAATGTGGGTACTGATCCCCCACCACTGAGTTTAGATGTTCCAGAAGACACACAAATTGAACTCCCAGACGACTATGCATTTGTTCCTTTCGTTGAAGACTTTGGTGGGGACATCAGGCTTGAATCTCCAGATGAATGTAATGTACGGCCCAATGAATATGCAGATTTGAACGTGGGAGAGAATGACTGGTTGTCTCATGTGTCACAGATCAGCAATAAAGGGAAGGTTGATGGCAGCTGGCAGCTTGATGAAGTCCCTGTGACCTTTTCAGGCTTCTTTTCAAAACATGAAGATCAAGACAATGTCAAACCTCGTGCAGTTATTGGGGTATTCCCTGTTTTCAGTGAGCAGAAAGCGGACTCACTCAGTATGCAGAAGCATGCTATGTATGTGGTCAGGGAAGCTACTGCTTTCGTAAACCCCGGCCAGATACCTGTCATTGAAGGTGACTGTCCGTTGTATGCCAGGCAGAAAAAATGTCAATGGCTGTTCCCAGAGGAGATAGGTGAGGATCGAATGGTGTGTATGATTGGATTCCTGCATCTTGAAATGTGCACCCAAGAAGCTGGTGGTAAGCTTATGGGTGGTTCTGGTTGGGAGCGAATGTTTCACCTCGCAAAGATATTCACACCCGGTGTAGCATCATCCCTACTTGGTGGGAAACATGTCAAGAGGACGCGACAGGCATATCTTCTCACTCTAGCTTGGCTTGAGATCCTCAGAAAGAATGCTTATGAGATTTACTGTCAGCAGACTGGGCCCCATGAGTCATTTGAAATGTGGGAACAGAGGATTCTTTCACAATCTCCAACTGCGCGCTATTGGGGTGAAATCGTTCGGAACTTTCTCTTGACAAGCTGTCAATTCGTTCGGAACCAACGAATCGGTAACTGGCCTGGTACACTGTGTTCTATCGATGAGTTGTGCAGTTACTTTTTTGCCCTAGGACATACAAATTATTGTCGGTGGGTCCCCGTATTTCTGAGAGACATGTCTCAGCTACCCAGGCGGCATCCTTCAATCCACAACAAATTCATGGAAGGCCATTTTGTGGTCCAGCGTAGTGAGAGGAAGTTCAGTATGATGGGTTTAGATCAGAGCCAAGAACATAGTATCCAACTACTCAAAGAAGACAGTGGTCCAAAAGGTCTCTATGGCCAGGCTGAAGAGAAAGTCGTTATTGAGCTTTCAAGGTCAGAAGTTCTGCGTGTTATAGATGAGTATGAATATGCAAGTTTCCACACAACATCATCAGATAACACGGAACACCCGGAAAGTTCGGTATCAGAGCAGAAAAAATTTCTGAATCAATTGAAATCTCTCCTCGATCTGGTGAATCAGGGACTCATTATCAACCCTTATGATGAAACTAGTGGTCAGCTGGTGACATTAGATACTGGTGAATATATGGACCCCGAAGTTAGTAAGAGTTTACGGTCATTACCCGAAAGGGGCAAGCATTTATATTCCACTTTCTTGAAGGAAAGGCTTGTGGAATGCACCGTACCCCTGAATGATGTTATTCCCAAGGCAAATATATATACCTTCCTTAACCCACCCCCAGCCAACCTGGACAAAGGCCGAGACAAACTCATGTCAAGTAAAGCAACTGCCGCAATAGTTACCCAGATGTTCGTTTCACTGCAAGCCCGGCCTGATTCAAACATGGATGAGTTTTTCATGCACGAGAATGCACGTGATCCGCCAGCATTATCCGATAGAGGTAAGCTACGGAGTGGGACAAAATCTCAAATTCTCAATTGTTTACCAGCTATTCCTGCACAAGGGAAGAATTCAGCAGCTAGACAAGCTTCAGTTGTCATCTTGGATATGCCTGCTGTAGTCCATGTAATCAAACCACAGAAAGCGGATCTGTTTGGAGAATATGCTCGATTGCAATTATTGCCATACATCGAATCTCTGATTAACACGAACACCACAAGGGTTGATGCGATCTATGACTGTTACCCCGAAGGCAGTTTGAAGAATCAGACGCGAGCAAAACGCCTCGGTGAGACAGCAGTTAGGTTGATACGGGTGTCCGAGAACGTCCCTTTACCTAAAGGGAAGAATTGGCAGGCATTCTTGAAAGTTAGTGAGAATAAAGACGAATTTTTCAAGTTCCTGTCTGCTGAACTGCTGAAATTAACATCAACATCCGAGTACCAGTTGTTAACGACATCAGGAGAATATGTACTATGCAATAAGGATGTTAGCTTATGTGACATATCTCCATCGAACCACGAGGAAGCAGACACGCGCATGATGCTTCATCTCAACCATGCAGTCTCACAAGGTCACAAAATAGCTTTTCTTCGCACGGTTGATTCTGATGTCGTCATTCTGTCTTTGCACCATTTCGCAACATTCCGTGACCTTGGACTCAGTGAGCTGTGGATTGGGTTTGGAATTGGAAAGGCATATAAAGATATGCCAATTCATGAGATAGCTTCACAACTTGGACCTGATTACTGTAAGGCCCTGACTTTCTTCCACGCCTTCACAGGTTGTGATGTAACATCCAGCATGCTCGGCATTGGGAAGAAGACAGGATGGAATGCATGGATGAATTTTCCCGCATCAACTGAAATGATGATAGAATTGACTGAGAATCCGCAAGTCTTTTCAGAGGATTCCCCTCATATGCAGCATATCGAAAAACTCACCATACAGATGTACAGTAACAGTTGTGTCAGTACACGTGTCAATGATGCGAGACGGCATATGTTCACACATGGCCTTAAGTCTATGGAAAACATCCCGCCCACCAAAGCAGCTCTGTATCAACATGTAAAAAGGGTAATTCTTGTGTCATCTTTCATTTGGCATCGTGCTCTGCAGAAACACTTATGTGTGCCAGACCCATCACAGTACGGATGGGAGTGGAATCCACGTCTCAATATTCTGGTCCCATTTTGGACTCACCTAGGAGACGCAAGTGCTGCATGTGCACTGATGCTCCACTGTAGTTGTGCCAAGGCCTGCAAGGGCAATTGCAAATGCTTGAAAGCTGGATTAAGGTGCACACCTTTGTGTAAGTGTGAAGGTGGCTGTTGTAACAATATTGAGTAGTATACTGTCATGTTAGGACCAGTCATCTCCTATTCTGGTATTTTTTTTTCCATTTTCGGCCAGTTAACACATGTCATGTTTCTAGTTGAGTTGATTTTGCTAACAAATGTTCATCCCATGTGGCTTGCTACATTGTCCGGGGTATAGGAATACAGTTTTAGATTTCGGAAAATAGTCTGTTATTTACTGCACAAGACGGTGTTAATTCATGCATAGCATGATACAATATCCCCAACTATTTTGCCTCTGTACAACAGTTGATACCTTCGTTCACCCGTGTGTTCATCTATGGTATCCTTGTCTTTCTCTGGCCATAGGCCACATGTGACTAGTCAGTTCCTACTCCATAGCAAATCAACTTGGAAATCCTTCATCTTGTAGCGCACTCATGTCTCAATGAATCCATACCTGAGTTGATCTAATAAATCTAACGTAAGGTATCAAATTGCCATACCGGATCATATTTCGATAAGTTATTCGCTAAAACATTTCGACCACTCATCGACATCAAAGGTCATGTTTTGGCTCCCAGTGGTGGCTATATCTCTATATCCCTGGTAAAGTAGCATACCATGAGGGATGGGCATTAAGTGTCGGCAACATTAATCCTGACTTGGAACACACCACATCTTAACTGGCCGAAAATGAAGAATACTACTTGTAGTCAAAAAATATTCCTGTACCTCGAATGACTGCAAACATACACTCACCCCTTCTAGTCCCATTTTGCCAATGTTCTATACTGGCAAGATAACATTGTATAATTAACAACGGGAACTAATGCATCCCGAGTTCATTCCAGCACTGCCCTTGCTGGCAGACGTGTCGCTATGGTGTTGAGATTGAACCAGAACTCCTCTAGAAATTTGATAGTTTTATTTTCTTAGAAAATAAATCTATCGAAAATGCCGGAAGTTGAGAATAGACTGTCACTTTAATTGGATTATCAAATGTCCAAGTATCCCCACTGCTGCATACTATCGAGTACCCTTGTTCATGTGTTGACAGGAATCTCTCATACCATGTTCATTTGACCATTGCATTCCCGAGAAACATTCAACACTAATTTATCTACGGACGGACGATCATACTGACAGTCAGACACACAGACGCACACATCGACGGAAATTCTGATCCCATTATCCATTAATCTTCCCCCCAACTTGTTCCAAGGGCTTCACTCCATCATTCACATCAATTACAGCACATGTATGGTGTTAGGTTTGGAGCTTCAGTTGTGCGATCGGCGAAAATAGCTTTTTTTCGATCCGCTTGGCGGCCATTTTGGATTTCGCTGCTAGTGGTGGCTAGAGGATGGTGCCAACTTGTAGCCGATCGATTTTGAAATCTCTGATGCCTACCCTTACATCATGCCAAATTTCAGGAAGGTATCACCAAGTGCACAATTCTAGCGAATTCCTCCCCCGCTATTGAGACAACCTCGTATAAGCTCTAAACTTACGGCTGAACCCCCCTCAATTTGTGTTTAATTCTGTTAATATTTAATGTTAATCTTTATAAATTTATTTGATTTGAAATGAATACGTCTTAAACAGAACTGGTTCCATCTCAGGGACAAGATTAGAACCAGTTTGGGTTCTAAAGAGAACTTATATTTTTTGCAGTGTATAGTACACACGATCGTGAATTGTCTCTGGCGAACAAATGTCTATGTGAATTTAAGTGTTAAATCAGGACCCCATTGTGTCATCCCTTACTACTGTTTTCAATGCGTATTGAATATTTATTGATTGGAATATTTTTAACTGGAGTTCGAAAGAATATCTGTATATCTATGGTATCAACAGTAATCTGCGTGCAAATTTCCACGAATAATGGGTAAACAAACAGCCCACAACAGTGTCGAATTTCCAAAGGAATTAGACTGTGGCCTGAGAGCTTGTAAATTTAAAAGCTCAATTCTGGTGAAAAGGTTCCGACTGGAAAAATTATTGGGGGTGCCACATATGTCTAAGTTCATGCATTTTTTTCTCTAATTCATATTTATGACTGAGTCGGAGTCCTATATAAGCTGAGAATAAACCAGTCCCAATGCCAAGTATGAATCGTTGTAGATAGTTTTTGTTCCCTTATATGGGAGCAAAAGGTGGGTGAATGTCACTGGAACGAGTGTTGGGAAGAGGTGGGTTTTGGTTGGAAAGCGGAAAAACATATTCTGAACATTTCTTTTTACAAAAAAGGCACATTCTGGCAGATGCAGATGGAAATTCTTCTAGGTATGTTGCCATTTGACTCATTAAAACCCACCATCACATTCACACAATGATAATAAAATAAATAACACAAGTTCTGGTAAGCCAGTCATTTGAACCCTGGTGGTCTTTTGCATGTTAGTTTAATGACAGCAATAGGAAGACTCCATATTCATTATTTGCGGGAAAATCCAACTAATATTTTCAACGCGCAGCCTCACTCATTCACTTGGCAGCCATCCCACTTGGTGAAATTATGACGTACTATATTCCTGGGCCGGAAAAGCAGCTCTCTTTTGCAAAGGGTAAATCAGCGTTTGTTCACTCGTGATATTGACATGCTTTACCATCTCATCCAAGATGTCCTCGGTATTCTACCATTTTTTCATACACACACATCCCCCCTCCCCCAGGGCTCCATGAAAGAGAACTGGATCATATTTCATATAACAATAACATGATTTTGAAGGGCATTACAGTGCATTAACGGCTCAACAGAAATGGTTAACAGCCCAAGAGTTTATTAGCGGCCCGCGACGAAGTCGAGGGCCGCTAATAAGCTCAAGGGCTGTTAACCAGTTCTTTTGAGCCGTTGATACACTGTAATGCCCGACAAAGTCATGTTATTTCTATTATTGCCACTTTCGTACATCGGGTGCATTACGATTAAATTATATGGGAAATAAGAAAAATAAATGAAGTTTGACGTTTTAGAATTAAAAAACAGCGACACTATCGTCTGATTTGTTGACAAACAAACCGGGTAGCATGACTATCGTCTGATCAGTCTACGGCGAAATTTGGAAAGTTAGATGATAAAATATATCTTCGAAATGCGAACTTTAGGCAAAGAGTTTATTCATCAAAGATGTCATCACTCACTTTGTGTGTAGCGCTTCCTACATTTGATACATTACCTATCCGTGACACAAAGGGATACACTTGAAACAAATGTGTTAATTGTGTTTTCGAATTAAAATTCCGAATTGAATTTCGATCCAAATGGAAATCTGGGAAAAATATTGTTGATCGGCTGAGAGATGTGACATCATTGTCTATATTTAGACGTGTCGGGCTCTTATTGGCGTGTTGGGCTGTTATAGTCAATAACGGCCCAACACGTCACATGACTTGTACTTGTTGAGCATTACAAGGTTTCAACGACTGGTAAAACATTGTTAATGTTCTAGGAACGCCCGCAAAAGTGGTAATAATAATATTTAACGGAACCTAAAAGATGGAAATAAAGAAATAAGAGGGACGCTAACGCCCTATTACTCAACTGCATACCGCGTTGATACAGTTACTTGGATAAATTCCATGATAACTGTATCAAGAGGCTCCAGATTGCTTGTAAAAAATCACTTTAAAAAATACAATCTGCACCTAACTAAATTTGGGCTACATGTTTTTCATTCTGTGAGTTAAAATCTCGCATCTGTTCCAACGTCCTATTTGTGATCAGTATAAAAACATTATCGATTCTATATTTGGTCGGTAAGTTAATTTCTGTTCTCTTCTAAGGTTAATCGTCGTTGTGACCTCAGACTGATATGATTTAATTCATACATCACACGTATGACATTTGAAACGTTCCAAGCAGACTCTTCTTCATTCCATTCACGGATTTCATACCGCATGCACTCACAAGCGCAAATCTTTCCCATTCCAAAACTAATTTCTGTGAGCTCAGTTTTTATTTCCTTAAATGAAAATGGAACTTATGAATCGAACGTGTCTGAGCAGTTATTTGTGGAGTTGATAATCTATTTCAAACAAGTGCAATGCAAGTGTATTTGAAACTGCGACCACCGTGGACGTTGACCACGGAAGGACAAACGAATGACCACCAACGAACCTTTGATTACTAACTGCCAAACAGGCGAATGTACAAACGAACGCTAGAACCTTTTGAGTTTGTCCACATTTGGATCGCAAATCATTTCATCATTCATCTTCCGAGAGGAACGGAAAGAGACAAATACGTCCACCCTTCGGGACATGTCGAGTTTTTTTTACCCATGCTACATATCTATCCACAACTGCAAAATGACAGCAAAAATGGATAACAGCAAGAGAAATTGACAGTGTTTTTCGCCAATGCTAATAAAGGGGTTTTCCAAGAAATCGATTAAGGTTTGGGTGTAAACATTTTTCTCGTGTTTATCTTGTAACTGTACCATGTGTACCAAATAGTAGTCGTACACGTCCATTAATAATGCGACCAATGTGTTAAATTTATTTTTTGAAGTTGTAAACGTCTGGGCTACCAGAGTTGCCTAAGCCCTTTACCTTTCACGAATAGCAGACGGCACTCGCGAGAATAATTCTGAATAACTAAAGAAATGAATCTTTCGCCTCATAAATAGAGCTTTTAGTCCCTCATTGGAACGATCTCTACGAGATCGTTCCGATGAGCGATTATAAGCGATATTTTGAAGTAAAATTTGAAATAATAAAACTTTAATGGCAATTTTGTGAATATCGCCCGCCGATGAAGTTATGGCCGTTACGTAATGTACGAGTTCAACACATTGAACGTCAACAGAATTAATACATCTGACAGATTATGCTTTCTGTGTAATTGTTTTTAGTGAAAGGTTATTGTGTTGTTTAGTTTATCTGTGCATTTTAGCTAGGACATTTTTCTAATTTCAGTTTACATTTTACAGCACATAATGAGGAGAAAATCCAAAGACGATCCACAGGAAAAAAAGAGGAAGAGTTCATTCCCCTTATTGCTAAGAAAATCGGATTCTGCATCTTCAGTTAAGTCATCCTCCAATGATTCAGCATCCGATGAAATTGAACAAAGGGAAAAACGGAGAAGTAAGTCGACTATTAAAATCACATAAAACTAGTAATTTTGCATGATTATAAGTTCTGTATGGCATCTCATTTTTTACAGTTATTAAGTTGATATGCTTTTCTTTCCCAGAATTACCCGTTATAAAGCTAGGCAGATATGACTTCAAACTCGGCTGATATGGCACCAATCTCGGTCGATATGAACAAAGTTAGGGTTGTTCCTCTTGGTGCGTTACTAGGAACAACCAGTTTGTTCACCTGAAGTCATTCGCCGTTTTTGCCGAACGCAATCAGGAAAGTTCATGAGGCCAGGCATACTGGAATGACTGGAAGGTGAGTTTATGTATGATGGGCAATTGAAGATGGCAGTAAGTAATAATTAGGTGGATGAAGAGAGGAAAGAAGAGAGTTGCACAGGTAGGTAACTCTTTACCCAACGCAGACGATTTCAAACTTTATTATTTTAAATATCATTTTTTAATTTTTTTCAAAAAATTTCAACAAAACCATATCATGTGACCCTTCTTTGGAACGAGCTCGACGAGCTCGTTCCAAAGAGGGGTCACATGATATGGTTTTGTTGAAATTTTTCGAAATATAATATTTTTTCAGCTGCTGAATTTGCATATTACGCGGGCGGATGTGGGCGATTCGTTGGGTAAAGGGTTAAACGAAAACTAAGATTCAGACTCGAAAGCGAAGCCTCATCGAAGTGGCAGAAACAGGGCCGTATTATTCACAAGGCTGACTAGGCCGAAGCCTCCCTAGGGGCCCGCAGGGACAGGGGGGGGGGGGCATTTTTTGCAGAGGCTCTGTTCCCAGCTCCTCAGGGCTTCCATGGTTTGCACTTTGCGCCGTAGCAATACATGTACATATGTGTTTATCCATATATATACTCTCATTAGTTTACTATATATATATATTTATATACAGTACATTATTTTAATGCTTATTTAAATAATATGACAAGTTGTTAGTAGAATTCTTCAGGAGACCCGCAAAATGGATATAGGGCTATGTACTACGGCATAGTGCCTATCGTACCAGGGTCAGGCTGTCTGCTGTAGTGGGGTGAAAGACTGAAGTGCCGGCGAGGCCCCGGGGCCGAAGTACCTAAAAGCCTAGGTGCCCGACCATAGGTTAATACGGCACTGAGGAGAAGTCAGAAAAGATAGTTCAGTTGCCCGAACGTCGCGGCTTCCTCACTAGGGAAGCCGAGACGTGCAAATAGCTGAACTAATCTGGAGAAGACGAGACGTTCAGATAGCTAAACTTGGAAAGGAGGAAATTTCGGACTTTATGAAAAGAACGAGAAACAATAACACTGTCAGCAAACTGTAACAGATCTGAGAAAAATTTTGTAACTATTTGTTTTGAGTTAATAAATAAAGTGGTTATCACTTGGTTAGTTTCATGTCGGCCTCTGGTCTCAGGCTGGTATGAAGCTACATCGGTCTGATATCTGGATCGATATGAAACTAATTAAGTAATAACCAAGTAATAACCCATACTTATCACTGGTTGTGAAGCGGAAGATGCCAAGGAAAGCGTTTTTTATTACCTTCTGTTCAAAATTACGATTCAAATCCAAGCTACTAAACAATGCGTGTAGGTAATTACTCTCCTTGAGAATTTGTCTCACGTCTCTACTCTTTCATCAGTTTTTGCTTTTAAGTAATGGGGATATTAGGGAAGAAGTAATTTCCCCATAGAAACCTGGTAAGAATGATGTTTGTAACGAATACAAATGAATTCTTTATCAGCGCCGATCAAATGAAGCACAAAAATCCACCATTTTACAGAACGCGTATCAGGAACTGCTTTCCTCCATTTTACCTAAATTTTGAAAGTGACATTTTTGGAGCACTACGACATTTTCTCTAGAGCTGAAACGGTTAATCGATTAATCGATTAATCAATGATCAACATCTTGATCGATCCAAAAAGTAATTGTTCGATTAACCGTTACTTTTGAACTACTGCATTATATGGGTCAACAAAGGAACAAACTTGCTCCAAAACAGGCAAACATTGTCACACTGACTCACATCAATTACTTGACACAGAAAAAAACATGCAAGTTACTTGCCGACATACTTGTTTACTTGCATGATCATCATACTGTTTCAGTAGCTAGAAATGGTCATTCTTAACCCTTTACCCATTGCGGGTAGCAGACGATACTTGCAAAATAAATCCGTAAGTTACTAAAAATATTCAATTTGTGTCTAAAAAATATAGCTTATGAACCCTCATTGGAACGAGCTCGTTGAGCTCGTTCCAATGAGGGGTCATAAGCTATGTTTTGGAGACAAAAATTGAAAACATAATAAATTTGAATGGAGATTTTTGTATATAGGTCTCTTCGGTTTTGTTTATTACGTTGGGAAAAGGGTTCACGATGTAAATCATCATCGGTATGGCAATTATTCAGATATCTATTTGGACAAGTGATTAATCGGTTAACCAAGGTTAATCCACGTGATTAATCGATCAAGAAAACCCCTTAACCGTTTCAGCTCTTATATTCCCTTGATTCTATAGAAGTACACTTTACACTTTCTAAAACACTGCCAAGTCATACAGAAAACGAATAGGAGAATGTGACGTTTTTTACCTGATACGTCTTGTTACGGATTGGAACTCGCCAAAATATTGCGGTGCAAACACTCAAGATTTCTCAGTCTATCGTTTGGTAAATTGTGGGAAAATGCCGACGAGATAATATAACAATAACATGATTTTGGAGAGCATTATGGTTCATTAGCGGCCCTGCAGCAATGATGAACAACCCGAGGGTTTATTAAAGGCCCGAGACGAAGTCGAGGGCCGTTAATAAGCCCAAGGGGTGTTCATCATTGCTGCAGGGCCGCTAATGAATCATGATGCCTGACAACAATCATGTTATTACTATTATTACCACTCCCTGTTACAGCTAACTTGAATCTAAAAATAGCCGGGCCGCGGGCCGCTAATGGCTATTTATACCATTATCGCCTGTGGCCCGGCTCCATCGAATGACGTCACTGAAATTATGGAGTTTTAACGGGGCCTCCAAACTTATGTTAATCGACTAGTAACTTATAGATTGAGTGGTAATAATATCGTTTTATCAGAACGACAACTCCCAGAATCGAACTCATTGTCAAAACTCTTTACGTATAACGTAACGGCCAAAACCGGCCATCGCATTTTACAAATATCGCTATTCAAATTGTATTATTTTTACGATAAAGTAAACAAATATAGAAATTATATAGAAACCAGATAACACATTATAATTTCTGAAATTGTAAATATCTATCTGTGGGTCAGTAACTACGTCGGTATAAATAGATAAGTTCTTGTGGCTGGCATATTATAAAATAAATTACACGTGTAGTCGTGGACAAACACGGATTTTTTGACTCAAGACTTTTTCTAAAAAAATTCTCTTGGACGTTCTGAGATTTTTGTTTACTCTTTGACCATGGTGGTATCTTCCATGTCAATTCAGCGGCGGCAGTTGGAAGAGTCCATATTCATTATATGGAGCTGCACGTTGAAACTATTGATTGGGCTATCCCGCACATTCACGTAGCAGCCATACTACTTCATGAAATTATGGTGTATTATGTTCTTGGACCGCTAAAGTGGCCTCCTGCGTTGTTTTAAACAATATTTTTATTTCATCATTGAAATGGGGTTTGGCGAACAGGCAATACCCATATTAACACCGTACCCGACAAAACACACATTTACAATGGTGCAAGTGCAACTGTACATAAAACAGAAACTGATCACATGAATTAGAAAGAAAGTACCACAAAATATCTCGTCATTTCTTATATATCCATTACCTATCGGGTGAGGAGGCACTCTGGCATATAGATGAAGGTATAATAGGCCAACAGTACACGTGTTCGTTTTGAGGTGCACTATCAAAAATCAGTCTCCAAGAGCAAAATACAAGGATTCATTTCTACTGGCTAATAACTAATCACTCGAATCTCATTGTTTCCCTAATATATTCTTGTACCGCACTGAATATACTAGCATTTTCCAAAGCAGTTTTCTCTGGATCACCACATAACATTAGAGTGATATTAGTGGTGTGACCCAGTTTTATTAGAAGCGAATTTCTTTGTTCTGTATATAGAGGACATAATAATAAATAGTGTTCAGTGTCTTCATATACATGGCCACATCTACAAGAAGCATTATCACTTATAAATCTATCAAATTTGTGTCCGTTTATATCACTACAATTTAAACGCAGCTTCGTGTGAAAGATTTGTTCCCTTCTGCCACCCACATAATAAAACCCAGGAACGACATTGTTGCTAATTGCAATTTTCTTCTGAAATAGGTCTACGGAAGTACAGTTCTGCAGATCTGCACGTATGCTGTTTTAAAGTTGATGGCAGAAACGAGTTAGAAAACCTATTTGTGTTGCATTTAATTTCCCTTAGTGAGTTTGAAGACCTTAGCGGGTAATAGGTCAGTTCAGATACAGGTCGCGGAATGAGCAGCCTAATGTAGTTTGGCACGTTTGTGAACATGATTTTATACAGAGCTACTAACTTGTGACGTCGTCTGCGCTCTTTGAGAGGGATGAAACCCGATTCCCTATAAATAAGGCGATGACTTGTTCCCCAAGTTACCTCTATTATAGTTTGTAGAGCATCCAAGTGCAGATTTCTAGGTGTGTCGATTTGGTCTCCGTGCAACCATCCCATATAACATCGGCATAATCAAAAAGCGGGAGAATGAAATATTTATATAGAGTTTCCAATGCGTGTCTAGCCAGTCTGTATTTTAGGCTTCTTAGGCAGTTTATCATGGGGCTGACTTTATTTATAATACTCTCTATATGTGAATCCCATTGTCCCGTTTTTGAAAAAGATAAGCCCAAGATGTTTATGAGTGTCCGTCTCTTCTATTTGCTGTCCTAGAAGGTAAAGATGGGGACGAAGCGTAGGGTTTACTTTACTTGAAAAGTACAATGATTCGGTCTTTAGTGGATTAAATAAGACCTGCCATGTGTTCGACCACTGAGCAAGTTTTCTCAGGTCATTATTCAAAACTTCTGCTGCTAAGTTTGCATCTTCGATTACTAGATAAAGTGTAGTATCATCGGCATAAAGTCTAATATTAGACAGAATATCTTTAACAATGTCATTTATGTAAATATTAAACAGAAGAGGGCCTAAAATGGATCCTTGTGGCATACCAGCTTTAATGATTTGATTTTTGGATTTCTCTCCATTTACGACTATATGCTGGGAGCGATTTGTTAGGTAGCTTTTAAACCACGTGAGTAGGTATAAAACGAGAGTTTATGACCACTTGTACATGTACGTGTACAAACATACGCACACGATGCGTTCACCAACGTGGAATTCAGTGTTAAATCACACGCTTGTTCACAAAAACTGTACATGGTCTTGAATCCCCCCCATGTACAGTCGTGACTCCTAGATCGCACTTTTAACGTTCAAATACTCGTGGTGAACGCGCGTTTTTAAAAAAAGGGTGAAATTGTACAGTTCACTTTCATCTTGTACGTAATTTTTTGTCGACGTTCGCATCGCAGATCAGACCCATCGATCCATCGTCGGCGAACGCGATCGAAAGCAAAAGATTCTGGGTCATCATCAAAAAACAGTTTTGGGGACTCTAAACCAGCGGTCCAGAACCCGCAATTGCGTTGGTACAGATGGTCCAGAACTCTCCCTTGTTTTTGAGGCGGTGGGTTTTTTTCCCCATTTATGACATTATTATTAGGGGAATTCCTCCACTATGAGAAATTCTCAAAAAAAAACCCCACTCAGCTGATCGAGCGATCGGATCGCTCGATTCTCATAATAAAACTCGATCTGAACGAAGAGTGTCGTTGTCGTCGGTGTGTGTTGGAAATTTGCAAACCCAGTCACGTTTTTTGATTGATATATATATACAGGGAGAAAAAAAATATAAATAAATAGTTATTTAGAAAAATAAATATATCAAATCGAATAGATAATAAAAAAAAAATACGTAAATCATGAGCGATTCTCAGACTATTAGAGCGAGGTTTCTTTTAAACATGCTGATGAGAGCATACGCAATCTGCGTGAACGAACAACTATGTCCCATCTTGTTAGAACGATGCGTCGGATGTCGGGATCATCTAGACTTCGATCACGAGGATCATTCGTGTCTGACGATGGAAAGGGAAGATATGGTCATCATGTATTTCGAACCGGCATTCGAACGCATTAAATTCGACAATGTGATCACGTTTTGGAAGAGATTAGTCTTCTGTAAGAATCGAGACAGGCCCACAGATTCAGAAAAACTGAAATTGGCGCGTAGAAGTTTGACTTTAGAAGACAAGGGATGCATCAAGAAATTATTGCTGAACGAAGCATACGTCTAAGTTTTTTTTTCGTTGATATAAAAATAAGGGAGAGTAGAAAATGAAAAAAAAAAAAATACACACATAAATTTTTTTTTAATCTAGTATTAGAAAGAAAGAAAAAAAAAAACAAAAAAAAAACACAAAATGAGAACCAGAAATAAATTGTATCCGACGTTAGTGGACGACGAGGACGAGAAGCCAAACGGCGTTTTGCCGACGGCGCCGTCACTAGAAGAAAGAGAAAGAGGAGAGAGGTATCGCATCGATCAAATCAATAGAATCCAAGAGTATCTAACTCGAGAGAGAGATTCTCGTCGTTCTCTCAAGAAGAAGTATTCGCGTTTCGTGACATTCGTCAACGCAATCGACACGACACTCATCATGATTTCCATGGGTTTACACGCGGCCAGCATCGGATTGTTGTTGACCGCAGTCGCCGTTCCAATCGTGTTGACCGTAGAAGGAGTGGCCCTCACCGCCGGATTGTTTAGTACGGTCGGAAACTTTTAGAGTAGGAAATTATATCTGAAGGCAAGGAAACACGACAAGATTCGCGTCTTGGCCGACTCCAAGATCGACACGATATCCGAAATGATCTCTATGGCGTTGAAAGACGGTAGGATATCGGACGGAGAATACTTCATGATATTGAGTGAGAAAACGAAATACGATGCCATGAAAGAAGCCGTGAGAATCAAGACTCGTCAGATCATCAAGGAAGAGATGAAGGATTCTCTCGTGGAAAAGGGGAGGAAAGAGGCTAGGGAGGAATTCAGTAAGATGATAGAACTCAAGAGCAGCGATTGAAAAAAAATATATATATATATAATAAGAACAGAATTTAAAAAAAAAAAAAAATTAAATTTATATATAAAATAAAAAAAAAACGAAATTAATTTAAATAACTCTTAAAAAAATGTATTGCGTAAAGTGTAAGAGAGTTACCGAGACGAGTAATTCTAGAGATGTGCGAACTAAAAACGACAGACAGATGCTTCGCGGAATTTGCGATGTGTGTGGTTCTATAAAGACTAGATTCGTCAAACAAAAGAACACGAGCAAAGGTAAAGGCATCGTGAATAAAATGATCAACAATCTACCTTTCGAAATGCATCTGCCCGGTCACAGTTTCACAGGACCCGGAACGAAATTGAACAAGAGACTCAACGCCGATCTGACTCCCAAATCTTGGAGCAAACCCATGAATAGGGTGGAGGCGGCCGCATACGAGCACGATCTGTGCTACGCCGGACATCCCGACATCAAGACTCACAACGACGTCTGCGACAAAAACATCTTGGGGAGATTGAGAGGCATATCGAATCCGACCAAGAGAGAGAAGATGGAACGTTCGCTGGTCGGCAATCTGATCGGTGCGAAACATCGATTCGGATGGGGCATTCAAAAAAAAAAAGCGCATCTGAAAAGAAGAAGAAGAAACGATTATTGACGAGCGAATTGGCCGAGGAGTTACACAAACCCATAGTGCGTAAATTTCGAAAGAGAAGGGTGTTCGTGAAGGGTCTGGATGACATTTGGTCTGCCGACTTGGTCGACATCAGATCGTTTTCGAGGTGGAACGAGGGCATCAAATATCTATTGACGGTCATCGACGTGTTTTCCAAATATGGTTGGATCAGAGCTTTGAAGAATAAATCGGGACCTTGCATCGCCGAGGCTCTGAAGAGCGTGTTCGACTCGTCTTCTCGAAAACAGAGTAAATTGTGGGTGGACAAGGGAAAGGAATTCTACAACAAGGACGTTCGTCGATTGGTAGACCTCTACTCGATCGAAAACGAAGAGAAAGCCAGCGTTGTGGAACGTTGGAATCGAACGATGAAGGAGAAGATGCACAGATACTTCACGGCGAATTCGACCAAGAAATACATATACGCTCTGAACAGCCTGGTCAAAGATTACAACAACACGCAACACAGATCGATCAAGATGACTCCCGCAGAAGCTAGCGATCCTCGAAACGAAAAACGGGTCTACGCGAATCTATATCCCGAGAGATCTAAGATCAGGAAGAAGTCTAGAACGCCGAAATTTGCAGTCGGCGATCGAGTGAGAATCTACGCTTATAAGAAACACTTCAAAAAGGGTTATACTCCTCGATGGACCTCGGAAATCTTCGTGATCATCAAAATATTTCACACCGATCCGGTGACTTACGAAATCGAAGCTTTGGATGGAGAAGAGATCATTGGAAAGTTAATAATAAAAAATAATTAAAAACTATTTTTTTAGATAAAGAAAGCAAGTGAATTAATAAACAAAAAAAACCCTAAAAATCCTTTAAAATGACAAATATACTAGATATAGCACAAAGCATAGTGAAAGATGAAAGTATTCAAGAATATGAGGTTCACGAATATGAACCGGTAACCGGAACGAGTTTGAACAATGCGGGAGAGATAAGAATCAACGTCGAAACTCAAGATCTATTCGTACATCCTAGCGAGAGTTACATAGTGGTGCAGGGACGTCTCACCAAGGAAGATGGGAGCGACTACGCTGACGATGACACGGTTACTCTTGCCAATAATGGCATCATGCATCTATTCAGTAACATAAAATACATGCTATCCGGACAAGAGATAGAATCTGTTTTTCATCCCGGTCAGGCCACCACGATGTTCGGACTTTTGACGTATCCTGATGATTTTTCGAAATCCAGAGGACTTAATCAGTTGTGGGTGAAAGACACCGATGGCCCTGCTAGCACCGGCGCCACCACGATATTCGACTACGTCGTCAAGACGTCCAGACCTAAAGGAACGTTTTCATTCAGGATACCTTTGAAACACATCTTCGGATTCGCGGACGATTACAACAAGATCATGTACAGATTCAAACACAATCTGACGTTGATTCGAAAAGGAAACGACGACGCAATAGTGAAACTCACCGCGACCGATGCGGGTAAGATAACTCTACACAAGATATCGTGGTTCGTTCCGCACGTGGAGCCTTCGATTGATGAGAAAGTGCGTCTCTACAAGATCATACAATCCAAGAGTAAATTACCCGTGGGATTTAGAATGAGACAGTGCGACACGGCTAGCATTCCTCCCTCCACGAATCACTTCGATTGGAGATTGACGGTGAAATCCGCTTCCGAGAGACCACGTTTCATCGTGGTTGTGTTTCAGACCGATAGGGATGGGGCTCAGGAAAAGAATGCGTCGCTGTTCGATCACTGCCATTTGAGAAACATGCAAGTGTTTCTGAACGCCACGAGATATCCAGCAATCGATTACAACGCGTCGTTCGACAAGAACGATTTCTCCAGACTGTATGGCGACGCCGCTGATTTTAGAAAGAAGTATCACTGTATAGTGACGCCGCTGATTTTAGAAAGAAGTATCACGGTCTAGACGAATTGATGAGCAATCCCAACATATCTCCCGGCGAATACAAGTTGATGTATCCCATGTTCGTGTTCGACGTCAGTAAACAGAGTGAACGACTCAAGAGTAGCGTGTTAGACATTCAGATCAAGATGCAATTCGATAGGAACGTGCCGAGAAAAACCGAAGCCTTTGCCCTGGTCCTGTCAGACAGAGAATTACAATTCGAATCGGACGGAAATAAGATGTCGATCATTCGATGAGAGACGAGTGTGTGAAAAAAAATTAATAAACGTTAAAAATGTGGATGTAAGATTAATTAAAAACTAAAATCTCGAAAACAAAATGGATGTTTTTGACACGAAAACAACAAATCATCTGTTCACTTCAGATTACTACAGCGTTAAAATAAAATACTTGGAAAATGGATTCAAATTGAATATGAAGAACGTAACACAAAAAAAGGATGGAATAGTTGTGATTTTAACGAATATTGTTTAAAAGAAAAAGAAGAGTTTGACCTCATAAGATCTAATGAAGAAATTATAAAAAATACAATTTTAAAATGTCGCAAAAGTAAGAAACGTCAAATAAAAATCGAATCTCAACAAACTAGATCTGGTGATGAACCAACAACCGTATTCGCAAAGTGTATAAATTGTAATCATAAATGGATAGAAAATTAAAAAAAAAAAAAAAAAAGTAATGAGATATAGAGAACATCTCTCTATATCTCATTAGTTTTTTGTTTTTTTTTGTTTTTAATAATCACACATTATTTTTTTTTAATTCATTATTTTCCACGCGTTCACTGTTTGTTCAAAGGATCTAGTTCGATCAGTAGACTCACCACAGAAGTGGCGGCTTCGAGATTATTGGTTTTCGTGACGAAATTAATCCTGTCTCCGGCGTTCACTTCGAGAGGCGTGCCGAACGTGCTAACATTCGCGTGTTGATTCTCAGTCTTTTCGATGCTGTATCTCTTATCACTCTCCGCACCATTCACCATGAGATTGACGACCGCTCTGTTATTCAAATCCGAGGAAGCCAGACTCATTCGAAGGATTTCACCTCCCAACGGCATGGGATATCCAACCTGACCGTGTTTCGATCTGCTACCTCCATTTCCGAAAGACCACTCGGCTTTTCCCTCATCTAAGGCGCCGGCCTCTTCGGCCCACACGGTGATCAATTGTCTAGCATATTTGACTTTCTCCACCACCGAAATCAGGGTGCAGGCATCTGTCATGTTCACAGGATCCGGTAGATTCGTGAGCGCGTGTCCACCCATGTCTAGTTTACCTTCCATGATGTCGCCCTTTCTCCAGACCGAGTTGTCGTCCACGTACTTTCTGCTGACAGCGCTGGAATCGACTTCGGGATCGTGATTGAGACTGAATAAATTGTGACCGTTCATGTTGATGCCACCCTTCATGGTTCCGGCAGATTCTTTGTTCAGGTAGAGATCGTCCACTTGCGATTCTAGGTATTCTTGTGATTGTATCATGGCAGAATCTACGTAGCCCTTGTTGACCGCGGTTGAGTCCACATCCGTGTCGTCGATCTTCGACAGATTCAATATCTTGTTGAATCCCGCATTCAGATCCGATTTCATTTCTCATCTGTCAGACTTTCTCTGTTCCAGATCTACGTAATGTTTAGTCGCCATGTCCTTGGGATTCGTGGGAGTGGCCACGTTCGTTATCTTGTTAGAATTGGCGTTCAATTCCGAGTGCATCGTTTTCTGAACGTATCTATTTCTCAGGTGTTCACTGAATCTCGCGTGAGTATCGTCCGCGTATCTCTTGGTTGCAGCATCGGTGGGATCTATGGGATTCGCGATGTTCACCAAACGTTTGGATTTCAGATTGAGATCGTCGGTCATGGTTTTATCCACGTAATTATCCTGCAGGATTCGTTCGAAATCGGCGTTTCCCCTGTCGACGTATTTTTTAGTCGCAGCATCTACGAGATCTGTTGGCTCGGGAAGATTGTAGAGCTTCTTATCGTTCATGTTCAAAGGTTCTTCTCGAGGTTCGTATCTCCGAACGTAAGGCTCGTCCAAGTTGGCAACGTCGTAACCATCGTCGACTTCGAACGTCTTCCTCTTCTTTCTCGGGTTGACTTTTTCGTCGTCACTTCTACCAAATTTATCGACTGGCATGTTGTTGTGGGATTTTTTTTTTTGTTGTTTAGAAAAAATGTGTTCAAAACGCAGTTTATTAAAAATGAACTATGTTATTTTATTTTTCGTTTTTTATTCGATTAACATTTTTTTAAAATAATTTTTTATCTTTATATATACTATAAAAAAAAAAAAAATCTCTCTCTAATGTAAGTCATTGAGAATGTCTTGAAATTCATCTCCTTCAGACCATCTCTTGAGAACGTAGAGACACAGGTGACCACAAAACACTTGATCTGGTGATTGCACTTGATCCGTGTTGTAAAGAACCACCGATTTGTTGAAATAGTTCTTTATTTCTTTCAGCGGCGAGATTCCGTAGCTGTCGAAATAATAATTCTTCTTCTTCCTGTTCTTGAACCACGCCACCCAGTGAGTGCCTTCACCTGATAAATCATCTAGATTTAAAATTCCGCATTCCGATTGTCGAGGTCTTCTCTTCGGCAAGGCATCTCTGGAAAACACACCTAGAAAATCTTTGATTTTCAAATCTTTTGCCGCATTCAACAGATCGATGTTGGATAGGGGTTCGTTGGGTAAGATGACACCTTCTACAGATATCTTTATTTTCTTATTCATAGATGCGTATATATTTTTTTTTTTATTTATTTTATTATAATTCACTAAAAATGACGTTATTTTTTTTCTATTTTTTTTCTTTTTCTTTTTAAACTAACTTTCTCAATGTCACTATCGATTTCCATAATTTTGTGTTCATCTAATTCTTCTTGATTTTCTAGAATCCTATCATCCACAATCGTATCTGGAATCTTATCATCCACAATCATATCTGGAATCCAATCATCCACATTCATATCGTCTCTAATTAGATCCACAGTCCAATGTCCAAGTGCCAAAGTGCTTATTTTATCGTCTAACACGAATCTCTTATCATCGTCGGCCGTCAGTGAAATCTTGTTGACTATTTCAGTATACAGGTCGTGATTTTCGCTTCGAATCGATTTCATAGTCTTATACACCGGACCACTTCCTAACAGACAATCTTTATACTCTTGGAAAGAGATGTTTTTCTTCACCACGCACGCTTTAACTCCTTTGCACTTCTTGATCTCTTCATCATCTTCTAGACGATAAGCATACAGTTTGGGTCTCAAGCCCACGAATTCGACGATCTGTTTACCGCCGCTCTCGTCCTTAAATTTACCCAGCACCTTCTTGATGTCGTTCGATTGAATGTTGGACGGGTGATCGACGGGATAATTGCTCGTGTCAAACCACTTGGCCACGTCCGGAGATATGTCTCGGTAGACGTCTTTCATCTCTATCTCATAAACTAAACTGTCCGTGTCGGTGAACAGTAGTTTGGCTTTGTCACCAAATTTTTGTTTGACGTAATCGTAGTGAAACTCGTACATCAATCGCTTGCTGATATCTAAGATGATCGGTCCGAGATAATACGGTTTGTCGAACTTCAGATGCGTCTTTTGCATGTGAACGGCCACTAGATTTTCGCCGAATATGGTTCGGTGTTTGTAATTGGGTTTCGCCACTAATTTTTTTGCTTTTTTCTCAGACGTGACGAGTCGAACGTTGGTTCTCTTCCTGATGTTTTCCATCGATTTGCCGTACACGCAGTTGTTCATGAGTTTGAAGAAATCTTTTTCGAAATCGTTCTCGGCTCAGGTTCTGAGATTCGTGTTGAGATCGATGTATTTTTTCATCCAAGGCTCTTCGTCGAATCGAATGATGCGATGTATGTCGACTAATTTCATCCCGTAATCGATGTACTGTTTCAAATTCTCACTGTAGACGATGTAGTTACGTTTGTTAAATAAATTGGGAATGAGTTTTTCCTCTTCTCCTTCATTCGGTTCCATTCGTTCGGGAGCCAGTGGATAATCATTATGTGGATCGTGTAATTCTTCCGGATAGTTCAAATCGACTTCTAAAATGCAAGGATAGTCTCTCCATTTTTGCATCTCTTCCAGTTCCTTCACCCATTCAAAATTTCCAATCGGTAAAGGATGACTCATAGACCAACCGTACAGATTATTGGCATCCCAATACTGTATGTATTTAGTCGACCGTTTCCAATCGAAACCTTCTTTCATGTAGGGATTGTTAGCCTCAGAATGTCTGTGAGAGATCATCAAGACGCCACCTCTCGCAGCCCTTTCAAACATGAGCAACATGTCCACGTCGGATAATAATTCCAGTTGGACTTCGGTGGTCTTCAACAGAGCGTCCCACGCCAGACCGGGTGCGGTGAAATACCAAGTGGGATCCAGATCGTAATTTCAACGACTGACGTCTCGAAAATTTTCGAACACGTCTGCCAAGAGCAGAACGTCGGTATTCAGATAGAGATCGTGATAATCTCTCATGGTTTTCATATCAAATGATTTCCACACGTTTTTGGCGTGTTCGTAATTCTCGTCGGAAATGTCGGATTCGTATAATTTCAAATAAAAATCATCTTTCGAAAGTAGTGCGGTGTCTTCGAATCTCTTTAGATCATTCATGTAATTGTAAAGATAGACTCCTTTCCTCAACATGACGTCTACTCGTTCTCCAAAATGTTCGCTCGTGATTTTAAATTTATCCTTGCTCATGTTATCGACTAATTTTTCCAGAGCGGTCGACATGAATTTAAAACTGTCGATGAAACGTATGCATCTACGAATGGATTTCGTTTTTTCTTTCAACGTATTTCCGTCGATTACTCTTTTCTTCTCCATGAGCTTCCATTTCGTGAAGGAAATGTATCTTTCTTTGCTGTTTGCGATGCAATTTAATTCTTCGTGTGAGGTGCCGAGATTTTTCACGAACAGATGACTGTCATAACCTGAGAGATTGTGAAACATCACCGGATAGAAAGCGGCGTCTCGATATTTTAAATTACACTTGCTGTGAGCCGGACCGTGATACAGACCCGTGTAATGATCGTGGTCTCTGACCTTCTTATTTTCCTCCGAATTCTCATCGAACGATTGTCTGCATATGTGACATTCGGTGGCTCTGTTATTTTCATCCTGCTGCTCTCGCGTGATGATCATTTTTGCCGGAGTTTTGAATTTGTCGTATAACATTTGAATTTTCGATTCTAACTCTTCCACAAACCTTTGTGCCACATCGTCGTCTTCGCGCTGTTTCGTGTAGGTGAAGGGACCCATGTCGTGTTGCGAGTCGAAAGTGCATTTCACGTAAATGCAATAGCCTGAAGGTATGTGTTTTTGATATCTTTCGACGTAACTTTGAAGAGCGTTGGGTTGACAGGAACTCATTTTCGTGGTGAAATATTCGAAATCGGCGTACATGACGAATGGTACTTTTAACCTTCTATTGTGATTTTCAAACTTCACGATGGTGTTGGGTTTGGGCATTTCGACGGCGACACCTTGATTTTCGTTGCAATATTCCTGATGTTTCGCTAATGATTTTTCGGTCTTAAATATGTTCCTGCAATTGTAACATAAAGATATCTTTCCGTTATGATTATTATTTTGTTTCGACAGTAATCGGGTCGGATGTTTAACCCAACAATAATGACGATTGTCACCATTCAAAATCAATAATAAAATAATCATCTTTTCTCTTCTGCGATACGAAGTCTGTCTGAGAGGATAGTTCTTTTGATTTTCGTCGTCGTATCCCAAGACATTCACCGCTATGGTGGGATTTTGAACCTCGAAACGTTCAATGTGTTTTAACTCTGTTGGAAAAGTCACTCCGGTCCAATCGAGATTTTTAGAAGTTTCCTCGTAACGAGAAACTCTATCGGTGTGTATTTCGACAGGGTATAAAGCGGAGGTGACTGCCCATTTAAAACACTGATCATCTTTATTTCTCACGTTGACCACGGCGTGTTTCTTAGTCAAGAAATACGGTAATTCCAAATAGGAAGATCCTTTCAATGGTTCGTTTTTAGTCATTTGAATTTCGAGTTTCAACACCTCACCGAACGTCCAATTACTACCTTCATTTTGATAATTCGCGAGAGACGTCAACATCTTGTCTTTCATCTTTTCGAAAACGTCCAATAGATCTGAACCTCGAAATACGGGTTCGACGTTAGATCTGAAATATGCATTTTTCACAATGCTCTCGCCGGACTCCACGTCGATTTTATTCATTATGCAATGGAGTATCATCTTAATTTTTAATCCCAAGTTCATGTATTCGCGAAACAAATCCAATACTTCTTTCTTCACCCGTTCCATGAACAATTTCGGATCGACTTTCTTCAACGAGGGAATCACGTCGAAAGTTTTAAAAATGCCTTTGATCGCACTCTCCCATTCTACGGGTTTCGATTGGAATAGTTCCGCAACGAGTTGTGTTACATATTCTTCTCCTTTCTCTTCGTCGATTGCTCATTGAATTTCGCTCGATATATCTCGTTTGTCTTGAATCTGAAGTGCATCACTCGTTTTCGTTTTAGTTTTTCTTTTCTTTTCTTTGGAAACTTGATGTTTTTCAATGTTTTTTCGTTTAGTCGTCTTCTTATTTTTCACAACCGGTGCATCTTTTGACGTCGTTGCTATCGACATTTCGTTTGCCTTTCTAGCGTTTCGCAAATATTCTTGTATGACTTCAATTTTTTTTTATTTAGTTCTATGCTTTCTGAAATCTGAAATTTGTAATAGTTTACAAATCTCGTTTAACTGAGGTATGTTTTTCTCATTTAAATTTACCATTGTTTTATCTGTTTGCTTCATTTGTAAAAATTTTAAGTTAAATTTTAAATTCAATTTTTTTAATACCAAATTAAAATATACATTATTTGTAAGAATTCATAAAAAACCAAATAATCGATCATGACAACAACACCTAAAAGATGCGAATTGAAATTGAAACGAGACAAAAGGTATGAGAAATCCAGTTTTAATATCTATACATTACAACCACACGATCCCATCGAATTGAATGAGGTCGAGATGGTGGACTTAGAGCGCTACTACCACAAATATCGAATGTGTTTGAAAGTGGATGAAGCCGCGCTCGATTTGTTTTACGAGTACCAAAGCGAACTGTTGATTAATATCATCGTCGCCGAAGACAGAGAATTCGACAGGGGTGATTTATTGTTGTCCTATCGAGGTTACATATATCCAATAATCTCACCCGAACTCGTGAAGAAATCGGGTGGTGAGAGCGCATTCGCCTATGAAAAAAAACTCAAAAGAGTAAAGATGAACATTCACACCATTTTCGTATGTGGAAAAGTGACGAATGTCAACTTGCTAATAATGGACTTGGAAATATAAACAATAGAGAGATTGAAATTAAAAATTTTACTTTTTATATATATATATAAAGAGAGAAAAAAAACTTTTACTAAAAAAAATTTTACATTAAAGAAAATTAAAAATTAAAAAAACAACTTTTTTATATATATATAAAGAGCAAAAAAAAAAAATAACAAACTTTTTTAACAAATTATTATTTAAATACAAAATTTAAAATATACATTATTTGCAAGAATTCGTAAAAACAAAAAAAAAACAAATAATCAATCATGAAGACAACAACACCTAAAAGATGCGAATTGAAATTGAAACGAGTCGAAACGTATAAGAAATTCTGTCATAAAATCTATAGATTACAACGACACGATCCCATCGATTGAACGATGTTGAGACGAAGGGCTTAGAGCACAAATACGAGAAATATAAGATGCCTCTGAAATTGAACAAAGCCGCGCTCGATTTGATTTACGAGTACCAAAGCGATCTGCAGAACATCGTCATCGCCAAAGATAGAGAATTTGACAAGGACGATTTGTCATTGCCCTATGGAAATTACATATTTCCAAACATCTCATTCGAACTCGTGAAGAAATTGGGTGGTGAGAGCGAGTTGACCGATGTAAAAAAACTCAAAAGAGTAAAGATAAACATTCAACACGTTTTCGAAAAAGGAGAAGACACGAGCGTCAACATGCTAATAACGGACTTGGAAATATAAACAACAGAGTGATTGATTTTTAGCGAAGAAAAAATGAAAAAAAAAAAAGTAATGAGATCATCTTTAGATCTCATTTACTTTTTTTTTTTTTTGTTTTGTTTTCCTTCTTCTTCACTATCATCATAATATATTATAATAACGTTTCCTTTTCTCTCAAATTTCAGCATCGATTCTTCTTTTTCTTTTTTTTTCTTTTTCTTTGTGATGTGATACGTTCATGGCAACATTTTTGTTTATCCGAATCATAATTATGAACGAATGTTGTGCATCTCTTGGTAACACTCGCATCATTACCATTCTCTTCAGAAGGTAGTGGTGACCGTGGAAAGCATCGTCTCATTCTCAACCATATATCCCGCGCTTTATCTATCTCTTTCCTTAGATATCCATCATTAGCGTCTAACCATTTTTTTATTTCTTCGCTCTCTGGCTCACGATGTTCGTCATTATCGTCAAATTCATCCAGGTGATAAATTTGTTTCTCCACCTTTTCACCCATTTTAAATATATTATTTTATACTTTCTATGATTTTATATATTTTATATAATTTTATATTTATAATAACATATTCAAAATCGGTATGTTCTTAAATGGTGAATTCTCACCGAGCAACAAACCCTTGCCGAGTCGCTTGACATTCCGTCCACTCTTCACATAGAGACCATTTCCTCTCAGAGAGTTGCCACCTCTAACGGGTTCTAGATACAATCCTTTACCGCTGTCATCTACGTGAATGCGACACACGGCTCCTCCCTTCTTCAAAAACAGTCCGCTGCCACCCATTAATTTCTCAACTGCCGAACTAGCGAGTCCCGTGAGAGCTCCCACGCCGAGAGTCTTTCCGAGAAAGGGTAGCGCCTTTGTGGTGAAGGGTAATGCTTTTGCGGCTATTCCTGCCAATAGCGGTAGGAAACCACCTTTCATTCTCAAATTGTATCTCAATTGAGCGGGACTCATTCTCACTGTCAACCCTCTTCCATCGCAAATCACTTTCTCCATCCTTTTGATTTGACTTCTGGTCCAGGCGATCGAATCCTGACCGCCTCTCGTCAGATCTTCGTGAGTGAATTTGAATCTCACCTCCTCGCCTCGAGTTCTTAACGCTCTCTCAAGTTTCTTCCTCTGTCCTGCGGATATGTTCACGTTTTTTTTCACGTATTCTGTCATAATTCTGTTTGTTTTTTTAAATATATTTACTTCAATTGTTTCTTGTTTAATAATTATATTAAAATAATTTTGTAAAAATTAATATTACCGTTTATTTTATTTTTGTTATCTATATATATAATATTTTTTTTTTTTGCTTTTATATTTCTCTTATGTGAAATCGTATCGTCACTCTCTCTCCGCGAAGATCTAACAGTTCACCATTTTGATCTGTCAACGTGGTTTTGAGACTATACAACATGTCTAAAATCACTGGTAGATTAACTAAATTTCGAGGTCACTCCACGATCTTATAACCCAGCGACACGTTTGGAAAGAAGGAATAGATCGTCGGTTGAGCGCTACCATTCACGTAGCTTCCAGCAATCATGTCCACGTTCACCAGAATGCTATTGACAGTGAGAATGTTGACCGTATTTTCAGATGCCGCGTGGCCTCGATACATCTTTCGATCGAATCCCAACATCTTGCCTATAGAATCGTCCGTGTTGAAATCCACACGAAAATTATCTTCCAAATCCAACATCGTCTGTAAGGTATTAGGATTGGGAGCGAGTCTGATCTTGTTGCTTCCCTTTCCATCCGTCTTCATTCGCGTCTGAATGTAATTGTTCAAATCGTCTATGTTGTAACTCCCTTTGGGAATTCGAATCTCCAACCAGTCCACTCCGTTGGAATACTTGAACGAGTTATTCTTTTCGGCGACGTTGGGAAAGGAATAATAAGTCTCCAGATTCACCAACGCCATCTCGTAACTTTTCTCTCTATTCAATTCGATGGAAGGTTCGAATTTCGTAGCGAATCGAGTCGAATCGCCACTCACCACGATTTGAATGGATTGTTTCGCAGCCGTATTCTCGGCTATCCATTCTAACAATTTTCCATGTTCGAACATTATATTTTAATTTTATTTTTTTTTATTCAAAACTAATTATTTGAAGATTTATTATTTTTCTAATTTTTATTTTCACGCTCTATCTTATTATTATTACCATCGGAAACATAAAACTCGTCGAATCCGCACTGATATTTTCCGCGATTAAATTCGCTCGTCAAATCGATCACAACGAAATTGTAAAGTCCACCATCCCAAACCCTCTTGCAGAATGTCCTGAATTCCGCAGCGCTCATGTCGTTTGCGACGTGATCGCCGTAGATGTGATTGAGATTCTTGAGATCTTGGCGAAAGAGACATAGAAAATTAGCGTTCTCCCTTATCGTCTGTCTGGGCAATCGAAAATAATTCTGCGACAGGTAGAAACAGTCCACGTTGCTCTGTCGACCCCTAACGTAATACGATTCGCATCGGTTCTGTCTCTCCAAAAGCAGATCGTCGAAAATCATGAGATTCTTATCTTCCGATTTCAGTTCTCTAGGATCCGGAACGTCGCTAGCGTTCTCATAAAATTGACACTCGACGTTTGAAGATGCATTTCTCTTCATCAGCTCTGTCACCACGCCGTCCAAAATGGTCGAGAGCGGAGCTCCACACTTGTCGAATTCCTCCCTACTGTCAAAAATTCTGGCTATGACGTCCTTGGGCAATCTGCGATCCATGCACTCTCGAAGCAATCTGTATTCGGGTTGAAACAAGCTCTTGCCAAACACGAACAATCTGTCATAATCCAACCAGTCGGGTCGGGACAACAGATTCATCAACAGATTGGTCTTTCCACAATTCGATTTTCCCACTATCAAACCTCTTATGCTCTTGGGAAAGTACTCGTTAATCGACCTCTTGGTCGCGGCGTCGTTCCAAGACATATCTTTAATGTTCATCTTTGTTTTATTTTTTTTTTGTCTGTTATTTTCGATTCTTTTCAAACACAAATTTTTTATGTTTTTCAAACTCTGTTTTTTAATGTTATTATTATTATTATTTATTTATATCGCACCGTCGCGAGTTCTCTTCAATCCGGATCCACTCGTCATTTTGACTAAATCTTGTATGGGCACCACGCCATCCTTTAAATCTTTCCAATCTTTCAGCGTTCACTCTAACGCAGCTCGCTTCGCTGGCGGACTGATCAACTTGTCGATCAACGCGTCGGCTGCCCTCTTGCCAGCCGCAGAAGCTATCCTACCACTGGCTTCGGAAGTGGCTTTCTTACCAGCACCCAAAGCCATCTTCTTACCGACCTCAAATGCGCTCGATGCGAGTTTTCTACCCGCATCGCTCGTGAACGCTCGCATTATAGAATCGACGATGCCAGAACCGCCTTGAACGTAAGTCCTGATGTATCCCCTGTTCTTTATCACCAACATATTTTATTTTTAAGATATATTTTTGGTTTTTTTTCACTGGTAAATCGTTTTGTCGTTTTTAAATACTTTTATTATTCTAGTGTAAGAATTTACTGTTTTATTTTTTTGTTTGTTTGTTTGTTTGTTTGTTTCTCTCTCTCTACTTATTATTATATACACATCAATCCTTCAATTCGTTCATCAGCCTTTTATACTGGTTTTTATTCAAAACCTTCTGTCTCAACAATTCGTCAGATACGGCAACTATCTGATTATCTAATCCCGTGTTACCAGCCCGTCTGCTCGCCATCAACAAACTCAATCTCTGAGACAGAGCGTCGGGATCGCTCGGAAGAAAAATAGCGGTTTCACCCCTTTGCCGGTCACCGATTCGAGGAACTTCTTGTTCATCTCCCATATGGGCTTCACTATTTTCGTCCACTTGTAACCTCTGTTGGCTTATGGGTCTCGTCTCTCTGGCATTGTTATTTCTATTCATGGCGTGGGTCTGAACTAGAATGTCGCCGTAATTGTCGAAATCCTGTTCCGTGAAATCTCCAGGCTTGTCGTAAAGGAGCAATCTCCGCAGACCATCGGTTACTTTATATTTATTCGAACCCACGATCAATTCGTCATCGTCCATTTCCACCAACGTATCACCTACAAAAGTTCTACCCTCAGAATCCTTATAAATTCCATACAACTGATCTCTCTTACCGCCATCATCATCGGACGATGCGACGCTACTAGTGGTGATAGTCGAAGCCGTATCATCAGACTCGCTCATATCTGTTTGAATTCCCGTGGGAACGTAATCCGGTGTAGATTGAACGGAATACCGATTTCCAAAACTAGGAGGCAACGAACCCATTCTCAAAGAACTCTCCTTTATGGGTCTCAATTCTTCGACTATCTCCTTCCTGCTTCGCTCTTGACCCTCCGTCACGGGTTTAAATATTTCTGTGGCTTCGCGTCTGAGTTCCATCTCACCGAGACGTCTGCTCCTATCAGCTGACTGAATCGCCTTCTTAGCACGTAAATACTCGTCTAAAATTCGATCTCGGCGTCTAGGATCCATCTGGAAAAACATCTTTCGTTTTAATTGTTTTTATTTATTTTTCAAAATTAAATGTTTAATTATATTTTTATGTTTTTGTGTTTTTAAGTAATAAAAAAAAAACTCTTTCCGTCTGAATATAATATATAATAATCTGAAAATATTCACATCTCAAACTGACTGTGTTAATTGAAGTTTAAAAAAATACGTTTAAACAGTACATGACAAACCGGTTTCTGATTTTAACGCATTTTGACAGTAGTGTTTTACATTTTTGTCAAAAGATCTTCATTCATTCACACATCAATTCATCGAGTGTCGAATTAAGAGAGAATCCTTTTTGATGACTGTTAAACAGTTTCAACACACAATGGAAAACTGATTTTAACAAATCTCTCTCCGATTGCTATCATGAATATATTAAAAATTTTACCACTCAAAACCTAATTGAGCGGAAAATGCGTTTTAAACATTCCGATAAGTGTTTTTGACTTTTTCCAACGAACGCTTAACAGTCAATCTCTCAATCAAGGCAAAACACAAATATCTATTACAGATCAACTCCCTTCGAAAAAAAAAAACCCAAAACTCAATTTTTATCCGTCCCATCAACAGAAAACATCAATGTCTATAATACAGACTATATTCACAATCGACTCTTTTTGAACAAAAAAACCTCATTCACTCATTACGATAACATGTGTTAGTTTTTTACTTCAGGAAGACGTGACTGGGTTTGCAAATTTCCAACACACACCGACGACAACGACACTCTTCGTTCAGATCGAGTTTTATTACGAGAAGCGAGCGATCCGATCGCTCGATCAGCTAAGTGTTTTTTTTTTAGAATTTCTCATAGTGGAGGAATTCTAAAAAAAACCCCCAAAACTCAATTTTTATCCGTCCCATCACCAGAAAACATCAATGTCTATAATACAGACTATATTCACAATCGACTCTTTTTGAACGAAAAAACCTCATTCACTCATTACGATAACATGTGTTAGTTTTTTACTTCAGGAAGACGTGACTGGGTTTGCAAATTTCCAACACACACCGACGACAACGACATTCTTCGTTCAGATCGAGTTTTATTACGAGAATCGAGCGATCCGATCGCTCGATCAGCTGAGTGGGGTTTTTTTTGAGAATTTCTCATAGTGGAGGAATTCCCCTAATAATAATGTCATAAATGGGGAAAAAAACCCACCGCCTCAAAAACAAGGGAGAGTTCTGGACCATCTGTACCAACGCAATTGCGGGTTCTGGACCGCTGGTTTAGAGTCCCCAAAACTGTTTTTTGATGATGACCCAGAATCTTTTGCTTTCGATCGCGTTCGCCGACGATGGATCGATGGGTCTGATCTGCGATGCGAACGTCGACAAAAAATTACGTACAAGATGAAAGTGAACTGTACAATTTCACCCTTTTTTTAAAAACGCGCGTTCACCACGAGTATTTGAACGTTAAAAGTGCGATCTAGGAGTCACGACTGTACATGGGGGGGGGGGGGATTCAAGACCATGTACAGTTTTTGTGAGCAAGCGTGTGATTTAACACTGAATTCCACGTTGGTGAACGCATCGTGTGCGTATGTTTGTACACGTACATGTACAAGTGGTCGTAAACTCTCCTTTTATACCTACTCACGTGAGTAGGTTACCTCTTATTCCAATAGAGTCTAATTTATGAATTAATCCGTCATGCCATACTCTATCAAAAGCCTTACTTATATCACAGAATGCCATGCTGACTTCTTTATTGGTGTCCATATTGCTGGCAATATAGTTATCAATACCTATGAGTTGGTAAATTGTACTGTCACCCGGAATGAAGCCTGATTGTAAGGGTGTTAACAAACCGTTTTCAACCAAAAAGGAAAAAATGCGTCTGAAAATTACTTTTTTCTAGAATTTTACTCACAGAACTTGTTAGAGAGACTGGCCGATAGTTTGCCTTGTCATTAACGGATAATTTTTTATGAACAGGCACAACACTAGCCATCTTCCATAAATTTGGGAACTCATTACGTGATAAGGACAGATTAAAAAAGATAAGTTAGAAGGGGGGGGGGGGGGGGCTAACTGTTGGGCACATGCATTAATAATTCTGTTATTAATTAAATCTGGCCCACTAGCTTTCTAAATTACTAATAATTGACATGACTTCCTCTTCGGAAATTACTATAGATTCGAGACTCATTTCACAATGTGGAATGGATGGTAATTCTTTGTCACCAACTGAGTTAGCTTGACTAGCAAAATACGTATACGTATTTAATACGTCTGCAATCGACTTTGCATCACTAATTATTTCCCCATTTTCTTCAAGTGGCGGGAAAAGTTCATTCGATAGTTTGTGCTCTACCAATGTTTAACACCAAAGTTACGAGATGATACATAAGTTTCAGTTTTAATATCGTATTCCGCTTTGGCTGTCCGTATGAGTGATATAGTTTCATTTCTGTCATGCCTAAATCTAGCCCAGTCCTCTGTTCTATTTGTCTGTTTGGCTTTTTTGTGATCGATCACGCACTCTCATCATTTTTCGGATCGTTGAGTTCATCCATAGTTTATCTTTCGGACGTACTACAATGGTTTTGTTTGGTATGTAGTATGTAGGCATCCTGCGTGCGAAGAGTTAAACCAGAAAGCACAGAACCCCACCATCCCTGATGAAACTAAAATATTTACAGTAACAATAACAGTTATATTTATTTATTTATTTATTTATTGGTGTTTAAGGTCACATATTTTTGCAGAATGGCTAATCATGACCACGACAGGATGGAGGCAGCCGGAGTACCCGGAGAGAACCACCGAGCAACGGCGAGAAACTGTCAGCTCCCCAACGTACTAACTCCACACAATCAGGGTTAGCATTTGTTGAAGGCACGTGCACCATCGACGTGCAGTACACATTAGTACACAACGCCACCGTGCCCCCACATAGGCAGTTGGGGTGAAGTGTCTTGCCCAAGGACACAACGCGGTTGCCGCAGGTGGGATTCGAACCGAGAACCTCTCGACTTGCAGCCTGTATCTCTACCTACTGAGCCATCGCGCCCCTCAACAGTACCAGTTAAAAAGAGTACTATACATCATTTCGTAGATACATGTGGTAAAACTGAAATTGGCATCTTAAATTCCGAACTGCAAATTTAAGCACTAAACTGACTGGGCTGATAATTCCACCAGGTCGACGGCGTTGATAAAGCCAAATCGAGACTCCACGTCTATTAGGACGAAGAGAAAATACAAAGGCGCTTTACTGCCTCCAATCTTGCTACGTTATAAACACGTTACTACGTTATAAATACTGGAGTCGAAAAGTACATATGATTCAGCGCATCCACAAACCCTGTTAAACATGCCACTAACACAAACCTCTGTTCCAACTTGATGCGTTACATGACATGAGTTCCACACTTAACGAAAAAAGACTACTAAACTTACGACAACGGGACTTTTGTGTGAGTGTGTATTCGTCAGACGGCTCTGAAGATTGCGAACTGCCAAAGGCGCACTAGTTATATGTTTCGGGAAATTTTCCGACTAGCACCCTCCTCTGATGGGCACTCAGAACCTCCATTACCAACCACCAACTATACGAAGAGCGGTACGCATTAAAGATCAGTTGCTGTAGTCATCATGGCTGTTGGTCAAGTGGCACGTGACCAGAATTGCCCCAGTTATGTGTATCTCATTGACACGCTGTTACACTGGTTCTAGTTTTACAATCCCTGAAGTTAAGTATGGGTACCATATGAACATTGAGCGCAGTTAGAGAGAAGGGTATAGTTGCTGAGTTGTTGATTGAGCTGGTCTCGCACGTCAGAGGTCCCGAGATCGATTCTCGAGTGTACTTGAGGTGTCCGAACGCTCCCTCGCAGTACAAATTGTGGGACTGAGGCTGTCTAAACGTACAAGTCCTATCGGGTGAGACTTAAAAGGGGTTTCCCCTTGGCGTTGAGAGATGCACACCGTGAATGATAAAGACCCCTTTGTTTTATTCGAAAAGAGAGAGACCACGAGGTAGCTGCTACGAAGGTCGACCCACAAATCGTGCCACTGAGCCAAGAAGAGTCGTTAATATAAGCTGCATGTCTTTGTCTGTCGTTGTAAAATAACCAACTTAAAACAAAAACCTGGTTTTGAGTGCAAGGAATTAGTGTGAATACATTCCATGGCATACGCGGTAATTATGTGTTCCGTTGTAAGAGTACTGCTGCCATGGGAGCTCGAGGATTTATTTCAGTTGTTTTTTGTCTTAATCCCTCTTGCATGTTAGTGCACCCTTCTCAAAGCCTCAATTAATTTCTTTGAAGCAACATTTCTCACACCGAGCCCATCATGGCGGCTTTCTGGGTCCTTTCCAGGACCCGGTAGGCCGACCATGGTGGGGTTCTGTGGTATCAACTTCGACATTGTAATCCCGAAAGCTTCTGTGACCATAAAATAATATCCCGTTAACGTTTTTGGATTCAGTACATTCCTGTGAGGTGCCAACGATTCTATAGAATCTGCACTCTCCAAACAGACAAGGTACGTTCATATTAAGGTGTAGAACGAAAACAGTTTGCAAGAAAAATTAAAAAGACTTTTATGAACAGCAGCCATTATACGGATGATTTGTGACGTTCCTTGTCCTTTTGTTCGAACTTTCTTTCGAAATGTCGTACTGCACGAGATAAATCTAGTGGCTGGCAACAACACACAGTTGGTGAAACTTGTCACAACTCTCAGAGGCGTACGGGATCTCGAAAATAATTGCAGGGACTGGACGAACTTGCAGATTTTACAAGAAAATTCACCAAAATGTTTTTCGAGGTTAAATGGATGTAATAGTAGTACTACCCATATGTGTAGAATGCCTCTTCCCTATATACTCTATATAAATCCGCCATATTGATTTTTGAGGAGATATTTTAACCCTTTACCCAATGCAGACGATATCAAAATTTATTATTTTAAATACCATTTTTTCACATTTTTCAAAAAATTTCAACAAAACCATATCATGTGACCCCTTGTTGGAACGAGCTCGACGAGCTCGTTCCAACGAGGGGTCACATGATATGGTTTTGTTGAATTTTTTTGAATAATAATATATTTTCAACTGCTGAATTTGCATATTACGAGAGCGGATGCGGGCGATTCGTTGGGTAAAGGGTTAACAGGATGTCCCTATATACTCTTTAAACATCCTTCATTTTGGTTTTTAAGGTGTGAATTTTTTGACGTGAAAATCAAAATTTTCCCTGTACAGGCCTGGGGGGGGGGGGGGGGTCGTCAATGTTTTACCGGACACAAGGCGGGGTGGGTGGGTGTGTAGGTCAGCGGCTCTGAAAACACGTTTTTTCCATGCTTTGATTTTTTTTTCCCATGAGCTCTTATCTTTCAAATAAGTCATGCATATTGATCAGGGAAGCTTGTGTGGGCTTTTTGACACCACCCCGATAAAGTCAAAATGATCGATGGGTCAATATACCCGCACATATGAAATTTTAGCCCGATCGGCCCAGCCGTTTTCGAAATAAAAGGTCAAGGTCATGAAAAAGCAAGGTAAATTCAATCAAATTTTGCGACATGTCTAGCTGTCAATCAAGCACTCACGTGCAGCCGGTAGTACTGCCCACCGGCGCAATGTAAACAAAACAAACAGTGCATGTGTTTGTGACAGAAAGTGTGTATTTTTTCTCCTTTTTTAGGGGACAAAGTCGATTTTTTATTAAGAGCATGATATAAATAAAACAAATACTAGGGCCTGTAGTCATTTTTAAACCACGAGTAGGATTAGGGTTTTAACCACTCGGCTTGCGGTAATCAGATTTAAACCACTCGAAGAATAAGGGTTTTAACCACTCGGCAAGCCGAGTGGTTAAAACCCTTATCCTACTCGTGTTTTAAATCTGATTACCGGCCTAAATTTGATAACCTGATTACCTATTTATTCTATATATAATTGGTAAGAGGGGGATGCACAAGTTTTTGCATTAAGCATTGGCATTGGGTACATCCTACTCAATCCCACATACCCTATAAACATCCTTAAGTGATTAATGTCGATTACAAAAATAACACACTACATACAATTGTTTCCCATCAAAACTCATTGTGAGTGTATGTGTATGTGTGTTTTGAAACAAATGATAATACTTGTTATATTATGGATTCATTATTATGGGTACCCCAACCTAAACGCCACCACCCTAGGTCTGCTATAACCACATGAACCACCACATAAACCTCTATATCCACAATCATCACCACATGAACCACCTCATAAACCTCCATATCAATAACCCATATCAATAACCACTGTTACAACTACCACCTTTCACCACACCCCATCATATTCCAACACATTCCACTACATACAAACACATTACACCACATTCCACTACATTCAGCCACACCCACCACATTCCTCCAGTCCCACCACATTCCGCCACACCACCAATCTCAACAGATTCTGTCACATTCCATCACATTCCACCACATCCCACCATACTCCACCACGTTTACTGTCTGAGGGTGAGCTAGGTAAATAAGAAATGAAATTAATGAGGAGTGGGCAGGAGAGGGGAGTTCAACTATGACACTAAATTGAAATTTTATTTCCTTCACATGATATGATCGGGGTTCAACGAGTCCCCGCGCGACACAATTCTCGAATATAGTGGTCTTAGAAACAATCTCCCACATATTTGGACATTAGCTCGACTCGATCAAAACTTAATGTATTCATATAACGGTATCAACAGAGACGTACCCGTAAATTTATGTCTAGAAGTGCCGCGGGTCCAGTGGCGGCGCCAGAAATTTTTTTTTGTGTGGGGGGGGGGGGGGCAACTAGGGGGGCAGACTCCCATGAAGGGGGGGGGGGCAAATACGTAAAGGATCATATCATTACTTTGTTATGAGGTAGTCCAAACTTGGACCCAAAGTCCGTAATATAATTTTTTGGTTTGGTACGTCCTGTGGACGTACCAAACCAAAAAATTATATTACGGTCTTTGGGTCCAAGTTTCGACTAAATGTAATGGTAATTAGCGGTCCTCCTTTCAAAAAATCCTGGATCCGCGTCTGGTGGGTCTGTGCGTGAGAGAGAGAGAGAGAGAGAGAGAGAGAGAGAGAGAGAGAGAGAGAGACTCATAATGCCCGTCTGTCATAATGCGAAATCCATGAATTTTTTTAGACAAGGGATATGGATAGACATGCCTTTGTTGGCTCATAACTTAATTCTAACTTATAAGTATCTGCATCCGAGTCTTTAAATCTCTACTGCCTGGATGTGTTCATCAGCTAGCCTGAGGCTTTGGGCTAAGAGTGTATGGAAAATTATTGGGAATAAAAAAAGAGAGGGGTGTGTGTGTGTGTGAGAGAGAGTGACTGAATGTGTTTGTGTGTGAGGGTGGATGGAAATGCATGCGAGATGGTTGGGGGGGGGAACTGGGGGGGGGCAAAGCCTTCGTTTGGGGGGGGGGGGCAAATGCCCCCCCCCCCCCCCCCCATGCCCCCCGTAGCGCCGCCACTGCGCAGGTATATTAACACAAAAAGTGCGAGCTTTGCTTGAAGGGTGCAGGGTATCCTGTTCCCGGAAATATTTTTGTTTTGGAGTGTCTTTTGACGCTCATTGACATATCCGAATAGATTCAACAGTAAAATGAACTGCACGCCAACATCCAAGTATGCAGATTGCCTCCATTTCTCAAACCGATTGTGTAACAACCGGTGCAATATTGGGATGAAATCAAGTAGAAAATATCCCGTGACGATTTCCACCTGAAACTTGACAAATGCAATATAGATAAATACACCATAGCTATAATGGGGGCTTTTTAGAGCTACTTAGTCTGTGGCACCAATGAGCATGGAATTTGTTGCAAATGGGGCAGGAGAAGACAAATCAAATGAACGTTATTACATTAGAGTACAAATATCCAAATGGTTTAAGTTTTACATGTACGCGTTAGCACCTCCACTGGGTGCTCTATACTGGATTAATATAGACGAAGATCGTGGCAGAACTTTTAAAAGGACATGATAATGCCGAAGGCGATCGTTGAAACCAAACATTTTAGCATTCCTCTTCAGGCCTGGCATTTTGAAAAATGCAGGAGGGCAAAAAATCGCTCTCCTCATTCAGCTTAGGAGAGCAATTAGCTTTACACAGCATTTTAAGTATCCAATTGAACGAACTCATTGAAACTGAAATCAACAGACTACATCAGTGATTTTATTAACTTTACTAAGGTAAAGCGAAATCTCTTAGACATCTAGATGTCTCACTCAACAACCGAACACACACTTGACAAGACCTGTGTGTGTACCCAGACCTGTTGTCCAAGAAAGTCATACGCCTACCACTACCACCTTCAACCCCCAAGGGGGTTGAAGGTGGTAGTGGTAGGCGTATGACTTTCTTGGACAACAGGTCTGCTTGAATCTACAGTCACATCCTGGTGCAAGTGCTTCAAGTGACAGGATAGTAGTAATGGTAGTATATTATAGTGTCAATATTCCTTGAATAATTACCCCTCAAACTGTGATGTCAGTTGTTGAACTTGAAACTGACAGAAAAAAATATTGCTGTGACCCATTTTGCTTCAAGGATTGCAACTGTGTTTGGGTATGGTTGCAGCCATTACCTTTTACCACTTTTTTTTGTGGGGGGGGGGGGGGGGCAACAAGGGGGGCAGACTCCCATGAAGGGGGGGGGGGGGGCAAATACGTAAAGGATCATATCATTACTTTGTTATGAGGTAGTCCAAACTTGGACCCAAAGTCCGTAATATAATTTTTTGGTTTGGTACGTCCTGTGGACGTACCAAACCAAAAAATTATATTACGGTCTTTGGGTCCAAGTTTCGACTAAATGTAATGGTAATTAGCGGTCCTTCTTTCAAAAAATCCTGGATCAGCGTCTGGTGGGTCTGTGCGTGAGAGAGAGAGAGAGAGAGAGAGAGAGAGAGAGAGAGAGAGAGAGAGAGAGAGAGAGAGAGAGAGAGAGAGACTCATAATGCCCGTCTGTCATAATGCGAAATCCATGAATTTTTTTAGACAAGGGATATGGATAGACATGCCTTTGTTGGCTCATAACTTAATTCTAACTTATAAGTATCTGCATCCGAGTCTTTAAACCTCTACTGCCTGGATGTGTTCATCAGCTAGCCTGAGGCTTTGGGCTAAGTGTGTATGGGAAATTATTGGGAATGAAAAAAGAGAGGGGTGTGTGTGTGTGTGAGAGAGAGTGACTGAATGTGTTTGTGTGTGAGGGTGGATGGAAATGCATGCGAGATGGTTGGGGGGGAACTGGGGGGGGGGGGCAAAGCCTTCGTTTGGGGGGGGGCAAATGCCCCCCCCCCCCCCCCCCCCCCCATGCCCCCCGTAGCGCCGCCACTGCGCAGGTATATTAACACAAAAAGTGCGAGCTTTGCTTGAAGGGTGCAGGGTATCCTGTTCCCGGAAATATTTTTGTTTTGGAGTGTCTTTTGACGCTCATTGACATATCCGAATAGATTCAACAGTAAAATGAACTGCACGCCAACATCCAAGTATGCAGATTGCCTCCATTTCTCAAACCGATTGTGTAACAACCGGTGCAATATTGGGATGAAATCAAGTAGAAAATATCCCGTGACGATTTCCACATGAAACTTGACAAATGCAATATAGATAAATATACCATAGCTATAATGGGGGCTTTTTAGAGCTACTTAGTCTGTGGCACCAATGAGCATGGAATTTGTTGCAAATGGGGCAGGAGAAGACAAATCAAATGAACGTTATTACATTAGAGTACAAATATCCAAATGGTTTAAGTTTTACATGTACGCGTTAGCACCTCCACTGGGTGCTCTATACTGGATTAATATAGACGAAGATCGTGGCAGAACTTTTAAAAGGACATGATAATGCCGAAGGCGATCGTTGAAACCAACCATTTTAGCATTCCTCTTCAGGCCTGGCATTTTGAAAAATGCAGGAGGGCAAAAAATCGCTCTCCTCATTCAGCTTAGGAGAGCAATTAGCTTTACACAGCATTTTAAGTATCCAATTGAACGAACTCATTGAAACTGAAATCAACAGACTACATCAGTGATTTTATTAACTTTACTAAGGTAAAGCGAAATCTCTTAGACATCTAGATGTCTCACTCAACAACCGAACACACACTTGACAAGACCTGTGTGTGTACCCAGACCTGTTGTCCAAGAAAGTCATACGCCTACCACTACCACCTTCAACCCCCAAGGGGGTTGAAGGTGGTAGTAGTAGGCGTATGACTTTCTTGGACAACAGGTCTGCTTGAATCTACAGTCACATCCTGGTGCAAGTGCTTCAAGTGACAGGATAGTAGTAATGGTAGTATATTATAGTGTCAATATTCCTTGAATAATTACCCCTCAAACTGTGATGTCAGTTGTTGAACTTGAAACTGACAGAAAAAAATATTGCTGTGACCCATTTTGCTTCAAGGATTGCAACTGTGTTTGGGTATGGTTGCAGCCATTACCTTTTTACCACTAAACCACTTTCAAAATGAAATTACGTGATGTTATGTCTCTTCAAAGTTAAATTACATTTTTGCTTTACAACAAAAATATAATGTGAGCATAATACATGTAATCTCAATCATCCCAGACCAAAATATTTAGGAGGGCAATCTTTCGCTCTCCTTAATTCTTTCAGGAGGGCAGTAAGGAGAGCTAAAAATCGCTCTCCTGAAATTGCCAAGCCTGCCTCTTAGGCTAGAAGCCATTTTTAAAGGGTATACAAAAATACTGTGCTGCAATTAGTTTAAACAATATTTATTTAGCAAAAAAATGATATTATACACATAACAGTGAATGTCAAAGAGAGAGAGAGAGAGAGAGAGAGAGAGAGAAAGAGAGAGAGAGAGAACCGAAAGGGAAATAATACTTGAACACAAAACGTTTCCATTGAAAGAAATATAACTTGTTCGAGCGCAGTCTGTATGTCTATTGTTTGTTAACTGGTTTAATCCACTCATTTGACCCATCATATATAACTCACATCCCCGGCGCAACATCAAGATGGCACCCCAGTCACAGACCACACTGATGTAGCATTACGATCACAGTAATTGTGACCGGTGTCAAGGAAGTGTGCCAGGCGGGGGTTTAAGTTCGGCCTTTTCCAAAAAGTATAACCACAGAATAAGAGACATGCTAAAGAAGAATAGCACCGACCGCATCTGTTGTCGGGTTGGATAGGACACGGATATAAGACCTAGAACGACATTTAGTACCTTACATAAGTAATGATTAAAATTAATCAAGCATTCGTTTGTTATGTAATCGATGACGTTCACTGGAAGCGTCCACTCAGTAATATGTAGTCTTGGACTGCTCTGAAAACTTCGGCGTTTTCAAGGTTGTTCAATCTTTCCGAATCAAAGAGAAGCATAGATAGATCGACGTTGAACGGTAGAAAACTGACGGCGGAATTACGAGCATCAGAATACAGTGGACAATGCAATAAGAAATGGTCAGTTGTTTCGTACTCACCACACTGACAGAAGGGAAAGGCTGGGAGGTGATTATTGTTTCCGTGGGCGTTAATTCGACTACAACTCAACCTCAATCTACAATGGTATATTTGAGCTAGTCGAGATTTGGCTTCACAGTAAAAAGGGGGGTGGACGACGGCAGTCATTATTTAAGAAACTCTTAAAACGTCTAAAGGAGGAGTTACTTCTCACTGGAATAGGTAAGCTATTCCACTGGTTGGTAACGGATGGGACGAATGAAGCCTGGTACAGATTTGTGAGACATAGCGGAATACAATGATTTCGATTGGATCGAAGATAATGGACTTGACTGATGGATGATGTAATGGGTGGTACCTTGCTGGAGATGTATTGATACATTTTGAAGAACTGGAGAAGCTTGTGCTTGCGGCGTCTTTATTGGAGAGTGTCCCAACATGTTTCAGTATGAAGTGAGGAACTGCTGGCACTTGTGGTGGCGCCAGTAATTATTCTTGCTGTAGCTAATTGGATTTTTTCTAAGTCCGCGGCTTTAGTTATTGAACAGTTATACCAAACACAATCTGCATACTCTAAGAGGGGCATAATAAATGCAAAATATATTTTTTCCAAACTCTTACGACCGAGGGTGAACTTATGCAATCTTAACATATCTATACGAATCCACGATTTGGAGCTGATGTGTTCTATATGATTGTTACATGTACAAGTGCGATTCAAGATTACCCCGAGATACCTGTGCTCAATAACTTCAGAGATTTGGCTTCCCCTAGGTATAAGGGTGGGTGTGTTGATAGGTTGGTTTTACATGTTATGAGCATAGTTTCTGTTTTTTGAGGATTGAACTCAACCAATCAAGTTTTAGCCCAGTGTTCAATTGTTGCCCTGTTACGGTTAATCAAGGTCGAAGCCCGATCAGGGTTTTCAGCTATGAGATATAGTGATGTGTCGTCTGCGAAAAGACGTATACTGCTAAGTAAGTTATCGGTGATGTCGTTAATGTGGATAAGAAACAGCAGAGGACCAAGGATTGACCCTCGGGGAACACCAAAGTTGATAGGTCTCCAGGAGGATGTCTCGGAGGATATCAAGATTCGTTGAGATCTATCAGAGATATAGGATTTCAAGAAGAGGAGTAGATCTCCTGAAGTACCTATCATCTCGAGTTTGTGGATAAGACCGACATGCCCTACCTTGCAGAATGCTTTGCTGACGTCACAGAATACAACCCGCACTTCTTTGCCTTCATCAACAGCATAAAAGAACTCATCATAAATATCTGTTAGTTGTAGGACCATTGAATCGCGTGGAGTGAAACCTGATTGGAATTGACTCAGAATGTTATTTTCAATCAAATACTTCCAAAGTCGTTTAAAAATGCACTTTTCATATACTTTACCAACACAGCTAATCAGGGAAATTGGACGGTAATTCGAAACTATATTTGAAGGACATTTTTTCAAGACGGGTATGACGTTGGCTTTTTTTCATTTAGAAAGAAAATATGAATTATTCAGTAAGATATTGAAGAGTATAGTGAGTGGTTCGCTCATGGAACGACTATATTCCTTTATAGTACTTCGGCTTTTTCTACGTTAGTAGAGTACATTTTGTTCAAATGGTCAATTATCGGAAGCCCTGAGACATTGTTTCCAATGAATGTTTTTAGGGTTTTCCACCACAGGGACGAAGGGGTATTAGGGCTATTTAGTGTTTTCTGAACTTTTGATATATGCACGGCTTTCGCCTTCCTAACAGCTGATACAACTTCATTCCGTTGGTGTTTATAATTCGCCCAGGCATGTGGTAGAACCGAACGCTTAGCTACACGATATAAACGTTTCCTTTGCCTTATCAGTAGGCGTATCTCGTTGTGCATCCATTTAGGCTGATTTGATCTTGACGTAATGACTTTGTTTGGTATGTGTTTTGATGCTGTTTCAAAAGTGAAGCCAGAGACTATTGTATCTAAACATGGCTTACCAAAGACAGTGCCCCATTGTGCGTCACTAGGGGCCATGTTTAAATCCTCGTAATTTCCTTGGGGATACAACCATCCACGCTTCTTGAAGCTTAGAGGCTGTGGCTTTGAAAATGCAATTTCAATTGAAATTGGACAATGGTGGCGAATTTGGTCAGGGGTTATAGGGTCTAGTAAACACGTGCCCACGAGCACCCTCCAACAAGTTGTAACAACACAACTTTAATTATTAGCTTTTCGTCTCGTATCCTCATTTATTGCAAGTCCTGGTAGTGGCTTCTTGCACCCAACCAGTTGGAATATCAGCCACACAATTTTGTCATCGAAATGGGACAAGGGTGCCCATAAGCAGCCAAGTTCTGGTCTGCCATCACATTTCAGACACTGTTATCCAAATCTGTGTTTTATTGTACATTATCGGAGGGTGCCCACGAATGCTATCCAATAAGTTGCAACAACACAAAATGGGACGAGTAAAATGCTATTTATGTTTGATTGAATATGTGCTGCACTTATTCAGGGGGCGTTGTCAAAATGACCGATTTGGTGGGTGTGAACCTAATTTGTCCCGACTGTGATGGCTTAACCCTTTACCCAACGTAACGGCCAAAACCGGCCAGCGCTATGCTCAAAAATCGCCAATTAATTTTCATTATTTTTTCATTTTTTGTCTCAAAAACATAGGTTATGACCCCTCGTTGTAACGAGCTCGACGAGCTCGTTCCAACGAGGGGTCATAACCTATGTTTTTGAGACAAAAAATGAAAAAATGAGTTATTCAAGAATTATTTTTGCAAGTGTCGTCTGCTTTTCAGGTTGGGTAAAGGGTCAAGTCCCGACTATAAAATTTCAACTACAACATCAAAGGCATTCCTTCGTGGAAGGCATGCCTTGATGATGTAGTTGGAATATTAATCATTTAGAATTAAAAAACTCAAGACTTCTTGGAAATTATTTGTTGATAAATAAAATACAAATGTAATAGTTGTGGGGCAACATCTTATTTAATTTTCATGTACCGTACCGGAAATGCAAAATGCAAGTTGGTCATATTTATTTATTAGGGTTTAGCGACACTTTAACAGCCAAGATCATATCGTGTCGGACTGTCGGTGACAGTTTTACGGGTAGAGGAAGCCGGAGTACCCGTAGAGAACCACCGAACAACGACGAGCAGCTTCCAGCTCCGCAACATTTAACTCCGCATTGCAGCACAGGCAGGGTTAGATTGGTCGAAGACATGCGCACCATCGACGTGCAGAACGCCTTAGTACACGGTGTCATCGTACCCCATGTGGACAATCGGGGGTGAAGTGCTTTGCCCAAGGACACAACGCGGGAGTCCGAATCGATCGCTCAGACAGTCACCCATCCGAGGACGAACCGGGCTCGACGTTGCTTAACTTCGGTGATCTGACGAGAACCGGTTACTGCAACGCCACCGCGCCCTCGCAAGTTGGTCATGTTGGGCCGATTCGAGACCTCCATGAGAGCACGGTTGCTCAGTGGTTACGGCATTGAACTTCAAACCGAAAGGTCCACGCCGGATCTATCCCCGCCAGGGGTAACTGCGCTGTTTCCTTGGGCGAGGCACTTAACCCTTTACCGAACGAATCGCCCGCATCCGCCCGCATCCGCCCGCGTAATATGCAAATTCAGCAGCTGAAAAAATATTACTTTTCGAAAAATTTCAAGAAAACCATATCATGTGACCCCTCTTTGGAACGAGCTCGTCGAGCTCGTTCCAAAGAGTGGTCACATGATATGGTTTTGTTGAATTTTTTTTTAAAATTTAAAAAATGATATTTAAATTAAATTTTGAAATCGTCTGCCTTGGGTAAAGGGTTAACTCCTGACACTCTACTGGCGGATATTCCTGCCCAGGACGGCAAATCTCTTACCACTAAAACAAGTATAATTTGGATATTTATAACAACATTGGCCACTGCAAATTGAATTAATGCTTGGACCAAAGTTAAACTTTCATTTTTCATTATTTTTTTATCAAATATAACCATGGCTGCTTCATAGCAGCCAGGACTAGATTTGATAAGAAATATTTAAAAAAAAATCAGCGGGTTAAGAATTAATCCTCATTGCCCTCGTGGGGTGATGTGGGGGGGGGGGGGGGGGGCACGGTGGCGCTGTGTACTAAGGCGTACTACACGTCGATGGTGCACTTGTCTTCAACCAATGCGAAACCTGCTTGTGTGGTTTTAGTACGTTTTAGACAGTTGCTCGTCGCTGCTCGGTGGATCTCTCCGGGTAATAGTAATAACACTTTGACCAGCCGCTGATTTGTCTAGGTTCTCGGACGAGAAGGCCTCGGTTACCCCTGTACGCCCAACTGCCTCCCTATTCCCATGATTCTCCTCTCCCCCAACACTCGGAGACGAACTGCTTGATGACATCCCTTGCCCCATTCTTCCCAATCTCTCCGATTAGCATATTAACCCTCTTCTTTGAGTCTTCCCCTAACCACATGTCCTTCATTCTCCCAGCCCACTTCCCCATTATACTCCCAGTGAATCTTATTCTTTTGGACTGGTACTTTGGGCATTCTAGAAGAAAGTGTCCCAGGGCCTCCACCATGCCCAAATTACACATCTGGCACTCCTTTTCACTGTCTTTCCCAATTTTTCCCTCAGCTCCAGGGATCGCGACCTCATCTTGAACAACAGTGACCCCCCCCCCCCACCCCAAAGGTGCCATCAAGGTACTCTTCAAAACCTGGCTTCTCTTTATCACGCAGGCCACCCAAAGACCTCTTTGATTTGATCCCCTCTCGCCAATTACGGTTACAATCTTCCGTGACTCTTTCTCTGACGATTTTTTTTACCCTGGTTTGCCCCAACCTCCTGGTCCGAGATCTCCAATGAGTAGTTCTCTACTAGCTCCCTCACTTGGAACATCCACCCCGTCTTGATAGTTGAGTCGAAAATTCTCAGGAACATCACTTCACACCATCGGCTGTCGGGGAGATTTACCAAATAATTAAGATAACCGAGTTTCAACAGGTCTATCCTGTCCTTGATCCTCATCCACCCAAGCTCACCCCTGATTGCTTCTAGCGCTGCGGCATTATTCGACCCCGTTATCCATCGGCCTGAATCGTTCTGCGGGATTTCCAAGCTCTTTACAGCCGTCTGGTTTAGGGGTACCACTTCCGTACCGTATGTTATACTTGGCAGACCCACCATTTCCCAAATGGTTTTCCCCACGAAAACCTTATTGAAACTGTTTCTCCCTATAAATTTCATTTGGTTAAGGATTCGCTTCCCCTTCAGAATCAGTTTATTTGTGTGGTTTCGGTAGATGCCTCTTCCTGTAATGTTTATATTTACCCCCAAATAGTCGTAATCATCTGTCTCCCCTACACTGAGAAGTTTGCTGCTACCTTCCGGAATGCAGAACTCACCCACTCTCCACCTTCGAGTGGGGTCCACTTTGCGGCCCACAGGTATAACTTTGCTCTTGCTTTCATTAAGTTCGAGTCTCCATTTGCTCCCATATTTCCCAACAATTCCCAGCATTTGCGTTAGCCCCTCTTCGCTTTCTGACACTAGCACCATATCGTCTGCAAAAAATAGCCCTGGGATCTTCGAGTCCCCAACTGTTACCCCCTCCTCGCTATGCAGGAGTTCATCTCCTAAATCTTTGATGTACAGTGCAAACAGGATTGGCGAAAGGATACACCCCTGTTTTAGGCCTATCTCCATAGGCACACGTTTTGTTGTAATGTTTCCCAGGCTAAAAGACCTCTGTACGTCTTTATATAATGCTTTCATAATTCCAACAAACTCGCCTCCTAAGCCCAGAGCCTCCAGCTTGCGCCACATACCCTCCCTCCATACTCTATCGTATGCCTTTTGACATCCAAAAAGGCCATAAACAGCTTTTTCTTTTTTGCTTTCGCGGATTCTATCATTTGGGATAGCGTGAAAAGATGCTCAGTAACTCGCCTTCCCTTCCTGAAGCCATTCTGGATTTCTCCCAAAAAATCCTTCTCTTCAATCACCTCCTCTATTCTCCCATACAGGATTTTACAGAAAACTTTTCAAATGTTGCTACTGACATTCACTCCTCCCGCTTTTCCATCCCTTAGTTTTGAGATCACATTTCGCACCTCTTCCGTTTTAATTTCGCTGCACACGAAGTTCGATAGGTTTTCCTCGACCTGATTCGGACACTCAGGTGGGCTCCCCATGCCCCATCGCTTATCGTTTACCTTTTCCCAGTGCTTGACCAGTTCTGATGCGACTTGATCTTGCTCGTCTGTAACTCTGCCATCTTCTTTAATACCCTGTGGGTTACTTCCTTTGTTACGTTGATTCACCCATTTCCAAAATACGTTCGAAATCGACCCCCTGTCGTTCTTATCGTCCCAATAAGACTGCTATTTCTCACTCTCCGATTATCGTCTTTAATCTTATTTACTTTATTTCGTGCTCGTTGGTATTCTTCCTTTGCTACTGTGGCCTCATTGCTTTCCGCCCCTTAAGTTTTCTACTTCTCCTGTATGCAGCACATTTAGCTTTTCTTCCCTTTATGGCACTTTTCAGTTCATCATTCACTCTGTACCCAAGTTCCCGTGTTGGCACCCTGATCTTTCCTACACTTTCCTTCCCTGCCTCCACTAGGCTCGAAACTATGGCGTCGGTCATCTTCTGGACACTGGCCCCCTTGGGTACGGTTGCAAGCTTTGGTTTCAGTTTTTCATTGAACTTGCCCAGTCAGCATAATTTTTGAGTTCCCAAATCTCCTTAAATCTTCCTTTGCTTTTTACTACATTTTTGGCCCTGATCGTCACTGTAATCAAGTTGTAATCTCTATCCACCTCCATTTTACCCACATCTACCCCTATCACCTCCCTCCATAAATTAATATCTGAGAGAATGTAGTCGATTATTGATTTTCTGTCGTTCCTCTCCCAGGTCCATTTCCCCTTACACCTCGCGTCCCTGTTCAAAATCTTCAGACCGAGCTCGTTTGTGAAGTTCAACAGCTTCCTTTCATTCATGTTGTATTTCTTGTCCCCACCCTCTATGCCTTCTTCCTTATCACCTATGTGGCCATTAAAGTCACCCATCAGAATTATACCGAGCCCCTTGTTTTGTAGCTCTGTGATATTGGCCCTTAGTGTCGAGTATATCGAGTCATTCCACTCGGGTTTGCTTCCCTCCACCGCACAGTACACAACCCCAAGGGCAATACTTTTGTTTCTCAGATTGATCCTTACCCATCCAATTTCTTTCGATAAATCAGCCGAGGTGCTGACCTCTTCCAGGTCTGTGATCAGCGACGGTTTTAAATCCTCTTTAATGTACATGCTTACCCCTCCCCCTTTTTCTGGCCTTCCGTTCGCCCTATACCTATCCACACGCACCCCCTTACTTGGTCTACCCGTTCCGCGTGTCTTATCGACGTTTCGCTTAAGCCCATGACGTCAAACTCCTCTGCCTCGATCAATGTAGCAATTTCACTTACTTTCCGGTGGAGACCCTGGATGTTGCTATAACCCACTTTCAGGGCATCAAGATTCATTGGCTTCCGCCTACTGGTCCCATTATTATCTAGTCCCTGTATGTTTGTATATCCTATTTTGTGTACCTGTGCTTTCCTTGGGATGCTATTCCAATTGAAGTGGATTTTTGGTTCCTTTTCCTTATCCCCCTTATTCCATTTTTTACAACTATGGTTCGTAACACATTTCCTGTGTTCATTCCCCCTTTCTCTGTTCCCCCTCCCCTCCCTATACCAAAAAGGCTCCACCACCTGCAACATATTTCTTCCTAAAACCTCTGTACCCCTTGGGCTAAGATGGAGACCATCCCTTCCATATAGGGCCTTTCTGCCTCAAAATGATCCCCAATTGTCTACAGAGGGTATCCCAAGTTCCTTACAATACTCCCCCGATTGCTCATTGGCCCCAATGATCCGCGAATTACGCTCGCCCCCACCACCTAGTACTGGGAGAAGCCCCGAAACCACTACCTGTGTATTCTTGGCATTCAGTTGAGTTATTAAGTCCTTGTTAGTCTCAATAAGCTGAACTGATTTTCTCTCCCTGATGTTGTTGGTCCCCACGTGTACAACAGCCACTGGGTCTGGGCCTGACCCCTTTACTAATCCACCCACTCTGCCCCTTAGGTCCTCCACCCTAGCCCCCGGAAAGCACAAATTGGTCCTGTTGACTCTGTTGGGCCCACACATCACCTATCTAACCCCCGCAGTATACTACTCCCTGCAACCACCAACTGCCTCTTCCCTGTCCTATTACCTCTGTTACCACCTCTGTTCCCACTGGACCGACTCGCAGTCTTGCACTCCGCCACAGTAACCTCCAAGCCTACCTCCACCTCTTCAGACCCCACCTGCTCCTCCTCAGAATTCTCGAAATTACCTAACACACTGAATCTATTTTGGACACTGCACTCCACTTTTTGCCCACTCCCACCACAAGCCCCCTTGTCCTCGTTTACCACCTTCCTAACCTTCCCTCTGTCCCCTGGCCTGACAGACGCCACATGGTCATCGCTATCTCCCTCACTATCCGACTCTAAACGAACACGCCTTTTGGCCCCCCGACTCACACTACTAGTCTGGGGATTTGACACTCTAGCCTCTACTTCTCCCCTACCCTCAACCCGACGCACCTTCCTTTTCCCAAAAGACCCACTATCCACGTCAAAAGTCCGCTTCCTACTACCCACCACCTTCCATCCCCCATCGAATGCCACCCTAACTGGGGTAACAGCAGACTTTTATGCCTTCCCCAGTTTCCCCTTCACCTCCTGCACCTCTTCCTCCAACTTTACATAGGCCTCTAACAGCTGCATTAACTCCACTCAGATAGCGCACATCCCCAACTCCCCAAGCTCACGCCCATCCACATACACCATATCACAGTGCTTACACACATCCGACCGTTGGCCGTCCGTTGATAACTCACTAGCCCCCCCCCCCACCCCTGTGCTGGCCTCAACCACCGCCCCACCTGTTCACCTACACTAACCGTCTCTACACTGCTAGTCTGAACCTCCCGCGTCAAGAAACACTTACCGTCCATAGCAACAATAGCCAAAATTAAAATGAGAAACTTAAAATTTGAAAAAGCGGTCGAAAACGTAAACAAAACAAAACATCGAAAATGACCCGCGCGAAGATAGGGAACACGCCACTTATACCCGACAGAGAAACTAAACTAAACACTAATATAACTATATTTTATTACAAATCACATCTATACAACACTAAAACAACACTAACACAATATATATATCAACATAAACACCTGGAAGAAAAGTATGAATAATTAAGCTAACTTTTGACAACTGAAATGACAATACTCCCTGTTGGTTCCGAGATGGACCCACTCCGGCATCCTCCACCCGCAAAACTGTCCAGCACAAGGTGACCCTGGCTGCAGAAAGTGTCGTTAAATACCACTAAACAAATAAACAGAGGACTCTATTTGTATTACCGAATGTGTGTGACACAATTCCAAGTATCAAATCTAGTCTTGTACGAAAGCACCTGATTACTAACTAGCAATAGCAAATCAACATCAACAGCTCCAATCTAGACGAAAATGTCCAGACTGGAAAAATTATGGCGGAGGTTTCACACCTCCTAAATCCCCTTAGCGAGGCGGTTTTAGAGGTTTGACACTGGTACAACAGTAGAAGTAGCCCTAAGTAGGCCACATTTTAGCTGTGGTTTGCATATCTACAGGTGTGGGACTAACGTGAGAAGCCATGGTTTGGTATTATTTTGTAATCACGAATATTTAGAAAGAATATTTGATGATGACACTCTCTGGTGGGAAATGTCTGCCCGATCAATTTTCAACAACGTGTCGTAAAAGTACGTCATCACCTTTGTTTTGTTTTTTATTTTTATTTTAAACATAATTTTATTTCTCAAAATAGAAATAGGGTTTGACGAACAGGCAAAGCCTATATCAACGTCTCTCCCAATACATTTAACAAATTACAAAAAATAATAAATGGGTGCAAGTGCGTATGCAATGGAGGGCAACACATAATTCTGATTTCATTAATCACTTTTTACGAAGCCCTTAATTACGTTCTATTCGTGTTGCCTCCAAAAAAAGGAAATCCATTCTTCAGCAAATCTTGGGTGATTTTTCGCATGACATACAGACATTTTCGAACACTGAAATACGTACTGGTCTGTTAGATTTATGACCCCTTACAGTACTGTTGTTCCCACTAAAATAGGCTGATATTCCCTCTCCCCAGTCCCCTCCCTCCCCAGTCCCCCCCCTCCACCCCTCTCTCTCTCTCTCTCTCTCTCTCTCTCTCTCGAGAGAGAGAGAGAGAGAGAGAGAGAGAGAGAGAGAGAGTTTAGGATTTATCATAGTTTACCCATTCCGTTGAAAACGTCCCGTATCTAAAAAATAATTTGGAAGGCTTGAAAAATATGAAGATTATCCGAATTTGGATATCATCATCACCTTTGTGAATGTAACTCCCAGAATGAGCTGTGACAGTTTATCCATGGTCGTAATGAGATCATTTCAACCTAACGCACCTCGTAAAATCGCCCCTTAGCGGTGCCCATGAAATCATCTAGACCATAATCACAGGGTATAAACCGTATAAACCTTTAGCCGGGAGTGGAGATAAGCGAGGCGAGAGATTTCTATTTTTATCTCAAAGTTTCAGTCGCCGCGTATCAAAGATCACCAAAAACAAGATTTTTTTAATAAAAGGAATGACCGAAGAATGCAAAATCAGTTAGTATGTTATATAAAACAATATTTAACAATGAAACGACACAACTTAATGGAAAAATCGACTCTTGTAGTATGAAAAAACACCTGCTGATCATCTCGGAAAATGAATTTCTCGGGCAAATTTCTCCTTCAAATATCGTTTTTCACATGTTCGCACAAATGTAACATGTTAAAATCATAGATCGACAGATTCGGCGTTCAATTCCACACCAGAAACTATCAACCATAACATCGAAGGAGGTTCGGTGCTACTGAAACTGTTCAAAATATAATGTCACCTTATCGATTTTTTTATACGCCCAGTTGGTAAAATCGTTGATCGGGAGTTGGTGATAATTATACGTCCAGTTGAGATTATTCGATTTCCGATATGATCGTTCCAATGCCCATATTTGTGCATGTACGAAGGTCTAATCAGTTAACAAACCATATGAACAGACTCGAATGCACAACGTTGACGTCACACCTTTCAACTGAAACACTACTGACTGAACCACCGAACCTGCAACCACGGGGGAGGGGGCGAGAGGACCGCCCCTCCCCCCCCCCCCCGAAAAACTTTCGCCCCCACCCGAAAGATTTCAGACCATGTTTTTCAATCGGCATTCAATTTTTAATTTACCTATGCATTACGGTAAATTAGTTCAGTTACAACTGTAACACTTCATTTTGCCTTGGCTCTAATTCCTTCACATCTGTAATTAACATATCCATAATCACTTGTCTTTGAAGGTAATCCCATTGTTATTTGTGAGCTGTTTATTCATCACACATACATTCACACAGCTTTGTCGGGGAATTATTTTTCCAATTGGGGGTATTTGGGGTTTGTTTCATTCTTTTTAATGACTTTTTTAAAAAAATTTTGTTTACCGTTTTTGACCGTGGTCGTTTTTACTTCATAACGATCATTTAGTGTCAATGTTTTGCGGTTTTGCCTGGCTTTTTTAAATTATTTTTTTCTATTTATTTTATTTTATGTTGTTGAAGTGTGTGTTTGTGGGGGGCGGGGGGGGGGGGGCGACAGTCGAATGGGAAGAAAATGTTTTCACTTCAGATAACGGCGTGTTATAACAATACGCCAATCCTCTGTTAATTGAAACCAGTTTGCCTGACAGCATGCTGAGTTAGCAGTTTATTCGACAATAATCCCTAACCCGACCCCCACCTCACCCTCTCGCGCTCTCTCATTTTCACTCCCATTTTGGCAACAGTCTTTTGTGTCCAATAACTGTGGAACAAACATCAAATGGGCTATTTTTTAGTATGCTCTTCGAAGCAGCAGCATCAATAAGGATATATCTAGCTTTTAACGATTCCATTTTTAGAGAAATTAGCGAAACACTATGGAATCCTACATGAAGTATACCATACCTATACTTTTGTAAATATTCAATGTTGTTCTTTGAGAACTTATTTTATCTGAAATAAATACTGTTTAAACTAAACTGAAGTATTTTCAGATAAGGCGTGACGTCACATGGGATTCCCTCGATATCTCGCCAGTGTTGTGTTGAAACCAAACAGGTCCAGGGTCGAAAACAAGCTTTATACTCACCAAGCGAACCCTACCGTGTGACCAGGGGCGGATACAGGAATTCTCAAGGGGAAGGGGGGAGAGAGAGAATCGTGCAGATGCCGAAGGCATCTGCCGCGACTGCCGAAGGCACGAGCTTGTGTAGAGGGCTCTGGCGGCGGCGGGGGGGGGGGGGGGGGTCTCCCCCCCCCCCAGAAAATTTTTGGAAATGAACGATCAAATGGGGCATTCTGATGGCTTCTGGGGTGGAAATCCTCTTTAATTTTTGAACGGCTAATTATCACTTTTTAAACAGCAGGTTTCAGAATTTCAAATTCTGTCATACGTTCAAGACAGAATTAGAAAATTTGAAATATGCTCTTCAGATCCGTTTACCATATATAATATTGTATTTTGGACACACTGTTTACAGTCATAACCGACTTAACCTCACGAGAACATTGCGATCTGCCAGCGTTTGAAAGTTTTCAGCAGTCAGCCCTCTAGGCTTAGGTACCCAATGACTATGCCAATTAAGATCCTGACCCATAATTAGCATAGCCGTGGGGTACCTGAGGCTAGGGGCATGTAACACCTCAAAATCATGCTGTGTCGGTGACGCTATAAATGAAGGCGACCAGTAGATATATTTTGCATAATTTCAACGGTATATTTGTTTTCCATAGCGAATGGTGATGGAGGAAATAAATGTCGTTGTATGTTTTTACTACATAGGATACAAGCAGGGGCGGCGGAAGGTTCCATAAAGTGGGGGTGGGGGGGGGGGGGGGTCACCGATTTCATGGAGCATCCAAGAGATGCGAGAGAGACGGGGGGAGACGTGGTGAGGGAGGGAGATAGAGACGCGCGGCGGGCGGAAGTGGGAACAAAAGCTTGGAAAATTCAAAGAAGGGTGCCAGTTCATATACATTAGTCCAAATTTAGCCTGATAGACAGAAATGTATTTGTTTGGTTTGGTACGTCCACGGGACGTACCAAACCAAAAATATATTACGGTCTGTGAGGCCGAAGACGTAGCGGCTGAGTAAAAAACAGAAATCTAGTAGACATGCTAGCAGTGGCGTAGCCAGGTGTGTGTGTGTGTGTGGGGGGGGGGGGGGGGGTACCGGGACGAATTTATTATTCTGTATGGGCCCCAGGGCCGTAATTTCCGTTCAAAAATTGGGGGGGGGGGGGCTACATCTTGGTTTGGCATTGGCAGATGCTGAAGGCATCTGCAACGAATACCGAGGGCACGAGTTGGATGAGGAGGGTTGGGGGGTCTCTCCCCCCAAAAAATTTCAAATTGTTTCATCAAATGGTGCATGTTGACGGCATCTAGGGTATAATTTCCCTTACTTTTTATTTAAAAAAATGGGCCCAGATTTCTTTAACAGAAGAACCCTCCCCCAAGCCCTCCTCATCCAATTCGTGCCTACGGTATTCATTGGATGAGAAGGGTTTGGGGTGTCCTTCACCAAGAAAATTTTCAAATTGAGGTATCATATGGCGCATTCTGGTGGCCTCTAATGTATATTTCCCCTTACTTTTTATTTTAAAATGGGCCCAGAATTTTTTAACGGGAGAACCCTACCCCAAACCCTCCTCATCCAACTCGTGCCTATGGCACTTGTTGGATGAGAAGGGTTTGGGGGATGGAGTTGTCCCCCACCACACCCCAAGAAAGTTTTCAAATCGAGCTATCAAATGCCATGGTGCGTACAGCTCTCGTTGGATGAGAAGGGTTTGTGGGGAATTGGGTTCTCCACACTAAAAAAAAATTTTAAATTGACTATCAAATGGTGCATTCTGGTGGCCTCTCTAGATTTAGAAATTTGATATCCTATCTCCAGTGTGGTAGGGGTAATAGAAACTTTTGAAATTAATTTAGACTAAGCGAGTAAAAATTCATCAATCGTTTCTTCATTAATAGGCCTATGCTTTGAAAAATGTCGGTGGGTGAAAAATTATTTAGTTAACCCTGCCAAACTTTTAGGGGGCCCAAGAATTACGACCCTGAGCCCCCTAAAAGTTTGGCAGGGTTAACTAAAACAATCCCATGTCGGTTGTTAATTGGACGTTGGATGGATATAATACTTGTGAATTTCTATTTAGGGGCACAACTGAACACAATAAAACATCCTGAGGGGCTCCAGAATCAATCTCAGTGCATCGAAATTTCACAATTTCCTCGGGCCAAGTCCCCAGGACCCCTACCAACAGGAGAGGACTATGCTCCTGTTACCCCCCCCTCCCCCCAAACCTTCAACCCTCTGGATATGCGTTCCACATATCGCGTAGTGCCCCTCCCCCTTCAATTCATGTATTGTCCCCAAATGAAAATCCTGCTACGCCCTACATGCGAGACAAACACGAGCTAAAGGGGGGGGGGGGGGAGCCCCCCCCCCCCCCCCACCCCTGTATCCGCCATTGCGTGTGACAAAGGCAAAAAGATGAAATAAATAGAATAATTCGCGCCTTACATAAGTATTTTATAAATTTTCATCGTATTTTCACTTAATTTTCATACGACTTCACGGAAACAGCTTCGAAACAAGACTTCGGTTACCAGTTTTCTTTTTGAAACTTGAATGCCAAACAACATTCTACATGATGCAGGATAAGCACAGTTAGGTCAACAGTAGCTGAAATTAAATTACGTTGTTGTCAATAGCAGTTCAGAGCAGGGTCAAGTTGTCAAAAATACGAAGCGATCATTTCTTTCAAATTAATCGATCACATTTATTGTCCGACGATAGCCTTCAATACCATTCACATTCTCATTTCCATTTCACTCCTGCTGAAGAACAAAACACCTCCCGGATCCAAATGCTCCCAGGGGACGTTTCTGGGTAGTTCAGACTCGGTGTGTGTCACAGTGAGATCCTCAAATTTCCAAACTTTCATTTCAAATTGATACCATAAAAAAGTTTCCGACATTTGATGATCGGTTTTGAGAAGGAATTTTCTTTATAGATTAATGTACAAATTACATTATATTCGCTTGATATTTGGCCTTTTCTCCATAATTATGAGTAGACTTTGTAATTGACCTAACAAAAGACTTTTTGTGGTACATGATACTGCTATATTGTGCGGGGCCGTCGAGAGGGAGGGGGGAGGGTAGTAACCCCGGGGCCCGGCGTTATTGGGGGCCCGCCGATTCCCTTAATTTTCTGAAGGCGGGATACTCGTGCGTGCGGCCCCTTCACTGCACGTCACATTTAGACGAACAGTGAAGGACTCTCACGTAAGAGAATCCTGCCTTAAGGCAATTAGAGAAAATCGGCGGGCCCCGGTGTTCCAAATTGACACTATTTGTGTGCATTTACGAAAGCGCAATCTCGCTGTATTGCTAGCTTACGCAGTTACAAACTTGGAACATTGTCAACATTTTAGTTCTGTGCGAAAAAGAACTAGTGGGTCATACTATAAAGAATAAATGTATTTCAACCAAGAATCACTAGTTCTATATTTGCTTAGAACTAAATGTTTCCAACTTTTGAAATTTGAACCATAAAATTTCCAACTTTCAAAAATCAGGGTCCTCATTGGGGGGGGGGGGGGGGGGGTAAGCCCCCCACCCTCCTCCCCGTCGGAACGTCCCTAAGTGCTCTTCGTCTTTGCTGGCGAAGAGTAGTCTCTTGCGCATCCCATTTGCTTCCATCTAGGTGAAAGGCAGTGGGATGCACAGGAGACTAGGCGAGGAGGTCATCCCGCACTTTAATAGCACAGCCAAACGGAACGCACACCTGGCACGCGTCACTAGCCAAATCGGCTTCAGAGTGACAAGAACCGATCTTGCCGGTTTCTGAGAATATCATCCAAACAGGCCGCCAACAAAGTTATCCAAACTGCTCTCCAGTTTCCTTCTTAACCCTTTTGGAAAACTGGCATAATTTTGTACGCCATGTGTCCTGGTCATATCTTGATACACCCAAATCGGCCTCTCGACTCAGCAATTTCATTCAAACCCAGACCGGCCATTACATTACTCTATAAAATACACCTGCAACTAATATATTTTACTGATATATTTTTCCAGTTTGTCACGCCTGTAAACTGAAATTATTTACTCTCATACAAGAACGTAACCCCACCCCAGGTTAAATGTGGGTGACAAGTTGAAAAGAGTGGTGGATAAGTTCGATGGTCTCTCGTGCCAGAAGTCGCGGGATCGCGGATCCCCGGCTGAGAAAAGATATGGAGGTATCTGAACCCTCTCTGGCAGCATCAGTTGCGGGGTTGATGATGTCACGGCGTGTCGTCCTATTGGGTGGGGAAGTAAAATGGCTGTCCTCTGTACGGAGAGAGACAGACTCCACACAGGCTAAAGATCCAGTCGAAGAACACAACAAATTGAAATTCTCTGCTCCTTTCGTTATCAGACTCGCTTCTAAATATATTCGTTTGGTTATTTTCTTCGTTTGCGTTTTGTTTTACACAGACCTCCAACAGGCAATTTTAAAAATGTAGTTTACATGTATACCATATTTTTTCTTTGTTTATAGTAATACGATAACAAAACACTGGAAAGGCGTTCATTTGAATCAGTTCCACATATTTATTTTTAAAGTAGAGTATAGTTGATTATTCAGGAGCGAAGGAAGGTAAAAATATTGGGGGTGAGGCGGGGGTGGGGCTATCAGAGCTAATCCCAAGGGGACCACCATGTATGGTCACCGTGTGCTGTGCAGCAGCATCCGAGCCGCACAGTGGTTAGGTGATGTGTGTGTGTGTGTGGGGGGGGGGGGTAGAGGGAGGGGGTAGCACAAGAGGCGATATCGCCGTATCCCATTCTCGGTGGTGAGGGTCTGCGGGCTTTCTCTGGGACATTTTGAAAAATGAGGGCCAAAACTCACATGCTCAGTGATTCTGAGGCTGGTGTGACTGACTCCTCAGATGAGGACTGTTGAACGCTGCAAATTCGAATTCTCTGCTCCTTTCATTATTATATTCGCTTCTAAATTCATTCGATTGGTTTACCCATTCGTTTGTGTGTTTTTTTCTTTCTTTGGGAGCATGTATTCTCTCTAGATCATACTATCATGCCCAACACTCTGTAAAAGTGCTCACGCGCGCGCGTGTGTCCGGGTGGGTGGGGGGGGGGGGGGGGTAATTTTTTGCAACTATAGCTAACTTCCCCAACAACTAAAAATTGGGTAAGTTAGCTGTAGTTGCAGAAAGGTGCCCTTAAACTACAGTAAATACTTTCAGCATGAATGTTTCTTTGGAGTCTGCTAGATATTTGGTCTGCCTGTTGCAGTCCATTGAAATTTAGGGACCCACAAAAGTTAAGAACTCAACAAATTGTTATCATGTAAAGAAGCAAAGCACAAGAGGCTATTTAAATATAGCCGTGAGTTTATGTTATACCTTTTGTAGTTCACTGAAATTTACAGACCCGATGATTTAAGAACTTAACAAATTGGTGCTTGAGCCTAAAAATTCATAAAATTATAATTGCGTGCTATCTATACTGCCATATGCGTACGGGAATTTTTATTTTCTGAGTGGGGTGGGGGGAGGATGTGGAGCTGAGGTCCACTTAATCCGAAAGAATCCTGAGTGCCCGAAAAAATCCTGACTGCCCCCCCCCCCCCCCCAAAAAAAAAAAAAAAAAAAAAAAAATTATTTCACCCCCCAAAACGTGTTTTGGAACAAATTGTGTCTGAAAGAGTCAACTTACAGTAAATAATGCGGTCCAACTTGATCTGACATTGTTACGCTATGCCATAAAACCAGTCTCATCTTCATATAGTTCATCGCCTATCGCTAGATTCTGTAATGAAGTAAAATGGGCTATTTCTCTGCGTTGAAAAAGGAAACCTGTGGTTCGCTTTTTCAACGCAATGCAATATTGCATTCGACCCGGCTTGTGCGCGAATAGGCCTATCTTGCTTTCGGAACTTACAGGCTCCAAATTTACCATATTCTCACATCGAAAGGGTCACCCGACAAGCATAAAAATTGTATACGACTCATCAACTGAAGATACGAGCGTATACAACTGGGCGTATAAAAAAATCGATAAGGTGACATTATATTTTGAACAGTTTTAGTAGCACCGAACCTCCTTCGTTGTTATGGTTGATAGTTTCTGATGTGGAATTGAACGCCGAATCTGTCGATCTATGATTTTAACATGTTACATTTGTGCGAACATGTGAAAAACGATATTTGAAGGAGAAATTTGCCCGAGAAATTCATTTTCCGAGATGATCAGCAGGTGTTTTTTCATACTACAAGAGTCAATTTTTCCATTAAGTTGTGTCGTTTCATTGTTAAATATTGTTTTATATAATATACTAACTGATTTTGCTTTTTTCGGTCATTCCTTTTATTAAAAAAATCTTGTTTTTGGTGATCTTGGATACGCTGCGACTGAAACTTTGAGATAAAAATAGAAATCTCTCGCCTCGCTTATCTCCACTTCCTGCTAAAGGATTATACGGTTTATACCCTGTGATAATGGCCATTTCTTTCTATTCAGTTTAAATGTATATAGATTTTGTTGTGTAATTAGGACTACTTCCAAACATAAAATCCGTAGACATTCGAATAATGATTTGAAGCTGTATTATTAAACCAAATATTAAATGTGCACATTTCCTTTTAACAGGTTTGAAGAGTTGATATTTTCGATTTGATTCATTGAACAAGTTGCAGGCTAAAAAAATCTATTTGTAATCGAATCGGTATCATCTTGAAATTCGTTTTCTTTTCATTTGTCGTCTCTCTCGGGGAATTGTTCCTATCGATTTTCGAAGAAGGTAATAGGTATCGAATGATGATTTCGTTGTTAAAGAACAGTAGAAAATTTGTGACAAATGGTGCTTCAGCTACTTATGGCTGTCAGTAAATATATTTAGTCCACTGAGAAAAGAATAACCCTCAGCGTATCTCAAAACATCGAAAAAATTAAAATTTGTACCGGTGTGTTTACACAAGAGAACAATAGGCTTAAGGCTATAGTCAAAATCTAATTAGCATCGGGTATTTTGTGGGAAGGGTCTATAACCGTGGGGAATAACCATGGGTGTCTGTTGTGTAATTCTCACTGATGTTTGAATGATTTGTAAAGCTTGAGAAGCGCGTCTTTGTTTGCTCCCCAATTTTTACCTCTGATTTATTTATTTATTTACTGAGGGTTTAAGGTCACATATTTCTGCACAATGGCTAATCATGACTGTGACAGTTTTACGGGTGGAGGAAGCGGAGTACCCGGAGAGAACCACCGAGCAACAGCGAACAACTGTCAGCTCCCCAACATACTAACTCCACACAGCAGGGTGAGCATTGGTTGAAGACAAGTGCACCATCGACGTGCAGTACGTCTTAGTACACGACGTCACCGTGCCCCCACATGGGCAATGGGGGTGAAGTGTCTTACCCAAGGACACAACGCGGTTGCCGCAGGTGGGATTCGAACCGAGGACCTCTCGACTTGCAGCCTGCACCTCTAACTACTGAGCCAACGCGCCCCCTACCTCTGATTGTCTTCAGAAAATTTATATGGATACCAATGACTTGTACGTATATTCAAGCATAAGCAAAGTTCAAGCCAATAGAGCACCAGGTTATACCCGGAGGTCCATTGGCTGAAACATTGCTTGTATTTTTGTGCAGAATATGAAAGTGATACGTTGAGTGATAACTCTGTTTCCCGGGTGATTTAATTTACAATCCACTCTCTACGTACTGCATAATATCTTACACAACTCAGTAAACTCTGTTCACCGAACACATAAAATCCACCCTCTGTATCTCTGATCTCTGAACGCAGAAACATCTCTTGAGTGACCCGTAATTAAAAATAAACTATTATTACTATCAAAACAAACTTACCGAGGTGTGAATTTTAGTTTTTCGACGTTTTGAGAACACACCCAGCGAACAGCGCTAAAGCAGTTAAGAATATCTTCGAAACCGACGGAGTTAACCCTTCACGTAACGGCCCAAACCGCCAGCGCTATTCACAAAAATCGCCAATTAATTTTCATTATTTTTTCATTTTTTGTCTCAAAAACATAGGTTATGACCCCTCTTTGAGGGGTCATAACCTATGTTTTTGAGACAAAAAATGAAAAAAAATTAGTTATTCCAAAAAATTTTGTGCAAGTGTCGTCTGCTTTTCATGTTAGGTAAGAACAGCTTCGAAGCCGACGGAGTTAAGCTCGTTCAGAATGCTAATAAGGTTAATAGATGGGGACGTTAAATTCACATCACCAGTGACAAATTAAATTTGGAAGAGTCAAATGCTAACAGTTCTTTTAAAGCTTCGGTGTTACTCAAAACTATAGATCTGGATTTTCTAATTTTTCACAAGCCCTGGGGATACAACGATGAAATTAAATTTATCCTTTCAGTTGATCAACATTCTTTCATTTAGTTGGAATTCTGTTGAGAATGATGCAAATTGAGGATTCATTAATGCAATTCTTTTCTAAATTTAGACTTGAAACACCAGTTACAGGCGGATTTCTTCAGTTTCGACGAGTCAGCAGAGGTCGGATGAAGGTTAACCACCTCACTTTCATTATTTTTAACGCTACTCCAAATAAATCGGCCATGCGCTGCACACAAACTGGTCATCCTTACAATTGTGTTATTTTCTCATTGTTTTCATCCAAACCACAGCTTATGTCCACCATTGAAACGAGCTCAGGGGGCTCGTTTCATTGGGGTATATAGCATTGTTTTGTAAGAAAACTATAAAAAAAAGTTTAACCCTTCATCAAACACATCTAATAGACGACAATTGTAAGAAACGTTTCTTGAATAAAACATTTTTTGCCCCCTAAACATTATTTTTACCACTCATTGCAACGAACTTTGTTTTCGAGGCAAGAAATGAAAAAGTAATCAAATTTGTGAATATCTCTGATCAGATATGGCGTTACGTTAAATAAAATGTTGAGCTGTTTGGTGACATCTTGCCATTTTTCTATCTGCAACTAGTGTTAGGTGTGGTACTAACCTGAGAAGCCACGGTTTGGTATTATTTTTTATACCATGATTACCTATTCTACTATATATAAAAAGCCTATGACATAAATTTTAGCTTTTCACACCAACCGTGGTGAACACGCCAGCAATTGGATTTCAATAGTAAAAATTTACACTAACAGTGGAACTACATGCAAGTTGACTTTTGGTGGCCTCTCCTTGAATGCAAAGTTGTCTAAATGTATCACTCATCGCCTCGTGAAGAATGAAATGAAACTGGCAATTATTTACTATGTTTTTTTTTAAATAAGTTTACCTCATAAGGTACCAAAAACTAACAAACATATGCTGCCTCGTAAAAATAAAGTATCCATAACTGGAAATAGTATGTTATTATGTTATTAAAATGAAAAAAGGCCCCGTAGTTTTCTATTTCGTTTCGGCGATAAATTTGCCAGCGTAAGTACCGCCCACGGGTGCTCATGTAAACAAAAACAGATTCGCACGTGTGAATATTGATTTATTCAACGTTTAAACTCATTAATCTGACGATCATGGTATAAATAAAATATACCCAAAGTTGATTGGTGTACCAAATGTTCACCACTCGTGGTTAAAGGGTGTTAACCGCGCGCCAAAGGCTCGCGATTAACACCACTTCACCACTCGAGGTGAACATTTGGAACACCAAGCTACTATGGGTATATTCTATATGTAATCACGAATATGTAGAAAGAATATGTGATTATGATAATGTCTGGTAGGAAATGTCTGTCCGATCATTTTTCTGTCGTAAAAGTGGGTCATCACCTTTGTGAATGTAACTCCCAAAATGAGCTGTGATAGTTCAGGCAGGGCCGTAAATGAGTTAATGTCGACTTAACGCACCCATTACTTCGTAACATCGTTTTGTTACATTTACAAGGCATTTTGTCTACAAACATAGTCTGAACTGTATTGATTGCAAACCGAAAAGTCCATGGTTCGATCCCCGCCAGGGGTAACTGCGTTGTGTCCTTGGGCAAGGCACTTAATTCCGATAGGCCACGTGGTGGCACGGTGGCGGTATGTACTAAGGCATGATGCACGTCGATGGTACACTTGTCTTCAACCAATTCTAACCCTGCTTGTGTGGAGTTAGTACGTTGGGGAGGCTGGCAGTTGCTCGCCGTTGCTCTGTGGTTCTCTCCGGGTACTCCGGCTTCCTCCGCCGTAAAACAGTCCAATACGGGGTGACGTCGTCGTTAATGGAATGAGCGCGTTGAGCTCGTTCAAATGAAGAGTCATATGCTTTATTTAGGATGCAAAAATGAATTATTTAGCAATAAAGGACAAAACGTGTGGACTATTTGTCGTGTCGGGAGAAGGATTAATCCTTTCAATACCAGTGCCCTGGATGCTATCACCTCACACAGTACTATCTAGGGCGAAATGGGCGAATCCATTCCGCATTTGTAGGGAGGTTCAGCAATAATTTAATCCAACAGCTCTACCGAGCCGCTGTGGGATTAACCCTTTACCTAACGTAACGGCCAAAACCGGCCAGCGCTATTCTCAAAAATCGCCAAATAATTTTCATTATTTTTTTCATTTTTTGTCTCAAAAACATAGGTTATGACCCCTCGTTGGAACGAGCTCGTCGAGCTCGTTCCAACGAGGGGTCATAACCTATGTTTTTCAGACAAAAAATGAAAAAAATCAGTTATTCAAGAATTATTTTTGCAAGTGTCGTCTGCTTTTCAGGTTAGGTAAAGGGTTAAATTATTACAGATCTTCAGTCCCTATCTATTGTTCACAGTTTGATCTGCTCGTCCACTCCAAGTTTTTTCTCATCGTGCAAAAATTTATGCATACCGGTTTGAAATGGTTAAAGACAGCGCCATATTCAAGTAATCAGTGTAGTTACAGATTACTTGCCCTTTTTTACAATTCTCATTTCCACAGTTTCCATTTTCGGTATCCAATATCTTCAAAAGGATTCTCATGTTTCAAATGCAATTTGATGGCAATATTAATGCACATTGAGGACATTTGTATGCACTGATGAGACCACTGGCAAATCACAATTTACTGAGATGAATGAAAGCCGAATCGTTGCAGATTGTAGTGTGAATATGATCAAAAGTTTCATTCAGGGGAGATTGGTTGTGTTGGTCTCCACATTTCTCCACAGAACTAAATTTCAAATATTTAGCACACTGCAATTTGTTATATGAATGTCATTAAGGTACAGCTAAATTCGAAATAATCTGTATGATAAGCAGATAGAACTTGACTGAGATGCATTCCCACGCATCAAAGTGAGTGTCCTGAATTTTGTAAGCTTATGTCTTTGACCTTTGATCTCCAAGAACTATAGGTGTTCGAATCTTACCAAGTACCAATTCGAATATCAAGTTTGGTAATATTTGGCCCTTTTTCCAGTGTGCAAGCAACACATGTTCTCACACTTTTGTCAACTCTCGCTTTTAAAAATACAAAAGGAAATAAATATGACAATAAATATATAACGGACGGACGGACGGACGGACGGACGGACGGAGTGTGTGCGTGTGTGTGAGAGAGTCAGAGAGAGAGAGAGAGAGAGAGAGAGAGAGGAGTGAAATTTTATAGCGCCTTTTCATCAAAAGAGTCTTTCTTCAAACATAAGGATTGTTCCCGAAAATTCACTTGAGTACAATATGAATGAACACAGACACTTATTTGAAGTGCCTGTGTGCATTCATATTAGTCTCAAGCAAATTTCCACGTTTTTTATGGAAATAAAATTGCAAAAGCTTCATGACACTGAACCCTGGTCACTGAGCAGCAGTCACCCCAAGTGTACAAACCAAGTGGTCGGCATTATTGGAGAGAACGCTTCAAACGGAGTGATGTTACGTACATTCTCATTCCATATTCCCAGTTCCTTATTCGGCATTCGTTACCAACCGATTGAATCGGTTGATATCGAATGTCGAATAAGGAACTGGGAATAAGTAACGGTTGTCACGTCCCCTCATATCCGTCGTATAGGAATAGGAGCTACGGGATTGATGACAATTTCATTCAAACTCAGTTCACAAGTTGTCTGACGTCTGCACATGCCTTGTGAATAATTTGCTCACGATTTCCCAACAATGACCTCTGACTGGCTGACAGGACATCGTGTGCGGTCCTGGGAGTTGGGTATACTTAATTATGCGCAAAGCCGTTTGATAGTCTGTGTGCTTTACGTACGAGTATTCACAGTGTGCAAAACCTATCTAGTCGGCACTGCATTTAATTGCATATAGGTCACATCAACATATGCCCTGTACGGCGTAGGGTACCCCCGGTGGGAAAGGGGAAAACCCATTCTGATCCATCTACCTGATTTTCTAGCCCATCATAACGGAAATAAATATATTTCTTGTTTGGCTGAGGTATATTTTGGAAATGAGAAAAAAATAAACAATATATTTATATGCTAGCCTGTGAATTATCGCAAATTATTGCAGATTATCTCTAAAAGATTATTCTCGATATCCATCGACTTGATGTACAAAGAGAAAATCCCTCATATCTTCCTAAATGACGTAAAGCTTCGGCGCATTCTGACTTCGCCTTCGATACTGTTACAAGCGATTCAGTGCCATCTTTACGAGCAGTACCAGAGGTTCATGCTATTCCAAATCGTTCTTATGATTGTATGACTGAAACATTAGATGTATAATAATAATAATAAAATAATAATAAAGTAAAATAAGTAGATGAAAAGAAAGTGACTCCGAGAGTGATATTGAGCCTTCAACTGGGTAACTTTTCCGAAAAAGCTTGTCAAGGTTTTTTTTCTGGATGAGTCGGCGCACTCATTTCCAAATGTCTTGTTATATATTGACATTCAAAATGTTCTAAAAATTAACATTAATGAAATATATGAGAATATTTTCATTTGTAGTATTATAATCATTAAATTTTATCTAATTAGTTGGTTAAATTATCGTGGAAAAGTGTTTGAGTAATTTGGCTAGTATGGACTTGAAAGAACGATCAGCTGATCTTTGTTATTGTTTTGAAACGTACAGTACGTGGAGAGTGTATTATCACTAAATCACCCGCAGAGTGGAGATTCCACCCAAGCAATAATTGCAAATTTGTTGCAAAGCATAACAAACACAAGCAAAGTTTCAGCCATTGGACCTCCGGGTTAAACCCGGAGGTCCATTGGCTGAAACATTGCTTGTGTTTTTGTCGATATGTACAAAATTTGAAAGTTATAGCTTGGGTGATAACACCACTCCGCGGGTGATTTAGTTACAATCCACTCTCCACGTACTGTACGTGTTTGCAGTCGAATTGGGTTGAATATTACGCGGTAAAATGTCGCGTAGCATCGTGTGGACCTGAAAATATTATTTTTCACTCGCGCAAGCGCTCGTGAAAAATAAAACTTTCCGGTCCACATTCATGAGGTAATTCCCGATATTCACTAAAGTACTGTAGATATCCTCTATATATTTTGGAAAACAAATTTCAAGTATCATCCGTAAGCCACAGAGATGGATGGTTAACTGTAAATTCGCAAAAAAAATTTAATCAGGCATAAATTTGATGTTTTCAGTGATCGTACACAGAAACTGGGATAATTTTGCTCATGTAGACCCCATCACGTCTAGATTTACATTTAGATATGTTTACTTAACGAAAATGCATGGAACAACCTCGAAGCGTTCTTGGTGTTTTAAGAATTAGAAGTCTGGTTGATAAACTTTTTTGTTCCGTTTGGAATGCGAATCGTGAGAGCAGAATAACAAATCGAGTACAATCGTGTGCTAGCGTGTCTTCTGGCAACAGTTAATTATTTAAACTCAGAGATTTGAAAGCAAGATTGACAGAGGCATCTGAAAATTAATTTGTGGAATCTGTACAATAGTTTTATTGCGTTTAACAAAACCATCTTATCCTTAGAAGTTATTTGCAGTTCACACGCAACAATACAATATTCTTTTCTTTTGATCGCCAGCAATTTGCTTGTAGCCCTTTGCCTACAAAATACTCTCCAAACGAGTTGCGTTTAATTGGTTTTCTTTTTGTCTTTCTATTGCGACTTTATGACAATTCACCACGCCGGGCACACACACTCACCCTCAGTCTTGTTTAGGGGTCGTTGCGATCACTTATTGTTATTTTTCTTTTGTTCTCGGTGACACACAAGTCTCCACAAAATCGGGAAAACAAACCCTAACCAGGCACGTGGCTAGAAGTTTCTGATTGGGGAGAGTGGAGGGTGCAGGGGGGGGGGGGGGGGGGGGGGGGTGAAAGATTGTGAATTCCCAACTATAAGGAGGCACCGGGAGGGGGAACCGTTCCCCCTGTCCATCCCTCCTTCTAGTTGGAAATTCACTACCGAGAAAAGTTTTGAAAATGAAGCCATGGAAGGGGGCCTAACCCTTTACCCAACGCAGACGATATCAAAATTTATTATTTTAAATATAATTTTTTTTTAAATTTAAAAAAAAAATTCAACAAAACAATATCATGTGACCCCTCGTTGGAACGTGCTCGACGAGCCCGTTCCAATGAGGGGTCACATGGTATGGTTTTGTTAAAATTGTTTGAAAAATAATATTTTTTCAACTGCTGAATTTGCATATTACGCTGGCGGATGCGGCCGATTCGTTGGGTAAAGGTTTAAAATTGATTCTAGTAACTGAAATGCCAACACATTTATGATAGAATTTTCAGGTTATTATTATTTGGTATTATTATGGGAATTGAATATGTGCTAAACAAATGCTCAAGCTGAGAATTTTGAGCAATTCACACTCTCCTTACATTAAATCAGATCATATGCAGGAATGATCAGCTTTCGATCTTTCATCATTTTGCAACTGTGAATGATGGAATTAACTCTGGATAACGATTTTACATCATGCGATTTTCTTGAAGTGCATGTCGAGGATTTTTTGTTACGATAAGTAAACGTACTATAGAAATCTCGTACCGATTGACATCATGCATACTTATGAAGCTCGATATTGCGTACACTGTTGTTGTAAATAGTAACAGCTGGAATTTTTGCCGATTTGAAACCGAGTTGGGATTTGGGAAGTAAAGGAGACATCAGCATCACCAAAGAAGCTCTAAAATCGAGGTAGATGGAATTTCCAACTACTCATGACTTGCACTCCGAATTTCCAACTATAGGAAATTTCTCGTCGCCACATCCCCGACCCTAACCCGTTATTTTCTTTGTGAGGACCTAGAGAAAACAAAGGACATCCTTGTGGGAATGCGAACACTATTGTCTCACACACAGTCCCTCACACAAACATGCATGTGTATATTACACACACTCCCTCTCACAAACATGCATGTATATATTACATACACTCCCTCACACAAACATGCATTTGTATATTTTCAGTTCGCCAAACTGGAACATTCGAGAACAGTGTTGGGCGGCGGAGGCTGGGAGTATTTCTTTTTAAATGAAATCCTGTCTTACAAAATAGTGAAAAATATCTAACAATTTTTCAATATCTATTCTCACCATATTTAAAGTCATTGCATCGGCTGGGGTTAGAACCTTCGCAGAGAGAGTATTCTGCGACACCAATTCCCTAGCGAATATCCACCAGCCACGTTGTCACGATAGATACAGTGCGGCCGCCGTGAACTGATCACTTTCCACGGGTGGATAATATTTCCACAGACGCAATAATATCAGATTCCAAACACTAATTATAGGAATAATCATCCAAAAATTAATGAATGAAACCCTGGCTACCACCCGGCGCTTCGTTAATTATCCCCACATTTTAAAAAAAGGGGGGATATTGTGATGATCTCCGTCCGTCCGTCCGTCCGTCCGTCCGTCCGTCCGTCCGTCTGTCCCGCCTGCCCGCCCGCCTCGTCTGTCCCATCCGTCCCGCCCGTCTCATCTGTCCAGTCCGTACGTTTGAACTTCATATCACCAAGAGTATGTAATTCGAAACATTTAAACTATGCTGAGGTAGCATCCGTAGATGTTCATAAAGGTTCCAGAATTTTGTTTTGTCCCTAAGCTGTTTCAGTGGAGCCACTTTTATTGTGATTGTTAGAAAATCGGTTTCCATTGGAAGGATTCTAGGGTCTTTAATTCGAAACCTTTAAAACATGCTAAGGTGTTCCGGTAGCATCTGTAGATGTCCATAAATGTGTTGGGATTTTGATCCCCCCCCCCCCCCCCCGACCAAGTGGTTCCAGTGAAACCACTTTTATTGATAGAAAATCAGTTTCCGGTGGAAGGCTCCTAGGGGTTTAATTCGAAACGATGAAAGTGTGTTCACATGTTCCAGTTGGGTCTCTAGATTTGCATAAAGGTTTCGGATTTTTAATTCGGCCCCATGTGGTGCCCGTAGCTCCACTTTCGTCGTTAGAGAATTAGTTTCCGGCGAAAGCTCCTTGGGGTTTTAATTCGAAATGTTGAAATGTTGTCCGTATGTTTCGGTAGGATGTCTGAATGTACATAAAGGCTTCAGATTCGGCTCCATGTGGTACCTGTAGCACCAGTTTTGTCGTTAGAGAATCAGTTTCCAGCAAAAGGCTCCTAGGGGTTTTAAATCGAAACGCTTAAAGTGTGTTCATATGTTCAGTTAGGGTCTCTAAATGTGTATAAAGGTTTTGACTTTTTTATCCGGCCCAGTCGGGCCACTTATGTCGTTAGACAATCGGTTTGCAGCAAAAGTCTCCTAGGGGTTTTAATTCGAAATTTTGAAAGTCTGTTCATATGTTCAAGTAGGATCTCTAGATGCACATAAAGGTTTCGGATCTTTGATTCGGCACCATGAGGCACCCCTAGGAACACATTTGTCATTAGAGAATATGTTCCATGCAAAAGGTTCCTAAGGGGTTTAATTCAAAACATTGAAAGTGTGTTCACATGTTTAGGAAGGGTCTCTAGATGTGCCTAAATGTTTCAGATTTTATATAACACCTTTTCATTTCTGTCTGTGACAAGCATTAACCAATAATCAAGAATGCAAATGCGGGGATATACGAGGCCTATAGTGTGCTTTGGACACGAATGACACCATCTAGTAAAAACTTTGCTGATGATGATGTTTTTTACCTAGTAAACGCATGCATGAACATCACTGCCCACACGTGGAATGTGACCAGTCCATAGCGACAGTACTGTATATGCGGATTGTTACAACAGTCAGTTGATTTGGGTCGGCGGATACTGCCGAGTTTACGAGACAAGATCAGCCAGGTCAAATACGATGCATTATAATCTTGCTGGTTTGGTCTTGTCAAGGAGACGGAATATGACAGTCCAGATTAACTGACTGTTGTAGTAAATTGTTTATTATATGACAGCGGATTTTTAAAAAATTATATACACCTGAAATGTAAACAAAAGAGAAAGTGTGGATGTTTGTTCGGAGTGTTAACCGCCAAGACACTTGAGTTTTCATTTTACGTTCTTGGAAACGTCGCTTTGAAAGTCTCCGAACGTCATTGACGTCACTGGAGCCACGAGAGGTTCGTTTGAATTAAGGAATGATCGTTTCTTTTTGTCTATTTCTTGAGTTATGAACCCCCAAAAACAAAGTCCAAACTGTGTAAATGGGCGTAATTAAACGTTCGCGACCCAAATAAATAAATAGTGTTAGTCGTCCTCTACTTCAGCGAACGAAGACTTAAGAACTAAAACTGGTAGACATATTATTTTTCTGGCATAAAAGAGGGCACATATTATTGAAATGCAGGTAGCAATTGACACACTTTCCAAGTCAAATGCACTTATGTCATTAAAATTTTTATTAACCAATGAATTACGTAATGCAAAGAAAACGTCATAAGCCACGCCTCCCTCAAATTTCATTCAACTGTTCACTTCACTTGAGCTTATTAGCGGCCCTCGACTTCGTCGCGGGCCGCTAATAAAATCTCGGTCTGTTAACCATTTCTGTTGAGCCGTTAATACACTGTAAAGCCCTTCAAAATCATGTTATTATTATAATATTGTTCTTAACCAACTTTATATGTCCTTAATCACAATAAAATATCTTTGTTTTCTTACTTTATTGCTATTTTAACGCGTGAATCTGAGACTGGTGTAAAAGCATAAAATGCTGAATGCTGTCAATTTTGAAAACTTTGAAACGCTATTTTGGGAAGGCCCCGTAATTTTACAAGAGTTGTTTGTTTGAAAATAAATGTAGTTCTAGCTACATTTACAGGTTATTTACCGTTATATTGACTCCTCGTATGAAAGGTGAGTTTCCATTACGGCATATAATAAACATATCATTATGACAGCAAAGTGATCGCATTTGTCGCATACCGTCTTGTTGATATGGTCAGCTCTCCGGATCACTCTCGCCGCCTTCTGCAGGTTGTGTGATCCGGTAATCTGACCTCGTTAACTCGATGGAATGCGACAAACCAGATCACTTTACTATCATAATAATCTTTATTTATTATATACCTAACACAAAAATACCGCTGTTTTCGATCCTTTTAATCCAATCTGAAGGAAAACGATTTTGTGGTTTTCCAAACCCATATCTCACCCTCTCAAACGAGGCTATCGAACTGTTACGTCTATGTTGCAATTACGCCATATTCCAGCTGTGTTCAGGGAGTAAGCAGGAGTAACAGTTATTTTATGAAGATAGCAAACCCCTTCTAATCGGCAGATATTTTAACGGCTGAACAAAAATATTATTTACGTTTTAAAATCACCTCTAACCAATAACATTAAATTCGACTCCACTAATTAACCCGTTGAAAACCCGCGGCCGTTTTTTTCCGGCCCAGATAAATGATACGTCATAATTTCCTTAAGTAGGATGGCTGCTGAATGAATGTGAGGGTAGACCAATTAATATTTTCAAAGTGCAGCCCAACGGCTGCACGTTGAAAATATTAATTGGTCTACCCTCAAATAATAAATGTGGACTCTTCCAATTGCTGTCATTGAACTGACATGGGAGAAACCACCGGGGTTCAAAGGGTTAAAATCACATAAAATACAAACAGTTTGTATACTCTGCTGTAGGTTTGGCGACGAGAAACAACTTGAACATCACGATACCTTAATTCATGAATGACGTATTGTGACGACGTTTTGTGTTTACTACTTCATTAACTCTATTGATGAATGCCTCCATTTTGCGGTCACGATTAGCCATTGTCCAAACATATGTGACCTTAAATACCAATCAATAAATAAATTCCAAAGGACACGATATTATCGGCGATAACACAAGAACATCCACTACCGTTGGGAGATGTTCATGTGTTATCGCAGATAACACTGAACCCGACGAATACATCTATAGGCCTAGCTCCTACGTGGGTCTCATGTGAACCGATATAAATTGGCTGCTTTTCTTCAAAATTCGAATGCTGGAATATTTTGGTTGGAAAACATAGCCGTCATGTGCAAAGAAGCCAGCTGAGGCTCACACTGACCTTACATGTTCCAACATTTTTCCTACGAGGTCTACCCGGACCCTGCTGACAAGAGTGTGATACCCCATCTCGTTCTCGTGTTTGTTCCAAAGTCGCCGCTACGATGGTCCAGTGAGTACCCACGATTGAAAAGTGGCACCCCAACCCACTGTATCTCTCCGGACATAACGAGCATTACGTAGTGGGTTTAGATCGATATAACAGCTCATTCTTGGCGTTTGGGTATTTCAAAAGTAGTTAAAACCTTTTTATTTTAACCTTTTACCCACCGAATCGGATGCATCCACTCGCGTAATATGCAAATTCAGCAGCTGGAAAAATATTATTTTTCAAAACAATTCAACAAAACCATATCATGTGATCCCTCTTTGGAACGAGCTCGTCGAGCACGTTCCAGTGGGGGTTCACATGATATGATTTGGTTGAAACTTTTTGAAAAATTCAAAACAATTGTATTTAAAATAATAAATTTTGATATCCTCTGCGTTGGGTAAATGGTTAATCATTCGTGGAAACCCATGAGATAATTGTGCCACCTATTCAAAAAGAGTACATATTGTCCAAATTTTGAAAATATTTCTGGTTCTTTGATAGCACAGTTCTAATAAGCATTGCTTTATCAGTTCAGTTTGTTGCTCGTCGATGCTCGGTGGTTCTCTCCGGGTACTCAGGCTTCCTCCGCCCGTAAAACTGTCACGGTCACGATTAGCCATTGTGCCAGTGGTGGCGCCGGGGGGGGGGGGGGGGGGTGGCGTCGGAGATTTTTAGTCAGTCCGTCGGAAAGTCTCGTAAACCCGACTTCACGAGAAATTTCCGACAATCGAATGTAGATATCTCGTCTTGTCAGTCTCAAACCCGTGCAGCACTGGAACTTTGATAGAGAATAGTGATTCTCACGAAATTCCTTAATGTCGTTCGTCAAACTGGTTTTATAAATGAAATATTTCCCGACCTTATTATAATATGTTTCCTTTAACCCTTTACCTAAGGTAACGGCCAAAACCGGCCAGCGCTATTCTCAAGAATCGCCAATTAATTTTCATTATTGTTTTCATTTTTTGTCTCAAAAACATAGGTTATGAACCCTCGTTGGAACGAGCTCGTCGAGCTCGTTCCAACGAGGGGTCATAACCTATGTTTTTAAGACAAAAAATGAAAAAAATTAGTTATTCAAGAATTATTTTGCAAGTGTCGTCTGCTTTTCAGGTTAGGTAAAGGGTTAAATAATCAACAAACATACTCAATTTGCTTCTATTTTGGTTCTCCAATTTACCAATTTTCACTCATTTTCCTTCGTTTGGGAGGTGAAATGTTGTAGCCCCCCCCCCCCCCCCCGTCGGAGAGGTCAGCCCCCCCCCCTGTCGAGAAATCCCTGGCGCCACCCCTGCATTGTGCATTAGTATGTGACCTTAAACACCAATAAAAAATTTATAAATCAGTTCAGTTTTGTTTGTGTTCAAAAACTTGCGTAAGTTTGAGGGTTTAAGTATGCTGATAGTACTAAGAACTGGCGGTGGCTTAAATAAGGCGAAAACTGCATCTATCGTTCCTGCAATATTATCATACATCGAACACACCTAGCTCATTAGACCAGGTACATAGCAGTAATATCAATACATTGCCACCACGTACCACGCTAAAAGCCAAAAATGGCAGTATAAGAAATTACTCAAGAGTAGATAGAATAGGCCAAATAGAGCCAGACTAAAGAGAATAAAAAGTGATCCTTAAAACACTACTAGGGGACATCGAAGCACCCATAGAACACGCCCCAGTTTCATTAGAAGCCACCGCCACATAACAAGCTTGGAACCCAGACGAGGCGATAAACATCAAACAAAATGCATGCATAACGGAACATGTCACCCTAACAACACGCGTTGTACTTGTTCCAGATGTTCCATGGTATAGAAGTCACAACATGGCGTCTAACCATGCATGCCCACAAACATGACACCCCACCATGCTTTGGTCGTGGCTTCATCACCGAAATCATCACATGTGGTAGACAAACCCTTGGGCAGAACACTTAAAACTATTTACCCAAGTGGGAACAGACTGCCACAGTAGTATCATAAGGTCTCATCACATGTTTCGCGAACACCGCCGTTCCTTTGCAATCCAGTTACGCTTCAGATACAGCATTGTTAATACCGACATTGTTTTCTTACGCCTCTCCCACCACAACTGACGTCACCCTCGGGATTTCACCAAAAAGTGGATCGATTGTCGTGCCAGTTCGCCCTCTTATATGATTCGCCTTCTTTTATCGCAGGGGGCCAGTTGACTTCCTTTGGTGGTTGATACTTCGTGATCTTGCTCCACTTACATACTTAGTAGGATTCGTTAGTTTGTGTCTCTCTCCGCAAAGGAGACAAACCTTTTAAAATTCCGGCAGATTGATGGAGCGCTTTTGAGCATTAGACTACTGTTTGATGCTAAAAGAAATTCCGTGCCTCTTACACATGAAGACCCCCCCCCCCCCTCCTCCCCCAGTGTTTCCGGTTGCGAAAGCTGACCACGATATCCGGGAAATCTAGAGCACGGAATCGGGAATCAAGAGTGGCACTGTTTGTGTGTTGAACTAGTTTTCTGAATTGAAAATACTGCCCCAACGTAACTTTCTAAGATTTCTTCAACCCTTCCACGCCTGAAATTTTACATTTCTAATTCCTGACGAACCTCTTTCATCAAAATCAGTGCAGCTGTCAACCAGCTGTGCAGGACTTCCCTCTTCAACAGCAAGATCTTCACCCGCTTCAAATTCAAACTCGTCTTCATTTTCAGAACCACTGGTAGCACTATTCACAACATCAGCTTTTTCTTCCCCGTCGTCACCAGTCTCCTTTGCTCCAAGTAGAGGAGACTGGTGACGGCAGTGAAGCATAAGTTGATGTTGGAGAAAGTAGGGGTGATAATAATATTGATTTTGAAAATGAAGCCGAGTTTGAAGCGGGTTTGGATTACCGCACTTCTCTTGGGAAAAGAACTTTTTCGTTTGGAGATAACAAATTGCCAATAAAAATTATAAAATATATTTATTTTCATGAAAATAAATGCGTCTTGTTACTCTCGTAAATTTGCTTGATATTACCCGAGAAATTTCCAGGTTCCTTGTTCTGATGGTAATTTTAATCCCGTTGCCGGTTTAACAGGTCAATAAAAGTTTCAAAATGTTAGCACCTCAATCAGAGGCGGCGCTACGGGGGAGGGGGCATGGGGGGGGGGCATTGCCCCCCCCAAACGAAGGCTTTGCCCCCCCCCCCCAGTTGCCCCCCCCCCAACCATCTCGCATGCATTTCCATCCACCCTCACACACAAACACATTCAGTCACTCTCTCTCACACACACACACACCCCTCTCTTTTTTTATTCCCATACACACTTAGCCCAAAGCCTCAGGCTAGCTGAAGAACACATCCAGGCAGTAGAGATTTAAAGACTCGTATGCAGATACTTATAAGTTATAATTTCTCTCCCCCCCTCTCTCTCTCTCTCTCTCTCTCTCTCTCTCTCTCGCACAGACCCACCAGACGCGGATCCAGAATTTTTTGAAAGGAGGACCGCTAATTATCATTACATTTAGTCGAAACTTGGACCCAAAGTCCGTAATATAATTTTTTGGTTTGGTACGTCCACAGGACGTACCAAACCAAAAAAGTATATTACGGACTTTGGGTCCAAGTTTGGACTACCTCATAACAAAGTAATGATATGATCCTTTACGTATTTGCCCCCCTTCATGGGAGTCTGCCCCCCTAGTTGCCCCTCCCCCCCCCCCCACAATAAAATTTCTGGCGCCGCCACTGACCTCAATACTCATAGGTGAAGGCGAGCTGCACTTTAAGTTATTTTTCTTACAGTAACCGTTTTCTCAGTTAGCTTAAAAATCATTACTGCGAAGCAAGGATGATTGCATCCCAACTCTATTGTCTTTTCGGGGTGTGCGAGCAACTTGAAATGTCCCACAGAATAATGGACCAGGTGATAAAGCAACGTCACTTAAACACACCAGCTGGAGACTATACTATAAATCTTTTACAGTTGTATTTTCTAGAATTGTATTTTCTTCCTGTTAATATAACTGAAGGAAATGAATCCTAAGCATTTTAAAAGATATGGCAATTTGCCAACTGGCAAATCGTCAGATCGTTTAAAATGCTAATGATTCATTTTAACCTATTTAAAGTCATAACTAGAAAATACACTTCTAGAAAATACAATTGTAAAAGTTTTATAATATTAGTCCATGGTCCACTGAGTATACCTGAGTCTGTGATGTGCGTTTTGTTGATTGCGGCTTGGTGTCATTCAACACACGGACACGTTCAAACTCATGAAATACCTCCAGATCGACTGGAGTCCATTTCCATTGAAGACTGTCGGGCTGAAGGGTTTTGAAAATAGAACATCACCACTTATGGGTCACGGATGGCTGTTGGCATGAAGTCTTGTTTTTATACCAACTTCTCTCTCAAAGCAAAATCTTTTTCCTCTAGTTGAGCCTCTCTTGATAATCTTAAAATTTCATTAGAAGAGTGTTGCAAGAAAGATAAACAATTAAACGAAAAATGAGAACGCAATGGTGGTCTCAGCGGCACGCAGATATTGATTCTACGGAGCAATCAATTCATTGTTAGCAATAGATTCTTTCAAGATCGACCGCAATTTAAATAGACTTTTCGTCAGTATGTTTTGTCATAAAGAAAAAGGAAGATTACTGATTTGCCAACGACGTAGCAATTAATCTCATTTACCCCTTCTATCCCGACTTTGATTATCCATTTTGTTGTCCGCCATTATTACACAACAGTTTGCGTTCATATTGTTACTTTCTGTTTGTGTCAGGTAGAAAATTAAAAAAAAGGGAATTGGTGTTGTTCGAGACTGACGAACCCGCAGAATGGCCCCATCTCCAAGTCAAACATGAGCCCTCTATACATACCTCCTCATCAGCGAATAGGAAATTCCCGAATGATTCTGGGATATTATTTTTGGGGGGACACATTTAGTTTACAGTACGTGGAGAGTGGACTGTAACTAAATCACCCGCGGAGTGGAGTTATCACCCAAGCTATAACTTTCAAATTTTGTACATATCGACAAAAAGCACGCGCAATATTTCAGCCAATGGACCTCCGGGTTTAACCTTGAGGTCCATTGGCTGAAACTTTGCTTGTGCTGGTTATGCTTTGCAACAAATTTGCAAATATTGCTTGGGTGGAATCTCCACTCTGCGGGTAATTTAGTGATAATACACTCTCCACGTACTGTAAACAACATTTATTTCCAAATTTACAGCTACACACGAAGTTACAAATTACTAACATGATGTGGAATCGGCAGTTAGCTGACGACTTTTATTGGGCTGTTTCCACTCCTAGGAAACAAAGGTTACATTGAAGGGAGACATGGTTGTAACTACAGAACATTCATAATGGTAGTTTCCTGTTAAATATTTATAGTCAGATTTTATTTTAAAATCCGAAGCGTGTAGCGGCGATCTGAGGTCGAGTAAGAGAGGCGTGTTCCACTCTCGTTGGAAAATGTTGGAAAATAGAAGATAAATGTGACCTTCTGGTGGTTCCTTGCAAGTGATCACAATGTTTTTGAGCCAAATATTTATATAGACTTATTCAGATCTTGAAAAGGGGAAGCTAATTTATAACGACTCACAGGCCGCCGGCACAGAACCTATAGCTATGTGCTTGGCACACGGTATTATCTGTAATAACACGTGAATATTCACTTCCTCCGGTAGTTAACACTTTGAACTATAGTGGTATCTTCCATGCCAGTTCAATGGCGCAATTAAAAGAGTCCATATTCAGTATTTGGGGTAGACCAATCAATATTTCCAACGTGCAGCCTCGGGACTGTACGTTGGAACTGTTGATTGGTCTACCCCATACATTTGCTGAACAGCCATTCTATTTAATAACGTTATGATGTATCATTTCTGGCCGGAAAAGCGACCGTTCGGGTTCAAAAGCTTAATGCCCATGTGCTATTACAGACAATACCACATACCCTGGTCCCGGTACATCTGAAAAGCATTGAGGTACGAAAATAAGGGTGGGGACGCGGGCCCACACCCACCGCCTCAGATCCGCCCATGGTAGGTGCTCAAAATATTCTGAGAGTGCAAGAGACGTCTGTCTTAAAAACATTGTGATGGGAAGAACTTAGTAATATTCTGACCCAAGTTTAAACTGTACAGAACCTGATAGAACAGGAGGTGAAGACCCTAACCTTTCTTCATAATGGATGCTCACCTTTGAGAATTGTTTTTATGCTCGCTGATGCTTCTCGGGGATATAAGGTTAATTTGATGTTGAGCGGTGTAGGTATGCTGAACGAGAGGCTCCGTCGGCACTCAGAAGCTGTCATCCTAACTCAGGTGCGATCGTATACCTCACAATTTATCACAGGGGCTAGATATTTTTAACTTGAAGGTGCTATTCAAGGTATATTGATCTAAATTATGTGTTGAAATGTTCATAATTCCTCGAGCCTACAGCGTCCCTTTCGTACTTACCACTGATCGCTATACAAGTGGACGGTTTGATAGAACGTCAGCCAAAAATGACGCCACTCAGTCTGCTCCCACTCCAAATGGCGTCAGTTCAGTTAACGCAATCCATGACGGTTGTTAATGTTAAAGCCGTTACGCTGTTACTGTAGTCACAGCGTAACAGCTTTCACTTCATCAAACGTCATACATGGTGCTTAGTTAGTACAAAAAGTTACGTTGTTACCGTAGTCACAGCGTAACTGCTTTCACTTCATCAAACGCCATACATGGTGTTTAGTTAGCACAAAAAGTTATGTTGTTACTGTAGTTACAGCGTAACAGCTTTCACTTCACCAAACGTTATGCATGATGTTTATCTAACACAAAACTAGTTACACGGTATCAGTTTTCCAATCTTGGCACTTGTTTTTGTCAATAACAAGTAAAATATGGTGTAAATATTCAATTTGTTCAGCCGCGAAAGTGTGCACTTCATCGACATATTAATTTTTCACAGACATCATAGTATATTCTTTAAAACCCTTTACCCAACGTAACGGCCAAAACCGGCCAGCGCTATTCTCAAAAATCGCCAATTAATTTTCAAAATATTTTCATTTTTTGTCTCAAAAACATAGGTTATGACCCCTCGTTGGAACGAGCTCGTCGAGCTCGTTCCAACGAGGGGTCATAACCTATGAGTAGGTAATAAAGGCGGATTTACGACCACTTTGTACATGTACGTGTCCGATATACGTACACGATGCGTTTACCAACGTGGGATTCAGTGTTAAATCGCACGCTTGTTCACAAAAATGTTCAGTGGTCTTGAATCCCCCATGTTTTTTTGTGACTCCTAGATCGCACTTTTAACGTTCAAATACTCGTGGTGAACGTTGAATGTCACGCGTTTTTAAAAAAAAGGTGAAATTGTACATTTTCACTTTTTCTTTTAGTTTAAAAATTTTTTGTCAACGTTCTCATCGCAGATCAGACCATCGATCCATCGTTGGTGAACGCGAGCAAAAAATTCTAGGCTAGATAAAAAAAACGGTCTGCGGATTCTGGACCAGTGGTCCAGAATCCGCAATTGTTTTGAGGCGGTGTTTTTTTCCCATTTATGACGTCATTAGGGGAATTCCCCACTATGGGACCGATCGGATTGCTCGATTATCATAAACTCGATCATACGGAGTTATCTCCCCTCGTCGTGGGGTGGGGGAATACCCTAGGAAATAAATAAAAGTGATCGATATATATAGGAGAGAAAAAAAACATAACATAAAAATAATTATACATTTAATTTTGAAAATAATAAAATAACTCGCATTAGCATACTTAAAGGAACATTAACAATTAAAAACGAAAGATGTTTTTACAGATGGATCCTAGGCGCCGAGATCTAATTTTAGGCGAGTATGAACGTGCTAAGAAGGGGATTCAGTCGGCTGATAGGAGCAGACGTCTTGGTGAGATGGAACTCAAACGCGAAGCCACAAAAATATTTAAACCCGTGACGGAGGGTCAAGAGCGAAGGAGGAAGGAGATAGTCGAAGAATTGAGACCCATAAAGGAGAGTTCTTTGAGAATGGGTTCGTTGCCTCCTAGTTTTGGAAATCGGTATTCCGTTCAATCTACACCGGATTACGTTCCCACGGGAATTCAAACAGATTTGAGCGAGAGCGACGATACAGCTTCGACTATCACCACTAGTAGCGTCGCATCGTCTGATGATGATGGCGGTAAGAGAGATCAGTCGTATGGATTTTATAAGGATTCGGAGGGAAGGATTTTTGTAGGAGACACAGAAGTAGATATTGGCGATGATGAATTGATCGTGGGTTCGAACAGATACGAATTGACTGATGGGCTGCGCAGATTGCTCCTTTACGACAAGCTGGCGATTACACGGATCAGGATTTCGACAATTACGGCGACATTCTGGTTCAGACCCACGCCATGAAGAGAAATAACGATGCCAGAGAGACGAGACCCAAAGCTAACAGAGGTTACAAGTGGACGAAAGTGGTGAAACCCATATGGGATATGAACAAGAAGTTCGTCGAATCGGTGACTGGCAAAGGGGTGAAAACCACTTTTCTTCCGAGCGATTCTGACGCTCTGTCTCAGAGATTGAGTTTGTTGATGGCGAGCAGACGGGCTGGTAACACAGGATTAGATAATCAGATAGTTGCTATATCTGACGAATTGTTAAGACAGAAGGTTTTGAATAAAAACCACTATAAAAGGCTGATGAACGAATTGAAGGATTGATGTGTATATAATAAGTAGCGAGAAACAAACAAACAAAAATAAAACAGTAAATTTTTTACACTAGAATAATAAAAGTATTTAAAACCGACAAAACGATTTACCAGTGAAAAAAACAAAATATATTATAAAAATAAAAATATGTTGGTGATAAAGAACAGGGGATACGTCAGGACTTACGTTCAAGGCGGTTCTGGCATCGTCGATTCTATAATGCGAGCGTTCACGGGCGAGGCGGGTAGAAAACTCGCATCGACCGTGTTTGAGGTCGGTAAGAAGACGGCTTTGGATGCTGGTAAGAAAGCAGCTTCCGAAGCCAGTGGTAGGATAGCTTCTGTGGCTGGCAAGAGGGCAGCCGACGCGTTGATCGACAAGTTGATCAGTCCGCCGGCGAAGCGAGCTGCGTTAGAGCGAACGCCGAAAAGTTGGAAAGATTTTAAGGATGCTGTAGTACCCATACAAGATTTAGCCAAAATGACGAGTGGATCCGGATTGAAGAGAACTCGCGACGGTGTGATATAAATAAATAATAACATTAAAAACAGAGTTTGAAAAACATAAAAAATTTGCGTTTGAAAAAAATCTAAAATAACAAACAAAAAAAATAAAACAAAGATGAACATTAAAGATATGTCTTGGAACGACGCCGCGACCAAGAGGTCGAATAACGAGTTCTTTTCCAAAAGCATAAGAGGTTTGATAGTGGGAAAATCGAATTGTGGAAACACCAATCTGTTGATGAATCTGTTGTCCCGACCCGACTGGTTGGATTACGACAGATTGTTCGTGTTTGGCAAGAGCTTGTTTCAACCCGAATACAGATTGCTTCGAGAGTGCATGGATCGTAGATTGCCCAAGGACGTCATAGCCAGAATCTTTGACAGTAGGGAGGAATTCGACATGAGCGAAGCTCCACTTTCGACCATTTTGGACGGTGCGGCGATGGAACTGATGAAGAGAAATTCATCTTCGAACGTCGAGTGTCGATTTTATGAGAACGCTAGCGACGTTCCGGATCCTAGAGAACTGAAATCGGAAGATAAGAATCTCATGATTTTCGACGATCTGCTTTTGGAGAGACAGAACCGATGCGAATCGTATTACGTTAGGGGTCGACACAGCAACATGGACTGTTTCTACCTGTCACAGAATTATTTTCGATTGCCCAGACAGACAATAATGGAGAACGCTAATTTTCTATGTCTCTTTCGCCAAGATCTCAAGAATCTCAATCACATCTACGGTGATCACGTCGCAAACGACATGAGCGCGGCGGAATTCAGGAGAATCTGAAAGAGGGTTTGGGATGGTGGACTTTACAATTTCGTCGTGATCGATTTGACAAGCGAATTTAATCGCGGAAAATATCGGTGCGGATTCGACAAGTTTTATGTTTCTGATGATAATAATAAGATAGAGCATGAAAATAAAATTTAGAAAATAATAAATCTTCAAATAATTAGTTTTGAATAAAAAAAATAAAATTAAATATAATGTTCGAACATGGAGAATTGTTAGAACGGATAGCCGAGAATACGGCTGCAAAACAATCCATTCAAATCGTGGTGAGTAGCGATTCGACTCGATTCGCTACGAAATTCGAACCTTCCATCGAATTGAATAGAGAGAAAAGATACGAGATGGCGTTGGTGAATCTGGAGACTTATTATTCCTTTCCCAACGTCACCGAAAAGAATAACTCGTTCAAGTATTCCGACGGAACGGATTGGTTGGAGATTCGAATTCCCAAAGGGAGTTACGACATAGACGATTTGAACAATTACATTCAGACACGAATGAAGACGGATGGAAAGGGAAGCAACAAGATCAGACTCGCTCCCAATCCTAATACCTTACAGACGATGTTGGATTTGGAAGATAATTTTCGAGTGGATTTCAACACGGACGATTCTATAGGCAAGATGTTGGGATTTGATCGAAAGATGTATCGAGGCCACGTGGCATCTGAAAATACGGTCGACATTCTCGCAGTCAATAGCATTCTGGTGAACGTGGACATGATTGCTGGAAGCTACGTGAATGATAGCGCTCAACCGACGATCTATTCCTTCTTTCCAAACGTGTCGCCGAGTTATAAGATCGTGGAGTGACCTCGAAATTTAGTTTATCTACCAGTGATTTTAGACACGTTGTATAGTCTCAAAACCACGTTGACGGATCAAAATGATGAACTGTTAGATCTTCGCGGAGACAGAGTGACGATACGATTTCACATAAGAGAAATATAAAAGCAAAAAAAAAAATATTATATATATAGATAACAAAAATAAAATAAACGCAATATTAATTTTACAAAATTATTTTAATATAATTATTAAACAAGAAACAATTGAAGTAAATATATTTTAAAAAACAGAATTATGACAGAATACGTGGTTAAAAACGTGAACATATCCGCAGGACAGAGGAAGAAACTTAAGAGAGCGTTAACAACTCGAGGCGAGGCGGTGAGATTCAAATTCACTCACGAAGATCTGACGAGAGGTGGTCAGGATTCGATCGCCTGGACCAGAAGTCAAATCAAAAGGATGGAGAAAGCAATTCACGATGGAAGAGGGTTGACGGTGAGAATGAGTCACGCTCAATTGAGATACAATTTGAGAATGAAAGGTGGTTTCCTACTGCTATTGGCAGGAATAGCCGCAAAAGCATTACCCATCACCGCAAAGGCACTACCCTTTCTCGGAAAGACTCTCGGTGTGGGAGCTCTCACGGGACTTGCTAGTTCGGCAGTTGAGAAATTAATGGGTGGCAGCGGACTGTTTTTGAAGAAGGGAGGAGCCGTGTGTCGCGTCCACGTAGACGACAGCGGTAAAGGATTGTATTTAGAACCCATTAGAGGTGGCAACTCTCTGAGAGGAAACGGTCTCTATCTGAAGAGTGGACAGAACGTTGAGCGACTCGGCAAGGGTTTGTTGCTCGGTGAGAATTCGCCATTTAAGAATATACCGATTTTGAATATGTTATTATAATATAAAATTGTATAAAATATAAATCATAGAAAGTATAAAATAATATACTTAAAATGGGTAAAAAGGTGGAGAAACAAATTTATCACCTGGATGAAAAGGTGGAGAAACAATTTGACGATAATGACGAACATCGCAAGCCAGAGAGCGAAAAAATAAAAAAAATGGTTAGATGCTAATGATGGATATCTAAGGAAAGAACTGATAAAAGAGATAGATAGAGCGCAGGATAGACGGTTGAGAATGAGATGACTCTTTCCACCGTCACCACTACCTTCTGAAGAGAATGCTGATGATGCGAGTGTTACCAAGAGATGCACAACATTCGTTCATAATTATGATTCGGATAAACAAAAATGTTGTTATAAACGTATCATATCACAAAGAAAAAGAAAAAAAGAAGAAGAATCGACGCTGAAAATTGAGAGAAAAGGAAACGTTATTATAATATATGATAATAGTGAAGAAGAAGGAAAACAAAACAAAAAGTAATGATCTCATTACTTTTTCTTTTTTTCATTTTTCTTCGCTAAAAATCAATCACTCTATTGTTTATATTTCCAAGTCCGTTATTAGCATGTTGACACTCGTGTCTTCTCCTTTTTCGAAAACGTGTTGAATGTTTATCTTTACTCTTTTGAGTTTTTTTACATCGGTCAACTCACTCTCACCACCCAATTTCTCCACGAGTTCGAATGAGATGTTTGGAAATATGTAATTTCCATAGGGCAATGACAAATCGTTCTTGTCGAATTCTCTATCTTCGGCAATGACGATGTTCTGCAGATCGCTTTGGTACTCGTAAATCAAATCGAGCTCGGCTTCGTCCAATTTCAAAGGCATCTTATATTTGTTGTATTTGTGCTCTAAGCCCTTCGTCTCGACCTCATTCAATTCGATGGGATCATGTCGTTGTAATCTATAGATTTTATGACCGAATTTCTTATACGTTTCGACTCGTTTCAATTTCAATTCACATCTTTTAGGTGTTGTTGTCCTCATGATCGATTATTTAGTTTTTTGTTTCTACGAATTGTTGCAAATAATGTATATTTTAAATTTTGTATTTAAATAATAATTTGTTTAAAAAGTTTTTTTTTTGCTCTTTATATATATATAAAAAAGTTGTTTTTTTTAATTTTTAATTTTCTTTAATGTAAAATTTTTTAGTAAAAGTTTTTTTCTCTTTATATATATATAAAGAGTTAAATTTTAACATTTCAATCTCTCTATTGTTTATATTTCCAAGTCCGTTATTAGCATGTTGACATTCGTCATTTTTCCACTTACAAAAATGGTTTGAATGTTTATCTTTACTCTTTTGAGTTTTTTTTCATCGGCGAATGCGCTCTCACCACCCGATTTGTTCACGAGTTCAAGTGAGATTATTGGATATATGTAACTTCCATAGGACAACAATAAATCACCCTTGTCGAATTCTCTGTCTTCGGCGACAATGATATTATTCAGCAGATCGCTTTGGTACTTGTAAAACAAATCGAGCGCGGCTTCATCCAATTTCAAACACATTCGATATTTGTTGTAGTAGCGCTCTAAGTCCACCATCTCAACCTCATTCAATTCAATGGGATCGTGTTGTTGTAATGTATAGATATTAAAACTGAATTTCTCATACTCTTCGTCTCATTTCAATTTCAATTCGCATCTTTTAGGTGTTGTTGTCATGATCGATTATTTGGTTTTTATGAATTCTTGCAAATAATGTATTTTTTAAATTTTGTATTTAAATAATAATTTGTTAAAAAAGTTTCTCTTTATTTCTCTTTATATATAAATAAAAGTTAAAAAAAATATTCTTACAAACTCAATTTTGAGGTAAAAACAATGATCAAGTCCAAACATCTGAATTATAGTCTAGAACTTGCAAGACTTCAAACGTTTAAAAATTGGCCTTCTCATCTCGCTCAAAAACCCAAAGATTTAGCCGCCGAGGGTTTCGTTTATGTGGGTAAAGGCGACAAAGTCAAATGTTTTTGTTGTGACATACATTTGATGAATTGGGAACCTCACGACAGACCTTTACTAGAACACATAAGTAATATTAAAAAAGGCGACTGTGATTATTTGAACAAGATCCTAACATTGGGATTGATCAAAATCGAAGACGAAGACGAAGGGATAGAGATAAAAACCAAAAATTATTGATGGATATGTTACAACTCGGACACACCAAGGAAAATTGTACAATGCGTTAAACAACGCGAACAAGACCCTGTCTCAATTCATAACTTTAGAACATCTCCTCAAATTCATGACGGAAGCAGAGAAGTTATCGTCACTCATCGAAAACGAGCCGAGCAAAACGTCCACTAAGTGTCTGCTCTGCAAAGGTGTCGCAAACATCTTGTTTCTACCGTGTGCACACCTGCCTTACTGTAGAGAATGTTATTCTGAAGACGAGAAAACGTGTTCGTTTTGCAAACGAGAAATAAAAGCGGTCTTAAATTGTTTTTGAATAAAAAACACATTAAAGAAAAAAATTGAATTTAAAATTTAACTTTTTTTTTTTATATATATAAAAAGAGTAAAAAAGCAAAACTTTTTTAACAAATTATTTAATACAAAATTCAAAAAAAATATTCTTACAAATGAAGCAAACAGATAAAACAATGGTAAATTTAAATGAGAAAACCATACCTCAGTTAAACAAGATTTGTAAACTATATCAAATTTCAGATTTCAGAAATCATAGAACTAAATCAAAAAAAATTGAAGTCATACAAGAATATTTGTGAAACGCTAGAAAGGCAAACGAAATGTCGATAGCAACGACGTCAAAAGATGCATCGGTTGTGAAAAATGAGAAGATAGTAAAAGGAATCGAAATGCCGACGTAAAAAAAACCCAAAAACGTTTCGATTGTGAAAAATAAGAAGACAACTAAACAAAAAGCCGTTGAAGAACATCAAGTTTCCAAAGAAAAGAAAAGAAAAACTAAAATGAAAACGAGTGATGCACTTCAGATTCAAGACAAACAAGATATATCAAGCGAAATTCAACGAGCAATTGACGAAGAGAAAGGAGAAGAATATGTAACACGACTCATTGCGGAACTATTCCAATCGAAACCCATAGAACGGGAGAGTGCGATCAAAGGTGTTTTTAAAACTTTCGACCTGGTTCCCTCGTTCAAGAAAATCGATCCGAAATTGTTCATGGAACGGGTGAAGAAAAAAGTATTGGATTTGTTTCGTGAATACATGAACATGGGATTAAAAATTAAGATGATACTCCATTGCATAATGAATAAAATCGACATGAAGTCCGGCGAGAGCATCGTGAAAAATGCATATTTCAGATCTAACGTCGAACCCGTATTTCGAGGTTCAGATCTATCAGACGTTTTCGAAAAGATGAAAGACAAGATGTTGACGTCTCTCATGAATTATCAACATGAAGGTAGTAACTGGACGTTCGATGAGGTGTTGAAACTCGAAATTCACATAAATAAAAACGAACCGTTGAAAGGATCTTCCTACTTGGAATTACCGTATTTCTCGACTAAGAAACACGCCATGGTCAACGTGAGAAATAAAGATGATCAGTGTTTTAAATGGGCAGTCACCTCTGCTTTATACCCTGTCGAAATACACACCGATAGAGTTTCTCGTTATGAGGAAACTTCTAAAAATCTCGATTGGTCCGGAGTGACTTTTCCAACAGAGTTAAAACATATCGAATGTTTCGAGGTTCAAAATCTCACTGTAGCGGTGAACGTCTTGGGACACGACGATGAAAATCAAAAGATCTATCCTCTCAGACAGACTTCGTATCTCAGAAGAGAAAAGACGATTATTTTATTATTGATTTTGAATGGTGACAATCGTCATTATTGTTGGGTTAAACATCCGACCCGATTACTGTCGAAACAAAATAATAATCATAAAGGAAAGATATCTTTATGTTACAATTGCATGAACATATTTAAGAGCGAAAAATCATTAGCGAAACATCAGGAATATTGCAACGAAAATCAAGGTGTCGCCGTCGAAATGCCCAAACCCAACACCATCGTGAAGTTTGAAAATCACAATAGAAGGTTAAAAGTACCATTCGTCATGTACGCCGATTTCGAATGTTTCACCGCGAAAATGAGTTCCTGTCAACCCAACACTCTTCAAAGTTACGTCGAAAGATATCAAAAACACATACCTTCGGGCTATTGCATTTACATGAAATGCGCTTTCGACTCGCAACACGACATGGGTCCCTTCACCTACACGAAACAGTATGAAGACGACGACGTGGCTCAAAGGTTCGTGGAAGAGTTAGAATCAAAAATTCAAATGTTATACGACAAATTCAAAACTCCGGCAAAAATTATCATCACACGAGAGCAGCAGAACGAAAATAACAGAGCCACCAAATGTCACATATGCAGACAATCGTTCGACTAGAATTCGGAGGAAAATAAGAAGGTCAGAGACCATGATCATTACACGGGTCTGTATCGCGGTCCGACTCACAGCAAGTGTAATTTAAAATATCGAGACGCCGCTTTCTATCCGGTGATGTTTCACAATCTCTCGGGTTACAACAGTCATCTGTTCATGAAAAATCTCGGCACCTCACATGAAGAATTAAATTGCATCGTGAACAGCGAAGAAAGATACATTTCCTTCACGAAATGGAAGCTCATGGAGAAGAAAAGAGTAATCGATGGAGAGACATTGAAAGAAAAAACGAAATCCATTCGTAGATGCATACGTTTCATTGACAGTTTTAAATTCATGTCGACCGCTCTGGAAAAATTAGTCGATAACATGAGCAAGGATAAATTTAAAATCACGAGTGAACATTTCGGAGAATGAGTAGACGTCATGTTGAGGAAAGGAGTCTATCCTTACGATTACATGAACAATCTAAAGAGATTCGAAGACACTGCACTACCTTCGAAAGAAGATTTTTATTCGAAATTATATGAATTCGACATTTCCGACGAGAATTACGAACACGCCAAAAACGTGTGGAAATCATTTGATATGAAAACCATGAGAGATTATCACGATCTCTATCTGAAGTCCGACGTTCTGCTCTTGGCAGACGTGTTCGAAAATTTTCGAGATGTCTGTCGTCAAAATTACTATCTGGATCCCGCTTGGTATTTCACCGCACCCGGTCTGGCGTGGGACACTCTGTTGAAGACCACCGAAGTCCAATTGGAATTATTATCTGACGTGGACATGTTGCTCATGTTCGAAAGGGCTGCGAGAGGTGGCGTCTCGATGATCTCCCACAGATATTCTGAGGCTAACAATCCCTACATGAAAGAAGGTTTCGATTCGAAACGGTCGACTAAATACATACAGTATTGGGACGCTAATAATCTGTACGGTTGGGCAATGAGTCATCCTTTACCAATTGGAAATTTCAAATGGGTAACGGAACCGAAAGAGATGCAAAAATGGAGAGACTATCCTTGCATTTTAGAAGTCGATTTGAACTATCCGGAAGAATTACACGATCCACACAACGATTATCCGCTAGCTCCCGAACGAATGGAACCGAACGAAGGAGACGAGGAAAAACTCATTCCCAATTTATTTAACAAATGTAACTACGTCGTCTACAGTGAGAATTTGAAACAGTACGTCGATTACGGGATGAAATTAGTTGACATACATCGCATCATTCGATTCAACGAAGAGCCTTGGATGAAAAAATACATCGATCTCAACACGAATCTCAGAACTCGAGCCGAGAACGATTTCGAAAAAGATTTTTTCAAACTCATGAACAACTGCATGTATGGCAAATTGATGGAAAACATCAGGAAGAGAACCGACGTTCGACTCGTCACGTCTGAGAAAAGAGCTAAAAAATTAGTGGCGAAACCCAATTACAAACACCAAACCATATTCGACGAAAATCTAGTGGCCATTCACATGCAAAAGACGCACCTGAAGTTCGACAAACCGTATTATCTCGGACTGATCATCTTAGATATCAGCAAGCAATTGATGTACGAGTTTCACTACGATTATGTCAAACAAAAATTTGGTGATAAAGCCAAACTACTGTTCACCGACATGGACAGTTTAGTTTACGAGATAGAGACGAAAGACGTCTACCGAGATATATCTCCAGACGTGGCCAAGTGGTTCGACATGAGCAATTATCCCATCGATCACCCGTCCAACATTCAATCGAACGACAACAAGAAGGTGTTGGGTAAATTTAAGGACGAGAGCGGCGGTAAACAGATCGTCGAATTCATGGGCTTGAGACCCAAACTGTATGCTTATCGTCTAGAAGATGATGAAGAGATCAAGAAGTGCAAAGGAGTTAAAGCGTGCGTGGTGAAGAAAAACATCTCTTTCCAAGAGTATAAAGGTTGTCTGTTAGGAAGTGGTCCGGTGTATAAGACTATGAAATCGATTCGAAGCAAAAATCACGACTTGTATACTGAAATAGTCAACAAGATTTCGCTGACGGCCGACGACGATAAGAGATTCGTGATAGATGATAAAATAAGCACTTTGGCACTCGGATATTGGACTGTGGATCTATTTAGAGACGATATGAATATGGATTATTGGATTCTAGATACGATTGTGGATGATAAGATTCCAGATATTATTGTGGATGATAGGATTCCAGAAAATCAAGAAGAATTAGATGAACACAAAATTATAGAAATCGATAGTGACATCGAGAAAGTTAGTTTAAAAAGAAAAAAAAAAAGAAAAAAAAACCCTAACGAACTCCAATTCTTAAATTCCGAAAACGTTCGAGCTAAGAGAGTCAAACTACGTTTGATGTCTCTTTTTGCATCGTCTCAGGTAGCGAAAAAGACGTATTTGAATATAATAGATATTTGCAGTTGTTATTCCTGTTCAAAAAATTGTCAAAAGATCAAGTGAAATACATTTATGACGCAGTATCTAAAAAATTTCATTTGTTAAATCACCACAAAACGATCGAATCTGTTCTACTAAAAGATGGTAATATTATCGAGATTCTAGAAAATCAAGAGGAATTAGATGAATTCAAGATTATGGAAATCGATAGAGACATCGAGAGTGTTAGTTTAAAAAGAAAAACATAAATAAAAAAAAAATAACGTCATTTTAGTGAATTATAATAAAATAAATAATTAAAAAAATATATACGCATTATGAATAAGAAAATAAAGATATCCGTAGAAGGTGTTGTCTTACCTAACGAACCCCTATCCAACATCGATCTGTTGAATGCGGCAAAAGATTTGAAAATCAAAGATTTTCGAGGCGTGTTTTCCAGAGATGCCTTGTATTGCCGAAGAGAAGACCTCGACAATCAGAATGCGGAATTTTAAATCTAGATGATTCATCGGGTGAAGGCACTCACTGGGTGGTGTGGATCAAGAACGGGAAGAAGAAAAATTATTATTTTGACAGCTACGGAATCTTGCTGCCAAAAGAAATAAAGAACTATTTCAACAAATCGATGGTTCGTTACAACACGGAACAAGTGCAATCACCAGATCAAGTGTTTTGCGGTCACCTGTGTCTCTACGTTCTCAAGAGATGGTCTGAAGAAGATCGATTTCAAGACATTCTCAATGATTTACATTACAGAGAGATTTTTTTTATAGTATATATAAAGATAAAAAATTATTTTAAAAAAATTTTAATCGAATAAAAACGAAAAATAAAATAACATAGTTCATTTTTAATAAACTGCATTTTGAACATATTTTTCTAAAAACAAAAAAAATCCCACAACAACATGTCAGTCGATAAATTTGGTAGAAGTGATGACGAAAAAGTCAACCCGAGAAAGAAGAGGAAGACGTTTGAAGTCGACAATGGTTATGACGTTGCCAACTTGGACAAATGTTACATTCGGAGATACAAACCTCGAGAAGAACCTTTGAACATGAACGATAAGAAGCTCTACAATCTTCCCGAGCTGATAGATCTCGCAGATGCTGCGACTAAAAAATACATCGACAGGGGGAACGCCGATTTTGAACGAATCCTGCTGGATAATTACGTGGATAAAACCATGACCGATGATCTCGATCTGAAATCCAAACGTTTGGTGAACGTCGCGAATCCCATAGATCCCACCGATGCCGCGACCAAGAAATACGCGGACGACTCTCACGTGAGATTCAGTGAACACCTGAGAAATAGATACGTTATGAAAACGATGCACTCGGAATTGAATGCCAATTATAACAAGATAACCAACGTAGCCACTCCCACAAATCCCAAGGACGTGGCGACCAAACACTACGTAGATCTGGAACAGAGAAAGTCTGACGGACGAGAAATGAAATTGGATCTGAATGCGGGATTCCACAAGATATTGAATCTGTTGGAGATCAACGACACGGATGCAGACTCAACCGCAGTCAACAAGGGCTACGTAGATTCTGCCGTGATACAATCGCAAGAATACCTAGAATCGCAAGTGGACGATCTCTACCTGAACAAACAATCTGATGGAACCATGGGGAGTGGCATCAACATGAACGGTCACAATTTATTCGGTCTCGATCACGATCCTGAATTCGATTCCAGCACGGTCAGCAGAAAGTACGTGGACGACAACTCGGTCTGGAGAAAGGGCGACATCATGGAGGGTAAACTAGACATGGGTGGACACGTGCTCACGAATCTACCGGATCCCGTGAACATGACGGATGCCTGCACCCTGATTTGGTGGTGGAGAAAGTCAAATATGCTAGACAATTGATCACCGTGTGGGCCAAAGAGGCCGGCACCTTAGATGAGGGAAAAGCTGAGTGGTCTTTCGGAAATGGAGGTAGCAGATCGAAACATGGTCAGGTGGGATATCCCATGCTGCTGGGAGGTGAAATCCTTCGAATGAGTCTGGCTTCCTCGGATTTGAATAACAGAGTGGTCGTCAATCTCATGGTGAATGGTGTGGAGAGCGATAAGAGATACAGCATCGAAAAGACTGAGAATCAACACGCGAATGTTAGCATGTTTGGCACGCCTCTCAAAGTGAACGCCGGAGACAGGATTAAATTCGTCACGAAAACCAATAATCCCGAAGCCACCACTTCCGTGGTGAGTCTACTGATTGAACTAGATTCTTTGAACAAACAGTGAACGCGTGGAAAATAATGAATTAAAAAAAATAACGTGTGATTATTAAAAACAAAAAAAAACAAAAAAAAAAGTCATGAGATTTAGAAAGATGTTCAATCTCTCTAGATGACATTACTTTATTTATTTTTTTTTGTTTTTTTGTTTTTAATAATTACTCATTACTTTTTATTTTTTTTTGTTTTTTATTTTTTTCACACACTCGTCTCTCATCGAATGATCGACATCTTATTTCCGTCCGATTCGAATTGTAATTCTCTGTCTGACAGGACCAGGGCGAAGGCTTCGGTTTTTCTCGGAACGTTCCTATCGAATTGCATCTTGATCTGAATGTCTAAGACGCTACTCTTGAGTCATTCACTCTGTTTACTGACGTCGAATACGAACATGGGATACATCGACTTGTATTCGCCAGGAGACATGTTAGGGTTGCTCATCAATTCGTCTAGACCGTGATACTTCTTTCTAAAATCAGCGTCGTCGCCGTACAGTCTGCAGAAATCGTTCTTGTCGAACGACGCATTGTAATCGATTGCTGGATATCTCGTGGCGTTCAGAAACACTTGCATGTTTCTCAAATGGCAGTGATTGAACAACGACACATTCTTTTCCTGAGACCCATCCCTATCGGTCTGAAACAAAACCACGATGAAACGCGGTCTCGGAAGTGGATTTCACCGTCAATCTCCAATCGAAGTGATTCGTGGAGGGAGGAATGCTAGCCATGTCGCACTGTCTCATTCTAAATCCCACGGGTAATTTACTCTTGGATTCTAGGATCTTGTAGAGATGCGCTTTCTCCACGATCGAAGGCTCCACATGCGGAACGAACCACGATATCTTGTGTAGAGTTATCTTACCCACATCGGTCACAGTGAGTCTCACTATTGCATCGTGGTTTCCTTTTCGAATCAACGTCAGATTGTGTTTGAATCTGTACATGATCTTGTTGTAATCGTCCGCAAATCCGAAGATGTGTTTCAAAGGTATCCTGAACGAAAACGTTCCTTTAGGTCTGGACGTCTTGACGACGTAGTCGAATATCAAGGCGGCGCCGGCGCTAGCAGGGCCGATGGTGTCTTTCACCCACAACTGATTAAGTCCTCTGGATTTCGAAAAATAATCAGGATACGTCAAGAGTGGTGGCCTGACCGGGATGAAACACAGATTCTATCTCTTGTCCGGATAGCATGTATTTTATGTTACTGAACAGATGCATGATGCCATTATTGGTTAGAGTAACCATGTCGTCGTCAGCGTAGTCGCTCCCATCTTCTTTGGTGAGACGTCCCTGCACCACTATGTAACTCTCGCTAGGATGTACGAATAAATCTTGAGTTTCAACGTTGATTCTTATCTCTCCCGCATTGTTCAAACTTGTTCCGGTTACCGGTTCGTATTCATGAACCTCATATTCTTGAATACTTTCATCTTTCACTATGCTTTATGCTATATCTAGTATATTTGTCATTTTAAAGGATTTTTAATTTTTTGTTTATTAATTAACTTGCTTTCTTTATCTAAAAATAGTTTTTCATTATTTTTTTCTCTCTTATATATATGTGTGTAAACAAGAAAATGTTAAAGAGAGTAAATAAAAAAAAAATTTGTCTTCTTCATCAAAACTTCGTCTTCTGTAATTGTTGTTCGTAAAACTTTCCGATGATCTCTTCTCCATCCAAAGCTTCGATTTTGTAAGTCACCGGATCGGTGTGAAATATTTTGATTATCACGAAGATTTCCGAGGTCATCGAGGAGTATAACCCTTTTCGAAGTGCTTCTTATAAGCGTAAATTCTCACTCGATCACCGACCGCAAATTTCGGCGTTCTAGACTTCTTCCTGATCTTAGATCTCTCAGGATATAGATTCGCGTAGACCCGTTTTTCGTTTCGAGGATCGCTAGCTTCCGCGGGAGTCATCTTGATCGATCTGTGTCGCGTGTTGTTGTAATCTTTGACCAGACCGTTCAGAGCGTATATGTATTTCTTGGTCGAATTCGCCGTGAAGTATCTGTGCATCTTTTCCTTCATCGTTCGATTCCAACGTTCCACCACGCTGGCTTTCTCTTCATTTTTGATCGAGTAGAGGTCTACCAATCGATGAACGTGCTTGTTGTATAATTCCTTTCCCTTATCCACCCACAATTTACTCTGTTTTCGAGAAGACGAGTCGAACACGCTCTTCAGAGCCTCGGCGACGCAAGGTCCCGATTTATTCTTCAAAGCTCTGATCCAACCATATTTGGAAAACACGTCGATGACTGTCAATAGATATTTGACGCCCTCGTTCCACCTCGAAAACGATCTCATGTCGACCAAGTCGACAGACCAAATATCATCCAGACCCTTCACGAACACCCTTCTCTTTCGAAATTTACGCACTATGGGTTTGTGTAACTCCTCGGCCAATTTGCTCGTCAATAATCGTTTCTTCTTCTTTTCAGATGCGCTTTTTTTTTTTGAACGCCCCATCCGAATCGACGTTTCGCACCGATCAGATTGCCGACCAGCGAACGTTCCATCTTCTCTCTCCTGGTCGGATTCGATATGCCTCTCAATTTCCCCAACATGTTTTTATCGCAGACGTCGTTGCGAATCTTGGTGTCGGGATGTCAAGCGTAGCACAGATCGTGATCATACGCGGCCGTGTCCACCCTATTCACAGGTTTGCTCCAAGATTTGGGAGTCAGATTGGCATTGAGTCTCTTGTTCAATTTCGTTCCGGGTCCCATGAAACTGTGACGGGGCAGATGCATTTCGAAAGGTAGATTATTGATCATTTTATTCACGATGCCTTTACCTTTGCTCGCATTCTTTTTTTTGACGAATCGTGTCTTGACAGAACCACATACGTCGCAAATTCCGCGAAGCATCTGTCTGTTGTTTTTAGTTCGCACTTCTCTAGAATTACTCGTCTCGGTAACTCTCTTACACTTTACACAATACATTTTGAAGAGTTATTTAAATTAATTTCGTTTTTTATTTTATATATAAATTTAATTTTTTTAAAAAAATTCTGTTCTTATATATATATTTTTTTTTTTAATCGCTGCTCTTGAGTTCTATCATCTTACTAAATTCCTCCCTGGCCTCTTTCCTCCCCTTTTCCACGAGAGAATCCTTCATCTCTTCCTTGATGATCTGACGAGTCTTGATTCTCATGGCTTCTTTCATGGCATCGTATTTCGTTTTCTCGCTCAATATCGCGAAGTATTCTCCGTCCGATATCCTACCGTCTTTCAACGCCATAGAGATCATTTCGGATATCGTGTCGATCTTGGAGTCGGCCAAGACGCGAATCTTGTCGTGTTTCCTCACCTTCAGATATAATTTCCTACTCAAAAAGTTTCCGAGCGTGCTAAACAATCCGGCGACGAGGGCCACTCCTTCTACAGTCAACACGATCGGAATGGCGACCGCGGTCGACAACAATCCGATGCCAGCCGCGTGTAAACCCATGGAAATCGTGATGAGTGTCGTGTCGATCGCGTTGACGAATGTCACGAAACGCGAATACTTCTTCTTGAGGGAACGACGAGAATCTCTCTCTCGAGTTAGATACTCTTGGATTCTATTGATTTGATCGATGCGATACCTCTCTCCTCTTTCTCTTTCTTCTAGCGATGGTGCCGTCGGCAAAACGTCGATCGGCTTCTCATCCTCGTCGTCCACTAACGTCGGATACAATTTATTTCTGGTTCTCATTTTTGTATTTTTTTTCTTTCTAATATTAGATAAAAAATTTTATGTGTGTATTTATTTTTATTTTCTATTCTCCCTTATTTTATATCAACGAAAAAAACTTAGACGTATGCTTCATTCAGCAATAATTTCTTGATGTATCCCTTGTCTTCTAAAGTCAGACTTCTACGTGCCAATTTCAGTTCTTCCGAAACTGTAGGCTTGTCTTGATTCTTACAGAAGACTAATCTCTTCCAAAACGTGATCACATCATCGAATCTAACGCGTTCGAACGCCGGTTCGAAATACATGACGACCATATCTTCCCTTTCCATCGTCAGACACAAATGATTCTCGTGATCGAAGTCTAGATGATCCCGACATCCGACGCATCGTTCTAACAAGATGGAACGTAGTTCATCGTTCACGCAGATTGCGTATGCTCTCATCAGCATGTTTAAAAGAATCCTCGCTCTAATAGTCTGGGAAGCGCACATTATTTACGTATTTTTTTTTATTATCTATTCGATTTGATATATTTAATTTTCTAAATAACTATTATTTATATATATTTTTTTCTCTCCTATATATATCGATCACTTTTATTTATTTCCTAGGGTATTCCCCCACCCCACGATGAGGGGAGATAACTCCGTATGATCGAGTTTATGAGAATCGAGCAATCCGATCGGTCAATTGGCGGAGAATCGAGCGATCCGATCGGTCGATTAGCTGAGTTTGGGAATTCCCATAGTGGGGAATTCCCCTAATGACGTCATAAATGGGAAAAACCCACCGCCTCAAAACAATTGCGGATTCTGGACCACTGGTCCAGAATCCGCAGACCGTTTTTTTGATCTAGCCTAGAATTTTTTGCTCGCGTTCACCAACGATGGATCGATGGTCTGATCTTTCACGCCTCTCCAGATTTCAACTTAACACTTTGTTTTTGTATTTTCAGTGTATTTAGTGGTATTATTCGTGATAATGCTTAGTGCGTTTTCGTGTTGAAACAGTTTCTTTTACACTTAAATTTTGAACATACATGTGCACAGATATTTTGTCCGCCTAATACGCGAGATTGATAAATAAATGTCTTGAAGTAAATAGTTTTCATTTTGATATTGTTATACTAGCCAGTGATTGCCGCCTTTTTAAAGTTTAAACAATATTTTATTTCCAAAACCATGAAACATTATCATGACTGACTATATTGTGAGCAATTATAAAAAAAGCATAGAACAGCAATGAAGAGTTGGAAAGGAGTCCGGCATAGGCCTTTAAATTCTTCCTAACTAACGATGGGAAACGCTGTGCCCAAATAAGATAATTGCGCCCAAATTATGTTTTGCAGTGTTTCGACAATATATAGTTTGGCCAGGTTTCCCTGTTGATTGCAATATAGCTTAGAGCTTACCTTCGAAATCAAACAATGCAACAGATACATGATTTTTTTTAAAACCCACAGAGTGCCCCATAGAAATGTAATCGGCGTCGACAGTGTCGTATACGACACTGTCGACGACGATTACTTTTCTATGGCGAATTCCATATGATCATGCACTTAAAGCTTCAGATCCATTGTATTCATGTTTGTGGCATTTCTCAGTAAACGCCATGCGTAATTTACATTCAAATAGATCTTTGGCTCGACGCTGGGAAACAAAGAAGCCTTCTCGAGTTAGTCGAGTAAACTTACGTCAAAGGATGGTGGGAGGGAACCAGTGATAATGGTGAAGACCTGTAACAAGGGGTTGTAAACTAGCATTATAAGGGACCTAAAACCTAAAACCTAAAACAGACGCCAATACGAAGAAAATACCTATGTTTTTTCTCCAACCATGCAGGCCACATCCATATTTGCCGTTGTGCCCAAATTAGACTGATCTAAATGTCTGGTCCAGCAACAAGCTGAAGCTTACAAGCTTACAATGTCAACATGTTAAGGAGGCAATGCACTTGCCTAGACGCGGCAAGGTTTACTTCTTGGGTGATTTTAGGATGCAGAATCGGAGAAGACTTTTTTCGAAGCATTGTTAATATTTTCTATATTGTTTGTAGCACAAGACCTTTGAATGCCAGCACCGTTGCGTGTCCCCAACGCCTGTCTGTGCAGGAAAGTCCAGGTTGTGTCTGTCTTAAAATGCATTGTACATACAATAAATTTCGCGCTGAAGCTTTCTCACCTGATGATCAAGACAATGTCTATCCCAAACAGGGGCGGCGGAACGATTTTCAAAGTGAGGGGTGGAGGGGGGGGGGGGGGCTGGACCGTGGGTGATGGATGGTCGGCCCGTAGTACGAAAATTTTAAATTTCAGGGTTCAAAAACTCCCATTTCCATGCATCTGAGCGGATATTTTGGGATTTTTCAGGAGATGTATTTGAAAGATTTCACACTTTGAGAGCCGTTAAAAAAGTCGGTAAAGCATACAGGTGAGGTCTATTTATCAGCTTTGGTCATAACGACCAAAGCTGATAAATAGACCTCACCTGTATGCTTTACCAGACGTTAACAGCAATTGTACTGTCTGTGGATTATCTTGTCTGGGGTGGATTTGATACTTGTATGTCTGTAAGATTACGATCTCTTTCAGTTAACCGATTTTTAACAGACTGTATACATTTTAGCGTTTGCTGCCACTTACTGCAAAAAATGATCCGAAATCCATCGAAACTGAACCAGTACGAGAGAAACATAGTTGACGAAAATATGGGGAGGCTCTGGATCCGACCCTTGTTTTACCAGTCATTGGTTGTGTTAAAATATATGTATACAAAAAAACATGGCCCGGCCAAAAAAGTGGAGGGGCTGAACCCCCCCCCCCCCTCCCCCACCAGCCCCCCCCCCCGGTTCCGCAACCCCTGCAAAAACATCAAAGTTCCATGTGTCCCTCCGTTTCAACGTCAACACCATAATGACATACACATGAGGTACTTTAGAGAAATTAGCAGACGTTTGGAAGGTTACTTTTATTCTCAAAAGAATTACTTCCCTTGGACATGCATCATCTTCCATTGTTTGAAGTATTTGAAAAATGAATATTATTTAATTTAAATATGAATAATTAGAAATTATCATGTGTGTTTAATTCACACCATCACCGAGGTGCACAGCATTGAAGGGCACTTCACACGGATATATTCCACATTTCTATGAATTTATCTCTAAAACTTTGTTTTCGTAAGTAATGCTCATATGCAATATATTTGTATTCCATGCAGTAACTCCGCAACACTTGTCCACAATTCTGCATATAAATAATACAATTAACATTTGCCAATTCTATAACAGTCAGAATCGTTATATCCAATCCTGTTACGGTGCTGACTAGGTGTGTTACGTTGTTGACATTATCATGAATTATTGTTTCAGAAAAGTAACTTTGAATAAAAATACTATATATGTCCAAATGAGTACTGTTTAAATTAAAATCCACCATTTCCTCGGTCTTGAGATACAAAGTGTAAGAAAATATGTAGAAACGACACGAAATGTTTTTTTTGTATTTTGATTTTTGAAAAAAAAATGAACGATTGAGATAACAATGACTAATCTGAAAACAGGATGCATTTTTTAACTTGGGCGAGGTGCACGGCATTGAAGGGCACTTACACACTGAGAAATATCAGTGGGATCCATTTACCATAGTGACATGGGAGCAGACAGGAAGCGACAGGAGGTGTGGGGGTGTCTCCTCTCACCCACTAATAACCATCATAATTTGCAACAGTTGGAAGCTCGAAGATATAAATTCCAATAGTTGGAAATTTAAATAAATCAATTCCCTTCATGCTTTCAACTTTTAAGACTCTTCCGACCAGTCAGCTGATAAATTTTTCTGAAATTCCGTCTCGAACCTGTGACCGGTCCGGTTTTTCGAACTCATCGTTCTGTTTCCCTTAAAAGAGGACGCAACACATGGACGATAGACCGACAACTATTCAGCCCAAACCTACTCCTTCCAACTGACTGGCAGTCAGTTGGAAGGAGTAGGTATTGACTGAATAGCTGTCAGCCTATAGTCCTTGTGTAGCCTCGTCAGTGTAAGGGAAAACTCATGGACCTACCTGTGGAAATGCATTTTTTCTGGTGAATAAAATTACTATATTTAAGCCAGAGGGAGCCCTCAGAATCCATCTCAGTGGTTGAAAAATTGAGGAGATAATACTCTTCCCATCACGGACCAGCGGCCCTCGGGACATTCCTATGGCATGCCGTGCTGTGACCCCAACCCCAATTGGAAATCTAACCGACAATCTTCGAACACTGAGTTCCCCTGTGACTTTTCATAAGACAAAGGCGTCAACTGTTGCTCACCCCATCCCGAAAGAAACAAAAACAAAAACGCACCGCATTTACACTTGAAAATCAGTTGGGTTGAAAATTAACCCGTACCGACTGGGTTGAGTGAATATGAACCCGATTGGGTTCATATTTACTCAACCCAGCTGATTTCAGTCTATTTTTAACCCAACCGATTTTAGAGTCCAAGAGACAAATCATACGGAGAATTTTCGTTTGCATTCTAAGAATATAGGACCCCCTTCCTGCTGATTTCTAATAAAACTGCAATGACAGGAATCCGGAAGAGAAATATAAATTTTTGTGACTTCATTTGAGTTCTGCGTTGTGTGTTTGGATAAAACACTCAATCAAACTGTGAACGTGGGCGAACGGTGATGCAGTGTGCATAGGCATACTGAGCTGTACTGCACGTCGGCGGAATAAATGTATTCAAATGGTGCTAAGCCTGTTTATACGGTGTTAGTAAGTTGCAAATTCCGATAGGCACTGCCGTTGCTCGGTGATTCCCCCTAGAAACCCTGGCTTCTGACAAATAAATAAATACAGAGAACTTAATTCATGTCAAAGTCAACTCCCCAGTCTTCCAAGCTTCCCCAATAGTGCCAATACTTCCCATAATAGTGTAACTAATGGTGTCCTTCTAGATAAAGTGTGTAAGTCCTACTATACTGACCAAAACCTCAACTTCCACCCATGTATGTTTGTAGGCGGGGGGGGGGGGGGGGGGGGTGACAACTGTTACTTATTCTCAGTTCCTTATTCGACATTCATTATGAACCGATATAATCGATTGACAACGAATGTCGAATAAGAAACTGAGAATAAGTCACGTCCGTTGTTTGTAGTGACAGATTCCAAGATCAATGTATGCGAAATTAGCAAACACGTGTTGAATAGCAGTATACAAGTTACTGCACAGGAACAATGTCACGTTATTTCTTGTTAGGGAACAATCACTGTTTCAAAGTATGAAATTCAATATTTCTGATCTCTATTTTATGTCCATAAACGGTATTAGAAGGCATTTGGTTGATGCTATTATCTCATCAATAAAACACTGTTGCATGCTCATAATTGTTGCAGCGGGATCTGCTAGGGGATTATTTTTAAATAACAGCAATTATTTTATGTTTCACAAAATGTTGGTTGGTTGTCACTGCCAATGAATTTTACATTCGTCCCAAATGGTACTTTATAATGCACGCAGTTTTAACGAGCCCCGGGGATCCACTTAAATCTGTTAACTCCTCACTGAAAAATGTATCGGAGTAAATAAAGGGTATAAAATGAGTGTTTCTTCAATATGATATTTATGAAACGGGTCTAGAATTTTCCGTTTTGCCTTGTCTTGGCGGGTCAAAACGGAAAATTCGGTCGAGTTTCATATATACAATTCACAACAGTAGGGGATACCCAAACTGATGTTGATATTTTCGGAAAATGGTATTTGATACGCGTGATTGGACACATCAATATGAATAGTATGTCTCGTATGTTTGAGCCATAGGTTGGGGGATCTCATCGGGGGATCTCATGTGACGTCCTAGTCACGTGACCTAGTGGCGCCATGTTGTGTTGTCATGGTAACCCGCGTGAGCGGCCAATTTGTGATGTCATCCACATAGTGATACGTGGTGTTAGTGCGCATGCGCAGCGCGTGTTGTTAGGGTGATACGTGTTTCCGTCGTCCATTTTGTATACTGAAGCCGCCATCTTGGTTTCTATGGTAGCACGTGGCTGCTATGTTACCCAAAGGCCTACAACAAGACAGAGGTATGTTTGGAGGGTGTGTTCGATTGAATAGGAGTAAATCTAAATACCATAAACAAGCAGACAAGTTGTTCTATTTCGAAGTTTTTCAGAATTCTCTGCTTCTATCTAACTATGCAATAGTTTTCGTCTACCTGACCATGTTCCTTTGTCCTAGAGTATACTCCCGTAGACTATAAGAGCCTATCAGCTGGAACAGGTTTGCTTATTATTACTGTATTTAGCTTTTCTGGTCTGTTCTTGTTAGTTCTGACCCTATTCCGAGTACTCTTGTTGTTTCATTTATCCAGATCACCCAGTCAGTTCACTTTCTTGGCGCTAACTAACCAATCAGATTGCTTCATCCCCCGTAATCTCTATGCAGAGTTATCTCCCCTTATTACAACGAAGTCCAATCCGATTCTCATCACCTCTATATCCAATGGACACGTCCCATGGAATCCCTTTTTGCGAAACGTCTCTGGTTATGGAATCCCTTTTTGTCGTATGAGGCCATGAGGATTATGAGAATATCCCTCAATGAGGCCTAATTTACTATCCCTCTTAGTCTCATTTCGATTGAGGCCATGAAGGCCATGGGAAAATCCCCTCAATCAAGCACGTCTGGGATATGCTTGGCAGGCACGTACGACAATGCCAACAGCCCCACCGATGTTCAGGAACTCGCCGCTGCATTGCAGGAAGAATGGAATAACATCAGTCAAGCTGATATTGAATTTTTGGTGAGGAGTATGCCACGTCGGATCCACGCTTGAATCGAAAAACGAGGAGAATTTACAAGGTATTGAGGCTTTGGACTGAATGTGGTAAATTCTCTGACTGCCCGTTCATGTCTTCTGCAGCTCAGTGCGTGGAATGTATGCTTATCAGACACCCAACTATCGCTGAAATCATTCACCAGATGTCACAGTGCAATGCCTCAACTGTCTTTTTGATGAAAATATAAATTTATTTCTTCATATATCTCACTTGTGTCAAAATCCCCTACTTTTTTGAATAGTATATATCATATTGAAGAAGCACGAATGTCATATTTTATTTATCATATGACCGCCAATGAAACAAGTGGGAGGGGATCTAATACAAAATGGTTAAGGGTTAAAGAAAGGAATTTCAGCATCAAAGAAGAATGCCGCTATGTCACGTCACAGAGTAAGCAAATCGGTCGGCAAAACTGTAGTAAAGTCAACCCCATCAATATTCACTTCATAAACAAAGCCAGCTGTTGCCCATATCTTTCCTATTATCGCCGCACTACCCGCATGGTCAAGTTTTACTTTCGAATTCGGTGGAAAATCAGACATTATGGCTTTGTTTTTATTTTGAAATAGTTCTATTTACACGCTCATTAATTCGACCAAGTGGCATGTTGTTACACCAATAAGATTGCTCGATGTTTTAGACCGCAATTTGTAAATCAGCCAACCAGGTTGAGCGACTCTCCGACAGCCAGTGAAACTGATAAGAGGAAATGTGAATTGGATATTCAAAAAGCTGAAAAATACGAAATGATTGCAAGCGCAGAATGTGGTTCAGTTATATGATAATTTTTTTTTCATCGAATGCAAATGAAAGCTCGATGGGCTCATCCGAATGAGGTATCACAGGATATGAGTTTGTTGAAATATTTGGATTTTTTTTAACTACTTAATTTGTAAGTAACGCTGGAGGATACGGCTGATTCGTAAGGTAAAGTGGTAAATACGTATACTGAGTTAGGTTTGAAGTTCGTACCGAAGGTCAACAACTCGGGAACACTGTCGGAACATTTTAACTGTCGAACTCCCATGTCGGAAAATTTTGAGATTCTGTCTTCGGGTCTGCTTGCATCGTGTCCAATATAACTTCAAAGTTCAGTCTCGATACGCATAATATTCAATATGAAATCCTAAGGTAAAAGAGGAAAGTTGGTGTGTGTGTGTGGGGAGCTGCGGGGGGGGGGGGGGGGGGGCATTACAATTGCGTCCATTTATTATGTACTCAATTATTAAAAGATGCCTTCTTGCTTCTAAAATTTCAAAATTTACATACCATACCTTTCCCAAACAATAACAACCGCCATAATTCATGCCTATTTCTCAAGTTTTTCTCATTTTTCACAGGTATATTTGAAGATGAAGCACCTGTTGATTTCTTTCATCAAGAAGAGCTGAACGCAGTATCTCTGTCGGATGGTATGTTATATGTCTTTACAAATCACATACAGCACAGCCGCGCTGGAGTGGTCGTAATCCACACGCGGGCAGTGATGTCCTCCCATGCTTTGACCAGGTAATAAAAATCAGCGAAATTTCAATTAATGAAGCACCGGGGTAAAAGGAATGGAAGTCCGTAGGAACGTTAGTCCCTCTGGACTATTATTCCGCGGAATTATAGTCCTAGGTCTAACATTTCTAGGAATAGTAGTCCGCCGGACTACTATTCCTAGAAATGTTAGACCTAGGACTATAATTCCGCGGAATAATAGTCCAGGGGAGCTAATTTTCCTACGGACTTCCATTCCTGTTATACCGGGTTGTACCATTGAAAGTGACCAGTCCATGGCGGCTGTACTGTACATAGTCTCAATAACCAATACCTAACACGAATGGAAGACAACATTGGCAAAAATGAATAAAAAATTATTAAGAAAATAAAAAAAAAAACTCAAACGAGCAGAACTACGTCGTTGCAATGAGGTTATTGACTTTGTTTGTGAGGATAAAAATGAACAAATAATAAAATTTGATTGACGGTTTTTTGTTAATAGTGCTGTCCAATTTATTTATTTATTTATTTATTGGTGTTTAAGGTCATATACTTATGCACATTGGCTAATCATGACCGTGACAGTTCTACGGGTGGAGGAGGCCGGAGTACCCGGAGAGAACCACCGAGCAACGACGATCAGCTGTCAGCTTTCCAACATCGTAACTCTGAACTCTGCGCCGCGGCACAGACAGGGTTAGATTGGTTGAAGACATGCGCACCATCGATGTGCAGTACGCCTTAGTACACAACATCATCCATCTCCCATGTAGGCAATCGGGGTTAAGTGCCTTACCCAAGGACACAACACGGGAGTGCGAATCAGTCGCTGAAATGGTCACCCATCCAACCACTAACCGTGCTCGACGTTGCTTAACTTCGGTGATCTGACGAGAACCGGTTACCGCGACGCCACCGCGCCCCGCGCTGTCCAATATTTATCGTTGTGTTTGGTAAAGGGTTACATAAATAGGATATCTATGTTTTAGGACTTTTTACCATAATTATTTCATTCGTAAGTAGTAGGTCAAATATAAATTTTCAACGAGCGACATGCAGTCGCTCGTTGAAAATTTATATTTCACCTGCCAGTCGCGAATGAAATAATTATGTTTACCACAATAAAAAAGTCACAGGTATTTGATTGTTTTTGTTATATGCGTTGCCTATTCTAAAACGAAATTCACGTTTTAATCCCAAATTAAGACAAACATTTTAGTTTCATCAGCGGATAAACCTCTTTCAGTCGTCTGCAAAACAAAATTGTTACCTCAGGTTTTCACTAAAAGCTACACGAGAGAGAGAGAGAGAGAGAGAGAGAGAGAGAGAGAGAGAGAGAGAGAGAGGGGGGGGGGGGGCACATTCACATTTATATATTAGAAGTTATAATATTAGAACAGGTCTGCTTTTGAAGTTGTCACACTCTTTACTGTATTAACTGGCAGAGTGCTAAATTATTTTTGGCTACCAAATCTTGTACACATGTCTTTGCCCTGTTATAATTTATGGGAGAGTGCATATGCACTCTCCCATAAATTGTAACAAGGCAAACCCTTAGAGACTGAATAATATCACCTCAATGATAATACAAAGTACATGCACTGAATATGAACCTCCAAGCTGTGGTACCTGTACTTGAGAATAAAGCCCAAACATGGGCTAATGAGTGGTGTACCGGGGGGGGGGGGGGTGGGCACACCAAACATTTGCAGGACGTGACGTGTGTCAGAGCAAAGCCAGCCTAAAGAGGAGGGGTTCCCCCTTCTAAGGTTTAGAGGCACCACACTTAAAAAGTATGTAAATATTCGCGTTAATTAAAGGTTTAAAGATGCATGATTGCTGTTTGCTGGCGACGCACGTGGCAAAGATATCGCTTCTTGAAGGGCGGCCCATTGGGGAAGACTGACGCGAGATAGTGGTAGCCTCCAATTAGCGAGCCAGGTGCTCTCAGGCTTTACACTGATAAATAAACAAATGTGTTGTGTAAGCTGTCGATTAGTTATATACAGGAGATCGCGTAAAGAGGTGGGTCTTTAGTGACGATATAAATTTCGTAATAGATTGAGGTGCCTTCAGGTGATCAGGGAGACGGTTCCATAAAAATGGTGCCGCAACCGAGAAGGCCCGTTTGCCTACTGCCGTGGCATTTCGAAAAGTGTGAGTCAAGTTGTTTGACGCACATGACCTTAAAGATCTTGCAGATGTGTATCTCGTGATAAGAGTTGTCACATAGGACGGTACCATGCCGTTAAGAGCTTTATTTGTGACGAGAAGGATTTTGAATTCCACCCTCTCTTCTACAGGGAGCCAGTGCAATTCAAGCAGCACGGGGGTTATGTGGCAGAATTTTTTTCGTCGTGTGACTATCCTTGCTGCGCAATTCTGAATAAGTTGCAGACGCCGCAATAGTGATCGTTTACATCCGAAAAGTAGGGAGTTGCAAGAATCCAAACGACTGGTTACAAAAGCATGGACTAGTTGTTTAGCCGTCCCCTCGTCGATCACTGGACGCACCCTGCCGACATTTCTAAGATGGAAGAACGCAGATTTATAAATCATATTGACATGCTTTTCCTCCGACAACTGTTCGTCCATGAAATATTCCAAGTTACGAACAGTGATGGACGGAGAAACGGTGTTTGAGTCAATGCTAAGAGAGTGTTTAGATGTTTTTGATAATTGTTGGGGTAAGCCAAAGTAAATGATTTCCGTTTTTTCAGCATTCATTTTGAGACAATTTTCAGTCATCCAGGATTTAATGTCCTCCACACAACGCTCAAGCTGCTCCTTTGCACATGTTTCAGAGCTCGGGTCGAAATGAACGTAGAGCTGGGTGTCATCAGCATAGCAGTGAAAGCTAAGGCCATGTTTCCTGTATTATATTGTCAATGGGTAGCACATAGATGACGTAGAGAAGGGGCCCAAGCACTGATCCCTGTGGCACTCCGAACTTTAAAGTGACCCTACCCGATGCAGAATCATTAATGGTGACACTCTGCGTCCGGCCAATCAGATAGGACCTGATCCACTTAAGAGCTGGCCCGGTGAAACCTACAACATTCTGCAATCGATTCAGAAGGATGGCATGGTCGATTGTATCGAATGCTGCACTGAGGTCCAGCAGTACCAGGCACGATATCTGACGCTGATCCATAGCCAGGAGTATGTCATTTTGGACACGCAACAGTGCTGTATCGGTGCTGCTCTGTGGCGTATAAGCTGATTGGAATTCCTCGGCTAGACCAGAAATTTTAAGATGCTGGCGAATTTGAGCAGACACTGCTCTTTCGATGACTTTTGAAATGAACGATAGGTTCGAGACTGGTCTGTAGTTCTTGAGAACATCTGGATCAAGCCCAAGCTTTTTTAGTAGTGGAGTGACAAGAGCATGTTTCGTTATCTGGGGAAAGCTTTGGCCTTCCCACTGGTACAGCTTTCCATTGCCATTACGTCTGTCGCTGACTCTTCTATAAGTACCAACGTTTGTAGTCATCACTAGTACTATAAGGACAATAACTACAAGTAGTAGTGACGTAGCAATCCTACGTAGTAGTAGTAGTAGTAGTATAGTAGTAGTAGTGGTGGTAGTGGTAGCAGCAATGTAGGGCTACTACTACTACTATTACTACTTACTACTACTACTACTACTATTACTACTAATACCACCAGTAGTCTACTATTCCTACTACTACTACTTCTACTACTACTACTACTACTAGTGCAGCTGCTGCTGCTACTACTCATCCTATCGCCTTCGTGTCTGGTCCTTATTGCTACTAATATGCTCTCTAGTTACAAACATACCAGCAACTACTACCAACACATCTCTGATTTCAACCACTATTATTTCTTCTATGACTGCAGCCTTACTACTACTACTACTAGTGTTGCTGCTACCGCTACCACAACTACCACTATACTACTACTCGTAGTAGTAGTGAGCTTTTCAACTATCCATACTAAATAGTGTTTCCTGCCGCTTTTCTCTAACTAATGTCACTAATGCTACTATATAGACTGCTATCAGCCATATTTTTGTTATAGCAGACTGAATCGTGTGCTCTCTTTTCCAACAACTAATGTTTTTTTCTCCCATACTTGGAGGTTATTACATGGTTAGTTTCATATCGGCCAAGATATCAACCAGATGCAACTTCATACCAGCCTGAGCCCGAAGGTCGAAGGCTTATGTGACGTTATGAGGGGCTGGTATTTCGGCCGTCATGAAACTTACAAAGTAACAACCTCTTTGTTTATTAACACTTTACCCAACGTAACGACCAAAACCGGCCAGCGCTATTCTCAAAAATCGCCAATTAATTTTCATTATCTTTTCATTTTTCATCTCAAAAACATAGGTTATGACCCCTCGTTGGAACGAGCTCGTCGAGCTCGTTCCAATGAGGGGTCGTAACCTATGTTTTTGAGACAAAAAATGAAAAAATTTAGTTATTCAAGAATTTTTTTTTCAAGTGTCATCTTCTTTTCATGTTAGGTAAAGGGTTAAACCTAATCAAATAATCAAAATATGTTCTAAGATCTGTTACAGTTTTCTGGAAATGTTAATGTTTCTCGTTCTTTTCATAAAGCCTTAAAGTTTCCTGTTCTCCCACTTCAGCTATCCGAATGTCGCGGCTTTCTCCGGATAGCTGAACCCTCACTTCGACGAATCAACGCTGGCGACTTTGAATCTTAGTTTGCGTTGAATTTTGTGTACAACTCTTCCTTTTCTCTTCATCCATTCAATCCTTACTTATCGCCATCAATATTAATTCCTCGCCATACAAAACCCACTGCCTTTTGCCTGATAACGGCAATTTTACTGATTAATTGCTTTCGACAAATAAAGGTGAACGATTTCGCCACGAACAAAATGGCTGCTCCTAGAAACGTATCAGGGGGGGGGGGGGGGTTAACTCGAGCTTGGGTCATATCGGCATCATATCAGGTGAGTTTGAGCTTTTTTTTTCTCCGATTGTTTATTGAAATATTGATGAGCCACGATTTTACAGTTCTCAAAACATTCCCTCGTGACTGGGGGAGGGGGGGGGGGGGGTACTAGAGTTGACTATGTGATACAAAGTTGTGCACTTCATTTTGATTTCGGGCATTTGCATTTCAAATGGAAAAATATATATGGGGGTGGAATGGGGTTGAGAATAAGTTACTAAGGAAAAAGAAAAATATATAGGAAAAAAGATTAAATAATCGTTCAATTACCTTTGGGCTGAATAATATCAAGAGGTATCGGAAATGCACTATTCAGTCCAGGTGCATTATGGGAAGCTGAACACTGAAAGAAATCGGCTCTGCTCTTTGAGTTTTGAAAGAGTGTGGGTTGTTACTGGTAAAATCAAAGAAATCGATTCTCATGGAATACGGTTATGGCTGCTCTAAGCAGACATGCTCCAGTTTGTTAATCTGTTCAACTGTGGCTGTTCAGTAATGTGTGGGGCAGACCATCAATATTTTCAACGTGCAACACATGGTCATTAACGCTTTGAACATGAACGGTCGCTTTTCCGACCAGAAATGATACATCATAACGTTATTAAATAGAATGGTTGTTCAGTAAATGTATGGGGTAGACCAATCAACAGTTTCAACGTGCAGCCCCGAGGCTGCACGTTGAAAATGTTGATCGCACTACCCCAAATAATGAATATGGACTCTTCTAATTGCTGCCTTTGAACTGGCATGGAAGATACCAATAGAGCCCAAAGGGTTAAGAGCAGGCTGACTAATCCAATCAGGTTGTGCTGAGGAAATACTAAACTAGTCGGTGCAGCCGCGGTGTAAGAGAATTAGTTTGTGAAATTTGAGATTGTGATGACATGAGGTAATTATTTATTTATTTATTTATTGATGTTTTAAGGTCACATACTTATGCACAATGGCTAATCGTGACCGTGACAGTTTTACAGGTGGAGGAAGCCGGAGTCCCCGGAGAGAACCACCGAGCATCGACGAGCAACTGTCAGCTCCTCAACATTCTAACTATGTTCAAGCTCCGCTCAAGCGAGTTACATCGGTTGAAGACATGTGCACCGTCAACGTACAGTACGCCTTGGTACACCGCGTCATCGTGCCCCCATGTGGGCAACCGGGATAAAGTGTCTTGCCCAAGGATACAACGCGGGTCGTCCCAGTCGGGGATCGAACTCGGGACCTCTAGCATAGAAGTCGAACAGCCCATCACTGAGCCGCCGCGCTCCCGACATGAGGTAATAGCCGGAGAACAAACCAGATACCCCCACCCAACCGCACCCCGTGTACCAGCAAACCCGACATATTGGCTCCATCTCATGCAATCGACTCATATCAGCCGAGCTCGATAATGGGGAATTCTGGGGAAAAAATCATATCTAATAAATAAATACAGTACAGCCGCAGTGGATTGGTCACTTTCCACGGGTGGGCAAAATTTCCACACGCTAAAAACTAAAGCGTTAAAAACTGCACTTGAAGTGCTGTATTTAACACTTACTAAGTGCTGAACTAGCACTTTGTTCAAGTGTAGATATCCCAGAACTTGACAGGTGTTACAATAATACCACTTGACAAGTGTAATGTCGCGACACTTAAAAGGAAACAACGCAGATGACGCGGATCAGGCTCGAACTCTCGAGCCTGATCCGCGTCATCTGCGTTGTGTCCTTTTAATTATGTACCCACCAAGGGCAATCAAATTATGGACGATTCTAGAAGAACCACCAATGCTAGACACATGGGAAGTGCCATCCATTCAAGTTTCGGATGTCTGACGATTGTAATGTCTAAGTGCTTAAAGCATTGCACTTTGAGTGTTAAAATCAAACCTTAAGAGTTAGAATGGGTTTAACACCTTGAAAGTGTCAGTTTTAACACTTTAGTTTTTAGTGTGCACGGACACAATGATATTAGATTCCAAACACTAATTATAGAATAACCACCCGGTGCTTCATTAATTAAAATTTTGGACATCACTCCCTACCAGGGACGTAGCTACAAGGGGGGGGGGGGGGGGGGTCTAGGGGGTGTCTCCCCCTCCCAATATTTGTCCAAAAATCAAGATACTTGGAAATTGTTCAGGCAAAAATTCCAATAGTTGGAAATTCGAAGCATTTTTTTCCAAATGTGGTATTACATTTCCATGAAAATTCCAACAACTGACTCCCAAAGACAGAATTCTGATTGAACAACGCAAGATTTTCCGACTACTCAGCGGCTCCGAGGTTACGCGTTTTGTTCTCTTCTTTGTCTAATCTTGTTCATGTTAAAGTAATTTGAAATGAACAGACAGGCTTTTGAGAGTTAAATGACTTAAGATCGACTGCAGTCTAACAGAGCAGTACGTGCCACGTGTCGGCAAACAGAGCAAAGGAAGCCGCCAAATAATTCTCTTGCAGAACGATGGACTCACCATACATGTACACTCATGTAATTAACACAATGACTAATGGTGGCAGATACACTGTAAAAAATATAGGTTCTCTTTAGAACCAAATCTGGTTCTAATCTTGTCCCTGAGATGGAACCAGTTTTGTTTAAACAGTATTTATTTCAAATCAAATACATTTATAAAGATTAACATTAAATATTAACAGAATTAAACATAAATTGAGGGAGTTTCAGTCGTAAGTTTAGAGCTTATACGAGGTTGTCTCAAATTATTATTAAGCAAAGGGGATATGAACAGTTGGCATATCGAACCAGTTCTGGTTCTATACAGAACCAAAACTGGTTCGATATGCCAACTGTTCATATCTCCTTTGATTCAAAATGTTTGGCGACTGCGTTGAATAAGCTCCAAGTTTACTGCTGAATCTACTTCGGTTCATGTAATTTTATGTTATGTTATGTTATTATTATGTTATCAAATGTAATATTCTGTTAAAATTGAATGCTAATCTTGGTAAATTTATTTAATTTGAAATAAATACTGTTTAAACAGAGCTGGTTCCATCTCAGGGACAAGATTAGAACCAGTTTTGGTTCTAAAGAGAACCTATATTTTTTGCAGTGTAGAGCCTACTTAAAGCGAACAGTACCACTAGAAATTATCATTTTGTGCTGTCTTAAAACCTCAGATTATGTAGGTATCATGTAGATATTTAGCTGCAGTCATTTAAACTGCTTGAAAATATTTCAGGATGCCCAAAAAACCTACTGGGTCAATCACTCGGAGTCAACATTTTGAAAAAAAAACCCTCCCAGGGGGTGGGGGACAGGGGTGTATGGAGGGGGCTCCCCTTTAAGTATCTATCCTTAGTTGGAATTTTCATAGATCTACCCCCCCCACCCCCCCACACACACACACACATTGAAAACCTCCTAGCTACGTCCCTGCTACCCACTCGTGGAATATGACCAGTCCTCGGCGACTGTACTGTACCATTAGCTTGTTAGCTCCTAGACAACAACACGATGTGGCACAAACACGCGCATCACATGGACACACATGACTTTTCACCACTTTCAGTCTTCTTGGATTGTATTCCCATTTTGGACATGTTGCTCCCAAGCATGAGTGGACTGTGTCAAAACATTTTACCGGGAAATGCACCAAGGGGGTCTAGGACCCGGAGAAAATTTTGATTTTTCGAACTGAAAGAACGCTGTGTCCTGTCATCTGAGCGATTAATGGCAGTCTACATAGAGGGCAGTTCGATGACATTTTAATATCAGCTTCGTCGCTCATTTGGCTAAAATGGTTTTAACAAAGCTACCCCGGATCCATCGGGCCGACCATAGTTCGGACCAATGGGAGAAAAGTTTGAGTTTTCGAACTGAAAGAATACTGTTTCCTTGCATCTAAGCGAGCAATGGCAGATTAGATATCTGGTGTATCCAAATGCCGGTAATCTTTGCAATCAGATCCATTTCTCCTTTTGGTCATTTTGGCGAAATTTCATGTACCAATAGGTGCCGGCTGCGTCGATTTTGGGGGCCACATGGGTCCCCAATAGGGGGGGGGGGGGCTGTGCACTGGGATATTTCCCAGTGGACCATACGGCCAGTCAGCCTCTTCTCTGTCAGACACCTCTATCCATGTGGGAGGGGTGACATGGGGTTGTTTAGTCTCGCCATTAAAAATATTGGGGGACGAGCCAACAAGGAGGGTCGGAATCCGGGCACGTGCCAAACTCGACTCACAGAGCTGAGTTGGGACCGCACTATGATTTTCTTCCCTGCCGAGTGAACTCGTATAGGTTCGTTCTTCGTTAGGTGTGATTCTTAATCACTTCAGGATGCGGAAAGGAAACAATGATTAAAGTAACAACGATTCTTTTATTTACATTTAAAATAAACTCATTCCATATTCAAGACATTTAACAATTTGATCAACACAAATCAAAGACTGTTAACAGGGGTTAAATATTTTTCATCATTTCAGTCTATCTACAGCCCTGTACTAGAGCTATAGTACATTCTCAAAATGTCACTGTCGCGGGCTCGCAACAGAAGCTTAAACACCGAGTCTTAATCTTTTGCGTCTGTGTGCGTCTGCAGCTCTGACTGCCGGGTGATCCCGACTAGCGATGTTAATTACCTTGTGGCAGCATAGGTCTGATTTGGATTTAGTTTATCCACCCTGTCTGCTAGTTTAGCATATCTACGCCACATACCTTATACATGTGTCCTTTGATAGAACTCTCCTTGAATGTTCCTGTCCTAGGAAATACACACAGTTCATGCAGAACTCACAACTTCAATATGCGCTTTCGAGCTTGCGCGAATTGTCACTGTCGACCTTGGGTCGATATTCACAGCACCCTGGTACTAAAACGGGCTAATACGCGATCAACCTCTGCCTTCCTGAGAGTTACTACAATAATACAACAGCCTACACTTTGAGACAGGTGCGAGTCGATCCTCGCTAATGACATCTAAACTTAGCCGTTTTTGGGGTCCGTAATATACTCTCTAAATTCGGGCTTGTAGCCCTCCTACGTCCACCTAATCTAATAATAGCGGCGTACAACTGCTATTCAAGCCGAACCCAAGTCTCACTCCTAAACGGTCGGAACCCATGTCTCCTTCAACTAGCTTGTTCCCCACACTTTATATCTCGTCTTGGGATGGTCAGATAGCAATATGTCAAAATGCCTAAACATGGCACGCGACATTTCTGAAGATAAAATCACCTCGCCCCAGTGCATATGCTATCAAGCGTATCCCGAGAAATAATATACTTGAAAGCCGTGATGATTGGAATTAATTTATAAGTGCCAGTCGATGATAACAGGAAGCCTTATTCTGACTAGTAAAATGCCAAAGAAGTATCCCACGGTGAATCGCCTAAGGCTAATTATCTAATTAAAACATGTGTGCTTACAACACAGAGATAAGAAATATATATACATATATCTGAACTAGAAAATAGGGGAGGGGGCCTCCTCCCTTTTAGACTGGCTTTGCCCTCACATCTCCCAAGCGCGCTTATGTGTTGTATAGCCCCTAATGTGATCTAATAGTAAACGTAAGAGGGAAATGGGGGCGCGGTGGCTTAGTAGGTTGAGGTGCAGGCTGCAAGCCGAGAGGTCTTCGGTTCGAATCCCACCTGCGGCAACCGCGTTGTGTCCTTGGGCAAGACACTTCACCCCCATTGCCCATGTGGGGTCTCGGTGACGCTGTGCACTAAGGCGTACTGCACGTTGATGGTGCACCTGTGTTCAACCAATGCTAACCCTGCTTGTGTGGAGCTAGTATGTTGGGCAGCTGACAGTTGCTCGCCGTTGCTCGGTGGTTCTCCCCGGGTACTCCGGCTTCCTCCACCCGTAAAACTGTCGTGGTCATGATTAGCCATTGTGCAGAAATATGTGACCTTAAACACCAATAAATAAATAAATAAATAAATAAATAAGAGGGAAAAGATATTTTTGATGCCAGCGAAACAGGGATTCTTATGAGCCATTCACTCAAACTGAAGTTTCTGCATCAGTGCAACAACACCAAGTCAAAATCACACGGTGATCTATAATGGCCATCTGAAAATACCAGGTAATGCGGTACAAGTGTTTCAGGAGACAATCTATGAAGTTTCAGAAACACCAACTGTAAAAACAAATAAACCGTTTCTCGTGTGTAGGAAATATATTTTTCGTTTTGCTTTCTGTATTGGTGAGAAAGATTTACGAACGCCAGCAGTTTGTAATTCATCAAATAATGATATATTGTTTCTTCGATAAATATGAAAACATCTTTCTCCACATATTTTACTTCAGTAAATGTGTCGATTACAAGGCCACAAAGTTCAGTCAATATGCTTATTTCCTAAAGTCTTTGTGAATTTATGTTTTTCCCGGTGAATCGGGAAAAACATGAATTCACTGAACATTTCGGGAAATACGCGAAGTTACTTCATCACACAGTTACTGTAGTATAAATTTGACATTATACACGCCGGTGTGACAGGAATGATAGTCCGTAGGAAAATTAGTCCCTCTGGACTATTATTCCGCGGAATTATAGTCCTAGGTCTACCATTTCTAGGAATAGTAGTACGCCGGACTACTATTCCTAGAAATGGTAGACCTAGGACTATAATTCCGCGGAATAATAGTCCAGAGGGACTAACGTTCCTACGGACTATCATTCCTGTCACACCGGCGTAAACGGGGTATATTACGCAGGGGCGGCGGAACGATTTTCAAAGTGGGGAGGGGGTGGGGCTGGATCGGACGATGGATGGTCGTCGGTATGACGGACCGACCATGGAAAATTTTTAATTCCAGGATACCAACACCCTCATTTCCATGCATCTGTGCGGATATTTTGAGATTTTTCAGATGTATTTGAAAGATTTCACACTTTGAGAGCCGTAAAGCATACAGGTGAGGTCTGTTTATCAGCTTTGGTCGTAACGACCAAGGCTGATAAATAGACCTCACCTGTATGCTTTACCAGACGTTAACAGCAATTATACTGTCTGTGGATTATCTTGTCTTGGGGTGGATTTGGTACTTGTATGTCTGTAAGATTACGATCAATTTCAGTTAACCGATTTTTTAACAGACTGCATACATTTTAGCGTTTGCTGCCACTTACTGCAAAAAATGATCCGAAATCCATCGGAACTGAACCAGTACGAGAGAAACATAGTTAGCGAAGGGAGGCTCTGGATCCGCCCCTTGTTTCACCAGTCATTGGTTGTGTTAAAATATATGCATACAAAAAAACCATGGCCCAGCAAAAAAAGTGTGGGGGAGGGGGATAAAGCCCCTCCCCCCATCACCCCGGTTCCGCGGCCCATGTTACGGAATGGCGTTGACCGTCCGTCCGCCGTTCCGCACTTCCACCCGTTCTCGTTTTTGTTTTCGGACGATAACTTGTGCTAAAATTGTTACATCCTGACCATTTATTTTGCTTGTAACCTTATCCCCAGAAAATGCAGACCAAGTTCCAATTTGACATCCATCTGACATTTTGTTTGGGAGTAATTATTATAGACCTGAATTTCCATAATTCACGGTTTCAGGATCATAACCCCAGCTATACTAAACATAGCCAGTTCATGTTTGGCATATAGCTTTACTAAATTCACATGCTGATAAAATTTGATTTTTGACTTCTGTGCGACATTCTATTGTGGAGTTATTGCTATTTATTTTCTTAGAATACCCAGGCCTTTAGATCATGATTTATGATTTCGGCTGATAACTCCAGCTATACTAAACACAGCCAATCCTTGTTTGGCATACCCCCTTACTCGAGTAAAAAGCAGAGCAGGTTAGATTTTGACGTTTCTACGATACTCCATAATGGAGTTATTGCCCTTTTTTCTTAGAATTTCCACAATTTAAGGTATCCGGATGATAACTCCAGCTGAACGAGACAATCCGTATTTGGCGTATAACCTTACTCCACTACAAATGAGATCAAGTTCTATTTTGAAGTTTGTACGACATGCTATTGGGGAGTTATTGACCTTTATTTCCTCATTGAAAGTCCTTGATTTTAGGTTCTGGGTGATAACTTCAGTTGTACTCGACTTGGCCAATCCATTTTGGCCTACACACCTACTCGAGTTACAGGCAGATCAGGGTTTTTTTTACGTTTATGCGACATTCTGTAGATGAGATTTTACCCTTTATTTTCTTAGAATTTCCAAGAGTTTTGGTTTCCGGATGACAACTGCAGCTGTCCTGGATATAGCTGATCTAGTTTTGGCATATAGCCTTACGCCCGTAAAAGGCATCTCTAGTTCGTGTATGGTTCAGTTTTGACATGTGTGCGACATTCCATAATGATGTTATTGTCCTTTATTTTCTTAGAATTTCCAGGACTTCGAGGTTTCTGGGCGATAACTCAAGCCAAACTTGATATAGCCCATCCATATTAAGTATATGGCCTAATCCAGAGAAAATGTTGATCAAGTTCAAATTTGACATTTTGTTAGGGAGCTATTGTCCTCTATTGGCTTGGATTTTCATGATTTTAGGTTTCTAGATGATAACTCCGGATATATATATATAAACTTAGCCAATCCATATTTGGCATCAGAGGAGGGTGGTATTCCGTAAATACCGTTCGGCGTCGGCATGGATCTAATACCGATTTACCATACCGAGGGAATCTCAAAATACCGAAATTTCGGTATTGAAAAATATTCCCGTCATTAGTTAAAAAATAAAAGGACAAACAACAGAACATCACACAAAATTCTTGAGAAGAAGAGCTCATAGATATTGTATTTTTAACCCTTTACCCAACGAATCGCCCGCATCCGCCCGCGTAATATGCAAATTCAGCAGCTGAAAAAATATTATTTTTCGAAAAATTTCAACAAAACCATATCATGTGACCCCTCTTTGGAACGAGCTCGACGAGCTCGTTCCAAAGAGGGGTCACATGATATGGTTTTGTTGAAATTTTGTGAAAAATTTAAAAAATGATATTTAAAATAATAAATTTTTATATCGTCTGCGTTGAGTAAAGAGTTAGAGCTAGTCACCACCGGTCATTTAATGTAATAAAGAAGCAGAGAGAAAATACCCAGCGGGTATTTTCTCTCAGCTTTTTTTGTTACATCAAATGACAAGTGCCCGTGTTGCTTTCAAGATTTTGACACTTCAGCGGCTTTATCTACCTTTAACCCTTTACCCAACGCAGACGATATCAAAATTTATGATTTTAAATATTATTTTTTCAAAATTTTCAAAATATTTCAACAAAACCATATCACGTGACCCCACATTGGAACGAGCTCGTTCCAATGATGGGTCGCATGATATAATTTTGTTGTAATTTTCTGAAACTTAATATTTTTTCAACTACTGAATTTGCATATCACGCGAGCGGATGCGGCCGATTCGTTGAGTGAAAGGTTAATATAAAAGTCTAGGAGATGAGATTTGGTAATTCGGTTTTGAATAAAAACTTGCAGATTTCTGGAAAAACACATTCGCTGAAGAAAGAGCCAAAGTGGAAACTTTCTTAGTGTTGGTATGTCGAGCTGCAGGTTAACCGAAACCGAACCGAGGTTTTTAGTTTTTTTTCTAAAACCGAAACCGAAACCGTCGACATCCCGTAATCTAAGGTTTTTCGTTTTTTATTAAATACTCTCTTGCTGCAGAAATTCACAGAATGTAGCCATCCCAGAGTAGTGAGAGTACCCAGACACTGCCAATGGCAGTGTCTGGGTACTCTCACTACTCTGGGATGGCTACATTCTGTGAATGGCAGTATTTAAAATATTTAAAATCATAAATTTTGATACCGTCTGCGTTGGGTAAAGAGTTAAAGATAGACAAAGCCGTTGAAGTGTCGAAATCTTGAAAGCAACACGGGCACTTGCCATTGTCATTTGATGTAACAAAAAAAGCTGAGAGAAAATACCCGCTGTGTATTTTCTCTCTGCTTCTTTGTGCCAATGGCAGTGTCTGGGTACTCTCACTACTCTGGGAAGGCTACATTCTGTGCATTTCCGACATTTCACTTTAGTTGTGTTTGCAGCTTTCCTCAAGTTGCGTGTAGGTGTCAGACCTCGAAAAATGGCCAAGCACAATAAAAGTTTGGTATATTTAGGTAATTATTATATTGGCCTTCCTGATTCTTCATGTATTATAGCTTATTTCGGGCATTCATTGAGTTTCACTCAATTTCACTGCCATTCATTTATGACTCCGGACATAAGAATGAGTTTTATTGAATTTTATTTGGCCTCATGAACAAACCGAAAACCGAACAGAACCGAGGTTTTACTCCACCTGAAGAACCAAAACCGAAACCGAACAAGAAATTTAAAAACCTACAACTCTCTTGGTATGATGAAAAGCAAACGCTTCGTTTTGTAACTTTTAATAAACGAAAACAGCTTCGAGAGATTTCTGTTGTTTTCGTTTATTCAAAATAAGAAAAGGACAATTGGCTTGATTTTCTACTGATGTCATAGGTGTTCTCTCGACAATTACTTGCTTCTAAATTGGACCTTCCTCCCATGTCTAATAATTTCAAGGGAGATAACTTTATCAAAAATCGATGATCATGGCCGGTATAAGTCAGGCCTGTCAGTAGTTGTGTTAAAAAACTTTGTTTGCCTAATATATACTTTTGACTAAAAACTATTGTCAATAGAAAAAGTTTTTTTGTGAACAATGATAATCGGCAATCACAATGTATTTTGATAACATCCAACTGTTTCAGCTAAGATATCATAAGTTACGGGGCGTTTAGTTGGCGGATATACGATGTCACATCAGGTGAAATGAGAACAATATTAGGCGATGCTTTACTCGAGCCTAATTTTGTTCTCGCCGTGCCGACACCGTATCCGCCATTTAAACGTCCCTCAACGTATTTATTATGTCAGCATATGAAGTGTGTGCAAACCGTTTCATGTTTTCGTCAAATTTATCTATCTGCATTCATTTGTTTACAAAAGTAGACGAGAAGTGATGCAACGCAAGGGGGGTAATCCAACATCTCATAGATTGCCAAGAAAACAAATGATTTATTACCCCCAACATTTTTGGGGTGCACTTACAATTCTTCTTGTTTTCCGGTGCTTTGAACTGAAAGTAAAACTTTCAATAGAACCAAATAAATTCAGACGGCGATTTTTGCGCTAAAAACAAAATGGCGGGCATTGACAATCAATATACCGCCAGTGTATATTGAATTAATATGGGTTTACTGTTGACGATGATTACTGTCAATGTTTTCCTCGTTCCTCTGTCACAAGTTATGACCGTTCTTTGGTTAATCTATCAGTTTTTTTGTTAAAATAATGACCATGCTATATGTTTTTAAATATCTTAAAAGTATCTTTTTTATAATTTAAAAAATATTACGTCGACTGATTACAGAAAAAATAAGCAAAAAGACCATTTCACAGCACGATCTTGTCTGTATACCACGACATTACACTGCTTCGTTTGTTTGTTTGTTTATTGGAGTTTAACGACACTTTCAACAACCTGGCCATATCATGTCGGACGGTTTTGCAGGTGGAGGAAGCCGAGCAGCGGAGAGCAACAGTCAGACTCTCCAACTTATTAACCCTTAACCTAACACGAATAGCAGACGACACTTGCAAACCAAGTTCTCAAATAACTAAACATTCTCATTTCTGGCTAAAAAACATACCTTACGACCCCTCATTGGAACGAGCTCAACGAGCTCGTTCCAGTGATGGGTCATAAGCTATGCTTTTGAGCCAAAAATTGAAAGGGTAATAAAATTTGAATGGCAGAGTTTGTGAATGGCGCTGGAAAGATATGGCCGTTACGTTAGGTAAAGGGTTAACCCGGCATAAGCAGAGTTATTAGTGGTTGAAGACAAGTGTACCATCGACGTGCAGTACGCCTTAGTACACAGCGCCACCGCCGGGATTAACTTTCTTGCACAAAATTCTGTTTAGCATATATAATTCATAGCCGTTAATTTTATGTTGAGTAAATTTGAAGTGAACTTGAAATCCAACAGGGCCCTAACAAGTCTTTTCTCCGGTGGACTCTTTTGGAAGAGTGCATACGCTACAGAAAATAATTTTAAACAAGGCAGTGCAAATTTATTATTTAATATTGGACTTTCAGGTAATATAAAAAAAATAATAATCTTGGACCCCCTGCCCATTACCCACACCTAATTGACATACACTAAATTCAAATCAGCCGACATAGCACCACTTACCTTTGTCACACAAGCGTAATAAAGTATTTTACATAATAGCTGTATCGAACAAAAAACGCAATTACTTTGTGATGAAAAAATTCATTCGGGAAATCAAACAATTGTGGTACTCGAGAAGTATCGTAAAAGCGGTTTAAACATCATGTTGTGGTTCTGGGTAATACCGAGCTACTGAATGAAGGTTGGAGATCTCTAGGGGGTCGTGAAAATGGAACATAAATTCATCATTAGAGGGATTGAAGAGTGAATGTAAGCTCGAGTGTTGTAATATTAACTGCAGAACGAAGGGAACCCCGCGTCGTGCACCTTGCACCGAACAGTGATTTGATGAATTATTTTAAAAAAATACATTTCTTTTTTAAATGACTTTAGCGTAAACTTGAAAGGAACTTGCTGGAAAGTACCGATCAGAGACGCCTGTGTGATTTTTTTTCTCTAACTGCATCCACAGAACGACAGGCTACTTTTATTTGAAGGGAAAATTATAGTGAAAAATAATCTACCCCCGTGTCGAACTAGCACCGAGCCACAGATTAGCATCCAATTAGGATGATAGTGGATGTTAACCCTTTACCCAACGAATCGGCCGCATCCGCCCGCGTAATATGCAAATTCGGCAGTTGAAAAAATATTATTTTTCAAAAAATTTCAACAAAACCATATCATGTGACCCCTCGTTGGAACGAGCTCGTTGAGCTCGTTCCAACGAGGGGTCACATGATATGGTTTTGTTGATTTTTTTTGAAAAATTTGAAAAAATAATATTTAAAATAATAAATTTTGATATCGTTTGCGTTGGGTAAAGGGTTAATAGGACGGTATTTCCATCGTTCCACCTGATTCGTGCCCCAAAACAAGGATATTTAGTGTATGTAAACCCCCTAACCCCTATTTCAGACATGACCATGACTCCTCTATGCAAGACTATTCATGAAAAGGGTTTTGGTGTCCCTGTCACAATAACTACAAAATAACGGTCAATCTTTTCTGAAAGTAGTTGTAATGGAACACAATTATAGTAACAGGACAAGTCGAATTACCATGCAATGAATAATCTGAGATAAATAAGATTGAATTATTCTGTAGATGTGTAATTTACTACAGTTTCTCTTATAGATTTGCTCATAAGAAGTGATTCCCGTGAGACGTTCATCAACAAAGTGATAAATTTATGGGGCATATCATAAGCCTACTTTCCGAAGAGTGTTCTTCGATTTTTCAACTTGATAAAAATCTAGTGTTTTGCCACGACATTAGTAGCGGCAAGAATTTCATTGTTCCCTTGGGAAACCTTTTTGGAATCTTCTAGAGTGGGGTTCTTGCAGCTTTTGATGAAACAAATTGAATATTTTGTTGTGTTTGTCGCTGATATCTATACAGCTTGGGATTGCGGGAACGTCCCCACCCCTCTAATGTGGTGTAAAGTCATTCAACGCTATAACTCATCCCCCGATGACGTATGGTGACGTGAAACCTGTTAAGCTGTGACTGTAGTCACAGAGTAACAAACAGCTTTCACTTTATCAAACGCTATGGTGTTTATTAAGCACGAAAACTAGTGACACACCTCCTACCGATGACGTTTGATGACGTGAAACATGTTACGATGTGACTTTAGTCACAGCGTAACAGCTTTCACTTCATCAATGCTATTAGTTACGCGGTATCAACTTTCCATTCTTGCCACTTTTTGTCAACAATAAGTAAAATATGTTGTGAATATTCAATTTGTACTGTCATTGTAGGAGGCATCAAGGTACTCCTCAAAACCTGACTTCTCTTTATCACACAAAGGCGTCTTTACTATGACACCGCTCTCTCCAATTTCGGTTGCAAACCTCCATAACTCTTTCTGGGATATTTTTACCCTGTGTTTTCTCCACTTCTAGGGCAGAGATATCCATTGGATAATTCTCTAATGACCCCACCACTTGCTCAATCCATCCTGTCTTGGTATTAGAATTTCTAATATGCTGATACATTAGCTGTCTGGGAGATTTACTAACAACTTTAGATAACAAGTCTATCCTGTCGTTGACCCTCATCCACCCAAGCTCACACCTCATTGCTTCTATTACTGTGGCATTCTCGACCCTTTAACCATCGACCAGCATCGTTCTGCAGATTCCAAGCTCTTTACAGCTATTCGGTTTAGAGGTATCACTTCCGTACCGTATGTTATACTTAGTACACTCGCCATTTCACAAATGGTTTTCCCCGTGAAAAGCTTACTGAAGCTGCTTCTCCGTATAAGTTTTATTTGATTAAGAATTCGTTTCCCATTCATAGTTTCGTGTGGTTTCGGTAGATACCTATTCTCGGGATGTCTGTATTGACCCCTCCCCCAAAGAAATTTATATATATATATATATATTCGTAGTTACCTGTCTCTCCCACACTAAGAAGTTTGCTGCTACCAACCGGAATACAGAATTTCCCCACCTTCGAGTGGGCTTCACTTTAGACCCACGGATATAACTTTGTTTTTGTTTTTATTTTGTCGGAATCTCCATTTGTTCCCGCATCTCCCAACAGTTTCCAGCATTTTCCCTAACCCCTTTTCGCTTTCTGACACAAGTATTATATCATCTCTGAAAAATTGCTCTGGGTTGTATGAGTCCCCTACTGCACCCCCTCGTCGCTATGCAGGAGTTAATCTCCTAAATCCTTGATGTACAATGCAAAAAGAATTAGTGAAAGGATACATCCCTGCTTTAGGCCTATCTCCAAGGGCAGCCGTTTTGTGGTTGTGTTACCTAGACTAAGTTCACTTTGTATATCTCCACACAATGCTTTCAGATTTCCAACAAACGTATCTACCTGGCCCAAGGCCTCACGCCTTAACACCCAGAAACGCCATAAGCAAATTTATATTTTTTTATTCGCTGATTCTATCATTTCGAATAACGTGAAAAGATGGTCAGTGACTCTCCTCTTCGTGAAGCTATTCTGGACCCCCCACCCCCACCCCCGCCCCCGAAACCCATTCTCTTCAGTCACTTCCTCAAATTTCCCATAAAGGACTTTACAGAAAACCTTTCCAATGTTGCTGCTGACCTAAATCCACCGCTAACTATCCCATACTTCCCTTTCCCCCTTTTGTGTATAAATGTGATCTTGCTTTCTCTCCACTCTTTTGGGACCTCTTGTTTTCTATAGCTAAGCTGAATTGGGTCGTTAGGCTTTTACACATTTCATCTCCCCTCATTTTTTAGAAACTCGTTTGGAATTTCACCCGTCTCTCTCGCTTTTCCGTTAATTAATTTCGAGACCACATTTCAGACCTCCTGTACCTTTACTTCGCTGCACACGAAGTTCGATATATTTCCCTTGGCCTCTATTTTTATAACTCTTTTTGGTTCGGAAGCCCCGTCACTTATCATTTACCTATTCCGAGTGTTTGACTAATTCTGGGAATGCGATGCTTCAGGAAATTGAAAACCTTTGAGAATCCAGTTGTGTGGAGATCAGTGGTTGAGACAAAGGCGTGATTTCAACGTATGATGCGGTGTACCGACCGAGTCAGACTCAATTCGGTTGAATTGACGGTGCCAACAGGTGTTCAATGTTTCAAACGCGATCCGATATTTTTCACATGTACTTAATAAAGGTGGAAAGTTAAATGAAAAGATGGGAAATCACATTAAGGAACAAAGACAAACTCTCAGACCACCAGTCTAATTCTGTGATGAATTCGACGCCGTTATGGGCTATTTGTTTTTATTTTACCTTCGCTACTGTCCGGGTGAATAACCACCACGAACAACAACTATGCATTATTTTTGCAATAACTGGATATTATTATATCAAAAACTTGGTATTATTTTGAATAAAGCGCAGTTATATTGCAATTTATACCATGATTACCTATTCTACTATGTATAAAAAGCCTATGACATAAAATGTAGATTTACTCAATAACAGTGGTGAACACGCCAGCAATGGGATTTCAATAGTTTACACCTACAGTGGAACTACATCCAAGTTGACCTTTGGTGACCTCGTTCTGAATGCAAACTTGTCTAAATTTACCGCTCATCGCCTCGTGAAGAGTGAAATGAAACCGGCAATTATTACGTTTTCAAATAAATTTACCTCATAAGATACCAAAAATTAACAAACATACGTTGTCTCATGTTAATAAAGCATCCATAACTCGAAATAGTATGTTATTATGTTATTAAAATGAAAAAGGCCCCGTAATTTGCGCCTTTCGTTTCTTATTTCGTTTCGACGATAAAATTGCCAGCGGAAGTACCGCTCACCGGTGCTCATGTAGACAAAAACAGATTCACCCGTGTGAATATTGAATTATTTAACATTTCATTATTAATCTGACGATCATGGTATAAATAAAATATACCCAAAGTAGCTTGGTGTACCAAATGTTCACTCGTGGTGAAGTGGTGTTAACCGCGCGCCAAAGGCTCGCGGTTAACACCACTTCACCACGAGTGGTGAACATTTGGTACACCAAGCTACTATGCGTATATTTTAGATGAAACCCACAACACGTTTATCGACAGAGGTGATCCGAAATAGATTGCATGGACGAGTGCGCTATAAAAAGAAAAAGGTATACACAAACGGTATAAGCCTTCCAATCTATGCGCTTGTTTTTCTTCTTTTTTAAATCTTTTTTTGTTGTTTTGTCAATAATAACTATGATATGTTGTAAATATTGAATTTATTGTCGCGAAAAATGTGCAAATCATTAACATATTCATTCTTCACAGACATCAGTCAAAAGTATGTTCTTCTTAACACTTTACCCAACTAATCGGCCATATCCGCCTACGTAATATAAAAATTCAGCAGCTGAAAAAATACTATTCTTCAAAACATTTCAACAAAACCATATCATGTGACCCCTTTTTGGAACGAACTCGTTCCAATGAGGGGGTCACGTGATATGGTTTTGTTGAATTTTTTTGAAAAATTTAAAAAAATGATATTTAAAATAATAAATTTTGAAATCGTCTGCGTTGGGTAAAGGGTTCAGCAGTGTTTATTCATAATAACGCCCCCCCCCCCCCACCCGATCCAAGATGGCGACGGTTAGACACTTTTCTATGTGTGACCAATGAGTGCTCCAGTAGTCTTGTTGTATAGAGATTCGTGGTTCCAGAGGAGAATGTTGGAGGCAACTGTTGAAAATGTTTATTTATGTTTATTTTTCCAAGTATCGTTTTCTTGTCGTGTTTGGTGAAATGTTAACCCGGTTGTTATATATTCCAATTATACTGTACGTGTATTAACTGTCATTAAAAGTCCCTCGAGTCCATTTTTATATCAATTTGTCCGCTCTTTGCATCGAAGGAAAATATGAAAACTCCGCTAATTCATTTTTATACTTCTCAAGAAAATGATACTTATAGTTTTTTCCAGAGATGAACACGTTGTTTATACATTTGAAAGAAAAAACAAAACACAGAACGACAGGAGGAAACGCGATGCTTTATGTTTGTTATGGATTTCTGCAGACGATAACTATTATGTTTTCTTACTAGCAGGGAAAATATTCTGCTTCAATATTTTTTATTACTCAAGAGAACAGTATCTGTACTTTATCAGTCGATGTCTATACTGTTGATGTGGTTTTTCTAACATTTCAGAATTTTACGTCATATATAAAATTCCTATGATATTGATGTTATGTCACTGAAAATCTTGTCTACTGGGGAGAGATAACACCCCTTTGATGCAACTAGGCAGTATTCACGCTGGCCTAAAACTTTTTGGTGCCAAGTGGAATTTTTGTTCGATGCCAAATGAATTGTTTGGTGCCAAATGAAATATTTTAGCGCCAAATGGAATCTGACTGTAAATGAGAACAAATTAACCATGCGTCGACCTTTGAGTGCAACAAAGTGCCATCTGCAATGCTAAAGCATTGCTGATGGCACTTTGTTGTACTCAAAGTACGCTGTTTAATTCAATATTACCTGGAGCTTTTAATTAATAAAATCCCACAAAGGATAAAATATAGATAATAAGAACTGAAACTAATAATTAATTAATATCTATTATTAACGTTTACAAAATAATTTCATGACTATTAGTTATTCACTGTTTATTCACTCCAAATAAACTAGTGGCAAATAATATATTACCTTCCAGAAGGATTATAAAAAACGGATTAGACAAGATAAATAATATTAAATAACCAAGAAATGTTTTGATAAGAATCACATTAAATGGATAAACTGTTAATTAATAATTGACAAAGAGGCATGATTCTACCTGTTGCATATAGATTACTTGGTAGGCGTGAATTCTGTCTCACCTTTGTCATCAGACAGCGAATTTTATCGAAAACAACACACTGAAATAATAAACACAAAAGCCTTTGAGACCTACCAAAATTATATTTTTTGTGCCAAATTTTGGTACCATTTGGTTTTTGTTTTTATAGGGGGTGGGATGCCAAACGTATTTTAGCGCAAATGACATCATTGGGACCAGAGAGCATGATCACTACAGATAGGCGCCATTTCCAGTGATTAGCATCGCAAGTGGGGTCTTGATGCACTCAAAGGACGATAACTTTCGAGATAGACATTTTGAGGGATGGGAATAGTATCCATTGAATGAGAAAAATTGGTAGAAAAAACATTTTGCAGAGATTTTTTACAAGAGATTGTCATGGCCTTTCTTTAATAGAGGAAAAATACATGGACTTTTTAGTTGCAAATTTTTCATGTGCATGAAATACATAAACATGCTAACCAACCACTTCTTCCCACCCCCGCTCCCACTCGATCCCATCCTCCATTCAGAAAAAAATCGACTTTTACACAAGCAGTAAAACTAAAAGGTTAAAAATAATCTCCCATAAGAAGATTACATCCTGGTTCAGTGAAAGGTGAAAGCCATAAGTGACGTGATGGCGGTTTTGCCGATAGCATTTTGCTCAGCAAAAACACTATTTCAAAAAAAACATCACATAATTCGCGAGAGACACTGCGGTTATTAATTAGAGCACTCTGTGGATAAATGTTCAGACATCGGGATGTATTACGGCTGGTCAGGTCCAAAAAGATTCAATTTGCGCCGGTATATTTGAAATAACCATAAGTTCATACTGGCCTGCCAAAACAGAATGCTCACAGAACTGTACCAGGTACGTCAGTACAGAATACATGTCTGCAACACAAGACAGTACGATGATATGTTGTATGTGTGTGTCTATCGATAAGGGATTATTGATTCGGTTAACTAATCTTCTTTCCCGAAGTACATATATATCAACTACGCACTTATTTAATTCCGTTCAATAAAAAAAGAATACGATAAAGTTTCATCACACATGCTCGGTCGAAAGTGGCAACCCCTTTAACCCTTTACCTAACATGAAAAGCAGACGACACTTGCAAAAACAATTCTTGAATAACTATTTTTTTCATTTTTTGTCTCAAAAACATTGGTTATGACCCCTCATTGGAACGAGCTCGACGAGCTCGTTCCAATGAGGGGTCATAACCTATGTTTTTGAGACAAAAAATGAAAAAAATAATAAAAATTAAGTGGCGATTTTTGAGAATAGCGCTGGCCGGTTTTGGCCGTTACGTTGGGTAAAAGGTTAAATATACCGGCTGCGATATTTTCTTTCACATACCTTCATTGCAGTAAATGACCTTCGAATATTCGAACCAAGATGAATCTAAAAACCCAGTACAGCTAAACCTTGATTAGCTAACTAGACCTTTCGCTGGTGAAGAAAGGATATTTCAATTGTCAGAATATATTATTTTCTGTGTCCTGGAATTCAATTAAGAATTTAGTCTACTATATTGTGTTTGACAGAGCTCCGTGAGCTGTCAACCAAGATATAATAGACTAAATATCTATGGCCACAAGTACTCAATCCAAAGACGGGGGTTGCGAGAATAATTTTTCGGTCGATCACAACATATTTTAATCAGCTGATAGGGATCTATCTATAATCTATATGCAATTAACAGGTAGGAATTGTCAAGAGTGTGTGGTAAAGTTTTTTGTGATCGTTTATTATGTGGAATAAACAATGTCATTTTCTTTAAAGAATACCCATTTGAGTGGGTATTGTGAGTAGCCATTTGCGTGAGGAAGTCACACATTTAATGCCCCTGAACCAAATCATTAATAAGGAGAATGGTCTCCTAGCGAAGCAACAAAGAACAACAACCAGACCAGTATGTAGGTTGGTACATGAGCCTTGGCCTTCCGGAATGTGATAGAGATTTTCCACATTTCCGAGCGTCATTTGATACGTAGGTTCAAGATTCGCGAAAAATGCAGATAATAAGAGTTTTAGAAAAGGAAACACGTGGAAGCATGATATATTTATATATTGCCCTTGGAATCATCTGACAGGCCTGAATGCATACGATTCAGGCCTATTTCAGGGATTGAAAAGTTCCCACATTAATCTAAATAAAAAAGTAAATTTGGGTCTCGTGTACTTCATTTTTCAAATCCATGAGGGAGGGGATGGGTTATTATTTTTAATTTCATTTTTTTTGTTTGATAACTGGTGGAGTGCTAATTTATTTTTTGTCGGAAAAATTTGTTGACATGTTCTCCCATAAATTGCCACAAGGAAAACCCATACAGGCTAAATTATTTCTCTTCACGGATGATATGAAGCACATCCCGATGCGCATTTGTCTTTAAGTGTCTGTTAAATCCAAGTCCTTTAAGTTTTTCACTTATTGAGTGAGGGAGTTTACATTTCTTAGCTTCCACAAAAAGCATCATTCAGAATGGTACCCGGGGAAGTAGTAAGCAATTTACCAGCATAATTTGCGAATCGTACTAAAGCATCTAATGTTATTGGATACCTACCTAGCTCCGCGCGTACCGCATGGTTTGAGGAATGTTTACCTACATTTAAGATCAGTTTGCAGAACTTGATATGAGCCCTTTCACTCGGTGCAGTATCTCTGTTCCTCATATTCAACTCCGTCGACCATATTTCACTGCCGTTTAATAATATAGTAGAGTCCTGCGAAGCACACACTTTTAATTTGAATCGAATCTCGAATCGAATCAGGTCAATTATTCGAAATCGAATCGAACCTCGGATCGAATCTGGTGTGTCTAGAGGATGACCGATTAGGGAATGGAGTGTTGTAAACTTGCTTTGTAGTAACTGTGGCGGCCCAAAACCTGACTGATAAAATATTACAACCACATGATCAAGACATGCCTTCGTCGAATACAGATACAGTTCAAAAACAGAAACGAGAGCGTGGATTGTCCGTTCTATGTCCAACACACGACTACCCACTAGCAACAGCTCATCGTCCAGATTGCTTGGAAACTTCAACCCTTTACCTAACAAGCAGACGACACTTGAAAACAAAATTTCTGAATAACTATTTTTTTCATTTTTTGTCTCAAAAACATAGGTTATGACCCCTCTTTGGAACGAGCTCAATGAGCTCGTTAGAAAGGGGGGCAATAACCTATGTTTTGGGGATAAAAAATGAAAAAATACTGAAAATAAATATGGCGATTTTTGTGAATAGCACTGGCCGGTTTTGGCTGTTACTTTGGGTAAAGGGTTAAATTTGCTTCCAACAGTGGTGGTGACAGTAGAGACTGGAATTAGCATGGGGAGTGGCATGGGCGTAAATGCTATTTATGTTAATGCAGCGGAAATTACACTTCAGTCTTCACTTTCTGCATTATTTATGTATAACTTCCATCTGAACTATGAGACAACGAACATTACTGAAACCAAGCTATATTCCCGTGAAACGAGTCGAAGGGAAACGAATCGGGAAGCCGATTTTGAATCGAACCGAATACTAACTCGATATACGAAATCGAGTCGAATCTCGAAGCTTCGCAGGGCCCTATAATATAGGCTTAATTAGTTTATCAAACAGCTTAGAAAAGACAACCACGGTTGATGTGCATTTCTTTTTGAACGAGCTGTGTAAACTGTACAGAGCCTTGAGCCCCTTAAGACTAAATTCAGACTGTGTATGTTTCAGGGCGCCATTTTCCGACAGGGTTAACCCTAGGTATGTGTATTTTGAGGTACTTTCCAGTTCTTTACCACCTACTGAAACTTTTCGGATATTCTTTATTTTTGGGCCTTAAAAATCATATATTTCGTCTTGTCTATGTTTATCAACAAGTTGTTTTGCTTTCTATACGCTTCCAGTCTGTTCAGACAGTTCTGTAGTCCCCTTTGTGAGTCTGAGGTCAGCGTTAAGTCATCCGCAAATAGTAAGTGATTCAATTTATGGTTGTTCAAGTTTATTGGATGACAGTCTTTATAAAAAACCCACTGATGTCATCTGTAAATATTTTAAACAAAGTAGGCGAAATGGTACATCCCTGCCTGACGCCAATTGTAGACAACAGGGGTGGTCCAATACCCCGATTTGTTTTTATGCAGTAGTGACTTGATCGATAGAGCGATTCTATTATTTGCGAAACAGGTCCCCTGACTCCAATTCTTTTTATTTTTGCAAAAAGTATGGATCGATCCACATTGTCGAACGCTTTCTTAAAGTCCACAAACGGAGCGTATAAGGGTTTCTTTAGCTCCTTATATTTGTTGATTGCAGACTTGAGAACAAACACACTGTCGATCGTATTACGTTTTTCTCGAAATCCAAATTGATTTTCACTAATTAAGTTATTATCTTCTAAAAAATCATTAATTCTGCGATTTATAATTTTGTTGAACAACATCCTCAATGTGCAGCTCAGGGTGATGGCCCTGTAATTGTCAGGATTATATCTGTCTCCTTTTTATAGATTGTTGTGATACCAGATTCACTCCAGCTAAGAGGATAATGGTGTGAGTCTAATATCTGGTTGAACAATTTAACAATATCGTCAATCATAAAAGGTACCAGAATCTTCAGAATTTCATTTGACATCTGATCTGCACCAGGAGTCTTTTTTGTTTTTCAGTTGCCGGAGAGCAGTATTTATCTCTTCTGCGGTTATATTTCCATTATTTAAAGGGTCTTTCAAATTAATTTTGTTTTTGTAAGATGATTTTTCTCAGTTGTAACCTGTTTACAAAACAATTTTTTGAAGAAATAGACTGTTGTGTCTCGGTCAAGCTCATTTGAAGGCGCTCCTTTGATCTAAGACGGTTTACTATTTTCCAGTAAGACTTGGGGTCCGAGGATTCTGATGTGTCGACCTGATTGCACATATTTTTGTAAAACAGTCTGGATTGGCGTTTTGTTTCTTTTTTGTACGCCTTCTTTGTGGTGAAAAAAATTGTTAACAAAGATTTGTCACCAGGTCTTTTTTTCATAGCATTAACAATTGTGCTCATTTTTTGTTTAAGGAATTTGCAGGTTGAGTCAAACCACTTGCGCTTAGGTTTTTGTTTACCTTTACAATTTGGTATCAACCAACAAGCTGTCTTATTAACTGAATTTATTATACCTGTTAAGTCATGACTGCATCTTCTGTGCCATCCCTGGTAACTAAGTACGTCTTCATCTTGAAGTTTTGAATTTTAGACTGTATGTCAGGACTATTTAGTGATTCTATTGCTTTATGTTCGCTGTCCTTGTCCATTTCAAAGTAAATTTCGGATTCGTATAAGTGTATAATATAGTCTTTTTGTCCCTATCTGTCATTCTAAATTCAATGTGTAACGCTAAGTGGCAATGGTCCGAATACTCATTTGGAGATTTAACACAAAAATATTTTACTTCCGAGAGATATTGATCAGATATCACGACCTGATCCACTATGCTCGCACCATTATACTGATAGCTTGTGAAGTTTCCCAAGCCGTCCTCCGGACAACGCCCATTAACAATTCTAAGTTTCGCTGCCCTACATAACGACAGAAGTTGTTGTCCAAACCCATTTATTGTTTTGTCTAGACTTTGTCTGTCTTTAGATAAATCTATTGTATAACTATCTGGTAGTGGTATATATTTGTCATTGTCATTTGTAACATTGTCATTTCCCATAGTTTGGGAGATGAAATCTCCACCAAGAATAATCATATCCGTCGCTCAACAATTTAGTATCTCTTTTTCTATTTTTTCAAAGATGGATGAGCTAGGATATTTTGTTTTCCAATAACTTGAGTTACTTGGTGGAATGTACACTGACACAGATATAATTTTACAAGACATGTTAAAAATTGCACCATCGAATTCTATCCAAATGGCAAGGTCATCTATCTTACAAATTCGTTTAAGAAAAGCATGATATTGATTGGCAAAATAAAACCCAATACCTCCCCGTTTATTCTTTGCATTTAAGTGTCGCCTTGAAGGAACTATCAGCAGCTTTTTGTTATTGTCTTGAAACTGTTTGCAGTGGAATTGGGCTGAATACTGCGCATTAAAATGTCACGTAGCATATAGTAAAAAGAAAATCGACCTCTTTTAGTGAATATCGGGAATTATCTCATGAGTGTGGACCTGAAAGTTTTATTTTTCGAGAGCAGAAGCGCTCGTGAAAAATAAAACTTTCAGGTCCACACTCATGAGATAATTCCCGATATTCACTAAAACAGCGTATATATCCTCTATACATAAATAAAAAGGTATAAGTTTGAAGTGTTACGATTCCATACTAAGTTTAGAAGGCACGGTAAGGCAATAAAAATGTTCATCGATAGAGTTCAATTTCAATGAAGAATTGTCTGACAACAAAAATGTTTTTCGGCCTGTTTTCTATTCATAGCGGGACGGGAACTACACGTTCCATACCGCTGCCAGGGATGTGGCTAGAGGTTTCCGATTGAGGGGTGTAGGGAAGTGAATTTTCAACTAGGGGAGGGATCGGGAGGGATGAAACGCCCCTCCCGGTCCCTCCTCCTAGTTGGAAATTCACTACCGAGAAAGATTTTGAAAATGAAGCCATGAAAGGGGTCGTAAAATTGATTCTAGTAATTGAAATGCCAACACGTGTATGATAGAATTATCAGGTTATTATTATTTGGTATTCTTCTGGGAATTGAATATGTGCTGAACAAATGCTCAAGCTTAGAACTTTGAGCAATTCACACTCTCCTAACATTAAATCAGATCTTATGCAGGAATGATCAATTTTCGATGTTTCATCATTTTGTAACTGTGAATGATGGAAGTAACTCAGGATAATGATTTTACACGATGTGACTTTCTTGAAGTGCATTTCGAGGATTTTTTATGATGATAAGTGAACGTACTATAGAAATCTCGTACCGACATCACACATACTTATGAAGCTCGATATTGCGTACACGGCAGTTGTAAATAGTAACAGTTGGAATTTTTTGCCGATTTGAAACCGAGTCGGAATTTTGGGGAAGTAAAGGAGACATCAGCATCACAAAAGAAGCTCTAAAATCCAGATAGATGGAATTTCCAACTACTCATGCCCTCCGAATTTTCAACTACAGGAAATTTTGGCCAGGATTGGGGGGGGGGGCACCCTCCCCCTCCCCCTGTTGCCACGTCCCTGACCGCTGTTTGCAAACCTACAGAAAGAGGTTGGGCTGTTCAGTTTTGTGACTTGCATACCACTCGCAAGCAGAGTAAACACAATATAATAAACAGCTCGTCACTGGCTTCAGTGGGCGAACACAGACTGGCCAATCTGCAGGTTCCTCCGAGAAGTGACGCACTGCTTGTCTGCTGTGGTAAACAAGCTCTGTTTTACTTGTAAAATAGGACCCAGTTACCATTTCTTGGGGTAGAAGTCCTCTAAAATGGGCAACATGGGTATAAACGATTAACTAAACTTGACTTTATCTCCATGATGTATTCACGATTTGGCATTGTGAAGAAATATGTGACCTTAAACACCAATAAATAAATGAGCAAATCCAGCACATACATTCGACATCATTTAAATTTTAGTTCGTTTTTAACCCTTTACCCAACGTAACGGCCAAAACCGGCCAGCGCTATTCTCAAAAATCGCCAATTAATTTTCATTATTTTTTTCATTTTTTGTCTCAAAAACATAGGTTATGACCCCTCATTGGAACGAGCTCGTCGAGCTCGTTCCAATGAGGGGTCATAACCTATGTTTTTGAGACAAAAAATGAAAAAAATAAGTTATTCAAAAAAATTTTTTGCAAGTGTCGTCTGCTTTTCATGTTAGGTAAAGGGTTAACAAAGATATAGTTGTTTGTTTGATGTTTCTGTCGTTTTCCGCTTCTGTTCTCTTCTATATTTTCTGCAAGGACTCGAGTGAGGGCTTATGTTTTTTATTCACGCTACACGTTACATCCCTGGTCCAGTTTTGCGCTCCAACATTTCTCTTATTCTTGAAATGGTTAGGTTTGAATGGATCAGGGTTGGGTTTCGAAAGTCAACGGAAAGACTGAATTATGAAGAAATGACACACTCGCATAGACAGGAGAGTTGCTGAGATGACCAGTTGTGGGGGAGGAGGTGTAAACCTGATTTATCTCCACTGTGACGGCACAAGTCCAGACTGTTCAAATACTCCAGCTACAACATCAAAGCATGCCTTCAACGAAGCCATGCCTTGAAAATGCAGTTGGAATGTTAGTCAGTCGGGATTATACAATACAGCCGTCGTGGGCTGGTCGTAATCCACGCGTGGGCAGTGATGTCCACGCATGCGTTTAGCAAGTAATAAAATCAGCAGCAGCAAAATTTTAATTATTGAAGCACCGGGTTGAACCCAGTGCTTCACTAATTCACTTTTTGATGGTTATTCCTATGATGAGTGTTTGGAATTTAATATTTTTGCCTCCGTGGAAATATCGCCCACCTGTGGAAAGTGACCAGTGCACCACGACCATACTGTAGTTAAACCTTTACCCAAGGTATCGGCCAAAACCAGCCAGCGCTATTCTCAAACATCGCCAATTAATTTTCATTATTTTTTCATTTTTTTTGTCTCAAAAACATAGGTTATGACTCCTCGTTGGAACGATGAGGGGTCATAACCTATATTTTTTAGACAAAAAATGAAACAAATTAGTTATTCAAGATTTTTTTGCAAGTGTCGTCTGCTTTTCATGGTAGGTAAAGGGTTAAATAACCTCAAGACTTATTTGAAATTTCTTTTTGGATGTATAAAATGTACATGCTGTAGTCATTTCGTAACACCTTATTTTATTAACATGTGCCTTACTGGTACCCCAAATCGGTTACGCTGAACCTCCAACAGCCCAAATTTGGTACCCCATACCTCCATTTGTATGATCGTCTGTGTGTGTGTGACATAAGACCAGATATCAAATCTAGTCTCGGACGAATGTGCATGATTACGTGCAAGAGTAAATCGATATCTACAACCCCGCAACAACCCCATCCAGTGCAGATGGAAATGCCCAGATTGGAAAAATTATCGGGGAGTCAACATTCAGAGACGTCCTGCTCATAAACGATTCCCACTAATTGTTGACACTGTATTCCTTCGATAGCAGATAGTTTCGCGACTGGACGTGATCATTTCTAGCTTCCCATCCCCAAGCTGCTCTTGAAAATACACCATCTATATCTCAAAACGGGCAGACTCCTTTCCCCAATCACCCCTGATAGTGACGGTGTTTCTCAAGAAGGAACTGAGTTCTGGTTGCTCCAGAATTGCAAGAGACTCGAGAGGCGACATCCGCAATACTCAAAGACAAAAGCTATAACTTATTGTGGGGGCGCGGTAGCGTTGCGGTGACCGGTTCTCGTCAGATCACCGAAGTTAAGCAACGCCGAGCACGGTTAGTCCTCGGATGGGTGACCGTCTGAGCGATCGATTCGGACTCCCACGCTGTGTCCTTGGGCATGGCACTTAACCCCGATTGTCCACATGGGGGCACAATGATGCCGCGTACTAAGACGTACTGCACATCGATGGTGCGCATGTCTTCAACCAATCCAACCCTGCCTGTGCTGCAGTGCGGAGTTACGATGTTGGGGAGCTGGTTGCTGCTCGTCGTTGCTCGGTGGTTCTCTCCGGGTACTCCGGCTTCCTCCACCCGTAAAACTGTCACGGTCACGATTAGCCATTGTGCATAAGTATGTGACCTTAAACACCAATAAATAAATAAATAAATAAATAAATAAATAAATAATATAACTTATTGTGATGAACTGATGGTAACATGGTCCGAGGTTTTTTCAGATAAAGGTCGAGGTCACTTCATCTTATTTAAAATTGTAAACCGTTTTTTAATTTAAATAATACCTCTATCGGAACGTCGTCTGTTGCTCGTATGAAAAATCCAGAAAAAATGATGAAATATAACGAAAGATATTTCGCGTGGTGACGTCAGACGGTAACATATGCCACTGGAGCCGTAAACATAGAAAAAAACTACACAACCTCTCACCAAATGAGATGGAGAAAATTTTAGTCTTATTGGGGCATTTCTTTCTCAGGTGCTTGCCCCCGAAAGGGCTCAGCAGCTTCGGACATTCGATGCTCAGATAGCCCCTCCACCGTAAGTAGGGCCGACACCATTGTCAAAAGGTGATGAATTTTGAGATCAGTTAGGAAGGAAGACTTTCAAGAAAGTTCACAGAAATTGGTGCTGTCGTAATCGCTTCATTCTTCTCTGTAAATTAATTTACCTCATGCATCAGCAGATAGTGCACTTTTTGAACGACCGCACGACTTCAAACTAATTTCACAGATGGCAGAGTTTTATGTTGAGACAAGGATAAGATCAATGGAAAATAGGAATTCCTTGATGCACCTTGTGCATAATCCAGATAATGTTTTAAGTATTGCGATAACATTTATCCACTATCAAGTTCAAGCGATCAGTTTAGTAATAATCGATTAACCCTTTACCTAACATGAAAAGCAGACGACGCTTGCAAAAAAAAAAAAAAAAAAATCTTGAATAACTATTATTTTCATTTTTTGTCTCAAAAACATAGGTTATGACCCCTCATTGGAACGAGCTCGTTCCAACGAGGGTCATAACCTATGTTTTTGAGACAAAAATGAAGAAATAATGAAAACTAATTGGCGATTTTTGAGAATAGCGCTGACCGGTTTTGCCGTTACGTTGGATAAAGGGTTAAACGCATCAGTGCTCACAGAGTGTTACTAGACGTAGCATTTTGACAACACAGAAATATTATCTATACAAATCCATACATACCAATGCCAATTTTAGCTCATTTTCGCATTACTTTTCTAAACTACAGCATATGACATCCAACCACTGATCTCTGTACAACTGTGTTGCTGGGGAGCCAATTGGTTATAAATACGTATCAAAGAATAGCAATGGCGCGGCTACGAGAGAGGGGGGGGGGGCGGATTGGAGGGGGGTGCTTGACACCCTAAAATTTTCGCCCCCCCCCCCTGCCGAAAAAACATTGGCCAAATGCAACTTTCACAGAATATAGAGCCCCCAAAATGGTCTCCAATATAAGGGCTACACACGATACCAACGCCTCAGATTCGCCCTTAGTGATCTAAACTATGTGGGGGGGGGGGGGAGCTACGATCGGAGGGTCCTACTTGGGACTATGGGAGGCTCCGGAAACCCCACAGAGAGACCTTTCCCTGCCCCCCCCCCCCCCCCCCAAAGTGCACCTCTTATTCTATTATAGAATCTTCGTAATGCGTCTGCAGAATAGTCGGGAGGAGGGACATCTGTGTCTTCGATAGAGGGACAGTCGACACCCTGTGGCTGTCGTCTGGGCTGCGGTTCGAACACATGTCTCGCCACCTTATCAACGTTCTATCTGTTTGGGAGGGTTCGTGGTCCTAAGTGGTCAATGACTTTAAGTGGTCAATGACTTTCAATATTCAAGCAGGGTCGACGATAACGCTCTGGCAAGTTAATTTATTTACATGTATCGAGGAATATATAATACATTTTACCTACAAATTCATCGGTCCGTTTTATATACATATAGTTTACACACAATTACAGTTCGTACTATAAGGGTCCGCGTCGTCTCCCACTGCTAGCAGTGTTCTCCAGATCCAGCGTACATGTCTGACTTGGGTATCCGCTGCCACGCGGTTTTGGTCGTTTGCTGATACTTCTTTCACAGGGTTAAACCCCCAATCCCCTGGGCTCACTTTGCTTAAAGTTCTGTCTATGGTATGCCCTCGGCGGCTTATTCACACATTGGCTAGTTTCGCTGCTGCTGTCAACGCGGTTCCGTCTTGGAGTGTTCAATTATAAATTCACGGATCTTGTTCTCGCAGGGTTAACTTACACTTCAAGCAATGGCGGTATCAAAATTCTCGTATAAAGTTCTCACAATGTATTATCGATATCTATCTCCAGTCAAACAGTTCTAACGCTAAATGTCTATTTCACGAGCTCGACAGCTCTTGACAATTTAGCAATTTAACTAACGCTCATGAACCCCCTTTGTCGACCTTCACATTGGCACGACTTTGTCGACCTTCGCAGATCTCCGACTAGAGACCGCACGGTGGCTTAGGAGTTCCCTGCAGCACGAGGGACTGCCTACCCCAGTTTTATTCCCCAAATATATTCAGTTTGAAAGAAATTTGAAAGTAATCAATTAAATTTAGCCACAATCGTTTCCCATCTAGACTAATGCACTTTAAAATGGACTTCGTTTAAAGTTTTGATTTCAGACATTTCCTCACCATTGCGGTCGACAGTTATGGGTGCTTAGCGATTCTTGTATTTCTATCTTAAGGAAAATAACCGCCCTTCTCGATTAGAAGACTATTTGCTCTTTGTTTGTGCATCACAGCTTTAGAAATCACCACACACCGCCTTCCTGATCTCGACACGCGCGTGACGAAAAATGTTGCTAATGGCCATTTTGTCTCAGCTGGTGGGCACCAATTACTCCATTTAAACGACTGTGTACATTATACGTATCTGGATTGTTCGCTAATTATCGCCATGCTTCTGTATTGACATAAACCAATTAAACCTTCAGGTATCTTGCCGTTTATAAACATCACATCATTGGCTACTTTCTCCCCGTTGAGCTCATGAACAAACGAACATATTAAATTTTAACCCAAGTTATTTACAAAAATAAAGTCTGTAGTGACATGCCTTAACTCCTTTACAATAGAAAAGTTTCCCACCTACGGCCATTTTGGGGGGGGGGGGGGGGGGGGTTAGGGGGGGGGGGGCAATTTATCAGCATAGATTTATCGAAAGTTTTCAGTTTTCCGACGCCTCGCAATCGTCTCTCGCGTTTTAAAGAACACACTTTGACGTTTGCAAAACAAATGAATATGTGGTTGATGTACACACTTTTCGCGGCAATGTTAATTGAATAAATTGAATATTTGCAACACTGATATTTTAGTTATTATTGTCCAGAAACAGGCGCCTAGATTGGGAAGTTGATAAACGTTTTCGTGCTAGACTTTCGTTTGATGACATGAAAGCTGTTACGATGTGACTACAGTCACAGCGTAACAACTTTCACGTCATCAAAAAATCATCGAAAGGAGAAGTTACTGCGCTGATTGACTTGACGTCATCTTGGCGGAGGAAGAGATGAGATTGCGACATTTTTCGCTCACGCTCCCGCAATCCACTTGTATAGTGATGAGTGCCTTTGGGGGCGCAGTGGTAGACTGTTGGACTTCTATGCTAGAGGTCCCGAGTTCGATCTCCGTCCTGGACGACCCGCGTTGTGTCCTTGGGCAAGGCACTTTATCCCGGTTGCCTACACGGTGGCACGATGACGCCGTGTGCTAAGGCGTACTGCACGTCGATGGTGCACATGTCTTCAGCCGCTGTAACCCTGCTTGAGCGGAGCTTGAACAGAGTTAGAATGTTGAGGAGCTGACAGTTTCTCGTCGATGCTCGGTGGTTATCTCCGGCTTCCTCCCCTCGTAAAACTGTCACGGCCACGATTAGCCATTGTGCACAAGTATGTGACCTTAAACACCAATAAATAAATAAATCAGTGCCTTTAACTTGTTCCAATGAAACTGGCACCGACTAAAATGGTAAACATGAATGAGAAGGATAACAAAAAGGGGGAGATAATAAAAATATCGGAGGACCTAACCGTCAAATAAACTTCCAAGAAATTCCAAGTCAAATCCTGGCTGCCAAAATTGGCGAGGAACAAGTATTCAGCCATTAATCCCTGAAGATCTGATGTTAAGAAAAACATTTGGAAAAAAAATATTCCGATCTTTTAAGTTAAATGCCGGATGTGAAGGTGTTTGAACTATTCGAACCTAATAAGGTGGACAGGATTTAAATAGTTTATTTGGAGTTTGACCTTTTCCTTTACACAACCAGATATAACGACACTTGAAAAAAATCTTGAAAAGTTACATATTTTGATGGAGTGCCCTTAAAACATAGCTAGTGACTAGGAGCTACATTTTGGAGGTAAAAACTGAAAAAGAAGATAAAAATATTAAGAGCGATTTTTTTTGTAATAACGCAGACCGGATATGGTCGCTACATTAGGTAAAAGGTTAAACATAGTTTCGACCAGGTTTAACAGCTTTACACTGCGCTAAAAAATCCAATAATTAAAAAAAAACAGAAAGGCGTCAGTCTCAAAAAGATATGATGTAAAGCACTGAAATTACAACAGTAAGTGAAAATGTAACAATTTTTCTTATTATTTGCAATCTAATTCACCTAGCGTCGCTTAGAAAGGGGATGGGTAGGGCTGACACCCCCCCCCCCCCCCTTCCTTAATAATTTTCCAGTCAGGACATTTTCGTCAGGATTGGGGTCTAAGAAACCTTTACCTGATACAAACGGCTGACGACACTTGCAAACAAAAAATTCTTGAATAACCGTTTTTCAGTTTTGGCGTCACAGACATAGATTTGGACTTATCACCCCTCACTGGAACGAGCTTGTTCCAAGGAGGGATCATAAGCTATGTGTTTAAGACAAAAAAAAAATAATGAAAATTGAACGGTGATTTTTTTGTGAATAACGCTGGCCGTTTTTCTTCCGTTACGCTGGGTAGACGGTTAAAATACTAGATTTGATAGTTGGACTTGTGTCTCACACACAGCTAGTCAAACAAGTGAAGGTGTGTAGAACCAAATTCGGGCTCCTGGGATGCCCACACGCTAAAAACTAAAGTGTTAAAAACTACACTTGAAGTGCTGTATTTAACACTTACTAAGTGCTGAACTAGCACTTTGTTCAAGTGTAGATATCCCAGAACTTGACAGGTGTTACAATAATATCACTTGACAAGTGTAATGTCGCGACACTTAAAAGGAAACAATGCAGATGACGCGGATCAGGCTCGAACTCTCGAGCCTGATCCGCGTCATCTGCGTTGTGTCCTTTTAATTATGTACCCACCAAGCGCAAATCAAATTATGGACGATTCTGGAAGAACCACCAATGCTAGACACATGGCAAATGCCATCCATTCAAGTTTCAGATGTCTGACGATTGTAATGTCTAAGTGCTTAAAGCATTGCACTTTGAGTGTTAAAATCAAACCCTATGAGTTAGAATGGGTTTAACACCTTGAAAGTGTCAGTTTTAACACTTTAGTTTTTAGTGTGCAGCTTGTCCAATTTGGAGCACTGGAACGTTAAGTGTTAACAGAAAAAAAAATTAAAAGTGCATCACGACTATGTGTGTATTTTTTATTCACTAATAAATTTCAAAGTAGGCTTGAGGTTTTAACTGTAATCCCGACAGACTGATATTCCAACTACATCATGAAGGCATGCCTTCGTCGAAGGCATGCCTTGATGATTCAGTTGGAATATTAGTCAGTTGGTACTAGAGCCACCACAGTCGGGACAAATCAGTTTTACCCCATTCCATCACCCCCTCCCCAATCGGTCATCTTTGCGATGCCACTACTTGTATTGTAGCTAGACAGCAATAGAAATTACCGCAGACACAGAGACGGTCAGGATAATTCCAGATCGCACTAATCATGTCTGATTCCTACGGAATTTCTGCGGGGAAAATCTCAGAAAGTCACACTTTTCCTCAACCCAATGTATGTCTTCTGCATGCCACGTTAGTACCCTTTTCGGGCGCTTTGACCCACAGACCCTCTCATGTCGAGCGTGGCAAAAAGATGTGTATGTTGTCTGCAAGCCGTATTAAGTAAAGTGTTAATATGTCTCACATGGCTTAAGTATAATCTTTATATAATTAATCGAGTCCGCTCAATATTTCAGAGGAAGATAATGTGTCGCCGTGGAAAAGCTCAGTGGGAAAAGAGTCGACAGCGAAGAAGTCACCGCTGACGGATCAATTAAAGAATCGTATCAACGGGAGAAGTTGTGAAGAAAACTACAGAACACAAACGCAGACAGTTATTCCGACAAAGGCACAGCTTTCTGGAGCAACACGTGTGCCAAACACGAATATACAAACTGAACATCATGTGAGACAAGAGTCTAATACAGGAACCGAGAGAGAATCGGTGGATTCATCTTGTAACGATTCCGAAGATTCGTCAGACGAAAAGCTTGCTCGTTGTCCAGGATTGCTCGAATCACTAAAAGAAGACTTAGAATCTCTAATAAGTGTGTTTGATAAAGACGATCAGTCACCAGATTGGAATTCACCAAATGTACTGCGAAGCACCTGTGTTAATGTGTATGAAAATAATAGTGAAGATAGAAAGGGGAACCTGGTTGTTAGGTGTTATTCCAATCCAGATTCTATCAAAACTCGAGCTCTGGGAAACGAAAATCGTCCAGATAAACAGTTCTTAGAAAGATCCATTTCTGTAGGAGTCACAGAAAACAAGCCAGTTCCCTCTCCGAGGACAAGTAAAAAGAAAAATGTTGTAAACGGCAGTGTTTCTGAGAGTGTTCAACAATTTATCGTTGACAGACCATTATACACAAAGGAGTCGGAAACGCCTCCTCCTTCTACGAGGTTGAATCAAATTGATTTCTTTCAGCCAGGTTGTTCTGATATTACCAGGATACAAGACAAAGAAATGATGCCTTTTCATTCTGATAATGGATTGATGCAGGATACTTTGACAACACAAGAAATATCAAACGCCTGTGTATCCAGCTCCAGCGACTTTGAATATTCGTCGCCCGTCACAAATCGACCCTCTCAGCTGAGCCCCACTCCAGAGGATTCTCGTATAACTGCAAATGAAAGCATGATGGGATATAATACAACTTCTGGACATGTGTCTGAAAGTAACGTGACAAGAAGCAAATATTCTCATCAGATTTCCCAATCGGCGCCACAGGACACCGTTTCTAATTCGAAGAGAACACGCAATATGAATGTTCCATTAAATAGTGACATTTCTGATATGGATGACTTTAATAAACAAATGTCACCGACAGATAGTGATGTCTTTTATGATAACCCGCCATCATTTGAAAATAGTTACACAACATCCATGACGATGTCCGTGGGACGTAATGCAATTATTCCACAATCTGAAATGAAAATCACTAAAAGTCAGAGTTTTACTGTGGAATCACAACCAGTCGACAAAAACAACATTTATCGCTCACAGTCTGTCGTAGTTCTACAAGAAGGCAAGTTTCATACGTACATCAAGAAGAGAAACAGCGTCTCCGGGTTCGATTCCTTAAATGGTTGGTATATATTTCTTTTATTCGTTATTCAATATACTGTAAAAATGGCCGTTAAAAAGTCGGTAACATGCCTGGCAACCAGCTGCTGGGCATTTCACCTTACACTTTCGGTAACCACTTCTAATGTGTGTTGTGCAACCACTGAAAAGCTAAAGGAGGACTACTCTCGCGTTCAGAAGAGCAAATTTTTCGTTGAGAAGAAAGGCATTTAACGCTTTCATTCCTCTCTTCGTAAAATGCCCCGACTGACAATTTTCGTCATTGGAAGAGGTTAACAAGAAAGTTAGTCCCCTTTAACCCTTTACCTGACATGAAAAGCAGACGACACTTGCAAAAAAAATTCTTGAATAACTAATTTCTTTTCATTTTTTTGTCTCAAAAACATAGGTTATGACCCCTCATTGGAACGAGCTCGACGAGCTCGTTCCAATGAGGGGTCATAACCTATGTTTTTTGAGACAAAAAATGAAACAAATAATGAAAATTAATTGGGGATTTTTGAGAATAGCGCTGGCCGGTTTTGACCGTTACGTTGGGTAAAGGGTTAATTTTCTACAGTTGCCCTATATTTAACACTTAGTGTATGGGAATATCACATAAAAACTGAAATTTCGAAATGCTAGAGAAGTTGTATCAACGATACGTGCATCACTTCACAAACTCCAGGTATTTCCTTCAGATTAGTATAAAAATACAGAAGCTGGCCTTTTACATTTATTGCCCAATCAGTTTGAACGTTTGACTATTATCCTCTGTTTAAACCCATTTAAAAATTAAAAAACGGCGCTTTAACCATCTTTTGATGTCCTGTAACTTTTTTCTGTTCATTACATTAACAGTGCGCACATCGTGAAAAAAAATACAGACACCATCCTTTCCATTAATATGTAGAGGACATCTAGTGTTTTTGAGTGGATACCGATAATTATCTCATGAGTGACAGAGACAAATGTTTATTTGAGCGCTTGCGTGGGCGAATATCACCATTTGTCTCGGTCACGAGTGAGATAATTTTCGGTATCCACGGAAAAACACAAGATTTTCTTTTTATTATACGATTTTTACAAGAATCTGATCATTCCTATCGATAATTCCACTCGTTTCAACCTTGAATTGATGCATGGAAGTAAACAGCTGATGAGCATTGATATACGCGAAAGTGATTTGATCGATACTTGGAACGGGTAGCGTCTTGCGATCTGATTCAGCTGGCGGGTTTCATGCATCCATTCAAGGTGAATATGTGATGAATTATTGCTGGAAATGATCGGTATCCACTCAAAAACACTGGATTTCCTTTTCATTATACGTTTTTAGAACAAATTGATGATTTCCAGTGATAATTTGACACGTATGTACCCTGAAGTGATGCTTTGAAACCCGCAATTTTGATTGATTCCATGAAAGTGAAAATTTCTATATCTTCGCAGTGTGTGTGGGTGTGTGTGTGTGTGTGGGGGGGGGGGGGGGGGGCGATTACCATCTTTCGCCGTTTTTTCGATAATCTATCGTTTACGTATAATTAAATAGTTTAGGAGGTAAGATTTGCAAATTTTTTCATTGGAAGAATAAAATCTTGCAAATTACTGTATAAACCCATTCGCTAAACAAAGAGTCAATGGACAGTTATTTAGTTGCTTTTAATTAGCTTGCCATAAAAAGCCAAGTTTCCTTTTGTAACTTTTAAAAAATGAAAACAACAGAGAGCTGTCTGTTGTTTTTGTTTATCAAAAGTAGCAAAAAGAAACTTCGCTTTATAGTCTAGTGATGTCATACATGTAGGTGTTTTCTCAACAATTACATTCTTCTTAATGGAACCTTCATCGTCCGTCAAATAATTTCAGGAGAGAAAACTTTATCGAAAGTCGATTTTCTTTACGAGATAAGTCGGGATGGTCTCTATCCATGTCCATATTAAAGATAATTTGCCTTAAAACAATATTCGTAAGTAGACTATTGAATATGTTTAACCTACAGCCAAACTGGTCTACTTTTGATTAGACACGTGTGAAAATGAAGCAAAACCAAAACCCAGATTCTGCTTTCGGGCCTTACAAAAAAGGTCACCACTGCCAAAAAGCCGTTTTGTTCTGTAAAACTATACGGTAAAGATGTGGGCAGCTGGTTGACAGTTGTTTTGTTTGCTGTGACTTCACGCAGTGTATCTCTGTATCACCCAGTCGCGTCAACCGGTATCTGTACCGGTACCGGTACCCCCGGTTCCCACATGCTTCAATCGGTACCGGTACTGAAGCTTTTGTCCCGCCGGTACCGGAACAGAATTATTTTATGGGGCAATACCTAATTGAACGAGGGTAAACGGGCTGCTAATCGTGTACGGCACACTTGCACAACATACTTTCAACTGATTTGTGAATGAACATATCAAAACATTCTAAAAGTACATGTTCTGTCTGCACCACGACCTCGATAAGGCCGACCATTTTGACTTTTTAGACGTGGCATCAAAGACAATGACAGCGCCGTCATCGGCGATTTCAAAGAAATTATTCAGTGGCGACATCAACGTAATCATAAAGCACGATATTCATGCTTTATGATTACTTTGATGTCGCCGCAGAATAACTGGTACGATGTTATGTTTGTCTTTGCGATATTGGGGACTGGGGCGGTTTAAATGGGAATTTCTCCCATCTGATTGTGATAATGTCAGCCAATTGTTGATTTGTCTCGGTGCCGGTTTCGGCGGGACAGACTGTGTCCCGCCTCGGTACCGGTTATGTTGGTACCAGCGGTACTTTGGCATGCCTGATATCATCACGTGTATATTAGTACTGAAATGCTTAACCGAATAACCGGTTTGAAACCGGTTACATACCTAACCGATTAAAAAACGTCAACCGGTTATCCGATATATCGATAGTGATCGTCATTCCACGGTTAAAACGTAGTAAATCTGCCGCTTCACTTTTGGGATAGATTACACCTCGAAGCAGAGCTGTATATATTGAGAAACAATCGACCTCTGCGTTCAAGACTTCGTTAATGATCGGCAATTTCCGTGAGTTCTGAGTAACCGCAGAAACTACTCCATAGTATGTATACAAACGAACGTTGTCGAGTACTCGACAACGTTCGTTTGTATAGTACTCGACAACGTTCGTTTGTATATACACTACGGAATAGTTTCTGAGGATACTGCTTTCCAATTTGTATAGTTTTGATCCCAGATTCGGTGAAATAATGGCAACGGTTAACCGCATATTATCCGGCTCTCGGTTAGTCGGTTGTGAAAATGAGCCAACCGTTTCAGCCCTAGTGTATATTCTCTGCAAAACCAAATGATCGTCAAATCCCAAACAATACTGGAAGATGTGGTTGCAAAAGCCAACCACGTGTCTTTGATATGCAATCTTTTCGAGCCTTACCCGAATTTTGGCAGTTTTTTTTTTCTCTCTCTCTCTGGTAAGAGGAAGAGGTGGGGTTTGGGGAGGGGGCTGTTAAGCAGGGACGCGGCCAGAGGTTTCCGGTTGGGGGTGTAGGGTAGTAAATTTCCAATTAGAGGGAGGGACCGGTCCCTCCCCCTAGTTGGAAATTCTCTACCGAGAAAACTTTTGAAAATGAAGCCATGAAAGGGGGCATAAAATTGATTCTAGTAACTGAAAAGCCAACACATCTATGATAGAATTATCAGGTTATTATTATTTGGTAACATTCTGGGAATTGAATATGTGCTTAACAAATGCTCAAGCTGAAAACGTTTGAGCAATTTACACTGTGCTAACATTAAATCAGATCTTATGCAGGAATGATCAATTTTCGATGTTTCATCATTTTGTAACTGTGAATGATGGAATTAACTCAGGATAGCGATTTTACATGATGTGATTATCTTGAAGTGCATTTCGAGGATTTTTTTTATTACGATAAGTAAACGTACTTTTGAAATCTCACACCAATTGACATCATGCATACTTATAAAGCTCGACATTGCGTACACTGCAGTTGGAAACAGCAACAGTTGGAATTTTTTGCCGATTTGAAATCGAGTTGGAATTTGGGGAAATAAATTAGACATCAGCATCACCAAAGAAGCTCTAAAATCCAGATAGATGGAATTTCCAACTTCTCATGATTTGCCCTCCCAATTTCCAACTATAGGAAATATTGGCCAGGAATGGGGGAGACCCCCCCCCCCCCCTCCCGTCCTCTCGCCACGTCCCTGCTGTTAAGTAAAAGTTTCCAAAACTACCAAGAGTTTTTTCTCTTCAAAAATTAGAGTCGAATACGGCACGTAAATATGGAAACAAAAGTGGGAGACTCTGAATTTCTGCCATATCTTTTGATGGCACCCAGAATTTCACCTGACACTTCAGTGAGAGGCAGATAAAACGTTTTTCTCCCCCACTTCCTGTGCAATATATGCGTGTCTCATGTGAGAAGGCCACGTGAGATAGATATTTATTTCACATGGCCCAAGTGACCGGCTTATTGACACATTTAATGAGCACACAGACGTTCTTCCGTAAACAAAGAACATGGCGTCACGTTTCGGAAATATTAGCAGACGAATGTTTGTCGAAAAAGAGAAATAAAAACACAGATCGCAAAACCAAAGGACACTTTACTCTTTTATATGAATTTTTGGGTGAACGCCATTATGAGTGGAGAGAGGTGCACGAAATTCCCGTCGAAAAGTTATGCGAATACATTGCAGAATTCATAATAAATGTCAATGTTCACTTTGCTATAAATATTTAACCCTGTCTTGCCGAGTTGGGGTTTGATTTCGAGATATATACATGTGGTATACACAGAACGTTTGTGCGCTCTTCCCGATAAGCAAATCAGGTTTTGGCAACAAAATTGTTCGATATAGCAGCACGTGTCCCTGGATTACTTTTGATGACGTCCGACTGTTTTGGTGAGGAAAGAAAAATGATCCCTGATGAGGGTGGATGTAAGATGGGGAAATCTCACAATCGGGACTCGGCAAGCCTCGTGTCTGGCCCAAATATCTTGCCCTCGGGAGAGATTTCTCCATCTCACACCCTCACCCACCAGGGATAATAATTATCTTCCCCGAAATCTCCGCTTAACCCTTTACCCAACGTAACGAAAATAACCGGCCAGCGCTATTCTAAAAAATTGCCAATTAATTTTCATTATTTTTTCATTTTTTCGTCTCAAAAACATAGATTATGACCCTTCGTTGGAACGAGCTCGTCGAGCTCTTTTTTTGCAGGTGTCGTCTGCTTTTCATGTTAGGTAAAGGGTTAAACTGATAACGATGCAACCCGTGCTTCATTAATTAAAATTTTGCTGGGGTGATTTTTATTACCTAGTAACCGCACGCGTGGACGTCACTGCCCACGCGTGAATTACGACCAGTCCACGTGGCTGTACTGTACACCACTGTGATAAAAAAAAAAGCGGCCAGAGAATTTTGACTGGATCGTGACTGGGACACGATCTGGTCGAAATTACCTTTCCTGTTATTCTCCTCACAGTACTGTAGAATCTTAGCCGTTGGAAAAGAAATTCTAGAAAACTGACAGTATCTTCATATCTTTTCTTGATTAGGTCTTGATTTCGCAATATTTTATTCATAAAATCCCCCCCCCCCCCCCCCCACACACACACATGATGTGTAATAGAGGTAGGCAATATACCAAAAAACTGAACCGACACCGATATCATATGGATATACCGAAAAACCCAACCGAATTCATCACTCAATACCGAAACTGTCTGCATTTTCATTTTCCCAACACTCTCTACTTATAACGCCATGTTGAGACTTGACAGCAGTTTATGGGTTCGTTTTCATGAAAGAAGTGACTAATTATCTCTTCAGTTTTGTTAACACTTAACCCTTTACCTCACATGAAAAGCAGACGACACTTGCAAACAAAATTCTTGAATAACTAATTATTTTCATTTTTTGTCTCAAAAACATAGTTATGACCCTCGTTGGAACGAGCTCGACGAGCTCGTTCCAACGAGGGGTCATAACCTATATTTTTGAGACAAAAATGAAAAAAATAATGAAAATTTATTGGCGATTTTTGAGAATAGCGCTGGCCGGTTTTGGCCGTTACGTTGGGTAAAGGCTTTAGGGCCTTGGAAATTATCCTGAATCCCCACTAGACTACAACCTGTACATGTCCAGTTGCTTAGCAATGGTTTCTAGTCAAGTCCTGTCTGCCTTCAGAAATCACTGCTAAGGTGAATTATCTTTTGTAAGCAGGACCTCCTAATAATGGCATGTTAATGACACATGTTCTAAGATCGCAAAACCTCAAAAGAGGCCTTTGATGGTTAAGTTGTGTTTGGAACAAGTTACAAAATTACTTAAATGTGATTTATGTTGGCAAAAGAATGCCGAGGTTGAGCCCATTGGCAGTGGCATTTGTGGCGCTGTGGTTGAATGATACAGGAATAGCTTATTCTGTATTTTCCTGATGTGAATTCCCCTTTGGTAATATCAGCAAATCTCAGCCAAGTCAGATACCGAATACCGAACCCATACCGCGGTATACCCCCCCCCCCCCCAAAAAAAAAATATCGAAACCGATACCAAACTCAAAATTCCAATACCATCCATCTCTAATGTGTAATGGATCGCGACCCAATCGCGATCCGATTCAGAAAAATACCACTTTTGTGATCACAGTGCTCTACTTTACAGACTGGATGATAATACACAAAAACATACACAATTCTCTGTCCATTATCGTGATAACACTACTGCATAGCGGCCGCGTAAGTCAATAAATGGGTGAAATTCAGTGGATGGACATGGAGTAATTCTGCAACAGATCGCAAGATTTTAATCAATTAACAGGAATTCACTCTGTAGCATTTGTACATTGAACTGGCCATTTTTCCCGACGGTGCTGTAAAAGGTTTGATTTTGGCGATTGCATGCAATTAACAGTGTATTCAATATAGGAAAAAGTATCTAATTAACGGGGCCACTGTACAGTTCGTGGAGAGTGGATTGTAACTAAATCACCCGGGGAGTGGAGTTATAACCCAAAGTATCACTTTCAAATTCTGTACATGTGGACAAAAAACACAAGCAGTGTTTCATCCAATGGACCTCCGGGTATAACCCGGAGGTCCATTGGTTGGAACTTTGCTTGTCCTTGTAATGCTTTGCAACAAATTTGCAATTATTGCCTGGGTGGAATCTCCACTCTGCGGGTGATTTAGTGACACGTACTGTATATTTACTTTTGTTCTTATTCCAGAGCGAAAACGAAATAGTGTTTGGTTTTATGATCCGCTAGTGGTCATGGACACAATTACTTAGTTTTGGCTGTTCTTTCCTATATAGTCCAGGCACATTAGACATAAAAATGAGAAAGTAAGGAAAAAAATCGGAGAAAGCTGATTTTTTTATATGTTTCCGGGACACACATTGCGGATAAAGTGTGAAAAGTCCCCGCGAATCCGAGTTGAGCTTTTTTAGTTATAGCGTTTTTTTGATGAAAAAAAAAATAAAAAAAAAAAATTCGACCCAGCTCCATATTTCTCATTCTTATTCGCCTTAGTAGGGTGAGAATCATAAATATCGTGCTGAATTATATTGAGAATACATATCCCCAACAGAAAATGCCAACTTTGTACCAATCCTCACACTCAATGGTGAAATATTCACTAAAATGTACAAAATTACGAAAAAAAAATTATTGTTTTCATACACACAACGGTACACAACGTCCATTAAATCAAATCTACGACTACTTTGGGAGTTAAATTATATATCAAAAATTGCAGAAAAGCAGTGGCTTTATAATGATATATAACAATAGTCATTTATTCCATAATGAACTGGTGAAACGTGTGAAATATTAACCATACACCCTAAACTCAAATTCAAACGGCATCGACTTTTCTCATTCAAATACCGTATTATAGCATCATTGTTTCAATTTCCATGTTCGATTAAATCACATAATGTGGTGTTCGCCCACACTCAAGATGCATTGGCATGTAATGTGTGCACGCCCTTGATGTGTACTCATAAACAAATTTGTATTGTACTGACAACGCTCTTTAATTTGATGCAAAATAGCCTTGAACGACTTTCATCAGGAAACGCTGTTTAATTCCGCATTCCAGGTCTTTATGTACAGACAACGCTCTTTAATTTGATGCAAAATAGCCTTGAACGACTTTCATCAGGAAACGCTGTTTAATTCCGCATTCCAGGTCTGTCCATTGCACAATTTGCTCTGTTCAGTATTGGACACTCCGCATTTGATGCCTAGATATTGAAACCAATGATCCCTTGATAGATATATATGTAATTTTGCCTGTTGTTGATTATTAGAGTCTTGTGTTATTTGTAGAACTGATCAGTTATGTTGTTGGCATATCACTTAGCGTTACCTGTTGATACCTTACGGTGACAACGAAGCAGGTCCGCACATTGATATCTGTTCTGTGGTATTGTACTTGAGTTTATTGTGTCTATCATCTTTTTTTCTGTTGTGACTTTGGCAATGGATAAATGTATCAAATGTAACGATGAGTTGACCGGCTCGTCCGGAATAACTACACTTGGTGAGCGGGGTATAGAAAAGTTGGTTGCTGTAAGCGTCGAGCTTGGCGATAATCTTTTTGCCGGTTCGAAGAAACCCACAGTTGGTGAGAAAATTCACAAATTCTGCTACAAGAATTATACACGGGAAAGTTCTGTAAGAAAAAGTAAGAGAATGTCTCTAGATGCAGCTGAATCTGACGAAGCTGGTCCATCTATGACAAAAAAATTGCGCTCTGATCAAGATGCTTTCAATTTTAAACTCCATTGTCTGTTCTGTGGAGAATCCGCCGACAAACAAACTCATATATCCGTTCAACGTAGAAGAGAAGTCCACACCGTTGAAACATTGACTTTTGTTGATAGTATCAGAACCCGTTGTTTGAAACGTAGTGATGAATGGGGTGAGTCTGTACTTACTCGGATCGGTCGTGCTATCGATCTAGTGGCCGAGGAAGGTCGGTATCACCATGATTGCTGGACAGGATTTGTCAGAGATAAGCCTGAGCGAACTCTTTCACGGGGTAGGCCTGTTGCAGACAAGAAAGCACTTGCATTCCATGAATTGTGTACCTTTATGGAGAACAGCGATGAGTGTCAGTTTTCCTTGAGCGAATTGGCAGAGACGTTTGAATCGTATCTTGGTGACGAAGTCGGTTACACAATTAAACATCTTAAAACCAAACTGCTTGAGCACTTCGGTAGTAGAATCTCTATTACAACACTGAGGTCCCTAAAAAATGTTGTCACATTCAGAGATTCATCAGACAAAATACTATATGATTCGTGGTACTCAGACAAATGTACCAATGAAACTGATGAACGTATGCGCATCGTCAAGAAAGCATCGGCTATAGTCCGCGATGATATTCGGTCAGCCATTTACGAGTGTGACGTTTATCCCAAACCCGATTCGTTATCTGTATCTAGTGATCTACTACCCGATACACTCCAAACCTTGTTACAAGGGATTGTTGCTCCGTCGCAGCGTGGGCAAAACATCCAAGCCAACCAGAGACGCGTGACAGCCATAGGTCAGTCTCTAATAAGTTCTTGTCGGCCCCGTTCATTCTTGTCACCAGTATTATTGTCGGTAGCAGTTTACATACATAGGAAATTCGCATCTCGGGAATTGATCGACATTCTGAATGGACTAATGTTCTCTTCTAGCTACCGGGAAGTTCAACAATACGTTCATTCTGTCATGATAAGCAAAGGTCCGTCGCCTAGACTTGCGAACTTCACACAATTCGTTTTCGATAACGCCGATTGTAATGTGCGCACGCTAGATGGCAAGAATACTTTCCATAGTATGGGAGGCATCGCATGTATAACTCCAAGCAGAGATCACACAGAAGAGTCTCCGATAAAACGACTAACTGGTGATCATTCGAATATTGGCTCTGGTGAATTCGGGTACATCCCTTTGAAAGGTTACAGTAAACCAAGCAAATCGGGTCTTGACGAAATTGTGATGAAGGATTTATCAACTTTGGGTGAATCTGATCCGAAAAATTTGAAACTCGCAAAAACAGTCGACAGTCTTTGGTCTTTGACGCATGTACTGAGAGTACCTTGCCCATCTTGGGCTGGATATATGCACATTGTCACATCATCAGATGATTATGAAACAAGTGATGTCGAGATACTTCCCTTTATTAATTTTGATCCATCCAACCCGAGCACAATTTACACTGCTCTCATGTTTGCACAAACTGAATGTGAGAAACAGGGACTGAACGTTTGTCCAGTGACGTTTGACCAACCACTTTATATCAAAGCAGTGGAGATTGTGTCTTCGTCAGATAAGTTGACAAAAGTTTTCGTTAGACTCGGCGGCTTCCATATGATTATGTCATATTTAGGGGCAATTGGTTCGATCATGGCTGGTAGCGGCTTGGATGAACTTTGGGGGACTGTTTATGCTGGTGGGTCAATCCATAATCTGATCAGTGGTCATGCATATTCAAGAGCAGTTCGTGCCCATTTGCTAACACAAATTGCCATTACAAAACTTGTGTTTGAAGAAAGCCGAACACTAGATAACATAGACTGCACAGACGTCAATGAAATATTCTGTGGACTTGCCAGAGGTGACTGTACAACAGCTGACGCTGTCAATCAAGAAAGTGTCAACCATCTACTGTCAAAATTACACGAACTGCTCCAGAATGCGTCCGTAGGACGCACAGGAAAGCTTTGGGTACAATACTACGAGCAAATAGGTCTTCTCCAGTTGTTCTTGAGAGCAGAGCGCACAGGCGACTGGGAACTCCACACATATTGTGTTCGCAATATGATTCCAGTATTTCACGCAGGTGGTCATTTTGCATACGCAAAAAGTTCTCATCTCTATTTTCAGCAGATGAATGAGCTAACAGAAATAATGCAACAGGATGATTTGAAGTTGTTCACTGAGAAAGGTTACTTTACCATAAGGCGCTCAGATAAATTCTGGGACGGGATATATTCTGATCAGACCATAGAGCAGTGTTTAATGAGAATGTTCAAGCTCCCTGGTGGTCTCACACATGGCAGGGGAATAACCGATCACTGTTGCGAAATGGGTACATGGACTACCTCTTTGCCTTCCGATATGTAATGCTCTCGAAAATTTTGTTCATGTTCACACTGGTCATGGCGAACAACATCGGGATCTCCGTCAAAGTTCACAATTGACTGATGCCAATGATATCACCAAATTATTGAACTGGATCAGAGTGCATTCCCCATTTCAGAATAGAGATCCACTACAATTAGTCTCTATAGCGACCGGGCTTGTGGCCGACGAAACTGTGAACTGTGACCAAGTTCGCAAAATTGGTGAATGTTGCGTATCGAATGTTGTAAGCAAAACGTTCAACAGCATCAAACTACGACGTGTTGACACTGTGAAGTCTTTCGCATCGATGGCAAATAGCATCAAAGTCCGTGGAAGTAAGGTAGTGATTGACCCCACAATTCTGTTCAACCGCATCACATGTGTTATTCAGTCACAAGCAGAGATGGAAGAGTATCTCAAATATGAACTCGCCCCGAAACCACCAGCATTGTTTGATTCTGCTGGAATGAGGAAGACACAGAAAAGCACGCTCGGTAAGATCCTCAAAACATACGGTTCCGAGCAAACTAAAATCCCAGAACATTCTCTGTTTGTTGAAGCTGGTGGATTTTTATTGAGGGCAGTTGTATGGCCTAAACAGTCGTCATATAAGGACATATGTACATCATATTCCAATTATCTAGTGAGACATTTTGGGGCGAACGTCGTGGTTGTTTTTGATGGTTATGCTTGTACAATGTCGACAAAGGGCATGGAACAAGCCCGTAGATCTAAAGACAGGTGTTCCATTGATATCAATATCTCACCCGAGTTACCAGCCACCACACCCCAATCCGATTTCCTTGCAAATGCCAAGAACAAAACCCAACTGATCGATCTTCCAATGCAGGAGCTATCTGCTATCAATATTCAGTCCAAGCAGGCCGAGGCTGATGCTGATGTGCTGATAGCCGAAACTGCACTTGACATCGCTCAAGATGACAACAATGTTGTCGTTGTGGGAACAGACACAGACTTGTTAGTCATTCTTACCTCTCGAGTTCAACCGGGATGTAATATTCACATGATGTATTCCATTACCCCAAACTTACTAGTTTCAGTTAGTGAAATAGCAACCAAAATGGGTGACCATAGAAGCAACCTCCTTGTAGCACATTCTATAAGTGGTTGTGACACTACTTCTGCACTCTTTTGAGTTGGTAAGAAGAAAGTATTCAGTACAATTGTCTCCGATGTTACTAGCGACTCACAACAGTATGTCAACACAATTTTGGCGGATGACAGTACACCAAGTGCAGTAGCCGCTGCCGGGGAACAACTTCTCCTGATCTTATACGGGAGTAAAACTGTTTCCTCTCTCGACCAATATAGATATGTCATTTACAAGCGTTATGTAGCAAAATCTAAACTGAATAAACCCATCGACCTAGCCTCACTCCCACCAAGCAGCGATGCTACACAACAATATGTCTACAGATGTTATCTCCAGGTCCAACAATGGCTGGGCACTTCGCTTCCTCCGACGGATTGGGGGTGGTCGCTAGACAATGGACTTCTTGTACCGACTGCAGCCACAAAGCCATGTGCCCCCGATAACCTACTGAATCTGATCAGTTGTGGTTGCCAGAGTGCTTGTACAAAAAGGTGTCGGTGTAAGAATGCAGGACTCTCTTGCTCAGGTTTGTGTAATTGCAGTTCGAATTCTTGTAACAACCACAGAAACACTGTCCTGTCGGAAATTTCTGAGTTCGATGAATAATATGTATATAGGTCATGTCATTTCTGTATATAGCGTTGATAATAGTCAATGTAACTTAATCCATGTTGATTGATTTGTACATTCTGTAAATATTATTTATTGATTTTTGTACATTCTGTAAATATTATTTATTGATCTAATGCTGCCAGACACAGACGTGTCTGTTCGGTCCCAAGCCCGAAAATAGTTGAGTTCTCATGCTGACGAATTTTATGCCAAAAGGGGAACTCGGCCAGAAGCAGAGGGGGTCTTCCATAATGTCTATTTTGTAAGCAATGATAAAAGTCTTCAAATGGTGGTGGATTTTTTATCGTCTGTCCAACTAACATCCCGTTCTGTACTACGACCCTTTGGGCAAATCCGTTAGGAAAATCGTCATTTTTTGCGTAAATCCGATACTTTTTTGTGAATTTTCAATAATTTTTCGCAGAAATTGTCACAGAATGCACATTTTCCTCTAGGTAAATGTATATTAGACATTATGTAGCTCGAAATACGCGTAAACAAGAAATACAGTTGGATCAATTCGAGGTTACAAAGTTCGTGCGATTTTTTTAAATTTTTTTCAAACGCGTTTTCGAAAAAAGGCTGTAGAAAAAAAAGCTCAACTGGGATTTTAGGGGACTTTTGTCTAATCGTTCAGTGACATGTACTCGACATTCCCTGAAAAAATCAGCTTTCTCCGATTTTTTTCCCTAGTGAAACCTAATGTTCTTGGGCTAATAGGTCAGCTTTGGTCGCGTTCATTTCGACACCGCGAGTATCACACCCCTGACTGAAGAAGATATGAAGAGTGTCGGCACAAGACTGAAGAAGAAACTTGCCTATGGCAGCCCTTTGCCAAAACTAACGTCTAAATTCGACCAGCTGTATTCCCAGGATCGCCATTCAAATATTATTCTATTTTCAGTTTTTGTCTCAAAAACAAAATTTAAGACCCCTCATTGGAACAAGCTCATTGAGCTCGTTCCAATGAGGGGTCATATGCATAGCTTTGGAGCTTTTTTTTACAAGAGCCGCTTCTATTCGTGTTTGGTAGCGGTAAATGGTTATAACCATACGGCTAGTTTGGGAGAAAATTGAAGTCAACAGTGGGCTAAATGAACAGATAAACAGAGAGAGTGGTGGTCGAATTGATAAGTGCGCTGGTTTCACATGTCAAAGGTTCCAGGATCGATCCTCGGTCGGGGGAAGTTCTCGAAGTGTGCGAACACACTCTGTCAACATCAGTTGTGGGGTTGATGCTGTCACAGCATACCGTCCTATCGGGTGGGGACGTAAAATGACTGTCGTTTGTGCAGAGAGACGCACACTCCGTAGGCTTAAGATCCCTTCGTAGTACTCGAGAAAAGCGAGGCCACGAAGTTGCCGCTACGAAGGTCATCCCACGACCGGGCGCTATTGGGCCGAGGAGAGGCGTTAATATAAATTACATAACTTGCTCTCAAATCCTTGTAAAGCAAATAAGCTTTAAAAACAAATAAAACACGCACGTAAATATTACTAAGCGATGTCTCAACATCCCTCTCTGTTGCCATTTCATATTACCGATTGAATTATTAGGGGAGCAGAAATCCGATCAGATTCCCCTTGTCGAGTTTGACTGGAAATCGGATTCGCGTCTAAAAATACACTCTAAAATCAGTTGGGTTAAAAATTAACACAAATCGACTGGGTTGAGTGAATATGAACCCAATTGGGTTCATATTCACTCAACCCAGTCGATTTGGGTTAATTTTTAACCCAACTGATTTTAGAGTGTAAGGCCTGACCACAGAATTCTGATTCCCACCCAGACCATCTATATCACCACCTCACACTCTTACGGACATTTTGTTTAGTCATCAGAGTGCAGTGTGTGTGATGATAACATTATGTATATACATTAGGCCTAAAAAAAATAAAAAATCTGTTTTTCAGGCCCTCCCGCAAGGTCCATTTGGCTGCCGCATGCTCTCTTTTTATAACCAATGCAAACTTAAAAAATAAAAATTAAATGGTTTATATCTGATATTTTACCCAAGTTAATGAAATTGTTCCTTGAGTGCAACAAGGCTTTGCAATGCTTTAGCATTGCAAATCCTTCTTGCACTCAGGGGACGCGATGCACCACCACCAATGCTATTCTGTAGATTACGAGGCCTAAAAGAAACCAAGAACATGAGCTTTTTAATGGCAAAGAAATAATTACAAAAATAAAATAAAAAACCGCCCGCCCGCCCGCCCGCCCGCCCGCCCACATGCAATTTTACAAAAACAATGGCCCTAGAAACCGAAAATCCACTTTGTGAGGCCTTATGTGAAGTCGTACACGGTGATAATTTTCTTTTTTTCTGCTCTGCGCCGCTGTATTTTTAAATGTTTTTAAAAGCTACAGGTTAACTTAACCGATATGCATCATCTGCCCAAGTCTCAAGTGCATATCTTGAATATTGTAACCCTGGGATCCTGATCGTGACATAAACAAAAAACATAAAGCTGTTCAAATCTTGGCAAGTACGATTCCCGTACAAAAGTTGGTAATCGAAGACGAGATTGTTTTTCTACAGTGCAAATAGACATACCCCCCCCCCCCCCCCCCCCCATCATACATACCCAACACTCACGCCTACCTGACGGTGCTGCCAAGTGTTCATTTCCCAGCGGGGGATCAGAAACCATCCTTCTAAATTCCTCCAAACACGGTTGTGTCCTTCAACATCCACAAATAGGCCTGTTCCCAGTCTTTGCCATAGGCCAACCACAACACTTCCATACTGCAGCCAGCGCTTTTCACACTTTTATTTGGCTGCCGTAAGGAAAATGACCGAAGTTATCGTGAGAACTTCATCTAAAATACTAGATTTCAGCCATTGTTTTAGGCGGTCGGTGTGTAATGGTCTAGTGGTTTAGGTTGTTTAGGTGCTGGCTTCCCAATTTACCAGGCTGGATTGCTGATAATTCGAATACTATCAGAAGCGAACATTATAAATGTCACCAAAACATAATGTTCCTTCAAAATACACATACATGCCCGTGCCAGTCTTCGTCTGGGGCCAACCGCAACACTTTCATCGTACTCTAGCCAGCGCGTTCCACACTTTCATGTAGCTGCCGTGAGGAAAGTGACACAAGTAATCATGAAAACATCATCAAAAATGCTAGATTTCAGCCATCATTTTAGGCGGTCGATGGAAATGGTCTAGTGGTTTAGGTTTTTGTCTCCTCATCGCCATGCAGGCGGGGTTACCGATGTTTCGATTCCTAGCTGGGGATCAGAAACCAAAATTCTAAATTCCCCCATAATAATAAAAATAATAATAATAATAATAATAATAATAATAATAATAATAATAATAATAATAATTATTATTATTATTATTATTATTATTATTATTATTATTATTATTATTATTATTATTATTATTCCTCGCCAAAACGAAGTTTGCGGGGGATATAGAAATTGAGTCCGCCCGTTCGTCCATCCGTCCGTCCGTCCGTCCGTCCGTTCGTCCGTCTGTCCGTCCGTCCGTTCCTAACAACTTTGGACCTTCATATCTCAGTCAGTGGATGTTGGATTTAAATGTTCTTTGGTATGCCGATAGACAACCATGGAGGGAAGGAGATTCACAGGTTTTGTCTATTTTTTCTCGAGTTTTGGGCCTTTTTGCGCTTTTTTCAACTTAAAACCCCATTCAACTTAGAAACGCTTGGCGGGGGATACCGGTGGCGTTGCACCTGATAATAATAATGACACTTTGGCCGGCCGCTAATTTTTTTGCGGTTCTCAGATGAGAAAGCCTTGAATAACCTTATGCTCACAAATACCTCTGTATCTCCAAGCCTCTTCTTTCGTCTCAACACCCGGAAACGAACTGCTTGATGATACCGCGTACCCCCATTCTGCCCAGTCTCTCCGATAAGCATACCAACCCTCTCATTTGTGCCACCAACTAAACACATATCCATCATTCCCCCACCCCACTTTCCCATTATACTCTCGGTGAATTTTATTCTGTTAGTCTGGTATTTTGGACATTCTAATAGAAAGTGTTCCAGGGTCACCACAACTCCTAAATTACGCATTTGGCACTCCTTACCACTGTCTTTCCCAATTTTTCCTCTAAGCTTCAGCGACCGCGACCTCAGTTTTAAGAGCAGTGCACCCCAAGCTGTCATCAAGGTAGTTGGAGCTGGGAGGGGGGGGGGAGCACATGTGGCACGTGCCCCCCCCCCCCCCCCCCCCCACACACACACACGCTTTTTTCACCAATTAAAGGTACCCGAACGGTATTTTCCGACATAACATACACAACCCCTATGGTCACTACACATCACTTATATATATATGACCACATTGATTTTCCAGATTTTATTGAATAAAAATACAGCATAATATTTCAAAGGACGGTTTCAGAGTTATGATTAGCCCTTTGAATCCGAGAGGCCGCTTTTCCGGCCCATGAACATGATACGTTATAAATTCATTAAGTATGACAGCTGGTAAGTGAATTTGTGGGGAAGACCAATCAATATTTTCAATGTGCAGCCCTCAGGCTGCACATTGAAAATATTAATTGGTCTACCCACGAATAATGAATGTGGCCTCTTCCAATTGCTGCCATTGAATTGATATGGAAGATACCACAAGGGTTCTAAGGGTTAAGTAAAAACAAAACAAAATAAATACGCTGAGGTTAGTGTCTTAAATTAAGTGGGTTCAAGGGTGAGGGTAGCGTATATAAATTTATATATTTTGCATGAATACACCGCCCCACTACCATTGACACCCCCACCCAGCGAAGAAAAACTATTTTCCATCCTACACCCTTGTGGTACCCAGAAAGGTGTGACCCCCACCTTTTTGTAGCTTCCGCCGCCTCTGCTTCAAAACCTAGTTTCTCTTTATCTTGCTGGCTACTCCGAGACCTCTTTGCGTTTACCATTTCTCGCCAAATCCGATTGCAATCCTCCCTGACTTTTCACTGACGATCTATTTACCCATTTCTAAGTCCGAGATCTCCATTGCATAGCTCTCTGCTAACTCCTTCACTTAGTCCTAGGGTTTAATCCAGGGAACTGGAATTCCCGTGTTACCAGTTCCGAAAGCCGGCCACGATACCCGGGAAATCTATATATATAGCACGGAACCGGGAATCACGATTAGCACTGTTTGCGTGTTGAACTGAGATTTGAAAATTGAAAAACTGCCCCAACGTAACTTTGAAAAATTTCGTCAGCACTTCCATGCCCGAACTTATTACAATCCTGATTACCGAAGATCCCTTTTCACCAAATCACTGTAGCTCTCGATCAGTTGTGGAGGACTCCTCTCATCAACATCAAGACTTTCATTCGCTTCAAAGTTCAAACTCGTCTTCATTTTCAGAATCACTTGTATCACTCACTATTCACTACCTCCTTCAACATAAAGGCCTTTCTTCACTGCCGTCACCAGTCTCCTCTGCTTCGAGCAGCGGAGACTGGTGACAGCAGTGGGGGTGGGGTTGAAGCCACGCGGTATTGGTGATAAAGCTAGCGATTCTTAAAATGAACACGAGTTGAAAGCGGGTTTGGGTGTTAACACTTATATTTGGAAAATAACTTTTCCGAATGGCGACGACAGATTGCCGATAAAATATGTTCATTTTCACGGAAATAAATGCGCCTTGTTACATTTATAAATTTACTTGATATTATCCGGGAAATTCCCCGGTTCCCGGTTCTGAGTGTAATTTCATTCTCGTTCCAGTTTCTATAGTAAACCGGGAATATATTAAACCCTGCTTAGTCCATCCAACCTGTCTGTATTTGAACTCCAAATATTCTGCAACATAAGTTTACACCATCATCTGTCTAGGAGATTTACCAAAAAGTTAAGACAACAGAGTTTCATTAAGTCTATCCTGTAGCCGATCCTCATCCACCCAAGCTCACCCCGATTGCTTCTGGTGCTGCGGCATAACGCTACCATGTTATCCACCGGCTTGTATCGTTCTACGGGGTTTCCAAGTTCTTTACAAACGGTTGGTTTAGAGGTATCACTTCCGTACCATATGTTATACTTGGTACTCGCACCATTTCCCAAATGGTTTTGCCCACGAAAACGTTATTCAACCATGTGACATTGACCTGCAAGATAATATAGGGGTTCACATCTTACCAAATACCATTCGTGTACCAACCGTGGTGATCAGAGATAGGGCTGTCACGATTTTTTAATTTAGGAATCGATTAATCGTCGCAAATAATCGATGATAATCGATTGATCGTACCTAGATGACCCCCTCTTCTTCTCTTTGAAGTCGATAAAAATGAAGTTCAAGTCAGCTGACCTACCTCAAATAAACAACGAAGACGATCCTCTTTTAGTTACATTCAAAGCTTTGATGTTCTGAACTTTTGAACCATCAGTGTAATAATCAAGACAGGTCGGCAGTTGCGAACTTCGCAACTGCCGGTCGGTCTTGATTATTACTATTATTACACTGGCGGTTCAAAAGTTCAGAACATCAAAGCTTTGATGAATGTACCCGAAAGACAAATGTTTCCCACAGCTTCTTGAGGTTTAACATCGATGTTCTTAACTCTTCACCTTTAGAAACAATATTTTTATCATCAAATTTTCTTTTAGTTATTAAATGTCTAAAACGGGATACAATTTACCGATTATTCGACAACGAAAAATACTAATCGATTTCGCCGTGACCGATCAACAATCGATTAATCGATTACTCGTGACAGCCCTAATCAGAGATGAGGCCGGGGTTGGGTTTTTTTCTTCTTTTTTTTTGCAGAGCGCACACCTACATATATACACACAGACCCCGGTGAAAGCCGTGCCCACGCCTGACTATCCGCACCGTCGGCGAAGGTAATAATTGATTGCTATTTGGAGTTCCCACTTCCCCCATTTTATTTACATTAACCCTTTACCTAACGTAACGGCCAAAACCGGCCAGCGCTATTCTCAAAAATCGCCAATTAATTTTCATTAATTTTTTCATTTTTTGTCTCAAAAAGATAGGTTATGGCCCCTCGTTGGAACGAGCTCGTCGAGCTCGTTCCAACAAGGGGCCATAACCTATGTTTTTGAGACAAAAAATAAAAAAAATTAGTTATTCAAGAATTATTTTTGCAAGTGTCGTCTGCTTTTCGGGTTAGGTGAAGGGTTAAAAATCTATATCACTGAATGGCCTTCGATTATCAGTTTCAATTGTACGCTTCAAGAGACACCAAGAAGCCTAATGACCCGAATCTGTAGAGTTTATGAAATAATGCGCCAAGTTACTTTCTATTCTTAACACAGCATCAACTTATATATTGTCAATAATGTATAGAAATATTTTAATTAGACGGAATAAAGTGTGGACCCTTATCGAAGCTGCAATGATCCGTTTGAATTACATTTCTAATTAAAAGAACCAAATCAATGTCTCTTACAATAGGCAACAGGCGGCGGAAGCTCAGTGAAAGTTGGTGGCGTGTTAGAACCCACTTTGTAATAAAAGTTGCAAAATGTAATAATTATTACAAAGTGCAACTACATGGACGGGAAAAACGCTGCAAAATGTAATAATTATTACAAAATGCAACTGCGTGGACGGGAAAACGTTGCAAAATGTAATAAACTTTTTTTTTCAAGCGGGCAATCAGAAACTAATTCATATTATTATACAAATATTAAATAAATTTGTGTCTCTATGTTTCAACGGCTGTCTTGGGGTATATTATGTGCACTTCTACGCGTATTTGAACGGGATTCGTACAGTTTCGAACTTTTATTAGGCCTACAAAATGCAACTCCATGGACTGGAAAAACGTTTCAAAATGTAATAACTGTTACAAAATGCAACGGAATTGACTCGATAAGAGTTCCATTATGTAATAAACTTTTTTCCAATGGAATTATCGGAAAAGTTTTCATCTGATTAATTCACTTACATGTACCCGCGCCATGTCGTCGCCTGAGTGCTAGAATGTTCTATGTCCACTATGGGACATAGAACATTCTAGCACTCAGCCGATGATGTGTCAATCGGCAATATATTAACTTCACTTACATGTACCCGCGCCATGTGTCAATCGGCAATATATTAAACCCTCCATTACCGTTTCCATTGATTTTGCAAATCTTTATTTTTCTGTTACTGGAAGTATAAAGTTGCTGAAAGTACACGGAGGTTCTTGCATAATTGCCAGATTATTCTCGTCTATTGCGAAAATACACGTTGACCATATTGATATTTCTACATGTGAATACATTCACGACAGGACTGCACTGCAAGGTTGACTTGTCTGTACATACTTTGTTGATGCGATATTCAGCACTCTGCCCTCCACCATCCGACTAATGCTGAGATGATTTCGTCCCCTGAGTTCCAGTGTGTTCTATGTGCCTACTGGCACATAGAACACATTGGAACTCAGGGAACGATTTGACATTTTTACCAGTTAACCATCAGAGTTGACCGGATCATAACCGGTTAACCACAATAGTAGATCACCACCAGACATCGTAGGTCTGCTGTTCACCCAGACAGTTCAGCTGCTTCACTCAAAATTTCTTTATTCATTTCAGCGAGTTAAAGGGTAGCCCGGTGGCACATTGACTACATTGTCGAGCTTGAGACCGAGGGGTCGAAGGTTCGAGCCGGGTCCGTGTCACTCACGTTGTGTCCTTGAGCAAGACACTTAATCCCGATTGCTTATGTGCGAACAAAGTGTGCCAAGACGTATGACACGCCGATGGTACACACGCATTCAACCAATACTAACTCAGGTTAGTACGTTGGAGAGTCTGACAGTTACTCGCCACTTATCGGTTGTTCTATCCCGGTACGCCGGCTTCATCCACCCGTTAAAATGCCCGACACGATATGACCCTGGCTGTTGAAAGTGTCGTAAACCCCCCAAAACTAAATAAATAACAGTGTGTTAACCCTTTACCCCACGCAGACGATATCAAAATGTATTATTTTAAATATCATTTTTAGCTCACCTGGCCTAAAAGGCCATGTGAGCTTTTCTCATCACTTGGCGCCCGTCGTCGTCCAGCGTCCGTAAACTTTTCACATTTTCATCTTCTTCTCTGTACCCGCTGAGCCGGTGTGAACCAAACTTGGCAGGAATGGTCCATGGGAGGTCATCTACAAACGATCCTCATTTTGTTCCCGTCGGATGAAAAACATGGCTCCCAGGGGCATTCTTTGATTCAGGTTGGTGAATTTTCAAAAATCTTCTCCTCTGAAACTGCCAGGCCAAATGTTTTGAAACTTCACATAAATGATGACTGGCCCCCTCTACTAACGATCCTCATTTAATGTTGATTGGGTCACAAACGTGGCCGCAATTGCGACTTATAGTTACTGTAGAAACCCTATGAGAAATCACATTTTCATCATCTTCTCTGGAACTACTGAGCAAACATGAACCAAACCTGGGATAGTCTATGGGAGGTCCTCTACAAACGATCCTCATTTTGATCCCATGGGTTTGAAAACATGGCCGCCAGAGGCATTTTTTGATTCTGATTGGTGGATTTTGAAAAATCTTCTCCTCTGAAATCACAGGGCCACAGTTTTGAAACTTTGCTTGGTTGATGACTGGGATACCCTCTACCAACGATCCTCATTTAATGTTGATCGGGTTGCAAACATTGCTTCAATTGCGGCTTATAGTTACTACAGACATCCTATGGGAAATCACATTTTCATCTTCTTCTCTGGAACTACTGAGCTGACATGAATCAAACCTGACAGGAATGGTCTATGGGAGATCCTCTACAAACGATCCTCATTTTGTTCCCGTGGGTTGAAAAATAATGCCGCCAGAGGCATTCTTTGATTCTGGTTGGTAGATTTTAAAAAATCTTCTCCTCTGAAACTGCCAGGCCAAATTGTTGGATACTTCACGTAAATGATGACTGGGACCCCCTCTACCAACGGTCCTCATTTAATGTTGATCGGGTTGTAAACATGGCCGTAATTGCGGCTTATAGTTACTATAGAAACTCTATGGGAAATCACATTTTCATCTTCTTCTCTGGAACTACTGAGTTGACATGAACCAAACCTGGAAGGGGTAGTCTATGGGAGGTCTTCTACAAATGCTCCTCATATATGTGAGAGCTTTCCAGAAAATGATGTCAGATTCTGGTCTTATCAGTGTAGGAAGAGAAAGATACATATTTTATAGGATTATCCTACAACTTATTTTGACTTGTACTGTAAACAAGTGCAGCTGTAATTATTTTAATACATATATAACTCTCAAGTTCCTTATCAGAAATACTGACTGATGACAGGTGTTTGGAAAGCATGGAAGTTTTGTTATTTTCTTTTCCCATATGTCAACATAGCTGACCAGTAAATTATATCATTTAAGATATGACAAAATTGGAGTAAAATGTGTTTCCTGTAACACTTTACCTATCCAAAGCTATTTGAAAGAGAATACTATCTGAAAAATTGTAATTTTCAAAATATTTAACCTTCTTTTACTGATTTTTTTGTTGAAACAGAATTCATAAATGTGTGTGTGCATTTTCAAGAAATCTTCTTTGAAACTACAAGGCTAAATGTTTTGAAACTTAATGTGACTGATGACTGTAACCCCCTCTACCAATGATCCTTCTGGTTGGAAGATGCTTAAAGCTGATGTAGAAAAATAGACTGAACCCGCTGAAGGTGGAATGCACAGGCCAAGACGTTCCTCATTTGCTTGCCACTCAGACATGATACATTGTGGTAATGCCTTATACTGATACATTTGATCACGCCCAAATTTTTATACTCATTTCTTCACTATACGCTATTTCCGAAGAAAAAAGAATGGGGGCACGTATCCGCGCTGTCCCGTGAACTCCACTCTTCCCCATCGATTACGCCTGCTGCTCGTGATTAAGAAGGAATGGGACAACCATGATATGTTCAGCTATGATGTGTTTGATCAAAACCATATATCAACTTTACCTGTGGTACACGGTTAGCGCTATTCCCAAAGTTCCCATTCATTTTTTCCCATATTTTTTTCAATTTTTGCCTCAAAATCACAATTTATGACCCATCATTGGAACGAGCTCTTCGAAAGAGCGATATGGAAAAACTAGTACAAAACTCAAACAAAAACTCCATCATTGGAACGAGCTCGTCGAAAGAGCGACATGGAAATACTAGTACAAAATTCAAACAAAAACTACGGGCTAGAAGACCTCGAATGGGAAAATGCTGTACTGAAAACGGGAACAAGGAAACTTCGCAGAGAAATATTTCGGAAAAGAGACGAACAATTAAAACCGACAGGAAAAAAATTGAAACGGACTGAATGTTTTGAATTCAAACTGCAGTGGCGGCGCCAGAAATTTTTTTGTGGAGGGGCAACTAGGGGGGCAGACTCCCATGAAGGGGGGGGGGGGGGCAAATACGTAAAGGATCATATCATTACTTTGTTATGAGATAGTCCAAACTTGGACCCAAAGTCTGTAATATACTTTTTTGGTTTGGTACGTCCTGTGGACGTACCAAACCAAAAAATTATATTACAGACTTTGGGTCCAAGTTTCGACTAAATGTAATGGTAATTAGCGGTCCTCCTTTCAAAAAATCCTGGATCCGCGTCTGGTGGGTCTGTGCGAGAGAGAGAGAGACAGAGAGAGAGAGAGAGAGAGAGAGAGAGAGAGAGAGAGAGACTCATAATGCCCGTCTGTCATAATGCGAAATCCATGAATTTTTTTAGACAAGGGATATGGATAGGCATGCCTTTGTTGGCTCATAACTTAATTATAACTTATAAGTATCTGCATTCGAGTCTTTAAATCTCTACTGTCTGGATGTGTTCATCAGCTAGCCTGAGGCTTTGGGCTAAGTGTGTATGGGAAATTATTGGGAATTAAAAAAGAGAGGGGTGTGTGTGTGTGTGTGTGTGAGAGAGTGACTGAATGTGTTTGTGTGTGAGGGTGGATGGGAATGCATGCGAGATGGTTGGGGGGCAACTGGGGGGGGGGGCAAAGCCTTCGTTTGGGGGGGGGGGGGGGGGCAAATGCCCCCCACCCCCCTCCCCCCACCCCCCACCCCCCCCCCCTCTCCCCGTAGCGCCGCCACTGATTCAAAGATAAAGGAAATATATCAGAACAACAAAGTTGAGAAATAGGAAGCGACATCATGATTGCGTGGCCTTAATTAACTCAAGTGGCTACCCAAACTCGCTTTACCGAGAGTAATTTATTTATTGGTGTTTAAGGTCACTTACTTAGGCACAATGGCTAATCATGACCGTGGCAGTTTTACGGGTGGAGGAAGCCGGAGTACCCGGAGGGAACCACCGAGCAACGACGAGCAGCTGCCAGCTCCCCAACATCGTAACTCCGCACTGCAGTACAGGCATGGTTAGATTGGTTGGAGACATGTGCACCATCGACGTGCAGTACGCCTTAGTACACGGCGTCATCGTGCCCCCATGTGGACAATCGGGGTTAAGTTAAGTGCCTTGCCCAAGAACACAACGCGGGAGTCCGAATCGATCGCTCAGACGGTCACCCATCCGAGGACTAACCGGGCTCGACGTTGCTTAACTTCGGTGATCTGACGAGAACCGGTTACCGCAACGCCACCGCGCCCCCTACTGAGAGCAATATATGGAATCAAGAATCATCGAATGACTAGTGTTAAAAATAATACCACCAAAGAGGAGATACGGGTTCTCAAAGATTCTCTTGATGATGATGCTGGGTAGATCCTATTGGTGACCGAAAAACCACTCGATATTATTCATGGCCGAAACATCCCTCGATGGAAGAAAATCTGAAATCACCGGAAATCAGCAGGGGTTTGTTGGCGTTCATTATTTATTTATTTATTTATTTATTGGTGTTTAAGGTCATATACTTATGCACAATGGCTAATCGTGACCGTGACAGTTTTACGGGTGGAGGAAGCCGGAGTACCCGGAGAGAACCACCGAGCAACGACGAGCAGCTGTCAGCTCTCCAACATCGTAACTCTGAACTCTGCACCGCAGCACGGGCAGGGTTAGATTGGTTGAAGACATGCGCACCATCGACGTGCAGTACGCCTCAGTACACAGCGTCATCGTGCCCCCATGTAGGCAATCGGGGTGAAGTGTCTTGCCCAAGGACACAACGCGGTTGCCGCAGGTGGGATTCGAACCGAGGACCTCTCGGCTTGCAGCCTGCACCTCTACCAAATGAGCCACCGCGCCCGTGTTGGCGTTCATATTCCGCGTTCATTTGTAACAAATGATGAGTATTCATTTTCATTGCAACCATCGAGGCTGAAAACATATCAATGCGATCTTCGGAAAGACAATGTACAGTTGCCGTTACACCTCACAGTCGCAGTAGGAGATACCGTGTTTAACCCTTTTACCCAACGCAGACGATATCAAAATTTATTATTTTAATTTTTGTTTTTTCAATGTTTTTCAAAAAAAATCAACAAAACTATATCATGCGACCCCTCATCGGAACGAGCTCAATGTGCTCGTTCCAATGATGGGGACACATGATATGGTTTTGTTGACATTTTTGGAAAAATATATCTTGTTTTAATGGTTTAATTTGTAAATTACGTGGGCGGATGCGTCCGATTCGTTTGGTAAAGGGTTAAAGAAATTCCTCTTCGCAGAGTTTCGAAACCCGATGAAAGAGTTACAGCCGATGTGACACCTGGCTCGAGGATCATAAAACTACATGAATGGCTATTGGGTAAACTTCCAGTGCACTTTTGTGTCAAGGGTGCAGAAAGGTGTCTGTCATTGGTACGGACGAAGGACAGAGGCAGTCATCGCGCTTAGGCCTGAAATAGTTGACGGATTTTTTCCGCGTCGAATCTAATACCAGAGCAAAAAATGAATTAAATTCGTCGACTATTTCAATTAGATGCGAGTAAGACGCATCACCGACGAATCTCCTTCCAACTGAGACGAATCTCCGTCGGTGATGCGTCTGAAATACGTGTCTGAAATAGTCGACGGATTTTTGACGCGTCGAATCTGAAACAAAGTGCGGAAACAAACGAGCGCTACCGATCAGCCGAATGCAAATCACATGGTAATGAGGAAAGCACATGACAGTCGCTGGAAATACCCAGTTTACGTCATTTCGTGTTGAGTTTAAAAAAAATATTATATTAATATTAAACACAGTCTTTTGAAAAAAAAATTTCAAAAGACTGTGTTTAATATTAACATAATAGCGTGCGCAAAAGCAGCCCGAAGGGCTGCTTTGAAGCAAGCCTAATATTTTTTTTTTTACATTAATGATGCAATTGAGAATTTTAGAGAGACGTTGCTAATATTCGATATCCCTGACTGATATTCACTGACTGAACTTCCCAACAATGGCGTGGCTGTAAACCGATTTGAGCATGGAAATCCAAATAAAACGTCTTAGAAAAAGCTATTAATGCAAATTAATTCTACAAAGGGCACCGGATTCTGAAAGAATAGTCATTTCAGCATCAGAAGACACACGTATGTGTCTCCGCTTTCGATTCAAAACTTTGATACGAGAGTAACCTAATTTCGTGGTATGAACTTTTGAGGGGAGGGGAGGGGGAGCCGGAGAGAACCACCGAGCAACGGCGAGTAATTACCGAACCAGGGTTAGCATGCGGTTGAAGGCATGTGTACCATTGACGTGCCACACGCCTTTTTGCGTTTTAGGTGGAAGGATAAGGGCTGAACATGTCATCGCACGGATAAATGTACTATTGGATATTAGTGCTGAACATGAATCAAAAGCCGTTAATTTTATGTTTTTCTCTGGGGGGAGGGGGAGGAGGTATTCCTCAGTGCCCAGCCTTTCCACCGATCTTTAGACGGATGATCAAAACATGAGCATTAGCTCTGCAGCTTCCAATTTCCCCCAGTATCCCGAGTCAGAATAAGCTGAATCAATAATTGTGATTTCTACAGGGATGTCTTTTTCTTTCAGTCAGAACATGTTTGTGAACATTTCTCGGTACAAGTACTTAGTAGAACACGTGCAGCAAAAATATTTCAGTCATTCCATGGAGGGTGGCAGTGGGGGAGGGGGGGGGGGGGGTAAACAGAATACATCCCTTTGCTCGAGTAGGATCATGACAGTCACATAGCCCGGATATAAAAGTTAGGGGGATGGGCAACTTTTTGGGCAAGAGTAATATATAGGGGGCGTACAGAATATGATTTTCAGGGTTACCCCTCCCGGTCTCTCCCCCAGTTAGAAATTCACTACCCAACACCCCCAATCGAAAACCTCTAGCCACGTCCCTGAATGTCATCTCGTGTGCTAACATCTACTTGCAGGCTAGTTGTATAATAACATGTTCTTTGACAACTTTATTTTGCCCAAGTAAGGCAAACATCTCAATAAGCTATGTCAAATATGATATAATTGGTTAAATTTTCAGTTACATTGTGGGAAAACTTTGCTGCTGTACACTTTGGTATTTTGACATCAGCGTACAGAAGGCTAAGCTTAGTTGTTTCCAACGTTACTTCCTGTCGAGGGTTGCATATTCTCGGTGCCGAGATCAAGCACTGCTTTAGTGTTTCTACTAAACAATAGCTGATCAATTATCACCTTCTGTTTTCATACTTAAGTTCTGAGGTCCTCCACCATGGTCCACCAAATCAGTACAAAACTGACCATGATATACTGTTGCCATACCGTAGGTCCCAAGGCAGGGAAGTGGGGCTAAGTGTCTTGTTCAGGAACAGAAAACTATATGCGAAATAGAGAAAAGTACTTTATCACAATAAATTAAAGATTCATTCCCGTTTTTGAATGAATGTGCAGCAATCAATTTCAATTCACGTGAACGTTATAACTCAAATTCTCCAAGGTGGTTAATTGCAAAGGCAAAATTTGTGAGAACTGTTGAAAAAGATTGAATTAATATCAGACATTTGAAGAAGCCATTCCACAAAATCCAATTAAATTCACAATATTTAATCTTAACTGTTTTGGAAGTGTCTCCAAAACAATCAATTTACTTTGGCTTGCCCGCAGTCGTATTGCACTTCAATAAATCACTTCCACCCTTCCATGTTGACATATTAATGTGGTGCATTATCTGAAAGATGATCTCAGAATATGTTCAGAAAATTGATTAACATTTTAGCAGTTTTGTTTAACCCTTTACCTAACGTAACGGCAAAACCGGCCAGCGCTATTCTCAAAAATCACCAATATTCATTATTTTTTCATTTTTTGTCACAAAAACATAGGTTATGACCCCTCATTGGAACGAGCTCGTTGAGCTCGTTCCAATGAGGGGTCATATCCCATGTTTTTGAGAGAAAAAATGAAAAAAATTAGTTATTCAAGAATTTTTTTGCATGTGTCGTCTGCTTTTCATGTTAAATGAATGTTGCATTTGGCCTGAAGTCCAAACTCGCTTTTGAGATCGCACTGCTAACAACACTATATATTAGTTTATTGCCCTTAATCCACCGCGATACTAATGAATGCACCCCCCCCCCAAAAAAAAAAAAAAAATAAATCATCACCTCCGCCCCCAACAAACATAAACACTCTCGTGTGTACCATGAGTCATTTACAGACTTTCCACATCACCTGAATGTACTTTTAACAATCAAACAATTACCAATCTACACAAAAACCTGAAGTTTTTGGTTGATACCAGAGCTAACACACACAATACACACTCGTCCATTCTCTCGCACATATATATGAGCAAGCATGCATCCTTCCCCATACATACAAAGAAACACAGGCACTTTTAAAAAAAACCCCGAATTTTTACTTAATGAAGAGAAAAAAACATTGCAACAAAAAAGACACGGTTACGCAATATTCAAACTTGAAATTCTCACTGACCCTTTAGTATATCAACTTCTTTTCATTTTCATTTTCTGAAACTATTTGCAAAAAAAATTACGAGTCATGTAATGGTAAATTTTCAGTGGGGCTCAGGGAGCCCCAAAAAAGTATGTTCCGTCGCAAAATTGCTTCAGATCATATACTTCAGTCGCCGTGGACTGTTCGTAATCCGCGCATGGGCATTGATGATGTCCACGCATGTGTTTACCAGATAATAAAAATCAGCAGCTGGATTTCCAAATATTTCTGCCTTCTGTTGAACACAGTTTCACTTGTATATCACGTCATTTCTCACAACAAAATATCAAAACACGGATGATTCGTACGTACGTACGCCTGTGGAAAATAATTCTTCCATATAATTTATATCTTCCGTGGTTATTTTTGTCTAATTCATTCGAAACTTCACATGCTTCGAACAATATTTGAGGTGCACTTTAGTGTGTACCCACGTGTGTTGTGTTTAAAAACATACAGGAAACCATCGTACTCAAGACTGAAATGGAGCAGCACCAAATAGTTCACCTGTTGGTTACTATTTAGCCATGTTGTTGCAAGCAATCGCCATTATCGGTAACAATATTTCATAATAATAATAATAATAATAATAATAATAATAATAATAATAATAATAATAATAATAATAATTGTTGCACTCAAGGGACGATATGCATAAAATGACACATATATTAATTAGTATTTAATGGTCATTCGCCCTCTGACTTCAGAGCGTGAACACCTTGATATTGATACATTGGAAATATCAACTAAGTTGAAAAGGACCATATCAGCTCTGGGCGTCTCTTCTCGGGGCACCTGAACTCTCTAGGTGAAAAGCAAGAGCGTCCACCTGACCTTGGAATTTGAGACTGAAGACAACATCCCACCACTCTCGTGGAGAGGCAGTACCCTTGGTGAGAGGACATCCTCTCACACTGGTCCTCACCCGAGGGTGACCGGGGGCCCTAAAAGAGAAAGAAGAAAAGAAAGAAGAGTCCATCCACCAAGCGAAGGGATGCCAGGCGCCTAGGGGGCTTTCCTGGTAAAAGAGGAGAGACAAAGGTGAGGAAAGGAAAGTGGTTGATGCAGCCACCATACCCCCTCCCACTCCCACAGGACAACCTATCCAACCTTCGGCTCCCTCACCGGAGTCGACGGATGTGGAACGTCCCGTGGAGACTGAGGTGGAAATGGAAGTTGCTCTCTCTCTACTTCCCAGTCCACATCCACAGATCATCCTCAGAGCGAAATGATAAGGGAAATAAAAGCTAAAGCAGACAAAATATTAGCCTAAGCGCAACAAACTATAATGGAATACAATGCTTCCAAGGAAAAAGAAGCCAGAGAAAGGGATAACAACTCAACTCATACAACAGAAACCTCAACGCCTAGCAACTCTCCTGTTACCTCAAAAGCCCCCCCCCCCCCCCCCCCCAAAAAAAAAAGAAAACCAAAAAGCAGCGCTTCCGTTAAAACACCGTTTTTTCTCGACACCGCCTCCACCTTTTCCACGAACAGACATAGCAAAATTTTATACAGCAAGAGAGGGTCGAAATAGGATTGTCTTTATATCGTCCGTTCGCGCCTTCGGCGCACAAAAACCATTGCATACTAAGTATTTAATATATGTACAAATAAGAATATGTCTAAGATATATGCAATTTAATCTACTTAATTTATTTCCAAATTGGCACAGACAATAATAATCAACAAAACATATTTTCAGGGCTGTGTTTGGTAAAATGTGATATAATAAATCAGTTGAAATACCCAGAACTATAGTACAGGCCATACTTTAAATCTCTATTGTCTTAGTTTTAGCACCTTCTTATGAGAATAATATCTGTTGGCCAAATGAGCATCATCGACATGATTCGATCACTTGATTCTCCAAGCGATCGAACGTTCCTGTGAAAACTCCTAATTAGCACTTAATTAGTGATGGACTCTCTACCTTCACAGATCAGAGAGATCTTGATGGTGCAGAACGTCAGTTCGCCTATCCACTGGACTGTCCATGTTGATAGGGGCTGCGTTCAGCTCACCACCAAGTACAACCGGGGAAGGGGCAAACTACTGACACCATGTCCGAAAAGAGTGAAAAACCTGAAAAGGCCCCGAAGACAAAGAAAAAGAATACACCCTCAGCCAGACGCTCTGACGCCAGGCGGATGGATGTGCGGATGAAAGGAGATGTGCCGAGACAGACAAATAGGAAAAAGAGAAGGAGGCAACCATCAAACCGTCTGCACCACCTTCCACCCCTTTACCAATCCGCACCTCTTCAACAAAGAGGTCGGAATGTGGCAGGGGGGAGGAGGGGGATAGAAGTCAACCAATCTGGATCTGGATCTCCGATCGGCTCCGACCAATCCAGCTGCTTCTCCAACAGCTAAAACCCATCCGTGCTCTCGGAATCCGAGAATGAAGACGCAAACGAAGACTACGACCATAGGAACGCACCACGGGGCGCCTTCATCCATAGACAAAGCTAGCATCAAAGACCACGATGGTCTCAGGATAAACTACATTGGCTCCGTAAAACAGTAATAACATTCGTGAGATCAACCTGCACAGTCCAAAGAATGCTCGTAAAAAACATGACAAGAAGACAACTAATAGCCCATAAAGGCCATAACCAGAGGTTCCGCCGCTCCACGAAAGAGATACGAGTCCTCACAATTTACTGAACCCTTACCTCTTTTACCTCACCCAGGCATGACTGAAAAAACTTATACAGTAATTTAGGGTCGAAAGGTGTTTTTTTATATCGCCTCTGCGCGCCTTAGGCGCGCGAAACCATTTATTTTGGTTTTGGAAAGTGAGAACACCCCCAATAAATATATACAAATAAACCATTTTAGAGGCACGTGGAGCTCGACATTTCGTTTTTTTCTGTCCCCCGAAAACTATCAAAATAGCTGGTGTCCGTCCCACTTTGGTTTTCCGATGATAACTTTAGTTATAGTTTGCCAAATCAAATGACATTTGGTATGTTCGTGTATCCATACAAAATACAAGTCAAGTTCGAATCGGGATGCGGTCTGACAAATTTTATCAGAGTTATGCTCCTTTTTCGACTTCGAAAATTCATTTATTTTCCGATGATAACTTCAGTTATAGTTGGCCAAATCAAATACAATTTGGTATGTAGGTGTATTCATATAAAATACAGTTAAAGTTCGAATCGGGATGCGATCCGACAATTTTTGTCAGAGTTATGCCCCTTTTTCGACTTGGGAAATTCTTCTCTTTTTTTTGTTTTCCGATGAAAACTTCAGTTGTTGTTGACCGAATGAAATAAAATTTGGTTTGAAAGTGTATCAACATAAAATACAGGTCGAGATCAAATCGGGGTTGGGTCCGACATTTTTGCCAGAGTTATGCCCCTTTTTCGACTTCGAAAAATTCAACTCTTTTCAAATACCTCGAATTGCACACTTTTTTCGGGGGACATGTTGTCGGGCGAGCTTTCATTCCATTTTATATCCCCATCATCTCTCTGCTTTATACATATCTTTTTCACCTTTGTTCGTTTGTACTCCTGAAAGGTATGTGAACTCCAGATTGATACCAAGTCTACTTATACGTAATAGATAATATCGCGGAAACATTATTTTGTTCTGTTTTCGAATTCCGGAAATCAATTGTCATACACTGTTTAATTTTGTAGTTTTATTTTTTTTTTCCACAAAAGAAACAACGAAGTGTTTAGAGATAGAATTGAACACAAACAACACAACTTCGTTAAGTGGATAATTGGGACGTAAATTGTTGAACGGAATGAATATTGTTTGAATTGGGAGGATTTTTTCTGAAGAATTCCATTATCTTCAACAAATTATATAAATACGTTATAGAAATTGGTTTGATGAGATAGTTCTATTTACTGTTACCGGGTTGTAGATTATGGCTGCGCTTATGTCTGAATTAGTAAACATTCAAGTTAACTATTTCATTGTCATGATCTCTTCTATAGAATGGGTAATAATAATAATAATAATAATAATAATAATAATAATAATAATAATAATAATAATAATAATACAGTGTATCCCCGCAAGTCGGGGAGAGACGGGCGAATTATTACTCTTGTGCGCCTTCTGTTCACCTCAACTGTTAACGTGTTGGAGCCTGGAAGCTAACATTTAGGTTTTAATCTGAACAAAAGGTACCGCCGCTTAAAGGCATCATATTTTGTGGATATACTTCATACCATCTTTGAAGTGAGATTACTTATTGTGTACGGATTTTCCTTGATACAATTTATGGGAGAGTGCCTAAAAGAGGACAGAGAATTTCGATTGGATCGCGACTGGGTCGCGATCCAATTGAAATTTTGTGCCCTATTTCTCCCTTCTATTCTGTAAAATCTCACCCTGCCACATCTAACAGTCTTTGGTGTCTCCTTTATACCTGCTGTCTGTGCTAACCTCACGCAATGGTCACTGGAAGTTTTAAGAGCTTCAATTAATTTGTCAACATCCGAAATCTTGTACTGTTCTTTTTCATTGAAATTGAACAAACGAGTGTTTTTAATAAATAGATCTTTTTCAATATCAATTCGAAGTGAAGAGATTGTGAGCAAAAGGGGAGGTAACTTTCGAAAATGCCTTTTTTTCAATGAAGAAAATAGTCAAGGGTAGTGTATATACTTTTATTAGCGGACTGCACTTATGTGATACAGTGTTTGTTGGATAGATCTGCATCGGCTCTTTCTAATAATGTATAACATTGCAATTTTGCATATGGCTAGTAAAAATATTCAAGGAATAATTAAAGGTGATATTACTTGGTTAGTTTCATATCGGCCGATTTTTTTTAATTTTTTTTATTGATGTTTAAGGTCGCATATTTATGCACAATGGCTAATCATGACCGCGACAGTTTTACGGGTGGAGGAAGCCGGAGTACCCGGAGAGAACCACCGAGCAACGACGAGCAGCTGCCAGCTCCCCAACATCGTAACTCCGCACTGTAGCACAGGCAGGGTCAGATTGGTTGAAGACATGCGTACCATCGACGTGCAGTACGCCTTAGTACACGGCGTCATCGTGCCCCCACGCGGGCAATGGAGATGAAGTGTCTTGCCCAAGGACACAACGCGGTTGCCGCAGGTGGGATTCGAACCGAGGACCTCTCGGCTTGCAGCCTGCACCTCTACCTACTGAGCCACCGCGCTCCATATCGGCCGATATATCATCTCGAGGTAACTTCTTATCACCCGGAGACTGAAAGTCGAAGCCTGATATGAAGTTACTAAGGACTGATACCTCGGTCGATATGAAACTAACCAAGTAATAAACTCTTTATTTATTAACCCTTTACCCAACGTAACGGCCAAAACCGGCCAGCGCTATTCTCAAAAATCGCCAATTAATTTTCATTATTTTTTTCATTTTTTGTCTCAAAAACATAGGTTATGACCCCTCGTTGGAACGAGCTCGTCGAGCTCGTTCCAACGAGGGGTCATAACCTATGTTTTTGAGACAAAAAATGAAAAAAATTAGTTATTCAAGAATTAATTTTGCAAGTGTCGTCTGCTTTTCAGGTTAGGTAAAGAGTTAAACGATAGCAAATAATAACAACAATTCTAAGATCTGTTACACTTTTCTGACAGTGTTATTGTTTCTTTTTCTTTTCCTAAAGTTCGAAGTTTCCTCGTCTCCCACTCATAGGTCAGCAATATCCAGCTGAACTTCCTCTTCTCCCACTTCGGATAGCTGAACTACTTCTTTTCCCACTTCGCCACTTCGGATAGTTGAACTATATCTCCCCCCCCCCCACCTACTTCGACGCATCTCCCCTTACGACACTTAGTTTGCGATGAATTTTCTTTACAAATCTCATATTTCTTCTCTTCATCCATCAAATCATTACTTATCTCCATCCCTAATTCCTCAAACAAAACCCTGCTTCAAACCACTCCACCGTGCCCGGTAATGACAATTTTCCTGACTACGTTCGTCGAGTACCTCCAAACATTTCGATGCAAACACATTGGTTGCGCGCAGTAACGCATAGAGGAGGCAACACTTGGTTAGTTTATATCGGCAGAGATCGGCGTCGTACCAGCCGACTTTGAAACCATATCAACTGAGTTTGATAATGGGGAATTCTGGGAGAGAAAGTTTTATACCATGCTCGCCTATGTTACAACCCGTGAAAAGCCTGTATGTTAATTTTTAGCTTTTAACCGCACTACCGGTGTAAAGCTTCTACTGCGGTTATAAAAAATTACACCTATAGTCGGAAGTTCATCCAACTTGACCTTTGGCATGACGTAATTTGCCAACTTCGATACATTCACACTTCGAGAGGTTTCATTCAAACATACGACGTTTTTCGGTACTATCTACTATGCGCAATGACTTATTAAGTTTAAAATACACACAATTAAACATTTAAAACAGAATTTAAGAATTGTTAATAATAATTTGACTGAAAAATCAAGGTTAATTAAATCAACTTTGACGATGTCTCTAGCTGTCAATCAAGCATTCACGTACAGTCGGTAGTACTGCCCACCGGCACAGATGTTAACAAAACAAACCCGTGTGTTTGCGATAGAAAGTGTCGTTTTCTCCATTTTAAGTGACAAAGTCGATTATTTATTAAGAGCATGGTATAAATAAAACAAATAGGTACTAGCAAGCCGAGTGGTTACAACCTTATCCTACTCGTGGTATAAATCTGATTACCGGCCCTAGTACCTATTTATTCTATATATCCCATAAATAGCAGGCCTGGCATTCTGAAAAATGCACGAGGGCAAAAAATCGCTCTCCTCAATCAGCTTAGGAGAGCAATTAGCTTTACACAGCATTTTAAGTATCCAATTGAACGAACTCGTTGAAACTGAAACCAACAGACTACATCAGTGATTTTATTAACTTTACTAAGGTAAAGCGAAATCTCTTAGACATCTAGATGTCTCACTCAACAACCGAACACACACTTGACAAGACCTGTGTGTGTACCCAGACCTGTTGTCCAAGAAAGTCATACGCCTACCACTACCACCTTCAACCCCCAAGGGGGTTGAAGGTGGTAGTGGTAGGCGTATGACTTTCTTAGACAACAGGTCTGCTTGAATCCACAGTCACATCCTGGTACAAGTGCTTCAAGTTACAGGATAGTAGTAATGGTAGTATATTATAGTGTCAATATTCCTTGAATAATTACCCCCCAAACTGTGATGTCAGTTGTTGAACTTGAAACTGACAGAAAAAAAAATATTGCTGTGACCCATTTTGCTTCAAATGATTGCAACTGTGTTTGGGTGTGGTTGCAGCCATTACCTTTTACCACTAAACCACTTTCAAAATGAAATTACGTGATGTTATGTGACTTCGAAGTTAAATTGCATTTTTGCTTTACAACAAAAATTTAATGTGAGCATAATACATGTAATCTCAATCATCCCAGACCAAAATATTTAGGAGGGCAATTTTTCGCTCTCCTTAATTCTTTCAGGAGGGCAGTAAGGAGAGCTAAAAAATCGCTCTCCTGAAATTGCCAAGCCTGAAATAGCCTGGAATAGTTAGGTCAAACACATTGGTGGTCACCCTAAAATGGTTAAACAAACAAAATAAGAGAATCTCACAATAAGTAGAACTTTGTAGAGATCCCCCATTATAGATCCGGGCAAATGCGATCAGAAATTCAATTTAGTATTCACCTGGCAATCAATAGTTTGCATTTATTGACGAGTGTTCTGTGAAGCAAGGAAACTTTTGTAAGCATAAAGGCAAACGCATCGACGTATTCTGTAAACAAAATAACTGTCAACCCAACGTTTGCTTGTACACTGCAAAAAATATAGGTTCTCTTTAGAACCAAAACTGATTCTAATCTTGTCCCTGAGATGGAACCAGTTCTGTTTAAACAGTATTTATTTTAAATTAAATAAATTTACCAAGATTAGCATTCAATTTTAACAGAATATTACATGAACTGAAGTAGATTCAGCAGTAAACTTGGAGCTTATTCAACGCAGTCGCCAAACATTTTGAAACAAAGGAGATATGAACAGTTGGCATATCGAACCAGTTTTGGTTCTGTATAGAACCAAAACTGGTTCGATATGCCAACTGTTCATATCTCCTTTGCTTAATAATGATTTGAGACAACCTCGTATAAGCTCTAAACTTACGGCTGAAACCCCCTCAATTTATGTTTAATTCTGTTAATATTTAATGTTAATCTTTATAAATTTATTTGATTTGAAATAAATACTGTTTAAACAGAACTGGCTCCATCTCAGGGATAAGATTAGGACCAGTTTTGGTTCTAAAGAGAACCTATATTTTTTGCAGTGTAGAGGACTGCCTTTGGTGACTTGACATATTGAAGATAGCTTTCTTCACCGAGTATAGCTTCATTTCATCCGAACACGGCCACAGTCATCTTTCTTTCGACATTTTTATATTCTAAACCTATCATTTCACTTGGAACATTTTCAATTCAAAATTCCTTCTAATGTTGAGAAGCCCTGGAAGCTTCTTAATAATAAGTCTTTTCAATATTGGCTCTGATGTTGTACTCTACGAGAAATAGAAAACTCGTCCCCTGAGTTCCAATGTGTTCTATGTGCCTACTGGCACATAGAACACATTGGAACTCAGGGGACGAACTGTCTTGTATAAGTACAAATTACATGTGAGAACGAAGAACCAAACAAACACCGCAAATTGAGGCACACAATCCAGACAGAATATTCGTTATCCGCTGTCTTTGACGATAAAAGGCATCATCATCATCATCATCATCTGCTGTACACTTCGTGAAAACACTTTCAGGACACCCGCTGTTATTATTTTAATATTATTAAAAAATAATATGAGTTAATTACTATGACGTATGACTTAAAAATTCTCATCAAAATATTATTCGCAAAAAGGAACTGTCATACCCAAAGCTGTGTCGTCTGCATTGATTTGACACATATGTATGATATGTAGTCTGACTTCACGGAAAAGATTCAAGTTTGTTCAAAGAAAGTTTCTCAGTTATTATTTGGACTTGTTCCTGGGTTGGCAGAATTCATAGCCCCACCTCTATTTTTCAAGTTTTTGAATGGATTGGCCGAATGGATCCAAAGTTGAAATAAAATATTGGATGACATGCACTTGCTGCATGCAAAATGAATTTTGTTCATGTCTCAACGCTGTGCGAAAGACAGCTCTGTTACAATGTGCCACCCCATTGCCACTCAGAAAACATTGCCACATCTGAAGATATGAGATGTTCTTAAATAAATCGAAGACACTGCAAAGTTTTTATCAAAGGACGTATTGGCCCTCTATGGTTTTAGGATTTTGTTCTGAAATTAATATATAATTAATTGATTTTTTTTAATATATTTAGTTTGCATTATGTCATTTTTCACAAAACCAGCACCCCCAGTGTTTAATATATGTAGGTTCCCTGCAATGTTGTTTTTACTGTTTATCAAATACCAACCCAAATATTAATAATGTGAAGAGTTTAACCCTTTAACCAAAATGACATGCAGACGACACATGGAAATAAAATTCTTGAATAACTTTTTTGTGTGTTAAAAACACAGCTCATGACTCCTCATTGTAACTATCTCAACGAGCTCATTCCAATGAGGGGTCAGAAGCTATGTGTTTGAGAAAAAAATGAAAAAAACTGATGAAAATATTGAATGGTGATTTTTTTTGTGGATAAGGCTGTCCGTTCTTGAACGTTACGTTGGTTAAAGGGTTAATAATTCCTGTCATTTTCTTTTGTGGACTACGGACAATACAATGAGGTAATGGAGTTGACACATTGTAGTAGCCCAAACAACTTCGATCAACTGTAAAAAAAAAAACAATATTGCACAGAACCTTGTACTGCTGTTGGCTGAAAAGAATCTTGCTAACATACATTTAGAAACAATGAGATATTTTTACTTGGTTAGTTTCATATTGACCAAGATATCAATCAGCCCTAGGTAACTCCATATCATGCGGAGTTACCGAGGACTGATATCTTGGCCGATATGAAACTAACCAAATAATAATCTCTTTATTTTTTTTTAAAATCAAAACAAATAATGATAAAATGTTCTCAGATGTTACTGTTTTCTGGGGATCGCGGTGGCTCAGTGGTAGACTGCTGGACTTCTATGCTAGAGATATCGAGTTCGATCCCCGTCCTGGACGACCCGCGTTGTGTCCTTGAGCAAGGCAATTTATCCCGGTTGCCGATATGGGGGCACGATGACACCGTGTACTAAGGCGTACAGCCAGTCGATGGTGCACATGTCTTCAACCGCTGTAACCCTGCTTGAGCGGAGCTTGAACACAGTTAGAATGTTGAGGGGCTGACAGTTGCTCATCGTTGTTCGGTGGTTCTCTCCGGGTACTTCGGCTTCCTCCACCCGTAAAACTGTCACGGTCACAATTAGCCATTGCGCATACGTATATGACCTTAAACCCCAATAAATAAATAATGTTTTCTGACAGTGCTATTGTGTCTCATTCTTTTCACAAAGTTCGAAGTTTCCTCTAGTTCCCAATGGGGAGGGCACGGCAGCCGGTTAACCCTTTACAGAACGCAGACGATTTCAAAATTTATTATTTTAAATATCATTTTTTAAATTTTTTCAAAACATTTCAACAAAACCATATCATGTGACCCCTTTTTGGAACGAGCTAGACGAGCTCGTTCCAAAGAGGTGTCACATGATATGGTTTTGTTGAAAATTTTCGAAAAATAATATTTTTTCAGCTGCTGAATTTGAATATTACGCGGGCGGATGCGGGAGATTCGTTGGGTAAACCACTTTGACGAATCACTGCTTACGACTCTGAATTTTAGCTTGCGTTGGAATTTCTGTACAACACACCTCCTTCTTCGCTTCCTCCACCCAATTCTTATTCACCATATCATTACTTCCCCCTCACCCATACACTCCACCTCAAACCACTCCATTATGCCTGGTAACACCAGTTTTCCTGATCGCGTTCGTCGAGTAACGGTTAACGTTTTTCATGTAAACAATTTGGAAGTGCCTAGAACGACGCATCACCGACCGAGATCGGTATCATATCATACCGAGTTTGAAGTCATATCGGTCGAGCTTGATAACGGACAATTCTGGAAAAGAAAATCACATCTAATAAATAATGTTTGTGGTAAACCAGTTCCGCTTTACTAGTAAAATAGGACCCAGTCACCAATGCTTGGGGTGAAAGTCCTCTAAAATGGGCAACATGTTGATCAACGATTGACTAAGCTTGACTTCATCTCCATGTTGTGTCACGATTAGCCATGGTGCAGAAATATGTGACGTTAACCACCAACAAACAAACAAACAAACAAACAATAAATAATGTTGGATATTAGCCGTCTCTAGTTAGTCAAATTTTTAAAAGTTCCAAATTCTCATTTTGTCCCATATATTCTTCTAATACTCATCCACACAGCGTATTACTTTAAGGCATTCTCTTAGTGAGGTCACGTGACTCACGTCATTAGTTTACTACAACTCTGTACAGCTCGGGCAAAGAATCACATTTCTAACGAGGCGCTGAACAGTTGAACACAGTATGATCTCCAACCCCTACTCCACTCCACTCCACTCTCACCCCACCCTCACCCCCATCTCAACCCCTCACTCTTATGTCACAATCCTAAAATTTCAAGCAGAAATTTGTTTGCATAATGCAAGTTATGCAACGAGGAATATAACCAATTCAATCTTGTTTGTCAGAGCTGAACGAGCTATGTCAAACAAGATTGAATCTGCAATGCTTCAAGGTCGATGTATCACAAAACTAAGATAACCGGGTTGAGTGACAAATGTCCTTTATACCCCAACTACTACAAACTTAATCATACTGCCGTGTTGGACTGTCAGATTTAATAATGGCTGCTTTATTTATTTATTTATTTATTTATTTATTTATTTATTTATTTATTTATTTATTTATTTATTTATTTATAAGTCACATATTTCTGCACAATGGCTAACCGTGACGGCAACATGGAGATGAAGTCAAGTGTAGCCAATCGTTTATACCCATGTTTCTCATTTTGGAGGACTTTCATTTCGGGCATTGGTGACAGGGTCTTATTTTACCAGTAAAACAGAGCATGTGTACCACAGTAAACAAGCACTGCTTCCCACGGAGGTAATTGTGGTTGATTCTCCTTACCGATTTATCATGTTCTGTCATCAATTTCCACGGTTTCGTTACACAAAAATAGGCGTAACATTTCGAATGGGTTAAAATAATTCGAAGCTTTTTTGTATTTTTCTATATTCCCGCACTGTAGAGAAACTGCATTAAATTGGCCCATCAATGGTTTTAGTTCGATAACTCAATACTTTTTCTACAACTGGGAATTATTTATATGGCTACAGGTGGCTTCCTATATTGCAGACTTTCATTTCTGTCGGTAATATGTCTAGCGTATATTTCTCCAGAGAGTGTTCTTGTTCGAAAAACGTCAGCGCCGAGATCATACTGTCAGGTCATAAGTAGACAGAGGAATAAAGGTGACAGGAAATTTTCTAAAAAATATATTTCCCAAGGTATAACAAACTAGAGGGAGTGGTAATTTTTGTTACATCAATATTAAATCTGTTTGACATAGTGAGAAAATGACACAAGCCGGAAGAGGTTTGGAAAATTCTCCAAGGTAATAAAAGGTAGATGGAATACTAATGCCTTTTACATATTTAAAAGCAGTGTGTCAATCACAAGTGCAATAGTTTTGAAATCTTTCTGAAATCTCTCTGGCAGTGGTAGGGGAGGGAATGTAAAAATGGAGTGTCAAAACACGATGTGGCAGATGTGTGAGATGTATGATCACTCTAGAGCTCAGCCGTACTCGAAGAGGGCAGCCGGGCTTTTGAGTGAACCTACGTCTCTCCACCTCGCTGTGTTGTAATTGTATTGGGGCAGATTCGTCATCTTGAGGTGTCATGACTTGATATTTAAAAATATAACCGACGGGTCCCATCTGAATATAATTTAATGAAAATAAAACACTATTATGTACTCACACGTACGCATCAAGCACAATCCATGAAAATATATACACAACACAAAACAAATCACAGATGTAATTTTCCCCACCTCGAAAGTTCGAGCTCTTTCCGGGGTACCCCGCGTTCAATGCTGTCGCCTTGTTGTCTCTTGTTGTTCCTCAGCTCCTGGTGGTCCTCTCACTTCCCATGCAATTGTACACATAACGTATGATTTATTTATGGTCGCTTCCACCTTTAAGTACGCTTAATTTGTCCGTCAACTCCTCTAACCAACTCATTCTATCTCACTTTGCATGTGTGATAATATACTGTAACTCCGCTTTACAGTTTTGTACCGCCTAAACCACTCTCCGTCTACCGTTTAAACCAATAATGTTCATGCAAGCGGTCTGCCTGGCTTCCACTAAGCTCACTCCGAGCCCCTAACTTAAGTCAAATGTTCGAGCTCTCGATAGCTTCCTCCAATTAAGTCAACTGTTCGAGCCCTCGATAGCTCCCTCCAATAAAATAAAATGTTCGAGCTCTCGATAGCTCCCTCCAACTAACTTTACTTCACGTTATACGTTAAACTTAGCTTATGGCACTCCAAGCTCTCCCGTGCCACTTAGCCTAATAACTTCTCGCCTATTCTAAACTATATGTTGGATACGCTAGTCCCACAACTCACTAACACGTCCATAGCCAAAAACAGCCACGGGCTGGAGTTTGAACCTTACGATCGATCAACACTGCTTTTCCAAATCTTGCTACTCCTTTTATGTTATCAAGGAATTCCCCGGGGAATCTAAGCGGTATCTCCTTGAAGCCCTCGGCATTTATGGAGACCTTTGACTCTATTGAGTTCGCAACACTGCGAGAAAGCGCCATGCTGTGTTACTGTGCGTTCTCGGCGAGGTTGATTACTTTTGCCCGTTTGCCTATCTGCGGGATAAAAATAGTTATATGTTCACCTGTTTTCATGGATAATGTTGATGCCCGATTAATTACGAGATTAACAGCTGGCTTCTGCTAACCACGGATCAAAGAATAATTTATTTTACATAATATACACACTACCAATTCGAGTCGATCTTGACAGGGAGAGGCAAAGTCACACCAAAAAAACACCCAAGTCTAGGATAACACACCGATATTATCGATCATCTCGCTCGTTTTATTGCCAGTTTCGGAGAACAAAGAAGTTTCAGAATTTAAGCAAACAGTCAAAATTTCAACCCAAAATTATGTTGTCTTGCATCGAGCGCGGTGACTCAGTGGTTACGGCATTGGACTTCAAACCGAAAGATCTACGGTTCGATCCTCGCCAGAGGCAACTGCGTTGTGTCCTTGGGCAAGGCACTTAATCCCGATTGCCCGCGTGGGGGCATGGTGCGTTGAGTACTAAGGTATACTGTACGTCGATGGTGCACTTGCCTTTTACCAATGCTAACCCTGCTTGTGTGGACTTAGTACGTTGGGAATTATGACATTTGCCCGCCGTTGCTTTAATCACTTCAGTCTTGTTTGACAGAGCTCAATGAGCTCTGTCAAACACAAGACAAAATGGTCGATGTTCCGAGTTGCGTTATGGGAAAAAATACGGTATTTTGATATCATTGTGCTGGACATTAAGTTTGCAGTTGGTGTCTTCATGCTTTCAAGGAACGATATAAACGACACAGATCAATTCCTTCTTTTCACAGAAAATTAGCGACTTTTCTTTCCTTATATTAAACGTATGTTCCGTAAATGGGATAGGTTGAGGGTGGTGGTGTTTCTCTTTGTAAACACACCGATGTTTATTGGAATATAAAGAAACATGCGCTTTTACCCTGACAAAGTTTTCTTTCAGTGAGTTAACCGCGTGTTGTCAATGTGTCTTGTTATTGTTTTCAGTTGAATGTTGTAGCAGGATAAATGGTAGCGATATAGATATCACCCTCATTCTTTGAGTCAACCCATGCTGTTCCAGAAAAAAATGAACAGGCGATATTGCACTGACGAAATTTTGTTTGTACGTGCCCCCTTATCTCTTTCAGTAAAAATACTTTCAACTTTCAACTGTTCTAAAAAAGGGAGATAAGATGTTTACTTTGTAAATCCATTGACCGGTGCTGAGCAGTTTCGTCATTCCCTCAGACGTGTGGCCCATACATGTGGTTAGTGGGTGACACAAAGGAGAGGGTTATTTTGTTACCAGAGAGATTGGGAAGAAAGAGGCATGGGATGTCATGAAGCAGTTCGTCTCCGAGTGTTGAGAGGAAAGAATAGGCCGTGAGAATTTGGAGGCAGTTGGGAGCACAGGGGTAACCGAGTCCTTCTAACCCGAGAACCGCGACAAAGTGACGGCCGGTTAAAGTGTTATTATTATCGTTAAGGAGGTGAAATCTTCCCCTCAATACTTTTTCTAGTCGGGACATTTAAGTCTGGGTTGGTGTCATGGACATCTATTCTCTCTTGCTAGCAATCATTCACTTTCTAACATGATTTGAAACTTGGAATTTTGTCACACACACAGGTCTGCCATACAAATGGATGTCTGTAGTACCTGATTCGGGCAGTTGGGGGTCCAACATAATCAATTTAGAGTACCCGCCTGGTACGTATTAATTATACTATTCAAAAAACGTAGGGGCTATTTGATAAAAGTGAGATAATTGAAGAAATATATTTATATTTTCATCAGAAAGACAGATGAGGCATTGCAATGTGACATCTGGTGAATGATTTCAGCACTCATTCCACGCACTGTGCTGTAGAAGACATGGACGGTCAGTCAGAGAATTTACCATATTCAGTCCAAGACCTCAATACCTTGCAAATCCTCCTCGGTTCGCGAGACCAGCGCGGATCCGACGTGGCATACTTCTCACCAAACGTCCAATATCACCTTGACTGATGTTATTCTATTCTTCCTGCAGTGCAGCGTCGAGTTCCCGGACATTGGTAGGGGCGTTGGCGTTGTCGTGGGCACCTGCCAAGCATATCCCAGACGTGCTCGATTGGTGAAAGGCCTGGACTAAGTGCTGACCAAGGCAGTGTAATGATGTTCTGCTCCTGGAGGAACTCTGTAGCGACACGGGCCCTGTGTGCTATTGCATTGTCATCTTGGAAAATGAATCGACTGTCGTGACGTCGCGAAAATGGAACCATATGAGCTGCTAGCAAGTTGTCACGGTAGTACTGCCCTGTGATACGCCCTTGGCTGACCTGTAATGCTGTTCTGCTTGCCATGGTTATGCCTCCCCACACCATAACCGATCCACCACCAGAACGATCGTGCTGGCTAACGATTACGTCATGATATCCTTCGTTCCGCCGCAGCCACACTCTGTATCGCCAGTGGTGGAAGTCGAGAATGAACCTCGATTCATCGGAAAACATGACGTTGCTAAACCGACGATTGTCCCAGCGCTGTCGTGCTCCACGCCAATTACGCCTTGCTACGACGTCACGTTCAGTCAGACGTGGAATTATTCGAGGTCATCGAGCGTACAAATTCCAGCTGTGTAGGCGATTTTGGATAGTCTGACCACTGACTCGCACATCTGTCGCTCCGTGGAGCTGCTATCCAATATCTGAGGCACTTTGATGGCGGTTACGTAATGCTGTGGTTCGGATGAAACGATCCTGGTCAGCAGTTGTCGCCCTTGGACGACCTGACCGACATCTGTCATCAACATTGTCTGTCTGACGGTAGCGTGACCACAACCTGCTAATCACCGATTGAGTGACGTTGGTAATTTGAGCCACTGTAGTCTGTCTGTTGCCAGCTTCCAACATGCCAACGGAACGTAAAAGTTCGTCACGTGTTGGTCTTCGCATACCTCAAAAGTTACGTTTCGACCAGAAACTACTGCTGAACGAGTTTATACCAAGAAAAGAACGATGAGACTTCCAAAAAAGCCTGTCCAGTAAAAATGAAAATTTCAAAACATACCCCACAGACATTAACGCGGCGCTCGTACGAAAAACCTGTCCGAAGTTTTCGTGTGCCGGTGGCATTCATGATTCACACTAAACTTGGTAACATGTTGATGTGTCCAATCACGCGTATCCAGTACCATTGTCCGGAAATATCTACATCAGTTTGAATATCCCCTACTTTTTTTTAATAGTGTACATAAGAAGTTGCGTCACGATTACCACATGTGTATTTTATTTATCCACAAATAAAGTGTCAAGAAATCTGGAGTTGTTTTTAACTCTAATTCTGACAAACTGATATTCCAAATGCATCGACGAAAGCATGCCGTGATGTTGTATACTTTATCAGTCTGGACCTGAGCCACCACAATCGAGATAAATCAGGTTTAAGTCATTCGTTTCCAGCCCCTCCCATTGAAATGGGATGTCATGACTGAATGGGTCATTCTTCCTTTTTTACTCCATTTTCTAACGCAATGACCATAAGCGACCAGAGCTATTCACAAAAATCGTCATTCAAAAGTAAGTATTTGTTAAGTCTTTGTCTCCAAAACATACAGTACGTGGAGAGTGTATTATCACTAAATCACCCACAGAGTGGAGATTCCACCCGAGCAATAATTGCAAATTTGTTACAAATCAATTAAAAGTAATGTTCCAGCCAATGGACCGCCGGGTTAAACCCGGAGGTCCATTGGCTGAAACATTGCTTACGTTTTCTGTCCATATGTACACAATTTGAAAGTGATACTCTGCGTGATTACTCCACTCCACGGGTGATTTAGTTACAATCCACTCTCCACGTAGTGCAGATTATGGCCTTCATTGGAACGAACTCTTTTGAGCTCGTTCAACTGAGGGTCCAAAAGCTGTGTTTTTGGAGTTTTATATCTTTTTTTTTTTTAGAAATATTGAAAATTTCTGTTATTCAAGAAAATATTTTGCAATAGAGAAGATCAGCATTCCCCTTATTGGGTAACGTGAGGGAGTGCACCCGTCATCTTTGTTTCCAAAACATATTACACGTGGAAATTTTAACAGACACAATCCTTGTGATAAAATGGCGGACGTTAAGTCGATTCAGTGTCAAATAAATATATATTGGAACATAACGCTCTTGATCATTAGTGTTAAAATTAACCTTTACAGTAAGTATCAATAGTAATATTATTTAACCCCCTGCACACTGATGTCAAAATATCTAAATTTCAGACAGAAAAAATTTCCCATAATGCAACTAGAAATTTAACCAATTCAATCTCGTTTGACAGAGCTCATTGAGCTCTGTCAAACGAGATTGAATTGGTTAAATTTCTAGATGCATTATGGGAAAAACAGCTTTCTGAAATTTTGGCATTTTCACATCAGAGTGAAGAGGGTTAAAATATGATAAATCCGAGTCGGAGACAAAAAAATACCTTAAGATCACATTGAAATGTGACTGCGTTCATTCCAAATTGTTTTGCGTGTCTTTGTTGCTTTCAAAAGGGATACTGAGCTGCTATTGCAAAAGTTTAACATGTAAAATGCATTTGATGTAATTAGACCATGACGAGCTAAAATAGCCTTTGTTCCACTCTTCGTCTAAACTGCATAGACAGGGAACACCGTGGTCTTAATGGATGTACCGTTATGTTACGGTTTATAAATGACAACAAAAGAAAAAACATTCACAGTTTGCTGGGCTATTGTTATGAAACGAAGTAACCAGTGTGTCAGGGCAAAGCCAGCCTAAATATAGGGGCAAGGGGCCTCATATTTAAAGATATTGTAAGTTCAAAATATATTCCGCATCAAGGCGAAAAACCTACATGAATTTCACTTCTCTGTAAAGCTGGAAAAAAACACACGTGGTGTATATCCAGCTTTAGCGCAGGGACCCAGGGGAGAAACGGTATGTTAGATAAGGTCTAATCTCGTTTAGTTTCTACAGTAGTCGGAGTCTTACGAGACGTAATCGGTTGGTGTCAAGATATCGTCACGGTCAATTAAGAAACGAGATTCTAAAACGATAGAAATGTCTATCGTATCGTCACCTAACAATCATGGCAAGAACGAATCGGTTTTCTCGACAAGTGAAGTCAGCGTTAAGTCACGCGTGAGATGACTTGTATTGATTCTGCCTCGATATACGTCATCTCCCACCGTTTTGACAGGTGGACAGATGAGCGTCGGTCCACCGGACAGTTTAGGGTAAAAAGTATATATATACCTGGAAGAGCAGAGCATTAGACACACACTTGGGGTCACACACACGTTGGTGAAGTCCAGGACAGGCGGACTCTGTTTCCTGGCATAAGGGTACCTTCGATCACAGGACCCTGAAACGGCTGGAATCGCCAGAGAGGGCATTCCATGATTGATTTAGCTTAACGTTGATAGGCGGCTACGGGGCCGAATTCGTGAGAAGGAACACCCCAGGTGGAACGTTAAAGTTTAGATTGTCGAGTAGCAGGTATCGGCCTGCAATAGTCAGAAGTGTAGGTTAATTGTATTGTGCGTATTAACCCTTTGGAGCGTCAGACTGATTGCGTTCTGAGTAGTTTGTTTTGCTGTCGAAGCATCGTAATACCGACTGGAGATCGGTGTGAGTGACAATTTCGCCCTAGCACAAAAAGGGTATCTGTGAATCGTGAATTCAACCAGAAACGGTGAATATTTCAATAGGACTTTCACGGAGGACTTTCAAAAGGTACATAAGGTATGAGTAGACAATATCTGACCCAACTCAGAAGTACGGTGTCTTTATAGATCACGAACATTGCTGATCGGAACCCTCCGACAGCCAGAGGTACAGTTACGCGCAGACGTTGACATTTGAGCCTTAGCGGGTGAAGCTCTTATGGCGAGCTCACAGTAATAACATTTCAGATTTGTGAAGCTCTTATGGCGAGCTCACGGTAGTAACATTTCCAGTGTGTAGACTATAGTGCCAGTACAGGGCTATAGAATGACTATATGATTGTTTAGGATTATTTAACCGTAGCGACCCATTTTCTGTGAAAAGAATCGAATTGTTGATTGTTGAAATATTGAAACGGATTTATTTTTATGTGTAAATAAAAGAATCGTTGTTACTTTAAATCATTCTTTCCATTATACAGCCTGTAGTGATTAGGAATCACACCTAACGGAAATCGAACCTATTTCAGGCCAATTTGGCAGAGAAGGAATCACGGCGTCGGTCTAACTCAGCTCTCTGCGCCGAGTTCGCGACACTTGGATTCCGACCCTCCACGTTGGTCTAATTTTCCCGCAACTTCATCAGCGGGACTAAATAACCCCACGTCAGCCCGGGCCTTACGGGGCCTCAGGTGTCCCTGACACAGTGAAGTGACAAGGAAAGGCCACTCAAAATTAATTGTTACTTTCTTTATTGAACTGATCACATATTAACATTTTCGTCTGCTGTGGATACCACTTGGGGTTTCTCAATTCAAATTTGCACCTTAATTTTTTCAGTTTTCAATTGCGTGTCACTAATTGGCTCCGAATAACGGGGGTTTAACGAGGAATTAGAGTCATTTGGGGTTTTTTCAACTCCAGAAAAAAAGTCGCAACATAAATCTTCGACCGAAATGTTTGAGATTTCACTGTGGAAAATTTCAAAATTACCTCTATTGTCATCATTCAAATTTTCCGATTCCGATTCCATTGTCTGTTGAGAAATATCCGTATAAAATTCACAAAACTGACAAAATTTTGTTCGACGTGGCCTAAGTTGGATAGACGATGATAATCCGAGTCTTAAGAAAATTGACCGTCATTTGTAGTGTGAAGTGAGATTGATTGCAACTCACGATCCTCGCGCTTCGCGCTCGGAATCGTGAGTTGCAATCAATCTCACTTCACACTACAAATGACGGTCTATTTTCTTGAGACTCGGATTATCATCGTCTATCTACTACATAGACAGAACGCGATGTGTGTTTGAATCGGTGGGTGCTTTACATGACGAGTTGGAATGGTGTAGTCATATTTCGCGAGAGCCGGAAAATGCCCACGATTCAAACACAAATCACTTTCTGTATTTATAACACATCTCATGCATTAAAATTCATTTAAATAAACAATTTTTAATTCTGATGTTTAAACACAAAGGTGAAGAATTCGCTTGTTGAATGTCATGGGAGTTATAGTGATCACTCATCGTCCGTCGTCCGTGAACATGGTGTTTGTGTCTTCTCCTCCAAAACCGCTGAACCGATTCAAGTGAAATTTGAAATATTTGTTTGTTATGACATCGCATTTTGATGTTGTTCAAATCAAGTTGCCTTGCCCCTCGGTAGGGCCTCGCCCAAAAAATGTGCTTAAATCTTAAAAAGTCTTCTTCTCATGAAGAAGAGGATGAGAGACTTGATATGTGGTGTGCAGCTTCCTTTTGAGGTGTAGACTCAGATCTGTTCAAGAGAAGTTCGAGGATATATATTTACCTTCGTTATGGAAGGGCAAGAATCTTCCCGAGAGGCTGATTTGAAACAAATTTGATATGAAGGCTTATTGGGTCATGAGTACTTAATTTATGCCAAAAACATTTCCCCTTCGCCCTATGGGAACCGCAGAAGCTAAAAATGAAAATTGTTTAAAACGCCCATATCTCCAAACCTACACGGCACTGAGAATTTTTATTTGGTGTGAAGCTTTCTTAGGACCAACAGAAAGGAAAGGTCCAAAAAAAATTGCTATCGGTTTTATCATAGGGTACTTTTTCGGGACTTGGAAGAAGTGCTGTGTCAGCATTTTTTAACGCTGTGGGTAATAGGAAGAACATTTAATACTCTTCTCCCAAACCACTGCCCCCAAAGGCTTTCAAATTTCGCATATATTATCTTTGGAAGATTGTTTCACATGTTTATTGAAATTAAATTCCTGGATCCATATTTGGGCTCTCAATGGGAGTCCAAATGCTTAAATTAGTGCAGTATGAGGAATATTCTGCAGATCCACCAATCAGAATCTTTTGATATTTGGTATGCAGCATCCTTAGGGGGTGAGATTCAAGTTTGTTCAAGACAAGTCTCTGGATTCATATTTGGGCTCACTGTGGGATTATTAATTTATATTAATAATTATAACTTAGTTCAAAATGAGTTATTTACTTTTAAAATCTTCTTCAGATCCAGCAGTCGGAATGTTTTTATATTTGGTATGAAATTATTGGGTGTGAGATTCAAGTTTGTTCAAATCAAGTCCCTGGGTTCATATTTGGGCTCCCTGTGGAAGCCCGAATTATAACTTAGTTCAATATGAGGAATATTCTTCAAAAATCTTCTTCACATCCACCAGTCAGAATCTATTCATATTTGGTATACAGCATTCTTACGGAGGTGAGATTCAAGTTTGTTCAAGCCAAGTCCCTGGGTTAATATTTGGGCTCCCTGTGGGAGCCCGAATTATTACTTTGTTCAATATGAGAAATATTCTTTAAAAATCTTTTTTTTTAGATCCACTGGTCATAATCTTTGGTGTAAGCTTTTCTTAGGAGGGGCAGGTGCATATTGTTCAAAGCAATTCCCTGGGTTGATATTTAGGCTACCAAAGTCATGTGAGCGCCCTCAGCACCCCCCCCCCCCGGGGGGGGGGGGGGGGCTCTTGCTTTGTTTGAAGCTGTACTGACCAAAAGGATGGATAAAAAATCAAAACAACCTTTTGGGAACCAGTCTAAATTACATTCGTTATCTTTTCTATTGGGCGTGTTTGTTGAAATTCGTATCGCTGTTTCTCTTCGGCTGGTGTCCATACACGCCTAACCATTTGATGGCTATTATTGTTAGTAAAAGTATATGAACAAATTTGGGCAAATTTGCAAAAACAGCTGGAAGAAACTTTTTTAAAAGAAGTTCGAAGCATGGCAGGATGTCCGAAGATTTACCGAAATAAAGTTGACCAATTTAGATATCATGATCCACAGACGAGACGGCCACGGGATTGGGTTAATGTTGATTGGAAATATTATTCTATAAATATTATCTCATTTTTGGTTAACTAATTTTTTTGGGAACCGACTTTATTTTGCCTTTGGACGTTTTCATTTTCACCAACGCGACAGACGATGGATAATTGTTTTACGAAATTTGGAAACTTTTCGAAGCGTAACGAATGATTCGACGGGAAAAGAACTAGTATAAACGGTGCTGGGAAAAAATCCAGGTTTGTACATCACCAGTTGAATGCAGAAACATTTATGTCATAGCGGCGATTACGTTAAATACAAGGCTTTAGAGTTTAATGGATGTGTAATAAATAAGGTATTGTCAATACCTGTGTTATTGGAGTTTGCATCATTCAGTTATACGTAAGGAAATGAGTGACATATGAAGCGATTGACGGTAACCACCATTGCTGGCTTCCTATTTCGCTCCGCGTCTGTTTATTGTTTTGTAAAAAAATGTGACGTGGTGCACCCACCCTCACGTGACCCAACACGGGGAATGATGATAAAGCCTGTTGTTTCTGGTATACGCCCTGAATCAAATGAACTGGGTTGAGTGAATATTAACCCAATTGGGTTCATATTCACTCAACCCAGTTCATTTTGGGTTATTTTTTAACCCAGCTGAGTTTCGAGTATAGACGAGAAATGTAAACAGTAATAACTTCAATCATTTGTTGATTTTTGCCTCAAAACACAAAGGCCCATAGAGCTCGTTCCAATGAGGAACACTAAGCCGTGTTGTTGAGACAAAAAAATGAAGAAAAAAAATAACTAAAATTTGAATTGCGATTTTTGTAAATAGCGCTGTCCGGGTTCTCAATGTTACGTCAGATGAAGGGTTAATTGGGGGACTCTATAGACCCTATCCAACGAACTGTATAAAACCAAACAACCGTTGATGGTCAAATTCTGACAACCAATATTAACTTTTGACATATTTTTGAAAATTTTAACAAAGCCCTAAATACGAATTAAAGTAGTGAATAGCGACATATTATATACCAAAATAATGACAAAAGTACACAAAACTTGAATTTATCAGCTTTTTCAATTTTTTTTTTTTTTTTGCTTTTGATGACAGAGAAATTGTCAGCCGCATGAGTAACCGACAACAATAACAAGGAATAAATCGGTGATTCTAATGTCTGAGTTGTAATAAATAAAAGTCCACACTCCATACTCGGAGAAATCATATTGACCATATCATCACCGATGTGATGAAAACTTTCAGAAGAAAAATAACTACCACGAAATAAAGATTATGTTGGGAAGACATGCTTCTTTTGATCACGTGATTCATGGCCAAGTTGGGAAACGGTTCAATTTCCAAAAATCGCAAATCTGCAAACATTTCATTGCTGTTTTCGATGTGATATATAACACACGATACATTTATAGGAAAATGTTCAACTGACAATGTAATAATTGCGAGATAGAGCCCTCAGTAGCAACGTTGATTCTGGAAACTGTAGAAAGTTACGCACATTTCCTTAAGGGGTTAATACGCCACCGATTCGAACTACTATTATTTGGTTGTTGTCGATGAGTAAAACATAAAACTGGACAACTATGTTTGAAAACAAAAATATATTCACATCAACATAAATTGCAGTCCTCACAATTGTATATTTACGAAATTATAATTAGACTGTAACCGAACTATATTTCGTCGCATGAGTGCTAGAATGTTCTATGTCCCCTATGGGACATAGAACTAGAATGTTCTATGTCCCCTATGGGACATAGAACATTCTAGCACTCAGGCGACGATTTGTCACGTAAAGAAAGCTTGGTGAAGTCTGCTAATGAAAAAAAGCCCAAAGTCAAGGACTGAATGCCAAAGTTTCAGAAAGTTCTTTTTCTGTTCACCAAATATAGTGAAATTTAGTACCATCGTAATTTTAAATTATGTCCTCGCACAACCGTATTGTGTGGAAGATTCCTCGGCGCCGATTTTGATCACAAAAGTCACTAACAGGTTACCAAAATGTATGTGAATTGTACATTCTGTTGAGAGAAATAGCATGAAGCTACCTGGTGGACAAAATCACACGAATTATCGAAATGAGACCACAAAGTCTCATAGGTTTTTAGATAAATGAACTTAATAACCAACATAATTGTGATATTGTTCAGTCATGTAATTCACTGCCTATAAAATTAGTATTGATAAGCAGATCAGTTATTAATGTTCTTAAATCTCACGAGTAAACAATAGTCAAGCCTCCCTAAACAGCCACTACAGAAGGTCCGACAGTTTCAAAACAAATGAAGCATACCAAACCATGTCCACAAATGAACTGGATTCCATGCTTTCTAACTCAACGAAGCCGATTGACGTTAGTATTTTGCATGCAGGGCAAGTCATCTTTGTTGTTGTGGCCATACTTGAGCATGCACACGGCACTCTTGGAAGTTGTCGTTGCTCATGTAACACAAGAAGTCGTCACAGATAATACCAAATGAGGAAGCTGGGTAGTTTTCCTTTTTAGGTGTATCAATCTCATCTTTTTTACCAATTTGACACAAATCTCATACAAAATGGCACAGGATCGAGATGAGTATGATCACTGCAGACTGACAAAAGCCACATTTCTTCATTTTACATTGATGCACTATCTCATGACTCCATACTTGTTCTTGTAACCCGTGTGGATTTGACCATTGGTGAACTTCATAAAAGATAAACAAACACTTGAAAAATGGCAGCCCTTGTGAAATTTAGACACCCTAAATTACAATTCGTCTTTCTGTCTTTTCCTTGCAAGAATGAGAAAAGATTTCTCCGTGTCAGTACTAGAAAGATTGCAGAATATAACAATTCAGTAAATATAAGGTATTTTATTTTGCAAAATCTGGTGTCTTACTTATGCCATAGTAGACATTCAAGCAGTTCTTTCTGCCACATAGTAACAATTCCATGGCAAATATTAGTTGCCACATGATGTATGTTCCATTCCCCAAAAATTGATATATAATTCAGTGGGGTTATACGGAAGCCAACAACTTTGCGAATATTTGCGTGCGTGCGTGCGTGCGTGCGTGCGTGCGTGCGTGCGTGCGTGCGTGCGTGCGTGCGTGCGTGCGTGTGGCAATAAGGCTATGGCACACACACCTACACACACACTTCCTCCCAACACCCATACACACACCTCTCATATCTATTCAAGCTTACACACTTTTGCGAAGATAACGAGATAGAGGTAGAGAAGGAAGAGAGACCCAATGGGATGATAGGTAGAGGCGGGATTGGGGTGTTAGGGATGGAGGTGGGTTCGGATTGGGTTCAGATATGTTTGCGAACAGATATTTCTTCCCGTGGCACTAATGGGCTTCCGTAGGGTTATTCCTTTCTGGCCTTTTCTTGACTTTGGAGAAAATTACCTGAAATTTGACCAAACTTAGGTTGGACGTCCTCCTAAAGAAGTATTCTTTTAAAGAATTTGCTCACCAGTTTGAACGGTTATAATGAACAAATTTCGCCTAATAAAATCAATGATAATAATTCTCTTATGTGCTCAACGTTAACCCTTTACCCAACGTAACGGCCAAAACCGGCCAGCGCTATTCTCAAAAATCGCCAATTAATTTTCGCTATTGTTTTCATTTTTTGTCTCAAAAACATAGGTTATGATCCCTCGTTGGAACGAGCTCGTCGAGCTCGTTCCAACGAGGGGTCATAACCTATGTTTTTGAGACAAAAAATGAAAAAAATTAGTTATTCAAGAATTTTTTTTGCAAGTGTCGTCTGCTTTTCACGTTAGGTAAAGGGTTAATAGCGTGTGTCAGCGTGGAACTTGGCCTGTCGACTGTTCAATGAAAAACACATCGGATCGTTGCTTTTCAATTATTCACTAAGTGAACAAATACACGAATCTGCTGTCCAGGAATTTTCTCTCTCTCTCATATTTCTGAAAGATATTGACAAGTGACATTTTTTCACGGACCTTGAGTCAGTAGCCATCATACCAGTCAAATGGTCAGGATAATATAACGTACTATTCCATTACGTGGAGTTGACATGTTTTTTTTGTTTTTCATCAGCGGGCTTCATATCCTGTCGGCTATTTTCTCAGTAGACACGATCGTTCCTTGTTAGCAGCACTCTCGTCCAGCTGAGATCTCAGTTTAGTTTCCTCGTTATAATTATGTGGCAAGAATGTAGAACTGAACACAAAGGCAAAACCCTAGAGTGAGGATTGGTTTGGGGTGTGAATTTAAAATATCGTGAAACGTCGATATTGCACGAACCCAAAGCAGCGGGGACCTGGGACGTGACAACCGTTACTTATTCCCAGTTCCTTATTCGGCATTCGTTATCAGCCGATTGATAACGAATGTCAAATAAGGAACTGGGATTAGTAACAATTGTCTCGCCCGTGATACGAGCCCAGTTCTAGCTTTCTGGGCGGTAACAATATGTCTCTTGAGAATCTGTGTTTGTAACTCGATAATGAGCCAAGGCCTCGGAGAGACACCCTCCTCCGGAGGTAGGTTATGATGTATGCATGCGATCCATTAATTAATAATTTAAAGTGATATAAAGGTCATATACCAGATATGAGGGGGTCACAGGTCGCTTAATCCAAGTTGCATGCACAGATTTTTCCCTGGCATTATCGACGCCACTGAACACATCGTCCCTTGAGTTCCAATGTGTTCTATGTGCCAGTAGGCACATAGAACACATTGGAACTCAGGAGACGACATGTCGACAAATTTTCCAAATCATATCGGCGAATTTAATAATTTGATGCCACTGTGCTGTCGGATCTTATAACGACAAACCTAAATTCTATACTATTTATTTATTTATTTATTTATTTATTTATTGGTATTTAAGGTCACATATTTCTGCACAATGGCTAATCATGACCCTGACAGTTTTACGGACTGAGGAAGCCGGAGTACCAGGAGTGAACCACCGAGCAACGGGGAGCAACTGTCAGCTCCCCAACATACTAACTCCGCACAAGCAGGGTTAGCATTGGTTGAAGACAGGTGCACCATCGGTGTGCAGTACGCTTTAGTACACAGCGCCACCGTGTCCCCAACATGGACAAAGGGGGTGAAGTGTCTTGCCCAAGAACAGAACGCGGTTGCCGCAGGTGGGATTCGAAATGAGGACCTCTCGGCTTGCAGCCTGCACCTCTACCTACTGAGCCACCGTGCCCCAAATTCTATACTAAAGGGACATTACAATAGATGATTATTTAATCTGTTCACCCTAACTTAAGTTCATTTCAATGGGGAGAGTCTTCGTAAGGTTGAATTTTTATTCTTCTTTGCTGATACCAGTCTCTGATAATGGTTCTTGGAAAGTTCTCACAGAGGGCTTTACAAGAACCAATGGCAAAATCTCGTATCGTCATTGGTGGTAAAACGAGAGTGCATTAGATAAAACGAGCCTCCTTCTTTTCTGCTGTTTTCTGCAGAATGGTAAACTTTAAACTAATGCTCTGTTATGAAGTCACATAGTCAGATGTGACCACCATCACACACATACAGACACAAACATACTTGATCTGTTGTTTGATTTTTCAGCATATTGGATAGGGGAGTTACCGGTCAAAAACCTGGTTCCCCGGCGAGATGATAAACATCGAGGACGGTAAGGAATTTTGTAAGGAGGTGCAACAAGTGGAGACCGACGACCACTGGCTCTGTCGGGGTGACCATGGTGGCCCCGGCGGTAAAATGTTTGAAAAAATGAATATCAAATATAGCTCGGTGGTAGAATCTAGTAAAATATTATGTGGAAACTTAGTATCTAACATGTATGCACTATTGTGTGTGAAAAATTACAAACAAAATAGATCGATAAACTTGACGGGCATATTTTATTTTCCAGATATATATTATACCTATATATGTAATTATGTTAATATGTGATTCTGACAGAAATTAAACAGAGATTAGCTCTGTTTATTACTTTCCAAAGTGTGATTTACTTGGATTTCCGGGTTCGATTATAATCAATAACTTCACAGGTCAATTATGCAATCAACAATTGTGTCATGTATCCGTCCGCGCAAACGAAGAGGCTTTGCCGTGGATGTAATGGGGACTTCATTGTTTTTTGTTTTTTTTTAACCCTTTACCTAATATGAAAAGCAGACGACACTTGCCAAAAAAATTCTTGAATAGCTATTATTTTCATTTTTTGTCTCAAAAACATAGGTTAAGACCCCTCCTTGGAACGAGCTCGTTCCAATGAGGGGTCATAACCTATGTTTTATAGACAAAAAAATTAAAAAATAATGAAAATTAATTGCCGATTTTTGAGAATAGCCCTGGCCGTTACGTTGTTAAAGAGTTAAATAATATAATTATCGTTAATAATGAAAAGTAATAAACAGGCCGTTACGTTAGGTAAAGAGTTAAATAATATAATTATCGTTAATAATGAAAAGTAATAAACAGAGTAATCGCTTGACTGGACTGGTTACGTGAAATAATTCATTCGAGGCGAGGGACTATATTGTAAAACACTCGTGCGCATTCGCGCACCCGTGTTTGTACAACGTCCCTCACCTCTCATGAATTATTTCACGCAACAAGTCCAGTCAAGAGATTACTCTCTATGTAACATATAGCGACTGTAACGCCAGGACCATGCATATAGTTTCGGTGAGATTCCAAGGCACTTTGATATTTGTTTAAAGCTGAGGCTATCAAAAGTAGTACCCATGTGTTTCACAGAAACTACATACAAACGTGAACATTTATATTTTAATTAACTTACCCTGATACATCGTACTCTCTGTGGCCTAGCCATCGGGGAAAGGCGAGGGCACCCCGTTTTATCAAAATCTTCAAATCACAGATGGGAGATAGTCCCGCAAGTGGAACTCCGATTTTGTGGAGAGGTGCGCACCCGTCGCACATCCCCTGGTTACGCGCGCCTGGCCTTACCGAGTGTTGTTCTTTGTGTCGCTACCATTTGACTGTCATACTGTTCTTTAAGCAAGCTATTATGCATACTTGAAAGTGTCGTTAAAAGTGAGTCAACACAAGTAGTAGTGTATGTTCCCCTACAGGGAACATTGGCCGGACCCCGGTGCCGCACCCCGGAAGTGACGTCATGTCACGTGACCTAGTGCCGCCATGGTATGTTGTCATGGTAACCCGCGTGAGCGGCCATGCTGTGACGTCATCTCCATAGTGATACATGGTGGTAGTACGCATGCGCAGCGCGTGTTGTTAGGGTGATACGTGTTTCCGTCGTCCATTTTGTATACTGGAGGCCGCCATCTTGGTTTCTATGGTAGCACGTGATTGCTATGTTACCCAAAGTCCTACAATAGGACAGGGGTATGTTCGGAGGGTGTGTTCGCTTGCATCGGAGTAAATCTAATTACCACAAACAACCCGACTAGTTGTATTATTTCGAATTCTTTCAGAATCCTCTGCTTCTATCTATATATGTCATAGTTTACGTCTACCTAGTCATGTTCCTTTGTTCTAGAGTATACTCCAGTAGCGTAGAAGAGCCTATTAGTTGGAACAGTTTACCTTATTATTACTGTATTTAGCAATTTCTGGTCTATTCTTGTTAGTTCTGACCCTATTCCAGTACTCTTGTTGTTTCATTTATCTAGTACATTTATAACCAATCAGATTGCTTGATTTCCCATAATCTGTATACAGAGTTATCTCCCTTGTGTATAATAAAAGCCTATATCCAATGGCCATGTCCCATGGAATCCCATTTTTAGGGAACACCCGTAGCTATGGAATCCCTTTTTTGTCGTATGTGCTTATGTGAAAAAGCACAATGTGACACAATGTGCCCTAGCACAAAGGCACATGCTTTATGTGCCGATATGTGCTTATGTGAAAAGGTACAATGTGACACAATGTGCCCTAGCACATACGGGTATTTGAGGATACCTATGTCCTGGTATTGTTTTATTCGAGGATACCTACTGGAGAATCCCCTTTTTTGTCTTATGTGCTTATGTGAAAAAGCACAATGTGACACAATATGCCCTATCACAAAGGCACATGCTTTATGTGCCGATATGTGCTTACGTGAAAAGGCACAATGTGACACAATGTGACCTAGCACATAGGCACATACGGGTATTTGAGGAGACCTATGGCCTGGCATTGTATTATTTGAGGATACCTATCTAGGATACCTTCTAGCTTTGCTTATTGTTACTATATTTAGCTATTCTGGTCTATTCTTATTAGTTCTGACCCTATTCCAAGTACTCTTGTTGTTTCATTTATCTAGATCATTTATATAAATTATAACCAACCAATCATATTGCTTGATTTCCCATAACCTGTATGCAGAGTTATCTCCCTTGTGTATAATTAAAGCCTATATCCAATAGCAATATCCCCGGGCACCCCAATTTCGGCACCCCTTTTTGGAAAAACATATGACCTTCGGCACCTTTTTTTGTCTTATGTGCTTATGTGAAAAAGCACAATGTGACACAATATGCCCTAGCACAAAGGCACATGCTTTATGTGTCGATATGTGCTTATGTGAAAAGGCACAATGTGACGCAATGTGACCTAGCACATAGGCACATACGGGTATTTGAGGATACCTATTGCCTGGTATTGTATTATTTGAGGAAACCTATCTAGGATACCTTCTAGCTTTGCTTATTGTTACTATATTTAGCTATTCTGGTCTATTCTTGTTAGTTCTGACCCTATTCCAAGTACTCTTGTTGTTTCATTTATCTAGATCGTTTATATAAATTATAACCAACCAATCAGATTGCTTGATTTCCCATAATCTGTATGCAGAGTTATCTCCCCTTATTACAACGAAGTTGTATCCGATTCTCGTCACCTCTATATCCAATGGCAATATCCCCGGTCACCCCAATTTTGGCACCCCTTTTTTGAAAAAACATATCACCTTCGGCACCCCTTTTTTGTCATATGTGCCTATGTGCTAGGGCAAAAAATGAAAAAAATTATTTATTCAAGAATTTTGTTTGCAATTGTCGTCTGCTTTTCATGTTAGATAAAGGGTTAAAAACAAATTAACTGATTGACCAGCAACTGGCTGCGTGATTTTAGATTGTTAGGAAGCACCAAAATGTGTGGTGAACGTACCCATTTACGTCAATTAAGAAAAAAATATTTATCTTTTCAGGCTCATGTAGTCTCAAGAATTTTCGGGACTCAAGTATTTTGGATCTGAAAAGGAGAGAGAGTCTACAGGATAAATTTGACATGTGGGTGTTGCAGCTCCATCCCGTTAACAAGACTGAAGTGTTTGTTTGATGAAACTATTTTCTGTTGAAATATTGATAATGCTTAACGTCTTTCATTCACCATAGGTTGTTTATTTATACCTGACAATTAGTGACTTTCTTGGTATATCTACTTCTGAAGTTGGTATCAAATCTATTCTGTGAGTGAGAATCACATTTAGCTGTGGTTCATCTCACAAGTGATATTACGTAGACGATTTTATTGTATGCATCGTTTGCCTTCTAGTCTCACTAGTGCTGTGTTGAATCAAATTGTTTTGAACAATCACATTTCGGTTTGTTGCAATTTTCATCCATTATTAACCCTTTGTGAAATTTCAGACAACAGAATCACGCCCATTCCTGAATAATTTTGTCGGAAACTGGGCTTTGTCGCTACTGGGGGATGTAGATTCACGCCGCGTATTCAGCCGAAACTCAAGGAGTGTCGCCTGAATCCGTGTGTGAACGTATGTCTCACCGTGACGAACACGCCCGTTTAGTTTTTGTTGAGGTGGTTCTTATCCTGAAGGGGTCAATGACTTTTCCTCAAAAATCATAAATCATTCACCGAAAGCAACAATGTTAATACACATATATATATATATATAGAAATAAATATGGTAATATGTGACTTACATTAAACCCAATGAATAAGAAAATAAAACGTCAGTCACACCCCACCCGCAGTTTTTGAGGTCTCTTGCGGGCCCGCATTCTCTGTTGTTGCTGGTTTTGCTTCCTTCTCGCAGGCATTTGGACTTGGGTGGCCTTTTCACTTCACTCCTTCAGTGCCGCCACACGGCCACTAACGTATTGTCACTTTACCGAACGCCTTTGCTCTAACATGTGACGGAATATCACGCTACCACTGCCGTTGCACGGCCACTAACTATTGTCTCTTTAAAAAATCGACTTCCCTCTAACGAGTGACGGAATGTCACTCTAACACTGCCGTCGCATGACCACTAGCTTACTGTCACTTTACTGGACGCTTTTCACTCAAGCAGTCGCCACCAAATGGGGTTAAACGCTCCCCTCCATTTAGCTCAGTTTAATGTTCATACAGGCAAAGCCTACTCCGCCTACGTATGGTTTGCCTTCTACAACAGGTAATGCCGTTTACCTAAATGCAAATAGCTTTTCTGGTCTATTCTTGTTAGTTCTGACCCTATTCCAAATACTCTTGTTGTTTCATTTATCTAGATCGTTTATAAAAATTATAACCATCCAATCAGATTGCTTGATTTCCCATAATCTGTATGCAGAGTTCTCTCCCCTTATTACAACGAAGTTGTATCCGATTCTCGTCACCTCTATATCCAATGGCAATATCCCCGGGCACCCCAATTTTGGCACCCCTTTTTTGAAAAAACATATGACCTTCGGCACCCCTTTTTTGTCATATGTGCCTATGTGCTAGGGCAAAAAATGAAAAAAATTATTTATTCAAGAATTTTGTTTGCAATTGTCGTCTGCTTTTCATGTTAGGTAAAGGGTTAAAAACAAATTAACTGATTGACCAGCAACTGGCTGCGTGATTTTAGATTGTAGGAAGCACCAAAATGTGTGGTGAACGTACCCATTTACGTCAATTAAGAAAAAAATATTCATCTTTTCAGGCTCATGTAGCTCGTACTTCATATTTCTGATCCTACACTCATATATGGCCACCGACTTGGCCCACGACTGTTCCTATTCTAAATATGAGCCCTGTGGCTCCTCTACACCACAACGTGCCTTTACTTTCGCACCGATGCGGCACCTCCTCTAACCTATAGCATGGGGCATCCCCAGCTCCACGCTTATACGACCCACAGTCTTACACGCCTTCAGACTGGAATGAATTTTTCGTGAAATCCCCCGATTTTTATTTCGATAGCCAGAACATTAATTCTCATTTTAATTGCTTCTCTTGAACTTGGCCGCTCATATCTATCTCAGTTTAATACTCGCTTTTAAGTTCCTTTGGAAGACTCGCATTTCGGTATATCCTGGCATTCGGTGACAGGCCAGATGCGTTATATGGGTGTCTGTCCAGAACGTGTGCGATGTGCTGTTTTTACAACAATTACCTATTAACTGACCATAATTACACAGAAAATGACTGCATGAGAACACTTGTCACTCTTACTCCTTTAATCAGTGATCACATAGCTCCTAAATGAGTTCGCCAGACGCGCGATAATGGACATAGAATTCCATGCTTAATTAGCAGCGCATGAATTATTGCTGGTCTGTTCAAGTGACAAATTGGTTTTCGGGGTCCGTCGTATACCTATCTTTACGCTTCACATTTAGCCCGAGTGAGAAAGATTATCAAAAATATATACACTGTTAAAGAACAAAATCGAAAATCCAAGCTATCACCTTGACGAATTTGATCCGCCCATTTTAACACACGGAAAGGAGATGGAATGCTCAGTGCTTCATTTCTGACAACGCAAGCAGAGTAAAAGAATAGTGCACCTAAATTTACTAAGATGTACTGTTAGGGGAGCTAAAATTGTAACTGCAAAAAATTACCCCCGGGGGGCCTACATGCATTCTGAGATCAACAAGGCATAGGCAGAAAGTTGAAATTAATTAACCCTTACGGAACACACAGGATATCAAAATTTAATATTTTAAATATTATTTTTTGTTCATTTTTTTCATTTAAAAAAAAAACATATCATGTTAATCCCGTATTGGAACAAGCTCGTTCCAATAAGGTGGTCACATGATATGGTTCTGTTAAAATTTTTTGAGGAATAATCTTTTTTAAACTGCTCAATGTGTAAATTACGCGGGCGGATGTGGGATTCGTTAGGTGAAGGGTTAATGGGAACAAAATGTTGCATCCAGTTCCAGACATTAACATCCTTCTGTCTCTTGTACAAGCTGTCTTTGCAGCACTAGGCCTCACCCCAAGACTACATGTTCTCGTGCTCCTAAAGTATCAGTAAAATAGGATATACAGTGGAACCCTGTTAATTGAATAGGCATATTGCCAATGAAAATTATTTAATTAATAAAAGTATTCAATTAACAGGGATTTGATCACTTTCTAGAAATACACTGGACATTTATGCTATTATATCTTGTTTGACGGATCGCATGGATGTACCGAGGCCAAATAGGTCTATAAACAAAGGTGAATTGGGTGACTGTCAGGGTAATTTCTCGACATATTACAATATTTTTTATTGAATTAACAGGAGTTTACTCTGTAACCTATAGGCAATTTACAGGGCAAATTTGTATTGGATGTATATGGTAAATTGTTTTGTGTTTGGAAGTTACACTCATTTAACAGGCTATTCAATTAAGAGGTATCCAATTAAATGAGCTCCAGGCCCAGAGAGGTCTGGGGTGCAGTGTAAAAATTATTAAATATATCCCACTGTGTATCAAAGTGTACCTCAGTCCAGTAGTGCTGCTACGAGGGGGTGGGGGGGGGGGGGGGGCTGGGCGCCTAAACTTTCTTTCGCTACACCCCCCCCCCACCCACCCCCAACATTGGTCAAATGCAACTTTCATACAACGTTGAGCTCCAAAATGGTCGGCAAAATAGGGGCTACACGCGCTACAAATTCCGCAGATTTGCTCTCAGAGCACTAAATTTGGAAAAAATCTCTCGGGGAGGTGGGGGAGTAGTCCTACCTGGCAGGGCTCTACTAGTTAGGACTAGGGAAGGGTCCCGAAGCGCCACACAACGGCCTTCAAATATCATCTATCATCTTTACACCCCCCCCCCCCCCCCCCAAAAAAAAAAAACCAAAAAACGGCTAGGGCACTCCTATTGTAGATTCCTGCCTACGCGTCTAGCTCAGTCGCAAATAGGATGCACCGTAGGAATACGATAGCGCACTATAGAAATGTAGAACTGAATACCGCCAATGGAATTATGTCTCAGTCCATGCATGTTCTGTGTTCTGTGGGAAAACATAAGAAGCTCGGGTAAGAAGGTTAGAATGATGGATCTCCGATCCAACACGGAGGTCAATTGACTGAACTCTTTCTTGTGTTTCTTGTGCATTCCTACAGAAATCATTGATCTGAGATAATCTGCGTTGCTTGTATTTAGTTGTGATCTGCAGTAATTTCTAATATTTACCTTTTTTCACTTTTTGACAATACTAAATTTCGACAACGACACGTACAATTTTTCTGAAACTTGCCACACTTGAAGAGTTATGGTTATTGACAAGCAAAATGTTCTCGTGGTTCCATAACTTGTCGTTTTCTGCCGAAATCTGACTGAAATATGGTAAAATCGATCATTCTATCAAATTTTATCAAAATTCTGGAAAAATGAGAGGATAACGTTTAAATGATTCATTCTGTTGAAGTGTGATATCATCTATTCACATCGAATTTTTCAATAAAACCTTTTACGATAAAAAATATCAGAAATATTTAAACAAGGTTTTTGTGGAAAATTTACCAATTCAGTTTGCTGTTTATGAAAACGATGAGCATAATTCTAAAAGTTCATTTTTAGAAAATAACGTATCGCCGGATGGAATGAGCTTGCGGTGATGAGTTCAAGAGTAGGGTTATGAACTATGTTTTAAAGCAAAGCCAGAATATGAATAGACATTCCTGGGGTTTTGTGATATACATTGTCTACCAACTGAGTTTAGCTTTGACTGGTGCTCTGCTTCGCTGCTTGGTAAGCTCTCAGGCCACCAGTCTAATTCTGTCCGGAATTCGACGCTGTTGTGGGTTGTTTGTTAACCCATTTTTTGTATAAATTTGCGCACAAAGGACCGTTGATGTAATGTGATGTGCGTTTACTTACAGAAGGTATACAGGTATTCCTTCCTGGCCGAGTTATAAATAATCCAATCAATAAGTATTTAATTCCCCTTGAAAACAACAAGATATTAATATAACTTGTGGAACTAGCCGGCTTAATTATAAAACTGCGGCTGTGGTGAATTTTTATTTCTGATTGTCATGGCATCAAAATATCGATCGAATCAAGAATAGATTGAGCAATATTTCTAACTTTGATTCATAGAAAATGAATCTTTGTGGAATTTCTAAGATTCAATCGTCCAGAATATATCAGTTGGTCGGAAAAGCGAACATTGGAAAAAATGAAATATTCCAGAAGAGTTAATCTGAACATTGGCGATGGCCTATTTGTGGGGGTAGACTGAACTCTAAAATCAGTTCGATTTATTTATTTATTTATTGGTGTTTTAAGGTCACATATTTCTGCACAATGGCTAATCATGACCACGACAGTTTTACGGGTGGGGGAAGCCGGAGTACCCGGAGAGAACCACTGAGCAACGGCGAGCAACTGTCAGCTCCCCAACATAGCAACTCCACACACGCAGGGTTAGCATTGGTTGAAGACAGGTGCACAATCAACGTGCAGTACGCCATTAGTACACAGCGTCACCGTGCCCCCACGTGGGCAATGGGGGTGAAGTGTCTTGCCCAAGGACACAACGCGGTTGCCGCAGGTGGGATTCGACCCGAGAATCTCTCGGCTTGCAGTCTGCACCTCTACCAACTGAGCCACCGCGCCCCCTCAGTTCGATTAAAAATCAACCCAAATCAACTGGGTTGAGTGAATATGAACCCAATTGGGTTCATATTCTCTCAACCCTGTTGATTTGGGTTGATTTTTAACTCAACTGATTTTAGAGTATGGTTTTAGGCCACAACAGCATTGAATTTCTTGCAGAATTAGACTGGTGACCTGACAGCTGGGCGGCGATTTTGAGTGATGTAAGCAACGAGTTATTACGCATGACTGATAGGAGAACTGTTGATTGGGTTAGTCTCACTTTGCCGGCAGCCTTCTATTAATTATCAGTGACAAGCATTAGGTAATGTTGTTATAGTTTGTTTCTATTAACTATCTGACTGGAGATCAGTTTGGTGATTTGTTTGAATTATTTGCAACAGAGAGTAATCTCGGATTTCTTGCCGCGGCGGAGAAATTGTTCTGTGATGGCGCCTTTGACAAGTGTCCCAAAGTGTTTTTTCAACTTTACACCGTGCATGCTTTTGTTGAAAATAAAATGGTTCCACTTGTTTATGAATTTCTTCCAAATAAAACGCAGGCAACTTACACTAGATTTTTCAGACTTATAAGTGAAAAGACTCAAGAAATAGGTTTTTCACTGACACCGTCTTACGTTTTTACCGATTTTGAAAGTGCAGCACAGAATGCCATAAGAGCAGTTTTCCACCTTTGTACACTCTAAAATCAGTTGGGTTAAAAATCAACCCAAATCAACTGGGTTGAGTGAATATGAACCCAAATTGGGTTCATATTCACTCAACCCAGTTGATTTGGGTTGATTTTTAACCCAACGGATTTTAGAGTGTACCACCTTTGGAAACAATAGCCGTCGGCAAACCGAGACGACCCCTGTTGACTGATCCCATGAAGCATTGTCTGTTGTTCATTAATCAATATAGACACAAGTATTTAATACTCGATTTTTATAGTCTGAAAATAGGAAGCAATGCATCACATACATATTTGGTGGAATAAAATTCTGTTTTTCCCAAAAAATATTTGATTTTTAATCATACCTCGACCATTCCCTCATACACCTCGTATAAATGATTATTCTGATTAAATGTGTTGGGATAAGGAACTTTTCTACCGTGTTGGGTAAGTGACATGTACTTTTCGGAGGTGATTTCTTGAAAAAATAGTCTCGTTTGGTGCTTCGTTTCTTTCAAAACATGGCGAGTTAAAAATAGTGCACTGAATTTCTATTAAAATGCGATGTTATGGGAGTTAAAATTATGGCGGCAGATGGTTTTGTATGGTGAAGGTTATTTTCTTCATACGATGTATTTTATACAAGTCATATTCTTGAGACGTTAAATGGAAGTTTTTGTGTCAGTAACTATGGACCTCGAGAAGAGACACTATTCTCTCTTATTTTGTCTCGTTTAAACGAAATTATTATTTTGAAATAACGTAATATTCATTTGTTTTAAAGAAATATTTTGTTATAACGAAGTAAAATTTCACTTTATCGAAATATTTCGTTAAAATGAAATCTTTCGTTATTTCGAAATAATATTTTGTTAAAAATAATAATATTTCGTTATTCCAAAAACAAAATAACAATGAAGTTGGACTCTTCTCGGCTCGGCAAACAGCTGTTATAACACTATGTAAAGTGATGGAAATAAGTTGTATGTTAACCGCATACATTTGTGCCGCGCCCCAGGTCCGCATGCATTCTGATACCAGGTAGGCATGCATAGCCAGTGAGTTGAAATTAATTAATTAGAACAAAATGTTGCATCCCACTCAAGGTCGCAACATCATTGCACTCTAAAATCAGTTGGGTTTAAAATCAACCCAAATCAACTGGGTACAGTGAATATAAACCCAGTTGGGTTCATATTCACACAGCTCAGAAGATTTGGGTTAACCCTTTACCCAACGTAACGGACAAAACCGGCCTGCGCTATTCACAAAAAAAATACTATCCACTTTTAATTATTTTTTCATTTTTTGCGTCAAAAACATAGCTTACGACCCCTCATTAGAACGAGCTCGTTGAGCTCGTTCCAATGAGGGGTCATAAGCTATGTTTTTGACGCAAAAAATGAAAAAAATTAGTTATTCAAGAATTTTATTTGCAAGTGTCGTCTGCTTTTCGTGTTAGGTAAAGGGTTAATTTGTAACACAACTAATTTTAAAAAGTGAGTCTTTTTACTGAGTGTATTGTAACACCCCGCATTGCCCCAGGTTTACCTGTTCTCGCACTCATAAAATATCAGCAGTAACATATACCTCATAATTTCTACACCACACCCAGGCCTGCCTGTGCTCGAAGCCCAGGTTGGCCCGAGGTGTGTGTAAAAATCATTAGCTACATCCTACTGTTATAATACACAGCGAGAAAAAAAGTGTACCTCATTTGCAAATACGGCGCGGGGGCGCGGCGGCTCAGTAGGTAGAGGTGCAGGCTGCAAGCCGAGAGGTCCTCGGTTCGAATCCCACCTGCGGCAACCGCGTTGTGTCCTTGGGCAAGACACTTCACCTCCATTGCCCACGTGGGGACACGGTGACGTTGTGTACTATGGTGCACTGTCTTCAACCAATGCTAACCCTGCTTGTGTGGAGATAGTATGCTGGGGAGCTGACAGTTGCTCGCCGTTGCTAGGTGGTTCTCTCCGGATACTCCGGCTTCCTCCACCCGTAAAACTGTCGAGGTCATGATTAGCCATTGTGCAGAAATATGTGACCTTAAACACCAATAAATAAACAAATACTGTGCGTCATACGTGCGCAACTGCGATAGCACACCTCAGAAATTAAGTTCTCTACAAAATCAAAGTTTTCTGTTTTTTTGTGTTCTATCAACTCTTCCAGCTAGTTTCATCTACATTTTATTAGTTTTTGGTTAGCAAAATGAGAAAAAAATCTACTTTGAGGATAAACTTGATAAGTTTATACCCTTGCTGTCATTTAGTGTCTAGAGAAAATTATCGGCATTGTATGATATAACCCTTCACCTAATGTGATAGCCGAAAAGGGTCAGCGCTATTCACAAAGGGGTCGCAATTCACATTTTATTATTTTTTAAAATTTTTGTCTCCAAAACGTAGCTTATGACTCTTCTTGCAGCGACTTCGTCGCAGAAATGTAAGTTCATCCCTGACTTATATCGTCACGAAAATCGACTTTCGATAAAATTACCCCCCTTGAAACTTTTAGACGAGCGGGGATGATCCATTTAAGAAGCAAGTAATTGTTGAGAAAAGCCTCGACGTCAGTGGAAAACAAATTCAAGTTTTCTATTGTTACTTTTAATAAACGGAAACATCAGACAGCTCTCAGAGCTGTCTGTTGTTTTCATTTATTAAAAGTAACAAAAGGAAAACTTGGCTTTTTATGAAAAGCTAATTAGAAGCAACAAGTTCACATATAATACTAAGAATATCGATCAGTATTTCACTTATCAACACGCAAATTGTCCACTTTGCCTCTTTGTTTAGCAAACGTGCTTCTACAGTAATTTTCAAGTTTTTATTCCTCCCAGGAAAAAAAAAATAGCAAATTTTAACCCCCCCCCCCCCTCCAGACTTGCATATTAATGGAAAGGACAGTGTCTGTATTAAACAGCACAATACGCACACTGATGATATAATGAACAGAAAAAAAATATTTATTTATTAGGGTTTAACGACATTTGAACAGCCAGGGTCATATCATGTCGGTGACAGTTTCACGGGTGGGGAAACTTGAGTACCCGGAGAGAACAACCGAGCAACGACGAGCAGCTGTCAGCTCTCCAACATCGTAACTCTGAACTCTGCACCGCGGTATAGTCAGGGTTAAATTGTTTGAAGACATGCGCACCATCGACGTGCAGTACGCATTAGTACACAGCGTCATCGTGTCCCCATTTAGGCAATCGGGGTTAAGTGCCTTGCTCAAGGATACAACGCGCGAGCGCGAATCAGTCGCTGAAATGGTCACCCATCCAACTACTAACCGCGCTCGACTTTCCTTAACTTCGGTGATCTGACGAGAACCTGTTACCGCGACACCACCGCGTCCCCCAGAAAAAGATTATACAGCATCAAAAGATGGTGAAAACAATAAAAACACGTTCAAACGGACTGAGAAAAAAAAATGGTTAAAAGCCAGTTTCTGTATTTTTATTCTACTCTTCAGGAAAATACCTCAAGTTGGTGAGATGATGCGCACATCGATGGTACAAATTCTCTAACATCTAGAAATGTAAATTTTTAAATGAAATTCCCATACCTTTTGTGTTAAATTTACAGACAAGTTTCGGAAATTAAGGGGAGCTAACCTTTCTGTAAATCTCTTGTGATGACGAAAATTTTCAGCCATGTTTTAGTAATTCAATAATTATTTTAACAGTGTCGTCTGCTATTACTGTTGTTTCGTGAAGGATTAAAGTTTGAAGCACATTTTCACAAATCGTTCAGTCACATAGTAGCTCTAACGACTGTTGGGCTCCTACGACTCCTTGTACAATGACCAAGAAGCTCTTCATAGGAGAACATGGTTTGTCTAGTTTCTAGCATCCAGCCATTGTCTATAGAGAATACAAGAGACATTGCGCTATGGATATCCTAGGATCTTGCATTCGGGAATCTATGTATGGTACTGGGGCTATGATAAAAGAAGCCATAGACATCTAGGTTACAATACAGTGTTTTCGTGCAAACAGCGCCTTTAATGGATGATAAAAGTTCCTGGAATTATCCGATTGGTGGAAAATGAACCGAGCTTGCCCCGGAGCACGCGACCAGATCTATAGTGCCACGTGTTATCCACAAACAGCTATATGTCACTTTAGGAGTGAAAAAAGGATGCTCGCAAACGTTCATGCGGTCAGACCCACGCATATTGGGGCCAGGACTAGAGGATTTTAACTCCGACCAATGTAAATTCAAGCCGATAAAATACTCCAGTCCAACAGACACCTAGAACACACATCCTGTATGCAAACAAGTGCGGCTGACCGTTCCCCGAGATTGCAAGAATGGTAACGCGTTGTACTTTATAACACAACACAGTAGTGAAGCGCCTGAGATTTCAACTTACGTTCTCTCATCAGACAATACGATGGGGTGTTAATTCAAGTACAAGCTGCACAACGTTGCGTAAGCAGGAAAAAAAATCCGTGTGTTGCTTCAGAGTGTATGGCAAACGAAAATACAATAAATTAATCACATCATTGCACACATCCCTGATTAATATCGTTATGGAAACTGACTTATAAAATTATCTCCCTTGAAATTATTAGACGCGCGAGGGAAATCTAATTTATTTATTATTTAATTTATTAGTGCTTACTGTCACATCAGCATCTAAACTATATCGTGGCGATGAAAATAGGTCCAATTAAGAATAAAGTAGCTGTTGAGAAAACGCCCGTGACATGAGTAGACAATAAAGACAAGTTTCCTTTTGTTACTTTTAATAAACGAAAACAACAGACAGCTCCACGAGCTGTCTGTTGTTTTCGTTTGTAAAAGGTTACAAAAGGAAACATGGCTTTTTTATGGCAAGCCAGTTAGAAGCAATTGCTTCACAGATAATCCTTCATTAAAAATATCTGTCAGTATCACGCCTTCCAATAATAAGTAACTGTCAACATCGGCTCTTTTTTAGTGAAAGTACATTTTCCTCTTCCTAGGAAAAAAATAGCACCTCCTAGACTTTTATGTTAATGAATGTATGTATTATATGTTACGATGCGCACGCGTTTGATATAATGAACAGAAAAAAGTTACAGAACGTCAAAAGCTGGTGAAAACGCCGTTTTCTTATTTTAAACGGGTTTCAATCAGTATAATTGGCAAACGTTCAAACTGATTTGGAAAAAAAACTTGCAAAAAGCCAGCCTTAATATTTTTATACCACGCAACGGGAAAATACCCGAAGTTTGTGATATGATGCGCACATCGATGATACAAAATTCGCCAACATTTCGAAATTTCAATTTTTAAATGAAATTCCCATACCATTTGTGTTAAATTTACTGACAGCTTCAGTGACCAAAATTGCCAGCCATTAAAATACTAGATGGACGTCAGTCTGTATCCTTTCACTTGGAAACTGACAATTTATGAAAATTTGACTTCAAAAAAGAATATGACAAGGACGGATAAGTGGGTAGGAGGGGACACAATGGATCGGGTCAGTATGCCACATAGTACTAAGGCTTACAGTAGACCCTGAGTGGCATATACCGCCCATAGTATACTATCTTATTAGTCAGGAATGAGAAGTCCGACACAGCCAGACCCGAATGACGTCGCATGCGCATCGTGGCGCGACAACGTCAATATAGCAACGTCAAACGTTTCGTGGGGAAGACTTACAAGAAACTCTCCTTCCCCATCAATCTTCAATTACATACGTATACTGTATACCCAAAGCCATGTATATGCATAACAATACACACCATAGCATACTATATACGCAGTACGTATATCACTTGCTGGATCCAGTCTTGAATAAAGTTGAGGTCTAAACCAGAAAAAGTTGCTCCGGCAAAATCCGGTTTTGCTCCAGCAAAAGTCCGGGAAATGGGGCACGATTCATACGTGCTATACTTCTGATGTCTGATGTGTACACATTGTTATACCTTGTACACCAGCACACAAGAACATCTAGGAGAGTTAGATAGACAGAGGAGAGTGTTCATAACGCAGGTAGAGCAAATCAAGGAATGGAGACAATAACGCCTGGGGCAGGCATAAACACCGCTAACTTAGGCAGTATGCTCAAAGGTAAGGTCCAAACTATATATTAATAAAAACATAAGAAACTGATGGAGAGTATGTTCATGGTGAACACCTTTTGGAGGATTCGTTTGTTAGCCTCCATAATTTCGGGATCTACTTCACTATCTGGAGGTGACCAACCAGATGATTCTGTAAAAGGAGGTTTTCCCCCGCTGGAGTTTCTAAGGCGGTCTGCTAATTTCATTTGCCTAAGAAAATTACAGTTAGACGATGGTATATGTGTCTGATTACCAGTTTTATGCTTTGGAACTGGTACAAAAGTTAAACCGCGATCTAAAAGAGGCTTCTCTTGGGCTGTTAGGTCTTTGGTGCCAGACAGATTAACCACATTAGTTCCTATTCCCACATCTGTTAGGCGGCTGTTACCTTTGCCTTTACTTAGTTTAAATCTAGATGGTTCAACCAGTGATCGTACAAAATATCGGTGGTTCTCGTAGTCCAAAGTATTAAATCCTGAGCAACATCATACTTCGCATCATCAATTTTTGGTATCACATTAACGTCCCTTACTTTCCGAATGGTTTCATTGACGATGCTCAAGGTTCTTCTCTCAGCAAAAAGAGAGTTTTTGCGAAAAGTTTAGTTCAGCGAAATAAATTTTTGCCCTGATATTGCTAAGCATATTCTGCAATTGTTTAACTACGAGATCAGTTTTATCACTACGAGAATTCGCGCCAATATTTAATACTTTTTGGGGTGGGGGACTGGACTGGCCCCTGTGGCCCTTAAACATTGAGCGAAAGTGATTGAACTTGGCGCCGGGGTAACACTCCACCTGGATGTCCGGGTGGGGGTCTCGAACAATGCGTCTTAAAGTTGAACTACTAATCATAAGGATGTTTTACAAACATAGGGGAGGCGCCAGTTCTTTTTGTCAAAGTTAACTTCGCTCTTATGCCGACACTGGGAGAATTGAGAATCAAATGAGCGACCCGAGTTGTGGCTTGGTGCTTTGACTTTCAGCGAGTACGATACACCTGGTTGACTAGAAGCAGGAGAAGGAGGAGTGGAAACAGAAGCAGGGGAAGAAACAGAAGGAGAAGCAGAGGAAGCAGCGGGAGGAATTCTAGTGAGAGCACCAGGAGAACCACAGAAAGAAGGTTGAGGGGGAGGAGTAGGAGGTACATGAACAAGACGAGGCGAGCCAGCATTACTCAATTTGCGAGCATCTTCAGTCACAATATGGATCGGAGATATTTGTAAATTGAGGCGCATACTCTGAGAGAAGGTAGGAGAAGTAGAAGAAAAAGAAGAGGGAGAAACGCTTTGCCTTGATCTTTTCTTATTTTGCTTTTCGCTTTGGGGTAGAGGGACAACGCGGGTGGGAGTTTGCTTGTTCCCTACCGTATTTTTCCTTACTCCAGACGCTGGGCGAAGTTCTGAAATATTAGACTCATTTGTTAATAATGAACTTCAGCATATATTTACCCGGTGTTCCGCCAATCAAGTTCTTTTGAACAGCAAGAAGACATAGTATATTTTAATCAATCCCAGTTCAAAAAGGGTAATCCCTTTTAACACATCCATAAAAAATAAATGATACTGTACTAAAACGGGTGAGTGTAAACGGGGATGAAACATTTGTTAAGTTCCTAGGTATTAATATTGACGAACACCTGTCTTTTAAATCGCTTATCTCCCACCTGTGTTCTAAGATAGAGTGCGCAAATTATGCACTTAACAAGGTCAAATCTTTACGTCCCCACGACGTCATGAAAACCTTATATTTTGCATTGATACACAGTCATCTAGTATATGGTATACAAATATGGGGGAATTGAAAATCAATTAGCCAACTTTTTCTACTACAAAAACGCTGAGTTCGTATAATTAATAACGCACGTGTCAATGCTCACACTGGCCCTCTATTTGTTCAAGATAAAATAATGAAAGTTACAGACTTTTTCAAACTCCATGCCATGTTATTTTTATTCGATTGGAAAAATAGATCTCTTGCTCATTCATTAAATTTTATGTTTTCACTCTTTAATAATAATGCTACTGGTCCAACTACCAGGCAATTGGTTGCGATTCGTGTCTGTAGAACAAGAATAATATCCTTAGATTATCTCCCTTGTTTCAACTATCCAATGCTTTGGAATGACCTGGAACCGAGTATAAGAAATGCTACTAATCGTACTGCATTCACGAAAATGTTAACGCAAAAACTTTTCTCAAATTACTAAACACAAATTATATGTAACGACCCGTATTACCCAGACTGTCCTAGATAGTTTTCTATACTAATCTGTAATTCAGTTCTGCTTTTTACCGGCTAGCTCGTCAGCTTGTCACTCAACTCATTCCCAAATTATTTTCAATTATTTCCAATATTAATTTAAATGCATTCTAAAATATCATTGTTATTATTAACCCTTTACACAACGAATCGCCCGCATCCGCCTGCGTAATATGCAAATTCAGCATGTGAAAAAATATTATTTTTCGAAAAATTTCAACAAAACCATAGCATGTGACCCCCTCTTTGGAACGAGCTCGTCGAGCTCGTTCCCAAGAGGGGTCACATGATATAGTTTTGTTGAATTTTTTTGGAAAAATTTGAAAAATGATATTTAAAATAAAAAAATTTGATATCGTCTGCGTTGGGTAAAGGGTTAAATGTCTCGTTTCCCATGCAAAAAAATGCAACAATGCAACATTGCTCCAACAGGATGTGTATTTCTTTCTTCCGAATCCAGGCGCAATATGGTTTGACCCGGAAAAAAAATTTGGGACAAGCTGATTTTGGTGTCATTCGACGCGGAATTTATCTGGGAACAACATATCCAAAATCCGCAAAAATTCGCTTTGGGGAAAATTCTTCATCAAGATGGCCGCACGGAGGGGTTTCATAGAAGAAAAAAATCTTTAGTGGCATCAATTTCTCAATAGTCTTGATATTTTGTGTGAGATCTGGAGAAGTTTTGTGCCTCATTCGTACTTTAAGCACGACTGCCAATCCTATAAAGCGGAAAAATGAATGAGAAAATTCACAATTGTTAGGGAAATGGCCCCAAAATACCATTTTGTTCAATTTTCACACCCATACGAAGTTGAGTCTGAATAGAATAGAAAAACGAGCTATAATTCTGCTGCCGATGTTTTTCATAACTCCCAAGATGGCGAAGAATGATATCGATCAACTTTCTTCGCAGTGATTAAATCCCGAGATGAGATCTGACCGAAATCATGCCGGTGTTCCTCAAGGCACTCTGCTGTCGCCAGTTTCGTCTCCAATCTCAATCGGCTCGGAGTTCATGCAATTCTCCCCTCGACAGTCTCCACAAGCAGATACACATTGATTGCGTTCTTTCAACAAGAGCATATATTCGTTCCGCAGGGGTGTTTGGAGGTCATTTTTCATTTGCAACGTATAAATTTCAGGAGAGCTTCAGGCGCTGCATCCAGGTCAGTCATCACGAGTATCAACTAATTTTCGAGAATTTCCCAGCCCCATTTCTGAGGATCTAGGATATCAATATCCAATTGCTTCCATTCCACCGTTTGTAGATGGACTGGCAGGCTGTGAAAGTATGCCGCACGTTCCGTTGGAGTTAGTTCGGAGGTTCGATTCCTGTCTTGCTGGAAGTGACCATTGTCAAGCAATTCAATGTGTCTGACTGCTTGCCAGAGTACAGCATTACAAACATGTCAGTGCCGATTCTTCCAATTTCTGCTTGAGATACGGAGCTGTAGTGCATTGTTGCTGATATCTTCTGAATCTCCCTTGACTTTTCTAACCTCTTGAGAAGCTGTGTTTTCCCATGGCCAAACGTTGCCGAAGTAACATCACACCCACTCCATGCATGTATGAACAGGAGGTGTCGCCTAGTTGTTTCTCCGATCTTCGCTATTATATCTGCGATCTTCCATGCCTCCCCGTCCCTATGTGACTTCCGTGCTTTTGACTGGAAATAAACATCAGCTGAAGTATGATTCCAATGGTGAACGGATAGCACTAGTACATCAGTATCATCTGTTGACAATGACAACTGAATTCCCTTGAGAAGAAAGTTTGATGGCACTTTCAACAATCAGGGTATCAGCATCGCCCGAACTGCAATTAACAGAATGTTCACCCGCTCTCAGTAATGTGGACAGCAATCTTACGAACTGCATTTTGTTATTCTCGTTCGACAAGAACCGTTCCTGGTTCTTGTGTGCAATCATGGTGTCTGTCAAACGGATATCGGCACACACGTTGACAGCTCTCTTTCTACGCTCATGACTCATCGTGTTTGATCGCTGCCCATAACCATCGAAGACGACACAGCAATTCTGCCCATATTTGTTGGCCACATATCCAACATACTGATGGGCTACTTCCGAGTAGGTAGCTTTCGCCTTCCATTTGACCCTGTGGAGGAGAGCCCCTCCGTCAAGCACGTACACGGAATCAGGTGGCGGCTTCGAAAGTGCTACTCGATCTGTTAGTGCAGCTGCTAGGTCTGCTTTGTTTGCGTTTCTGAGAAAGAAGTCTTTGAAGAGGGCTGTTGGCATCACAGTCAGTTCGTACTCGAAGAACTGTGCTACGTCGCGCTCCCTCTGAGCAATAGCTATCAATCGAGTGAACAGAGCTGATGGGTCTATTGATACCCTCTGGTTATCCAACTTCACCCCGGAGTTCAAATGGTCTAAAGTGCGAATTTGATCACTCCTTTTGGTGGAGGCATCAGAAACAACAACATTGTCTAGTTTAGAGTGCATCTCCGCCCCTACCGACTCGGTAGTTAATACCATCACCCAAGGAAGCTGACAATCTGGAGGACAGGGAGCGCAATCTTTCATTCTCATCGAAAGGATCGTACAAGTCAAACCACTCTAGTATTTTCATCATGTCGGTGTTGTCTCGTTTACGTCGAGAAGTGCCCATGTCTACATGTTGTTCACTGGTACGGAGTTTCATGCCAATTAGCGTTGTCATAGCTTCCTGTATTTCAGCGCATTTATGCATGGTGTAAATCCACTCCTGACGCACTGATTCGGTCACCCCACGACCTCGCGTTTCCACCTCGACTTTTAATTGAGCGCATGGGGACTTGTTCAATCACAAGGTCACTAGAAAGGCCTGCCCAAACCCTGGAACTCCGGCGTATAGCATGGAAACCATCAAAGAAGAACCTATCATACAACCACGGGTGTTTCTCGGGGAGCTCAAGTATCATTTGCAGATACAACCTGCAACTCTTAGCGTAGTGTATATTTCCCGTGGCAGATAAGAGAGGTTCAACATATTACTGACAACAATAAGGTGGAGATTCCAATCGCCAAGGAGTTTACCTCTGATGAACATTTTCAGTGTCTGGACATATTCTAGATATTGTTTCCATAGCTTAGCAGTGCGCGATTGTTCAGCCAGTTTGGCTTTGTACTCGTCGAGGCAAGTGTTTACCCTTACGAGAGCTGCTGAGTTTGCAACATCGGAAAGAGTAGAAACAAACTGGATTCACACAAATCCATGTCCTCGCGTTCGCAAACGTTGGAATGCTGGTTTCGGAAAATTGATCGAAATTCGCTCGAACACCACCATCAGTATAAACGCTATAAAAAATTTTCCCCAAAGCGGATTTTGGATATGTTCTTCGGGAGACATTCCTATTCAAAATGACACAAAATCAGCTTGTCCCAAATTTTTTCCGGGTACGACCACTTTACTTGGTTCAACGACTGTACTATACCGGCTGTATACTCCGTCCGATATAATGCTGCTCCAATTATATTTTTACGCTGGGGGTAGCAGGAAGACAGTCAATCTGGCTATGCTGTCCCCAACGGTATGTATATGTATCACAACATTATTCTGTAAATGTATTGATTATTATATTTTACATACCGTTAAAAAAGAATAGAATAGAATAGAATAGGCCGAAATCGTCTTATCTGTCGGTTTATTTTTAAAGTTGTTTTGAGCCCAGATCAAGGCACGCGCCGAAGCGCTGTTGATGTCTATTTTTCCAAGTAATGAGGTGGTTGCATTGCCAAAGTGATTTTAGACTTCAACTCGTTTATTTTTTTCTTGTAATGTCCAATTCAAGCATTTAACGGTTGATTGGCCCATCCCACACTAATATGTCGAAAAACAGAAAAAAAATATGCGGGGTGGATAGAGCAGGCTTAAAGAATCCCCCAACTCATCTACCTTCCTCTCCAATTTCTTCGGTAAATCCCGATTTTCCAAATGCTGCTCTAAGAGCCCCATGTGGTGCAAACACCGAAAAGGGCCTTGACCAATCTAGAATAGGTCTGGGACGATTGTTCTTGGCCCCTTCCTGACTGTACAACTCCCTTTCCCTGATGCTTCTGTCTTTTTTGAGCCATTTGTAGAATAGATAGATGAATTGACAGTATAAAATTAAAATGAAGAAATAAAATAAATGAAAATGGAAACCTTGATATTACCTATTAAATGAGATACCTGGATTGATTGCAGTCTTTAGCAAAGGTAGAAAATAATCCGTCTGTCTCGACACGTTTCGCTTCGTTTAGCTTCTTCAAAGAGACTTCGAGGAAAAGAATGAATGAATGAAAAGTTTCAGCGCGCCGAAGGCGCACAGGGACGATGTGGGATTTAAATCCCTTGCAACCCAAATAACTTAATTTGCTTTATAACTTTATTTGCTTATAAATTCACGAGAGTCGGAAGCGAGAACCAATACTCTTATTTGGTTTGAGTGTGCCCACCGGTAGTGGGATAGTGGGTGTAGATCTCCGAGGACATCGAACTGGAAGATGACTAGGAATTGTGCATAACTACAAGACTTCTGCTCTGTTTTTGCTTAGAGACGTGGGCATATTTGTGGTAATACTGAAACCGAGGTTTGTTGCTTGTTTTAGAAAAGAAAAAGAAAAAGAAATCCAAACAGTCGCTGGTTCGTGAGCAGCCCCAGCATGTTATCCATAACGGTTAGAAAAAGAAAACAATCCACCAATATGTGTTTTTGAAGCCGGGAGTCATCCATCAGCCTATAAGGGAGAATGGATGCTGAGCCTTGGCCATCTGGTCTGCCTTCAGAGAGAACATATGACGGGGTGATTGGAGGGAAAATAAAAACAAAAGAAAACCACATACACACCCTCTCACAGACACACACCCGAAAGCCCTTAAAAGGGCTGTTAAATCTTTATTCAAATGTTTATTTATTTATTTAAAATATACACTCGTCCCAGCCAGGCAAGCTTGTTTCAATCCGTGCCTGGTGTTTGGTGGTTCCCTGTGTATGTTAACAGAAAGGTAGGTTGTACCAATTCCTCCCACGCTTCGTCTACTATTTCCATGCGTCTTCTTGATAAGGGTGTTGCAAGAAAATTTGAGAATGTGCAATTAGAAAAGTTGTAGGTAGAGAGAAAGAAAGGCATCCGCTATTGTATATTATGACTGTTGTATGATTGTTGCTATGGATGGGGCGAGGGGTGGATTTCTTCGGAGCCCACTCCCCACACGAGGAGTTGCGAGGCAATCCTCACAGACTCAGTCCTAAAGTTCTCAATGAGTAGCAAAGCAATCCTTACTGACACCGCACAGTTTAATTCTATTGAGTAATTTCAATTTACTGTGACTTATTTTGTTTTTCTGTCAGAGTTCGGTGTTCGTTCAGCTCTGCCATTGATTCACTATCCAAGAGTCTGTGGAGGGTTTTGTTATATAGGTCTTATTAAACGCGTTTCAATCGCGCTTCAGCAGAGTAGCGAGGCAGTCCTCACAGACTCAATTAAATGTTCCCAATAAGTAGCGAGGCAATCCTCATTAAATCCACGCAATTATGTTATATTGTATAATTTTTATTTTCTGAAAACTTATTTTGTTTTTCTCTTAAGGGATGGGTGTTCGTTCAGCTCAACCATTAATTCACTATCTTGGAGTCTGTTGAGGGTTTTGTGTTGTAGGTCGTTAAATCGCGTATCAATACTTTCTATTTTTGCTAGCTCACGAAGTTCAGAATTTTAGTTGGTAATCCATTTTCACTTGTTTATACCTCATGCCATTGTGCCATACCGAGTCGAACGCTTTTTCTACATCCAGGAAAAGCGCTGTTCCGATTTCCTTTTGACTAAATGCTGTTTTCATATAATCGACCAGTATATGTACATGTTCGATTCCCTTAAGCTTAAATCTCTAATATAAATGTGAGTAATGTCGAGAACCCATCCTCCCCTTATGCCACGTGTACCCTAATGGCTGGCTCTATTTTCAGCATACTGAAGAAACACCTGGACACGTCTTTCGGACGTATGCAAAGAGATCAGTAAAACAGCCTCTAAGTTATAAAAAACCCAAATATCTCACACGCTATTAGAAGCGGCCGTCAACAAAATATAATTAGGTAACAATATTACAAATAGTAAATAAACTTAGTATAGTTATTCCTAAGCCATTCGTGGATACACTAAGAATAGTCCAGTGGAACGCCCGAAGTGTTAATCAGAAAAACTTGCAAATGTCACACTATTGGAACAATAGGGATATAACTGGAATTAGCGATTCGTGGCTTAAAGCAAACAAACAATTCTCGTTATGCGGGTTTGACATTATTAGAATAGATCGCCCAGTCCAAAAAGGTGGCGGCGTCGCTCTGCTAATACATTTATACATTTATTGATGTTTAAGGTCACATATTTATGCACAATGGCTAATCATGACCGTGACAGTTTTACGGGAGGAAGCCGGAGTACCCGGAGAGAACCACCGAGCAACGACGAGCAGCTGCCAGCTCCCCAACATCGTAACTCCGCATTGCAGCACAGGCAAGGTTAGATTGGTTGAAGACATGCATACCATCGACGTGCAGTACGCCGTAGTACACGGCGTCATCGTGCCCCCACGTGGGCAATGGAGATGAAGTGTCTTGCCCAAGGACACAACGCGGTTGCCGCAGGTGGGATTCGAACCGAGGACCTCTCGGCTTGCAGCCTGCACCTCTACCTACTGAGCCACCGCGCTCCCCGTCGCTCTGCTAATAAGGCAAGTGATTAAATACAAAACAATACTATGCGACCACCTCAATGCTGAAGTGATTGCAGCTGAAATTGAACTTGACCACAAACACATGGCCGTCATATCATATTATAACAAGCCACAAGAAACAGCAGACAGTAAAGTATTTGAATTCTTTACCAACAAATACAAGCACTGCATATTTTTGGGTGATTTTAATTCCAAACACCAGGTATTCGATTGTCATAAGACTGAGCCTAATGGTGACGCCCTTTTCGACATTATTGAAGAACTCGATCTATTCGCGAGAAATAACGATCAAGAAGTAACATACACAGTGGCGTAGGGGATGGGCCCGCAGGGCCCGCATTGCGGGGGCCCCGCCTAGAAGGGGGCCCCCGGCCCCCGTCTTGAAGGACGTCCCAAAGCTGGAAGAAAGAGGGAAAGGAGAGAGAGAGAGAGAGAGAGAGAGAGAGAGAGAGAGAGAGAGAGAGCGAGAGAGAGAGAGAGATAGTAAAAAAGAGTAGAGGACAGTGCCAGGTTGTGTATGTATTGATATGTTTACCTGTGTGACTGTTGCACAGTCCACCAAATACACATAATTTCATTATTTCAAACTCTCACTTCCACACGGCGTACTCTTTGTAGTCTATGTATTATTCTTTTAAGTGAACGCTACATCATTGTAACTGATAGGGGTGAGAAATGAACAATATACATACATGGTTCCTCTCAAGTCGCACATGTTGGGCGTGCATGTGTGTATCGTTGGATGGTGGGGGTGAAACTTAAACATGTAATGAAACAATCTACAGAGTCTTACTTTTAGAATCGATCCTATAGGCTATACCTTCATTTAATTTATGGCGTATGAACTACGTAAAATCCTGTATGCTGTGCACGGTAACAACACTAAATTTGCTCCCGTTTTAAAGGCAACCACCATTATGAAAGGGACTCCGTCTCTATCTCGCGGGGGGGGGGGGGGGGGGGGGGGCATAAGATTTTCCGCTACGCCACTGAACATGCATAAGCAACAACCCACTCCATCAGTCAGATATCCTTGACTTGATTATCACCAGCAAATCACTAACCAGCCAAATGCAAGACATATTTGTAGGGGATGATGATCAAGGCAGTGACCACCTGCCAGTTCACGCCACTTTGAAATGTAATACTGGTCCCATAAGGTATCCTCCCGTGAACAAGAGGAACCTATCAAAAATTGACTGGAACCTCTGTAGAAACATTATCGAAGTAAAAATTCATGCAAATGACCACTTAAATGCTCATGAACTAGAAAAGGCCTGCTCCCATCTTAACGAGGTTATCAGCAGTGCACTAGATGAAATCTGTCCCAAGTAAACAGTAAAGCCGCGGACAAACAGAATAACCCAAACAATTCTTCAAATAATTAAACAAAAAAGAAAAGACTTCCGGGCTTACCAATCAGAGAATGATCAAATCAAAAAAGCAGAACGTAAAACCGCGTATAATCGCCTACTCCTAGAAGTAAAAAAGGCCATACCTAACGACAATCGCGTGAGATGGGAAAAAGCGACAGAAACCCTAAATGGGCTGAGAGAACCTAAGAGGTTTTGGGATACATTTAAAACTCTTACTGGTCAAAAGATCAAAAGTGTCAAAAATAATGCGCTGAAGACTAAGGGCGGATCTATGGCAATGGAGAAGGCAAAAGCCAGCTCTTTTGTCGAACTTCTAAAGAAAGCGCATCGTCCCCAAGAAGGGAACAGATATGACGATTTTAAGGTAAAAGTAAACAAATTTGTCCAAGATAACAACTCAATTTTCAATGAACCGAATTTCGACCAAAGGCATGAAGACGGGGACGACCATGAAATAACCGAACCAATAAGCGTAGAAGAGGTCATGGGTATAATCAGAAAATGCAAGTCATCTTGGTCCCCAGAAGACGACGTCTCTTACAAAATAGTGGAACAGTGCCACAACATTTTCTACTGTGGACTTATCCAACTCCTAAACTTCTGTCTCTCGTGTGGGTACTTCCCAAAACGCTGGAATGGGGCCACAGGAGTCAAGATACCCAAACCCGACAAAGACATTACCAACCCTTCTAACTACCGCCCAGTTAGCTTGCTTAGCTGTCTTGGAAAAATATTTGAGCGGATTCTCACCACTACACTTCGTAACTATCTCGAATCAATCAACTTTTTCAACAAATGGCAAAAAGCCTATAGGAATCAGAAAGAGGGAATCGAACACGTATATAGACTGGCCGATAAGATGAAAACAGCATTTAGTCAAAACGAAATCGGAACAGCGCTTTTCTTGGGTGTAGAAAAGGCGTTTGACTCGGTATGGCACAATGGCATGAGATATAAACTAGCGAATATGGGATTACCCACTAAAATTCTGAGGATCATATCATCATTTCTAATTGGCCGAAATATCAAGGTGAGAGTCAACCGCGAGGAGTCAGAGGAAGTAATACTCGAAGCGGGAACACCCCAAGGATCGGTTCTAAGCCCGCTTCTTTTCATAATATATGTGAATTTATTATTTATTTATTTATTTATTGGTGTTTAAGGTCATATACTTATGCACAATGGCCAATCATGAGCGTGATAGTTTTACAGGTGGAGGAAGCCGGAGTACCCGGAGAGAACCACCGAGCAACGACGAGCAGCTGCCAGTTTCCCAACATCGTAACTCCGCACTGCAGCACAGGCAGGGTTAGATTGGTTGAAGACAGGCGTACCATCGACGTGCAGTACGCCTTAGTACACAGTGTCATCGTGCCCCCATGTGGACAATCGGGGTTAAGTGCCTTGCCCAAGGACACAACGCGGGAGTTCGAATTGATCGCTCCGACTGTCACCCATCCAATGATTAACCGGGCTCGACGTTGCTTAACTTCGGTGATCTGACGAGAACCGGTTACCGCAACGCCACTGCGCCCCCTAATATATGTGAATGACATAGACAAAGTAGAGAAAACTGTGTTGAACTATCGCAGTTCTCAGACTATAAAGGTATTTGGACGGCCAGCAAGTCCCGAAACATAATTAAAAAATCGTCTACAGGATACTATTCGTGATCTTGAGAGCTGGTCAAAAGTCACGTTCTTCAAGAAGCAAAGAAAAAAACAGTCCCCAGTATCGATCTCCAGTTGTACGATCACAAATTAGAAGCAAGCAACGAGGCCAAATTTTGGGGATTTATACTTGATGGCAACCTCAGTCTAAACAGTCACTTAAACTCCATTACTAAAAGTTTAAATTTTCTAAAGATGACCAGAGGTAAAAATTGGGGAGCAAACAAAGATATCCTTCTCAAGCGCTACAAATCATTTATACGTCCGGTACTAGAATACGGTGCCATAATAACAAGTGACCTGAGCAAAACCAATATGCAGAGGCTACAAAGGGTTCAAACTCATGCCCTGCGTGTGGCACTATGCAAACCCAAATGGATATCGATAAAGGAACTTCATGAGTTAGCAAAAATAGAAACTATTGATACGCGATTAAAACTACAAACCAAAACCCTCAACAGACTCTAAGATAGTGAATTAGTGGTTGATCTGAACGAACACCGATCCCTTTACAGAAAAACAAAATGAGTTATCAGAAAATAAAAATTATTCAATATAAATAAATTGCGTGGAGTTAGCGAGGATTGCCTCGCTACTCATTGAGAACTTTAGCACTGAATCTGTGAGTACTGCCTCACAACCCTGCTGAAGCGCGACTGAAACGCGTTTAATAAGGCCTATATAACAAAACCCTCCATAGACTCCTGGATAGTGAATCAATGGTAGAGCTGAACGAACACCGAACCCTAAACAGAAAAACAAAATAAGTACCAGTAAATTAAAATTACTCAATAGAATTAAACTGCGTGGAGTCAGTGAGGACTGCCTCGCTACTCATCGAGAACTTTAGCATTGAGTCTGTGAGGATTGCCTCGCAACTCTGCGTGTGGGGTGGGGCTCCGAAGAAACCCACCCCTCACCCCATCCATAGCAACAATCACACAAAAGTCACAATATACAATAGCGCAGTTCTATTCTTTCTCTAATAATGAAACGGAGTAGTGGAGTCTGTGAGGACTGCCTCGCAACTCTAAGCGTGGGGAGTAGGCTCCGAAGAAACCCAACCTCACCCCATCCATAGCAACAATCACACAGCAGTCACAATATACAATAGCGGTTACCTATCTTTCTCTCTACCTATAACTTTTCTAATTGAACATTTTCAAATTTTCTTGCAACACCCTTATCAAGAAGACGCATGGAAATAGTAAGACGAAGTGTGGGAGGAACTGGTACAACCTACCTTTCTGTTAACACACAGAGGAAACCACTAAACACCAGGCAAGGATTGAAACAAGCTTGCCTGGCTAGGACGAGTGTACATTATAAATAAATAAACATTTGAATAAAGATTTAACAGCCCTTTTGAGGGTTTTCGGGGTGTGGCTGTGAGTGTGTGTGTGGGGTTTTTTTCTCCTATCACCACGTCATCTGTTCTCCCTGAAGGCAGACGATGATGGCCAAAGCTCAGCATCCACTTTCCCTTATAGGCTGATGGATGACTCCCAATTTCAAAAACACACATTGATGGATTTTTTCCTTTTTGTAACCCTTAGGGATAATATGCTGGGGTTGCTCCCAAACTAGCGACTCTTTGGGTTTCTTTTTATTTCCTAAAAGAATCAACAAACCGCGGTTTCAGTATTACCATAAATATGCCCACGTCTCCAAACAAACACAGAGCAAAATTCTTGTAGTTATGCACCATTCCTAGTCAACTTCCAGTTCGAGGTTCTCAGAGATCTACACCCACTACCCTACTGCCAGTGCGCACACTTAAACCAAATAAGATCATTGGTTTTCGCTTCCGACTCTCGTGGATTCATAAGCAAGTAAAGTGGTGGAAACGAATGAGCTGTGATTTGATGATACCTTTAAATGTATTTTGAGGATGAAATAATTTTGTGTGCAACAATTGATGTGAATCAGTTGGTTTGAAATATACTTTATAATCTAAATGACCGGATGCCTGAAATTGCTTGCCTTTATGCACGGTCACGTCGACAAAATCAACAGAATTTTCCCTGATAGTAGCTTTTAATTTAATGTTTGGATATGATTGTTCAAAATTTCTAAAAAATTCATCAAAATCTTCTTTTGAATGTTCCCAAGTAATAAAAATGTCATCTAAATATCTGAGATATACGAGAGGATGCTTTGCACATTTGCTTAAGGCATTTTCCTCCCATTCCGCTACATAAATGTTTACAAAATTCGGACTGAATCTTTTGCCCATAGGGCAACCCATTATTTGTAAAACAATTCTCCATTAAATTGAAAACCATTACCTTTTAATTTCAGCTCTAAAAGATCCAAAATTTGTTCATCTGGGCATTTTGCATCCTGATATTTTCAAATGCATTTTTAATCGATTTAACACCTTTGTCAGTATCAATATTCGTATACTGTCGATATCCAAAGTAGACAGGATTGCATTTTTCGATATTTTCAATTTAGAAATTTTTGACAGGAAGTCCTGTGTATTTTTTAGATAGCTCGGATGTCTATTTGCTATAGGTTTTAGATGATAATCAATTAGTTCCGAGATCGCATAAGATTCCGAATTACAATCTGATACAATTGGCCTCCGGTGGAGTTAAGTCATCCGTCCATGAAGAACGGACCTTATGGATCTTTGGAAGGATATAAAATTATCTTGTTTGAGCACTGATCTTATTCGTTAAATATTCCAATTGTTGTTTGGTTATGTGACCTTCGTCGAGAAATTTTAAAATCTTATTGAATTTTTTGACATTACTTGGCCAAATAAGTAAATCTATTTTCTTATAATGTTTTGTATTGCTGAGTTGTCTCATGGCTTCCTTTATATAATTTCCCGAGATAGAACGACTACCGACCCACCTTTGTCGGCAGGTTTAATTACTAATTTCTTATTTTTCCGAAGTTTAGTGAGGGCTCTCCGTTCACCAGCTGTTAAATTGTCTTTATCGGAGAGTATTTTCATGCTGAACACCTTTTGGAAGATTCTTTTGTTAGCAACAATAAACAAAGAAAATAAGAAAGATAAACATTGTTCATTTAATAAAGTATTTTTGCAACTTTAGCTCAAGTTTGTAGGGAAATTATTTTTAGGCAGAAATGTATCACTGCGCCTTGTTTATATTTGTACAGTTTTGCTTGTTGATCGAATTGGACCTATGTGTTCCTCACTTCTTGCAGTATTCTATAGTGAGTAAAAGCACGATTTCGCGGCGATTGCCCTGTGAATGATTTATGGAATAGACAAAATAAACATGTAGTGTTTTCAAGTAAAATTTATTCTACTCGTAGGATTAAGAATGAAACCGACGAGCCTCCGGCGAGTCGGTTTCATTCTTAATTCTACTCGTAGAATATTTTTTTTACTTGAAAACACTACAAGTAAAATATTATTCTAGGAGTAGGATTAAGAATGAAACCGACTCGCCGGAGGCTCGTCGGTTTCATTCTTAATCCTTCTCGTAGAATATTTTTTTTTACTTCAAAACACTACACTGTAAAAAATGTGACGCGTCACATGTTTAGTAACTGAGCCGTAGTGTTTATAAGTTGTACACATCGTGTTTATCAACCTAAGATGAATGTCAGGTTGCCCAAACGCAGGGGCGAAGCTAGGATTTCCTATTGAGGTGTGTATGTGTGTGTGTGTGTGTGTGTGTGTGTGTGTGTGTGTGTGTGTGTGTGTGTGTGTGTGGGTGGGGGTGGGGCATTGTGCCAGGTCGATATGGGTTTATTCTATATTTCATACCCTCTGAAGTTGCCAGTTTTATAGTACTGAAATCGGCTTTCTCCCATACTAAGATTTCATGAGGTTGATCTTTAACCCTTTACCCAAAGCAGACTATATCAAAATTTATTCTTTTAAATATCATTTTTTTAAAGTTTTCAAAAAATTTCAACAAAACCATATCATGTGACCCCTCGTTGGAACGAGCTCGACGAGCTCGTTCCAACGAGGGGTCACATGATAGGGTTTTCTTGAAATTTATTTGAAATATATTTTTTCAACTGCTGAATTTGCATATTACGCGGGCGGATGCGGGCGATTCGTTAGGTAAAGGGTTAATTCTAACCGAAATGCAATTTGTATCAACTAAGATGATATCGTGATAGAAATATCTAATAGAAATATAAAAATTTCAGCTTGGAGATCAAGCGAGGTTCGGTGGTACAAAATAGGTGCAATATGTTTTCACCACGAGTCGGTTCATCAACATTCTAAAATCAGTTGGATTAAAAATCAACCCAAGTCAATCGGGTTGAGTGAATAAGAACCCAATTGAGTTCATATTCACTCAACCCAGTTGATTTGGGTTGATGTTGAATCCAACTGATTATAGGTTGTACTTGCCTCTCCATGTCCACAGAGTTCAACATCTCAAGAAACATTTTATCTTGTCATTCATTATCTACCACTTGCCTTGGGCCATTTAATATCAGGCAAGTTGTAATCCCAGAGATAAAAAACCCGAGTTTTTGTATTTCTTTTTAAGTAAGACTATTTCAGATATCATCTGCTTTAGATATGACTTGGGGTTCCTTTGGGGCCCTGTAGCCAGAGACAGTAATGAGTGATTTCTGCTTCGAGATATCAATTTTCACTACTATCAGTTCCTTGTCTTTATCTTTCCAAGAGTATGTATTGGGTCCGTAATTACCTGAATGCAGCGTGTATCAGCGGCTTCTGATAAAACTTCTAGCGACAACGCATTCTTGGAAAGAATTGTTTGATGATCGAGTAGAGGATCTGCTTCGCTACGACTTGGTGGTGTCTACACCCCCCCCCCCCCCCCCCCCATACCATTCATCTTTCCAGTAAAGTGCTTTATAATTCCAGCAACAACGCGTGCTTGGGAAGATTTGTTTGATGGTCGAGTGGAGGATCTTCCTCGGTGCGACTTGGTGGTGTCCCCCCCCCCCCCCATACCTTTCATCTTTCCAATAAAGTGCTTTATAACTTGTTAACTTTAAATTGTAAACGTATTCCCTTAACAGTAAACAAAAAGTAATTGAGTAGTTGTACTAGTCTCTCACAACATTTCACGATGAGTTCATTCTTGAGCTCTCCGTGAAATGATGGAAGGAGCTGGTGATGTAAACAAAGACAAATAGCTTGGTCAATTGAGGGCCAGCTGGGAGATGATTGGGGTGGGGAGGGGCATGCCATTATCAATGAATGCAAATTACAACGTTTACGGCGTTTACAGCGTTTACAGCGTTTATAGCGCAAATATAGGGCATTTAACAGTGCCAGATGAGACTCTTTTTCACATACCTTGACCAGCATATAGTAAATTGTTTGTACCTAACGATCATTAATGGTCACAGTGTTGCTTCCTTCCTGTGTCTAAAGAACTTTCCTGAGAACCCAGATAGAGGTGATACGCTATTATTGTTAGTTCAGATTAACAGTTTTCCCTGCTGAAACTGAAATTTATGTTTTAACCCTACACGGTGGCATTTTCTTTTTGATTCTTGTTTGAAATCTCGCAAGGTTATGAGGATTGAAATTAGCAGTTTCAAGTGTGTGTAAGGATCAGGCTAAAACGTGTCTTGTTTCTCAGGCAATCCCTCATTGAATTTGAACCCACTCGTTGAACATTTCTGTTTCTCTTCAGTGTCTTCCAATATTTGTACAAACTCGGCGAGAAACGAAACTTTTTTACATTTTTGATTGATGCATATTTATATAGTTGCATCTCCAATTTGTGGCCCCCTTTACAATTTGTAAGTACCTGCCGCGAAGCGGCGAGGTGTTACAGCACGTTGGCAGGTTTTTTGTTCAAATTCATGAATACCGACAGCGAGGTTAGTAACTTACTTACACGCCAATTCGCGGCTCGGCGTCACATACCGCACGTTGGCAGGTTGTTCAAATTCATGAATACCGACAGCGAGGTTAGTAACTATTACATACCGTCCCGTTCAATGCCTAAGTTATGACAACTCAGTCTGAATTTAGACAGCGCATGTCGATGTTTAGGAATACAACATTTTTCAAGGCATGGTTCAAATGTATAATCCACTTTGAATGTACGGTATGTCCTCAATTTATTTGATCCGCTCTTCCGTTCATCGTCGAACAAGTCGGTTCTGGCGGCGTCTAAAAAGTACGAGTTTATTATTTGCTTGTCGGTGAACAGAGATCAGATGTGTTCGGTGCTACGAGCTTTCTACACTGCTTCAGCGTGTGTGTGCCCACGAATTTTCGCCACCTCCACCCGAAACATCGCAAGTTTCCATTGCCTCTTTTACTAATCTGTCCGATGATAGGTTGTCAATATGTATTTTATATTGTTCCATATTGACAATCATGCATAGCAGCGGTGAGGGGCATTATTCCTAGTTCCATTTTTGTAATCAGATTGCTTGCTTGCTTTGGCAAGTTGAGAATCTGTTTACAAAATCGTTCCTGTGTTTTCTCGTACGCGACGTTCTTGATATGTCTGAGAATATTAAAGAACCTGCCTCGAGCAAGTGCCCTTTGTTTAGATTGTGTAATTTTATGGATAATCTCATGGAACCAGGTTTCGGAGCAGTACGTCATAATTGGATTTATAAGATTTATCATTAATTTTAGACCCTTTTTGGTGGTATCTGTTGTAGAGGAATTGATGTGAAGAGGGAAAATGAGGCCTTGGCTGCTTTATTTGCAAGTTCGTCAAGCGCACCCCAAACTGCCCTTTCTTGTCAAGTTTTAATCCAAGATAGGTGTAGTTTTCTATTACCAATATCGAAAAATTAAATGTTAATAGTCTGTCTCATCATCTTCGCGAAAGCGCACTCACCTTAATATGTTTCTGCACTAAAACACACACCACCACACATTAGTGGGTGGCTGAAGTCGATTAAAGTGGCAGGATACGTTTATCAATACTATAACCATGCGGCATATTTTATTAAAAGAGAAATTATAGAAAATACATATTTATACAAATAGATTGATTTTAATTTGAAAAATAAAACATTCCTCTAAAAAACAAACTGTAGGTACTGCAATTCGAAGGCTTTATATTTTTTTCGATGCTCTTAATATTATCTTTGCAGAAAAATTATTTAATCTATGGGGATTTGTCTTGTTACAACTTGTGGGAGAGTGCATAGGCACTCTCCCACAAACTGTAACAAGGCAAACATATTGGAGATGCAACTATATAAATATGCATCAATCAAAAAAATGTAAAAATGTTTTCGTGTCTCGCCGAGTTTGTACTAATATTGGAAGACACTGAAGGGCAATAAACATGTTCAACGAGTGGGTTGAAATTCAATGAGGCGTCACTTGAATACCGAGTCTATTGTTCTATCGGGTATTTCACGTCTCTTACCAACCCGGAGAAGACAAAGGAATTGGTGTGTAACATCAAATACCAGAGAATCAAAGGTTGTGTCATCAGTGTAAAGTTGGTGATGATCAAAAGCACTTTCTCCTACACTAGTTTACTGGATAGGGAAAAGGGGCATCTGCTCATCAAACTAGGCGTGGATGAAAAATTCCATAAAAAACGATGACGACGGGTAAAAATTAAAGCTCTTATTGGAGTGCGATGGTACAGAGTCCCTTAAAGGCGTAGGTCAATTTATTCATCATGGGGCTGAGAAAAAAAGGAGTGTGGCAGCCCCTCATCGACAGCTCTGTTACATGAAACCAATATTCTAGCCAGGTAATATATACATACCTACTACCGTAAGTCGTGGTTTAATCTTGAAGTTACCACATTTTACTCATTGTTAGATCTTGGTTGTTGAATATTTACCTGTGTTTCATGTGTCATTATATTTTTATATTTTAGATTTTATTTTATAATCTGTACATTTGATCTTAATGGTGTAACAGTGCAATAAAGATTGATTGATTGATTAATTGAGTGATAGAATCGTATAAGTGAAAAGAGAAACTTAGGTTTGTTCAACGATCGTTGGCCTTAATCCTTCACCCAGCACTGCAAGATTCCAATGCTGATGTTCCCTGAATTGCAATTAATCCTTTAGTTAAACCATTAGGTGAGTAACAGACCACATTATTGTTTCCCGTGTTGTTTTTTTTGTTTTTTGTTTTTGTTTTTGCAATAATCAAAACAACTTTCTGGTATACACAACATTCAAAAAATAGCCTGTGGTCCCTCATGGGTACGAGCTCTAAAAACTCGGAGAGCTCATTCCGGTGAGGGGTCATAGGCTATGATTTGGATACAAAGTTACAAACCTATGGTATGGATACAAAGACTCGAAATACCAAGTTCAAAAGACCATAAAATGTAAGACCCGACCAGGTTTGTCAATTAATTTTGGAAGATAATGTTGTAAACGAGCACATTCGCGTGCCAAAGAATCGGTGTCATAGGCTCTGTGCTGGTGTCCAAATACCTTGACCAGTGTGAATAATGTGGATAATTAACAAGTTTTGTAGTCTGACAGTTACTTGCTACTAAATGCTGTTTTCGAGTTTGTTTGTTTTTTGTTTTTGTTTTCTTTTTTTGTGGGGGTGGGTGGGTGGGGGGGGGGGGGGGGGGCTGTGTACTTGGGGTTTACTCGACTATTCACATACGCCAGTTACAAGAATTGGACTCATTGCCTGCAACAAATAAAATTTGTCACATTTTTTCTGTTCATGTGAAAGCACCCTTAGCCCTTTGAATCTTGGTGGTATCTTCCATATTAGTTCAATGGCAGCAACTGGAAGAGTCCATGTTCATTATTTAGGGGTAGACCAATTAATATTTTCAACGTGCAGCCTCTTCCAAATCTATTAATTCATGACCAAATGGTGAAAGTTCACAAATGTGTGATATTCATTACATTTATACGCGCGTTTGAAACTTCAATCGGAGCCGAGGCGTTTTCGAAATATTTATCTGGAAGCGGGCCGTTAACCAGGTTAACATACAACTTCCGGTTTGAGACTGCGCATTATACACTTTTACCGTAAAGGTAAAATCGTTTTAATCTGCTAGAGAACGCCCTGTGAAGTGGTAATAATATAACAATAACATGATTTTGGAGGGCATTATGGTTCAATAGCGGCCTTGCAGCAATGATGAACAGCCCGAGGGCTTATTAAAGGCCCGAGACGAAGTCGAGGGCCGTTAGTGAGCCCAATGGCTGTTCATCATTGCTGCAGGGCCGCTAATGAATCATGCTGCCTGACAACAATCATGTTATTACTATTATTACCACGGAATCTAAAAATAGCCGGGCCGCGGGTCGCTAATGGCTATTTATACTATTTATACCATTATCGCCCGCGGCCCGGCTCCGTCGAATGACGTCACTGAAATTATGGAGTTTTAACGGGCCTCCAAACTTATGTTAATCGACTAATAACTTATAGATTGAGTGGTAATAATATAAGAGTAAACAGATTAAACAGACTAATCTCATCTGTTGCGTCACTCCTGTGAGTGGGCATACGATGCATGAATCCCATTGACAATCTAAACTTATTAGATTATCATGGCTCGGGAAAAGAAACATCGGTCGTTTTCACCAGCGGTATTGGACGATAGGCTTTCGAAAGTGCTTACACGGTCATGGCCACATTGAACTTTAATCACTCTACTGACTTCTGTGCGTCAGGATATGGGTTACAAACCGACTGACCGACCGACCGACCGAATAGCCTCAACATCGTCGCAGGCAAATTGCAATGCAAATCTTTCCAATTGCCGCAGAAGGTGGAAGTGAGGAAGTTGCTTGCCGACAAAGTTCATAAGCTCATTTCGAGAAACGCTGTATTTAGAACTGGCAAAGAAAGCACTGAATTCATCTTCGTCCGAATTTGTCTTACACTGTTACCCTCAAGGTAAGCATCGTGAACATATCCGCGACGCAACGTGTCCTTTCATTGCATAGACCGATTACTATCATTGTGATCGAGTAGAGCCCGACACAATGAGATTATTTAATTCGGCCCGATATGTACATGTATATACTTGCCTTCTCTTTCACATTGTCAGCCTTTGAAATGCAACAGCGCTTGCTCACTGATATTTTATTTGGTAAAATTTAATCCCATAACCAACGCGTGAGGTGGCAGTCCTTTAAAGTGGGCAATAGTGTAAATAACTGGCTAATTTTGAGTTTGTATTTACACTTTCTACCTGAAGCTTTAGATAAAGCTTTGGGGGCGCGGTGGCTCAGTAGGTAGAGGTGCAGGCTGCAAGCCGAGAGGTCCTCGGTTCGAAACCCACCTGCGGCAACCGCGTTGTGTCCTTGGGCAAGACACTTCACCCCCAATGCCCGCGTGGGGGCACTATGACGCCGTGTACTAAGGCGTACTGAACGTCGATGGTACGCATGTCTTCAACCAATCTAACCCTGCCTGTGCTGCAGTGCGGAGTTACGATGTTGGGGAGCTGGCAGCTGCTCGTCGTTGCTCGGTGGTTCTCTCCGGGTACTCCGGCTTCCTCCACCCATAAAACTGTCATGGTCATGATTAGCCATTGTGCATAAATATGTGACCTTAAACATCAATAAATAAATAATTAGATAAAGCTTTAGATTTTGAAGCTGCGCTAAACACCAATAAAATTAAACAAAGACATATATAAATAAATTGATTAGTTGATTAATGAACTGTTCATTTAATTGATTGATTATTCAGTTAGTTAATTGATTAATTGGTTTATCGATTAATTGTTTGGTTGGTTGATTGATTGGTTGACTGATTGATTGGGAAATTGAAATAATCTACTCTTGCCATTATTGATTACTCACTTGAAAGAGCGGTTGATCTTGGATGTCATTCATTCGTTGACCGATTAATTTGATTAGGTAATTAACCATTTACCTAACATGAAAAGCAGACGACACTTGCAAAAAAAAATTCTTGAATAACTATTTTTTTCATTTTTTGTTTCAAAAACATAGATTTTGACCCCTCATTGGAACGAGCTCGACGAGCTCGTTCCAACGAGGGGCCATAACCTATGTTTTTGAGATGAAAAAATAATGAAAATTAATGGGCGATTTTTTTATGAATAGCACTATATTACTTTTTGTTTACTGGTGTGATATATGTATACATTTTTTTATTTATTTTCTTGTTTCGGGACATAGCTCGTGACCCCATTGGAGCGAACTCATTGAGCTTGCTCAAACGAGGATTCGCGAGTTGTTCATCGGAAGAAGGGGCGGATATTGAATGAGATTTTACCTAAAGTGCTGGCTAATTATTCTGAGCTTTACTTGGGCCGGCATCCATAACTATGAAATCCTTTTTACACGGTTTGTTATAGTTCAGTTTGTTATATGTTAATGGAGATTTACACATCTCAGTTATTTATTGCATTAGTTTTCCCTGATTTGATATCTCTGGCATCCACGCAAGTAGTCAATCTACTTCAAAGAAAAAATTTGGCAGTTAATGGTTTAAACGGACACATTCGCTTAACAAAGAATCGGTGTCATAGGCCTTGTGCTGGTGTCCAAAAACCTTAACTAGTGACCCCACGCCGGAGCGAGCTCATTGAGCTGGCTCCAACGGGGGACCACGAGCAGTGTATTGGAAGAAAGAAGCCAGAATCTATGAGACTAGGCAGTGTCACGACAGCCAAGCTCCTTTACACTTTACCTAAAGTGATGGCTACTTATCCTGATCTTCACTTGAGCAGGCATCTATAACTTGTGATATTTTTTTTTTTGTCTTTGAGATACAGCACGCGAACCCCCGATATTTTTAAACCCATGGAAATAGTCCTGTGTTACACGAAGATAAAGCTTTGTATTACTGATCTCTTTCACGTGCATTCACTCGCGTCCGATGGAGATTTGCACATCTCAGTCATTTGTTGCATTAGTTTTCCCTGATTTGATATCTATGGCACCCATGCTAGTAGTCAGAAACTTTGACACAAAGCTGTGACACGGCAGCCTAACATCATAACCTTTTACCCAAGTGATAGCTAATTATCCTGAGCTCCACTTCGACTGGCATCCACAACTTGTGATATAATTATTTGCTTCGAGACAGAGCTCCCCCCCCCCCCCCCGCAGCAACGAGCTCATCGATCTTGTTCAAACGAGGCTTCATGGGCTGTGCTTTGGATTCTAGATACCATTCATTTGTTTCAATAGTTTTTCTATCCCTGAGTTTCATGTAAGTAATCAGAATCTCTGAGACTAGTCAGTGAAGCGTCTCCCAAGCCCAATTGACCTTTTACCTAAACTGATGGCTAATTATCCTATGGTTTACACAAACTGTCATCTAAAACTTGTGATACATTTATCCACTTTAGGATACAGCACGTGACCCCTCGTTGGAGCAACAAGGGTTCACGTGCTGTGTTTTCGAGGAGGGAATGAAACTTGATGGATGTACTGGCAAGTGTCGTTTATTTTTTGGTTTGGCTGAGGGGTTAAGTAATTATCCTATGCTTTACATAAACTGTCATCTATAATCTGTGATGCATTTATCTATTTCAAGATATAGTTTTAGTTAAAACAATATTTATTTGTGAAAAGAAGTATGAATACAAAAACAGTGGTGAAATGAGTAACGTGAACAACAATGTCACACAGACTGGACACAAGATAGGATTCGGCAGCAAGCATTTTTGCTTTTGTAAGCCATCTACGGAACACAATTTGCAATCTCTGGTAGTCATGACGAGGGACTTGATTTATGCATATTTGAAAATAGTAATTTATAGTTTCACTCTGTAATAGATTCAAACAATTTCAACTTCCGATGCGTTGCTGGCGAAAGGAGATCAAATAAACAGGAAGACTGTTGATTGGAGGAGTTGAGGGGAAGGGATGCCCAGGAGGAATTGATAGCAACTCAGTCACATGTGAAATGAATACTCTTCCTTGCCACTAGAAAAGCGTTGTGAATTTAAATTTAATATGCACCACATTCTGTTAGGTAACGAGTTGATGGCACAAGATATAGAACGTGACCCCTCGTTGGAGCAAACTGATAGAGCTTGCTCCAAAGAGGGTTCACGGGCTGGGCCCTGGAGCTGGAGAAGGGAATGAAACATGATGGATGTATTGACAGGTGTCGTTTGTTTTTGGTTTGGCTGAAGGGTTAGGTAGATAATTTTGCCCAATGGTACAATTCTTCACATACAGTACTTCACTTTATACCTAAAGCATTTAGACTGAACTCCATTTAATCTGGAAACGACGTTGATATTTCAAGCGAACTACTTAATGTTCTGTTGAACACATATCATGCACCTCTTCATTCTTACTATAAAAGCAGCCCTTTATAGAAAATGAAAACTGTATATAAGTTCCTGTTACTTTTTCTTTATTTATTAATCTCCGCTCATCCAACACTTTCAACACTGCATTGGACTGGCATTAATCAAGCTAAAATTGTGTGCTATTCCACTTCTGGAATCTTATGGTTAACTATCACTAGGACTGAATGTGAACCGGAATACTTTGAGCCTGGACGACATAGTGACCTTATCTGAAACGATGGCGGGTAACATCTCGATTGACGAGATCCAGACTAAGAAAGAGTACGATTTCCGGTACATTTACAGATATCACTGAACTAAATATTTGAATTAGAAATACCAGCCTTGAAATGTCGGAAGTGATGCAATCTCTATAAATAAATAGCCCTGGGAAAATAAATTGTTTCAATAAATGTTTAAAGGACTCTATTGACATCTTGCATTATTGATGAATATTCCAGATAAAAAAGAGGGTGATTTGATGACTTTTGGACCTAAAAAATACAATTTACATTTGGTGTGTTTTTGTTGAGAATTTCCTGAAAAATATGTGCACGTGACCGGTATTTCCCTTGCTGTCAATTTGTCTCTCTTATTTGTAGCATGACCTCCTGTTTTGGGATCAGAAAAAGTTGTCTGAAGGGCAATACTTGACAAAGATATTTGAATGCCAAACTTAAAGTGAGGCGATCATATTTTTTTTTGCCTGAACGTTATGATGGGAAAATATTTAGTTCCGTGATACCTATAACCACAATCCAAATGGCATGGATGCCGAGGACGAACAGTCCCCAATTATTGAATGTCAGGGCGAATGCACACACTATTTACCTAAACATGTCTCCCCCAAAAATCACAATTTGCGAGCGGGGATTTCGTTATTTCATCTTAATAGTCAGTCTTAAAGCCCGTTGGGATTCTTTCAATGATCTCTTGTATGAGATACAAGGCTCTCAAAATATTTTTGACGTGATAGGGTTAACGGACATATTCCAAATTCTTCCAAATGCATGTTATACAATTAACGGTTATCACCCTCTTATTAAAACTCTTTCAACACGAGAGACCGCTTTTCCGGTCCAGGAACACAATACGTCATAATTTCATTAAGTAGGATGGCTACTAAGTGAACGTGTGTGGTAGAACAATTAATATTTCAACGTGCAGCCCGAAAGCTGCACGTTGAAAATATTAATTGCTCTACCCTCAAATTATGGATATGAACTCTTCCAATTTCTGCCATTTAATTGGCATGGCAGATACCATCAGTGTTAAAAGGGTTAAGAATAATAGACCTGAAAAGGATGAAGGCCGTGATGGTGTTGGAATTTTCATTAAGAAGGACATAGCTTTTAAGATACGACAAGACCTCTCTGTGTTTATTCCACATGTTTTTGAATCCCTCTTTATTGAAATTAAACGAAAAAAAGCCACCAGGTTAGTTGGAGTAATATACAGACTCAATTCACAGCCAAAAGCAGATATCGATCTTTTTCTGTAAAAACTTGGTGAATTAACAGATAAAATAAACAATGAAAATAAAAAAAAATGCTACATTATGCAGTGGGGAGGGTGGATGGCGGACAAAAATTGCAGGAACATAGGTGGGGGTGGGTGGGTGGTCAAGTTCCAAAAAACAAATGTGTGTAAACAGTTAATGCATTTTTTCTCCTTTTTCACTATTATGGCATCTTTTGTGCCCCAAACAGTAACAAAATGTCACCACTTGATCATAAAAGCCCATTTAGAAGCATTATTAACAAAAGTACCCCCATTAATTTGAAAAATATTGGAGAATTTCATCAAAAACTGACTTGAGGATGGGGGTGGGTGTCCGATATTGAACGGAAAAAAATTGTCGAACAATTTTTTCATAAAGTCAGCTGAAGTCGAATAAAATATCCATTCACAACATAATTCATTCATATTCGAGGGTTGTTTTATGGAATACTCTTTCAAATGAAGCATAGTATATATAGTACTGTATAATGAGTCATAATAGCGAGGTGATTTATGAACTGATGTGAATCTGGTAAGTTTTGAAACATGATAGAGAAAATGGAAACATGTTTGAATATATGGAGGATATGAAATGGGTGTTTTTCTCATATAATATTTATGAAACGAGTGTAAGAATTTTTCATTTTGGCGAGCCCAAACGGACAATTCGGACGAGTTTCATAAATATTATATGAGAAAAACATTCATTTCATATTCTATTTATCATATGACACATACACGCACAAATTAGCCACTTAGTATGACTTTTTAACCCATCACCTAACTTGAGTTGTAGACGGCACTTGGAAAAAACATCCTCGTATAACTAAAAATTTTCATTTTTTGCGTCCAAAACATAGGTTATGATCCCTCATTGGAACGAGCTCGTCGAGCTCGTTCCAATGAGGTGTCATAACCCATGTTTTGGAAGCAAAAAGTGAAAATATAAAAAAAATGAATGGCATTTTTCTTATAGGTAAAAGATTAATACAATATAACCCACCCTAAATAGGACAAATAACGTAAATTCTCCCTACTAAAATTATGCAAATGTCACCCAGTTGTATTTTGTTGAGCCAATCAAATTGTCCAGTTTTGAAATTGACCAATGAAAGCTCCCAACTCTAATTATGCAAATTATGAAAATGTGGCCCGGTTTTATTTTGTTCAGCCAATCAAATTGTCTAGTTTTGAAATTGAACAATGAAATTGACGGAAGGCTTTATTTATCACTGATTAATATGAAAGCAAAATATCAAATGTTTTAAAGTTAACAAAACGGACGAGTTATATGATAAATAGAAATATGCATTGAATCAATGTTCATTACGCGTTTCGAGTTGGTGTTCGAGTGCCAGAGTTTTGTGTATACAATGTATTAGAAGGGGGTGGGTCCCCCAAATTGTCATGGAAAAAATATGCAGGAAAGGGTGGGTGGGTGGGTGGGTGGGTGGGTGGGTGGGTGGGTGGGTCAAAGAATCTGCAAAATAAAAATTTCCACCTATGTTCACGCATCCCCCCCTCCCCCTGCATTATGGGAGACCTTGATCTTTTTAAATCTGGTGGGCACCTTAAAACTGATAGCTGCATAGATATTATGTTTAGCCAGGGCTTTCTGCCGTATATCACCAAACCAACTAGAGTAACTACTCACTCAGTCACATTAACTAACCATATCTTCTCTAATAATACATCACCCACACACTTATCAGGTATAATTATCGCGGATGTTTCCGATCATTTCGGAACTTTCCATGTAGATACCAGTTACAAAACTGAAATAACTACAAGAAACATTTTCAAGATAGACCAACAAAGAATTGAAACTTTTAAAGCACTTCTATCCCAGATCGACCTTTCATTAGTCCTCGAAACAAATTGTTCTGATTTAGCATGTAATACATTTTTAACTAACTTTTTACAAGCATTTGAAATAGCATGTCCATTGAAACGAACCTTAATGAGAAACAAGTTTATGAAACAAAATCCATGGATAACTAAGAGGCCCTTAATTTCATCGAGTAACAAATCAAAATTCTATAACAAAACATTGAAAAGTCCTACAGAACAAAATATTTTAAATTACAAAAACTACTGCAAAATCTTTAAAACGTGGAATTTTAAATGATACCATAAATAAAAACAAACGAGCCTATAATTTGCCATCTTCTTTTATAAAACAAGACAAAAAAGAATTATCTGAACCCTTTGAAATAGCCCGAGAGTTCAATAACTTCTTTGCTAATGTTGGGGAACGTACGAGTGAGCAAATAAACAAACCCCGAAAACAATTTTTGGACTACATGAAATGCAATTCTCCGTTTAACTTCTTCATTGCACCAACTACACCACAGGAGGTAACAGATGATACAAAGCTAACGAAGTGTAAAAATAGTGAGGATTATGATGGAATAACAAAATAGCTTCTTAAGGAAATAATCAATATTATAGCAGTACCTCTATCCCATGTCATAAACAATTCATTTATCCACGGTGTAGTCTAAAATAGGATGAAAATAGCTCGAGTAATTCCAATTTTTAAAAGTGGAGATAAGCAAAAATTTAATAATTACAGGCCCGTCAGTATTTTACCAGCTTTTTCTAAAGTATTAGAAAAGTCATGTCCAATAAAATTATAAACTATCTCGATAAAGTTGACATCCTATACCATCATCAATATGGATTCGGGAAGAATCATTTCACCATCCACACAGTAAACAACTTCTTAAACACATAGGACCAAAAAATAATAAAGGAAGCAATATTAAAACGCTGGCTATATTTTTAGATCTTTCTAGGGTATTTGACACCATTAATCACGATATTCTGCTAAGCAGGAAAAATATGGCTTTAGTGGCATAAGCAACCATTGGTTTAAAAGCTACCCGTCGGACCGAGTTCAGTATGTTAAATACAGTGACCAAAAATATGATTTAACGAGAAATATATATGGTGTTCCACAAGGCTCGATACTTGGACCCACGCTATTTCTCTTATATATGAATGATATTTGTTCTTCAACAATAACAATATTAAATCTGTTATCATTTGCAGATGACACAACAGTTATTTCTCAGATTCTGATGTTGATTTTCTAGGCGCACGTGTTAATAATGAACTTAATAATTTGATTGATTAGTGCTCCGCAAACCAGTTAGTTCTAAACGCAAGAAAAACTAAATGCATTTTCATTATCCCGACTCGTAATCAGAAAAGATGTAAATATCCAGATATCTTTATAAACAATCAAAAAATTAATAGAATGGGAGCAACCGAGAAAGAAAAATCCTTGAAGTTTTTAGGCACAGATATGGAGGAGAATCTGTCTTACCAAGCTCATATTTGTTCAAAGATGAGGTGGGCAAATTATGCAATGAATAAGGTTAAAAAGGTTAAAAAGGTGCTGCTGCCTCAAAAGGCCTTGAAAACATTGTATTATGCTTTAGTCCACTCCCACCTGGTATATGGTATTCACATATAGGGCAATTCAAGAGCAATAAATAAATTGTTGACAAATCAAGAACTCTCTGTACGAATAATTAACAATATAAAATGTAACTCTCACACTGACCCACTATTCTTAAAAGATAAGATTCTCAAAGTTTTGGTGTCAAAATATGAATAATTCAAGTAGCCATTATACCCATAATGCAACTAGAAATTTAACCCATTCAATCTTGTTTGACAGAGCTCATTGAGCTCTGTCAAACAAGACTGAATTGATTAAATTTCTAGTTGCATGATGGGAAACATTTGCAGCCTGAAATTTCGATATTTTGACATCAGATTGCAGGGGGTTAAACTTCAAGCATGTGTTTGACTGGAACCATGGCAAATTTCCTATGTCTTTTAATGATTTTTTTAACGTCCAACAAAACTCTACCCGCATGAATACAAGGTAATCGGGACAAATACAAGTAAACAAAATTCGAGCGTTGTCCCTGGACAACTTGCCCATATATGCATTCTCAAGAATATGGAATGATTTGAATGTGGAACTCCAAAATTTAAATAATAAAACTGAGTTTAGAAAGAAACTAACAACAAAACTGTTATCTGTTTATTCTGATAATACTTAATGAGGCAACCCTTATTGCCCGATTGTTCTTAAAACGAACGGGAAATGCTACGGTCGTAGAATTACAATAAATGCATAAAAGAGTTCGACCATAAGTGCATTATATATGCCCCACCACCCACCTTGGAATCAACGGAAGTGCACACGTACCCGTTATTCTGTTGTAGTGAATTGTGATTATTGATAAATTTGATCTGACAGACGGCCTATTTACTGAGACACACACTTTAACGGATTGGGTAAAAGTGAGTGTATTTCCCGTTGTGGACAAGATCTTTTGAAAAAATAAATAAATAAATAAATAAATAAATAAATAAATAAATAAATAAATATTATATTATTTTTTTCAATGCTAGACGCATTAGAATGCTTCAAACTATTCGGCAAGTTGTTGTTTCAGATTGTGCAAACTTTAGCATATCTTTTTTTTGGACTTAACTGATATTTTCTGTCAACAATTTGATTACAACTGATTATCTCGTCTTTTATATAACCATCACAATGAGCCACCAAGTCTGCAAAACCCACAGGTGCCCCACAGCTCCTAAAGGCTAAGTTAGAAAACCACAACCCAAGTGCAGTGTTGAATCAAACATATTTTATTGAGAGGTGACAGGTGGACATCCAATCTGGCAATGCCATCTCCCTACTGTATATGCATTCGGTACTTCTTGTTTCGAAATAATCTTGTTCTTTTCAATTGTATACATTGAAACAAATTGCGTGCGCCTTCCTGCCTACCTGCCTGAAACCCGCCCGGAGGAGCCCGCCCGTCCGCCCGAATCACTGGAAGCATTCAAGCTGGGGTAACGCGCAGTTATATTGTTTAAACGTAACAGTATTTTTGGAATGTTGAACATATACGTACTCGTTAATTTTATCCCTGGATCGCAAAAAGTTCTAAGCAGCCTCAAATAGTTTCAAAAGAGTCTCAAAATGAAAACAGAAATTAAAATGCTAGTTAAACCTTTACTTAATGCACACGATATCACAATTTAGTATCTTAATTATTTTTTTGAAAAAAATATTTTTCTGACATTTCAACAAAGCCATATCAAGCTTGTTCCAATGAGGGGTAACATGATATGGTTTTGTTGAAATTTTTGGAATAATAATGTTTTTCTTAACTGCTAAAACTGTAAATTACGTGGGTAGATGCGTCCGATTCCATAGGTAAAGTGTTAATCTAGTTATTACAGTTGATAATTGTAAGATAAATTTAGCATCACCATTATGTTTATATACAAAATGTTTCATTAGAGTCTCTCTCGTTTCTAAGGCTATATCTCGACCTTATATACATAATAGTGATGATATATATTTACTGATAAAAATCTCTTGACAGGCAAGACTTTAAGGACAGTAACGAGAACACCTCCGCCCTACCCCCCCCCCCCCCCCCCGTTACTTTTTCCATCATTCCGAACACATCTTCAGAACATGTTAAGCGCATCTTCAAAAAGTGTTGAAGGGAAGATTTCTAACGATAGAGAGTTTTATTGAGCCAAGTTTCATTACCAATTATAATGTCAGTGTGTGAAGCATAAATCAAGTTGTTTTTTTTTCTTAGAGAAGTTTTATTCTTACAACTTTGGCAGTTAACAGTAAGTGACGTAGTTCACTCAGTTAATCTGATGGGTTAAACTTTAACCCTAATCAACTGGGTTGAGTGAATATGAACCCAATTGGGTTCATATTCACTCAACCCATTTGATTTGGGTTAATGTTTAACCCAAATTATTTTAGAGTGTTGTTTCATATTATTTGGTTTCCCACTAGTAGTGATTGCGTGACTTCTTTGTTGCCAAAATACTGCCTAGTGACATTACTTCATGACCAAGTTTTGATGTGTCATTTAGGCTTAGAGACAATATAGAAAATAGTTATATGATGACGAGGAAGTTACTGACGAATGATTGGAAGTATCACATGTTGACAAGTCCAGTCTTTATGTGATTTTCTAAAGTACTCATGCATAGATTCTGACATGCATCGGGTTCCCAATCGCAGTTTTCACCATATACTCTACATGGGTAAAGAGATTCATCCTGGGTGTCTCGGCTATGGTGTAACTCTATCTGGCCACCTAAAAATAGCTTAGTCAACTAGTCCCTATTTCTATGAGACTTTACACAGAATACTTGTTTATCAAAAGCTACATGTCTGAACCAGTAATAAATATTGCGAGCATTATCAATATAATTCCCAATTTGCATGAGATACACTTCAACTAGCGATTTATGCCCTGACCCAAAGGGTATGTACCTGTATAACGTATTTACAGTTACTAATAAATAAGCAAGAAAATATAAATTGTGCAATTACTTTTATGACCCACTCGGTGCTACTACGTACTACTTTTATAAAAAAGATTCTGGAGGAATCAAAACTAAATAGAGTCCATTTAAGCGGTGTTCGGTAATTGTCGCTCCCATTCAATTGAATAGCTTCTTAGCACACCCTCTTCTCTTAGAGGCCTTCCAAAATCACAGCAACCACATATCACCATAGGAACCAAGATGGCGGCCCCCAATAAGCAAAATGTACGACGGAAACACATGACTCCCTAACAAAACTCGTCGTTCATGCGCAGTAGCACCACATATCACCATGGTGATGGCATCACAACATAACCATGACAACACAAATTGATGTCGCTGACGTGACTAATGACGTCAAACGGGATCCTGGAGGGGACCGGCAAATCTGTGATGATTTCCACATCTACTAGTCATTTGCATCCCTCGTTCTTTTTTTTATTATCAAATTAACTCTTCCCATCTGGCTTCGTGATGACGGAGTAGCGTTTCGTGGAAGGTGAAGTGAGGTTGAGAAAACTTAATTTGATTTAAAGGACTTAGACTTGTAGTGTCGCCGAACGTCAGCATTTTATTCGGGAGAGATGCCTCCGATTCCCCTAGAATATCGTATTTTTGGGAGAGATACCTCCGATTCCATAGAATACCTTACCCCCACCCCCCACCCCCACCCCCACCCCCTCATCTTCAGCCCCGTCACTTTTAAAATGCCCCGTTAGGCCTGGACGAATATCAAAACTGTTTTGGTGTTTGCAAATATAGTGATAGATTTATCGACGAAACCATTATTGAATCATTGATTCGGTTTGTAAGACATTGGTCAAATTTCTTTCGGAGAGCTTTCGGGTGAAAGTCCTAATTAATTAACATTTTTTTCTTAAAGTGTGACCCTTTATAATCAATTTTACCGCTCATGGGAGGATACATGACAACGTAGGTCAACCGAACTGGTGCATTAGATCTGATATTTCAGATGGGATAAACATCTCATGCGTTGGTCTGTAGTGAAGTGCATTATAAAATCTCAATATTCTTCCTGATCCGATTATGGGGGAACCCGAACATTAATTTAATTCGCCCTTCTCACGAAGAGTCGACACAAAGCGTATATATTGATATGAAGTTAATTAAATGTCAGAAACAGATTTCTGTTCACTGCAACAATTTGGCCTCAGTGTCAGTCAGAATTTGCGTTAACTCTGTCACATGGCAAGTTCCTAAAAAGGAAAAATAATGTTTTAGATCACTCGATTTATTTATTTATTAGGGTTTAACGACACATTAACAGTCAGGGTTATATCGTGTCGGTGACAGTTTTACGGATGGAGGAAAACGGAGTACCCGGAGAGAACCACCGAGCAATTCTCAAAAATCGCCAATTAATTTTCATTATTTTTTCATTTTTTGTCTCAAAAACATAGGTTATGACCCCTCATTGGAACGAGCTTGTGGAGCTCGATCCAATGAGGTATCATAACCTACGTTTTTGAGACACAAAATGTAAAAAATTAGTTATTCAAGATTTTTTTTTTGCAAGTGTGTCGTCTGCTTTTCATGTTAGGTAAAGGGTTAACTTCGGTGATCTGACGAGAACCGGTTACCGCAACGCCACGGCATGCCCAGATCACTCGAAAGAGTATTAAATGGGTAATGATTAAATACTGGAAATACTTCAAGTGGGCGTAGCCTCAGATGAGCTCGCTCGCATATCTATGGCGTAGACCAGGCGAATTGTTGGGGTTTTTTTCATTAAAACACCCCCCTCCCCTCTCCAAAATCCGTTTTTCAAATGTTACCCGTCTAAAATGTGTTTTTTTTCACTTTATATAAATTATATTGATTTGTTGAATATGTGCTGTATTTTGACCAACATAAAATAAATATATTCAGTTTACTGAAACTACAGGAAACAACCATTTTATTTATTTATTATTTATTTATTAATTAATTAATTTATTATTTATTTTATTTTATTTTATTTATTTATTTATTTATTTATTTATTTATTTATTTATTTATTTATTTATTTATTTATTGGGTTTAACGACACTTTCGTACAGAGTCGCCTCGTGTCGGACAGTTTAATGGGTGGAGAAAGCCGGAGTACCCAGAGCAGCGGCGAGGCAACTATCAGACTCCCAAGCGTACTAACTCCACACAATCAGGCTTAGCGTTGGTTGAAGACAACTGTTCCATCGACGAGCAGTATGCATTAGTTCACCGCGCCATCGTGCGCAATCGAGATTAAGTGCCTTTCCCAAGAACACAATGCAGTCACCTCTGATCGAACTGTGGACCTTTCGGTTTGTAGTTCAATGCCGTAACCACTAAGCCATTGGTAACCACAAATAATGTTAAATAAGTGATCATTCGTCTATTGTTGAAATTGTTCAACCCCTCACCAAACACGAAAGGCAGACGACACTTACAATCAGAATTCTTGAATAAATAATAAAATCACCATTCATTTTTCATTATTTATTCAGTTTTTGCTTCAAAAATAGAGCTTATGGCCCCTCATTGCAACGAGCTTAACAATGAGGGGTAATGAGCCACGTTTTGGAGATAAAAAATTAAAAATGAATGGTGATTTTTGTGAATAGCGCTGCTAAATGTTTGATCCACCCAATTCGAAACGTATCGAAGTTACAAGAATTATTACCACTTTAACGGGCATTCTCTAGTACAGTAACAAATTTTAATAGGGCATTAAATGAACGTAGCGCTCAACTTCAAAAAGTCACTTGACGTGTCGGGCCGTTAATGGGTGAAAACTCTCATTAACAGCCCGACACGTCACGTGATTTTTGTTCCTGGCCGTCTTTCACTCGGAAATGGAAATGGCTTCAACTTGCAAACAATGTGATTTTATTAAATATGTGAAATGTCCAGCAAAGCTAGCCCCATACGAACAAGCAGCTGTATATCTAATATATACTCTCCCAAAAAAGAAAGTGTGCATGCTGAAAAATAACACTAAACAAAGATATATATCATTTTCATTCATGGAAATTTTATTCAATCACAGATGAATCAATTTGTGATCAACACGAGAAATTTCATTACGCTACGACGAATACTCTTGGTGCCATGGAGAGTCACAGACACTAAGGGTCAAACATAAAAAGTCACACACTCAATATCTGGTATGACCTCCGTCTGCATCGACTACTGCTGTGCATCTACGCCTCATGGAAGCGAACAAGTTAGCATGGAAGTGTTGTGGGATGTTGTTCCATATTCTGATAAGCTGTCTTTGGAGTCCCACAAGCGTTGACGGTGCATGGGGAAGCCGGCGTAGCTGACGTTTCATTTCGTCCCATACGTGCTCAATGGGTGAGATATCAGGCGAATTTGCGGGCCAGGGAAGAACATCCACTTGTTGTTGCTGCAGATACTGTTGAACAACACGAGCTGCGTGGGGTCGGGCGTTCTCCTTCTGTAGAATGACGCCGGGGCCGTGACGTTGCAGACATGGGACAACAACAGGTGTAAGCACTTCATCACGATATCTGGCTGCATTGAGATTGCCATCAATAATGACCAGCTCAGTTCTGTTACGGGCAGTGATGCCACCCCACACCATGAGAGACCATCCCCCATAACGGTTTCGCTCCACGACACATGGATCTGCGTAGCGTTCGTTTCGACGTCTGTACACTCTCTGGCGGCCATGATGATGAAAGATGGAAACGACATTCATCTATGAATAAAACACGTCGCCACCAGTGTAAGGGATGCCTGAGGTGTTGCCTACACCACTGCAGTCGAGCACGACGATGACATAACGTCAAAATCGGACGAATTGCAGGTCTTCGAGGACGTAAGCCGTATTCTCTCAGCCGGTTGATTACTGTCTGAGGATGTATCCGTCTCAGGTTAGGGATGTTCCTGGCTGTCGTCGTTGCCGTTTGTTGCCGGTTCCGGAGATGGACGACACGGATATACCGATCTTGTGCAGGGGTGGTAACTCGGGGTCTCCCGGAGCGGGGGCGGTCTCGAAAGTCATCATGTTGTGCATGCCGATGGACTAGCCTGTCTACAGTGTTACGGTGGCAGTTCAAATGCTGGGCAACCTCTCTGTGTGTTCTGCCAGCTCTAATCATACCCAGGGCAAGGAGACGTTGATTCATTGTCAATCTTGGCATCCTAATGTGGAGTCGTTTTAACAGCAGCGCAAGTTTGAATGTGAACGATAGGAAGGCCTTACTTTAGTGTTTAAATACCCAAGGATTCACACTGCTGCATGAATTTTCAGACTCTCCACGTGCAAAACATGCCTTTTCACAAACGTGCAGCACGTCATTTAACGTTAATGCAATTTTAACGGGGAAAGCTGTTTTTGTGTTCAATATAACTTATTCATGAACAGGTTAACACTCTTTACACCTACGAAATTATTTTTGTGGAGTTTGATCAATTTCTGCAATGCACACTTTCTTTTTTGGGCGAGTATATAAATGCGAATGTCTGTATCCATATCTCTATCTTTCTATCTCTCTCTCTATCTATCTTTGTTAAGGGTGAACTCCTCCGTTTCTCGACCGATCGGTCTCAAATTTTGTACACGGGGGTAATTCGTCCCTGCAAGTAACATGGGGTACCCTGCCCGTGCGGTGTGACCTTGACCTTGAAATTGATAACCTTGACCCTTTATTTCGAAAACGGCTGGGCCGATCGGGCTAAAATTTCATATGTGCGGGTATATTGACCCATCGATCAATTTGACTTTATCAGGGTGCCCGTGCGGGGTGACTCTGACCTTGAAATTGGTGACCTTGACCTTTTATTTCGAAAACGGCTGAGCCGATCGGGCTAAAATTTCATATGTGCGGGTATATTGACCCATCGATCATTTTGACTTTATCGGGGTGCCCGTGCGGGGTGACCTTGACGTTGACATTGGTGACATTGACCTTCTATTTCGAAAACGGCTGATATAACCATCTTCTCCCGTGCAACGCCGGGTATCACCAGCTAGTCTAATATATAAATGCGAATGCCTGTATCTCTCTCTCTATCTTTGTTCCGGGTGAACTCCTCCGTTTCTCGACCGATCGATCTCAAATTTTCTACACGTGGGTAATTCGTCCCTGCGAGTAACATGAGATGGGTGCTGTGCCTGTGTGGGGTGACCTTGACCTTGACATTGATGACCTTGACCTTTTATTTTGAAAACGGCTGGCCGATCGGGCTAAAATTTCATATGTGCGGGTATATTGATCTATCGATTACTTTGACTTCTTCGGGTTGCGGGGTGATCTTGACCTTGATCTTCTATTTCGAAAACGGCTGATATAACCATCTTCTCCCGTGCAACGCCGGGTATCACCCGCTAGTAGTAAATAAGTCTGTAAACATTTTAAGCCTTTATTCCTGACTTAAAAGCGGTAAATATCGGGTCTCTTGTTAAGGGGTCGTCCAACGTAACTTTGGTCAGTTTGTTGACATTTTTCCCAATGCCTCAGAAACAAATAAGAGAAGTAAGGAAAGTCAAATTGTATATCAAAATAATGAGTAAAGTGCATAGAAAAGGTACATATAATTTTTTCAGGGAAAAAAAAGGAATTTTATGATTTTGATGAACATTAATTTGCCAGTGGCATAAGTAACGAACCGGTAAAACCACAAAATGATCGGTAATTCGAAAGCCTTGTCCTCAATGTAATGATAACATACTACAGACTCGGAGAAAGCATTTTTATGACACACACTCTGGTGTGTTTTGATGTTGGAATGCAATACCACCAACACAAATATTGGATGTTCCGGATGTGGCCATGTTTCAATGGTGTTTATTCCGGTCATGTGATTACAATGTGGTTCTTGCAGGAATACTCATTTTGGGCGATCGTCAGAATGAAAGGACGTGATCACGTCCTTTATTTGCTCGAGACAATGTATGAGCGGATTTGCAAACAGGTTACAGCAAATACTTGAGCTGCTAATGTCATAACTGTAAAATATGATTCGAAATTCCCTTCAGTGTTTACAGGCCGTCTGAACTTTTTTGTTGACAAAAAATCTGAATTATTGCGCACTAAAAAGATACTATGAACCACTTGTAAAAAAATAACCGAGTGTATAAAATCGGGCCGATACACATAAAATAAGGCAATATTCATAACAAAGTCAGCAGAATGCTTCAGAAATCACTTTTTCTCGAAGTATATTCCAAGTGACCTGGAACTATATTGAGTGTGTTGATTTCCCCCGATGTTGTGAAGTTATTTACTTCCGAGTAACCATGGAATTTGCCACGACTGCGTTTGATGTCCGCAAAGGACCGATTGAAAATGGGTTGAAAATGATGCATTCTCGCGTTTAAATAAGGTGCGATTGGACGATGCTGTGAATTTAGTTTTTTCTTGCAATCAACTGCACCAACACAAGCGTCGATCAGTGTCTTTTGTCATCGTTTTACACTAACAAATGTGACAAATCTCTTTACCGGAGACTATCTCACAATTTGCATATCATAATAAACATAACCGCTGTCAGCGTAACTGTGATGGTCAAAACTCAAACGAATTATCGAATCCACGGTCAAAGTTAACCGCAATTGGCATTAAAACAAATGAAATATTCGCAGTTTCTTCATTATCCTTGCCGAGTTACTTTTTAACCAGCCCACATGCATTCAGTTTCGTTTGTCAGCATCAAACTGCCTGCTGTGCAATATTTGTGGTACTAATAATAGTAGGAGAAGGCGAAAGAAGCCAATATTTTCCCGTCATCTATAAATTAATTAAAATTGATAATTCCGTTTATTTTACTGAAATTATGAATTGATAAGGTGGATGTGTTGTGATTATTATTCCCCGGGCCTGGAAGTTGGAAAGTCAAAGGCGCATCTAGTGCCGTGGCGACCTCTGTCCTCTACCCCATACCAACACCCCCCCCCCCCCCCTTGTATCTCAACCACTGCAACTCCAATTTGAAGGATATTTGGTGTTGTGATCGAGCATCACGGGGAAACGATGTGTAGCTGCTGTAGCATGTGTTTCTTCCACACATTTTTTCAAGAGGTATGATCCTTTTTCACTCTTTCGAGCTAGAAATTTTGTTTATAACCAGATGATTTGTTACAATTTGTTGGAAAGTGCCCGATGACACCTTCAAATTAATTGTAACAAAATATTTTTTGTGAATATTTTGTTCCTATTACTTATCAAGCAACAAGCTAATGAATATTCTGTAAAGCCACCAATCTGATGTTTGACACTTTTATCGGAGCTGTTATGGAGGCTTCTGGAACTCAACATGTTGATTATGGCAGGGTTTTTCTATTCACCCATTAATCGATAAAGTAAGTGTTATAGTTGGAAGTAAGAAGCATGAAGGTCCAGAACTTTAAGTTTGAAAAGAATGTTTTGCAATGTAACCTGATTTTTGCAGATACACTATTTGGAGGGTTACCTGTCTGATAGTGTTTGGAACATGTGTGTCGCTCGGATCTTCAAAAAGAAAAAAGAGTTAAACTTTGAGAAAAAAAGGCATATGCCATGAGTGCCGGAGGTAGAGTCATACAAGGAAGAGAGCACCCCTCCCCCCCCCCCCCCCCCGGGGAAATTTTTTTCAAATGGAGCTCACTTGTCACCTTTTGGGGATTACTTTACGTACTGCGTTCTTGAAAAAAAATATGTGAACACCTATGTATTGAATGTCAGACCTACTGGATGTGCCCTCCTGATCTCAATATGCCAATAAGCCTCCTTTAGAAAAGTATATGCAATAATGGTTATGGAAAGTTGATTTGATGTGTTTTGAATAACAATGTACTTTTATGTACATTAGATGGTTTATTATAGTGACATGTTACAGTTACTCTTATTTCTTCTCCAACGGATATCATGAGTGTATTGGTGTCCGAGAGTAAACGAAGCTATGTAACTTATTGATAAACCAGACAAATTTAACAATTTAATCACTAGTCTATCAAATTGATGCAGGGGATGCATGGGATAAAAGGGGTTACAGTGCAAGGGGTTTGTAAATATATTTATTCAACTACAATGTATGACGTTGCAGTGCATTCTACATAGGAGAATATAATAGTTTCTTTCCAAGCCACCACAGTGACACATACATCTTTATATTGGGAGACACTCTTTTGTCCTTCCATACTTCTTCTAGTGGACTCCTTCAAGTTGATCTCTGTTGAACTCCCCAAATCAAAACATAAACAAAAGAAAATGTCTGCCTTCAATCAGTGATCACTCCACTTATAACATTTGGTCTCAATCTTTATTACTTTCAAGAATTAGGAAAAGATTTCTTCGAGTATGTACTTCAATGTTTATAGAATACAGCTTTTATTTTATTTTGAGGTATTTTATTGGAAAAACGTTGTTCTCTTACTTATGCCATAGCAGACTTTCTGGCGGTGTAATCTACACATGGCAGCAGTTCCAAGGCAAATTCCAGTTTCCACATGTTCTATGTTTCATTCCAAGCATTTTAGTATTTAATTTATTGGGGTTATTCATTTTGGGTCCTTTTTAGACTTGGAAGAAAATTACATGAAATTTGACCAAAGTTAGGTTGGACGTCCCCCCAAATTTTCTAACTTCGTTGCAATTGAAAGCGATTAATCACGTGATAATCACGTGGCACTAGTTTGTTTGACAACAAACGATAGTATTATCTGTCGAAATTGAAAACTTTAAAAATGTCATGTAAGGTAAAGGGTCAAAACTTTCTCAGAATCCCAATGGTAATAATAGTAATAACACGACTTTGTCGAGCCTTGTCGTTTATTAACGGCCCAACAGGCGTGCATAACAGCCTTTTAACGGCCCTCGACTTCGTCTGGGGCCTTTTATAAGCTGTCTGGCTGTTATTTACACCTGTTGCGCCGTTAATAAACCTCAATGCCCTCCAAAGTCAGGTTATTGGTATGTTAGCTTTCTTGATTAACCCTTTACCTAACATGAAAAGCAGACGACACTTGCAAAAAAAATTCTTGAATAACTAATTTTTTTCATTTTTTGTCTCAAAAACATAGGTTATGACCCCTCGTTGGAACGAGCTCGACGAGCTCGTTCCAACGAGGGGTCATAACCTATGTTTTTGAGACAAAAAATGAAAATATTTTGAAAATTAATTGGCGATTTTTGAGAATAGCGCTGGCCGGTTTTGGCCGTTACGTTGGGTAAAGGGTTAAACTGATCAAACCACTTCATCAATGAGAACTTGATTCGTTGATCAAAAGAACGACAGTGTGCTCTAATGCCATGTTGGGTCAAATATGTTAACGCCGATTCGCATTTCATTTTGCGCTTTTGACATTAACCGAACGCTTTGAAAGACTGGAAAAAAACATTTTCGAGGGCAATGTACACGATTTCTGTGATCAACGTTACGGGTGGAACTCGTGCTGTGTTTGCAATGAATATGCGGCGTACATGCTTGCTGCAGTGAAATATATTTTTCTGATTGTCAAACTCGGTAATATTATTTCCAAAACATTTAAGGGGACAAACTTAATGAAATTACGTCACGAAAATATTCTTGATGTTCACATTAATAGAAATATTTTCACACTGTCATAGCAATTGTTTTAGAAGCAGGAACAATATGTGCGACCCTGTACTAAATGTTTTGAGGGGAATGAAAAGAGAATCAACTTGGCAAAAATCGCCCTGATGTACTATCACAATGTCATTGCGGTGACAAATGTTGCATGTTTGTGGACACAAGACGTATTGCAAAGAGTTTAATGACATGTTGTTGTACATGTAGTCCACCCAACCGTATACAATTTTGCTACGGATTTCAAAATAGCACGTACTACCCGTGAATGTCAAATTGAATGGGTGACTGACGATTTTCTTTGTGTTATGTTGTGCTAGAGAGCCTGGGTTATTGAGAAAACACGCTAGTTTTGTCTTCCGACATTTTAAAAAATGCCAAAGTTAACCGAAAATCAGAGGTTGCGTGCCATTGGTATGCATGAGGCTGGGATACCTCCAGATGAGCTCGCTGCTGAGTTCGGAGTCAATGTGACCACTATTTACCGTCTCATTGAAATGTATAGGACCAATGGATCTACTGCCGACCGACCGACCGACCGCGTTCAGGTCGACTAAGAGTTACGACCCCTGCACAAGACCGACACATCAGGACGTCTCACTTGCGGGATCGTTTCCTTCCGGCGACGAGGACAGCAGCAATTACTCCTGGTAGAACTAGCAATAGAATCAGTGCAAAGACTGTCCGCAGCAGACTCGCTGAACACGGCATCCGAAGTAGGCGTCCATACCACGGACCAATCCTTACCCAACGTCATCGTACCGTCAGAATGGAATGAGTACGTCAGCTTGTTCGCTGGACCCAGCAGCGTTGGAGCACAGTTCTTTCTAGCGATGAATCACGATGTGTCTACGGCGCGCTGATGGTAGGGCAAGAGTCTATCGCCGACGTGGAGAACGGTTTTTTGATGTTTGCGTGCGGGAATGCGTCAGTTTCGGCGTGGATGGTGTAATGGTTTGGGCAGGAATTTCCTTGCACCACCAAACACAGTTGATCTTCATCGATGGTAATCTGAATGGACAGCGATACACGGACGAAATTCTAACGCTGTTATTTTCCCGTTGTTCAACGCTATCAATCGGATTGCAGTTATTCCAGCAAGACAATGCCCGATGTCACGTGGCGCGTATCTGTCGCGACTTTCTTGTGGAGCAGAGCATCGAACTTCTCCCTCGGCCCCCACTTTCGCCACATTTGTCGCCAATCGAACATCTTTGGGATCAATTGGACCGTCGGGTACGACTTCGTGATCTTCAGTCGTTAGGCGATTTACGTAATGTTCTAAGACAGGAGTGGAACGCAGGCGATTTACGTAATGATCTAAGGCAGGAGTGGAACGCAATACCATAGGGTGACATCCAGAGACTTATCAGGTCCATGCGCCGTCGATGTCTTGCCACCCAAGAGGCAAACGGTGGACATACACGTTATTGACTGCATGTGTGAACTTTTCATTTCACCCCATGTCTGAACTGCGACGTCCTGACGTGACGCTGGCAACATTAAGAACATGGAATTATGCAAATTCATACAGCTAGACTCGAAATATGAATTTACAATAATTTGTTTGGAATTAAGGTCGATAATACTAAATAAATTGCTCCTCAAAGTTAATTATACTTTCTTTTTTGCCTCAGTATATGTACATGGCGGACCCCGAAAAAACGATTTGTTAGGAAAGCCACACGTGTATTTAAAAAGTAATAAACGAGAGGAAAGTGACAACTGTAATGGAGAGTAATCTCATTCGGGGTCTGTAACATCCTTTAGCGCTTGTCGGGTCTGAAACAACGATCTTGCCTTATAAGCTTCAAACATAAGACACTCCTTTATCCATGCAAGGGGGTTCTAATTATAAGGTCATTAATGTCGATAATCTCCTAATCATTATGGCGTACGTAGGGTGCCTGGTGTTGTACGGGGCGCCTTAAATCTTTACAATGGACTGTCAGAAATGTCAAAGTACAGCAAACTTAAAATAATTTAAAAGAGATTAGATTAAGACAGATCTAAGCAGACAAGATCAAGAGAAGCAATTAAAATGAGAATTAATGTTCTCCCTGTCGAAATAAAAATCGGGGGATTTCTCGAAAATTTCATTTCAGTCTGAAGGCGTGTAAGAACGTGGGTCGCAGGCGAGGAGCTGGGGATGCCTCATGCTATAGGTTAGAGGAGGTGCCGCATCGGTGCGAAAGTATAGGCATGTTGTAATGTTAATGGAGCCACAGAGCTCAATTTAGAGAAGGAACAGTCGGTGGTCATATAGGAGTGTAGGAGTGGAAATAGCAAGAACGAGCTCAGGGAGCTCACGAAAATTGGCTTTGAGGTAGACGATATTACCGGCTATAGGAGGCAAGCCATACGTAGGCATAGTAGGCTTTGCCTGTATGAACATTATTCTGAGATAAATGAAGGGGAGCGTTTAACCCCATTTTGTGGCGACTGCTTGAGCGAAAAGCGCCAAGTAAAGTGGCAATAAGCTAGTGGCCGTGCAACGGCAGTGGTAGAGTGACATCTGGTCACTTGTTAGAGGAAAGGTGATATAATAAAGTGACAATACGTTAGTGGCCGTGCGACGGTAGTGAAATAGTGAAGTGAAAAGGCGACCAAAGTCCAAACACCAGTGACAAGGAAGGGAAACCAGCGACAACAGAGAATGCGGGCTCGCAAGTGACTCAAAAACTGTGTGGGTGGGGTGTGATTGACGTTTTGTTTTTCTGATTCATTGGATTTCAGGTAAGTCACAAATTACCATATTTATTTATATATATATATAAATTAAAATTGTTGTTTTCAGTGAACCCCTGTTGATTTATGCTTTTTGGAGAAAAGTCATTAACCTTTCAGGATAAGAACCACCCCAATAAAAAACGAAACGGGCGGGTTTGTCGACACGGCGAAAAAAAGGTTCACACACGGATTCAGGCAACTCTCCTTAAGTTTTGGCTGAATACGTGGCGTGAATCTATTTCCCCCGGCAACGACAAAGCTCGGTTTCCAACAATCTCAGGAGTTTAAAAATTAAACATTTTACCCCGGCGTGGGTGGGGTGGGGAAGGCCATCTGAACCCACCATCGGGAGGAGGATATTCTCTCTTCAGTGTATGTATGTGTGGGGTGGGGGGGGGGTCAACGCACGCCAAACCATAGGCATGTCGTGCTGGGACCCCAGCTTTCAGTTAGAAATCTAACAGATCAAGAACCCACCCACCCACCCACCCACCCACCCCATTGAAAACACTCTACCTACATCCCTGTTCACATAATACCAAACAAACAAAGTTTGCTAAACACCACATATTTGACACATCACTGTGAAATTTGCTGGTGACATATTTGCGATATTTTTGGTGGATATGATTGAGGAATGTATTGAGATGGTCCTCAGTGTTTACATTAGCTCTCTTGACCGGCAGACTATTCGTGTCCTTCCTGGAAAGCATGTACCCTTTGATTTTCATAATGTTTTCGTGTAGTGTCTACATGTACATACCATGTGTAGGGTATTCAACCTCCATTTCAACACAAACCCTTGTGATTTAACGATTGAATATGGCGAATGCAAATGTAAGAAGACATTTGTCTGAAGCAGAAATGTGGCGGGCTGTTGGGATGGTGGAGCAAGGGGCTACGCATCGTCAGGTTGGTGAAGCCCTTGGTGTGCACCATATGCTGATCACCAGAGCCATAGCAAGATTTCAGCAGTATCGCACACCAGTAAGACAGCATGGTGGTGGCAGAGACAGGGTAACATCTGCAGCTGAAGACCGGTTTTTGATCATTCAGGCCCGGTAGGAACCGCTTTGCAACAGCAACCCAGCTTCGCAGTGACCTTCAGAATGCATCAGGGGTAAATGTTTCGATGCAGACTATCTGGGCAAGGTTGCACGAAGATGGTCTCCGATCGAGAAGACCATGTATCGAGAAGACGGCTGTTTCAGAACCACCACCAGACACGATATGAATGGGCCATGGACCATGTTGGATGGACCAGAGAAGATTGGCGACCTGTCCTTTTTACAGATGCGTCAAGGTACTGCCTCGACTACACAGATAGGCGTTCTAGGGTATGGAAAAGTCCAGGAGAGCAATTCCATGCAGCCAACATTGATGGACATGACCGATATGGTGGAAGGTCAATAATGGTCTGGGGCGGCATCAGCTGGAATGGACGTACAGAGCTAAGGTTTCTTATTCTGTGGATGTGCGTCATATTATCTGTGGAATTATTTAGTCGGTAAAAATAATTTAGCACTCTAATTGTGTGGGGGTGGGGTGTTTGCTTAAAAAAACTTCCCCCGAATTACATAAATGTATAAAAGCTCATGATCAGCAGCTGGAAATGCACATATTTTGCAATGACACAACACGAGTGACATCGGCTGGATTCGAGCTCACGACCTCTTGATCCGACATTAAATACACTAACTAATTAGATACCACGCCTGTTCATTTCATAAACTGCTGCTAGTCAAGTACACCCGAGGATATGATGAATACCTCAGCTAAAGATCAGTTTCTGGAAGCTATGGGAGATGGCGACCTTAGGTACTAGGTGGCAAAGAAAACCACAGACGTTAGAAGAAACAGTGCAAGCTGCAGTCGAATTGAAAGCTTTCAAAGAGACAGAAACTCCGGATTCCCTAGTATGTGGCACATAAATTGAAGATACCAGACAACCATCAGAGGATAGGGATGACGAGGAAGATGATGATTACTGGAGGCGCCTAATAAGAAGAGGTTTAGAGTTAGAGGAGCTATTAGAGATAGAGAAACAGAGAGGGAAAGGTAGACAGCGCTCAAAACAGAAGAGTTGTTACCAATGCTGCAAGAAAGGTCATTTTTGGAGGAACTGTCCTGAAGTAAAAGATAACCAGAGTCCTAGACGGTGCGAGACCAGAGAGGTGGCGGAACCCTCCAAAAAAGACAAGAATTCAGGAGATGAGATAGGAGGCTTGACCCGAATAATTGCTAGAGAAACGGGCATTTGGAAAAGATGGGTAAGATGTTAATCTGCCTGTAGAGAATGCCACTCTGAAAACAAAAACATTAATTATTCATCCAAGTATACCCTGGTTTACCAATGAACTGAGAACTCTGAAAGACAATCATCGAAAGCAAGAGTGGGAAAGATCTAAATCTTACAATGAGGAAGCAGCATATAAGGCTATTCGTAATCAGTTCTCCAACAAACTAAAATATGCCAGAAAATCTTACTACACAACATGTGCTGAAGCTTGTAAGGGTGACAGCAAAAAACTGTTTAAAGTTGTTAAAAATCTGTGTACAAAAAAACAAAGTGTGTCATTTCCACCACAAGATGATCCATCAAAGCTAGGTGATAAATTTGGCGAATTGTTCATCAAAAAATAAAATTAATTCAGGAAAAAATTAAGAACATAAATATAGACAAAATTGACATCAAACAGAGGCCTTGAGAAAAAGAGCTTTCAACTTTTCGACCTTTAGAAATCCACGAGGTAACGAAATTAATAAAAGAATCCTCAAATGCCTCATGTCAACTCGACCCAATGCCAACATCTATTGTGAAATCATGTGTAAACTCTTTGGCCCCTGTAATCACAAAAATGATCAATATGTGTCTGCTAGAAGGATATGTGCCTGATGCGTGGAAAATAGCATTTGTTAATCCTCTTCTGAAGACACAAGGTGTGGAACTGTGTTTAAAAACTTCCAACCAGTGAGCAGCTTACCGTTCGTCTCTAAGCTGAGTGAAAAAGCTGCAATTGACCAACTAATGTTACATAGTGATATGCATGCTCCATTACCAGCCAACATGCCTGGATTCAGAAAATTTCACTCGACTAAAACGACATTACTCAAGGTTCAGAATGATATTCTTCATAATATGGAATCTGGAATGGTAACATTGCTTGTTCTTTTAGACCACAGTGCTGCTTTTGACACTGTTTGTCATAAAACTCTGCTAGAGACAATGAATTCTGATTTTGGACATAATGGTGTTGCTGTTAGCAGGCTATCATCATACTTCAAGAATAGACAGCAGCGTGTATCAGTAAATGGTAATCTGTCAAAAGACTTCCATCTTGAATGTGGAGTCCCACCGGGCAGTTACCTTGGTCCTGTTCTGTTTCTATTCTATATTTCAAAAATGTTCACCATCATTGAATCTCACCTGCCTGACATCCATGGTTATGCTGATGACACACAGGTCCATTTCTCGTTTCGACCATCAAGCAAGGATAAAGCTAAAGCTCTAGAAACTATTGAATCATGTATTTTGGACATCCGCACATGGATGGTTTCAAACAAATTAATGATAAATGATGATAAGACTGAATTCCTAATCATTGGTGCATGACAACAACTCACTCAAGTTGACATCAATTCAGTGAAGGTAGGAGATTCCGCCATCAGTGCAAGTAACAGTATATGTAATCTTGGTGCCTTCTTCGACTCTATCATGTCTATGGACAGACATGTTACAAATATGTGCAATAAGGCTTTCAGAGGTCTACACAAAGTTAAACAGATAAGACAGTTCCTCACCAAAGACTCAACAAAAACCCTAGTTCATGCTTTTGTAACTTCACATTTGGATTATTGTAATACCTTACTGTTCAACCTTCCACAATATCAGTACTCTCCTCTGCAGATGGTGCTAAATGCATCAGCCATAGTGGTATGTAGGGTATCACGATCTCAACACATCACTCCTGTTCAGTAAAGTACAGAATAATTTTTAAAATTTTATTATTAGTTTTAAGACACAAAACAACATGTCACCAGCCTACTCAGAAGAACTCCTTCATACCAAGAATGTGTGTCAATGCAACCTGAGGTCCGAGGGTAAAATGCTGCTACATGTTCCAAAACATAGATGTAAGACATTTGGAGATAGGTCATTCTCATTTGCTGGCCCTCACTTGTGCAATAATTTACCAGAACATCTAAAAAGATTGTCAAATGTCAACCTTTACAAAAAAGATCTCAGAACATACCTGTTTCAAAAAGCCTATAAGTGATGTTCTGGACTGTAAGATACTGTATATATTCCGTTTGTTTTTTTGCACGAGCTCATTAACATGTACAGTGCATTAGAATATAGTTCTATATCTTCTGAACTATAATTTTGGCGCTATATAAATGTGTATATTATTATTATTATTATTATTATTATTATTATTATTATTATTATTATTATAGACCGCGAGGCCACCATTTCATTATTGAATAGATTTCCTGTCGAATCATGGGTGCACCATTGACAGAGCAGAGCCATCACTGAAGGTTGGAAAAGAAAAGATACCGTGCCATTTGAGTGGTAAAGTTGTTTGCTGTATGGTTACTTTAACAGAAACGGTACTGGTGCCGCCTTCAAGTTAAATGATTGTGGCAGGCCAAGTACAGATTCCATTCCAGAGGAGGCATCCAAGTGGTAGTTGAACCAAATCCGGCGTTTGTGGAGAAGTCTTCTACCTTTTTGGCTCGTACATTGGTAAAGTAGGATCCTACGGAAGCATCCCAGTCAGATTGTTAAATTCCGATGATAAACCACATGTGATCAGAGATGGTACAGCTATTGGATGGTTGGAAGATGCTGAAGTGACAGAACGAGCAGAAGATACAGAAATAGCCGACGGTTTGCCAAAGCACCTAGAATGTTTGGTACCAAATTATGGTCCACTGGCAGACGCAAATGAGAAGAAAGGCTATATTAATGTTGAGAGAATTTACAGGGTTATTTTCTAGGGGCGCTGATGACTTGGGCAGGACTGATTTAGTAAAGTTAAGAAATAAGACCAATGATGCCAAACCAGTAAAGAATATGCCAAGAAGGGTACCTGTCCATGCCAAAGGCAAAATGGAAAAGCAAGTCGAAGTCATTCTGAAAGGGGGAGTAATCGAACGTTCCCCAAGCCCGTAGGCGGGTGGCGTTGCGCTAGTAAAGAAGCCAAGCAGGCTTAGGCTCTGTGTGGATTACAGAGGTTTGAATGCAGTGACAGAGAAAGATGCCTACCCTCTACCGAGAATGTATGATACCTTGGATGTTTTTAGCTCAGCTGCTAGGTTTTCGACAGTCGATCTGATGTCAGGATACTGGCAGGTTGAAGTGAAGGAAGAAGACCTACCCAAACAGCGTTTGCGACACGACCAGGGCTGTACCAGTTCAAGATCATGCCCTGTGGGGCGGTAGCGACTTTTCAGCGTCTGATGGAAACCCTTTTAGCCGGCCTACGGTATTTACCTAGATGATATTACCATTTTCAGAAAGACGTTCGAAGAACTTGTGTCCCGCCAGCGCCAGGAATTTCAACAGTTACAGAATGCAGGGTTAAAGCTGAAGCCTTCCAAGTGTACGCTATTTGCCAAAGAGGTTACCTATCTTGGGCTCGTGATTTACAGTGAGGAGATATCTATAGAAAAAGACAAGGTGAAGTCAGTGAAGGATTGGCCGGTGCCCAACACACAAACAAAGCTGTGGGCTTTTCTGGGGATTGAGCAGCTACTACAGGCGCTTTGTGGCCGATTTTGTGCATATAGCGGCGCCCCTACACCGACTTACAGAGAAGGGCAGAAAGTATTTTGTGGACTGAAGGGTGTCAAACAGCGTTTGAGCCTTTGAAACAGAAATTGATAACGGCGCCAGTACTGGTGTTTCCTGACCCAAACAAAGAATTTATCTTGGATACAGACGCCAGTGTAAATAGAATTGGTGCGGTCCTAGCACAGAAAATTGATGGTCAAGAGAGAGCAGTAGCCTATGCTAGCCGATGTTTGACAAACGCTGAGCGGCGGTATTGTGTCACACGCAGAGAATTGCTGGCAGTGGAACATTTTGTGAGATATTTTAAGACTTACCTGTATTGCTGCAAATTTACAGTAAGAACAGACCATGGCTCCCAACGATGGCTGAAAAACTTTAAAGACCTAGAAGGACAGAAGGACAGCTGGCCCGCTGTCTGGAAATAATGTCAGAGTATAATTTTGAGATACAGATTACATCAGACAAGGGACACCGAAATGCACATGCTATGTCCAGGATTCCATGCAAACAGTGCGACCGAAGTGGCTTAGATGAAAATCGAGAGGAGAACCAGAAAGAGAACAATTGCGAGATTACTGAATGCCTGAAAATATCAGTGCCACGGAGTTGATTAAGCCTGTAGATGCAAGGAAAGTGCACCTGAAAGAAGATCCAGAACTAAGAAGGGTATATGGGTGGCTGAAGCGAAAGAAAAAGGCAGAATGGGACGAAATAATCTCCCGTAAACCAGAGGAGAAGACGCTCTGGGGCCAGTTTGATGACTTGGTAATAAGGGAGGGGGTTATTTCCAGGAAATGGGTTGATAATAGGGGTCGTCTGGCTCGTCATCTCCTTGTGGTTCCAAAGGCACGAAGACAAGTAAAAGATGAATGTCATGGTGGAAGGATAAGGGACATATGGGAATGCGGAAGACGCAGGGAAATGCAAAGCAGTTGTATTATTGGCCTGAATTGCAGCGCGACACCCGCCAGTGGTGCAGACAATGTGAGACGTGCGTCAGGGGAAAGGCAGTTACTGGACGAACGAGCGAGCTTGTAGCCATAGATTTAATGGGGCCGTTGAAGACAACATAAAGAGGAAATCGTTATGTGATAGTCATTAGCGACCATTTTACGAAGTGAATGGAAGCGGCGCCATTACCAGATATGGAAGCTAGTACAGTAGCCAGGGGGTTGATCGATTTCTATGTGTCCCGGTTCGGGATCCCACAAGTACTGCACTCGGATCAGGGTAACCAGTTTGAGAGTGAGGTGCTGTCTGACTTGCTGGGAATAAAGAAGACCAGGACTACGGCCTTTCGCCCCCAGTCGAATGGGTTCAACAGGACGTTGGCGCCGATGCTCAGCACCTATGTGAATGAATACCAAGCAGATTGAGACCTTCACATTCCTCTGGCGATGATGGCATATAGGGCGGCGGAGAACAACATAACGACGCCAGAGTGAACAACCAGTGGGCGGAAGAATTAAGACAGAGGCTCCTACGGATCCATGAAAGCAGTATGTCATGTACCCGGACAGGGTCCATTTGCCAGACCCCGGTGTCGGACCTGGAAGTGACGTCATGTCACGTGACCCAGTGGCGCCATGTTGTGCTGTCGTGGTAACCTGCGTAAGCGGCCATCTTGTGACGTCATCCCCATAGTGATACGTGGTGTTAGTGCGCATGCGCAGCGCGTGTTAGGGTGATACGTATTTCCGTCATCCATTTTACATACTGGAGGCCGTCATCTTGGTTTCTATGGTAGCACGCGGTTGCTCTGTTACCCAAAGGCCTACAACAAGACGGGGGTATGTTGTGAGGGTATGTTCCTTTGTACAAGAGTAATTTCACGAATTACTATAAACAACCCGACAATCCCTCCAAATCACTAAAAAACGACTTTATTTACTACGATTTCCCCAGAATCCTTTTTAGGACCACCATACCATGGTACCGAGAGTCCCCCACCCTCCGGTACCGAGAGGCCCCCGGGGTAAGTTCGAATGAACTAGAGTAGTTTTTCTGGTTCGGATTTTCCACAGAATCCATATTTACTTCGTAGAATTACCACAAACAACTCCATAATTAATTACTTGGCTCTGATTTTCAACTAAATTCTCGTTTCTACCTATGTGTCTACAAGCTATGTTATGACTTATTTGTTCTATTTATTCTGACTTCGTTAGATGTGGTTATGTTCTACTGTACACATTACATGCAGCACATTGGCACATGCTGGTATGTGCTTATGTTAAAAGACACAATGTGACACATTGTGCACTCGCACTCAGGCACATACGACCAAAAAGGAATTCTGTAGCCACAGACATATCCTAAAAAGGGATTCTATAGGGATTCCAAAAAAAAGGGATTCCATAAGTGGGATTCCGTCTTACCTCGAGTGACTCGCACATATTGCTCGAACGACTCGAATCCCATCGATCAAATGTGGTTTAGAGCAATTTCTTGATTGAGTGGCACGCGCATACGACTCTTAGCCTCATTTCGACAAAAATGGATTCTGTAGCCACAGACATATCCTAAAAAGGTATTCCAAATGGACCCTGTCATAAAGAAATAGAAAAAAGACTTACGACTGAAGGAGACAAGAACGACAGTACAAGTGAGGTGAAAAAGTTTGGCTGTACACCCCTGCTAAAAAGAAAATCTTATTTATATTCATTTATTTATTTATTGGTGTTTAAGATCACATACTTATGCACAATGGGTAATCGTGACCGTGACAGTTTTACGGGTGGAGGAAGCCGGAGTACCCGGAGAGAACCACCGAGCAACGACGAGCAGCTGTCAGCTCTCCAACATCGTAACTCTGAACTCTGCACCGCAGCACAGGCAGGGTTAGATCGGTTGAAGATATGCGCACCATCGACGTGCAGTACGCCTCAGTACACAGCGTCATCGTGCCCCCATGTAGGCAATCGGGGTGAAGTGTCTCTTGCCCAAGGACACAACGCGGTTGCCGCAGGTGGGATTCGAACCGAGGACCTCTCGGCTTGCAGCCTGCACCTCTACCAACTGGGCCACCGCGCCCCCGAAAATCTTATTGGGATGGTCCCTATATCGTTATGGCGGTACTGAGCGACGTGACATTTAGGATCCAGTTTGGTTCCCAGAAACCAAAAATTGTACACCACGACCGTCTGAAACCATGTGTGTTAGCAGAAAAAGAAGTATGCGGTGGTTCCATCATAGAGAATGATGCTACTCCTGGGAGAGAAGATGAAATCTCAGAGGAAACGTTTCCTTACGTAGTTGCGTGCCCTACTGTCACTAATAGCGAACTGAACACTGATCGCGGTTTCGAACGCGAAGAGATAAAAAAAATCCGTTGAAGTCGAGAGCGAGTACACGACGAAAAGAGAGAAAAAACAACCGATAAAGGTAAGAGATTACGTTTCACACAATTTGACGCCTGGAGTATCGTCCCCGTTGATGGCGAGAAAGTGGCGCCAGGAACGATGATTCAAAGGTCCTACGCTATGCCGAAATGTGCGTAGGCGTCGACAGGCCTATAAATACGAGTGATCCCAAGACGAAAAGTCAATGTTCTTTGAAGTCTAGCGTCAAGATGCCTACGACTAGAACAACTCCCAGAAAGATACGGTGCGACAGATGCGAGCGAAGTTATGATAGCCATGAACTGCTAGATCGGCATAAAATACATTGTGTGGCGGTGACGTCGTACGGATGCAACCATTGAAGCAAGAGCTACATGCATAACAAAGATTTGCTGCGCTACCAGAGGGAGAAGCATCAGACGCAGAGGTTGTTCGGAATAGGGCCAGGTAGTGGAGCAGCGAGAAGCAATAGAGGCGGCGCGGACGTGGAAGTCCCTATAAGATCTATTCACCAAGAAGACAGCGACGTAGTGGAGATAGCCCGATCGGTTTCATCAATAGCGCAAGCTCAGCTTAACCCGTTATTGGGGTATGAAGAACATACGACCGGATCTCCAGAAACACCCTTACAACAGACAAACTTCGAGTCCCAGTCCATACAGACCCATGATGACCCAGCATTTCTAAGATCAGCGCAGACTATGGATCCAGAAGCAAGACATCCACGGAAGAATATTAAAGAATCGAGAAATGAATCACTATAAAAAGAAAAGGGGAAAGGGAAGAGAAGGCTATCTATAAGAAGACCACTAGATGGGTCGAGTAATGGAGAAGATTACAGCTGTAAACACTTTTGTGGAAAATTAAAATATTTTTTACGGGCGTGGGGCGGGGGTAAGCTGAGACCTCGGGACGAGGTTCGATCGGAGGCATGGGTTGTGTAGCGGTCGAGCTATGCTAAGCACTGTCGAATGCGTCTCTCCCCGAGTTATCTCCCTTGTTAGGGTGGAAGGTGAGTCTCCGATCTGAAGCTGATTGGATAGCATCGCTTTGACTTAAGCCGATAGTGTATTCAAGGCGGTAGCCAACACAATTTCGGGGACTTGGTTGGTGACTTGGTTGAGGTTCTGACAGGTGACCTGGCAGTGGAACAAGAAATACAGCCCAGATTATTCATATTTTTTTATATTTATTTATTGGTGTTTAAGGTCAAAAACTTATGCACAATGGCGAATCATGACTGTAACAGTTTTACGGGTGGAGAAAGCCGGAGTACTCGGAGAGAACCACTGAGTAACGACGAGTAGCTGCCAGATCCCCAACATAGTATCTCCGCACTGTAGCACAGGCAGGGTTAGATTGGTTGAAGACATGCGTACCATCGACGTGCAGTACGCATTAGTACACGGTGTCATTGTGCCACCATGTGGACAATCGGGGTTAAGTGCCTTGCCCAAGGACACAACACGGGAGTCCGAATCGATCGCTCAGACGGTCACCCATCCAAGGACTAACCGGGCTCGACGTTGCTTAACTTCGGTGATCTGACAAGAACCGGTTACCGTAACGCCACCGCGCCCCATCAGATATCCAAGAGAGACTTGGAGAATCGTCCAATGTGGGGCGGGGCGCTGACCACCGGAAATACCTAGCGGCGCAAGTTTAAACGAGGCTACAGTGGCGGTGGATCTCCATCTCAGCTATAGGAGCTGTACAACTACTTGCGACTGGAAGAGAGGAAGTGCAGAGGTGGCGACGTAAAGCCCACGTCTCAGCCTTGAGGAAGTGTACCAAGATCTGTAGATGGCATAATAAATCGTTGGACCTAACTTCTGATCTTCTCTTTGCTGGCGGAGAGATAACGGAGAGCAGCGCTCAGCACACATTCTGAGATACAGGAGAGAAGAGAATTTCACAGATAGGCTCGTCATTGCGCCTTTCGGCGCATCGCGCTACAGTATCAACAGAGCGAGAATGATTAATAAATAACCGCAAAAAAACATCTGAATATGTATTCTGAGGGGGGGGGGGGGGGGGTTATACTGTTTCTTATATAGACTAGCAGTTGTACTGTAGTTAAGTGTGTGTTTAGTGATGGTACAGTGCTATATGGACTCAGAAAAAGTATTTAGTTGGTGTGTGTTAAGAAAGAGTGGCTGTTTTGCCCGGGCAGTGTACACAAAATAACTTAGAGACACGCAGTGAAATAACATAAACTGAAAACGTTTTTAAAAAAACACTTTCTCTTTTACCATTTCTGGTATGGTTTCGAGTGCGCCGCAATGCGGTGACGGGAAATTCGAGATGTGTCGGAATTCGGTTACTAATATATTTAGAGGGTAGTGCAACTCCACTTCATGGGCGTGTCCTTAGAACATTTCGCAATATGTACTGCATGTCACACGTATTCCATTTTGCTCTTTAGCCGCCCAGAAATAGCTCCAGGATAACTGGTAAAACCCAACTACAAAATACAGATCTTGGTAATATTGGTCGAGTACCTGGCGGATCTACGCATTGGGCCGCTTTCGATTCTCAGCCTCGCAGCTGGAATCCGTGGCCAACAATTATTGAAGATTTTGTATGAACGTTGACAGAAGGATTGCTCATTAATTCTGACATATATCTCACTATTATTATTTGTAGAAAAAAAGTAATGGCCATATCGATTGAACAAAAACCGTTGGCAAAATGATTGTACGGTCTTTAAGCTGTCATAAGTGGCGCGTGTTTCCAACATTTTCAGACCACTTACAACTCATTAAATCTGACTGTCCAGAGGCAACATTCTTAATGATTTATGTGTCTCGTCTTGTTTCACTGGCGTATTGCAGCTAAACGTAACGTCGACATCTCGTCCCCTGAAATCCAATGTGTTCTATGTGCCAGTAGGCACATAGAACACATTGGAACTCAGAGAACGATCTGTCTTCTTATCCCTGACTTACATCGTTCTGAATTTCTATTATTTTATCTTATATATATCTAGTAAGTTACCTCCCTTAAAATTATTAGACGACCGAGGAAGGTCTAATTAAGAAGCAGGTAACTGTTGAGAAAACACCGATGACATCAGTACAAAATATAGCCAAGTTTCCTTTTGTAAATTTTAATAAACGAAAACAAGGAAGCTAATTAGAAGCAACTACTTCACGGTCATTTAAAATATCTATCAGTATCACATCTACAAACACGAAGTAAGCGTCCACTTTCCTCTTTGTTTAGAGAATATATTTTATTACTTTCCAAAGTGTGATTTACTGGGATTTCCGGGTTTGATTATAAACGATAACTTCAAAAGTGAATTATGCAATCAATAATTGTGTCATGTATCCGTGCGCGCAAACGAAGGCGCTTTGTCGTGGGTGTAATGGGGACTTCATTGTTTTGTTTTTTTTAACCCTTTACCTAATATGAAAAAGCAGACGACACTTGCAAAAAAAAAATCTTGAATAGCTATTATTTTCTTTTTTTGTCCCGAAAACATAGGTTATGACCCCTCATTGGAATGAGCTCGACGAGCTCGTTCCAATGAGGGGTCATAACCTATGTTTTAGAGACAAAAAATGAAAAAATAATGAAAATTAATTGGCGATTTTTGAGAACAGCGCTGGCCGTTACGTTAGGTAAAGGGTTAAATAATATAGGTGTCGTTAATAATGAAAGGTAATAAATAGAGTAATCGCTTGACTAGACTAGTTACGTGAAATAATTCATTCGAGGCGATGGACTATATTGTAAAGCACTCGTGCGGATTCGCATAACGTCCCTCACCTCTCATGAATTATTCCACGTAGCCAGCCCAGTTAAGCGATTACTCTCCATTTTACAGTAACTTGCAAGTGTTTATTCTTCCCAAGAATGAAAATTTGCAAATCTCACATCCAAGACGTTTATATTAATGGAAAGGAGGTCAGTATCTATATTGTGTGCCACTATGCACACACTGTTTATTCTAAGAACAGACAAAAAGTTGCTGAACATCAAGATGGTGAAAAAGCTGTTTTCTTCTTTTTAAATTGGTTTCAACGGAGAATAATAGTCAAACGTTCGATAACAAAAAAAAAACCCCACAACTCACTTTCTGAAGGTCTCCAAATCCCTTCCTGTAAGGCAAGTTACAGCCGGACGATTAAGGATTGGAATGGCCTACCCCATAGTGTTGTGGCTGCAAAATCAGTGGAGTCTTTTAAGACTCGGTTGGCCTGCATCCACGCTTAGTCCCCCCATTCTTATAATTAAATAACATTGTCCCCTCCCATCTCCTTCCCCTTTCTATCACCCTTTAAACCTCTTTTCTTTACTTTATACTAAAACTGCGCACTCCAAAAACATTGACAGAATCGCCAACAAGTTGACGCTGGTCAATTAGAAAGCTGAAGTAGAAAGTTGAAGTTGAAGAACTGATTGGGGAAGAATGTAAAAAGCCAGCGTTTGTATTTTTATACGACTCCACAGAAAAATGCCCGAAGTTTGTGAAATGATCGCACATCGGTAATACAAATTCGCTGACATTTCGAAATTTCAGTTTTTATATGAAATTCCCATTCCCTCGGAAACCCACCCTCAAACATTTGTGCACCCATCAACTACAACAACACAATATGTGGATTGGTCGGCGCCACTCTGTGTTGTGCTTTATTCCAATACAAAATTTTGAATTTTATGACACAGCTCCAATTATACATACAATCTCATTAGGATGACAAACAAAAACACATGATTTCAGTAATGGCGACAGTAGGGGGATATGGAGAGTTTCAGACCACCACGAATCGTGTTGTCCAGAAATTTTTGTGGTCCAGAAAAATTGAGTTATTTTTGGAAAAACCCAAATTTTTCTGGTAAAAAAAAAATTATTTTCCCAAAATAACTCAATTTTTCCCCGAAAACCCCGGGTTTTTCCCGGAAAATGATTAAAATTCGAGCATTTCGGGGCCACTTCGACGGAATTTGTTGAAAACGTCTAAAAAATTCACCGATTTGACAAATTCACTTTTCATAAATTTAACGCCGAGTCTCTCACGAAAAAATTCACTTTTTCACAGACGCAACACGATTGTGACTGGAGACTTATTAGCAATGAGATTTCCATTGGGAAAAATTCCAAAAAGACATCAGTAATGGGTCTTTTTTCGGTGTCGCGAATTGGAAATCGAACGTCGATTCCCACGACTCCCATGGGAAAAAACAATCCGATTCAACTGGCGAATTCGAAATTGGCCCAGTAAAACTCGACCGTTTGAGATGAGCGTCCGAGTCTAAAAATTATTAGACTAGCACGACGACGACGACGACGATCTGAGGAATTGGGGGAGGAGGATCGTGATTGAAAAAAAACCCCAAATGTATGTAATATATTATTATTATGATGAGTTGTGAGACGAGTGATAAAAAAATGGATTGTTCAAAAAAATAAAAATTGTAGGCGCGACCATTACATGCTTGTTTTTGTCATTAAAGAAAAAAACTGTAAAAGTTATTATTTTATTTTTTTTACATATATATAAGAAGGAAAAACAAAAACGAAAAAATATATATTTGCAATTAATAATTATTATCATTTAAAAAAAAAACAACACAAAATTTAATATTTTTTATAAAACAAAATTCAACAAAACGCTGACAAAAAATAATAATAATCAGTCATGAAATCCACAACACCTAAAAAATCCACATTAAAATTGAAGAGGGTCGAAAGATATTCGAAGTTTGATAGTGAGATTTATAGATTGCAATCCCACGACGCCATCGAATTGAAGGACGTGGACTGGAGACTAGTGGGTTGACAGAGGAATACGACAAATATGTCTTACATTTGAAATTGAACGAGGTCGCCCTGGATTTAATGTACGGATGTCAAGACGATCTATTGGCAATCCTCTCAGAGAAGATAGAAAATTTCGGCCCAGACGATTTATCACTGTTCTACGGGAGTAATATATATCCGAATATTTCCAAAGAACTAATTCACAGATTGAATCTAATCCCTAAGGAAAAACTAACGTTTGAGAGAGTGAATTTGATTTTTCAATGGATTTATCAATGAGGAAAGCAGGTGAGTTCGGACTTTTACCAGTTCGGCCCAAGTGACTTCGGCCCATTTGGTGAGTTCGGCCCAAGTGAGTTCGGTCCACGTGTAAGTGACTTCGGCCCAATTGGTGATTTCGTCCCAAGTGAGTTCTGTCCATGTACAAGTAAATTTGGCCAACGTGTAAGTGAGTTCGGCCCAGTCATAAATCTCCATTCCAACTACATACGGCCAAGTTATAAATTAAAAACAGCTGAATTATTGTTTCCAGTGACTTGGCCCTTTTCAATTTGCTTTCAAAGCTTTGTCCAACAACTGAAAAAACGTCAAAAGCAAAAACATTCTGATTAGTCTTTTTCTGTTTTATATATTGTGTCTGTACAATCATTACTCCATTCTATTTGTTGCTATAAGTCTAAACCGCAATTCTCACGGCTTATTGTTTTTACAAAAACCGTAAACATGAAATGGCCAAATTTCAAAAAGGTGAATAGTATGTACATCAGTTCCAAAATGGATAGTGATAATAACTGTATTAAATGTAGTTCGTTGGTTAGGCCCCGGCAGGAGGCATTGCAGTTATTATAGGTTTTGACAAATGAATTTGGAGATCAACCATGTGAGGCTGTTCCTAACCTGGCATCATATATTGCCAGGAATGCAAATTATCAACGACAAGCCACAAGACCTAAAAAGTCAGGTAAACGAAAAAAAGACTACAAAAAAGTTTTCAACAAAATAAAAGAAATTTTAGGCGAACAAATCAAGCTTCAGGGAGTTGTAATGGATTTTGAAGCAGCTGTGTGGTTTGCTGCTTGGCGCGAATTTCAAGAAGTTTCTGCAGTGGGTTGTGCGTTTCACTGGACTCAGGCTTTATGGAGAAAGGTTCAGGTAGGACTAAGTAAAGAATACATGGAAAATAGAGGCCTTAATAAATTTGTGAGGAAAATAATGGCATTGTGCTTTATCCCCGCTGAACAAATACCAACAATGTTCGAACGATTGTCTGAGGAAGCCACTGGTGAGAAACTATTATCATTTGTTCATTAAGTCAGTAACTATTCAGTGAATGTAAATTTACATCTGTCGAGATTCGGCTTGTGTCGGAAAATAAGCTTCAGCGTTACCAAAGGAAGCAATATAGAAACATTCAAAGTGAATTGTTTGACTGTTGGGAATCATTTAGCAAGGAGGAAATTTCCACAAAGAAATTTTTTTAAAATGTTCCAAATTGTACGTTCCTTCTTGTCAGTGAATGTTGTTTTACCTTGTTTGTATTTGTATATCAATGGGGCCGAACTCACTTTTCACTGGGCCGAATTCACCCTGTCCGAACTCACTTTCGTGGGCCGAACTCACTTTTCTGGGCCGAAATCACTTGGGCCGAACTGGTAAAAGTCCGAACTCACTCGCATTCATCAATGAGGAGACAATAATTTTAAAGTGAATATTCTCCTCATGGACGCGAAATTATGAAGCCTCTCTTTCAGTTGAGGAATGTTGTGTATGTTTTCACACTCGATTTACATTTCAATTGAGCGTGATTCTACAGGTGTGAATCAAAATGATAATTGCTTTGAAGTGTGCACTGCTATATATAACCATGCACGTATCTCTGTGTGAACATCTGGATATTTTTATTGTGATGTTTTTATTCGAAAAATAGAACTGGCTTTTAAAACGACTGCATTCATTACTGAATGAAGTGAAAAATGCGAAGTTGATGGATCTTATTTTAATATATACAAATCTAGGGAGAGTGTGCTTCTTGATGCGTGTGACTCTATTCACCTCTGATTGCAATGAACTGGGAAAGTGAGGTAGTACTGGTTTTCTACGGTATACATTTTTTTTCCTTTACTGATGGGACTCAGTCGTCAAATGGTTTGGGGGGGGGGGGGGGGTTGGAGTAGGGGTATAAACGATTAGGATGTGATATACCTAATCGTCTTAATTTATTTTTTGTGTTAAATGTTTTTTGAATTAAAAAAAATTGATTTTCATTTAAAAAAAATCGATGTTTTTCATTATAAAATATATATATATATATATATATATATATATATATATATATATATATATTTTATAATGAAAAACATCAATTTTTTATATATATATAAGTTTAAACATTCACAATTTTTTTTTTAAAAAAAACCTAAAATATTATATATATTAAATAAGAAGTTTTAACATAAAAAAAAGTGACAAAAAAAAAAACGTCTATTGTGGAAAAGTTATATTCGTCTACCGTATCCAAGTTAAAAAAGTACTGTATAAATCTAGGAATTAAAAATTACAGCCATTACAAAACCAAAGGACAATTGATTGGAGTCGTGTGTGAGGAGACCTGTGATCTAACACTGGTGAAATTACAAGCCAAAGTATGTCAGTCATTGAATTTGAAAGGTGTTAAATACCTGAAAAAAAATGAATGCATCGGTCATTTACTCGACAGAAAGGGAATGAACAAAAGACCTATGGCAGCGACGAAAACTCAGCAGGACCAGCCGGTTTTGAAAGAGAATAATGAAAAAAATGAAAAGTGATGCAGTTCGAGATGATGATTCATTAGAAAAAAAACGTTTGGTGGAATCTTGAAAGCGTTGTGTGAAAAAAGGGACTCAATGTGATAAATGGAATCATAATCAAAGCATTAGAGAAATTGTTGACTCCGATAGAATGAGATGTCGCCATTAAAGGATTTTTTAAAACTTTCGAAGTGATTCCCAGTCTCGCAAATCTCGATTCCGAATAGTTCATGGAACGGGCAAAGGGTGGAGTGTTGGATGTATTTCAAAAACATCTAGATATGGGTCTAAAAATAAAAATGATTTTGCATTGTCCGATGAAAAAGGTCGACGCGAACATGGGTGAGAGCATGGTGAAAGATGTCTATTTCCAATCTCTAACCAAGACTGTGTTTAGAGATGACGAATTCTCCGATGTTTACGAAGTGATGAAAGACAAGATGTTGCAATCTATGTCTCATTATCATCTCAAGGGAAGTGGTTGGGTGTTCGAGAAGGTATTGAATCTTGAGATTCACGTGGACAGCACGATCCTTTGAGAAGGTCTTCCTATATAAAATTGCCTTATTTCGTATCTAATAAACATGCTGTGATTAACGTGAAAAATAAAGATGATAGCAAGAGTTTCAAATGGGCGATCACATCGGCCTTATATCCCGTAGAACAGCATACTGACAGAGTTTCCAGGTATGTGGAGACTTGTAAAAATCTCAATTGGACTGGAGTGCCTTTCTGACATGGTTGGAAGACATCGAGCATTTTGAAAAGCTAAATCCCACTGTGGCCGTGAACGTCTTGGGATGTGACAATTAAAAACAAATAGTCTATCCTCTCAGACTGACTTCGCACAAAGAGAGAGAAAAGATTGTTAATTTGTTATTAATTTCCGAGAGTGACAATCAACATTATTGCTGGATTAAAAATATGAGTCGATTGCTGTCAAAGCAGACTACTAAATAAGGGCGAGAGATTTTTCTGTCTCAACTGCATGGATTCGTTCCGTCATCAAGAATCGTTGGTGAGTCATCAGGAATATTGCAACAAAAAGCCAAGGGTTGCCATCAAAATGCCTAAACCTAATACTTACGTGGACTTTCACAAACACAATAGAAGATTAGAACCGCCATTCGTCGTCTATGCCAATTTCGAATGTTTCACCACAAAAATGAATTCTTGCCAGCCCGATGAGCATAGGAGTTACACCCCAAAATATCAGAAGCACGTACCTTCAGGCTTTTCTTATTACGTGAAATGTTCTTTCGACGATCGAGAATTGTCTGGTCCAGTCGTCTACACTAAATGTTCTGAATGTGACGACGTGGCTAAAAAATTTGTGGAAGGGTTAGAATCGAAAATTCAAGAATTATACGACAAATTTAAAAAATCCAAAGTCATCATCATCACGCCAGAGCAGTGGAAAGAATACAATGAAACCACTGAATGTCACATCTGTAGACAACCATTCGATAATAATTGTGAAAATAATGGAAAAGTTAAAGATCACGATCACTACACGGGTCTGTTTCATGGCACTGCTCACAACAAATGTAATTTAAGATTTCGAGACACTCAATTCTAACCGGTGATATTTCACAATCTCTCGGGCTACGACAGTCACCTATTCATGAAAAATATGGGTGTCAGCGAGGGGGAGTTGAGCTGCATTGCGCAAAGTGATGAAAAATACATTACCTTCACTAAATGGAAGGTTGTTGATAAAAAGATAGTCGTCAATGGATCGAGTGAGAAAACAATGATTCCCATCCGTAGAGAGATATGTTTCATGGACAGTTGTAAATTCATGTTGGCCAGTCTGGAAAAATTAGTCGACAGTTTGAAAAGGGAGAAATTTTAAATCACGAGTAAACATTTTAATCATCGATGACAATTGATGGACGTCATGTTGAGGAAAGGCACTCGTGTAATTGTGAGGAAAGGCGTCTACCCTTACAATTACATGAGTGATCTTGACAAATTCGACGACACCGCTCTACCTCCTACAGGAGATTTTTATTCGAAATTATACCAGTCCCACCCGAACACGTGCAAAAAGTGTGGAGATTATATGAAATCCATGAGAGATTATCACAACCTTTATCTGAAAACCGACGTGCTTCTCTTGGCTGACGTGTTCGAAAATTTTCGACGAGTGTGTCGTTGATATTACGAACTAGATCCGGCCTGGTATTTAACAGCACCCGGACGTGCCTGGGATGCTCTTTTGAAGACGACTGAAGTCCAATTGGAATTATTAATGGATGTCGGCATGTTGCTCATGTTTGAAAAGGCTGTGAGGGGTGGCGTGTCTATGATTTCCACCAGATATGCTAAAGTTAATAACTCTCACATGGGAAAAGGCTTCAATTTGAAAAAACTGAGTAAAATACATATAGTATTGGGATGCTAATAATTTGTATGGTTGGGCCATGAGTCATCCTTTACCGATCGGAAATTTCAAATGGGTCAAAACGTTAGAAGAAAAACAAAAATGGAGACACTATCTTTGTATTCTATAGGTCGATTTGAACTATCCAGAAACATTACACGATCTACACAACAATTATCCACTGGCTCCCGAACGAATGGCAGTGAACGGCATCGAAAAACTCATTCCCAATTTAAATCACAGACACAAGTATGTGGTCCATTGCAGAAATCTGAAATGTTACATCGATCATGGGGTGAGATCGAATGCATCGAATCATTCGATTTGATGAGGAGCCTTGGATGAAAAAATACAACGATCTCAACACGAATTTAAGAATGGAGGCTGAGAGCAACTTCGAAAAAGATTTCTTCAAACTCATGAACAATTGCGTGTATGGGAAATCTATGGAAAACATTAGGAATAGAACTGACGTTCAACTCGTCATATAGGAAGAGAGGTCTAGAAAATTAATCTCGAAACCCAATTATAAACATAGAATCATATTCGATGAAAATCTAGTGGCTGTACACATGCAAAAGACGCATCTGAAGTTCGACAAACCCTGTTATCTTGGAGCAGTCATCTTAGACATCAGCAAGCAGTTGATGTATGAGTTTCACTATGATTATGTGAAATCTAAATTCGATTTGAAAGCCAAACTATTGTTCACCGACACGGACAGTCTGGCTTATGAGATAGAGACTAGAGACGTCTACGTGGACATAGCACCAGATGTGAACAAATGGTTCAACACAAGTAATTATCCCAACTATCACCCATCTAAGATTCCAACGGGTGTCAATAAAAAGGTGTTGGGTAAATTCAAAGACGAGAGTGGTGGAAGACAGATCACTGAATTCGTGGGTCTGAGAGCAAAATTGTACGCTTATCTTCTCGATGGTGAAGAGATGTAAAGGAGTTCAAGCATGTGTGACGAATAAAAACATTACTTTCAACGAGTATAAAGAGTGTCTTTTCGAAGGTTCGACAGTGTATAAAAAGATGACTGCGATTCAAAGCAAAAAGCCTGAGATGTACACCAAAGAAATCAATAGGATTGCGTTGGCGGCTGATGACGATAAGAGAATTATATGTGAGGATAAAATACACATTTTCGCACTCGGACATTATTCCACGATAATTCAACAAAATCGAGAGGATGAATGTAGTATGACTGAAGACATCGAAATGTTGTAAGTTTAAAAAAACTTGCGAGTTATAAATTAACAAAAGGATAAAAAAAATAAATAAAAAAACATATTTATCAATAAGAAAATAAAACACATATCTGTAGAAGGTGTCGTTTTACTAAACGAACCCCTATCCAATATTGATCTGTTGAAGGCAGCAAAAGATTTAAAAATCAAACATTTTCGAGGTGTGTTTTCTATAGATGCCTTACCGAGGAAAAAAGACGATTCAGAATGTGGAATTTGAAATCTGGACGATATCGGAGGTGAAGGTACACATTGGGTCACGTGGCTTTCCAACCAGAATAAAAATTGTTATTTCAATAGCTATGGAATCTCACCGCCGATAGAAATAAGAAACTATTTAACGTCAGTTATTTGCAATATCGAATGAGTGCAAGCGCCGGATCGAGTGTTTTGCGGTCACCTGTGTCTCTATGTTCTCAAGAGATGGTCAGAAGGAGATCACTTTCAGGATATTCTCAGTGATTTACATTAAAGGAGGAGAAAGAAAAAAATTGATATAGATAGATATATAAATAAAGAATATATAAAAAAAAAATAAAGTTATAATTAAAATAAAAACAAAAAAATTAAATAATAACAAAACAAAACAAAATATGACAGCTGATAAATTTGGTTGTGCTGATGATAATGAAGGTCCTTCTAGAAAAAAAAGAAAAACGGTCGAAGTTGTTGGCAGTGGTGACATTTTCAACTTGGATGAATGATACATATGGAGATACAAACCTCGAGAAGAACCTTTAAACTTAAACAATAAGAAAATCTACAATCTTCCCGAACTGATCGATCTGTCAGATTCTGCGACTAAAAAATACTTCAGTAGAGGAGACGAAAATTTCTGACAGAACATGAGAGATAATTACGTGAATAAAGACATGACGGATGATCTTAAATTGAAATCTAAATGAGTGGTGAATGTAGTGGATCAGAGATGCGACTGATGTCGCCACTAAAAGATATGCGGATGATGCACATGCAAGATTCAGTAAACATCTGAGAGATCGCTAAGTTTTTAAAGTGATGCAGTCCGAATTTAACGCGAATTCTAACAAGATAACCAACGTGTCCATTCCCACAAATCACAATGATGCAGCGGCCAAACAAAACGTAGACTTGGAACTGAGAAAGAATAATGTCAATGAGCTAGAAATGAAATCGGATCTGGATACTGGATTTGACAAGCTATTGAATCTGTCCCAGATCGACGATGCGGATGAAGATTCGATGGCGGTCAACAAAGGCTACATGGATTCTGCCCTACAGGATTCTCAATCCTATCTGGAATCTCAAGTCGACGAATTGTATCTGAACAAAAAATCCGGAGGAACCATGGAGGCTGGCATCGACATGGATGGTTACAATCTATCCTAACGTCTTTCAACGCTACGGAGATCTTATCCGACATGGTGTTGATCTTTGCATCAACTAAAATACTTATGTTTTCATGCTTCCTGGCCTTTACAGATAATTTCTTAGCGATTAAATTTCCGATCGTACTAACAAATCCAACAGTCAAAGCGAATCCTTCTATGGCCAACACAACCAGAAGAGAAACAATGGCGGCTGATAATAGACTGATTCCAGCAACATTCAAACCCATAGAGGCCGCAATGGGAGTCAAATCCACACCATTCACAAATTTCTCTAATCTCGAATATTTCTTATTGAGCAAATGACGAGAATCTCTCTCTCGCATCAGATACGATTGAATTCTATTGATTTGTTTGATTTGATACCTCTGCCCCACGTCATCATTTTCTCCTCATTCTAGCAGTGGTGGTGGTAGAAATGTGACGGGGGCACGACATTCAACTTCTCGAACAATAGATAGATTTTTTTACTTCGAGTTTCCATTTTCATTTTTTTATTTATTTATTTATATCTATTTTTTATGTATTTGTTTTTATTTTTCATCCCTTATTATTTAACGAAAAAAAAAATTTTTAGTGGTCACATCCTTTTCAACAAAAATTCCAAAATGCATCCACTGTCTTCGGTGGTGAGACCTTGATGTGCTAACTTCAACTCTTCTGATTTAGTGGACTAGGGTTCTCTGATGCTAACCACGAATTGCTTCCAACATTTGATTACGTCATTGCATCAGATGTATTCCAATGCAGGCATGAAATACGTGGTGACAATATCTTCCCATTCCATTGTAAGACACAAATGATTAACATGATTAAAATCTTTCTCCTCCCGACAGCCGAGACATCTTTCATGCAAGATACGAGGTAGTTGTTGGTTCACGCAGATTGTGTAAGCTCTGCACAGTGCCCTTCAAAGAAACTAATCCCTCGATTCCATGGAATCGTTCGTTTTACTCATAATTATTATATAGATATAAAAAAAAAAATTATATTCTTATTATTTTTTTTTTTATTATTTTTTTTATTTTTATGTATTACGTTTTTTTATAACAACACATTCTATTCATCACATCATCAACTGAATGAATGAATACTTCTCATCTATTACGATCGCGCATATTATAGGAAAGAGATGATATTTTTTTTGAAAGAAGGATTTTATGCTTTTTGTATTTCGATAAAACCATTTTTTTCATCGTCATCGTCGTCATCATCATTAGAATGATATGGGAAATAATCCATAATGATTTTTAACCTTTTAGCAAAATCGATCCACCATCTATTTGACAACTACGAATGCAAGTTGCGAATAAATCTGACACACGCACGAATGGATTTTTTAATATTTTCATCACCACGATCGAATACATTAACTACGTTTTTCATGCAATAAATAATGTAAGGATATTTCACATAATTGTAACATTCTACAAGTTTCACATCATATTTTAAACGATCTAGGATATCTATAATCATGTGATAATCTTGGTAAGATACATTTTTTTTTCGTTCGAACACTTCATCATTTTTCAATATTTTCCAAATAGCTTTGATTTAAGAATATGAATAACAATATTAATGAAAACAATGTTCCGTACACGTTTAAACATGTGTCGTGTATGATTTGTTCCAATTGAATTCTTTCTAATGCATACTCCTGTAAATGTTTAGAAAAAGCTAAAAGCTTTTTGTAATACGAACGTCTTGTTAACAAGTCAGTTGGAAGTTGTTTTTCTTTTTTTCTCTCGTTTTGCTTCATTTTTTTTTTTATTGTTATTTTTTTTTTAATTGTTATTTTTTTATAATAACATACCCAAAAGGAGTATATTCTTAAATGGTGAATTCGGACCCAACAACAAACCTTCACCAATTGGTTCCACATTCTCTCTGGTCTTCAGATAGAGTCTGTCTCCGTGGAATGCATCACCACCACCCTTTCTCATGGGTCCTAGATACAATCCTTTACCTTCGACATCTACACGACACATGGCTCCTCCCTTCTTCAAAAACAGTCCGTTTCCCCTCTTCTTCAAAAACAATCCTCTACCCATTAATTTGTCAACTCCCGAACTAGCGAGTCCCGAGAGAGCTTCCATGCCCAGAGCTGGCAACACCATCTTCGTGAGAATGGGTAATACTTTGGTGGTGAGTCCCGCCAATAGCGATAAGAAACTGCCTGTCATTCTCAGGTTACATCTCAATTGAGCGGGACTCAGTCTCACTGTCATTTCCATTCAATTACGAGTCCAGGCGATCCGATCATGACCACCACTCTCCAGATCTTGAAGACTGAATTTAAATCTAATGTCCTCGCCTCAATTACTCAACACTCTGCGAAGTTTAGCTTTCTGTCCTTTGGATATGTTAACGTTTTTAATTACATATCAACTCATATTTTTTTTTTTTTTTTTTATTTGATTTGATTATATATATTTTTATTAAATTATTAATATTATAAGTTTCTTTTTTTATTTCTTATATAATATATAAATAAAAACCTAAAACTTCTTTAAATAAAAAAAAAAGATATATTTTTTTTTTTACGATATTACTTTTTTTTCGTATCTCTCTGATGTGAAATCGTATAGTCACTCTTTCTCCACGGTGAGGTAACAGAAGATCACCGTTCTGATACGTCAACATGGTTTCAATGCTATACAACATGTCCAGAATCATGGGTAGATAGACCAGATTTTGTGGTCACTCCATGTTCTTATAACCTGGTGAAACGTCTGGAAAGAATGAGTAGATCATAGGCTGAGCACTACCGTTGACATAACTTCCCACGATCTTGTTGACATTCACTAAAATGCTATTGACCATGAGAATGTCGACCATATTTTTGGACACGGCGTGACCTTGATAATCTTTCGTTCGAATCCCAACATCTTGCCAATCGAATCCTCTGAACTAAAATCCACTCAAAAATTATCCCCCATGTGTATCACCTGTAGAGTACTCAGATTGGGAGCGAGTCTCATCATCTTGCTTTCGTGACCGTTGGTCTTCAATCTCATCTGGATGTGATGGTTCAGATCGCCTATGTCGTAACTCCCTTTGGGAACTGAAATCTCAAACCAATCCACTCCGTTGGAATACTTGAACACGTTATTCTTTTCAGTGACGCTGGGAAATGAATAGTAAGTCTTGAGATTAACCAACACTATCTCATATCTCTTTTCCTTTTTCAATTCGATGTGAAGGTTCGAATTTCGACATGAATCGAGTCATGTCATGACTCACTATGATTTGAAAGGACTGTTTTGCAGCCGTATTCTCGACTATCTGTTCTAATAGATGTTCTGACATTTTTTATTATTTATTATTTATATATTTTTTTATTTTCTTCATATTTTTTTTTTTTTTTTTTTTTTTATTTTCTTCTCTATTATTATCGGAAATATTAAAAAAATCGTTGAATCCGCTTCGATATTTTCCTTTGTTAAATTCGCTAGTGAAATCGATCACCACAAAATTGTGAAGTCCTTTGTCCCACACCTTCTTACAGAATTTCCTGAATTCTTCCGTGCTCATGTTGTTGGCCACATGATCTCCGTAGATGTGATTGAGATTCTTGAGATCCTGATGAAAGAGACACGGAAAATGAGCATTCTCCCTTTATCGTCTGTCTGGTCAGCTGAAAATAATTCTGAGACAGATAGAAACAATCCACATTGCTGTGACGTCCTCGAACGTAATACGATTCACATTGATTCTGTCTCTCCGACAGCAGATCGTCGAAGATCATGAGATTCTTATTCTCTGACTTCATCTGTCTGGGATCGGGAACGTTGTCAGCGTTCTCGTAAAACAGACATTCCACATTTGAACACTCGGCGTTTCTCCTAGTCAATTCTCTCACCACCCCTTCCAATATATTCAAAGTCTTGTGTCCTTTGAATTCGTCTCGATTGTCGAAGATTCTTACCATGACGTCCTTGGGTAATTTACGATTCATGCACTCTCGAAGAAATCTGTATTCCGGTTGAAAGAGACTCTTGCCAAAAACGAATAATCTGTCATAATACAACCAGTTGGATCGCAACAATAGATTCATCAAGTTATTGGTCTTTCCACAATTCGATTTTCCCACTATAAGACCTTTTATGCTCTTGGGAAAGAACTCGTCATTCGACCTCTTAGTCATCGCGTCATTCCAAGACATGTCTTTGATATCCAGTTTTTTTCCAGTTTTTTTAAGCTATGTTTTGAACTATGTTTTTTTCTATTTTTCTTTTTATTTTAATTCCTATTTTTATATCTATATTATTTATTAAAAAAAGTTGTTTTTTTTTATTTATAAATCACTTTCAATCCCGATCCTTTCATCATTTTAGCTAAGTCTTGTATTGGTACAATGTCATAGAAGTCTCGCCAATGTCTCGGTTCGATTCTTGATTGTTTGGCAGGTGGTGATGGTGGAGTTATCAATTTATTAATCAATGCATCGGCACCTCTCTTGCCAGCTTCTGAAGCTATTCTACCAGTCGGTTGCAGCTTTCTTACCCATATCGATCGCCATCTTCTTTTCAATTTTGAGAGTGCTCGAGGCGATCTGTTTTGCAGCATCGCCAGTAAATTTATGAGTTAAAAATCACATCATCGAATCCACGATGCCTGATCCACCATAGACATAACATCTAGCTATCCCCTGTTATTTATCACTAACATTTTTTTTTTTAAAATCGTTTGTTTTTTTTATTATTATTTTTTGAATATATATATATATATATATTTTTTTTTTTATTTACTTAATTTTTTTTCTTCTTTTCTCTTACTATTTTTATTATTTCAAACGATTCATCAACTCTTTATAATCCTTCCTAGTCAAGACCTTCTACCTCAACAATTCGTCGCACACGCTCGCTATCTCGTTATCCACTCCAGTGTTACCAGCCTCTCTGCTAGCCATCAACAATCTCAATCTCTCCGGCAAGAAGAAATATCGTATCGGTCATTCCCTTTCCAGTCATCAGTCCCACGAATTGCTCAGTCTCCTTCCATATGGGTTCCACCACGTGCTTCCACTTGTAACCTCTCCTATCCCTCGGTCTCATCTCTTTGGGATCATTGTTCTTCTTCATTGCATGGGTCTAAACCAGAATGTGTCCATAATTTTGGTAATCCTCATCGGTGTAATCTCTGGGTTTCTTGTGAGCGAGCAGATTATACAGTCCATCAGTCATTTCGTACCTGTTCAAATCAACGATCAAATAGTCATCTTCGCACGATATTTCCGTGTCACCCACGAAAATATCATCGTCATCGTGACGAAATCCGTACATCAGATCTTTTTCACGGTTTTCTCTACTACTATCATCGTCAGATCTGATGCTACTAACAATGCTCGAAGCGTCGCCACTATCGACGCTACTTGGATCGGTCTTGATTCCCATTGGAGTAGCATCTGTAGCATCGCTATAGACGCTACTCCGACGGGAATCGGTCTTGATTCCCATCGGAATGTAATCGGACAAAGTTCTCAGTGCAAAACTACCGGGGAGCGAAGCCATCCTCTGAGAACCTTCTTTTATGGTCTCAATTGCTCGACGATCTCTTTCCTGGCTCATTCCCGAACCTCGGTGACCGATCTGAACAACTTGGTCATCTCTCGTCTCAACACAGTCTCTCCCAATCGCCTGGCCCTATCCTGTGCGTGAATATTCTCCTTACTCCATATTAATTCACGAACCTGCTCGTCCCTTCGCTTCGAATCTCTGATGTGTAGAAACATTGTTTTATTTATTTATTTTTTTTCTTTAATGAAAAACAGTTATTTTTTGTATTCTTATTATTTTTTTTTTCAATGTTGTTTTATATATATATTATTTTTTTTTTTTTTAAACAGTCAATTTTTTTTTATCACTCGTCTCACAACTCCTCATATTATCTATATTATATACATTTTTTTTTCAATCGCAATCCTCCTCCCTCAGTCCCCCAGATCGTCGTCATCGAGCTAATCTAATAATTTTTAGATTCGGACGCTTGATCTCAAATGGTGGAGTTTTACTGGGCCAATTTCGAATTCGACGGTTAAATCAGATTGTTTTTTCCCATGGGAATTGTGGGAATTGACGTTCACTCGCGTCTGTTTCCAAATCGCGATCGCAGAAAAAGACCAACTAATCATGTCTTTTTGGAATTTTTCCCAATGGAAATATCAGTGCTAATTTGTCTCCGGTCACAATCGTGCAAAATCCCTTTCCGGGCATGTCGAAAAAATTTGCACCGATCGCCGAGACCGTGTTACGTCTGTGAAAAAGTGATTTTTTTCGCGAGAGACTCGGCATTAAATTTATGAAAAGTGAATTTGTCAAATCGGTGAATTTTTAGACGTTTTCGACAAATTCCGTCGAAGTGGCCCAGAAACGCTCGAATTTTAAACATTTTCCGGAAAAAACCCGGGGTTTGGGGGGAAAAATTGAGTTATTTTTGGAAAATCAGTTTTTTTTACCAGAAAAATTTGTGTTTTTCCAAAAATAACTCAATTTTTCTGGACCACTAAAATTTCTGTACCACACGATTCGTGGTGGTCCAGAACTCTCCATATCCCCCTATTGGCGACAAACCCGATTTCTTGTTTCGAAACGCAAAGCCTACATATAATTGAACAAAAAAACGAAGATTTTATGTGCACTCCACCGCGATAGAACCTGAACTGATTCTATTTGACCAAACAATCAGCAACTGTGATTTCCGCTCGTGCGACTCGGTGCGCACAAATGTTCGAGGACACCCGAGGGAATACAATTTCTCTCACTCGGTTTCTCTTTGTTTCAAGCTATTCCGGTCAGTGCATTGGTCAGTGCTGTACATTGCTAAGTGTAATTGGCTGGGTTTTTAACACCCGCGCCTGAAGTGGATTAACCTTTCCGCAGTATTACTTTTGGACTAAACCAAGCAGCAGCTGAATTTTAAAAAAGTTTCAGCCGAAGTTTTCTGCTTTCTTTCCACGTCCAGCGTTTTAACTTTGCTCCTAAGGTAAGTCTTTCTCGACTTTTTTTGATTATCATGGGTGAATGTTTTGGTGAGCGGTCATTCCTTCATTTCACGAGCTGGTGCTTACTTGTATGGAGGCCTGGACAATACGGGGTTTCGATTTTGCCAACCCCCTGAACTTGAAATCCCATCAAGGGCACTCGGTCACATTAGATTTTTGGGCGTAAGTGGCCGCTCAGTCAGGTCTTTATCCGATGGTATGATTCAGGCTATCATGGAATTTCGACCACCATTGGTTCTAATGCATTTGGGAGCGAATGAGTTATGTTGGGACCGCCCCCCCCCCCCCGGAGATTGTCGCTGCCAGGATTGATGAACTGGCCACTCTTTTGCACTCTGACTATGGAGTGCCTTTCGTTTATGTCAATCGGCTGTTTCGCCGCACATCCATTTCGGCACGTCATGTAACTATTCCCGGTCTCACCATTGCGGGGTACAATGCCGCCATTTCAAGGGTTAACGTTATACTCGGGCATTTTCTTGAGGTTAATCCCGGTTGTTGGTTGTATCAACAGAAGCGCTTGGAATGAGCAGTAGAGCATTTTCTCGTAGACAGGGTGCATTTTACTGAAGTCGGGCTGCAGAAATACATTAGGGGTATCCGTGGGGCCATCCTCCACGGCCTCGCGCGTTTGCATTGACGATCCCGTGGTACTCCTTTGGGGGGGGGCTTTGAGGGTGTAGACATTTGTTACCTTTTCCTGGGTGCAGTGTGTTACCAACCCCAATCCCCCCCACCCCACCCCATGCTGTGACTTGTTTCAAGGCAGGATTGTAAGGTCGTCGTTCTATTTGTTCATTCCTGTTTTTATTTATTATTGAACTGGATGCATCTGCTGGAACTCACCGTAGCCCTCACGGGTGCAGGGCTTCATACCCTGAGTAAGCCATCGCCATTTCTTCATGGTGCAGCTAGAGCCGGTGCTTGAACTTGCATGTATCTCTATCATTTGTTTTTCTATGTTGTTTATTTCTGAACTTTACCGTAGCCCCCCCCCCCCCCCACCCCCCTCTCGAGTGGGGTGCAGGACTCTGATCCTGAATGAGGCATGTCTTATTTGTTTTCGTTGCTGTATCAAGTATATTAGATTAATTAGCTGGGACTCGCCGTAGCCATCGCCATGGTGCAGAGAGTTCGCTCATCCTGCCACAGAACTGCGTTGTGACAATTGCCACCCACTGCATTTCTTTCTACACAAACTATTACATTCCTCTTTTTTGGTCCTGTGGCTGGGAAGAGGGTGAACTGTTACACTCTGAGTGAGGTTTGGTTTGTTGCCTTCGCATCCCACAGCTGTATAATACATGGGGGGGGGGGGGGGGGCATCGCCTGTATGTGCCCCTCTCGGCAATGTGGGCATTTATTATGTCTAAGTATATGACATACATTACATGGGGTTTGATGTAACCAAAAAGTGTGTGGGGGGGGGGGGGGGTGCCCCCAATCATTCAGGTATTTTCTTATTACTGTCTCAGTATTTCGCCTCAACTCCCCTGGGTGTTAATTTTTCCCGGTAAGTGTTCGTAGCTCATTCACTAGTTCAACATTGTTACTGGGTCTGGTTTTATGATTTCAGGATGCCGCGGAAGAGGTGGTGGATGGTCTTGCAAGAGCTTTTTGTCCTACTACACGGAAACAAGCTTCTGCTGCCAGGGCTACACCTGCTGCTTCCCAACTTTCTGAGCCGTACCACCTGCTTCCTTCCATCACATGGGCTTAGGTCCCGTTAGTCAATGTTGATTTACCAGCTTCCACATCTGTGTCTGTAGCGGAGACGTCAGTGACTGTCAATTCTATTTCAGCCAGGGTGCGTCGTCGAAGGGGCGGGCGCCTCAGCATCGGCTTTTGTATCTTTCATTCCTGATGGGATTGTGAACTCTCTTAGTGCACCTAACACAACCGCCAATCCAGCGGACAGTTTTCAGATACACTTCATCAAACCACCTCTTCGTTGAATCAGGACAATGTGCACTATGTACCTCCAATTTCCAACCTGTTACCACTTCATACTTTTGTACAACCTTCATACGTACAATCATCTGTTTATGTGTCTACCTCTCAGACTCTCATTACAACGGTTCATACCAGTGCCATACCAACGGCAGTTGATGTTTCACATTCAGACTTTGTACCATCTCAATCAGTGTCCGGCAACAATCTGGTCTCACTTCTTCAGATCCTCATGTGTTAACTTTCCCGGATGTTCCAATGTTTTCTATCGCAGAGACTATGCCTTCTCAGACTTCAGATGCTTTGAATCGGACGCCAGCTTCCGTTTCTTCCACTTTTCCAGTGGCAGTTGATGTGCCGACTGACTTGTCGCAACGTGGGGGTCTTGCCGGCTGCATTTCTCAAGCTGTTAATCACGCTTTGCAACAGCACACCACAAGTACCACTAGTAACCCTCAGCAGTTTCCTTCCATGCTTCCTTTTGCAATCCATGAGTCTTCCTTCAATGATACCCCTAATGGGCATGCTCCTCAGTTTATATCTGCGGCAACTCCGCTGGGGTCTGCAGTGCCTCCCAAACTTCAAGGCCCAGATTTTGGCTGAGGAGTATATTAACTTTACTCAACATGACGGCCAAAACCGACCAGCGCTATTCTCAAAAATCGCCAATTAATTTTCATTATTTTTTCATTTTTTGTCTCAAAAACATAGGTTATGACCCCTCGTTGGAACGAGCTCGTCGAGCTCGTTCCAACGAGGGGTCATAACCTATGCGTTTGAGACAAAAAAAAAGAAAAAAATTAGTTATTCAAGATTTTGTTTTGGAAGTGTCGTCTGCTTTCCATGTTAGGTAAAGGGTTAAGACCTCAGCAGACACAAACAGCCTCATACAGCATGACTGTTTGTGAGGCTGAGGGTAATCATACTGTACTTTGGGTGCCTAGAACACCGAAAGTAATCACCTCAATATCCCAGTGGCTGAATGCGTTCGAGGTGTGCATGTCTACATACCTCGAACGCTATCCTTTTCAAGCAGGGCATATCATAAAATATCAATCAAACATTCGTCACTTAGCTGCGATAGATTTTGATTGGCATTTTTATTACCAACAATTCAGAACCCTCCGTCAGCAAAACCCTCAATTATCGTGGGGCTCTTGGCATTGGGAGATTTACATGCAGGCTGTGCCTGGGGGCGACTCGCCAGCAACCCCGTGTACCATCAAACTCAGGGCGGGGGTCCTTCCAATCAAAGTTGGAAGGCTCGTCGCCAGTATTCCCTTGGTTTCTGTCTTAAATTTCTCGCTGGGGAGAAATGCTTATCGACTCCTTGCACCTATTCACATGCATGTTACCATAGTCAACAACCACATAGTTTCCAACACTCCCTCAACGCTTTAGGAATAGACAGCAGTCCTTTCGGAGAGCTGGGGGTCGTTTCACCCCCAGGACCACTGGACCAACGAAGTCCAACCAGTTTGTATGCCCTACCAACACCAGTCAAAGTTGAAATATTGTGAGAGATGTTGGAAGGCTACACGGACGAACAGTTTCAATATTTGATTGCTGGGTTTTCTCAGGGTTTTCACATAGGTTCCGTGGGGGTACCATCTCACTCGGCTTCCAATTTGAAATCTGCCGCGGATTTTCCTTCCATCACATGGGCTTAGCTGCTCAAGGAGCTTCGGGCAGATCGAATTTTAGGGCCATTTGCTTCGCTACCCTTTCACAATCTGGTTGTGTCTCCAATTGGGATTATTCCGAAGAAAAGCCACGGGGAATACCGTCTTATCCACCACTTACCTTTTCCTTCGGGGACTTCAGTTAATGACCACATCCCGCCTGGCTACTCCTCTGTTAGTTATCAAACAATTCAGGATGCCATTGACATCATTTGTGCCACAGACAGGGGATTCTTCATGGCCAAGACCGATATCAAATCTGCCTTCAGACTGATACCGATTCATCCGGACGACCATCCCCTCCTCGGGTTCAAGTGGGAAGGGCTCTACTACCACGATAGATGCTTGCCAATGGGTTGCCGCTCTTCGTGCTAGATCTTCGAATCTTTTAGTTCTGCCTTGCATTGGATAGGTCAGCGTAAGTGTAATATCAAACAGATCCTCCATGTACTCGATGATTTTCTGTTTATTGGTACAACTAAACGGCCGTTCAATCAGTTTTTAAGAAAATTTAAGGCGCTGTGTTCTCATTTGGGCATACCAACTGCAGAAGAGAAAACAGTCTCCGCAACCACCTGTATCGTCTTCTTGGGTATAGAATTGGACTCCCTGGAGATGTCCGCCCGTCTTCCAAAGGATAAACTAGATAATTGCAAGAGTACGATTTTATCATTCTTATCACGTAAGAAAGTTACCTTACGGGAGTTACAGTCACTCATTGGTCTGCTTAATTTTACTTGTTCGGTAGTACTGCCTGGGCGGGTTTTCCTACGCAGATTAATCAACCTCACCATCGAGGTGAGTAAGCCCCAACATCGAATTCGCCTTTCTAAGGCCTTCAAAGCAGATCTGTTCATGTGGTTGCAAGTTCTGGAACACTTCAACAGCAAATCACTGTTTTTCACCCAGCCGTGGGTCAGTAATGAAACTTTGAATTTATATACCGATGCTGCAGCCAGTCTGGGATGTGGGGCCTTATTTGGCCGTGAATGTTTTTCGCTACTCAATCGCACATATCAACATGGCTGCCCTTGATCTCTACCCAATTGCGTTATCCATGCTTGTGTGTATGTGTGGGGGGGGGGGGGGGGGGGAGGGGGGTGGGTCAGCTTTCCAATCAGCGCGTAATTTTTCATTTTGACAATCAGCCAGCAGTAGTAGCGTTTATCAATACACAAACTTCGCGGTATACCACAATTTTGACTCTCCTCCGCCGTCTGGTTTTAGTTTGCCTCCGGCACAACACACACTTCAAACCTAGATACATTCCAGGTAGCATTAATACATTGGCTGACTGTCTCTTCCGTTTACAGGTTCAAGAATTCAAGAAACTGTACCCCTCCAGTTGTACAGACCCAACCCCAATGCCATAGCATTGGATTCTACAGAACTTGCTCACACAGTAAGAAATTTATTACACCGCGCATTGGCTCCCAGCACGCATCGTTCCTATAATACAACCGTGGAAAGGTACAGGACTTTTTTGTAATTCGCATCACCTGCCATTTGGCTGGCCTATTCCAGTGTACCAGCTTTGTCTTTTTATCGCACATGTGTTTAACCAGAATTTTGCATACAGGACAGTTCGGTCCATGCTTTCCGGACTGTCATATTTTCACCAAATTAACCAGCTGTCCGACCCTGCTCAGTCTTTCCTGATACAAAAAAATTGTGGCAGGTGTTCAGCGCTTGCGTCCATCGGTCGATGGACGCTTGCCAATCACCCAGCCTATCCTGCATAACTTGCTGGGAGCCCTGCCAATCTGTTGTTCAACTGCATATTTGTCAGTTCTTTTTTCGGGCGCTTTTTGTAGTTTTTCGGGCGGTTTTGTCCGCATTGTGGAATTGTGTCCTGGTCGGTTGGCAGAGGCTCCTACAGTTCTGCGGGTCACGGATGTCAGTTTCCATTGCTAAGGCTACGCTGGCTTTTCGCCACTTCAAACATAATACCAGTACATTTCATCACTTTGCAAGCTACTCCTGGCTCTCGGTATTGTCCGGTCACCCTTCTGAAAGAATTTTTGCGCATCAGAGGGTCCATCCACGGCACCTTATTTGCTTACCCGGACGGGTCTCCAATTCGCTGCTTTCAGTTCGACCGAACTCTCAATGTGTGCCTGTTGCGCTGTGGACTAGATTCCGCGGTTTTTAAAGGGCACAGTTTCCGGATTGGGGCGGCCACTTGAGCAGCGTCTCGTGGATTTTCGGATGCTCAGATCCGCAGCATGGGGCGGTGGAAATCTGACGCCTTTCGGCATTACATTCGCACTCCTGCTTTACATTAATCTCTTGGATTTGCTGCTTAGATACATACATGAATGTAGTTCGATGTATATGTCTTATGCATTTCTGGCTCTGTTCATGTGTCTACCTGCGCATGTGATCCTCCTATTCAGGTGAGGGTGTTGCTTGTGAGCGCTCCTCTTCCGTTACTTTGCGTAACGCCTCGGGTGTTTTTTTCTACGTTACCTGTGTACGTGATGGAACTTCCCATATCTTCAGGGCTTTTACGCGTTTGGTACTTGGGGGTGTTTCAACGTTGCATGTGTGCGTTGCACTAACCCACAGGTTCAGACACGATAGCAAGCCTTTACGTCTCATTGTTATTATTTCCTGTCCATATCCCGCGATTGCTGTCACCGGCCAAATCATGGTCCGGTCGCATATTTATTCATTTGGGTACTGCTGCTATCGCCAGGGAATTACGAAAGGCTTCCCTGTTGTTGACAAGGGAGAGCACTAACCTGCATTGCATGTGTGTGCGGATCATTCATGTCTTGTAATTATCTATCCTTGGAATAGGCACCATTCATTACAATGCAGCCGGCCATTTGACTTGTACTCCATCCGCCCTTATTAGTCTGGTGACCCATATCCAGTACATTGTACCATACTTTGACTTTTTAGTGTTTTTTGAATTGTTTATCTGTAGAATGTGTATTTGTTATCGTCTCTTCACTTTTGCATGCTTTTCAGTTTGATTTCTTTATTGAGTCCGGCTATTGTTTTCCTTTATCCGGGGCCTCCAGATTCATATATGTCCTGCTATAATGTATTTTCGAGTTTCTTTCCTTTGGCCGCGTTTAAGGGTTGCAACACACAGAATCCTCTCCTTCGACATGTTTTCCCTTGGCGGGATGTCTCTGACCAAGGTCATATCCATCTGTAGCGTTTGTCTAGGCTCAGGGAATGCATGTTGAAGGAGAGAGATTTACATGTTTGTTACATACAGTACGTGGAGAGTGGATTCTAACTAAATCACCCGCAGAGTGGAGTTATCACCCAAACGATAACTTTCAAATTTTTGTACATATCGACAAAAAACACAAGCAATGTTTCAGCCAATGGACCTCCGGGTTTAACCCGGAGGTCCATTGGCTTAAACTTTGCTGGTGCTGGTTATGCTTTGCAACAAATTTGCAATTATTGCTCGGGTGGAATCTCCACTCTGCGGGTGATTTAGTGATAATGCACTCTCCACGTACTGTATATGTCATCATCAATGCTTTCCATCATATTATTGGCTACACTGCTATCAGTAATAAAATAAAAGAACATCAATGTTGAAATCAATTTGAATAAATATGGGCAGTGTAGCCCAAATCGCAATTCATGCTTTTAGCGTTATATTTAAACCTGCCCTGTCCGAGAGCACAAATTATTATTCCCTCAGTGTTAAATTTGCTGACAGCCTTACGAAATTAGGGGAGCTAACTTTTCTGTAAATCTCTTCCAATGGCGGCGAAAATTGTCAGTCACGGACATCGTTGCGTTCACTTTACTTCAAAGGAACTCATTCTCCAACTGATTTTTACAAGCGTTTCGTGAAAAATAAAACTTTCAGGTCCACACTCGTGAGATAATTCCAGACACTGACTAAAATAGAGTAGATTTTCTTTTTTATTATATGCTACGAGACATTTTATTGCACAATATTCAACCCAATTCGACCGAAAATGCGTGCGTTTCAAAACAATAACAAAGATCAGCTGATAGTTCCTTCAAGACGACGTGATGCGGCGTAGCGTGGCGTCATTTTGGAAGGTACTGAGGGATATTCCTAGATATCCATCGAGTCGATGGATATCGAGAAATATTTTTTAGATAATTTGCTGTAATTCACAGGCTAGCATACAATAAAAACGTTTTTCAGTGTTTAATCTAAGGCCCTTTGTGGGTCGAATTTCTTCCCCATTCTCATTGTGGATGAAGTGGAAAAATCTCCGATTAAACTAAGTTTTCCCAGACCCTGTCATGGCCATTAATCTAATCAAATGAACACCGAGTCGAATTAGAAATTATTACTCGTATTCCAAGATGTGTCAAGTCATATTTTCCAAAAAGCGAAAAGTAATTTAAATCAAAATGTAAAGCACAGCAAGGTTCAGACGTTACTTTCGTTTTGAACTTTAACCTGGGTTGGGTGACCTCGAGACCTTAGAACTGGTCAGAACGTTGTCATGCTGTTACGCATGAGCGCTATGTTGGCACCACGTGGTTGTTATTATAGCCGACGTGAGCGGCCACACTGCCCACGCGTAATATTAGGACCCATTCTGTTGAAGGACATATTTCCATGATGGCTATCTGAGGTGCCACGTGATTTGACTTCTTTTTGTATGAGTTTTTTAAGTACATTTTTGAAAAACTCATGTTTTTTTTTGGCTTGAAAAAAGATCCAAAAACGTTCCGTCATAACACAAAACGTTAATTAACATCCAAGCTCAACGGCGAAACAGAATGTGTAAAAGAACACTGCCGATAAAAATCCAATACTTGGAGAATAGATTATGAAAATATTAAAGGTTTTGTCTATATAGTGAAGCAAGGATAGAATCACAACCCTAATGGCTGTTTTGCCTGGCTTAAGACAATGTCTTTCAGGTGAAGGAATTGTTTCTTTTGCTCATAATCTGACAAATTATTGGGAAGGCATCCTTTCCACCTGCTTCATGTGTTAAGAGCATGGGGCCCGGCGTTGTTTCGACATCCCTGCCCTCTTTTTAGCCTTAATATGTTGAGAAGTCAGAAAAAGGACTCGAGTAGAGTGCACTCCGGGATACATCAAACCGCTGCGGCAGAACCAGCGCCACCTAGTGGGAAGTTTCTGTAGTCGTCATTGAACCTAGAGGTTATTTCTGGATGCTTATCGGATGATCCGCTGCCATCTGAGGCACGAACCGATCAGATACTGGAAAACATATATATAATCGACAACAGGGATTCAGAGAATTCAACAGTATAAAAAGGTATATATACTATAATTGGCATCGCCGCAAGATCCGAATTTTTGCCGAAACTGACTATTTTTTTTTATCAACACGCGAGATTTGACCTTTCGAGAAGACGCAGTCCTGTCAGATTTCGCGCCAAAATCCAACTCTATTGTTTACAACATTTGAAGCGGAGAGATTGACACACTTACAGTTTTAACAAAGAAAGTTCAATTTTTTCAAGATTTTTACACAGAAATAAGTGAGTTGGATTAGAGTTAGAACAACCGAGTCGTTATCAAAACCATTCACGCGACGGAATCCAGCTGATCGTTGGATATTTTGAAATACGACGGTTTAAAGCCCCTCTATTTTCGATGTTTAATTGTCCATTCGACGATTGAACCTCAGACACGGGATCTATTTCGCTCTACTTGAGCGAATCAGAAAAAAAACCACAAAAAACTAAAGAAATAATGAATATATTTAAAATAATGTTAATATTTGGAAACATGAATTAATCCTGAAATACCGACTGAATTGGTAGTACTAGGAAAAGTACCTTCACGTTCAGTAAGGCAAAGTGTTGCTAGAAAATTCAATTTAAACGAAATGTTTACTGTGAATCATCAGTCTGCTCTTTCCTCAGGGCAGTGTCACTTGACATGAAAATAAAAATAAATCAGTGCTCGTATAAGACCTTGAGATCCCTCCCTGGGGTGGGGGGGGGGGGGGTAAAAATAGCAAAGCAAATGATTTGGCACCGGGAACATGTGGATAATTTAATACCGGAGCACTTAGCCAGTATCCCTCACCTGCGTGTGCCCCCCCCCCCCCCCCCCCAGCTATATTCAACTGATTGATTTTTCCGACAGAGTTGATAGTAGCTCTGATGATCGTAGCAAGTGTGCCACCGCTAGGGATTTAGCAGCTCTTCCATCACCCCCACCACTTGAGGTGGATGGTGATCCTTTTCAGCAAGCGAACCACCATTCTATTGGCTCTGCCCATTCAGCGGGCCCACCACCCCATACAAGCACACCGTTCCCCTCTAATCGAGGTAGAGGAACCTCTATGGGAGGGGACGAAGAATGGGACCACAAGGGAATGAACAAATAGAACATACCAGCTCATTCCATTAAGGGGCAAGTCGACCAAGACTTGCCACATAGGCACCCTTATGACCTAAGGTATTCCCACCCCTCAACCAGGGGTGTTGATTCTGACAAACCAAGAGCAAGGCACAGAGGTCGGCGTGGTCATCGCCGCAAGTCAAGGTCTCATCACTATCTTCGTTGTCCCCATCGGAGGAGTACAGTCGCGACCGCCATCGGCGAACGACTCGCCGCCACCTTTCTTCAAGAGAGGTGTCGACCAACTATAGTAGGCAGGGACAAGCTCGTCAAGTAGCACCACGCAGTAATGGTTGTTATGAGGATGATAAACCACCAATCCATCAACTGCCATATTCTGGCGGAAATGGATCAGCTGACATGTATACAGATCGCCAGGCTTTGCCCTCTCATTATATATAATTATGGAGAGGAGTCGAGAAATTACCAATATGGTAAACCCGAAAAAGACGTGCGACTATTTGAAGAAGGAGATAATACACTTCGACCACATGATCGTGCATTCCGACCACAGTCGACGGCCAATTGTCCCAGAATACCATGGCCCCTCACTACTTATGATGGGAAAGGAAGTTGGCCATCTTTTCATATGAAGCTGGAGAAATAAGCACTCATGCAAGGGTGGTCTGGGCTAGATTTGGTCGACAATCTGTGCTGGTGCTTGGAGGGTCCTGCAGGAGACTCTTACAGCATGATGATACGACAGAATCCTTGTATCGACTCATTTGACCTACTGCGTAGGTTGGAAAAACGTTCCGGTTTGAGAGAGCTCCCGCAAACCATGCAGATGCGGTTTAGTCAGGCGTAATAAGAGTCTGATGAATCTATACAGGATTGGGGTGAGTGTTGGCTATGGTATTGGAGGCATTTGGTATTTTGTCCGAAGAGCATGTGTACCAGCAAGCTATAATGCGTTTTTATTTAGGAGCCTACGACCAACAGGCAGGTCAGAGTGCTGACAATGCCCACCCAGCAACAATGGAGGCAGCAGTTGACAGAGTGTGTTGGTTCCAATACACCGCCAATGCTGTGTATAGAACTACCGCGAAACATGACGTCTACGAAGTAGCCAGTTCAAACCGGCGAGACTCGAGTCTGGTGAGAGTACAAATGACACGACTAACAGATAGATGTAACTCTTCTCAGTCAACAGATGAAGAAGGGCCTAAACCCCGAGAAGAGACGAAGGAGATCACCTGATGAAAACACGTCTGGAAATGGTTGAGAGACACACAGAATTACGGTTCGAGAAAATGGATCAGTGAGTGAACAATATTGAGCGGCGCCTCGCCAAGTTGGAGGACAGCATAGCCGATTTGCGGGTAGAGGTACGAAACGCCTCGCCAAGTTGGAGGACAGCATAGCCGATTTGCGGGTAGAGGTACGAAACTCACTGAAGACGCGTAATGTTCACCCACACTGACCATCATCCAGATCCTCCTCACCACCTCGCGGATGTTTCACTACGAACAACACTTTTTAAGGTTTTGTCCCTTCAAGAATAAATCAAACCGTGTCGCCTCCCCTTATCCAGGGGGTTAAAAAAGAAGTGCAGTTTGATTTAAACAGGAGCGGGTCGGACTCCGAGGCCTAAGCCCCACCCGGAGTAGGACAGGCCAACATGCAAGCCTCGCAGCAGATATACTCTCCAAAAGTCTAGAAAACAGGGAGTTATTTCCAAATCAAGAATTAAGACAAGAAAATGTAGAATTACTCTCTGAGCAACAGCCAAGTCAAGAAAGTGGAGATTCGCCCTCTAATCGAGAGCTGAGTCAAGAAAATGATGAGACGTGGGTCATTCCAGAAGTGGAGTCCACTTGTTCCGTGATCCCAAATGAAGGGGGTCCGCTAGAGAAGAGAGAATCCAATGTATCCGGCTATGACAACAGAATAACCGGTAAAATAAATTATGGAAGATCCAAGATGGCATTCCATAAGGAATCAATTAATCAGTTGCACTCGAACACCATGTTGCGGCAGAGTATTTTTTAACATTATCACTGGGCGACAACATGTCGCCCAGTGATGAATATTTGTCTCCCAGTAACAGTAGTTTTCAGGGTACTGGGCAACAAGGTATTTTTGTACAAAATAAATGCTACCAAAGCTGTCTTTGTTACAGCAGTGTTTTTGTATGTTGTAGTGTATAAGTAATGAAGTGAATTGTGAATCATGTCCAAGCGCATTACAGCCTATTTTGGTGTGCCAGCAACAAAGAGACTAGTTTCTTCATCAGTCACTAAAGATAATGATTTAAGTTCAACCGATTCACTTAACCCTTATTTTGAATCAGTTGAGAACTTACCATTTTTGAGAAGCCATAATGTAATGGGTGGGTGCCTATTAGAGACCTATGTCACCCAGTAGAAATTGCTTAAAAATACTCTGTGTTGCGGGTACTGATACATGTTGGCGGCCGAGAAACGACAGCAGTAATAGACACTGCCTCAGAAGTCACTGTTATTTCGGATAAGCTGTTGAAAGAATTGACGGCAGATGTGCATGTACTCAGTGCAGCCCGAATGAATACTACAGGCAGGAAACTGTCGATGCCAGCCTACATTGTGGGGCCGGTATCGATGAAGTTAGGTAACTTCAAGTGGACACAGACAGTAAATGTGTCCCCACTGGCGGATACAATACTGCTTGGTTTAGATTTCCTAGGACAATTTGGGAGGCACATTGACCCCGGGAAGGACCGGGAGAGAGAGAATCGCTGGAAGCGCCACAGTCTGAGGCAGAGCCGAAAGAAGGCTGGGTTCCAGGGAAGACTGTGGTTCCGTCACGGTCGGTCATTCGAGTTAAATGTAAAATGGCCTCGCTACCTGGGGACTACACGGTAGACCCTGCGGGGGATGGGGGTGATGGCAGCCCGAGCGTACACACGGGAGGACAGTCTCCAATGGTAAGTCTACTGAATCTCAGCGACCAGAGTATAAAGCTTCGACAAGGGACCTTAGTAGGATGGGGTCACTCAGCTGAAACCTTACAGCCAGCAGAAACTGTTGAACAAGGCTTACCTCCAGGTGCAGGGGCAAATCCACACCAAATAGGCGAAGAACCGGAAAGACACTCCAGGAAGACCTAACTCGGTCCATGGCATTGGAGCAGAATATATTGGACAGCTGTCAAGCCAACATAATTAATCACAACAAAACTGGAATTACAAGAGGGAGATACTGCAAAGAGGAAGGTCACAATTCCTCCAGACTTGTATGATCTCTATCAGCAATCGACAAAATTGTTGACCCATGATGAAGCCGATATGCTGGGAGATTTATTTACGGAATATCAAGATGTTTGCCCGAAACGAGTTGGACTTGGGGACATTTTCAGCTATCGAGCACAAAATAGATACAGGTTCGGCAAAGCCAATTAAACTCAAACTGAGACGAACACCTGCCAGCTTCGTGGGAAAGGAGAAGATATTGCTGAACAATTTGGCGAAAGCGGATGTCATTCAACCCTCCACATCTGAATGGGCGGAAGCTTCAGTACTCATTAGTGAAAAAGGTGGGGCTGAAGTCAGGTGATGTATGGATTATAGGGCGCTCAACTCAATCACTGGGGAAGATACTTTCCTCATACCGCTGGTAGACGACTGTATTGAGGCCGGAAATAAGTGAATGTCCCGTTTGGATGCTAACAGAGCATACTATCAGGTGCCTGTTGCCCAAGGGGACAGACACAAAACGGCTTTTGTGACTAAATACGTGACTTTTGAATTTAACCCTTTACCCAACGTAACGGCCAAAACCGGCCAGCGCTATTTTGAAAAATCGCCAATTAATTTTCATTATTTTTTTCATTTTTTGTCTCAAAAACATAGGTTATGACCCCTCGTTGGAACGAGCTCGTCGAGCTCGTTCCAACAAGGGGTCATAACCTATGTTTTTGAGACAAAAAATGAAAAAAATTAGTTGTTCAAGAATTTTTTTTGCAAATGTCGTCTGCTTTTCATGCTAGGTAAAGGGTTAAGCGAATGGTATTAGGCCTATGCAACGGCCCAGCGACCTACAGCAGGGTCATGAATGTAGTTCTACAAGAGCTGAATTGGGATATAGCCCTAACCTTTTTAGACGATGTGACAGTTTCAGGTACGTCATTTTCAGCACACCTTCAGAATCTTCAACAAGTGTTAGAAAGATTCCGAAAAGTATGGGCTGAAGCTCAAACCTAAAATGTGCATATTATTCCAGCGCGAGATTGAATGTCTAGGCCGAAACATTACAGCTGATGGAATTGCCTTGAGCTCACAGTCAGTCCAAGAAGTTTTGGACTGGCCTGGGCCTAAAAATACTCGTCAGGTAGAAAAATGTCTGGGATTAGCCAAATATCACCGGATTGTCATCAAAGACTATGCTAAAAAGGGCTGAATTGGGATATAGCCCTAACCTTTTTAGACGATGTGACAGTTTCAGGTACGTCATTTTCAGCACACCTTCAGAATCTTCAACAAGTGTTAGAAAGATTCCGAAAAGTATGGGCTGAAGCTCAAACCTAAAATGTGCATATTATTCCAGCGCGAGATTGAATGTCTAGGCCGAAACATTACAGCTGATGGAATTGCCTTGAGCTCACAGTCAGTCCAAGAAGTTTTGGACTGGCCTGGGCCTAAAAATACTCGTCAGGTAGAAAAATGTCTGGGATTAGCCAAATATCACCGGATTGTCATCAAAGACTATGCTAAAACGGGCTGAATTGGGATATAGCCCTAACCTTTTTAGACGATGTGACAGTTTCAGGTACGTCATTTTCAGCACACCTTCAGAATCTTCAACAAGTGTTAGAAAGATTCCGAAAAGTATGGGCTGAAGCTCAAACCTAAAATGTGCATATTATTTCAGCGCGAGATTGAATGTCTAGGCCGAAACATTACAGCTGATGGAATTGCCTTGAGCTCACAGTCAGTCCAAGTAGTTTTGGACTGGCCTGGTCCCAAAAATACTCGTCAGGTAGAACAATTTCTGGGATTAGCTAAATATCACCGGACCGTCGTCAAAGACTATGCTAAAAAATCAGCACCACTATATAAACGAACAGGAAAGAATCTGTACTCGTGGGGTTCTGAGGACCAAATAGCTTTTGCAGAACTCAAGGAACGTCTCACGAGTGCTCCGGTCCTGGCTTTCCCTGACAATGGGGATCCCTTCATACTGGATACTGACGGTTCAAACGAGGCTATTGGGGGCATTCTGAGCTAAGTCAGGAGGGAGTGGAAAGAGTAACTGCGTACGAAGTTTAGTTCTATCCCCTGAACAGCGCCACAATTTCACAACAAGGATTGAGCTGTTATCGGTGATTCGGTTCACTAGACACTTCCGTCATTACCTACTGGGTCGTGACTTCACAGTTAGGACCGACCATAGCAGTCTGACGTGGCTCCTTAACTTTAAGGAGCAACGCCAAACTGCATGTTGGATGCAAGAGCTTAGCCAATACAATCTCAAGATAGAACACCGAAAAGGGCCTAATCATGCCAATGCAGATGCCATGTCCTGAATGCCATACCCTGAAGACTGTGACCAATATAAATTAGGCGAACCCCTCAGTCGGCTACCCTGTAGAGGTTGCAAATATTGTCAGCGGGTACACAGTGCGTGGGCAAAATCTGTGGAACCGCCTCCCTGATCACCTGAAGGCACCTCAATCTCTTACGAAATTTAAATCGACACGAAAGACCCACCTCTTTACGCGATCTTCTGTATATAACTAATCGACAGCTTTCACAACACATTTGTTTATTTTCAGTGTAAAGCCTGAGAGCACCTAGGTGGATTCACGGCTATAAACTATATTATTATTATTATTATTATTATTATTATTATTATTATTATTATTATTATTATTATTATTATTATTATTATTAAGATCCTGAGAATGTGCCCTTGGCACAACAAACTGACCAACACAAGGTTGCGCAGATCCAGCTAGCTCAACAGCCAGGGGTCTCCAAACGTATATATTCCTTAGCCAGGAAGGTGCCATGGGATCTTGGAGGGGCAGTAACAAGCATGGAATTATGGGTGGGACAAGGTCAGGTGAAAAGTGAAATGGAAGGAACTACTCCAATTAAGTGTTCGCACCCGGGTGAGAGCACCGGGGGGGGGGGGGGATTCAGTCAGTGTATTCCCTTATTCAGGGAGCACTAAGTGGTCTCAGGAAGATCCAAAGAAGGACACTCAACAGGTTGGAAGCCCACTCCGGCAAAAGTTCAGATGACGTCGATGGAAGGAAATGCAGGCGGGGCAGGGTAGTTCCATAATGATTGGGTAAGATCTCAGAGAGAAGACCCAGGCATTGATATCCTTTTAAAATTGCTACAATCAAATGTCAATACTCCCACAGAGGAGACACTCTTGTGGGCCAGTCCTGAAGCCAATTATTACTGGCTTAGGAAGGCCCGATTCGAGCTCCAGTGGGAGTTGCTTCATTGGAAACGCAAAAGCGGTACTTAAAATTCCGAGAGGAAATCGTGGCCTTGTGTCATTATGGTCCGACAAGTGAACACCTAGGCTATGATAGAACGAAAGCCCGCATTAAGGCAAAATATTATTGGTATCACTCGTCAAGAGAAGTTGAACAGTTTGTAAAGTCTGTAATTTGCAGGGGGTAATTCATGATTACTATTTTGCAGATACATGTGGGCATTATGTCCGAAGAAGAGTCGCCAGAGAAGAGAGCCTGGCAGGGAGAGAAGAAGACTAAGAAGGAGGAAGTGAGAGGAAGTCAGACGGGAGTGAGTCTGAGCCAGGAAATGCAGCCTACAGTTTCGGCAAACCTTCATACAGCCAGGCCCTCCCTCGGGAGCTGGCAGCAGGAAAAGTCTCCATAAGGTGGACTCCTGTACACACCGCTAGGGAAGGGAAGGCAAAGTCATTTGTCAACCCAACAGTGCGGAGAACAAAGAAGGCCCTCACCCGAGGAAATGGATCCCTTTGCATTCAACCAGCAAGGGAATGAAAGGTCTCAAACTCAACCAAGAGTGCTGAAAGGAGACGAAAAGAAGGCTGAACCCTCCTATAGTGGCGCCTCTACTCATGGGCGAGCAGAGGAGGAATCCCGACCCTCCAGTAACCCAACAAAAATAGGACAATGGAGAGGTCCATCAAAATGAGCCCGTTGGACACGACCAGTAAGGAGAAGGCAAAGAAGACACTTGAGAACACCACTTGTCTCAGCAAACTGTGCTGGAGTTCATGAGAGTGGAAGTTCAGGTGACTGGATCGAAAAGAGGTGAAGAGAAAGGACAGAGGGAGTGCGTGTTGGAATTGGAGGACTTCATGGATATCGAGGAAATTACGGAAACACAATGAGAGAAAGGAAACCAGTGTGGTGCCCATGGAAGTAGATATCCAGGCTACTTCATCTATGGAACAGGCAGTAGTGGAGTCCATACCTGGGGCCAGCTTCAGTAATATGCTAAGCGACACCAAAAATATACTGTTGTCTGGACAGAAAGTAGTGGCCCAAACGGATGGTTACTCAACAAAAAGGAAGATGATTAACCCAAGGCAGTTATTTGCTGCTCTCCTTCACCACCCTGGATTTATCAGTCTAGACACAGCAGAGACGGTCATCCGGCGCCAACACAAGTTGGCACTGGAGACGAATAACCTGCAGTGGGTTGACCAGACCAGGCAAGGCAGGAGGGGAGTTTTATGTATCCACAGTGTATCCTCATACAGAAAGCCCACAGCAGCCATGCTCAAGAGTACAATGAGAAAGGTGCAAAAGGTGGATGTGAACCAGAGACCCACTAGTCCTGTGGTCCTAGAAACAGGACCAAAACCTCGGAAAAGACCAGCAGTGGCCACTTTTGGGTTTGAGCGGGGTGAAAAGAAGAAGAGGTGAAAGGATTTCATCTTTCAACAGTGCCAGAAGCCAGCTTGCTGTTTAAAGGGGCACAAGACACATCTTCCTCCCACATTGTGGGATAACAAGTCTCGTGCGGCTAAGGGACCAAGACCACCCGCACGTGAACGGTTTGAAGCCCTGCTGAATTTAAGAAGAAGGATTCCAGGGTGCAGTACTGTAGAAAGCCTAGCTGTTGAGGTTTTTGCGGATGAATGTTTTCCTGAGAACACCCAGGTCAGCAAGGAGTTAATATAGGATATGAAGGAATAGTGCCGATTGATACTTTGGGGAGAGCTAGAGACGTCCATTGTCCACCCAAAACCAAAGAGTCCGGCTGGATAACGCTCTACCACTGCCTGAAGTTGTTGTCTGCTGCGGAGAGAGAATTGGCTGAGAAGAAGGCTAAGGAAGACAGGAATCGGTGGCATAAGACTTATTATCCCTCAGCCCTCCAACCGAAGGCGAAACCAGAGGTTCAGGCAAGTGCCAGCTCCACAAGGACGGAAAGGACCTCTATCTGGGATCCCGCAAGTAGTGCTGCTGCTGCCAGGGGAGAAGTGACCTCTAATCGAGTCCCCTCAACTACTACCACTAGAACCAAAACTGCAATAATCTCAGGACGTGTCTCCTCAAACAGCGCATCTACGACCAGGACAGTAGTGACCTCTAGCCGGCGTCCCACCATCAGCACGTTCAAAGCACGTACTAAGGAATGGAGGAAACCACACGACGGGTAGTCAGGAGGCCAGGTGACAGTGTTCTGTGACCCTGCCACGTACCCTACGGCGAATGAAGATTGGGGGCAAAACACAAAGGTGACTCTTGGTCTCCATCCCTCGGAATTACTAACATCAACTCTGACCAGCAGAGAGAGAGGGGGTACTAGACACAGTGTGCAGCCATCTGCACCGACCAAGAGTGGATGCCTTCGGTGAAATCGGGCTGGATAGAACAGTACCAGCAAGCTTGTGAAGGCAACAGGATGCTCTATTCGAGCAATTACTCCAGATGGCCAGCCCGGAACAACCCCTCATCCTGCATTTGAGAGGAGTACTTGAAGACACAGAATCAAATGACGTCTACAGCAGTGCATTGCTCATGACTAAGGGGAGAGTTCAGGAAAATCAGAGAATCCATCTACACTGCTTCACTAGCATTCCGAAGATGATGGAGCCATGGAGCAGAACGTTCAGCAGATGCTATTTTGGATCAGCGTGAAGTTCTAAAGGCAGTTCCGGGGGGAGGGAGGGGGGCTGTTGATTGAAACAGAAACTCCATATTTTGGGGCACCCCTGGGTGCCAACACCTCCTCCCCAACGATGATCGGGATGTAGCTAAAATCGTGGCCGGAGCCAGACTCCACTGTGAGTGGGGTCCTGGAGTACACCCTACAAAATGTTAGGGAGCTGTATAGTTTTTAAACCATACAGTTGAGACTAGAAAAACAGTACCAGATGGTAGAGAAACGCATGCCTCTAATCGAGGGATGTACCCATATGAAAGAGAATCCTCCACCAAAATTAATCAGAAGGAGCACATGCCTCTATTCGAGGGATGTACCCATATGAAAGACAATCCTCCACCAAAATTAGTCGGAAGGAGCACATGCCTCTAATCGAGGGATGTACCCATATGTAAGATAATCTTCCACTGGAAATAATCACCAGAAGTATAGCAGTCTTACAGAGAATTGGTGGGTTTTTCACTACTCGTGGGAGCTCTTACCACAAGAAAAATGCAATAGTTCTCACTAATCATGGTTGCTCACACCACTAGAAGTAAGCTAACAACAATGGCGGGAACGTGACGGGTGTTGTTTCGACTCTCACAGTAAAAACTAATTTTTAAGTTAAACTGCATTAATGGAAGTATCGTTCTTATAGCCAGGTTGGCAGTAAGAGAATGCCGAGTATTTTCAGCATATTGCTGGGATTTGTTGGAGTCCATTTTCGGGAGTTATCATCAACATTCGTGTACTTCTTTTTTGATTCACATATTTTCGTGATAGGATTAACACTGGGACACAAAAATTCAACAATTTGTGTCAGTTATTCACCACCACTGCTGACTTTCCACACCTGAGATGTGTTCACCAGACGTGTTCACCAGAAGCTGATTACTGTTTACCATTGCTGTTTATGTTGTCGTCACAAATGATATGTCAGTCACCTTGCAGTGCAGAATTGGTATTTTAATTCGTGTTGATGTTTGGTGCTTGGTGCTTTAAATATTGTGTCCTCAAATCTTGTTCTGTACAACACAACAAGTATGATTCGAAGGACTCCTGAAAAAAAAGTGCCGTGGTCGCAGAGTCATTCACAACCACAGAGGAAATCAAATAAAAGGGGCAGTGATAAAATTTCACCTCTTTTGTCTAAGACAGCTAAAAAGAAAATTTCAAATCCAGGTGATATTTCGGACTTGCGGGACTCCGATGATATGCAGGCCAAGGCATCTACGGGCGGCATAGTAGATTTATCTGATGTTGTGTTTAGGACATTAACGCAGGAACCGTTCCTTGAAAAGGTGAGGCCGCATCTGGTCAGTTTTGACGACGAGCGACTTGATCGTTATTTCGAAAAATTCCAGAAGGAATTGCAGCATCAATTTTCTGAGCAAGCCAATACTGTAATCCCCAGGGCCATAGAGACAGCATTGGAATCATTCATGGAACTTCACATTGCGCCATTAAAATCGGAGATTGACGAACTCAGAACTGAGAACGAAGATCTGAAGGAGCAGATATCTTTTCTCACCGAGGAAAATGAGGCGATAAAAAACGACGTGGATACCAGATTGGACGAGTATGAACAATATAGCCGCAGAGACTGTCTGGTATTTCGAAATATGCCAGTTGACACTGATCAAATTAAGGAAATAAATAAAAAGACAGACCACATGTGTATGAACATTTGTAATGACAAATTGGGTGTTTCGGTGAAAGAGACAGATATCAGCAGATCACATGTCATTGGAAAAGTTATGACCCGCGATACCTCTGCATCTGCCTCTGCATCTGCCTCAACCTCAAAAACAGTCTCTAGGACGTGCAACATAATATGCAGGTTTACTTCTTATAGAATTCGCCACAGTATCTATTCAAAGAAAAAGGAGCTCAAAGGACAGAACAATGTTTTCATTACGGAATCTCTCACCTCTCGGAGATCAGCCCTTGTGAGTGGACTTTCTAAATTGCGGAGAAATAAACAATTGCATGCTTACTGGACAAGTGACGGTCGGATCTTTGCAGTAAAAAATGAGAACGACAAGCCAATCACCATAAACTGTGAACAGGACTTACAAAAAATTCTTCCAGTGTCACGGACGTAATGTTCCCATAATGTTCAATTGAATACCACCAGCCGAGAAATAATTGTAAGTAACTCTAACTGTGAACCAAACTGTGAACCAGACTGTGAACTAAACTGAACCCAATACATGAAACAAGTAATTGCGAACATGCTCATTCATTTGAGTGAGTGGACTGATGGCTTTGTGACAGATAGCTAACCCATTAACCCAAATTGTTCGACACAATATGACCTTGAGTGTTGAAAGTATCATATAAGCACCAACAAATGAATAAATAACTCTACATTCAAAGCTCCTTCCTTCTTCCTACCCTTCTCATTCATGCACTCATTCGTCCACTCATTCACCCATTCATTCACTCGAATGGGTGGTTGAGTGAGTGGACGGATGAGTGTCTGACTGATAGTTAACTCATTACTCCATTCATTTGAGTGAGTGGACTGATGGCTTTGTGACTAATCCAAATTGTTCGACACGATATGACCTTGAGTGTTGACAGTATCATTAAGCACCAACAAGTAAATAAATAACTCTAGATTTAAAAGCTCTTTCAAAGTAATTGAGAGAAAACTGATTAGTTCGTCCGTTCCTTCACTGTGAACTAAACTGAACCCTCACATGAACCAAGTGAGATCATATTATGCCCCCCCCCCTTTCCTCTCCTTCATTCACCCACTCACTCATTCACTCGTCCACTAATTTGCTCATTCATTCACTACTCGAATGAAATAAGTAACGGACGACATACTCCCTCGCCCTCATTCATTCATCCATTCGTTCACTCATTTGCTCATTCATTCACTCGAATGGATGGGTAAGTGAGTGGACGGATGAGTGTATGACTGATAGTGAACTCATTGTTCCAAACTGATCGACACGATATAACCCGGACTGTTGAAAGTGTCGCTAAGCCCCAACAAATAAATAAATAACTCTAGATCCAAAAGCTCCTTCCTTCTCCCTACCCCTCTCATTCATGCACCCATTCGTCCACTCATTTGCTCATTCATTCACTCGAATGGGTGGTTAAGTGAGTGGACGGATGAGTGTCTGACTGATAGCTAACTCATTACTCCATTCATTTGAGTGAGTGGATTGATGGCTTTGTGATTGATAGCTAATCCATTAATTCAAATTGTTTGACACTATATGACCTTGAGTGTTGAAAGTATCATTAAGCACCAACAAATAAATAACTCAAGACTCAAAAGCTCTTTAGTTTAAACAATATTTTATTTCCGGTAAGCAAAAATATACAAGTACAAGTATTTCAAAGTAATTGAGAGCAAACTGATTAGTTCGTTCGTTCTTTGACTGTGAACTGAACTGAACCGTCATATGAACTAAGTAACTGAGATCATGCTCCTCCCCCTTCCTTTCCTCTCCTCGATTCACCCACTCACTCATTCGCTCGTCCATTAACTCTCTCATTCATTCACAACTCGAATGAAATAAGTAACGGAGAACATGCTCCCCCCTCTCATTCATTCATCCATTCATTCACCAGTCCACTCATTTGCTCATTCATTCACTCGAATGGATGGTTGAGTGAGTGGACGGATGAGTGTGTGACTGAGGGTGAGCTTATTGCTCCAAATTGTTCGACATGAAATGACCTGGACTGTTGAAAGTGAGTTAAGATCCAACAAATAAAAAAATAAATCTAAACACAAAAGCTCCTTCCATCCTCCTATCCCTCTCATTCATTCACTCACTCGTCCACTCATTTGCTCATTCATTCACTCGAAGGGGTGGTTAAGTGAGTGGACGGATGAGTGTCTGATTGATCGTTATTTCATTATTTCAAAAAAGATCGACACGATATAACCCGGACTGTTGAAAGTGTCGCTAAGCCCCAACAAATAAATAAATAACTCAAGATCAAAAAGCTCCTATCCTTTTCCTACCCTTCTCATTCCTGCACTCATTCGTCCACTCATTTGCACATTCATTCACTAGAATGGGTGGTTGAGTGAGTGGACGGATGAATGTCTGATAGTTGACTCAATACTCCAAAATGTTCGACAAGATATGACCCGGACCGTTGAAAGTGTCGCTAAGCAACAACAAATAAATAAATAACTAAAAATCCTAAAGCACCTAAGTAATTGAGAAGAAGTTAATTAGTTCGTCCCTTTTTTCCTTCCTTTCTTCATTCAGTCAGTCATTCAATCATCTGAAAGAATTACTGTATGGGTGAGCGATGGAGTGTGTGACTGACAGTTAACTCATTAGATCAGATAGCTCAACAAAAAATAAATAATTCTAGATCCAAAAGCTCTTTCAAAGTAACTGAGAACAAGTTCGTCAGTTCGTCCCTTTCTTCTTTCCTTGCTTCCCTTATTCAGTCATCTATTCATCTGAATGAATGATTGGAGGGGTGAGCGATGGAGTGTGTGATTGAAAGCTAACTCATTTGTCCAGATAGCTCGTCACGAGATGATCTTGGCTGTTTAAAGTGTAGTTAAGCCCCAGTGAATCAATAACTCTAGATTCAAGCTTTCTCAAAGCAATTGGGAACGAGGTTCATTCGTTTGTCCCTTCCTGTCGTACCTCCATCCTTTCCGCTACTAGTTTATTCGTTCACTTATTCGTTAGTCCGTTCGTTCGTTCACTAGCTCACTCACTCGTTCATTCATTTATTTGAATGGATGGAGTTGGATGAGTGAACGGATGCGTGTGTGACTGAACCCTAACTCATTAGTCCAAATTCTTCACCACGAGAGGTCCCTGGCTGTTGAAGGTGTAGTTAACTCCCAATAAATAAACAAATAAATAGATCCACATTCAAAAACACCTTGCCATATATCCAAACTCCGAAATCGATAGTATAATACTTAATCATCAAGATTAAGAGTTAATAACTCTTCTAGATGTTTGTTATTTCCCAGTCTGAAGTAGTTGATGGGATGCCTGTCTACATTTCATAATCAACAATTGTCCTGATTCTTATAATGCACACAGGATGTACGACAAGAACTAACTCCTTATGTTCAATTGATTGATGTACTCCCTTTGCAGCCACGCGGGAATCAGCCTTAGACAATTCTCTTTTACAAGTCTGGTACTTTTTAGTGGTAAGCATTGCTATTTTCTAAATCAATGACACTGCAATCCTTTCTGCTGTGGACTGACTTGTCTTTACTTCGATTTCCGTAATTAAACCGATGCCCATCACACAACCTCCCCAAACTCTATACTCCTGTGACGAGTGTGTGATCCTTTTCTTCATCATTCAGTCATTCTAGATAATATGTAATACCACAAATACTCTTGGTGTAAATCAATTCAGTTAGCTCATTACTCCGGAGTCAAGGTTCAGTATAGTTAACTCATTCATTCGTTCGTCCATTTATTCGTCCATCCCTTTATTCATTCATTCATTTATCCATTCATTCATTTATTCAAGCGAATGATCGCATGAGTGAATGAGTGCATGTCTGACTGAGTGAGTGCATACTGACTTACATCAATTATATGAGACAGAGCAAAGCATACAAGATGCGTACTGACATACTTGTTTACTTGCATGATGATCATACTGAATCAGAAGCTGGAAATGGTCAATGTTAAAACCTTACCCACTGCGGGTAGCGGATGATACTTGCAAACTGAATTCATAAATTACAAAACATTTTCAATGTTCTGTCTCGGGAACATAGCTTATGACCCCTCATTGGAGCGAGCTCAAAGAGCTCGTTCCGATGTGGGTCATGGGCTATGTTTTTGAGACAAGGATTGAAAACATAATAATTTTTTTTATATATGTAGGCCCAGTCGGTTTTGCTTGTTACGTTGGGTAAAGGGTGCATGCTGTAAATCATCAACGGTATGGTAGTCATTCAGATATCTATTTGGACAAGTGATTAATCGATCAAGAAAACTCCTTAACCTTTTCACTCCTAGACACAACCTCGCAAAATTTTATACTCTTGTGATCAATATGTGCTTCTTTTCTTCACCATTCTGTCATTCCAGATAATATGTAATACCATAAATAATTTTGGTGTAAATCAAGTCAGATTGCTTGCTTCTCCAGAGTCAAAGCTCAGAATAGTCAACTCATTCATTCTTTCTTTTATTCTTTTTTCATTCTTTCATCCATCCATCCATCCACCCATTCGTTCATTTATCCATTCATCATCCGTTCGTTCATGCATCCACTCATTCATCCGTTCATTCGTCCTAGGAGTGGGTGGGTGTATGGATGAGTGGACGGATGAATGATTGACTCAGGATACCTCATGATAGTTAACTCATTCATTCATTCTTTCTTTTATTCATTGTTGTCATTCCTTCGCCAATCCGTCCATCCATCCAAGGATTCATCAATTCATCAATTTACTTACTCTTCCATTCATCATCCATTCATCCACCCGTTCATTCATCCATCCATTCATTCGAGTGAGTAACTGTTGGAGTGGATGCATGCACGTATGACTGACTTTCTTACAAACCAATTCATTCATTCATTCATTCATTCATTCATTCATTCATTCATTCATTCATTCATTCATTCATCCATTCATCCATTCATCCATTCATCCATCCATCCATCCATCCATCCATTCATTCATTCATTCATTCATTCATTCATTCCACCCAGTCGCCCATTCATCCATTCATTCATTCATTGGGGTGTTTGAATGGATGGATGGATGAATGAATGATTGGAAATTAAATCATTACAAGTGAAATAATAGCCAAGATCGTTCATTCATCCGCTCATTTGTTTATTTGTTTATTCATTTCATTATTCATTAGGATGGATGGTTGGTTGGATGAACGGGTGAGTGAAATTGGTGGCCATCTCCTAACCTGAAGATGATAACTCAATATCAACTCTGTGACTACGCGAAATGTCTACTTGGCAAACTCGATGCTTCCTCACCCTGACTCGCTCGCTCATTTACTCGCGCATTCAATCACTGACTTGAGTGATGGGTTTGTGGGTCGATGAGCGAGTGTGTGACCGATTAGTAATTAATGCATCTATGCTACTAAAAAAAATTGTATGAAATGTGAGAGTCGATCAGAAACCCAGTTATTCAAGAACCCATGTATAGCAACTGTTTTTCTATGTATATAGCCCTGATTTGTTATAACAACTTCTTTTCTTTTGTTTCAACCTTTTTAGTTTCCGCCATTAATATAATTATGTTTGCATTGCCCCAGACTGTTGCCCTTAGTCACCCTCAGACTGGCTCAAACCTTGTCGTATTCAGTACATCCCTCTTTACCAAATTTCATATTGTTTTCTGCGAGGTGTGGTGCACTTATAGTACTTGGCAGTTACATTGTTAGTAATGGCGGATAGAATAGAGTTGGGCGAGATCCAAACGCGGCCAGAATACGACTTTATTAGTCATTATAAGGAAAAAGTCTACAACGGACAAGATGATGACTTGTCCCCCTTTAAAAAAGTTAAAAATGATTGCTCGTACTACTCCCCTGAACAGTTTGCCTCATGTCGTACTCTACTGAATAAGTCCTTTTCTGTTTTTCACATAAATTGCAAAGGGCTGACCGCACACTGGGATGCCCTAAATGATCTTTTACTCAACCTGCATGACATGGACAGTTTCTTTGACATAATTGGACTAACAGAGATATGCAAAATTCCACCCACTATGTCATACACACTTAATGGCTACCACCCACTCCTTATGAACAGTAGACCAAATGACGATGATGGTCGTGGCGGGGTAGGATTCTTTATTAAGGAACATGTCGATTATAGAGTTCGCCCGGACCTGACTCTTTTTATTCCGCATGTAATTGAATCCCTCTTCATCGAAATCAATACCAAGAAATCCAAGAAAATAATAGGAGTGATATACAGACCAAATACGCCACCTAAAGCAGATATTGACCTCTTCATATCGAAATTAAATGAAATAACTGACAAACAAAATCGCGAAAACAATCCATCCTACATTGTAGGAGACTTGAACATCAACATGTTAAAATTCAGTTCCCATGACAAGACTAGATATTTTATTGATTTAATGTTCAGTCAGGGATTCCTACCTCTAATAACCAAGCCCACAAGAGTAACTCCCTATTCCGCCACTCTTATCGATCACATATTTTCAAATAATATCTCAACAAATTCTAACACGGGAATAGTAATAACTGATGTATCTGACCATTTTGGCACATTCTATATTGAAACCGATACCAAGGAAAATATACGTCGACCTGTTGTGTCCAAACGAAAAATAAACAAAGAAAGTGTTGCCCACTTTAACTTACTTTTATCTCAGTGTGACTTCGCACCTGTAATGGAACTAGATTGCCCAAACATGGCTTATAACACATTCATTGAAATGTATCTAAATGTCTTTGAAACTGCCTTTCCTCTATCCCAGACACAGGCAAAGACAAATACTATAAGAAAACAACCTTGGATGTCGAAGGGCCTCTTGATCTCGTCATTAAATAAACGAAAATTCTACCTGAAAAAACTGAAGTGTCCGAGCGACCGCAATATTCAAAACTACAAAAATTACTGTAGAATATTCAACAGAGTGAAAAAACAATGTAAGGCCATGTATTATAAGAACATTCTAGCTCAAAATAAACATGATATGCGTAAAACGTGGCAAATATTAAATGATAGCATAAACAAAGCAAAACGAGAAGCCAAACTGCCCTCCTTTTTTAAGCAAGGTGAAAGAGAAATAACTGATCATAACCAAATTGCCACAGAATTTAACAGTTTTTTTGCGAACATTGGGAAACAAACAAGTGAGTTATTACCTATGTCAAATAAGCCTTTCTGGGATTACATGAAAGGGGATTTTCGAAATAACTTTTTTATGACACCAACTACGCCAGCCGAAATTGTTAACATAGTGCAGTCAATGAAATCAAAATTAAGTAAAGACAGTAATGATATCACGTCAACTCTCATCAAGCAATCAATCAACCAAATTGTAGTACCCCTCTCACATATTATCAATAACTCCTTTGTCCAAGGAGTAGTGCCAGAACAAATGAAGATTGCAAAGGTAATCCCTATTTTCAAATCTGGAGATGTGCATAATTTTACCAATTATAGACCTATCAGTATCCTTCCCACCTTTTCAAAGGTTCTAGAAAAACTCGTGTCAATTAGGCTGATAAGCTTTCTCGATCGCTTTGAAATTCTATGTAGCAGTCAATATGGGTTCAGAAAAAATCACTCAACTATCCACCCTGTCCTACATCTCCTAAAGTACATTGCCGATGCAAATAATAGGCAAAGTAAAGACATAACATTAGCGGTATTTTTGGACTTATCTAAGGCGTTCGACACCATAAACCATGATATCCTATTGAAGAAACTAGAATGGTATGGAATTAGGGGCATCTCCAACAATTGGTTCAAAAGTTATCTATCAAATAGACACCAATTTGTTGCATACGGTGAAGGCACATCTAACTTAGCTGAAATAACCTGTGGTGTTCCACAAGGCTCAATATTAGGACCTATTTTATTTTTGCTATACATAAATGATCTTTGCAATTCAACAACATTAAACCCTTTATCTTTTGCCGATGATACCAACGTACACCTTTCAGGATCTAATACTGACAATCTGACAATTACTGTGAATAAAGAGTTAGAAAACATCTCCGAATGGTGTTCCGTGAATAGATTGGCATTGAATGCAAGTAAAACTAAATATATTGTATTTAATCCATCCCATAAGCAAACGCCCTCTCACAATAATATTTTCGTCAACAACCAAATAATAATTAAGGTTGGACCAAATGAAGCTGAAAAATCACTGAAATTTCTAGGTATATCCATTGATAATTGTCTATCATATAACGCCCACATAGCTCAACTTTGTTCCAAGATTGCACGCGCAAACTTTGCCCTTAACAAGGTAAAGGCAATCCTTTCTCATAAGGCTATGAGAACACTATACTTCGCTCTGATACATAGTCACTTAGTATATGGAATCCAAGCATGGGGAAATTCGAGATCTATCAATAAACTTCTAACTCTTCAAAAACGTGCACTGCGCATAATTAATAACAAAAAGTATAATGCCCACACAGAACCACTCTTCAAAAGGGACAAAATACTCAAGGTGACTGACCTGCATAAATTCCACGTATCCCTCTTCTTCTTTGATTGGAAAAACGACAATCTTCCCCAGTCATTTGATAACTTCTTCAGAGTAGCTAGTATGCCTGTCAGAACCACTAGACAACGTGATCTTCTCCAAATAACCAGAACAAGGACAAAAGCCCTGGACCGTCTACCTACCAACCTGTATCCCAGGATTTGGAATGCGCTAGATAGAGATCTACGTACGATGAACAATAGAAACGTATTTAAAAAGAAGCTGTTGTCCAGGCTTCTAGCACTTTATTCAGACAATGTTGAATGCAGTAATCCTTATTGTCCAGATTGCACTATATAAAACTTCTACCTGTGATATGACTGCTATATGCGGCGGTGATCACATCAGCGGTAGTACGACCCGTTCTCACCCCTGGATTGAGAGAGGGTGTGATCTTGCTGATTTGGACACCGTCATAACACGTCTTCCTGCTTTACTTTACCTATATATGAACAAATTAAATGACCAGACGAAATGACATTCTGTCCTCCAAATAGCTATACCCACCTTGTCCGCGTTAAATGACCTCGCCTGGGGATGTCTTATAGCTTTGGGCCGTTCTCTAGATAAATAAAAGATTGAAGCAAATTTTTATATCTCTTTTACTCGAACTGCTCAATTTAGGTTGCTTCATTTGTAGCACACAGCCAGAAGGCCCCAAGCTGAAATACATCCACAAGAAAACACTTTAACTGCCAAGTCTAGCACAACCCTTACATAGTAAATTTTCTATAACCGATGAGATGATTTTTATAAGAACGTCGACAGTCTGGGCTCGTAAACAGTATTGCAAAATATTCCTTAGGGAGATGACTGGAAGACAGCCAATCTGGCTATGTCATCTCCCAGTAGTATACAAAATGTTATATATTAATTGAACTATGTGATTGTAACCATTGTATTTCCTGTATGCTACTGAACGAATAAATATCTATCTAGAAGAAATGATATTTTGGGTCGTCGAAGACAACCGAGTCGAAGAGAAAGAAAGGAGGAGTGTAGTAAAGTCAGAAAGTGCACCCGAGTAGAGTGTACTCCGGAATACGTCAAACAACTGCGGCAGAACCACCGCCACCTGGTGGGAAGTTTCTGTAGTCGCAATTGAACCTAGAAGCTATTTCTGGATGCTTATCGCTACCATCTGAGGAGCGAACCGATCAGATACTGGAAAACATACCTAGAATCGACAACTGAGATTCAGAGAATTCAACAGTATAAAAAGGTAAATATAATATAAATATACTACTCAAAGTTTGCTAAGCACCAAGTATATCCAACTACCTGTTTTACGTTTTAGTTGAAATATTGTAATGAAAAGTGTATATGTTTTTTATTTAATTATATCTTTAATGATTTAAGAACAGAAATTAAGATTTTATTTGTGTTTGACATTATTTTTTAGCTTTTGAATACGATAACCATGAAAAATGGATATTATCGGTAAAAGAGGAAATATTTCAAAATGCCAAAAAGTTGACGGAGCGAACTGGTATAGGTTCAATATCGAGTATGAGACCCATTACTGTTAATTACAGCTTGACAACGCCATTTCGTGCTCCCAATCAGGTTCCTGGTGGTCCTTCGTGGGATGTTGTTCCATTCTTGGACCAGCAGGGCACTAAGCTCCTGGACACTTCTTGGCTGGACTGGGTGCGCTGAAATAGCAAGCTGCAACTCATTCCAGACATGTTCGATTGGATTGAGGTCAGGGGATGTTGCTGGGCAGTCCATACGCTCAATCCCCTCCCTCTGTCGGTACTCCCCGACAGCATGGGCAACGCGAGGACGGGCATTATCGTCCATCAGAATGAATCTATCACCCACTGCACCTGCATACAATCTGAAGTGGACATCCAGGATCTCATCAATATACCGTTGTGCAGTCAATGTACCACGTCCAAGGACACAGAGCTCTGTACGTCCATTCCAGCTGATGCCGCCCCAGATCATGTTTGACCCTCCACCATAGCGGTCAATTTCAGCAATGTTGGCTGCTTGGAATCGCTCACCTGGTCTTCTCCTATCTGTGTGGTCTAGGCAGTATCTTGACTCATCTGTAAAAAGGACAGGTCGCCAATCTTCTCTGGTCCATCCAACGTGTTCCATGACCCATCCATATCGTGAATGGCGGTGGTTCTAGGACAGCGGAATGCGAATACATGGTCTTCTCGATCGGAGACCACATTCGTGCAACCTTGCCAGGATAGTCTACATCGAAACATTTACCCCGGATGCATTATGAAGGTCACTGCGAAGCTGGGTTGCTGTGGCAAAGCTGTTCCTGCGGGCCTGAATGATCAAAAACCGGTCTTCAGCTGCAGATGTTGCCCTGTCTCTGCCACCACCATGCCGTCTTACTGGTGCGCCATGCTGCTGAAATCTTGCCCAGGCTCTGGTGATCACAGTATGGTGCACACCAAGGGCTTCACCAACCTGACGATGGGCAGCCCCTTGCTCCACCATCCCTACAGCCCGCCACATTTCTGCTTCCGACAAATGTCTTCTTACATTTGCATTTGCCATATTCAATCATTAAATCACAAGGGTTTGTGTTGAAATGAATATTGAATACCCTACACATGTCATGTACATGTAGACAGTACACGAAAACATCATGAAACTCAAGGGGTACATGCTTTCCATGACTGTCACGAAAAGTCCGCCTGTCAAGAGAGCTAATGTAAACACTAGGGACCATCTCAATACATTACTCATCAATCATATCTACCAAACATATCGCAAATATGTCACCAGAAAATTTCACAATGATGTGTCAAATATTTGGTGCTTAGCAAACTTTGAGTAGTATATAACAATCAAGTGACTCTCACTGAATCGATGCGTGTGGAGTTTTTAGGATTCATTCAAAGCAGATAAAAGTGAGGGGGTAGGAGTAATTTGCAATAAACTGTTACTTATTCCAAGTTCCTTATTCGACATTTGTTATTAACCCTTTACCCAACGTAACGGCCAAAACCGGTCAGCGTTATTCTCAAAAATCGCCAATTAATTTTCATTATTTTTTTTCATTTTTTGTCTCAAAAACATAGGTTATGACCCCTCGTTGGAACGAGCTCGTCGAGCTCGTTCCAACAAGGGGTCATAACCTATGTTTTTGAGACAAAAAATGAAAAAAATTAGTTATTCAAGAATTATTTTTGCAAGTGTCATCTGCTTTTCATGGTAGGTAAAGGGTTAACCAATAAAATGGTTGATAACGAATGTCAAATAATGAACTGAGAATAAGTTAATAGTCGCATATGTCGTGTCAATTAAAAGCTGTTTGCGTGTTAGTCGTAATTGCACTGTATGTTTTATAACTTGGATACACGACATATGAGTCCTAAAAAAAACGTGAAGTCCTTTGTACCAATTTAAAGTGTTCATGCACACTGTAATATGACACGGAAATTAATTTTGGTACAGACAGAAACTTCTTTTATATCTGTGAATCTGTCTAGATTTATCACTTGTTTATGTCGTACTCTTGTATCAATCATGGACCTAATATCCTGAAGAAGGGGTTATAAACAGAAGATCTGAAAGATTTTACGACATATAGTGAGTGACATTTATACAAAAAGAGTTAAGTAAAATGGGTCTGGGCGGAGAAGAAGGCTTATATACAGGACAAATTTCATAAATTTCGCGGAACAGTGTGAATGAGTTGCCGATTCTGTGCATGACTTCATTAAAAACACCATAAAGATGACTGAATTAATCAAGAAACAAATAGTGCGTTCTAGTTGTCCAAGAACTACGCCGTCAGTACAATGTGTAGATATTCCGAAGCGACAATTGATAGAATACAACAACGGTTCAGAACTCGCTTAATGGCGTCACTTGACAACATATAAACAGACGCCCGAAGGTTGGGGATCACATTTTGCGCAATAATACAACCGCGTAAGTAGTACAGACCGCACGCTTCGGTTCCTTTCTGTAGGGCGCCGGGAAGGATCCCTTACGTGCCGTCATAGGGTGTTCGTAGAGAAAATCAATAGCTTCAGTGTCCAGCCCTGTGTATTTTCTGAGTCCAGACCGTATTACCTGGCTGCCTGTTTCAACAATATAAATCTCTATCCATTTGTGAATCCATCCATATATCTCATAGCCGCATCTAAGTATTGATTTTCTATTTTATTTATGGAGAGGAGTTAACATAACAGTTGTAGAACTTATACTCCAATCCTTTTTGCAAATTTATGGCAAATAAAATATGTTTAAACTATAGGCATGTGATCCAGTTACGTTATTTGGAGTCGTTATGGTAGTCCGCGTGAGCGGCCAGGTTGTAACTTCGTTACTATGTTGATACGTAATGAGCAGCGCGTGTTGTTAGGGTGATGCGTGTTTCCGTCGTCTATTTTGTTTCCTGGAGGTGGTCAGTTTGGTTTCAATGGTGGCAAGTGGTTGATATGTGACACAAAGCCCACTAATAGGAAGGAGTGTGGTCGTTGGGTGTGTTCGATTGAACGGGAGTACATCTAGTTACTCAAATGGACCTGACAATTGTTTATTTGCCCCACATTTTCCCAGAAACCTAGTTTTTACGTAGCTAGATCATATCTTTGATGATACATGGTTAATACATGTATGAGTCTAAAAGGTTTCTTATAGAATGGGATGTGTTCTAGAGGGACGTTCGATTGGACTGCAGTATCTTTGTTGGATCAGATTCTTCCAGAATACCTGGGTTCCGCTTATCCCAGTATATATCCAGGCTTCTCGCATCCTAGCGTTTTATCTAGTCTTAGCAGCATCTTGTACCTGGCCTCGACATCTGACCTCGACCAATCAGATCACCCCAGTCATCTACACCCGGACCACTAACCCTACATATTGTTACTTGACTTGATCATGTCAGTTCATCTGTCATCATGTGAGGCTATGAGAAATCCCTCAATGGGGTTTAACTTCATGTCGGTCATATCAACACCCAGGTACTCGAGAAAATGTGGGCCATGAGGAAATCCGTGAATGAGGTATAAGCTAGGAATCCTCATATTCCCATCGGGATATTTGAGGATACCAATGACGGAGTTCCTATAGAGCTCCTCGCTGCGATATGGCTCTTTTTATAGTTTCTACACGCTAAAAACTAAAGTGTCAAAAACTACACTTGAAGTGCTGTATTTAACACTTACTTAGTGCTGAACTAGCACTTTGTTCAAGTGTAGATATCCCAGAACTTGACAGGTGTTGACAATAATACAACTTGACAAGTGTAATGTCGCGACACTAAAAAGGAAACAACTCAGAACAAAACGCAGATGACGTGGATCAGGCTCGAGAGTTCGAGCCTGATCCACGTCATCTGCGTTTTGTTCATTTAATTATGTACCCACCAAGCGCAAATCAAATTATGGACGATTCTGGAAGAGCCACCAATGCTAGACACATGGGAAGTACCATCCATTCAAGTTTCAGATGTCTGACGATTGTAACGTCTAAGTGCTTAAAGCATTGCACTTTGAGTGTTAAAATCAAACCCTAAGAGTTAGAATGGGTTTAACACCTTGAAAGTGTCAGTTTTAACACTTTAGTTTTTAGTGTGTATACAACTCCTAAAAGCCATACCATTGGCTTCTACCACAACTTTAACTATATATCCTATGATCATCCGCTATTGAATTCACCATTACGACCGTGGTCTACCCCCGTTTCAGCCTTGTACCATTACTATTGATTTGTAGTTTTACTACAAGCCTGCTATCCCTCCCTGACTCTACCTCGGTAACCTCAAGTTATCCTTACCCAGGTTTCGCCAGGTATTTGGGAATACGAGGACATTAGGACTGTGAGAAATCCTTCAGTGAGTTATAATCTATCATCCCTCATATCTTTATCTGGGCATCGAACGACCACATTACGTGGAATCTCATTTCGGAATCCCTTTTATGGTCTGTCGATGCTTGCAGAATCCTATTTTGTCATACACTGCAAAAAATATAGGTTCTCTTTAGAACCAAAACTGGTTCTAATCTTGTCCCTGAGATGGAACCAGTTCTGTTTAAACAGTATTTATTTCAAATCAAAATAAATTTACCAAGATTAGCATTCAATTTTAACAGAATATTACATGAACTGAAGTAGATACAGCAGTAAACTTGGAGCTTATTCAACGCAGTCGCCAAACATTTTGAAACAAAGGAGATATGAACAGTTGGCATATCGAACCAGTTTTGGTTCTGTATAGAACCAAAACTGGTTCGATATGCCAACTGTTCATATCTCCTTTGCTTAATAATGATTTGAGACAACCTCGTATAAGCTCTAAACTTAAGACCGAAACCCCCTCAATTTATGTTTAATTCTGTTAATATTTAATGTTAATCTTTATAAATTTATTTGATTTGAAATAAATACTGTTTAAACAGAACTGGTTCCATCTCAGGGACAAGATTAGAACCAGCTTTGGTTCTAAAGAGAACCTATATTTTTTGCAGTGTATGGGGCCACGGGGAAATCCCTCATTAAGGTTTAATCCATCATCCCTCATGTCATGGTGTGAAAATAAAAATGTTGGTAACAGATAGAAATCTGAGCATCAGCAACAATAACTCGAATTTAACTATTCGGAAATTTAGTAAAAAAAATATGAAAAGAAAATGATACCAAAATCTTTTACACTATTTGGTTTACGGAAAATAAAAACAGTGATGCTTATCAATCACTGAATTAGTCCAAAATAAAGTTCAACAGAATCCAGTAATCCAGTGGTGAAGAAATAATGACAAGAATGTATCCAATAAATCTGTAATGAAATGTTCACTTGAAAATTTGAGCAGTCTCCAATAAAATATAATGAAATGCATGGCAAACTTCAAATGGAATACAAATCCAATAAGTATTGGCGCCACAGGTAATTTCCAAATAATACAGTAGAATCCTGGCTTTTCACAAAAATATATTCTGTTTCACAGCTTGTATAAATTCTCTTTTACAAGAAGAATAAATTCTCTTCAAAATTCTCTTTTGGAATCATTTTTCCAAATCACAAAGAAGCATAGATAATTCTGTCTTAATTCATGTAAATAAGGATGACCTACGTAAACAATCAAACAATCAACAGCTATATCTATAGTTATCTAAAAATAGTTTCTGTGTAACAAGATGTAAACATATTGACAGGTACATTCAAAGGTCATTCAAAGCAAATGAATGCTCAGACAAAGTCTGCTTATTAATAAATGACATATCAATTCTGATATAATATGGGGGCTGTAACACCTCATATCCTCATCTCGGCATTTAACGGCCACATTACGCGGAATCTCCATTAGAATCCCTTCTATGGTCTGTCTTTGCGTGAATAATGCGGGTTTTTTTGTTACATTGATGCCACGAGGGCCTTATGGAAATTCCTCAATGAGGCATAATCTATCATGCCTCATATCCTCATCTCGGTTTTTGAGGACACCTATGGCACGGTGATGTACTATTTGTGGATACCTTTTGGAGGATACCTTTTGGATGACAGATATCTGAGGATAGTTATGGCTCATAACCAACGCCCTCTACTACTTCTACTTTCTCTACCCTCCTGCTTTCTGCCTCCCACTTCTATTTTCTATCCCACTACTAACCTACTCTTTACTAAGCTAAAAACTTCTATCTGTAATCACTCCTGCCGTTAGGGCATATCGCCCATATGCTTGTGGACCATTACCACAAGCAGTAATATTGCCAGTCTCCTATATTGATGTTCCTATTAACACCACGAGTAGGTCCACGGAATCGACTAGGAATACTGCTTATGCTGTGTTCGTGCATTCGAGTGCCAGTGGTGCTAATTGCACTAAATTATTTTGTCTGGCACCAAAAATACAGCATCTGACACCAAAATTTGGCGCCAATAATATACTTTGGTAGGTCCCAACGCAACGGCTTTGTGGTTTATTATTTCAGTGCGTCGTTTTCTGTAAAATTACTGTCTAATGGCACAGGCGACACAGAATTCACTCCTGTCAGGTAATCTATAGGTAACAGCTAGGTATGATCATTGTTCATTGTTAGCAGTTTGTCCATTTTATCTGATTTTTATCAAAACATTTCTTTGTGAGTGAATAAACAGTGCGTAAATAATAATCATGAAATTATTTTGTAAACATTAAAAATAGCCTATTACCTTTTTATTATCGATATTTTTTATTATTTGTGGTGTTTTCTGCAATTAAAATTCTTAAAAGAGCCTGGTAGCACTAAATTAACATATCGCATTTTGAGTGAAACGAGGTGCCATCTTCAATGCTATACCATTGCAGATGGCACCTTGTTGCACTCAAGGGATGATACATAGTTAATTTCTCATTTACGATCACATTCCATTTGGCACTAAAATCTTTCATTTGGCACCAAAACAATTCATTTGGCATCGAACAAAAATTCCACTTGGCACCAAAATATTTTGGACCAATGTGAACACTGCACGTATGGAATTCCACTTACAGGAATCCCTTTCTAAGATACGTCTGTGGTTATAGAATCCCTTTTTCATCGCATGGGACATGAGGAAATCCCCCAATGAGGTATATAGAGGATATCTTCGCTGTTTTAGTGAATATCAGGAATTATCTCAGGAGTGTGGACCTGGAAGTTTTGTTTTTCACGAGCGCTTTAGATTTTCTTTTTATTATATGCTACGTGACATTTTACTGCACAATATTCAGCCCAATTTCACTGCAAGTACGGACGTTTCAAAACAATAACAAAGATCAGCTAATCGTTCATTCAAAGCGACGTCATGCGCCGAAGCGTAACGTCATTTAGAAAGCTACTGAAAAAATTCATCGTGTGGACCTGAAAATATTATTTTTCACGGGCGCTTGAAACTTCCAGGTCTACACTCATGAGATAATTCCCGATACTGACTAAAATAGAGTAGATTTTCTTTTTATAAGATGCTACGAGACATTTTATTGCACAATATTCAGCACAATTCGACCCCAAATGCGTACGTTTCAAAACAATAACAAAGAACAGCTGATCGTTCCTTCAAGGCGATGTGTTGTGGCTTAGCGTGACGTCATTTAGGAAGCTACTGAGGGATATTCCTCGATATCCATCGAGTCGATGGATATTGAGAAATATCTTTTAGATAATTTGCTATAAATCACGGGCTAGCAAATAATAAAATCGGTCATTCCTCATATCTTCATGGGACTAGCACTATTTATCATCCATGATATCTTTATCCGGGTATTTGAGGATACCAATAACATGGTGAAATACTTTTGGAGGATACCTTTCGAAGGATGGATTTTGGAAGATGGCTATTTAAGGATAGTTATGTTTAACAGGACACGATGTCATAGTCGCAGTGCATATTGGTCGTCATAGTGAACTTTGTAGGAAGCCATGTTGTTATGTCATACCGGATGTGACTTCATTTGTGATGGCAGATCGCAATGCATTATTAGAAATAGTAAGTTGTCAAGGTTTCGGGTGAAATGACGCCATAGCTATAGTTAAAGGTAGTTGCTATTGATCGACCACGTGATCAGTGACGACATGAGTCACGTGACCAGTGCCATCATTATGACATCATTGAAGAAACTTAGAAACCGTAGGCGAAATTACTTGTCACAACAATTTGTGCATATGATTCTTCAATTCATTCAATGACTTTCGAAAAGAACTCACGAAAAAGTTAACTCCTCTTATCCTAACGAGACCTTGTGCGAATTGACAGTGCTACGTCCTAAACAACATTCTTATTTTAGTTTTAACGAGCAAGGACAATGGAAGAATGTGTGACAAGTTGACTGAAACTACATTAATCACCCAGATAATCAATCCATTCACAAGAATATAATAAGAATATTACACACGACAATAATACTGTTCGTAATATCTAAATTGCATGCGATTTATGTACATATTTGAAACAATAATTAGTCAGGTTTCAGCATTTATAGAGAAAGCAAGACCAACAGTGACCACCTGGCCACGGATGCCCCTGAACTATGGCCTTGATCTGTGACCTTGACCTCCATCGAACAAAAACAAATTGTGCGCGACACATCGTCTCTCCACAGGCAAAATGTATGCCAAGTTTCAACAAAATCCAACGAAGCATCTCAGAGTTATGTAACGGACACAAAACTCTTCCCGACGGTCAGATAGACGGACGGACGAAAATGACAAACACTACACCCCCCCCCCCCCCCGAAAAAAAATTTTCTGGATCATAAAAATATTGCTTAAAGTCTACTTTCTCCAATCTATATCACTTGAAAGAAAAACATGTTTATATATTATCAAGGGATGCATACACTGTTGATGAAATGAAGAGAAAGTATTATAAAAGTCATTCTCATTCTTTTTAAATGACTCGTCTTTTCAATTCACGAGGGCAAAATTCCGAGAAGCTACTTAATTTTAAGAGAGAACACAACGAGGATGGAGTACGGAGGACTGGAATCAGCGACACGAGGTGGAGCTTTTCCTGTAGGCAGAACCCCATCGATGATCACTGATGTCCTGCTGGACCCGTTTGGCCGATCGTATCCGGGAACATATTCAGAAATGGTTTGATGTTGACTTTGAAAGTGATAATTTGCTAAATGTAGCAAAACTTACACCGTATTGTCCGAATTGAACCCCAGATATCCCATGGACGCATCTCTTTATCTGAAAGGATTGATGTAGAGTACCATAACCAGGGAAATTTATAGACGTGGATCACATTGATTTCCACGGGGAGGGGGGGGGGGGGGTCAGGGCTCCGATTGTTGTCAGCCTGGCAGTTAACAGCAACAGCTCCCTTCGGTGGGAACGTGACAACCGTTTTTTATTCCCAATTCCTTATTCGACATTCGTTATGAACCGATGAAATCGATTGATAACGAATATCGAATAAGGAACTGGAAATAAGTAATGGTTGTCACGTCCATCGCATCGGTCAATAACGATGATTATTTATTTATTTATTTATTTATTGGTGTTAAAGGTCACATATTTCTGCACAATGGCTAATGATGACCATGACAGTTTTACGGGTGGAGGAAGCCGGAGTACCCGGAGAGAACCACCGAGCAACGGCGAGCAACTGTCAGCTCCCCAACATACTAACTCCACACAAGCAGGGTTAGAATTGGTTGAAGACAAGTGCACCATCGACGTGCAGTACGCCTTAGTACACAGCGCCACCGTGCCCCCACGTGGGCAATGGGGGTGAAGTGTCTTGACCAAGGAAACAACGCGGTTGCCGCAGGTGGGATTCGAACCGAGGATCTCTCGGCTTGCAGCCTGCACCTCTACCTACTGAGCCCCCCCCCCCCCCCCCCCGAAATAACGATGATCATCAACGATTCAACAATTCATACGGTATAACTCATTACTATTTACATGTCCAGAATTAAGCATTTCTATAAATCACTCCAATTAATACAACACTTCTTAAATCCAGTGATCGATCACTACTACCCAACAATAATTTCCGAAAATATAATCTACAGTAAATCTGCTTCCCAAACTCACATTTGTAGAAAAATATCGAAGCCAACAGTTTGCTCGGGTTCTAAACTGTGAACTTATCCGTGGTTATTTGAAAGTGCGTTTATCACTAATTGCTTTGGGTTTTTGACAGTGTATATATCGTAACATTGGGATATCCAAGCCCTTACTACTAACTGTTTCGTTAAACCATAATTAACAAGCTAACTAACTATCTAATATAAACGTTATCACTACACGATACTGCTACTACAATATCCTGTATACTCGGCATAAATCGTCTGGCTTCCGCACAGTCCATACGACTCGAATCAAAATTATGTTGCCCAAAATGGCAGCGCTGACCGGCATCAGACGAGTTACACTCTGCTATAGATTATAAAAATGTATGTTTTCAAAATTCTCCATTCTTTATCGCGTCCCTCATCATCCTTGTCTCTTCAAATAAATGGGAAGCGCCTTATACAGGAAACTACTTTCATTGATTCTTTTGGTGGTGACTTTACAAGGTACTAATTTCCAATATGCTTTTCGAGACGTGACTTGACAAGTGGTAGGCTATAAATACGCTGGTAATAGTACACTGACGCCGACGGCTTCAAACAAATCATAAGGATTCAGTATGTTTTGGCCAGTTCTCCAGTTCTTCTTTGCAATAACACCACGTCTCTTGCAGCATTCTAATGTTGTTCGGGTCAATCTGCTTACACAGAGGGCAACAATCTGACAAACTAAGCATTTGTGTTAGGTTGTTTCTGTTATGCGCGTTGTATTTCTCAACTGACAAACTGAATGACTGTCCTCACTGTTTTCAAAACATAACCTCATTGACTTATAAATGTAGACTTATTATTTGAAGCACTGCTTCATCATGACTAATATTTATAATCACTCATCATCCAAACAAGTATTTCCATCATCATCATAATCAGAATCAATTAAATTGTACATGTATTGTTACAGCAAAATGTAACTTTATTGGTTGGTACGAGCTGAAAATAAAAGTTCAAAATTCAAAACTTGCAAAGCCATGCGAGGCAGTGGACTGCATCAAGAGCGGCGGAAGCATCCGAAGGCAGGAGGTAGGGATATAAAAAGGGCATTATACTCAGAGTATCAGTTAAGACCGTGAGTTTACAACGTACCATAAATTGTAATGTGACACTCAGTAGTATTCAAATTATATACACATCGTTCCTTGAGAGGAACAAGGTGCCATATGCGATGTTAAAGCACCCTGTTCTACGCAAGGGACAAAATAAAGTTTCAGAAATCACCCGCCAATTGTACAGCTTCTTTGGTCGTTAAGTATCGATCAAATTCCACCATACTGGCACATGTTTAAAATACTTCAGTAGTTTGTCATGTACCCGGACACCCCTATTCTGGATGACCTCGGTGGATGACCTGACTCATTGGCGCCATGTTGTGTTGTCACGGTAACCCACGTGAGCGGCCATCTTGTGACGTCACCCCATAGTGGTATGTGGTGTTGGTGCGCATGCGCAGCGCGTGTTGTTAGGGTGATATGTGTTTCCGTCGTCCATTTTGTCTACTGGAGGCCACCATCTTGATTTCTGCAAGGCACTTAACCCCGATTGCCTACATGGGGGCACGATGACGCTGTGTACTAAGGCGTACTGCACATCGATGGTGCGCATGTCTTCAACCAATCTAACCCTGCCTGTGCCGCGGTACAGAGTTCAGAGTTACGATGTTGGGGAGCTGACAGCTGCTCGTCGTTGCTCGGTGGATCTCTCCAGGTACTCCGGCTTCCTCCACCCGTAAAACTGTCACCGACATGATATTACCCTGGCTGTTAATGTGTCGTTAAATCCTAATAAAAAAAATCTTGATTTCTATGGTAGCACGTTGTTGCTATACTACCCAAAGGCTTCTTATAGGACGGGGGTATGTTCGGTAGGTGTGTTCGATTGAATAAAAGTTATTTCCCGATTCGTAGAATTACCATAAACAACCCGACAAGTTGTACTATTTTGAATTCTTTCAGAATTCTCTGCTTCTATCTAACTCTGCAATAGTTTTCGTCTCCCCGACCATGTTCGTTTGTCCTGAAGTATACTCCAACTGGAACAGCTTTGCTTATTATTGCTATATTTAGCTGTTCTGCTCTGTTCTTGTTAGTTCTGACCCTATTCCGAGTACTCTTGTTGTTTCCTTTATCTAGATCACCCAATTAAGTTCACTTTACTGGCGCTAACTAACCAACCAGATTGCTTGATTTCCATAATATGTATGCAGAGTTATCTCCCTTCTGTATAACAAAACCTATATCAACATAGCAACCACGTGCTACCATAGAAACCAAGATGGCGGCCTCCGGTATACAAAATAGAGGAAGGAAACACGTATCACTCTAACACGCGCTGCACATGCGCACTAACACCACGTGTCACTATGGGGATGACGCCACAAGACGGCCGCTCACGCGGGTTACCATGACAACACAGCATGGCGCCACTGGTTCACGTGACATGACGTCACTTCCAAGGTCAACTACCGAGGTCATCCAGAATAGGGGTGTCCGGGTACATGACATACTACTTACTTTAGAACAAATACCCGAGAGTTTCCCAGTTACCGTTCTCGGAAAATGTAAAGTTTTTTTCTGGCGAAGAGGGCACGCGATTCCCCCTGCCTCCCGCCTCGGGATAGGGGGTTAGCAGCCCCGTCCCTGCCTCCGGTTCCTTTCCTTCGATCATCAGAGCGCGGTGTGGTACTTTGAAATCCAGTACCCTGACCAACCTTCTCGCCCCTTTTTCTCCACCTAGGCACCTACAACCCTTACCACCTAGTACTCAGTTATGTCGAATTAACTCAACTCGGTAGTTCAAAAAGCCCAGCATGCGGATGAAAGGTTTTACCTTGCTGTCGCGCAACATTCACGTTGAAAAAATAGGTGTTCGTTTGGATTGCACATCCAGCCGAGGTCCTCGCACTACGCGCCTTTGTTGCGCAGCACGCATGCTGTTTCTGTAAAGTCCTACTTGAAAAAGAATGGAAACGAAACGAAATGGTTTTAGCGCGCCGAAGGCGCGCAGGGACGGTGTGGGGCAAGCCCCTTTCGATCCTCGTTTACAGTATCATAGTATTCCTTTTTTATTTGTCTTGAACCATGTCTGAGCGTTTTAGAGGAGGAAAAGGAAAGGAAGAAAGTTAACGGCGTCTGTGCTTGGTTTTCTTCTTATGAGGAGGTGGCTCTGACGGTGAGAAGGTGTTTATGGCTGTTGGTGTGGTTGGTGGTGGAGGGTTGTAGTCGTTTTCTGTTTCTCTGAGAGGTGCCTGTTGTGCTGCCCCTTGTGTTGTCAATCTTTGTATTTCTTTTATTGTTGTCATTAGTTCTTGATGCTGCCTTTCGCTCTCGATACTATGCTTTTCCCTCGCTTCTGTGTGCTTTTTCCATTTGATTCTGTTCTCTTCGGCTTCCTTTTGGATGATTTCCGAGTCATGGCTTTTGGGAACCGAAGGGAGAGGCGAATGGGAGTCCGGAAGTGGCGAGAAGACAGCTTCCAATTCCATCTCAGTTTCCACAGGACTTTCCTCATCTATCGTCTCCAGCTGTGGAGCTGGGGGGCAAGATGGGTGTCTCTGTGGGAGTGGGAGCGGAACTGATGACTGTCACTGGCTCCTCCTTTTCCTCACTCTTCTCTCTTTTCTTCTTCAAGGAAACCTCCAAGCGTCGGGAATCCCTCCGCTTGGTGGACGGGCTCTTCTTTCTTGTCTTCCTCTTTTCAGGGCCTCCTGACCTCCTCGGGTGAGGACCAGTGTGAGAGGAGGTCCTCTCAGCAAAGGTACTACCTCTCCCCGAGGAGGGTGGTGTTCTTGTCTCTTCTTCGACCTTGAATTCAAGAGTCAGATGAACGCTTTTGCCTATCTCCTGGATAGTCCAGGTGATAGGGCAAGAGACGCCCAGAGCTGCAATCGTCTTCTTTAGTCTCGCTGGTAATTCCAGTGTTTCCATAATCTTGATTAGGATGTTCACGCTCTGAAATCAGAGGTGCGAAATGAGGGGGAAAAAGAATGGATATTCATTTGAATTGTACATCCAGCCGCGGTCATAACACTACAGAAGGTTTTACTATTTTACGGTAAGATGAATCTGGATTTTTGGGCACTTCAGCCTAAATAATAATTTTGATGAATCTGGATGATTTGGATGGATTCCAAAATTATTATTTAAGCTGAAGTGCCCAAAAATCCAGAAACTATTTATAGAATTAACAAGAAAGAACATGGCTGACAATTTTCGTCATTTCAAGAGATTTACGAAAAAGTTAGCTCCCCTTGATTTTTAAAACCTGTCAGTAAGTATAACACTAAGAGTATGGGAAGGAATTTCATTGTAATAATGAAATTTCAACGTGTATATATCACCGACGAGCGCAATATTACATAAACGTCATGCATTTTCCTGTAGAGTTGTATAAAAAGCAGAAGGTGACCTTTTATAATGTTTTCCCAATGAATTTGAACTTTTCATTATTATTATGAAATCCCCATTAACCCTTTACTTAACTCGAAAAACAGACGACACTTGCAATCAAAATTCTTGAATAACTCATTTTTTTTTATTTTCTGCGTCAAAAACATAACTTATGACCCCCCCCCCTCTCCCTATTGGAAAGAACTCAATGAGCTAGTTCCAATGAGGGGTCATAAGCTATGTTTTTGTGACAAAAAATGAAGAAGTAATGAAAATTGAATGGTGTATTTTGTGAATAGCGCTGGCCGGTTTTGGTCGTTACGTTGGAGAAAAGGTTAAAAACATAAAAACGGTGTTTCCACCATCTTTTGATATGTAACTTTTATGTGTCCCATTATATCATACCTGTGCGCATTGTGACATAATTATAATCCAGGCACTATCTTTTCCCAATAATCTGAAAGCTTAGGAGGTGAAATTTGCTTTTTTTCCTGGTAAGTCAGGATAAGACTAAAAACTTGTAAATTACTGTGAAATCACATTCGCAAAACAAAAACCCAAAATGGACTTTCCTTAGTGTTGGTACGTGTGATACTGGTGGATATTCTTAACCCTTTACCCAACGAATCGGCCACATCCGACCGCGTAATATGCAAATTCAGCAGCTGAAAAAAATACTATTTTTCGATAAATTTCAACAAAACCATATCATGTGACCCCTCTTTGGAACGAGCTCGTTGAGGGGTCACATGGTATGGTTTTGTTGAAATATTTGGAATTTTTTTTTAAAATGACATTTAAAATAATAAATTTGATATCGTCTATATTAGTTAAAGGGTTAATTGCGGACACTTGGCTTTATTTTCTACTGGTGTGATAGCACATGAGTGTTTTCTAAGTTAGTATTCAATTGGACCAATAAAGTCAAGGGAGATAACTTTATAAAAGGTCGATTTTCATGACGACACAGATCCGAGATGATCCTGGCATCACATCGCTACGACATATGGGGACGTCGAAATGTGTGTGTAAAAGTTTTAATTTTACTCACTTATAATAGTTGATTGGCATACCTCCGATCATGGAACACATTGCTCATTTTAACCTTTTCAACCCTAACGTCCTGGTTGGTGTCGTACTTTACAGTAGAGTGAAATAGGCGAGTCTGCCTTGCATTTGGAGGCAGGGAACAGAGGTTCAGTCATATAATTTAGTATTTCCAAATGAAACAAAATACTGCATTTTGATTGGCTGGGAGGTACGGTGTAACTAGCAATCCACAGTGGCTTTTTTTACACCGTGTTTAACCACGGTGTAAAAACAAGAATATACAAGAGCAAGCTATATGGCTGAAAAAGTACCCATTTTTAATTATTAATTCATACCTTCTGCTTGATTATGTTAGAACAAAAATAAAAATACAGGAAATTTAATATTTATGTGCAATAAAATATTACAGATATGGACGTCATTGGAACTGGCTCATTGAGCCAGTTCCAGTGACATCCATATTTGTCTGGTTTTATTTAAGAAACTTGCAAAGTACAAATTTTCTGTCAGTTTTTTCCCATAATGTAGGTTAAAGTATTAAGTACACCAAAATTCTTGGAAATAAATCCATTATCCTTGTGTTTTCCAGGGTGTATGGGAATATTTACACCGGTTTGGGAACTCTTACACCCTGAGGCGAAGCCTCAGGGTGTATGAGTTCCCAAACCGATGTAAATTCCCATACACCCTGGAAAACACACGGATAACTAATAACCCACCAGTCCAATATGGCAGTATGATTAAAGTATTAATAATCCTCTTGTCCAGTTAGGTAATGTAATTGTGAAGTTCAGACATGGCACAAGAGCAACGCACTTGAATGCACAAAATTTGTTGATTGCAAATGATCTAACTGATTTCAAGATTCACAGAATGATCGCGAGTTAAGGATTTGGCAGTGCCTATGGGTAACGCCGTCATTCTGGAGAGGTAGCTAGTTGGTAGTGCAGACTTGTAACGGATGTATCTTCAACAGTGTACTCAGGAATGGTAGCTACTGGCTAGTGCACACTTGTAACGGATGAATTTTCAACAGTTTATTCTGAAGTGGTAACTAGTAGCTAGGTCAGACTTGAAATGGATGTATCTTCAACAGTGTAATCAGGAATGGTAGCAACTAGATAGTGCAGACTTGTAATGGATGAATCTTCGACAGTTTATTCTGAAGTGGTAGCTAGTAGCTAGGCCAGACTTGTAATGGATGTATCTTCAACAGTGTAATCAGGAATGGTAGCAACTAGATAGTGCAGACTTGTAATGGATGAATCTTCAACAGTTTATTCTCAAGTGGTAGCTAGTAGCGAGTGCAGACTTGTGATGGATGTATCTTCAACAGTGTATTCAGTAGTGGCAGATATTAGCTTGTGCAAACTTATAATGGATATATTTTCAACAGCTTATTCTGGAGTGGTGACTAAACCTCTGTAGTCTAGAGCGAGTCAGGGGGTGGGGTGCTTAAAAAGCTTGAACTCATACTCATATTTCCTTGTCGCGTGAGCCGAGAGTGAAACTGCATTCATGCAACAATTGTAAAGTCACCCAAGTACATTTGCAGTTGTGTTTGAAGAACAGGGATACCATTCACGAAATTGAATTTGGTTAATTTTTAACCCAACTGATTTAGAATGTAATCGTGCGTATCGGACTGGTTCCACACTGGGCGGATATCATGGGATCTCCCAGTGAGGTCGGATTCGGTCCATATCTCTACAACTAACAGTGGAATGACACGAATCATGAAAAAATGGCGAGACCAAAAAGGAAAACAAAAAAACCGCAATTGCAACCACATAAAAAGAACATTACAAAAACGTATGTTTAAGAGATTTGTTCCACAATCAATATCGACGTGAAACTAGTTTATGGTTTCACTCGAATCTCCTTAAGAATCGCAGTAAATTATTCACAAAGTCCATAAGCATTCGAGTAATATTTTTCCCCAGCTATCAGTTCCTCACCAGTCTTTAGGAAAGATTCAAATAAATCAAGTAAACTTTTCAGTACTGTGCAATTATCGGAAGTAATTATCTAACCAGTGATATAGCAGCTATTAAAGTAGAAAGAAATGCCATTCTAGTCTGAGGAAGAGAACGTAATTTAAAAACTCAAGACAAGTTGGCAAATGAAAAGCTTCTTTGGATTTTTTTTTTTTTTTTTTTTTTGTATCGCAGTTTAGCAAATTCCGAGTATGCACATATGTTCCGCAAGCAAGGGCGCTGGAACCAGTGGAAGACCAGCATAGATTGCTGCTCGGGGTCTATCTCAGGTGCCGCCCCATCCACCCTATCCGCAATCATCACTGAGTATTTTTCGATGACCAGTTTCAAACAGATATGAGAAGTTTGTGGCTTTATTAACATATTTTGCCACCCCCAAGAGGTGCCGCTCGAGACGGTCGCTTTCCCCTATTTACCACCCTTTGCTAGAATCACATGGTAAGGGTTACGGTACAACGACCGTGGACTGGTCGCAATCCAAGCGTGGACAGTCATGTCTACGCATGCGTTTAATGGGTAATGAAAATCACCAACAGCAAAATTTTAATTAATGAAGCACCGGGTTGTACCCGGTGCTTCATTTATTAAATTTTTAATGATTATTCCTATAATTAGTGTTTGGAATGTAATATTATTGCACCCGTGGAAATATTGCCCACCCGTGGAAAGTAACCAGTCCACGACGTGTCCCTTTCGACCCAGATGTCATTTTCCAAGACAATAATTGGAAGAGACCATTTTCATTATTTGCGTGACAGACCAGTCAACATTTACAACGCGCAGCCCTGAGGCTGCACGTTGAAAATAATAATTTCCCTACCACACAAATTTCCCGAATAGCCATTCACTTCTGTGGAATAAGGGCGTATCACTGGAATGGGTCGAAAAAATCGACATTTCAAGTTTAAGTTAGGATTAAATCTTCCATCCTTCTTCCACGACCCAACATGTGACCCCTTACTGGAAAGAAGCCACCGAACCCATGATCTAAATGTATAAGGTAACTTTTTGTATACATCATGGAGGATGTTGAAGATTTGTCAAACACAAAGTTGCATGGCGTTTCTACAGATCTTTGTAAACCTAAAGATGCATTTTATCTGATCTACCCGTTGTTTAGAGCTCCAACATGCTTCCGAGCGAGGGAGAATCCTCATTTGGCTTGCTAAGACTTTTTGGAAGTGAGACAGATGTTTAGTAAGGGTAAAGTCAGAGTATGCAAGTTGTGCAGTTTGGGATTGCCAGTGGCCCTGGGGGTAAATCCAAAAGTGGACATAAATTTGTTAGGCTCTGCTATGTGCGTAAATTGGGTGACTTCGTGTTTTAATTTGCAGATTGATCAGTGCTTGAAATACATACGAGAATCAGAATCGATTCTCGCAAATGATTCTCGCAAGGAAAACAATGAGAATCAACTTTGATTCTTGCAAAATGTTCAACTGACTCTTGTCATAGATTCTCAGTGTCCTTAACCCTTTACCTAACGAATCGATAAAATCCCTCCGCGTAATTTACAAACTAGGCAGTTGAGCTCGTTCCAGTGAGGGGTCACATGATATGGTTTTGTTGAAATTTTTTGAAAAATATGAAAAAACAAAAATTAAAATAACAAATTTTAATGTCTTCTGCTTTGGGTTAAGGGTTAAAGGCCTGTAGAATTCTATTTATTCTACTTATTTTTTGCCCTCAATATTAAAGGCAGGGCTTGAGATTGGTCTAATTTGGGAGCACCGGATTCAAGTAAGAAATGTCAAAAAAATATGAGAAACTACACGACTAGTCAATTTACATGCAAATAAATACAATATGGTGCTTTCTAAGACCTATTTTGCATGGTGCAAAAGTACTTCTTAACAAATATCTTCTTTTTAGAATGTTACAATAAGCTGTTGGTGGCCATCTCCTAATTTGGGGACACCCTTCACTGGCTTGAATTTGGGGTAACAGAAAGGCCTGTTAAAGGTGAAACTTTAACTTAGAAATAGTGTCTAATGAAGTATTGGCTGCCTATAGGGCAGCCAATATTTCACTAGAACTACTGCCAACTCACCAAAATTGGATCTTGGTTCTTAATGGGACAAAAAAACCCCGCCAGTTTGAAAAAAATATTGACTCTCAGATTTTGCTTGTTATGTGAAAAAGCATGTAAAAACATTACATGCAAAGTGTATGACATCAGAAGAAGGTGACATTAATTAAATCTGTAATTAACCCTTTGAACTCTAGTGGTATCTTCCATGCCAGTTCAATGGTAGCAATTAGAAGAGTCCATATTCATTATTTGGGGTAGACCAATCATTATTTTCAACGTGCAGCCTCCGGGCTGCACGTTGAAAATATTGATTGGTCAACCCCTACACATGTACTGAAAAGCTATCCTATACAATGATATTGTGACGTATCATGGTTCTGGCCGGAAAAGCGTCCTCTAGGATTCAAAGGGTTAAAAAAGGCTTTAATGCAGACGAAATTTCAGAAAACACAACATTGCGAAAATTATAAACGAAGTTACCCGAACGGTATCGGTAGTAAACAAATCATTTTTGAATACACGCGGTTTCTAATTTTAACTTTGCTGCTGTCCGAATAAATCACTTCCAATGACGCCATTATCTAGCACTAAATAACACGGCATGTTTATCGACAACGGTAACCTGAAATAGATGTGAACATAAACTTCACATTTGTTCTGTGAAAGCTGATTTCAAAGAAAATGGAAAATGACGTTGCCTCGTAAATTTCCGCGAATGAACGGCGAAACAGTTCGGACGGAAAGACTATGGTAGCCTTTTTAAATATCCGATAAATTCTCACATAGAAGTTAATTTAATTAATCGAATCGGACGCTTTCATTCGAATGATATATATTTAACAGCTCGAGAGGGAAGTGCGGGAGCCGAGACTCGAACCGTCCACCTCTAGCACACAAAGCGACCGATTTACCACGAGACTAAGAGATCCGGACCAACCAAGCTAGTCGGTAAATGGCCCTTTTACTTCGACCGCTGTACTACTCTCACGTTCATTAAGAATCGTCTATTCTGAATCTCACCCCAGATTTCCCCCTAGAACGATCGAAACTCCCACCGAGGTCCACCGCCGCACGCATAATGTCATCAACTGCTGAGGGCTGGTCAACGGCGCCAATGTAACAGATCGAGAGAGAAGTGCAGGAGCCGGGGTTCGACCCGCCGACCTCTAGCTCACAAAGCGGTCGATTTACCACGAGACTGAGAGATCCAGACCAACAAGGCTGATTGGTAAATGGCCCTTGTACCTCAACCGCTACATATTAAACAAGAGAGTACTTTTGTATAACGGAAATATTGGTTTTGTTAAATAGGCGACTTATTTTTTTCAAAATCACGGGTTATTGTCCCTTTGAGGATTAACCTTTTGAATCCTTATGGCGTTTTCCGTGTCAGTTCAATGGCACAAATTGGAAGAGTCCATATTCTTCATTTGGGGGATAACCCAACTAAAATTTTGAATTATTTCATCGTGCAGCCTTGAGCTGCACGTTGGAAGTATTGATTAGTCTGCCCCGCACATTCACTCAGCAGCCATCCTACCTAATGCAGTTTTGACGTATCGTGTTCCTGGACATGAAACGAAAGCGGTTTCTGTGGTCCAAAGGGTTAAACTCTAATGTGTATAAAAATGAGGTATGTTTATTTTACTGTGGCATATGTACTGGCCGCACTCATAAGAGTATAACAGTACTCTCAAATTTTAAGGACTGGAAGTTAATCTCGCAGCACTGAGGAGTTCGAGAGAGTGAAAAACGACTCTCGTGCATCGGGCAGGGCCTGGTCCAAAGTACTCAGTACTCTTACTCATAGTAGGCCTACTCGAGTACCACTTTTCTGACAAAGTACTCAATACTCGTACTTTACTCATATAATTTCAAATACTCGTACACGTACTCATTACTTTGAAAAAAGGTCAGTACTCCAGAGTATTTTATGAGTAGTTTGTAAATATTTGGAATTGTTTTCAGAATTATGCCATGTTCTACCAGCTATGTATACCTGACTCAGTTCAATCAACAGGAGCATGTCCCCCAATTCCTTCACTGACACAGAACAGCGTTGTTTATAAATATAATAGTTCAATGAACTGTGAGCTGTTAATCTCAGGTCTTGTTTTGATTTATCCTCGATTGTACTGATAAATGGGCTAAGTATATAATAGCCAGTATTATCAGGGTTTGCAAAGTACTGTCGGTTCCATTGTTGTCAGTACCGGTACCGTACTGGGGTTCAGAACCGAGAACCGGATCGGCGCATCTAATATTCCGATAATGCAAGTGAAAAATCGATCGCAGTTGATTCGTGTAAACTCTAATCGGTAAAAAAGAGTGAATAGTGATTTGGGGTGTCAGATTCAAACAATAAACACGTGTTATTTAGGATGAATAACTGAAAATCTGTCTACCACTTTCAACCTACCTGCCGGGCTGCTACAAATACCGATCACGGATTGTCAGAAACACGGGGTGGGGGTGGGGGTTACACCCACATACTACAAAGCTGTAAACAGTAGGTCTACTGCTCGTGGTTTCCAAGTTGCCATAGTCACAGCCACATGCTGTGTCTGATTCTGGTAGTATTTATCAATTTAAATTTAAAAGCAGAAAAAATGCATTGTCAGTTTGTTGTTTGCGGCAATTTTCATCAATGGCTGCAATCCCGCATGTTCGAACTTGGAATCAATGGACACCCTAATAGTAAGACACAGTAATAATTTGAAGTAGACTATATAGATTTCACCTATCCGACATCCTATGGTCCGTCTTAAACGGGTCGTCCCTTGAGTTCCAATGGAACTCACGGGACGGGGTGGCGGGACTCTGGTCTTTGAAGTTCCAGCGTTATCGAAACGTTCAATTAACTCTTTACTGCCCGTGTAGATTCCGTCGTGTTACTCGTGTACATTCACGTATAATAACTACGAGTACCGGAACCGTCGGCTCTGAAGGATGGGAATCGGTACCGATTATCGGTATCTGTTCCAATGCCGATTGCAAACCCTGAGTATTATGAAGTTAATTCTGATCAGTCAACAATGAATTGACCAGCAATCTGGTTTACAACTTGTATGTGATGAACAAGCTTACTAATTAAGTTTGTAAACATTGTTTGTAGAAGCCAAGGCTTTATTTTCTTACGAGTCTACGAGAGTCGGAAGCGAGAGCCAGTAATCTTATTTGGTTTGAGTGTGCGCATTGGTAGTGGGTAGTAGGTTGAGATCCCCGAGAACCTCGAACTGGAAGATGGCTAGGAATTTTGCATAACTACAAGAGTTCTGCTCCGTGTTTGCTTGGAGTGGTGGGTATAGTTATGGTAATTCTGAAACCGCAGTTTGGTGGTTATTTTAGAAAAAAGAAAGAAATCCAAACAGACTCTGGTTTGGGAGCAGCCCCAGAATATTATCCTCAACGGTTACAAAAAGGAAAAAATCCACCAATATGTGTTTTTGAATGATGGGAGTCACCCATTAGCCTAAAAGGGAGAGTGGGTGCTGAGCTTTGGTCATCTGGTCTGCCTTCAGGGGGAACAGATGACGGGGTTATTAAACAAAAACAGCAGAAAAAACCCACACGTACACATACTCACAGACACAAACCAATGCCCTTAAAAGGGCTGTTATATCTTTTTTTCAAATGTTTAATTAAAATCTGCACCATTCCCAGCCAGACAAGCTTGTTTCAATCCTTGCTTGGTGTTTGGTGGTTTCGTGTGTATGTTAACTGAAAGGAGGCAGGTTGTTCTAATTCCTCATACGCTTCGCCTGCCATTGCCGTGAGTCTTCTGGATAAGAGTGTTGCAAGAAAATTAGCGAGTGTTCAGTTAGAAAAGTTATAGGTAGAGAAAGATAGGAATCCGCTATTGTATATTATGACTGTTGTGTGATTGTTGGTATGGGTGGGGAGAGGGTTTTGTTTCTTTGGAGTCCACTCCCCATACGCAGAGTTGCGAGGCAAAAATGGTTCTTTTTTCTTTCTAAATCATAACTGAGATAATTCAAAATTGATGACATCTTGGCACAAATTCAAATATAACTGACACGTTCAAGTCACCTAATTATTAGCTCAATGAATGTGGAGTGACAGTTGGTAAGTAATAAATCAGGGCGGCTTGAGTTGTTTTCATAATAATACTATCATAATTACATGTAAATCAAAAGACTAGGGCTGCACGATATTCAAAACTGAATACCGGTATCGGTATTCAAAAAAATACAGCGGTATACCGGTATATCGAAAACTGTTCAGATATATGAACACAAGTACCACAATCGGGACTCGAGGCATCACAGTCGGAACCAATTAGCATGCCTTGATGATGCAGTTCAAAAAATCTCTACCCAACGTAGACAATATCAAAATTTATTATTTTCAAAATTAGTTTTTCAGATTTTCCCCAGATTTCAACAAAACTATATTATGTGACACCTCATTGGAACGAGCTCGACGAGCTCGTTCCAATGAGGGGTCACATGATATAGCTTTGTTGAAATTTTTGAAAATTATTTTTTCAACTGCTGAATTGAATTTGTATATTACGATGGCACAAGCAGACGATTCCTTGGATAAAGGGATAATATTATTCATTCGGGGCTACAATTAAAAAACTCAAGACATCTTGAAAATCAAAATTGTGGGTAAATAAATAATGACGATAAACCGATATTTTTGTAATTACACCGGTATTCAATCGATATTGGTTTGAATACCGGTATATATCGGTTTATCGATATACCGTGCAGCCCTACAAAAGACTCCACAAAAACTCTAGTTCATGCCCTTGTACCTTCACATTTGGATTATTGTAATGCCTTACTGTTCAACCTTCCACAATACCAGTACTCTCGCCTGCAGAAAGTATTTAATGCATCAGCCGATGGATATGAAGAGTATCACGATCTCAACACATCTCTTCTATTTTGATGGATCTGCACTGGCCGCCAGTAAAGTACAGAATAATTTTCAAAACTGTATTATTATTTTTCAAAGCAAAAAATAACATGTCACCAGCCTACTTAGAAAAAACCATCAATACCAAGAATGTGTGTCAATACAACCTGAGGTCTGATATTAAAATGCTACTACATGTTCCAAAAAATAAGTTTAAGGCATTTGGAGATAGATCATTCTCATTTGCTGGTCCTCACTTGTGGAATAATTTACCTGATCATCTAAAAAGACAGTCAAATGTCAACACTTTCAAGAAAGATCTCAAACCATATCTATTTCAAAAAGCCTATAAGTGATGTTCTGGACTGAAAAATACTGTATATATATTCTGTTTGTATATTTGCACGACCTCAGTACCGTAACATGTACAGCGCCTTAGAATATGGTTCTTTATCCATTGAACTATAATTTTGGCGCTATATATACTCGCCCAAAAAAGAAAGTGTGCATTGCAGAAATTGATCAAACTCCAAAAAAATAATTCCGTAGGTGTAAAGAGTGTTAACCTGTTCATGAATAAGTTATATTGAACACAAAAACAGCTTTCCCCGTTAAAATTGCATTAACGTTAAATGACGTGCTGCACGTTTGTGAAAAGGCATGTTTTGCACGTGGAAAGTCTGAAAATTCATGCAGCAGTGTGAATCCTTGGGTATTTAAACACTAAAGTAAGGCCTTCCTATCGTTCACATTCAAACTTGCGCTGCTGTTAAAACGACTCCACATTAGCATGCCAAGATTGACAATGAATCAACGTCTCCTTGCCCTGGGTATGATTAGAGCTGGCATAACACACAGAGAGGTTGCCCAGCATTTCAACTGCCACCGTAACACTGTAGACAGGCTAGTCCATCGACATGCACAACATGGTGACGTTCGAGACCGACCCCGCTCCGGGAGACCCCGAGTTACCACCCCTGTACAAGATCGGTATATCCGTGTCGTCCATCTCCGGAACCGGCAACAAACGGCAACGATGACAGCCAGGAACATCCCTAACCTGAGACGGATACATCCTCAAACAGTAACCAGCCGGCTGAGAGAATACGGCTTACGTCCTCGAAGACCTGCAATTCGTCCGATTTTGACGTTACGTCATCGTCGTGCTCGACTGCAGTGGTGTAGACAACATCTCAGGCATCCTTTACACTGGTGGCGACGTGTTTTATTCACAGATGAATGTCGTTTCCATCTTTCATCATCAGATGGCCGCCAGAGAGTGTACAGACGTCGAAACGAACGCTACGCAGATCCATGTGTCGTGGAGCGAAACCGTTATGGGGGAGGGTCTCTCATGGTGTGGGGTGGTATCACTGCCCGTAACAGAACTGAGCTGGTCATTATTGATGGCAATCTCAATGCAGCCAGATATCGTGATGAAGTGCTTACATCTATTGTTGTCCCATTTCTGCAACGTCACGGCCCCGGCGTCATTCTACAGCAGGACAACGCCCGACCCCACGCAGCTCGTGTTGTTCAACAGTATCTGCAGCAACAACAAGTGGATGTTCTTCCCTGGCCCGCAAATTCGCCCGATATCTCACCCATTGAGCACGTATGGGACGAAATGAAAGGTCAGTTACGCCGTCTTCCCCACGCACCGTCAACGCTTGTGGAGCTCCAAAGACAGCTTATCAGAATATGGAACAACATCCCACAACACTTCCATGCTAACTTGTTCGCTTCCATGAGGTGTAGATGCACAGCAGTAGTCGATGCAGACGGAGGTCATACCAGATATTGAGTGTGTGACTTTTGTGTTTGACCCTTAGTGTCTTTGACTCTCCATGGCACCAAGAGTATTCGTCGTAGCGTAATGAAACTTCTCGTGTTGATCACAAATTGATTCATCTGTGATTGAATAAAATTTCCATGAATGAAAATGATATACATCTTTTTTTAGTGTTATTTTTTAGCATGCACACTTTCTTTTTTGGGAGAGTATAAATGGGTATATTATTATTATAGCTGGGTTCTTATGCGGGGGAAATGAAATAAATATGAACCTATATAATTTCAAATTTATGAAACTACGTTGGACTGAATTTCACACCCCTGTCGTATGTAGTTTTTTTGTTGTATAAAGCCATGAATAAACCTTTAACTTAGAAAGAATAGTTCTCTTCTTCCTTTCTTATTTCCTTTGACACTAAAAATATGTATTCTTCAAACTTAAAAGTACCTGATACATCTCAAGTAAAGTTTCCAAATTCTATTGGTAGATATATACTAGCGGAAAAAAGTTTTTTTCTGTAGTAAATATTTCAAATGTGTCATGGATGATTATTTCATTGTTTGGATTTTGATGTCATTTCTTCATTACTGATTAAATTTTGGCGAGTTTTGTTGTCTTAACATAGATGGCGTTTGCGTGGATAACGTTCAAACGTAGGTACCCTACACCATTTCTTGATTAACCCCGGGCTTCAGTCGCTGCTCTAACAACCCATACCATTGACCTCATCAAGATGTTTATGGTCCTTTGTTGGATGTTATTCCACTCCTGAAAACGGGCCTGTGTGAGCTGGGCGACTTTGATTTGGGACGCTTCCTGACCCTCATGTCCTGCTCGTCCCACAAATACTCGATCGGAGACCAATATGGACTGTAGGGTGGCCAATAGTGAACTGGTACATAGCTTTTGTTGAGGAAGTCAAGACTAACCCTAGCAACGAGCGGACTCGCATTATCCTGCTGCAACGTAAGGTTACGCGCACATTAGTGGAAGGGCATGAGGATCTGATCCCGATATCTTACAGCTGTAAGATTGCCCTGGATGACCACGAGAGGTGTTTCACGCTATGAGAAATCCACTACCCCCCCCCCCCTCCCCAAACCATAACTAACAGACCCCCCCCCCCCCCCGGATCTGTCGTTTTCCTTAACGCATGCGTCAGAATATCGCTCACATCTACGTCGATAGCAGCGCTGTCGTCCATCCGGCCTGTAAAGCGTGAACCGAGACTCGTTTAGTGAATAACACCAGTCTCCTGTGGGCCAAGTGAGACCGATCTGATGCATGTGCCCGCAGCCATTGCTATCGACGTTGACGTCGCCTGGGTGTAAGTTGCAGACCAACTTCGGGACGTCGTGGCCTTAAATTGAACTTCCGCAACCGATCCTAATTGTTCTTGGACACACTCGGCGACTATGGGTGTCTACAGCCAAACTCGCCGTGACAGTCGCCGTCTAAAATCGGTTAGGGAGGTGTGAGAGGCGTGTGCCTCTATCTTGACGTGGCGACGTAACGACGGCCATCTAATATTCCTGTTGTTCTGAGACGCCCAACTGAACGAGCTATCGTTGACTCATGGACCTCAAATTGCTGGGCCATGAGACGTTGTGATTGGCCCTGCATAATTAGAGCAATAGTCATATCCCTATCAACTTCTGACATTCGCGGCATTTTGCTTTTCAATCGAGTAGAAATGAAATGTTGTGCAATCGATGTGTACTGTTCAAATCTTCGATTTGGTATGGGTTTTAAGCCCACAGCACGTGGGAGTGTCGCAGATGCACTCTTTGTCGAAAAATCTGTTGAAAGCATGCAGCGTCGCACGTAGTCATGGTTGACTGAATTTTAACCAAAAAAATCTTTTGACAGTAGACTGAGGTGGCTTTGTGTCAAATTTTACTACATTTGGTCTACGGATAAAAAAAAATTATTACCAAAACTGAATTTGCGTTTCCTTTTTCCACCAGTACATAACTGATAAACTGAGGTCTACCATTTTCTTTTAAGATGTGGCTGACAAGTTTTGTCATTGGAAGAGATTTACAGGAAAGTTTTTTTTTTTTTTTTTTTTTTTAATTTTTTTATTCAGATAAAAAGTGATAAACATATATCTACACATATAGTCTGAGTGTACATTGAATTCCATTTTATACAGAGTATAATATATAACTTTTTCTACTCTAGGTTTAATCGATGCACAGAAATAAGATTGTTATTGTTTTATCCGACTTGTGTTGCATGTAGCCTTTTCATGAGAATGGAGAGAGAAAAAAAGCAAAACAAAAACGTCGAGGGCTATTGTCCAGGAGATCGAGGGCTATTGTCCAGGCGATGTGTGGTGTTAAGTCGGAGGATAAAATAGGGCTTTTAGAGATTCGCACCTGGTATTTATTAGGTCGGTTTTTTTGTTAGAGTACAGGTGGCGGGAGTATAGCTCGAGGTCACGGTATTGACGGAGCATTTCGACGAATCTGTGGAAGCTAGGATGACATTTTCTCACTTTGCAAGAATAAATGAACTTTTTAAATATAAGAATTACTAAGGTGAGGGTATATTCATGTATATTATTATTATTATTATTATTATTATTATTATTATTATTATTATTATTATTATTATTATTATTATTATTATAGCCAATGAGGGTAAAGAGCGGTGTCAGTGGTAATAGAATACCACATTTCTCCTGCAATCTATCTGCAAGTTGTAACAGGATTGTCTTTGACACTGAACATTCGAAGAATAAATGTTGCACTGTCTCTTTAGTGTTGGAACAAAGCGTACACACCTCAGTCTCAGATAATTTACATTTAAAAAGGCGAGCATTCGTAAATAAAGCTCCGTGTATGATTTTATATTGCAAAGCTTGGAGATAGGTTTCATCAGTAATTAAAAACGGACTCTTGTATATCAGTCTCCAAGCATCGCAATCGAGACTGAGATGCAAACGCTCGTTCCATTTCTTCTGAGACTGAGCTGGGCACGAGCCGCATACTGCAGGAATAATGGGTAAAAGTTTTGTTTACGGTTTTTGTTACTTTTAATTTTTCTATCAACGGACTTATGATAAAGTCGGATTTTTTTTTTACTGTTTATTTCATTTTGCCATCGTTTTGAAATCGCCTTTCGTAACCCCTGGAAGACAGTGAAGGGAGTTTTGACATCAAATTTTGCAGAGAAGGCTTCAAAAGTCAGAAAGACCTCGCTCTCACCCAAGAGGTCGTTAAGAAAAAATATACCCCTGTCGCACCATCTTTGATTAAAAAATAGTTTGTTGTTAATTTTTTTATTTTTGTTGTAGAAAATAGGTTGAGAAAAAATTTCTTCAGGTTCAGTTGGAGATTTGTTGTCTAAAAGAGACCAGGCCTTAAGGACATTTTTCCAAAAACTATTTGAGTGCTCCCCAACATTTGTTAATCCCTCTTTGTGTAAAAACCAAGTTTTGTAACCTCCATATTTTTCGAAGTTGTCCAAAATAAGAGTTTCCCAGGTTGCTATTATGCCGGGATCCATTAATTTCTTAATCCAAACCATTTTTAAAGAATAACTGTATGACCGAATGTTTGGAAATTTAAGACCCCCGCCATTACGTTTGATCTTTTCACGCTTCCCGGCCCACGGGTATTGGAATAAACGCGATTGTATAGAATCCAACATACTGTCAGGTGGATTTGGGGGAACCGATAGACAGTGTATCAGTATTGGAAGGGCCAGTGTTTTTCAACAGTAGTTTTTCCAATTAGGCTAAGGTTTCTAAACGACCAGTCGTTCAGAAGTTTTTTCCATTTTTTTCATTTTTTCGACGTAATTATTCATTATGTAGTTCTCACTGAACAGATCATACGTGATACCTAGGATAGTAAATTTACCATTATAGTTCCATTGAACATTACGATTTGTAGCTACCTTTTCACTCGACCCCTGTTTCGACCCAATCCATATAACCTTTGTTTTCTCAAAATTTACTTTAGGGCCTGACTGTTCCGCGAAAGAATCCACAGTTTCCAAGGCTGTGTTCAACGAGTGCCCATCATCACTCAAAAATAACGTTGAATCATCTGCGTACTGACTTATGAGATATTCCGAGTTGTTTATTTTAATACCATCAATATCGGGTTGTACTTAAGTGCGGCACTTAATATTTCTACACTTAAAATAAAAAGATAGGGGGAGAGTGGGTCACCTTGCCGTACTCCTCTCTGTAGGTTAAATGTTTCGGAACAGTGCCCGTTATTTAAGATGTAACTGAAAATATTGCAATAAACAGTATTAAACCAGTTTATAATAGAAGGTCCTAAATTAAGGAACTTCAATGTTTTTTCTATGAAGGGCCATTCAAGAGAGTCAAAGGCTTTTTCGAAATCTAACAAAACAAGAGCTGCATCAATATTTTCTTTCTCACATTTTTCTATCAGGTCAAATGTAAGTCTAGTGGACTCTCCGATGTATCTTCCTTTCATGAACCCAAGCTGAGTTTCTGAAATTAGTTTTGGTAAGACCGTTTTAATTCGATTTGCAATAGCCGTTGAAGCAATTTTTGTGTCGACATTGATAAGTGAGATAGGTCGCCAATGTTTAATAAATTCCTTGGGTTTATTTTGCTTTGGAATGCAGGTAATAATACCCGTTCGTTGTGGATTAGACAACTGTTTAACGGTATATCCGTAATTCAGAGAATTGATCAGGAATGTACCAATATCTTTCCAAACGAATTTATAAAACCCTACAGTAAAACCGTCAGACCCAGGTTTTTTATTATTTTTCATTGGTTTCAAGGCCCTTAAAAATTCGGAGCTTGTCAGAAGACCCTCCAATGAATTACTTTCCTCTTGATCTAAAAACTGTAAAAATGGATTAGTATCATCGATTGAAACATTTGCTGGGTTTAATTTAGTGGAGTACAGGCTTTCAAAGAACAACTTTTGTTCGTTTAATATTTCAGATAAATTTTCCGTCGTATTACCGTTAGAAGTCACCAGTTTTGGTATTATTTTTTCTGTGTAATGTCTTTCTCTAGGTTACAAAAATATTTAGTCGGTTTTTCTCCTTCTACTTTCCATTTTGCTTTTGCTCTTAGAATTATACCATTAATTTTTTTTTATTTCTGATAGTTTGGAATTCAGTTTTGAGAGACTCAATTTCGGGACTTACTGACAAATCGCCACCGTCCAGTTAGGAATTTAATACCTCTAGTTTCTCCTCAATTTTCGCCAAACGTTTGTCAGTTCTGCGTTTTACCTGGGCCGAGTATTCAATGGTTTTTCCTCTAATCATTAATTTTAAAGTTTCCCAAAACAGCTGGTCATCAATAGTGAATGATTGTTGACAATTATTATTATTATTATTATTATTATTATTATTATTATTATTATTATTACAGTAGTAGTAGTAGTAGTATTTTTATTATTATTATTAATATTATTATTATTTGGAGTGGAGTACTGACGAGCTGTCTCTGCAATTATGGATTTTACTGCTGATATATATTCTGGGTCGTTCAAAAGACTGTTGTTGAATTTCCAGAAGCCTCTTCCTCTTGGTTGACTGATGAAGGGCAAGGTTATGGCTATAGGGTTGTGGTCAGATCTGTAGCGTATGTGAATGTCTGACGTTTTGTGAAAAATTTGTAAATCTGTGGACAGGAGAAAATAGTCTAATCTAGCCATTTTATTATCGGGGCCTTCCCATGTATATCGCCATAGATTTGTGTACTCCATCCTCCAAACATCACATAAGTCAAATTTTTCCATTAGCCAATGAATCTTTTCGTTTGCCTTTACGTTATTTTTGTGTAAGTAGTTTAATGTGTCAAGGTTATAGTTTGGGGGTACATTCCAATCGCCTCCGACCAGAACTGAGCAGTTTCCGATGTTCTCAATTTGGTTAAAGAGGTTATCAAAAAAGATTGGGTTATCATCATTGGGGCCATAGACCACCGAAAGTGTAAGTCTTTGGTTTTGAATCGTGATGTCAAGAATAATCCAGTTAGCTCCTACATCTTTTATTGTATTATGAATCTGATACAAAAAATTGTTCTTGAATAGGATAGCTACTCCCCTACTTCCACGTGAGTGAGAGCAGAAGATAGCTTCGTAACCCCATTCACATTTCCACGTATTTTCTATTTCCTCACATGAGTGAGTATCAACCAAAAGGGTTATATCGAATTTATCCCTACAACGTGAGAAAATGTCCCTTCGCTTATTTGTCTCTTCTCATGTATGCAACAGTTCATTAGTGTAGTAGCTGAACACCAAGGGTAGCGAAATATTAAGTAAATTGTCTGTAGAAAAGCGTAGAGTTTGATTATCTGAATTTTTAATTTTTTAAAAAACTAATAACAATATTACCAATTTTCCGAACGGAAACATTGATATGGGGTCAGTGAAGATCGGGTCTACCTACTTTACAGGAAAGTTAGCTCCCCTTAATCACCGAAGCTGTCAGGAAATTTAAACTAATTGTGTGGGAATTTCAAGGTTTGTGGCTCGGGGGCGATTGAAGATGAGTTTCACTTTATTATGGAATGTATCAATTATGCCCACATGCAAAAAGAGCTCTTCAGAGCAATAAATAAGGAGAACGAAACCTTCCAGTATATGAATACAAAAGAGAAATTTAACCTTATAATGAGAAACAATATCCCCCAGCTATGTAATCCCATTTGTAACATGATCCGGAGCTTCTTCCAACAAGGGAAAGACGAACTTGCTACATGACTGTTCCTTGTATAAGTATTTTTTGAGTTTATTACACACGTTTAACACATCTTGTTTGAATGTTTTATAATATAATGTTATCATTTTGTTTTTTTCGCAATCTGTCTCTCTGCAGGAGTTAATTGCTTGAATAAATATCAAATATCAAATAAAAAAATTGAAATTTCGAAATGTTAGCGAAATTGTATCATCGATGTGCCCATCATTTCACAAACTTCAGGCATTTTGCTGGAGAGTAGTATAAAAATATAGACGCTGTTTTGTTTTGTTTTTTTTCCCAATCATTTTGAACGTTTCCGATTATTCTCTGTTGAAACTCATCTAAAAAGAAGAAAATGGCACTTTCACCATCTTTCGATGTTCTGAAACTTTTTTTCTGTTGATTATCTTGACCGTGTGCGCATCGTGATGTATAATACACACATTGCCCTTTCTATTAACCCTTTACCTAACATGAAAAGCAGACGACACTTGCAAAAAAAATTCTTGACTAACTAAATTTTTTCATTTTTTGTCTCAAAAACATAGGTTATGACCCCTCGTTGGAACGAGCTCGACGAGCCCGTTCCAACGAGGGCTCATAACCTATGTTTTTGAGACAAAAAATTAAAATATTTTGAAAATTAATTGGCGATTTTTGAGAATAGCGCTGGCGTTACGTTGGGTAAAGGGTTAATATAATAGTCTAGGAGGTAAGATTTGCTCATTTTTTTCCCTGGGAAGAATGAAAACTTGCAAATTACTGTAAAAAGACATTCGTTAAACAAAGAGCCGAAGTGGATATTACTTAGTGTTTTTGGGTGTGATACTGGGCTAGATATTCTCAATGTCGGAATTTTCCCTGGGAAGAATAAAAACTTGCAAATTACTGTAAAAAGACATTCGTTAAACAAAGAGCCGAAGTGGATATTACTTAGTGTTTTTGGGTGTGATACTGGGCTAGATATTCTCAATGTCGGAATATCTGTGAAGTAGCTGCTTCTAATTAGCTTACCATACAAATCCAAGTTTTATTATGCAACTTTTAATAAACGAAAACAACAGACAGCTCCTAGAGCTGTCTGTTGTTTTCGATTTTTAAAAATAACAAAAGGAAACTTTGCTTTATTTTCCTCGATTGTGATAGGCCTTTTCTTAACAATTACTTGCTTCTTAATTGGATCTTCCGCGTCCATTTAGTAATTTCAAGGGAGATAACAGATAACTTTATCGAAAGTCTATTTTCATGAAAATATAAGCCAGGGATAACACAACCGCCCTGCATCTCCATTAAATCTATCTATCGTTTCCTCTGTGACGGATAAAACAATTTATTACGATGTTTTTTTTCTGGTTGGTTTGTGAATTTTACAACAAAATATTTTTTATTCAAATACATCACCCACAGCTGTCACTTCATCAAACGTCATGGCGTTTACTTAGCACGAATACTAATAACACTGTATTAACTTTCCAGTTTTAACACTTGTTTTTGTCAACAATGACTAAAATATCTTGTAAATATTCAATTTGCATTGCCACGAAAAATATGCACATCATCAACATAATCCTTTTTCACAGACATCAAACTATACTCCAGAATTTGGTCGGCGATTGAGAGGCGTCTGTAGCTTAAAACCTTCGAAGATTAGAGCTGGGTGGTTTTGATTCTTCATATTTGGTTTCGGTTTTGATTCGATCTCAGAAAAAAAGGAGGTTTCGGTTCAGTTTTTTACGGAAGCGAGTTAGTGCCACCTGTAAATCAACTTTTTATGTCATAATTACGACATAGTACGTTGTAATTACGACATAGTATGTCGTAATTACGACGACCTATGTCGTAATTACGAGATAGTTAACTTATTCTGTCGTAATTACGACATAGCGATCTCGCAATTACGACATAGTATGTCGTAATTACGACTTATTATGTCGTAATTACAACATAGCTAACTCGTAATTCAAACATATTACGGCATAAAAATTGATTTACAAATGGCACTAACCGGCTTCCGTAGTTTTTGTATATGGAAAAACATATAGTGAACTACACTTCATGCTTCGCAATAGTTTATTCGACACCACTCACCACACAAAGCTCGGTCTGTAAGTATCTCCATTTCGGTTCAGTCTGACTTCTCTTTAATCATTCTTATGGGTTCTAGTGGATCAGTTGCTAAGTCTATTGCATCATAAAAAAACTAAATTCTGGTAACAACAAATAAAGTTCATCTAATCTATGTTGTGTTCTCAGTGTCACATTTTATCCCTTATAGACTCGTCCAGTGGATGGGGGAGAAAATATGACAGTGAGAGACGTATTCGCTCCTTTGCCCGATAGAATAAATGACGAAAGTCCATACGGGTCACTAGTCCAGTTCTCTTCCAGAAAGATAATTTGATCAGCTTATGCAAAAAACACAGTAAAACTGTTAGGTCGACGTTTGCCGGGTCTTTGCGTTCGGTTTTCCGGTTTGCTGTAATAACCGGGACCGAACCGAAAAACCGAGAAACGTCCCAGCTCTATCGAGAATTTTGAGGTAGTTGAGTATTGTTTATTTAAGAATTGAATCATGACTGTTCGAAATCCAAGAGGTGATGAAACAAACTGATCACATGCAAATTCCATGAACCGCGAACCACGTGGATTTCGAACAGTCATGATTCAATTCTTTATGTTTATTCCCTTCATAAAACATAATTATTTTATATCCGGACAGGATATCGAGTTGGCTTATCTAAAAGGCACCGCCTTGACTAACCATAATTCGGTAAATTTCTAGTCTTATAAAAGAAACAAAACAACATAGCTTCTGATATAAAATAGTTCCCGTAAATTGTCAATATAGTGCCTAAAATACAACTCACACTCGAGTTGGGCAAACCGTCTATTTATAGAACATAAACCGAAATTACAGAATGTAAAATAAACTCTGTAAAATTAAATGTATTATCAATGCACGATATTCGAATGTCACATGATCAACTGTTATTCATAGGATAAATCACATGATCAAATACAGTTAAAACTAGAAGTCCTGTCATGAAATGCGCACAAATAGCACGTTGATATGCGCGTTAATGTACACGTTATGGTCCAAGTAAAGCTATCAAATTATGTACATATGGCCTGTGCACAAGCAATGTTTCAGCCATTGGACCTTCGGGTAACCCGGAGGTCCATTGGCAGAAACATTGCATGTGTTTGCTATGAGAAACCAAGAGAACCCGCCGTGCTTTGGATGCCATTCGATATGGCAATTGCGCGCAATTCCAACGCGCAATTAAGCCTAGATAAGCGCACTATTCGTGACAGGACTTCTAGTTTTAACTGTAGTATTCGTGGGAAATAACATCACCTGAGAATCTACAGACAATACTGTGTTCACTGAAGAAAATTTCAGTTGTGGTATAAACATTTAAAGCAAAATTCGCGCCTCCCCTCAAGATGTTGGCCTCTGAGTCGCTCTTCACCACTTTCCTGTATTAATAAGCGTTCCAGAAATCCAGCTGTATGGAGAGTAATGACCATAATTACTCGAGACACGATACATGTTCATATTTGTTTTTCACAAAAAAACATATCAAATCCCAATTTATTTCTAACAACATGCATGCATAACTGTGCAATAAGCCGTAATAAAATTTACCATTGTACGAAGTTCAGTAGAAATCTTGAATCTAAATCAAATCAGCCTGGAAATAACGTTTGTGATTTATTGTATCCATCCAACATTCAATACACGGAATTTGAAAATTGATCGCAACTAACACACAGAATTAAGCGGATCGTTAAACAAAATCTATTACGATGCCAGTCTATTTAATTTTGAGTATATGTTTATTTATTGGTGAGTATTTGGGTGATAATACTTCGTTCGTGCAGTTCTGATTGACTTCAGTATTGGTGTCAACTTACTGGCGTGTGTAGATCACTATATCCCCAGAATTCTCTTTAAATATTATATCACCGACTACTTTTTCTACATAGTGGATTAGTAATTGTAATGAATAGTAAATGATGTGCATGGTATATACAAAGCATGTACGTAACGTCCGTGTAAATAAACCTGGCGTCCCACTTCGCTTCAATAGACTTTATCAATATCTTCCATATTAATGGCGTATGCTCCTCCCTCCGTCACGTTACATTTATTTACAAAACAATAAACACGTGTGATATTATTTATTTATTTATTGGTGTTTAAGGTCACATACTTATGCGCAATGGCTAATCGTGACCGTGACAGTTTTACGGGTGGAGGAAGCCGGAGTACCCGGAGAGAACCACCGAGCAACGACGAGCAGCTGTCAGCTCTCCAACATCGTAACTCTGAACTCTGCACCGCAGCACAGGCAGGGTTAGATTGGTTGAAGACATGCGCACCATCGACGTGCAGTACGCCTCAGTACACAGCGTCATCGTGCCCCCATGTAGGCAATCGGGGTGAAGTGTCTTGCCCAAGGACACAACGCGGTTGCCGCAAGTGGGATTCGAACCGAGGACCTCTCGGCTTGCAGCCTGCACCTCTACCAACTGAGCCACCGCGCCCCCATAAACACGTGTGAAGCAAAATGAAGAGAGAACGATGAACGTCACCGTCCATCGCTAATATTCCACTTATTTCGGAACGTATAACTCAACTTCACAAATTTCTAACTGGCTGTTATTGACAATACATCATTTTGACATCTGTATCTTACATTGTTCATTACTTTTATAAACTATGAAATTATATTTTCAAAGCAATGAAAATACACAACTTGATGCACACTATATTTATTTATTTATTTATTTATTGGTGTTAATGTCACATACTTATGCACAATGGCTTAACGTGACCGTGACAGTTTTACGGGTGGAGGAAGCCGGAGTACCTGGAGAGAACCACCGAGCAACGACGAGCAGCTGGCAGCTCTCCAGCATCGTAACACGGAACTCTGCACCGCGGCACAGGCAGGGTTAGGCTGGTTGAAGACATGCGCACCATCGACGTGCAGTACGCCTTAGTACACAGCGCCATTGTGCCCCCGTGTAGGCAATCGAATGATACACACTCTACGCAGTACCCTTATGGGAAGTCTCAAATCTGCCAAGGGTTAAACTTTTAATAATAACATATAGAACAAAATTTGTCATACTTTGACTGCTGCAAGCAGCTATAGAAAACATTCAGAGCTCAATCAATTAAAAATGGAGTAAATCGCCACCTAAACTTACCAAATTCTGAAAAAATTGAAGTTTTTTTGGATAGTACCTACTTTTATGCAACCAGAATGGGATAGGGTTAAACTTTACAACCAAACTTACAACAGCAAATATGCTCGGTAGTCAGTTGTGAATACGTACATGAAAAGTGTTTGAAATTAAGCCTTTCCAAAATGATAGAAATGCAATCAAAGTTGGCCAATTTTGGCATTTTCAAACGGTACTTTTATTCTCGCCCTCATTGTGCTTGAGGGTTAAGTCTGAGATTAAAAAGTAAACAGTAACTTTCTTCCACAATCATTGTTCCATCTATCCATACCAAAATAATTGTTACAACAACCTGATAATTAGAGAAAATTGCCCTTGAAGTTGGTCAATTTTGAAGAAAAAAGCTATATTAATGTCATTTTTGGCCAATGGGGGTTAATATTGAAAGATTTGAGTGGTGATTGTGGTGTATCATATTATGCTCTAAATGTATGGAAAATCTGAGCTAAATAACTGTAAACAGTTTTGAGACTTTCGAAAAATGTTAAAATTTTGAAAGTTTTGGCAGAATATTTTGAAAATATTCGTTTTCACAGACATGACGATACCGCATTTCACTAGATGTTATGACATTACAGAAGTATGTCAAATTTGGTTAAAATCGTACAGCTTGTTTTTGAGCAGTTCAACAGACAAAATTCACGGAGGAAAAAAAAAATTAAAAAAAAAAAATAGAGAAGAAAAATTTTGAAAAAGAAGAATAACAAGAGTCTTTCCCAAACTGGGTTTGGGAAAGCATAATAATAATGTTTAAGCCTAAAATCCACATTGTGCTCTATGGCTTTACAAAAGTGACTGAGGTATGTACAATATTGTGCTTTCCCAGTACTGTTTTAATTAACCTTTCACCGTGTCCAAGGTACTAAAGACCATTGTAACCTCTCTGTGTGTGCACGTGATGGCCGGACTTCAAGGACAACCAGGCGCCGCTGAAAATGCCCCAATCAAACACAAAATTTCTTTTCAACAGATTAACATAATTGTGTATATGTTTGACAGGGACCAAGTCAATAGGCTGTCTTTGACGAGCCCCAGACTGATTTAGGTCGAGAACATTAATGCACAAAGGACAGTCTAAAAAAACGTTCACTGTATATTATATCCTTGTTATCCACTAAGGAATAACAGACACTGGACTGGATCGCAGAGGCTACACGTAAAATGACGTTAGAGCTAGACAGCGCACTCGGGACAATACGGATTTGAGCAGATGTTATTCTCGTAAGAGGAAATACGTTTAGCTGTTAACTTGCTTTTGAATTCTGCCCTCTTGGTAAGTTTTCGAAGGTCAATGTCTGATTCGTTCCATAATTTAGGGCATTCAAAGACTGGGAATGTATCGAGCATTTTAGTTCTCATTCTGTGATTACGAATGTGACCTGTTTAGCGAGTATTCATAAAAGTTTCGTTGTTCACGGTCGAAAAAAGAAATCAGCTGGTCCTGGCAGATTTCTATTGTGCCAGTCAAATAAGAACAGGGAAGCTTGTAATTTATATAAATCATTGACAAATAAGGGGTCAGTATGGGCATTGTATTTTTTGTTTATAATTCTTTTCGATCGCTTCTGTGTAATTTACAGAGACGATTACAGGCTTTTGAGCCCCCACCCCCACCCATAATGGAATTCCATAAATCAAATGGCTTTGCATATGTGAGAAATATAGAGTTTTCATGACTTGGGTGGGAGAACTTTCTGTACTTTGTTGAGGACGTAGTTGGCGAGAGCAACTTTCAAGCAAATATGCGATATGTGTGCCTTATAGGAAAGATTCTCATCAAGATTTATAACAAGGAATTTGACTTATTTTTCAGTCTCACTAGAACCAACTTTAATCAACAACTTCATTCTTTTATCAGTATTTATTGGTATGTGACATTCTTGTCTTTGTGACATGGGTAAAGTATAATGTATTTTGTTTTTTGGGCGTTTAGTACTAAGTGGTTAGCAGCACACCAATTAAATATTTTTTGAAGTTCTTCATTAAAGTCCAAGGCTAGAGGGTTTATATCCGCACCAGATTTGTATACCGAGATGTCATCTGCAAAAGATTAAGGTTCAACTTGGTTGACTTATGTATATCGGGGGCGCGGTGGAGTTGCGGTAACCGGTTCTCTTCTTATCACCGAAGTAAAACAACGTCGTGCCCGGTTAGTCCTTGGATGGGTAACCGTCGGACCGATCGATTCGGACTCCCGCGTTGTGTCTTTGGGCAAGGCACTTCACCCCGATTGTCCACATAGGGGTACGATGACGCCGTATACTATGGCGTACTGTACGTCGATGGTGCGCATGTCTTCAACCAATCTAACCCTGCCTGTGCTGCAGTGCTAAGTTAAGATGTTGGGGAGCTGGTAGCTGCTCGTCATTGCTCGGTGATTCTCTCCTGGTACACCGGCTTCATCTACCCGTAAAACTGTCACTGACACGATATGACCTTGGCTGTTAATGTGTCGTTAAACCTAAATAAATAACATGCATATCGTTTATACATATGAGAAAAAGGATAGGGCCGAGGATGGAATCTTGTGGAACTCCACATGTTAATTCAGCTAGATCGGATTTACTGTCTCCACGAGAGATATATTGAGTCCTACTATGGAGATAGCTCTTAAACCAGTTGTTTGCATTACTTTTACCCCGTAAAAGTCTAGTTTTTTAATTACTATTTCTTGACTTATGGTATCAAAGGCTTTCGAGAGATCCAGGAACAGGGCAATTGTACTATCTTTACTGTCTTTGTTGTTCTCGAGAGCCATATATTTTAGCAGGTGCATAGTCGGATCTAAAGTTCTATGCCCTTTCCCGAACCCGTATTGGTGTTGGTAAAGAATATCAAATTTATTTAGGAATTTTATAAGTCTTACAGACATGAGTTTTTCAAGAATTTTGGAAAATACTGGAAGAATGCTGATCGACCTGTAGTTTGTAAACTCCTTCTCGTCTCCCGATTTAAAGACAGGTATTACTTTGGCAACTTTCATACTATCGGGAACTTTCCAATGACTGAAGGAAATATTCATAATATGTGCAAGGAGAGCCACAACCAAGTTTATTGAGTGTTTAAGGATGGTGGAAGCAAGATTCTCACAGTTTTGATTTAACTTAGATCTCACAGCATTTACTATCCTTGTAATTTCAAAGTCGGTGTTGCTGCAATGAATGAGACATCGTGGTGTGGATCATTCAGGGACTCAGTAAATAACTTACGCTCTTTGGGTATCAGCTTGATGGTCTGATTTCCTATGTTAGCAAACGGTACTAAACTCGTGTGCAATCGTGTTTGGATCATATATTGTCTTGTCACCATGATGGAATAGTGAAGGAACGACACGTTTGCTTTTGTTTATGTTTAATGCTTTATTTAAGACTTCCCATGTTTTCTGCATGTTATTCTTATTTTCTAGATGATTTTTTTTTCATCTTGTTGAATAGCTTACAGTATTTTTTGTAATTCTCGATATTCTGTTCTGTGGGAGATCTTAGTTTTTTATGGAAAATTTTGCTCTTATTATTGGCAGAGATAAGAAGTCCTTTTGTCTTTCGGGGATTTTTCTTAATAAATTTCTTGTTTAGCTTGTGTTTTTGCAGGGAAAATGCTGTTTCGAAGGCATTCATGTAAGCATTGATGAAGATTTCGTAGCTTTTATCGGGGCAATCTTATTCCACAACTCGAGAAAAATCACATTGGGACAACAGCAGTTTGAAGTATTCAATGGTGGTGAAATTAATTTTCCTAGTCAAAGTCGGTTTTAACCTATCATGTTTGGTGTTTGTTGGTTCAGTATAAAAAATGTCAAAGATACATCCGTAAGGATTATTCCCGATGTAAAGGAATTTGCGATATTATTGGAGAAAATGTGATCTATGAGTGTAGCAGACGGAGGTGTTACTCTAGTGGGTTTCGTAATAACATGCACAAATTCCTCACTAAACATCTGCTCTATAAACAAACCAGTTTTTGAATGCGAAGCTGATTTTAAAAGATCAATATTGAGGTCGCCCATGATTAATGATGATTTCCTTTCTTTATTAAGTGCATCAGTTAAGAAGTTGATTTTTTATATGAATAAGTCCATGTCTGCTTTAGGGGCCGTGTTGGGTCCATAAATTACACCAACTATTCTCTATGAATTCTTATACTTCAGTTCGACAAACAGTGACTCAAAGACATGTGGTATGAAGATGGAAAGATCATGCCGAACACTGAATGTTATATCAGCTTTAACGAAGAGCCCAACACCCCCACGTCCATCGTCGTTTCAGAGTCTTGTATGTTTTTGTAACTGGTGATACCCTTCTAGACAATAAGATATATTGTCAGGGATTTGAAATACCTCTGTAGGGCCGGTGACGTCGAATATATTCTGAGGGCTATTCATTTCAACAAGTAGACGATGTAGGGAATCCCAGTGGGCTTGTGGGCTTTGGAAGTTGATACGAAATGCCGAGAATGATCTATTTTACCATTAAGCTCAGCACGCATCTCACTAGGAATAAAATACTTACTATTTATAGTGTTGTATACCGGTAGAGAGTTATTATCTTCAGTCAACGTACCAGTTATATCATTTAGTATGTGACTAAATTCATATTCAGGATTTGTCTCGATCTCGTCCAATCTTATACTACCCGCCATGATTAATAGTTGGGAAACAACAAGTAGACAGCCAATCGGACTATGTTGTCTCCCTGCAGTATACACTGATATTGTCATACATGAGTAGTGTTAATTTACATATCCTTTTTGTATCCTTAAAACACTCTTTACTACAAAATGTATCATTTCTATTTGTATCATGATACTGCAAAATAAAGAAATCAATCAATCAATCAATCAATCAGCAGCATCAACGCGAATGTGTGGGACAGCAACTGTCGTTCATGTACATGTTGGTTTATCAATTATTCCATTGTTGTTGATAAATTTTGCTGAGAAGTTAGATGCTAGTGGTATAGTAGCACATGAGTTATTAAATGGTAATTCAAGTACAATGTTGCATAATAAAAACAGAGATTTAAAATAGAAAACAATATTCTAAAAATAATTACCAATACTCTGCCTTGGCGGATAGAGAAAAGTTATCTCTGGTTCTGCAGATTATTGTCTATAGAATATCACTAGAATTATTACAATTTCAATAATTTCCCATTTCCCATTTAGGTAAATGTCACGTTTCTCTCACAAACACAAATAATGACTGTTTTTTAATTCTTATTGATTTGCAATTTCATTCATGGGAGATAACAGAGAGGATGTAGATAATCCCTGCACAGTCACAGCTTTGAGATAGAGACACTATCCCAAAGTCTCGTCATTAACGGGGTACAGTCCTTCCTCTCTAGACAGGCTTATTCATTGTCGCCGTAATACGGTTTAGAGTGGAAAATATTTTCTAAATTCAATTTTCTAAATTCAGTATACAGCAAACTGTTTTCAAAATGGGATAGAGCCTATTTTGATTGATTTTATGAGCAAAAACAAGTGGAATATGTGTATCAAGGCAGATCATGAGCGGTCCATATTCACTTAGACCACACCAACCGATAATAGCCTTGGTTCAAAAGATGGTCTAAATTGCATGGACATATTCTTGCGTGGTCCAAATGAATTTACCGTTTGGTTACGGCTGCAGTGACGATAACAAAAGAAGCACATTAACAGCTTATGAAACTGTTGTTACCTCTGGAGTCAGTGAGAAGTGACCCAGCAATGAGAGACCATTCCGAGTTAATTCTTGCATTATTTATTACAATATGTACACAACATTACTCGATTCATTGGTTTCCTCTTGAACAGTTCATTTTAATTCTCAACCTTTAATTAATTATCAATTAATTTATTATTAATCTATTTTAATTATTATAAATTGAAGTTATTATTACTTTATTACTTTATCAATAATTAATAAATTTATTATTATTATTATTATTATTATTATTATCATTATTATTATTATTATCGGCAATAGGAGTAAATAATTTATAATAAATTAAAAAACCCAATTACTACAATAATTAATAATCAACATTATCTGCAAGGAATAATAGATAATAATGGCTATTAATTATAATAATCAATTAACAAATAATAATAGTCAAATAATTAATTATTATAATCAATCAACCATCAATTACTAATCAGGTAATTAATATAACAGCAACAGTAACAATAATGATAATTTAGTATAAAATTTATAAATAATTATTATATTAATGTTAATTATTAATTAATCATCAATCAGTTATTAAATTATCAATCACTTATTATTATTTTAATTAATTAATTACTACTCATTAGTAAATAAATATAAGTTTATAGATTTATAAAATCAATTTATTTTAATTTTCAATTTGTTTTATCTTCAACAAAAATGTTCCCTAATCCACTGTGATCAAATTTTAAGATCACCTCTCTTTTCTTCACGAAATTCACTCGGTTCCATTATCAGATCTTTTCGGGGCAATAATTGTCTTTTGTCCATGCTGCCTGAGTGAGACAGGTGAAGACAACTGGCATTCAGAGAGAACAGACGGCAGCTCACAGCGTCGAGAGAGGCCGATGACAAGTCACGCACCGCGTTCTTCGCACTCGTTGCGACATTGTAATCATTAAAACATAATAATCAGTAACAACAACTTCACTGTCATGAAACATTTCAGGGGGTGCTTAATTAAGTTCCAGGTGTGTACATATAAAAAGCCCATGGCATGAATTTTAGCTTTTCACACCAACCGTGGTGAACACGTGTGTCTGTGGTGAACGCGCCAGCAATGGGATTTCAGTTGTTAAAATTTACACCTGCAGTGGTACTACATACATCCAAGTTGGCTTTGGTAACCTCGATCTGAATGGAAACTTGTCGAAATTTATCGCTCGTCGCCTCAAGAAGAGTGAAATGAACGGCAATTATTTATTACGTTTTCAAATGGGTTTACCTCAAACGATGCCACAAATTAACAAACATGCGTTGACTCATTTGTACGGCAGTGTATTAGCGCCATTTCGTTTTTTTGCGTAACTTATGTTAAATTGTTAAATTGCAATTACAATTTAGCTAAATTGTAATTAGAATTTATTAAGTTGTAATTACAATTTAGCTAAGTTGTAATTACAATTTAAGCTAAGTTGTAATTACAATTTATTAAGTTGTAATCACAATTTAAGTTGTAATCACAATTTATTAAGTTGTAATTACAATTTAGCTAAGTTGTAATTACAATTTAAGCTATATTGTAATTACAATTTAAGCTAAGTTGTAATTACAATTTATTAAGTTGTAATTACAATTTAGCTAAATTGTAATTACAATTTAGCTAAGTTGTAATTACAATTTAAGCTAAGTTGTAATTACAATTTAAGCTAAGTTGTAATTACAATTTATTAAGTTGTAATTACAATTTAGCTAAGTTGTAATTACAATTTAAGCTAAGTTGTAATTACAATTTAAGCTATATTGTAATTACAATTTAAGCTAACTTATAATTACAATTTATTAAGTTGTAAATACAATTTATTAAGTTGTAATTACAATTTAGCTAAGTTGTAATTACAATTCAGCTAAATTGTAATTACAATATAAGCTATATTGTAATTACAATTTAAGCTATATTGTAATTACAATTTAAGCTGAGTTGTAATTACAATTTATTAAGTTATAATTACAATTTTATAAGTTGTGATTACAATTTAGCTAAATTGTAATTACAATTTAACATAAGTTACGCAAAAAACGAAATGGCGCTAATACGCTGCCGTACATTTGAGCATTTCTCTTTTCATTTCGTATCGGCTATAAAATTGACAGCGGAAGTACCTCCCACCTGTGCTCATGTAAACAAAAACAGATTCGCACGTGTGTACGTCTGCTGCTCAGTAAAATCGAGAAAAAATAATAAAAACTCTTAATAATCTGACGATAATGGTATAAATAAAATATACCCAAAGTAGCTTGGTGTACCACCAAATGTTCACCACTCGTGGTGAACATTTGGTACACCAAACTACTATGGGTATATTTTATATATATATACCTTTGGTACATACTTTTCGATGCTCTTTCCGAACATGCAATTCATTTTTTTCCCTCGTAAGAACACTAAAACTTAATCACACGAGTGATATTTGGATTCAGATGATGTCATGTTGGATGTGATGGCAGAAATATCATCCTCGAGTGATGTGGGAATGTATGGGAAAATGTTATCATCGGGAAAAGATATATTTGACCCAGACTCTCGGTAAGCCTCGTGTCTGGGTCAGATATCTTCTCACTCGGGTGAGATTTCCCCATCCTCTCTCCACCACGTGAGAATAATAATAACCGCGCTTACACACAGATTAATGTATTATTCTGATTGCCTTGACCTCTTCCGACAATATTTGTTTTCGCGATGTCAAAATTAGCTGCTTTACAAAATTACTTGAAATTCAAGATGTTCTGACAAAATGACTATTGCGCGGATGAATTTGTGCCTATCCTATGGGCGTCCAAGCATGTGGGTTTGTCCTCACGGATGGCGGTGTATTTGTCTAATGTTTAGTATAAACCACCACTGACCTAGACGATGCACCTCTTTAAAGCGATAGAGACCTCCTTCACCGCACTTTTTAGAGTTTCTCGATTAGTATTGACTCCACTCATATAGCGGTGATTTGTGATATGTTTATTTTTGTCTGCGAAAATATTTGTTTAGGTTATTTTGGTCCCCAAACGTACATAAAATAATAGCCTACGTGCCGGAGATCATCATTTGTGTCATTTTGGATAAATCTCATATATAACAGAAATAAAAAAAAAATTCTCGTGTTTATATTATTGACAATTCGTCTTGCTTCGTAAAGAAACCAAGAAGGATTAAAAGTTCTGCCCAACGTATTTTTACATCTTACTTCTTATTCAACCTTTTGCCTCAAGAACTTCGGAAAACCGCTTCCTCGATACATTTCCAACAAAATGACCATATTTAATTATGTTATGGGGTAAAAGAAGGAGCGAATATCGCATCAATTGTTGTATTGCGCGGGTAGTGGCAGATCTGGACGTGGGGTGCCCATGAAGAAAACAGTTGTATCTATTTTATACATTTGGTTTCACATAATAGCCTGCTCATGTGTTCTACTGGTATGGTTTTTGACAGAGAATGTAGGGGTGTGACATACCAAGAACAACTGGTTCACCATGTAAGCAGGCAAACTATTAGCTATATTACATCCATCATCGCACAGCGCACAAAGCTCATACGGCATGTAGCAGCTTTTGGCGGGTTTAGCTATGTACACCCCCTATGGGACTCCAAGGACCGATCGAGACCGGATTTTTCATGTACCTGGACATCTCGAGAGTAGATTGTCAGATGTTACCAAGGAATCATCCTGGCCGGATATAACATGATCCAAGATGGCACCCATGAGAGTTGGTAAATTTTGCGATTTTACACCATCACTATTTTTTCTCGATTATGAAAAAACTATATGAGATAAGGAACGAGAATTAACTCATTAGTATTTCTGACATCTTTCCCTGTATAATAATATCAACCAAGTAAGTGAAAATCCATGATGGTCGCCAAAATATACCTCAAAATTGAAGAAAGTCGATTTTTCGACACATTTTTGGGCAAGAAAACTTATGCAATCATGATAAAAAACTAGAAACCTGTAAACGTTTAGATGTTACATTGATCGCAAATTATTCTCCGATAATACCCAGCGTGAACATGCACCATCGAAGGCCGATGTGGAAAACAAGATGGCCACCAGTGCGACCACCTGTTTCCAATTATCCCGCTCTTGTGTGATGGTCAAGTTTACACTATCTCAACTTGTACTATGATTGAGGAAAAAATGTTTGATATAGAGCACAGGGAGCAACTGTATAGTACTTTGGACACGTTTTCTGCGTATGATAGAACCAATTTAGTCAGTGAATATCCAAGATGGCTGCTAGAAAAATGCCTCGAAATTGAAGAGCACCAGTAGTAGATCATGTACCCGGCTGGATCCCTTTGGATGAACTTAGTGGTGGACCTAGGAAGTGACGCCATGTCAGGTGACCCAGTTAAGTCATGTTTTGTTGTCCTGTAGAGGCTATCTTGTGACGTCATCCCCATAATGATATTTAGTTTTAGGGCGCATGCGCGTGTTAGAGTGGCACTTGTTTCCGTCGTCCATTTTGTATACTACTCCAGTTCAATCGAACTTACCCCCAGGAGACCTCTCGGTGCTATTATAAGCCCAAAATGGGGAAATCCAAACAAAATAAAGTGCGTTCGGTAGTTTTGGGTGGTTTGGAGGGATTGCCGGGTTGTTTATGGTAATTATATTTACTCATATTCAATCGAACACACCCCTTAAACATATCCCCTGTCCTATTGTAGGTTTTTGGGTCACATAGCAACCACGTGCTGTCATAGAAACCAAGATGGCGGGCTCCAGTATACAAAATGGACGACGGAAACACGTGTCACACTACAAATACGTGAGCACCTGCACTAAGACCACGTATCACTGTGGGGATGAGATCACAAGATGGCCGCTCACGCGGGCTACCAGCACAACCAAACATGATGTAACTGGGTCACGTGACATGATCCTACTTCCTAGGGCCACCACTAGGTCCATCCAATGGGGCACGGTCGGGTACATATCTACAACTGATACTCTTCAGTTTCGAGGAATTTTTTGGTGGCCATCTAGGATTTTCACTGACTAAATTGGTTTTTATCATACGCAGAAAAAGTATCCAAAATACTATACAGTTTATTCCTGTACCCTGTGTCAAACATTTTCCCGCAACCATCGTACAACTTGAGATAGTGTAAACTTGCCCATTACATATTACATAATCGGGATAATTGGAAACCGGTGGTCGCACAGGCGGCCATCTTGTTTTCCACATCGGCTTTCGATGATGCATGTTCACGCTGGGTATTATCGGAGAATAATTTGCGATCACTTTAACATCTAAAAGTTCAAAGGTTTCTAATTTTTTATCATGATTGTATAAGTTTTTCCAGAAAAAGTGTCGAAAAAATCGATTTTCTTCTATTTTGAGGAATATTTTGGCGGCCATCTTGGATTTACACTTACCTGATTATAGTATTATACGGGGAAAGGTATCAGAAATACGAATGAGTTAATTCCCGTTCCTTATCTCATATAGTTTTTCCGTAATCGAGAAAAATTAGTGATGGTGTAAAATCGCGAAATTGACCCACCCTGATGGGCGCCAACTTGGATTACGTCATATCCGGCCAGGATGATTCCTCGTTAACATCTGAAAATCTACTCTCCAGATGTCCAGGTACATGAAAAATCGGTCCGGGGAGTTCTCATAGGGGTGTACCTAGCTACCCGACTATGCAATTATCACTTGTTTTGATTATTGCATTGCAATTCTGCAAAATTTAAAGGTTTTCCCAGTTAATATGACACGTGTTTTGGGTTTTTTTTTAAACTTTTAACTAGGGCCCTGCGAAGCGTCGAGATTTCGAATCTAAAGTTGATGTTTGGTTCCATTCTAAATCAGCTGCCCGAATCGTTTCCTCTCGAGTCTTTTTCGTAGGAATATTGCTTGTCATCAGTTATCTTCATCGTCTCACAAATCGAAAAGTTCAGATGGAAATCGTATATAAATAATGTTGAAATAAAAGACTGAGTGTAACTTCCACTACATTAACATAAATAACATCTGTATTTTATACCTACCTGCCATGCTAATTCTAATATCACTAGTCCCTAACACTGTTAAATACAAATTTAAGGTTTCCAAGCAATGTTGACAATGAACTATACTCGCCCAAAAAAGAAAGTGTGCATTGCAGAAATTGATCAAACTCCAAAAAAATAATTTCGTAGGTGTAAAGAGTGTTAACCTGTTCATGAATAAGTTATATTGAACACAAAAACAGCTTTCCCCGTTAAAATTGCATTAACGTTAAATGACGTGCTGCACGTTTGTGAAAAGGCATGTTTTGCACGTGGAGAGTCTGAATATTCATGCAGCAGTGTGAATCCTTGGGTATTTAAACACTAAAGTAAGGCCTTCCTATCGTTCACATTCAAACTTGCGCTGCTGTTAAAACGACTCCACATTAGCATGCCAAGATTGACAATGAATCAACGTCTCCTTGCCCTGGGTATGATTAGAGCTGGCAAAACACACAGAGAGGTCGCCCAGCATTTGAACTGCCACCGTAACACTGCAGACAGGCTAGTCCATCGACATGCACAACATGATGACGTTCGAGACCGACCCCGCTCCGGGAGACCCCGAGTTACCACCCCTGCACAAGATCGGTATATCCGTGTCGTCCATCTCTGGAACCGGCAACAAACGGCAATGACGACAGCCAGGAACATCCCTCACCTGAGACGGATACATCCTCAAACAGTAATCAACTTGCTGAGAGAATACGGCTTACGTCCTCGAAGACTTGCAATTCGTCCGATTTTGACGTTATGTCATCGTCGTGCTCGACTGCAGTGGTGTAGAGTAGGGTTAGGGTTAGGGTTAGCCTAACCGAACCCTAACCCTACCCTAACCCTAAATTAACCCTAACCTAACCGAACCCTAACCTAACCCTACCTAACCCTAACCTAACCCTAACCTAACCCTACCCTAACCCACTTCCATGCTATCTTGTTCGCTTCCATGAGGCGTAGATGCACAGCAGTAGTCGATGCAGACGGAGGTCATACCAGATATTGAGTGTGTGACTTTTGTGTTGGACCCTAAGTGTCTTTGACTCTCCATGGCACCAAGAGTATTTGTTGTAGCGTAATGAAATTTCTCGTGTTGATCACAAATTGATTCATCTGTGATTGAATAAAATTTCCATGAATGAAAATGATATATATCTTTTTTAGTGTTATTTTTTAGCATGCACACTTTCTTTTTTGGGAGAGTATATAATCCTTACAGGGTAATATTCCAACTATATCATCAAGGCATGCCTTCGACGAAGGCATGCCTTGATGATGTAGCTGGATTATTTTATCAGTCGAGACTTAAGTCATTACAGATGGAACAAATCAGGTTTATAGCGCCCCCAACCCCCATCGATCATCTTCAAGACGCCACTGATTCGATTAGAGGATCGATTCGATTTCAAATAAAAGACTTGATTCGATTCGAGATTCGATTCGAATCGAAAATGTGAGATTTGCAAGGCCCTGTTTTTAGCATATTATAATCCCACCTCCCCCATTTAGCAGGTGTTTTGGAGCCGCCACTGCGCTTAGGCTTGTTTGGGAGGGAGGGGGGGGATTATTTGTGTGTTATGTGTGAGGGTGGGGGTGGGGGGCTGGATAACAATGGTGAAAGCTTATATTTTGAATTTCACGTTATTCTGTAGATCACATCACATGGGAGATGGTTGCTCATTGGGTAGAGAATTGGTCTTTAACCCTTTACCTAACACGAAAGGAAGACGACGCTTGCAAACAAAATTCTTGAACAAGGGCAGCGCAAAGCGTGGGCCACTGCTCCCGACCCGTAGGCATGTTCGAAGCAGCCTTAAAGGTATTCTGGGACAGAAAAATTTTCTAAGTCGAAAGAGTGAAAAAGGGCCATAACTCTGGGAAAAATTATTGGACGGAACCCTTTTCTTGTACATATCCATTCCACCATGCGGGTCTATTAGCATACCAAAGGATATCCAAATCCGGCCGATGGCTTTGAAATTACAATCCACAACATATTGAAACCAGAAAAATTGAAATCTTCTAAGTCGAAAAAGTCCCTATAATTCTAGAAAAATAACGGGACAGGCCCCGTTACTTGTGGATATTCTTTTGCAAAGCGGGTCCGCGAGCATACCAAGAATAAATGAAATCCAACATGCCCATGCAGTGGATGCTACACAGAGGTCGATAAAAATTTTCTAAGTCGAAACTCTGGGAAAAATTATTGGACGGGATCCGTTTCTTGTGCATATCCGTTCCCCCATGCGGGTCTATCAGCATACCAAAGGAGATCCAAATCCGACCGATGGCTTTGAAGTTAAAATGCAAAATGTTTGTACGGGTAGACGGACGGAGGGCTTCGCTAGATACCCCCCCCCCCCCCCACCCCCACCTCGAATCCTCCTTCGGAGGCCGGGGGCTTAATAATTAACTAAAAATATAGCTTATAACTCTTCATTGAGCTTGTTCCAATGAAGGATCAAAAGCTATTTTTTTTTACTCCAAATATGAATAAATAATGCAAATTGAATGGTGTTTTTTGTGAATAGCGCTGGCCAGTTTTTGCCGCTACGCTAGGTAAAGGGTTAAACCGATAGGTCGACGGTTCGATTCTGACCCACGCATCTTCGCTGTGGCATTTGGCAAGACATAGTAATCCCGATTGCCCACGAGGGCGCCGAGTACTTAGGGGTACTTCACGTCAATGGTACACATGCTGCTAACTGTGTTTGTATCGGATTAATACGTTGGAAAGTCTGACAGTTGCTTGTCGCTGATCAGTGGTTCTCTCCGGATACTCAGGCTTCTACAACCTGTAAATCTATACGATCCTGGCTGTTGAAAGTGTCGTTAAATCCCAAATAAACAAACAAAACAAGTTTATTGAAATATGTTAAGTCAATAAGAATATATAGTACAGCTGAATTCCTCTATCATATCTGTTCGTGTATGATATTCTATATCACTGAACTAAGCGCATAATATGCTCCTGGAGTCATGGCTGAAAATTTTGGTCATTGGGAGAGATTTACGGGAATGTTAACTCCCTTTAACTCTTAACCCGTTGATTATTTTCAAAATATTTTTCACCAAATCTAGTCATGGCTGCTGTAAGCCATGACTAGATTTGATGAAAAATTCATCTAAATGTAACTCAAGAAATTATTGGTTAAAAGGTTCATTCAATTAATTCTTAATAATTGATTCACGACAACAACTCACTAAAGTTGACATCAATTCAGCGAAGGCAGGATATTCGGTTCACGACAACAACTCACTAAAGTTGACATCAATTCAGCGAAGGTAGGAGATTCCGCCATCAGTGCAAGTAACAGTGTACGTAATCTTGGTGCCTTCTTCGACTCTACCATGTCTATGGACAGACATGTTACAAATATGTGTAATAAGGCTTTCAGAGGTCTATACGAAGTTAAACAGATAAGACAGTTCCGCGCCAAAGACACAACAAAAACCCTAGTTCATGCCTTTGTAACTTCACATTTGGATTATTGTAATGCCTAACTGTTTACCCTTCCACAATATCAGTACTCTCGCCTGCAGATGGTACTAAATGCATCAGCCCGAGTGGTATGTAGGGTATCACGATCTCAACACATCACTCCTGTTCTGAGGGATATGCACTGGCTGCCAGTTAAGTACAGAATAATTTTCAAAACTTTATTATTAGTTTTTAAGACACAAAACAACATGTCACCAGCCTACTTGGAAGAACTCCTTAATACCAAGAATGTGTGTCAATACAACTTGAGGTTCGATGGTAAAATGCTGCTACATGTTCCAAAACATAGGTGTAAGACATTTGGAGATAGGTCATTCTCATTTGCTGGCCCTCACTTGTGGAATAATTTACCAGAACACCTAAAAAGATTGTCAAATGTCAACCTTTTCAAGAAAGATCTCAAAACATATCTGTTTCAAAAAGCCTATAAGTGATGTAAGATACTGTATATATTCCGTTTGTATATTTGCACGAGCTCAGTAACATGTACAGCGCCTTAGAATATGGTTCTATATCTTGTGAACTATAATTTTGGCGCTATATAAATGTGTATATTATTATTATTATTATTATTATTAACGAGGGTGTGGGGGGGGGGGATTTGGTTTAATGAGTCCAAATTTTACTTATTCAGTGGCAAGAGATTTTATGGCCCAGGTAGGAATATCCGCCAGCAGCGTGCAAGGGGTTAATTTCCTAATGCTGTCAGTAAAATTAACACTAAGAGTATGGGAATTTCATATAAAAATTGAAATTTCGACATGTTAGCAAATTTGTATGATTTGTATGATTTGTATGATCAATGTGCGCATCATTTCACAAACTTCTGGTATTTCTCTGCAGAGTAGTAGAAAATACAGAAGCGGGCTTTTTTCCGAATCCATTTGAACGTTTGACTGTTATTCACTGTTGAAACCCATTTAATAATAAGAAAATGGCGTTTTCACCATCTTTTGATGCTCTGTAAATTTTTTGTGTCCATCATATCAACGGGGTGATATATATACACAGAACGACACACGCGTGTGAATGGATTCATCGATATGGCACGAGTGCCAGCGCGGAAGGATAAAACGAGAGGCCGCGGCCTCTCGTTTTATCCTTCCGAGATAGCACAAGTGCCATATTGATTAACCCATTCACACGCGCGGTGCCGTTCTATGTTTATTACACGCCTGCCCGTCTATAAAACAATTATTAGAAGGACACTCAGCAATTCATTTGACAACTATCAACACAAAGAGCACATTTTATCGCCAACCAAATTTGCGAGGGAAACTATTTCGTTCCCTGAGTTCCAATGTGCTTTATGTGCCTGCTGACACATAGAATACATTGGAAACCAGGAGCGATTTTCAGCTATCGCTAGGGATTCAAATTGTAATTGCGGTGCACGATTTATAGTAAATTCCAGTGACATTTCACTTCTATTTAAAAATAGTCCGTCAACGATTTCCGTTCCACAGAACAGCTTTTAATTTTTCTTATGGTTTAGTGTATCTTGTAGATGGGGATTTCGTAGAACAGGCGTGTAATAAAATACAGACACTGTCCTTTCCATTAATATAAAAGCCTAGGAAGTGAGATTTGCTAATTTTTTTCCTGGGAAAAATAACAACTTGCTAATTACCGAGAAACACAATCGCTAAACAATGAGCCAAAGTGGACCATTAGTGTTGGTAGTTTTTATAGTAATAGATATTGTTAATCAAACCAGAAAATAAGCAGACTGACATCTGCAAAATGAGGTCCCCAGAGGGTGAATGTAGTGATGCTACCGTGCATAGCAGGGCAGCATCGCTACATTTACCCTCTGTGAACCTCAATCTGAATCAGGGTCTCAAAACTAAACAGAAAGGGGTACACAGAGGATAAATTGGCCGACTGTATAGGATAGCATCATCAAATTCACCCTCCGGGGACCTCATTCTGAAAATGTCAGACTGCTTATTTTCAGGCCTATTCTTAATAATAATAACACCATGGTCGGCCGCTGATTTGTCGCGGTTCTCATGTGAGAAGGCCTTGGTTACTCCTGTGCTCGCAACTGCCTCTCTATTCCCACACCTCTTCTCTCCTCCCAACACTCCGAGACGAACTGCTGGATGACATCCCGTACCCCAATCTCTCCGATGCGCATATTAATCCTCTCCTTTGTGTCAGCCACTGGCCACATGTCCTTCAATCTCCCAACCCACTTCCCAATTATACACCCAGTGAAATTTATTCTGTTAGACTGACTTTTGGGACATTCTAACAGAAAGTGTTCCATGGTCTCCACTTCGCCTAACTTCGCCTAAATTACTCATTTGGCACTCATTTCACTGTCTTTCCCACTTTACCCCTAAGCTTTAGCGACCTCAGCTTGAACAACAGTGCCACCTAAAGGTGCCACTACTCTTCAAAATTTGGCTTTTCTTTATCACGCAGGCCACTCAAAGACCTCTTTGATTTGCCCAACCCCCTCCCTCTCGCCAGTTTATGTTACAATCCTCCATGACTTTTTCTCTGACGATTTGTTTACTCTGGATTTTCCCTACTTCTAAGTCCGAGATCTCCACTGAGTAGTTCTCTTTTTAACTCCATCCGTCGGACCATCCACCCTGTCTTTGTGTTTTTATTCCAAATATTTTTGGAACATTGGTTTACTGTCGAGAAGATTTACCAAATAGATAACAGAGTTTCATTAAGTCTATCCTATCTATCATGTCCTTGATCCTCATCCATGAGAGTTCACCCCGATTGCTTCTAGTGTTGTGGTTCTCGACCCCGTTATCCACCCCCTTCATTGTTCTGCAGGGTTTCCAAGCTCTTTAAAGCCGTTTGGTTTAAAGGTATCACTTTCGTATCTTACGTTATACTTGGTACACCCACCATTTCCCAAATGGTTTTCCCCACCTTATTGTAGCTGTTTTTCTTTATAAGTTTGATTAAGGATTCGCTTCTCCCTCACAGTTAGTTTACTTGTGTGGTTTCGGTAGATGCCTCTTTCTATAATGTTTATATTTACCCCCAATACTCGTAGTCACATGTCTCTCCTACACTAAGAAGTTTGTTGCTACCTTCCGGAATACAGAACTGCCTCACTCTCCATGAACTTTATAACCTATAATCATTGGGAAACAAGTGTGAACGTTTTTATCTGCCTCATGTTTTTTATACCAATGTCACCTGTGGCATCTAGACCATCCAAGTCAACAGTAATGGTTTTAGAACTATAGAGGTCTAGAAACAAGAAGCCGATCAGGTACTAGAAACAATAACTATCTTCCAAAAGGTATAGCCGCCAAAAGTTATCCCTCAAAGGTATCCTCGGAGGGTATCCTCAAAAGGTATCCTCCAATAGAACATCACCATCAGGCATATCATAGGTATCCGCCAACACCCAGAGGAGAATAAGAGTCGTGAGAGGAGTCACTCGTACGAGTAATTGCTCGATGGGTTATTTGCTCGATTAGATTGCAGTCGATCGAGCAATCCGGTGTATCTAGCAAGCCTTTAGTAGATTTACAAGTCAGTAGTAAATGTATAAGGCTGTAAGTGGGATAGAAGATTATATTATTGGGAGACCATAGTAGAAGCTAATTTATAGGACAGATGATGATGACTATGGGTAAGTCAGCGTTAGTGGTCCAAGAGCTATAAAAGTCTAGAAACCAGAAGCCGAGCGAGTACTTGGAACCATAACGATCTTCTAAAAGGTATCCTCCAAAAGGTTTCCTCCAAAAGATATCCTCAAAAGGTGTCCTCAAAATGAATAATTCAATAGTATATCACCATGACAGGTATCTTCTAATACCCAGATGAGGATCAGAGTCGTGAGAGAAGTCACTCGTTCGAGCAAATGCTCGATAGCTCATTTGCTCGATGAGATTCGAGTCGTATAAGCAATAACTATCCAAGTCACTACTCGATAGCTTATTTGCTAGATAAGACCGAGCAATACCTGTTCCTGTTCGATTGTCTTTCAGGTTTAAGGATCATAAAAGCCTTGGTGAAACACAGGGGAGCACGCTGTATAGGTAGGTACAGATTACGGGAAATGAAACAATCTGATTGTTGGTGAGCTGAGGTCTGAACCAGAGGTGGCTAGGACTAGATAGACTGCTAGGGTTAGAGAAGCTAGAAGAGTGTCTTTAATAGGTAGAAATCGAAGATTTGGTGGGATATCCGAGCCAAATAAAGTCCGTTTCGGTGGTTTTGTGTGCTTTTTTGATGATTTGGGATCATTATCGGGTCCATTGGGGGTATTTATTTATTTATTTATTTATTTATTTATTTATTTATTTATTTATTGGTGTTTAAGGTCATATGCTTATGCACAATGGCTAATCATGACCGTGACAGTTTTACGGGTGGAGGAAGCCGGAGTTCCCGGAGAGAACCACCGAGCAGCTGCCAGATCCCCAACATCGTAACAATTCCGCACTGCGGCACAGGCAGGGTTAGATTGATTGAAGACATGCGTACCATCGACGAGCAGTACGCCTTAGTACACGGCGTCATCTTGCCCCCATGTGGACAATCGGGGTTAAGTGCCTTGCCCAGGGTACTTAAGTATACGCTTGTTTAATAGAACGCGCCATATAGCACTACGTGCTACTTTTATATAAAAAAAAGTGTTGGATGGGATCCAAGTCAGTTTCGGTAGTTTTGGGTGCTTTGGGGAGATTTGAGGTGAGTGTCAGGTCTGTTTGGATAATTCTAGGAAGTAACCAAGGATTTGGGGAAATCTGAACCAATGAAGTTACTCTTATACAAAGGAACGCGTCTTATTATTCGACAAAAAGAGGATTCGGAACCCGTTTCGGCGCTTCTGGCTGAGTTTTTTTCATATTTGGTGTGATTGTTGGCTCTATATGGGTAATTAGTTTTACTCCTATTTAACGAACGCACGCTCAGAACATACTCCCGTTCTGTTGTAGACGCTGGATCACATAGCAACCACATGCCATAATAGAAACGAAGAAGGCGGTCTCCGGTAAAGAAAATGGATGACGGAAACATGGGACACCCTAACAACACGCATGCTTACTGACAGCATGTATCACTATGGGGACGACGTCTCGAAAATGGCCACTCAGGTTGGCTACCATGACCACCAAACACGACCAAACTGGGTCACGTGAAAATGACGTCACTTCCGAGGTCCACTGCGGGGTCCATCCAATCAGGCACGATCCATCCCTCTCCTATTAAAGAGTTGACGCCAACAACTGCGTTAATATCGCTAACTTGATGTGCGATACGTTCTATTCTTGCTCTATTTTGTTCCGAGGTTACAGGTTTAAAGCATATAATAATTTGTGTGGTGACCTCTGGGGAAAAGGATGATAATTGTTCGAACGGACGAATATATAATTCGTGAAAACCATAAAGAAATATTTCCAGTGACGTGTGTTATTTTATTTTGATATATTTTGATTACTATTCAAAAATCGACAGTTTCTTCATAAGTATGCCTATTTCCATGACATATTGAAAACAAGTGGGACGGCAAAGGTGGCTATGCCCCCGCCCCACTGCCAAGCATGAGCTTCTAGTCGTTTATCTTTGTTGATATTGAATTAAAACATACCTTATCTTATCTTATCACAGTAGTATGTCAGGTTGAGATCTGGCCTTTTTACCAGGACCCCGGGGTCTGACCCTGACCCCGGGGTCATTGACCTCGGCGCCCAAATACGTTAGGCCTCCCCGTCCCCGCTCCCTTCCCCTCTCCACACTAGGCCTAGGTTATTTTTAGGCGCCCCCTCACCCAACCCGCCCTGTATGTACCCTATTGTTTAGGCTATCCTTCCCCAAAGCCCATTAGGGGTCCAGACTATGTATAGCCCATTTAGGCTTTCCCCACATTGTTTAGGTTTTCCCTGTATGTGGGCTCTCCTTCCAAAAGCCCAGTCCCTCCCCACCAAAGCCCTGGACTGTTCCTCCCTCCTTCCAAAGGCTAGCCCAAAGCTGGGGGACATTCAAACTTAGGTGTCCTTATGCGTACTAACAAAAGAGTGCCACCATCCCCTAATCCCAGCCCTGCCCCACGTAAATTTCGAGCTCTGTTGGTGTATCTAAGTTAAATGTTGTCAAGGACATGTACATGTAACGGCAAATGCTTTAGACATAAAGACTACCTGGTTTTGTTTAGACATGTCATAAAGGAATTATGATAGAGAGAATCTTTGTTTATAAGAAGATATGATAGTGTCACGTTGTATAGTTGTATAGTTATGCAAGTGGATAAGGGACAACTGGTATGTTTGATTATGTTATAGATAAAGGTATTATGATAAAGGGCTCCTTTGTTTATAAGAAGCTTAATCTGATAAAGACCATGTACACTGTTTGATAATGTCATAGATAAGATGGCGTCACGTCGCAGGTGTTTGATAACCCAGTAAGATCGCGGCGGTGTCTGATTGGTCAAACAGTTGTCCAATCAGATCACCCCACATGGCGGTATGTTCCATGAGACCAATAGATAAGCGTGTTGTAAAATTATCCCACGCAGGCGTTCTCAAACAACTGTCCAATCAGATCGTGCCATGCAGTATTTTCTGCGTGGAGAATAGATGAGTGATCCGGAGTGTGACAATAAAAGGCAAGCAAGAATGGAAGTTTTTATCATTCTTTCAAAAATCATTTGAGCGAGTATTTACTGAACAGTTTGAGAAAAAGATGGAGTCATCAGTTAGATTTTGTTGTCAAGTTTGTGATAAAACATTCACGGATCGTCGCAATAGGAATCGCCACCAAAGAACTGCCCATCGGGACGTGATTCAGGAAACCAACGTGGATCAACGTCAGGACACAATAGTGGGAAAACAACTTTTCACCTGTCAGGTAAGTCATTTTTTGAAGAAATTTCATAGTTAATTTGGATATCTCTCCTTTTGAACGTTGTAGTATTTGCAGCTGCAGTGTAAGTGGTTTGTTATAATGGCATGAAAATGTATTCTCGCTCACACATAAACTTTTGCCCACCAATAAATAAATTTCTGTTTTCTCTCGTACCCATAAACTTTGGTCCATCCAATAAATAAATCGTTGTTTTCTCTCCCCTACTCATAAAGCAGTGTCCCGCTCAATAAATAATTTATTTTGCCCGAATTTTCGCTAAACCATAAAATCTTGACCAATAATTTTCTCCTGTACTGATAACTTTTTCTCCCAATGTTTTCTCTCTCACTCATAAATTTATTTATTGGTGGTTTAATGTCACATATTTATGCACAATGGCTAATCATGACCGTGACAGTTTTACGGGTGGAGGAACCGGAGTACCGGGAGAGAACCACCGAGCAACGGCGAGCATCTGTCAGCTCCCCATCACTCATAAACATTGTCCCACCCAATAAATAAATCGCTGTTTTCAACTGATATGTTTTTCTCCCAATGTGTTCTCTCTCACTCATAAACATTGTCCCACCCAATAAATAAATTTCTCGCCTAATGTGTTCTCGCTCACCCAGCCCACCCAATAAATAAATATTTTCACTGCTGATATACTTTTTGCCTCGTACCCATAAACTTTGGTCCACCCAATAAATAAATTTCTCGCCTAATGTGTTCTCTCTTACCCATAAACATTGTCCACACCCAATAAATAATTTATTTTGCCCAATAAATAAATAATTATGTTCGCTCACAGTTTCTTCTCTACCACCCAATAAAATAAATTTCTTTACTGATGATATGTTTTTTTTTATCTAACTCCGTGATTTTCTCTTTTTCAGGGTTGTGACAAAACCTTCACTGATCGGCATAACAGGAATCGGCATCAGAGGACTATACATAAACAAGAGACGCCCATGGAAGTGGGGGATACCACGGTACCCACGGAAATTGTCAACACTGCAGTACCAATGGAAGTTGTGGACACCGCTGTGGACAAAGGAACAACTCCTGGCCATTTTTCCTGTATGTATTGTGACAATATCTTTTCGGACTGACATAACAGAAACAGGCATCAGAGAACGTCTCACAAGGAGGACCCAAACCACCGCTGTGGAAACTGTAGGAAACCGTTCACGAGGTTAGAGTACCTGAGAGAGCACAACAAAAAGTGTTTGAGCTCGTATGAATGTTTGGAATGCAATGAGAAGTTCGGTCAGCTATTGCATTACAATCGCCACAGAGCTACGGTCCACAAGCCACAAAAACAAACAGTCAGACCACAACCTAGGAAGGTGCAACAACAGCAGCAGCAGCCAAGACCAACAACACTCGACGTGGATCCTGTCAATTTCTCTCGAGATTTGATCGGTACAGCGGAAGTTGATGGTATTTGGGAGTTGTACGAAAGGCATTGGGGCTCCATTAGAACCCATCACGTGACTGGCAGAGTGGTGCAGGACATCCATAATTACAGGATTGGACCAATGGTAATCGATGAAGCACACTTAATCAACACCATATTTCGGGAGCAAGACAATCGCTTCAAGATCAACTGCAGTTATGGTTTCGTTTTGCGTAACAACGAGAACGGAGATTTTCGTTATTTTCACGCTTCCCAGAACAACACAGGCGTGCTAGAGACACCACAACTCATTTCCAATGAACAGGACTTTCTGGATTTCCTGAATGCCACTGAGAAAGAAGATGTCCTGGAATGGGCGCGTCTGCAAAGACCGACATCGAAATGGGTCGTGGACCGACTGACAAATCTCACGTTCTACGTCAATAAGATACGGAACCATCCTATCCGTGGTGGAGTGGAAGACCTACCTCAGTGCCTGATGGATAACCGCTTCGTCGTGGCCTTGGTAAAAGATCAAAACAACCGCTTTGTATACGACGACAATCTTTGCTTTTTCCGTTGCCTGGCTCTATGGAGTGGCGCTGACCGCCACAGTTTGAATAACACCACCGATGCGCTATTTAGAAAATACACGGATACACCAAAGGATGAATTTGATGGCATTACATTGGACGAACTACTAGATGTAGAAAAGGTGTTTGAAATCAACATCAATGTCTTTGAACTTGTGAAAGAGAAAGGAGAAATGAAATAGTGCAGAGACCCCACCCGTTGTTACAATGATACCATGTACATTAACCTTTACAAGAATCACTTCAGCTTCATCACGGATATTGATCAATACAGCAAGTCATTTGCCTGTCGGAAATGTGGAAAGTTATGGCAAGGTAACTGGAAACTTACAAAACACGAGAAGACGTGCACTGACGAAGTAGTTTATCAGTATGCCGGGGTGTTTTTCACAACACCCCAACCATCTTTGAAAAACTGGAGGAGGAAGGAATCGAAATGGATGCCGAGAAAAGATCCTATCCGTACAGAGCTACGTTTGATTTTGAGGCCTATTTTGATAAAACGGATCTGCCAGCAGCTAGTGCAAACCGAACCTGGGAAGCTCGTCACGTACCTCTGAGTGTTGCCGTGTGTAGCAATGTTCCTGGTTTCCAAGAACCAAAATGTTTTATAACCAGTGGAGATTCTGGAGAACTCGTGAGGGACATGATGTTGTATTTGGAAGATATTTCTACGTGTGCTTACAACAAGTTGACTGAATTTCACTGGGATACCCTTGAAGATCTGAAGAGGAAAATTGTGGAAGTCAAAAAGTTGGAGCCCTTGGATAACGAAGACGACACCCATCCACCAGAGAACCTACTGCACGAATTTGACGCATACATGCTTGAGCTTCCTATAATCGGATTTAATTCGGGAAAGTACGACGTTAATCTAGTGAAGAGAGAATTAATGGCATACCTACTACACCACAGTGAAATGAAGTTTAATGTGAAAAAAAACAATAACTTCATGTGCATCAAGACCAAACACTTCAAGTTCCTGGACATTACGAATTTCTTGGCACCTGGATACAGTTACGACAACTACTTGAAAGCATTCGGATGCAGTGTTGTCAAAGGATTTCTTCCCTATGAGTGGATTGACTCGTTAGAGAAACTGGACCAGGACCACCTGCCAGCCCACGAAAGCTTTTACAGCTGCTTGAAGGGTGGACACATCACGCACGAAGACTATGAATATTGCCTGCTCGTCTGGAAGGAGGAAAGAATGGCTTTATTCAGAGACTTCTTGGTATGGTACAACAATAGGGACGTCAAACCATTCTTAGAAGCTCTTGAAAAGCAGTTCGCTTTTTACAGCGAAAGAGACATTGATATGTTTAAAGATGGTATCATGTGCCAGGACTCACCTTAAAATACCTGTTCAACACTTTGGATCAAAATTCCTATTTCACCATGTTTAATGAACAAAACAAAGATCTATACCACCTAATCAAAAACAATATTGTCGGAGGCCCCTCTATCATTTTCGATAGATGCCAGGAGAAGGGAGAAACACATATAAGAAAGCATGAATATGGAGACAATGCCAACTTTGTGAAAGCGTTCTCGGATTCGATGCGAACGCCCTCTACCTCTGGGCATTGATGCAGGAAATGCCTACAGACTGGTATATTAGGGGTCGAGAAGAAAACAAATTCAAACCTGAATATACCAATTCTTATGGGCGCATGGCACAGCAATGGTTAGAGTTTGTTGCAGAAAAGGAAGGCATTGCCATACGCCATCAAGGAAATGGAGTGGAGAAGCGTATAGGACGTCGGCATCTCCCTGTGGATGGTTGGTGTAAAGACATTCTAACTGTCTATCATTTCCATGGATGTTGGTGGCACGGACATAAATGCCGATTAAAAATGTATAAAGATGGCCGTCCCCTCGAAAGGAACGATGTGAGGGAAAAGACCATGGCCGAATTGTATCAGAAGACTGTCAAGAATGTCAACTACATTCGGTCTCTTGGATACTCGCTCGTAGAGATGTGGGAATGTGAGTGGCGTTCCATTAAGGCAACCAACAAACACATTAAACAGCTGCGTGTCCATGGAGAGATGAGTGAAGAAGCCATATTGGGTGATATCAGGAACAAGAAGATATTTGGACTTGTGGAGTGTGACATTAGCGTCCCAGATGACCTAAAACATTTTGGGGAGATGACCCACATCTTTAAGAATATTGACATTTCCAGGGATGACATTGGACCTCATATGAGAGAATATGCCGAAGAAAATGGAATTATGAACCAGCCCAGGAAAAGTTTGATTGAGAGGTATACAGGAAACAAGATTCTGCTTGCCACACCCCTCCTTCTGTGGTACCTGGAACATGGCCTCCAAGTCACACATATTTACCAGGTGACCCAGTACAGTCCAAAAGCTTCTTTCAAAAACTTTGGAGAGCAAGTGTCATCGGCTCGCCGCGCTGGAGATGCCAATCCCGACCACGCAATACTGGCTGAAACATTCAAACTTATTGGAAACGCGGCTTATGGTAAAACGCTCACTTCGAAAGAAAAACAGCGTGACGTCAAGTATTGTGATGAAACAGAAGTTGCTCGTCGTATAAATGACCGTTCATTCCGTTCGCTCAATCAGTTGACAGAGGATCTGTTCGAAGTGGAGTGCAACAAGAAACGTTTGAAAGTAAACCTACCACTACATATCGGTTACTTCGTATATCAGTACGCCAAGCTACGGATGCTGCAATTTTACTACGACTTTTTGGATGTTTATGTGGACCGGAGAGATTTTGTCATGTGTGAGATGGACACCGACTCTGCCTACATGGGCTTATCGGCACCCACATTCGAAGATGTAATCCGTCCAGAGATGCGGGAACAATTTTTCAACAACTTCGACAAACGGTTCCCCGCCGAGGCCTGTGAAAATCATAGTTCGACGTTCATCAATGCAAAGCTGGCGAGAGAATGTTGGATACCATCTGATTGTTGTTCTGCCAGAAAAAAGTATGACAAGAGAACACATGGACTGTTCAAAGAAGAATTCATGGGAGATGGATTTATCAGCCTCTGTAGTAAAACGTACTTTTGTTTCGGACAAACAGATAAAGCCAGTTGTAAAGGAATTAGCAAAAGAATTAACCTTTTGACGAAACAAAAGTACTTGGACGTACTTGTGACGAAGAAGAATGGCTGTGGAATAAATAAGGGATTCATTGTCCAAAACAACAGGCTTTTTACATACACTCAGAGTAGAGCAGGTCTGTCCTACTTCTATCCAAAGCGACAAGTGAGAGATGATGGATGCAGTACGATGCCATTGGATATATAAGTTAAACAAAAATAGTGATATAGGGGCGGTGTGTGGATGACGAGTTGAACAGGTAACATAATTATTCCCACATATCCATCGTGGTCACCAAAATATAGATATTCTCTACTATTCTTTCGACGTAAGGATAATGGAGTGTATCTGTATTTTATCTGACGGGAGTAAAGAATTTTGGTTTTTTTCTCTCGTTGGTAAAGCCACCTGATGAAGGCTCTGTGGTCTGAGCCGAAACGGAATGAACAACTCTAAATTTTCTCTGTATTAAATTTTATTTTCACATAAAAATCAGTTTTTACAAGTAATTAACTGGTTTTACAATAGTCAAAATGGATTTGCAATCAGACTTACAAATTTACAAGTAATTTTTATAAAACGAAAATGGATTTGCAATCAGACTTACAAATTTACAAGTAATTTTCACAAAGCGAAAATGGTTTTAAACGAATTTGCAAATAGTTAAAATGGATTTGCAATCAGTCAAAATGGATTTTCAATCAGTTAAATTGGATTTGCAATCAGTTAAATGGGATTTGCAATCAGTTAAATTGGATTTGCAATCAGGTTTTCAAGTAATTTTAGAGTTTTACAATTAGTAATTTTTACAATAAGTAGTTTTACAATAATTTTACAATCATACAATAAATACTTTTAAGTATTCGGTAACTGTCTTTCGACACACAGGACATGTTTTCAATTCTCTACAACATGTCTCACAACAACATAAATGGTGACACGGCCGAATCAAAATAGTTGCTTGTGACTCCAGACACACACAACACGTCATAGTATTGTCTCTTGAAACTGTTTCCACTTTTGCTTCTTCTTTTTCTTCTTCTTGTTCTGGTGGGATGATATCCAGAAAGGGACAGCATGGTTGAAATCTTCTATGCTCTTCTTTTACATCGTCCTGTTTTCCCCACAAATGAACCTGAACACCGCAATAAAAACATTTTGTTTTATCTTCGGTACCCATGTAAATAAATCCACACCTTGCCAGTTCTCTCGGTTTTTTAGCACATTCACTAGCGAGCATAGACTCAAATGTTTTAAGTCTGTGAGCCTCTAAAGCATATTTGGGGTAGAGGGGTGGTATATTCATAACCCCATCTCGCAGCATGTTAGGAAGTCCAACTTCAAATGAAACACTTGGGATTGATGATTCATCTCCACTTAAAATTCTGTTAAGTTCTGTTTCTGTTAAGACTCCACTCTCAAATGAGGTGCTTGGAACTGGTGGCTTGGTGATGAATGGCATCTGTTCTTCATTAACGCTTATGGCTCTCCTTAGAGTGCCTATTCTGGAGTTTCTTCTTCTTCTCGGGTCCATGGCTCAAGATGTAATGTCGGTAGTGGATAAAATGTTTCACTAATATATCATTTTGATAAAGTATGGGCGTGAACATATTAATGACAGTTGTCAAGGAGACACTTCGGCAACGATGAAGTAAGTAAAATAGACAATATTGTCCACACACAGGTAATGGCCCTTGAAGACGAATCGGATTAAATCGCCATTTGTATGCGTGTTTGTTTAAAAACCGTTTGAAAGTCTCATGTTGAGGTGTTAGTCCATATGAATCGAAGTATTCTATAGTTCTGTGTCCGATGTAAAACGCCACCCAGTGTTCGCCTTCTCTGTAACTTGGGTGGGTATTAGCTATAAACACCACCGGTCTCCTGGTAGGTAATCTCCTCGGTAAGCGATTCCTGGCAAAAACGCCCAAAATTAAACTGTTTGAGATATTGGTCAGAGTTCATAATACACTCCAGTTGAATAGTATTCATGTTGAATAGTCAAATATCACGTTTCTGTGTTTGTCGATTTCTATTTTGTTTTGAAATTCTGCATATGCTATAACGTTGACTGTTATGGGTAGGGCGTCTTCAAAGTGCATTTCCAATCTCAGGTTTCCTCGTTTGACTAAATTAAAATGTTCGCCGTGAGGTAGATCTGGTGAGAGGTCAAACGCAAACAGTGTGTACCCCTTGGTATATTCTTCCCGACTGATGTGATTTCCGTCATCCTCAAATATTTGACCCGTTGCTTGAAACAAACTGGTGTAGCTTCTCACTATTTCCCCGTGTTCAAAACGAGGCTGCAATGGTTTGGCGGGAATTTGTTGACCATCCACATACACTGCCAGAAAATTAATTTCATAATATTTGAAGTTAAATGGATTCTTCGAAAAGCTACCATTGAAAGTGTCATTATCGACGCAGCCTACGACAATTCGCCTTGGTAGTTGGCCTAAAAATAAATTTTCCTGTGTCACGTTCAAATTCCCTTTGGGTACAAAAACTACTTAGGTTTGTACCCGATTTATAGGATATTTTGCGGTGCCCCTCTCTAAAGCTTTCACATGGGCTAATCGCACGGTAGGGTTAAGGCGTTCTTTCCTGATAAACATGGAAACTTCTTTAATTTTGATTTTAAAATTCGCAGTATCTCCCATTAATGCAAATGCGTCTTTCGATCTATTCATTTTCACATGTACGTTAACCCCATTAAGAAGATAACGCTGTTGAAAACATATATCTAAATGTAATCTTCCAGTCATGTCGACAATTCGACTTTTTTGTGTGAAGTTCTTTCTCGCATTCAATCCAGTATTTCCGTCTAAATCGTCTAAATGTCTCGACGTATCCTTGTACCACAACGAAGTCGTTAGTTGAGATTTTTTCGCAGCAGGTCCATAACTCAATAAAGTTTCTAAATAGGATCTATAATGGTAGGTATTGTTTGAAGGGGAGGTAAGTTTTTCGTTAAGACTGATTTCGACCTGATTAAACAACGAGTGCATCCATAAATTGATGGGACCCACATTGCTGTCATCAGTTAACACCCCTCCGTCTATTTTCAATATTTGAGCTTTCACGTGAAGATAGCTCTGGCCTAAATTCAAATAGTCATCACCACTTCCGGATATGAAGAATTCGATCGGTCCACCGTTTCCAATTGTTGCTAAAGGGCGGTATTCAACCCACTGACCCGATTCCTCACTCGTCTGAGGTGGGGGTATCGAAAATAGATCCAATTCGCCGATGACACATTCTATAGATTTTGGGTTAATTAACGGCATTGTCTAAAAGGTTCACTGGTCTAAAAAGTCCTTCTTCACTGGTCTCTTGTTTTTCTTTGATCTGACTGATTTTTTCTTAGCACGTCCTTTTATACTTGGTGGGCGTGTCGCAAGGGGGCGTTGTTCGGGTTGACCAGGGGGTATTCCACAGTACCCTGCACTAGCCCTTCTTTCAATCGCTTCAAACCAGCTTCCATCACATTTTTTCCCGCAGCCACATCCTCTGCAAAATCGATACCTTTTACCAAAAGTTGTTTTCCCACATTTTTAACGAGTGGGTATACTGCATGCTTTAGGGTACCCAACAGACTTCTAATCCATGCCCCCTCTGCATCCGGGCACCCGAAAAGGCTGGTAAACCCGAGCCTACTTGTTCGAGATAATAATCCTCGAATAACTCTGCACTGCAACAGTGCGGCATTGTTTAAAATGAAGTGTCACTGTCAACTTTCCACATTCAAATGGTACTGGTTTACCAGTATCATCTCTTATATAGACCTCCAGAGTTCCGAACTGTTTCTGAGAGAGGGGAAGGTAGTGTGCACTTTCAAATGTTCGTGATACTGTTGTCCCATATTCACCTTCTACTGGTACAATACAGAGGAGTGGCACCCTAGAATCACCAACCACCTGATCTCGAACCAGGTCACAATACACATATAGAGAATAAAACCCCCTGTTTACGTCTGTCACACGAGAAGCTGTATACCACCCTTGATGAAATGTATTGTGCTCAAATCCAAATATGTCTTGAAGACAGGGGCTCAGTGTCACCTCAGTTTTGTTCCTACCGATGACGGTTAATTTTTGAGTGATGGTATCCCAGGCAAACTCTAAACAGGAAGGGCAAGGGTTCGGTAGGTTTAGATTTATCCTGCCTAGATCAAGTTCTCGAGGCAGATCTGTGGGTTTTGTATATATTCCCTCTCTTAGTACAAACTTGTTCTGTTCTCCCTTGATCTTTACACTTACAAAACATTCGGATCTCCTAATATTAAACCACGTATTGGGGTACTGAATTTCAGCAAGTCCAACTTTCCAATCACCTTCGAGATTTATGGGTTGCTCCAATTTCGTTCGAAAAGATGTAAGAGTTTTCCTGGAAATGTATTCATCGAACTGTTACTAGGTAAATGTAGATAAAACATTATTTTTTCTTGATGGTAGGATTAGGTAGTAAGTACCCAATAGCGCTACCCAAAAGAGCTGTCCACAACTGGGGATTATTCGCTTCCAAGCTTAAATTAACTATACTGGTAATAATAATGACGTACAAAATAATCACTTGCACAAAATATGTTATCTCACTTCTCGGAACACGACTACCACAGAAAAGCCATGACCTGTTACTAAGCTCATCTTCCATGATAATGATAAGTTTTCGTGAAACCCACACTTTTATTGAACAATCTGACTTTGTTTGATCCAAGAGTTAAAGGAAGGAGGATAACCGACCCATTTTACCAACAATTCTTTTCTTTTTCCTTTACCACGTGTTTTGATGACGCTTTCTATTCTGTAGACAGTTTTTTCGGCTACTTTTTGAAGTTCCTCTGTGTAAAATCCTCCTTCCAGTATCGTTCCACTATCATCCCCTAACTTGTATGTAATTGGATGGCCTGGTATTATTTCTGCAATGGTAAAGAGCTCTTCTGTCCAGTTGGGCAGATACCCCTTTTCAAATGTTCGTTTAACCTTACTAATTCTAACTCGGTCTCCTATTTTGTAGCGTTGCTTCGATTCGACCGGGGATCCATAAAGTCTTTGCCAAATGTATTCCTGGTCGCTATTCGTCACGGAAGCTGATGTCATACCTATACTACGATGATAAGATTCATTGTATGACTCTGTCAAAGCTTGTATAGGGAAGGTTAATGTATTGTTCTTTGTAAAATATTTCCACATTTTTGTTTTGAGAGTTCTGTTGAAACGTTCCACTACCGAGCATTTTGTTTCGACATTGTAGGTAGTAAAAAGTCGACGTTATTCTTTCTAAAAAATCGCTGAAATTGAGCATTTTTAAATTCTCTTCCTTGATCTGTTTGTAACTTCAATGGCTTGCGCCCCGTATCGAAAATTGACGTAAAAGCCTGAACGATAGATGCCCCTGATTTGTTTGCCAATGGGATTACCCATGCAAACTTGGAAAATACGTCGATACATGTAAGTAAAAAGTTAATCCCTTTATTGTGTTTACTAATATTTGACAAGTCAACTAAATCCGCTTGCCATTGATCATCGATCCCACTGACGACTGTTTGCCTCCTGATAAAATTACGACGTACTGGTTTATGAAGTATATATGTATCTTCCCCCTTTAACCAGTCTACCACAGCTTTAGTTTTCTTTTTTGAAACACGTTTTAGGGCGGTCACACCCCCAAAACTACCTGGAGTGGTAGGTGTGTAGTAAAGCTCATCCAAATTCATAATGTTCCAGATACACTGCTAACAGGTGTATTTAAAAGGGAATCCATTTTTGAACTCGTTCATCTCTACTCCTCGTTCGTTTAGGGCGTGGAGTAGTCATTTTCGGGTTGCTTTTATGAATAAAAGCCCATCGTTCTTTGTTTCCAATGAGTTCTTGAGGAATATTACTGTTTCGCAGTGCTTCACCTAAAACTTGCCAGCCTTCTGGTGCTTTTTGCGTTGCCTCAATAAATCGTTAAGTAAATCTGTAATATTTGACCCTTCTACAGTTTGATCGTTATATATTAGGCGCCCTTTATCGTCCCACGCCAAGTTGGGAATGGCCTTCAAGCGCCCTAATAATAGCCCGGCCTTTTTCTGCATAGTTATGGGGACTGATTCCACAATTTCGCGGTCGCTATCTTGGATGGGTTCTTCTTTTTCTTTTTTAATTTTGACAGTTGTTGGTTCCATTTCATAGAATGTCAAATAACGCTGCAGAATTTGATTGTACTTCGTGATTTTTTCAATTTCACTAAGATTGGTCTGGTTCAAAATCTCTGTTAATTCTCTATCCAGTGAAGAGACTGCAGTATCATTCGGTCGCTTGTTGGATTCGCTTAAGGGGTCGTCCAACCTAACTTTGGTCAATTTTTTTACATTTTTCCCAATGCCTCAGAAACAGATAAGAGAAGTAAGGAAAGGCAAATTATATATCAAAATAATGAGTAAAGTGCATAGAAAAGGTACATATAATTTTTTTCAGGAAAAAAAGTGAATTTTAGGATTTTGGAGAAGATTAATTTGCAAATGGCGTAAGTAACGAACCGGTAAAACCACAAAATAATCGGTAATTCGAAAGCCTTGTCCTCAATGTAATGATAACATACTACAGACTCGGAGAAAGCATTTTTTTGACACACACTCTGGTGGGTTTTGACGCTTGAATGTAATAACACCAACACAAATTTTGGATGTTCCGGATGTGGCCATGTTTCAATGATGTTTTTCCGGTCATGTGATTACGATGTGGTTCTTGCAGAAATACTCAATTTGGGCAATCGTAAGAATGCAAGGACGTGATCACGCCCTTTATTTGTTTGAGACAATGTATGAACGGATTTGCAAACAGGTGACAGCAAATACTTGAGTTGTTAATGTCACAACTGCAAAATATGGTTCGAAATTCCCTCTCGTGTTTACAGGCCGTCTGAACTTTTTTGTTGACAAAAAATCTGAATTATTGCGCACTAGAAAGACAACATGAACCACTTGTAAAAAAATAACCGAGTGTATAAAAACGGGACGATACACATAAAATAAGGCAATATTCATAACAAAGTAAGCAGAATGCTTCAGAAATCACTTTTTCACGAAGTATATTCCAAGTGACCTGGAACTATATTGAGCGTGTTGATTTCCTCCGATGTTGTGATGTTGTAAGTTACCACGGACTGTGTTGATGTCTGCAAAGGACCGATTGAAGATGGGTTGAAAATTATGCATTCGTGCTTTTAAATAAGGTGCGCTTGGACGATGCTGAGAATTTAGTTTTTTCTTGCAACCAACCATAGTAATACAAGCGTCGATCAGTGTCTTTTATGATAGTTTTACACTGACAAATGTGACAAATCTCCTTCACCGGAAACCATCCCCCAATTTGCATATCACAATAAACATAACCGCTGTCACTGAGTGTCAGCGTGGCCGTGTGGTCAAAACCGAAACGAATTATCGAATGCACGGTCAATATTAGCTGCAATTGGCTTTTAAACAAATGAAATACACGAAATATTCGCAATTTCATCATTATTCATGCCGAGTTACTTTTTAACCAGACCACATGCGTTCAGTTTCGTTTGTCGGCATCAAACTGATATTGTTTGTGGTAATTAAATAGTACGAGAAGGCGAAGGAAGCCAAATATTTTCCATCATCTATTAATTAATTCAAATTGATAATTTCTTTTATTTTACTGAAATTATGAACTGATAAGGTGGGTGTGTTGCGATTACCTGGAAGTTGGAAAATCAAAGGTGCATCTAGGGCCGTGCAGTGGTGACCCCTGTCCTCTTAATCTTAGTCTTACCCATTCATCATTACATGTACCAACATTCTCCCTTGTATCTCAACCATTGCTACTCCAATTTGAAGGATATTTGGTGTTGTGATCGAGCATCATGGGGAAACAATGCCTGTGTAACTGCTGTAGCATGTGTTTCTTCCCACATTTTTTCAGAGTTGTGGTACTTTTTCACTCTTAAAATTTTGTTTATAACTAGTTGATTTGTTACAATTTGTTGCAAAGTGCCTGCTTATACCCTCAATTGTATTGCTACAGAATTTTATGGTGAAGATTTTGTTCCTATTACTTATCAAGCAATAACCTAATGAATATTCTGTATAAAGCCACAGATCTGATGTTTGACACTTTTATCGGAGCTGTTTTGAAGGCTTATGGAACTCAAAATGTTGATTATGGCAGGACTTTTCTATTCACCCATTAATTTATAAATTAAGTGTTATAGTTGGAAGTAAGAAGCATGAAAGGTCCAGAACTAAAAGTCTAAAAAGAATGTTTTGTAATGTAACATGATTTTTGCAGATACACTTATTTGGAGGGTTACCTGTCTTATAGTGTTTGGAACATGTGTGGCCAGGATCTTTAAAAAGAAAAAAAGAGTTAAACTTTGAGAAAAATAGGCATATGCCTTGAGTGCCGGAGGTAGAGTCATACAAGGAAGCGAGCCCCCCCCCCCCCCCCCCCCCCCCCCCCAGGAATTTTTTGTGTCAACTGGAGCTCACTTGTCACCTTTTTGGGATTGCTTTGTGTACTGCGTTCTTGAAAAAAATATGTGAGACCCTCTGGATGTGCCCTTCTGATCTCAATATGTCAATAAGCCTCCTTGGGGAAAGTACATGCAATAATGGTTATGTAAGGTTGATTTGATGTGTTTTGAATAACAAGTTTATTGCAGTGACAGGTTACAGTTACCCTTATTTCTTCTCCAACAGATATCATGAGTGTATTGGTGTCCAAGAGTTAAACAAGCTATTATACTTATTGATAAACCAGACAAATTTAACAATTTAATCATTATCAAATTGGTGCATGGGATAAAAGGGGTTACAGTGCAAGGGGTTTGTAAATATATTTATTCAACTACAATGTATGACTTTGCAGTGCATTCTACATAGGAGAATATCATATTTTCTTTCCAAACCATTACAGTAACACATACATCTTTATATTGGGAGACACTCTTTTGTCCTTCCATACTTCTTCTGCTGGACTCCTTCAAGTTGACCTTTGTTGAACTCCCCAAATCAAAACATAAACAAAAGAAAATGTCTGCCTTCAGTCAGTGAGCACTCCACTTATAACATTTGGTCTCAATCTTTATTACTTTCATGAATTAGGAAAAGATTTCTTCGAGTATGTACTTAAATGTTTATAGAATACAGTTGTTATTTTATTTTGAGGTATTTTATTGTAAAAATTTTGTTCTCTTACTTATGCCACAGCAGACTTTCAGGTGGTGCTATTTACACATGGCAGCAGTTCCATGGCAAATTTCAGTTTCCACGTGTTCTATGTTTCATTCCAAGCATTTTGGTATATAATTTATTGGGGTTATTCATTTTGGGACTTTTTTTAGACTTGAAAGAAAATTACATGAAATTTGACCAAAGTTAGGTTGGACGTCCCCTTAAACGATCCAGAATACGGGGGTCCACCAAAACCATTTTCTTGGCATGTTCCATTGTTATCCGAGTAACCCTTGGGCTAATACTTTCAGAACTGGTCCAATGAGCGAACCCGGGAAACCTGCGGATTGTATAATCTGTCGGCGTACCTTATCTGAAGTGTTCTTCTTTGCTAATTTTCTGACTTTCTGTTTATGTTGACGAAGCTTGGCTAAATGATATCTCGAAATAGGTATGTTCCCTGCTAAAATATTTTTAGCGCATTCACAAACCGAAAGAATTAAATCTTCTTCGGCGTCCTTGACAACTTTTTTAATTCCTGCGGGCTTTGCAAGACTAAGAACTTTGAGCGTTCCGATGTTGCGTCTTACACGGGCAGACATCATTATGAGGTGAAACTTTCCAGCACACCCCTTTTATACTCTCGTAATGTAGACGACTTGTGTCTCCCCCGGGAATATTCGTGATCTAAGCCTTAACCCCTCATCGGTTTGTTGCCTCAAATCGATTATTAAATAGCCATACGGAACAGAAGTCGCATTATCGAAAACTTCTCTTAAAAAATTTGTTTTCCCAGGATACATCTGAGCCGCTAAATGTGAAATCTGCGAACGGTCTCTGGGTTTTTTAAAAAGGATTAAGTAATGAGAGTTCAGGGACACAGTGCGATGAAATTTAATTTTGTCGAATAAATTTTGTACGATGTATACCACACTGATATTTCGATGATGTGATTGTTGCGTAAACAAACGCGCGACACGTTCATCTGTTTGTAACATCAGATCATCAAGTATAACGAGGGAACTGGGTTTAAATTCTTGTGGAACTCCTTCCACAAATTCAACACCATTCAACGTGTCATACATGGGTTGCCATTCACCGAAACACCAAACAATATTTTGGGGGATAGGGGTCACCATTTCATTCAGATTGGAAATAAATTTATGAATAAAGGTCGATTTTCCAGATGACGTTGGGCCTGCGAGGACACAAGTAAATGGATGTGTCCACCTTGGATCCATGGCTGTAATGAGATAAAAGTAAAAAAGGGGATGCCTTTTATAGGCGTAGAAGTAAGGGGGAGACAACTCTTGGGGAGGGAGGGGGAGGAAATGTGTGTTGTGTGATAAAAAATTCTCTTTTTTAAGATTTTGGTTGGCCCTGAAAAGGGCCGTTTTGTCGTCGTTCTTGCCATTCCATTGTCGTCTTGTTTATTTTCACCATATTGTGGATGTGTTCTCTACTATCATCTTGCGAATGGTGTCGTTTCCCGGTTCACTGGCAATCATGGGTGCATACTCCCAAATCTGTGGTTCGGGTATTATGTTCTTCATATTCTCGAGCCATAATGTTTTGACTTGCTCTATGTCGACTCTGTCGAGCGCCATGTTGAAACATTTGTCAATTCTCTCTTCCATGTCCATCATTATACAGACATCGTGATGTACTTGGGAAGGATGGTCGACGCTACATCCGTAGCAAAGTTCTTTGGCCACCCCAGGTATTTCTCTTTCTATCAGATGCGCCCATGTTCTGTCCAATTCGTGAGCCATGCGCCTCTTTCGTAGTTCGATCGTTGGGTTCTTCTTTCCATGTGGTATGGGTGTGTCCGATTTTCTTTTTCTCTATTTTGTCATCTCTATCACTTGGTCGGTGACTCTCCTGTCGATCTCATCAAAAACGTTTTTCAGATCCTTCCATTCTAACACGTCTAAGGCAATACCGGTCTTCGTAGGTGTCATTGAATCCTGGGTGTATCGTCTGATGTGGACTTTTAGCTGGCCTTTAAACGGAGTTACGCTGACGTAAATATTTCTCGAACCAAGCTGAAGTTTTTCCATTGCTTCTCGGTGTTTCGCTCGAAATAAGGTGTTCAGTAAATACTCGATCAAATGATTTTTGAAAGAATTATAAAAACTTCCAATCTTGCTTGCCTTTTATTGTCACACTCCGGATCACTCATCTATTCGCCACGCAGAAAATACTGCATTGGACTGATTGGGATAATTTTACAACAAGTTATCTATTGGTCTCATGGAACATACCGCCGTGTGGGGTGATCTGATTGGACAACTGTTTGACCAATCAGACACCGCCGTGATCTTACTGGGTTATCAAACACCTGCGACGTGACACCATCTTATCTATGACATAATCAAACAGTGTACATGGTCTTTATCATATTAAGCTTCTTATAAACAAAGGAGCCCTTTATCATAATACCTTTATCTATGACATAATCAAACATACCAGTTGTCCCTTATCCACTTGCATAACTATACAACGTGACACTATCATATCTTCTTATAAACAAAGATTCTCTCTATCATAATTCCCTTATGACATGTCTAAACAAAACCAGGTAGTCTTTATGTCTAAAGCATTTGCCGTTACATGTACATGTCCTTGACAACATTCAACTTAGATACATCAACAGAGCTCGAAATTTACGTGGGGCAGGGCTGGGATTAGGGGATGGTGGCACTCTTTTGTTAGTACGCATAAGGACACCTAAGTTTGAATGTCCCCCAGCTTTGGGCTAGCCTTTGGAAGGAGGGAGGAACAGTCCAGGGCTTTGGTGGGGAGGGACTGGGCTTTTGGAAGGAGAGCCCACATACAGGGAAAACCTAAACAATGTGGGGAAAGCCTAAATGGGCTATACACAGTCTGGACCCCTAATAGGCTTTGGGGAAGGATAGCCTAAACAAACAATAGGGTACATACAGGGCGGGTAGGGTGAGGGGGCGCCTAAAAATAACCTAGGCCTAGTGAGGAGAGGGGAAGGGAGCGGGGACGGGGAGGCCTAACGGATTTGGGCGCCGGGGTCAATGACCCCGGGGTCGGGGTCAGACCCCGGGGTCCTGGTAAAAAGGCCAGATCTTAACCTGACATACTACTGGACACTAATGACCCGTTTTTTGTCTTCTAAGTTGGAAAATGGCCATAACTCTGCCAGAAAATATCGGACTAAGCCCACTATCAATCTCAACCTGTGTTATGTAGTTATAAACCTATGTATACAATTTTGTTTCATTTCGTTCAATCAAACTAAAGTTATCGTCCGAAAACCATATTCGGGACAGACGTACGGACGTACGGACGGCCAAGAGTAACACTAAATGCCCCTTTGGAAAATTGGCGGGGGGCATAAAAATGCTTACGCTAATTCATGAATAATACTATTTTTTGCAATAACAAAGTTTCAACAAATGTATATATACTATCCAAAAAGGTAGAGGATATTTGATAAAAAAATGAGATATATGAAGAAATATATTTATATTTTCATCATAAAGACAGTTGAGGCATTGCACTGTGACATCTGGTGAATGATTTCAGAGATAGTTGGGTGTCTGACAAGCACACATTCCACGCACTGAGCTGCAGAAGACATGGACAGTCAGTCAGAGAATTTACCACATTCAGTCCAAGACCTCAGTACCTTGTAAATCCTCCTCGGTTCGCGAGACAAGCGCGGATCCGACGTGGCATACTCCTCACCAAACGTCCAATATCAGCTGGACTGATGTTATTCCACTCTTCCTGCAGTGCAGCGGCGAGTTCCTAGACATTGGTAGGGGGCTGCTGGCGTTGTCGTAGGCGCCTGCCAAGCATATCCCAGACGTGCTCGATTGGTGAAAGGTCTGGATTTAGTGCTGGCCAAGGCAGTGTAGTGATGTTCTGCTCCTGGAGGAACTCTGTAGCGACACAGGCCCTGTGTGCTCTTGCACTGTCTTCTTGGAAAATGAATCGACGGCCGTGATGTCGCACAGATGGAACCACATGAGCTGCTATCGTGTTGTCACGGTAGTACTGCCATGTGACACGCGCCTGGATGACATGTAATGCTGTTCTGCTTGTCATGTTTATGCCTCCACTCACCAAAACCGATCTACCACCAAAACAATCGTGCTGCCTAAAGGTTACGTCATGGTATCGTTCGTTCTGCCGCCGCCGCCGCCACACTCGTCTGTCGTGGAAGTCGAAAGTGAACCTCGATTCATCGGAAAGCATGCCGTTGCTCCACCGACGATTGTCCCAGCGCTATCGTGCTCAACACCAATTACGCCTCGTTGCGATGTGACGTTCAGTCAAACGTGGAATTATTCGAGGTCGTCGAGCGTACACATTCCAGCTGTGTAGGCTATTTCGGTCAGTCTGACCACTGACTCATCTGTCGCTTGGTGCAGCTGCTGACCAATTTCTGGGGCACTTTGATGACGGTTATGTAAGGCTGTGGTTCGGATGAAACGATCCTGGTTAGCAGTTGTGGCCCTTGGACGACCTGACCGACGTCTGTCATCAACGTTGCCTGTCTGACGGTAGCGTGACCACAGCCTGCTAATCACGGATTGAGTAACGTTGAGAATTTGCACCACTGCAGTCTGTCTGTTGCCAGCTTCCAACATGCCAACGGAACGTAAACGTTCGTCACGTTTCATTCTTCGCATACCTCAAAAGTTACGTTTCGATCAGAAACTATTGATGAACGAGTTTATACCAAGAAAAGAACGATGAGACCTCCGAAAAAGCCCGTCCAGTACAAATGAAAATTTCAAAACGTACCTCACAGACATTAACGCGGCGCTCGTGCGAAAAACCTGCAGGAAGTTTTCGTGGGCCGGTGACATTCATGATCCACACTAAACTTGGTAACATACTGATGTGTCCAATCACGCGTATCCAATACCATTTTCCGAAAATATCAACATCAGTTTGGATATCCCCTACTTGTTTTTGAATAGTATATATATCTTTCAAAATAGAGTAAACCCTGAATTGTATAAACCCAGAAAGTAGGAGTCCTAAGGGAATAATGAGGGACTTTCACAGTCAAAAGAGCGGAAAATTTCACCGACACAGTGTACACTTTCGTGAATTTTCTTCGTTTTTTTTCAAAAAGAGATTTTGCGCATGTTTCCTTGTGCAGTGTGCACTGAATATAGAATTACTCGTAACACTTTGCGACTTATACACAAAAATCCATTTTTTAACATTTTTACCACCAAAACATAGCTTATGACCTTCATTGGAAAGAGTTTGTTGAGTTCGTTCCAATGAGGGGGCATAAGTCATGTTTTTGAGTCAAAAAATGAAATTGTTTAGTTGTTCAAGAAACTGTTTGGCGATTGTAGTCAGTTAGTCAAGACGTGCTAATTAAAGAGTTAAAGCGCCCATGTAGGGAAGGGTACGTTGCGCAGTATTTCGTGATTTTAATATCATGGCTGCTGAATGTTTCAACATTTAAAAAGCCTATATTGCTATTTAAAGCAAAATTATGATGACCGTATGAATTCAAGACATCAACCATATCATATGTTTGTCTGTAATTTGTTTGCGTGTTAATGATGAAGTGATAACTTTGGTTGAAATTTCACCCCCTGAGTTCCAATGTGTTCTGTGTGCCTACTGGCACACAGAACACATTGGAACTCATGGGACGATTTGTCTGATGAGAATGTTAGAGACAAGTTAACAAATCAACCTACTACCGTAATTAGAAATGTATACCTAAGATAACTCTCTCTCTCTCTCTCTCTCTCTCCTCTCTCTCTCTATCTGCGGCACGACTGTCGAAGCATACTACTTCAACTGTATAAAGCTCAACTCCTGCAAACAAATGTCACGGGGAAAGTAGGGTATGGTATGTGCACAATATTTGACATGTGCAATATATACCAATCCCACCGTCACCCCCTCACTTCATTCAAAACCAAGAATTTCTCAATACCGTTTTCCATTTTATCAAGCAATTCAGCCAATACGTATATACCGGATATATGGTGACTTTTATCCCAAACGATTTTGGAATACTTTAACCAAGACTGGCTTGAACAGAGTTAGAATGTTGAGGAGATGACAGTTGCTCGTCGTTGTTTGGTAGTTCTCTCTGGGTACCCCGGCTTCCTCCACCCGTAAAACTGTCACAGTCACGATTAGCCATTGTGCATAAGTATGTGACCTTAAACCCCAATAATAAATAAATAATAACCAAGAAAAGATGGCAGCAAAAAGTTGAGTCTTTTCGCCGCTTCGGTTGAGATGAGGAAAACGTTTGTGAGAAATCGTCGAAGAAAAACTAACGCAGAAGCAGACACACAACTGAGCTACAATTAAAATAAAACAGGTTAATACGTCTTGTGGGTTGATAGTGTTTTATTGTTGGAGAACTGCAAAGTAAATAATATTAGAAAAATCACTTGTGATTTTGATTAATCAAACAATAGAGCTTTGTTGGACGAAGAAGTGTTTGTTAACCAAAATCCGCTTCATTGTCTGCAGCCAAGATCCATTCATAATGCACGGAAGTTGTTCGATATGCCAATATCTGCCAATAGCGTTTCTAAATACAGCGTTATGGTTAGGGAAAACAAAATACAATGCTTTGTGCCATCTGTTCAAATAATGATAATTATTGTCCTTTTTATCAGGAAAATCACGTCTCTTCCACACTGATTGAACAATGAAACGTTATAAATTGATTCCTCAAGCGGTTTAAAGAAGAAAACATGTCTCAATGACTACCCCTGGAATTCCAAAGCTTTCATGCACTGATATTCAATATTTTATTTCCCGTTTGTTTTTGGTGCCCAATCACTATCGATGATGGGTTTGGTCTTAGTGGTAATGGACAGAACAGCGTAATAATTATACCATCCTAAATTTAGTTTAACTCTTTATATAAAGTAACGGCCAGTATGGCTAGAGAAGGTATTGGTTTGCAACTGTATCCCCTCTCCCGAACATACAACGTTTCAGAAAGCTATTATCACCCTTCGCCTTTGCGCGAGAACTTCCCAACTGCTACACGCGTATTTCTAACTGTTCGTGGCTTTAGGTCGGGATTGGGGGGGGGGGGTGTGACTGGCCTCTGATAGCGTTCATAACTGTTCAGCGCTAATTATAAATTTTTGCCTCAAAAACATATCATTTGATCCCTCATTGGAACGAGCTCTTGAGCTCGTTCCAATGAGGGGTCATAAGCTGTATTCACTTTTTTATAGTTTTTTAAAACATTTTTGCAAGTGTAGGCCTCTCTTCGTGTTAGGTTACTGATAGAGGGTTAACAGTTGTCGGACTCGATCTATTTCAGACTGATGGCGTAGATTTGATGACCGCTTCCTTTCTCCTTTCTTTGCTAACTGGGAGCACTTTTGGACAAACTGTTGAGTGGGCTGTGACTTAAGAGAAATCCGCAGATCATTTTTTTTGTCTGGTGGCAATCAAAACCATAAAACTATCCGAAACAAACTAGGGCCGCAAGCAATCGCCGCGTGCCATGAGTCATGCTACGATTCTCTCTGTCGCTAATTTCTAACTTCCATTTTTGTGGTTTCGCCTTCTACTCTCGCGAGTGGGGGTGCTATCCTTTCCTATGCAAATGCAAATGTTGGTACGAACAGACGTTTGGTTAAGAAGAGACAGAATGTATACACGAATGGACAAGTACTTTACTTGTTTAAAATCAATAGTACTTTTTGAGGTGCTTAACTTTCAGAAGCAGATAAGGGGGATGTGAAATCCGTTACTTATTCCCAGTTCCTCATTCGACATTCGTTATCAACCGATAAAATCGGTTGATAACGAATGTCGAGGAACTGGGAATAAGTAACGGTTCTCACGTTTCTGCTAAATAAGTATTTCAGAGGCGTTATCGTCCACTGCACGACATTCAAAAGCAATCTATTTGATCGAAGCTCCACTACTTTGACCATTGCGTCCAAAATATGTATAGAATCATTATCTTTGATATTGCAGATGTACAAGCAACGTCGAGCCCGGCTTGTCCTCGGATGGGTGACCGTCTGAGCGATCGATTCCGGACTCTCGCGTTGTGTTTTTGCAACAATACAGAGGTAATTCTATACATGGCTACGCGCGAGTTATCAGCCAGTTATGTAGGTTACTTTATCTTACAACACGAACGTATTCTCCCAATACACGTAGACACGTCTAGACAAAACACAAATCGGTATTGAGGGTAGCAAAGCAACGTCGAGCCCGGTTAATCATTGGATGGGTGACCGTCTGAGCGATCAATTCGGACTCTCGCGTTGTGTCCTTGGGCAAGGCACTTAACCCCGACTGTCCACATGGGGGCACGATGACGCCGTGTACTAAGGTGTACTGCACGTCGATTGTGCGCATGTCTTCAACCAATCTAACTCTGCCTGTGCTGCAGTGCGGAGTTACGATGTTGGGGAGCTGGCAGCTGCTCGTCGTTGCTCGGTGGTTCTCTCCGGGTACTCCGGCTTCCTCCACCGTAAAACTGTCACGGTCATGATTAGACATTGTGCATAAGTATGTGACCTTAAACACAAATAAATAAATAAATTGCAGATGAATACGCACCAACGCCAAGCCAAAAGACATTTGATTCTGAATTGTCGTTCAAAAGTTACTGAGTAGAAACAAAAATGTTTCTAGCTTTCAAAGCCCATTTTGGTTGAAAAATCTGACGAAAAGTCTGAAATTCGAAATCGAGTGTTTGACGAAGATATTGTATAGTTGTAAGAACATACCAAAACTCAGTATAATTCTGAACTGTGGTTTGGAAGTATTGGAAACAAAAAAATCATGACATTTCAGTTGTTTGATAAAAAACAATGTTACAAATAGTAAAATCGAGCTGGACATAACCCATATCACCGCTCCTCCCCCCCCCCCCCCCGAAAAATAAATAAATAACGTTAAAGGCCAAAAGGTTTGGGCAAAGTGGAGATGATTCAACATTGTTCTTGACTTGGACAATGTTAGGGTATAAAAGTATGGCAAAAATCATTTGAATATGAGTTGTCATTCAACAGTCAATGGCCGGAATTGAATTTCTTAAAAATTTCTAATTCCAGCTTCGCCGTTTGACAAAAAAAAACAGTAAGAAATATTTCCACATCAAACTTAACCTGGGTTTTGTATTGTTATATATACTACTCAAAGTTTGCTAAGCACCAAGTATATCCAATTACCTGTTTTACATTTTAGTTGAAATATTGTTATGAAAAGTGTATATATTTTTTATTTAATTTTATCTTTAATGATTTAAGTACAGAAATTAAGATTTTATTTGTGTTTGACATTATTTTTTAGCTTTTGAATACGATAACCATGGAAAATGGATATTATTGGTAAAAGAGGAAATTTTTTGAATTTGTCAAAATGTTGACGGAGCGAACTGGTATGGGCTCAGTATCGAGTATGAGACCCATTACTGTTAATTACAGCTTGACAACGCCTTCTCATGTTCCCAATCAGGTTCCTGGTGGTCCTTTGCGGGAGGTTGTTCCATTCTTGGGCCAGCATGGCACCAAGCTCCGAGACACTTCTTGGCTGGACTGGACGGGCTGAAATTGCAAGCTGCAACTCATTCCAGACATGTTCGATTGAATTGAGGTCAAGGGATCTTGCTGGCCAGTCCATACGCTCAATCCCCTTCCTCTGTCGGTACTCCCGACAGCATCGGCAACATGAGGACGGGCATTAACGTCCATCGGAATGAATCTAACACCCACTGTACCTGCATACAATCTGACGTTGACATCCAGGATACCGCTGTGCAGTCAATGGACCACGTTCAAGGATACAGAGCTCTGTATGTCCATCCCTGCTGATGCCGCCCCAGACCATGACTGACCCCCACCATAGCGGTCATGTTCAGCAATGTTGGCTGCATGTAATTGCTCTCCCGGTCTTCTCCATTCCCTAGACCGCCCATCTGTGTGGTCGGGGCAGTACCTTGACTCATCTGTAAAAAGGACAGGTCGCCAATCTTCTCTGGTCCATCCAACGTGGTCCAGAGGCCATTCAAATCGTGCCTGGTGGTGGTTCTGGGATAGCGGAAGGCGAATACATGGTCCTCTCGATCAGAGACCACTTTCGTGCAACCTTGCCCGGATAGACTGCGTCAAAACATTTACCCCGGATGCTTTCTGAAGGTCACTGCGAAGCTGGGTTGATGTGGCAAAGCGGTTTCTACGGGCCTGAATGACCAAAAACCGGTCATCAGCTGCAGATGTTGCCCTGCCTGTCTCTGCCACCACCATGCCGTCTTACAGGTGTGCCATACTGCTAACATCTTACCCGGGCTCTGGTGATCACCGTATGGTGCACACCAAGGGCTTCGCCAACCTGACGATGGGTAGACCCTTGCTCCACCATCCCTACAGTCTGCCACATTTCTGCTTCAGACAAATGTCTTCTTAAATTTGCATTTGCCATGTTCAATCATTAAATCACAAGGGTTTGTGTTGAAGTGAAGATTCAATACCCTACACCTATCATGTACATCTAGGCAGTACACGAAAACATCATGAAAATCAAGGGGTACATGCTTTCCATGACTGTAACGAAAAGTCTGCCTGTCAACAGAGCTAATGTAAACACCGGGGACCATCTCAATACATTCCCCAATCATATCCACCAAAAATATCGCAAATATGTCAGAAGCAAATTTCACAATGATGTGTCAAATATTTGGTGCTTAGCAAATTTTTAGTAGTTTTTATCTAGTATACTATGTTTCTGAGTTGTTGAAAACGTATTGTACGGAAATGACAAACAAATCCACATGTGCACGTATGGGTAAGAGCGGTATAATATATACATGTATGGGGGATGGGGGGGGGGGGAGGGGGGGGGAAATGACCTGTACTTTAAAATAAGTAAAAAAAACATGACATTTATTTGACGCAAAAGAAAGGAAAGCATGAATTTGGCAAACTGTTTTTGTTTTCTTTGTTTTCTTTTTTTCGTTCTTTTGGGGTGTGATTTGATTTTCCAAGGGACTCGACACATAAGCTACAACAGGAACAGTTTCGAAAAATTAAGCTTGACTTGTTTATCATCAAAGTAAAGATGTTCTAGAAACTTCAAAGCAGTCGGTTGTTAATAGACGAAAACTAAAGAAACACACATCTATACAATTTTGATCAAGTTCGAGGGGCATAACTTAAAGCAAAACTCCCAGACTACCAGCGAAACGACTATCTGCGAACATTGAAAAAATGAATTCAAACAGATCCACAGGTGCACGCACGGGTAAGAGCAGTTTTGTTCATATGGGGAGAGAATTACAACATGAGCACCCTTTTTCAATTCAAGGGACATAACTCTCAAATCACATCTTGGCCAAACAAAATTGAACTTGTTTTGAGTGAGTTTTGTCACTGGGAAAAATTGTAAGAAATGATCGCAACTGAAAGGGGGTGGCGGGGTGTGTGGGGAGGGGGTGACGGTTGACCCCCAGAAGCGTGCTTTCGAGGGGCATAACTTAAAGCAAAACTCCCAGCCTACAAGCGAAACGACTACCTGCGAAAATTGAAAAAATGAACTCAACCTGAATTTCATCAATTAATATGTTCCTAAATCGCAAAAGGAAACGGCGAAGTGACGGAAACTGAAGAAAAACACAAATTTTACCATTTTACCTAATTCAAATGGAAAAACTCCGAAACTACAATATAATCAGGTGGCTCATAGACTTAAGGGGACACACCGCAAACAAAATGCCAGATTAACTTGAGTTTGATGTGTTCATTGAGAAATGACTGTGGACAGAAAAAAAATATACAACAGCGGTCGCACAGCTTGCACATTTCAAACTTTTAGCACTCGAAGATATTCATAAGCTAATATCCAAGGAGCATCATCTAGACAGTGTGCGTTACATGGCATTTCGACATGGTTGTTCAAAACATGTCTTTCGGAACTACGACAACCCATGTACTACCCAGCATGCATTGTGGTTATTTATTTATTTATTTATTTATTTATTTATTTATTTATTTATTTATTTATTTATTATTTATTGTGTTTAAGGTCACATATTTCTGCACGTTGGCTAATCGTAACCACAACATGGATATAAAGTCAAGTCCACCTAATCATTTATACCCATGATGCCCATTTTACAGGACTTCCGTAGAGGACTTCCGTCCCAGGCATTGGTGACCGGGTACTATTTTACCAGTAAAACAGCTTATTATCTTAATACATTGTGGTGTGAAATCACTTTGCCCTCGCACTTTCAAGCGTTCTGATCAGAGCTTAAATGTGTCTGACATTTTATTTGTCCGTTAGGGTAGAACTGCACTTTCACTACTGCTTAAGTAATATTATGTTGGACAGTTTTAGTGCAGGAGTATCCGGAGGGAATCACGAATAGTGGTGTGTTACCGTAAGACTCTCTAATTGACTAAAAACCTTGCTCCACCCACCCACAACCACACCATGATATACTATTTTAACCAAACTTGTGTTTATTATCTGTACTCCCAGTGGTGTGTCCAGAGAAGAGGTTTTGCCCAAAGAGCTCCTGATAATAAAGCTTCTGACCAATGAGGGTTTTGACTACACTCTAAAATCCGTTGGGTTAAAAATTATCCCAAATCAACTGGGTTGAGTGAATATGAACCCAAATTGACACAAACAACTGGGTTGGGTGAATGTGAACCCGAATTAATCCAAATCAACTGGGTTGGGTGATTATGAACCTAACTGTGTTCATCTTCACTCAACCCAGTTGATTTGGGTTGATTTGCAAACTAACTGATTTTAGAGTGTGGATCCCCAACAACTGAAAAACTAAAGACAGAGGAGCATAGAATTATTTTTCTTATCTGAACATAACTGCCTGCATTTCCAATAAGTTTAGCGCTTTAGGCCACTAGTCATATTCTGGCCATGCGCCATCTGGCTGATCGTGCCAAGCGTCAAAATCGAACTTTCAATGGATTTCATCGAGGTTAAGATGTTCCAGACGTTTGAAAACAATTGGGTGTTTGGAACGTATTTGATTTGTCGAAAACTCCTAAAATGTAACAGAGATAGACTAGAAAATCAATCTACCTGTATTTCCTACAAGTTAATATGTTCCAGACGCTTGCAATTATATTTCATGTAAGTTAAGATGTTCCAGACAGTTGAAAACAGACGAATGTTCAAAACAGAATTTTTAACAAAAAAATAAATTTTGTGAGGTCAAGGCGATATCGACAACATGTCCTTTGACAAAATTTCGTCAAACTACTTCTGGCAATTCTTGAGATATGACACCCGATGAGAGGAGACATACAAGGAAGGAGGGAGGGAGGCACTGTATTTTTAGTTTACCGCTTTCGCGAAAGGCGATGGAAAAAAATATCAAATTTGACATCTGAAAGGCTTACTTCAGTGACTCGAGTGCGGATGATCAGAAATGCGTGAGATATCTAACAGACTTCTAAATTTACAAGTTCTATAGGGTGTGTGTGTGTGGGGGGGGGGGGGGACCGTTCATCAAGCAACCCCGAAATCTACACCACTCATTTAAGATCCAACCAACTTGTTCGTTTATATTTCCTCCCGATTAAATTCCGCGGTCATGTAGACCCTTGGCAAATGGTAAACCATGGGCCAAAATAAATATTTTCCGTGACATTTCCAACTGCATTTAACCTCAGTTAACACAAAACTATTTTTAACAGTGCGGCGTTGTCTACATTAATGTGGCGTACAGAGGTTTGGTTCTGACATTGCATTCATCGGCAAAGTATGAATTGTGTTCCCATCACACGCGAATGTTGTGTTAGATGGCAGTGGTGATTACATTGTATGCGCAAAATGGATTAGCCTTCTACCAAAACACCATGGGGTGGTTTTCCGCCCGATGAATATTCATAATGTTTGAAAGCACAAGAAGCATCAGCAAATTTTCAATTGAAGCACGATCGGTTGACACCGCAAACCCCTTCTGTAGACTGTCAGGTTTATGCTTTCACTATTTAGGTTTCATCACTGAACTTCAATAGTGAAATATGGTTGAATACTTTTGTTATCACTTACTGGGCCGTGATGTATTGTGTGATGCGATTAGGTTTGAATGCATTCCCCACTCTTAAAAAAGCTTGACTATCAAGAATAGAAGACGAGAACTGCGAAAAATTAAACATTTTTTGGGGTCTCAAAACCATAGCTTATGCCTCCTCATTGGAACGACATCGTTCCAACGAGGGATCATACAGTTTAAACTATTAGTCCTGTCATGAAATGCGCACCAATAGCTCGTCTATCTGCGCGTTAATCTACGCGCTATGACTATAGTAAGGCTATCAAATTTTGTACATATGGCCTGTGCACAAGCAATGTTTCAGCCAATGGACCTCCGGGTAACCATGAGGTCCATTGGCAGAAACATTGACTTTGTTTGCTACGAGTAACCAGGAGAACCTGCCATGCTTTGGGTGACATTCGATATGGCATTTGCGCGCAGTTCCTACGCACAATTAAGCCTAGATAAGCGCACAGTCGTGACAGGACTTCTAGTTTTAACTGGAAACTATGGTTCTGGGGCAAAGCTTGAACAATTCATAAAATTCGAATGGCTATCATTTGTGAATAGCACTTTTTGGTTATGGTAGTTACTCAGGTAAAGGGTTACACCAGCTGAACTAATTTGTTTACCCACAATCTGATGTCTTGCATAAGTTAGCACATTCCTTTCGCGATTGCCGCTTCCTCTCTCAAGGCTCCCACTCACCCACCTGTCTTCATGATTCGATATGTTGGACAGCAGATTGATTGGTGATAAGTTGTTGGAAGAGGTTATTCAAATTCACTGCGGAGGGAGGCAGAATGGCGGATGCATCGTCAAAGCATTTCCTTTTCAAGTTTCTTCCCGTGGGAAACCCGTGGATAGCCTGGAAAGTCTGTATGCTCTTCTGACCTGTGAAGCTATCAGTCTATGACCAGCAATGAAACTGCTCATGAAATTTAATAGGAAACTCCATAGATATAAACTGATTAGTTCTCAAGCCTTGACTGAATGCCGTTACATCGTTTGCTGACTAAAAGCCGCCCGTGTCGACTATGTCGCACTCATTGTTTTTTTTCCAATTTGCCTGTCCTTTGCATTCTTTTGATTTCCAAAAGGTGTGCCTCAAACTATGGTTTATGGTTCGGGAAATTTGGCAAACTGTTTTGCACACCGCGTAATTTGAGCACATTTAGCGTTATTTGGCTGCAGTTTGTGCGGGATTTAACCCTTCACTTAACCCTTTACCTAACATGAAAAGCAGACGACACTTGCAAAAAAAATTCTTGAATAACTAATTTTTTTCATTTTTTGTCTCAAAAACATAGGTTATGACCCCTCGTTGGAACGAGCTCGACGAGCTCGTTCCAACGAGGGGTCATAACCTATGTTTTTGAGACAAAAAATGAAAATATTTTGAAAATTAATTGGCGATTTTTGAGAATAGCGCTGGCCGGTTTTGGCCGTTACGTTGGGTAAAGGGTTAACGAACGTGGAGCATCCGCCCGCGTAATTTTCAAACTAAGCAGTTGAAAGATATATTTTAAAAAATTTTTCAACAAAGCCATATCATGTGACCCCCTTAATGAAATGAGCTCGTCAGTGTGCACATTGGAAAGTGCTAACTTTCTTTAAAGGTACATGTATGTTAGTCTTTCCCGGTATATCACTGACCTTCCCATGTTGCAACATTGTCATGGTTTCCGAAAGTGATTATTTATTATTATTTATTGGTGTTTAAGGACACATACTTATGCACAATGGCTAATCATGACCGTGACAGATTTACGGGTGGAGAAAGCCGGAGCACGCGGAGATAACCACCGAGCAGCTGCCAGCTCCCCAACATCGTAACTCCGCACTGCAGCACAGGCAAGGTTAGATTGGTTGAAGACATGCGTACCATCGACGTGCAGTACGCCTTAGTACACGACGTCATCGTACCCCTATATGGACATTCGGGGCCAAGTGCCTTGCCCAAGGACACAACGTGCGAGTCCGAATCGATCGCTCAGACGGTCACCACATCCGAGGACTAACCGGGCTCGACGTTGCTAAACTTCGGTGATCTGACAAGAACCGGTTACCGCAAGACCACCGCGCCCCCATTCTGAAAGTGATAAGTGTTGAAGACACTACCATGATTCTACTGAAAAGTGCTGAAAGCCAACTTCTGGCTTTACCCTGAAAACTCAGAAGTAGAAAGAAAAAAATATGTATAAAATTGTTTTGTTACAATTTATTGGAGAGTGTCTGTAGGTAAAGTAATTTATATATTTTTTATACTTACCAATGACCCAGACTTAGCTGGTGCTAACTCTAAAATATTCAGGGCCAAACACAAATATTGCCCCCCAAATCCCCCAAATTTGCATCCAAAATAAAAAAAACTGATGTCCTATATGGTCCTCCATACTTTTTCCCACTGCGCATGCGCAGTGTCAAGGAAGAACTGAACTTGGCGCTAAACCTCATTCTTACAACCAGTGCCTGCTAAATGTTATAGAATCAGCGGGGAGGTATGAGTTCCCAACTCATGGGAGGGCCATCCCCGTCTGGGTCATTGGTAAGTATAAAAAATATATAAATTACTTTGATTTTTTTTCATATTTTTATACTGTAACCAATGACCCAGACTTAGGTGAATAGAAAAAAAAAGGCTGGAGGGCCTAGGACATAAAGGAAAACCAATAGGCTCAATTATGTATAAAGAAACATCCCCTCAAGGAGAAAAGGAGAGAAAGCATTTACATATGTCTTTCTTGTTTATTAAAAATAAGAAAGACACAACACCAATCAATAATTATACTAATTCCTTAAAGGAAAGCCAATAAAGATAGTCTAGAGAATGAGACTCTTTATACTCATTTAAAAGTGTCCGAGGGATGTATATTAAAGCTCGTATGACACATGACATATACAAATGCTTCACACTTCAAAAATATTACACAAATGGGATAGACATTAGCTTTACACTTTAAAACCATCCAAGCACCGACTCGGAATTACTGACTCAGGAGGAGGTATTCCCTTGCTTTTCACTATAAAGCCGATGATATCAGGGAACACCACCCCCCCCCCCCCACCCCACTTCCCCTTGCTCTGGGTCAAATCACCACAGAACGAAGAGGGCAACAGGACAGAGTCCTTGCTGGAACAGAAAACCTACATAACTATAGCTGAAACTGTTTAGTGGACGACATTCTGAGCAACAGATAACGGACCTAAACAATCTAAGGTCGCCAGAAGTAGACTCTATATTTCTAAGGTAAAAATTAGTGAAAGTAGAAGGCTGTGACCAGTAAGCAGCCTTCATGAGATCCGTAGTAGCAATACTGTTAGAATGAGCCCAAGATGTTGACAGCGCTCTAACTTCATGCGCTGAAATCTTAAGCACCGACTGTTGATTGGAAGATAAACTCTCATAAGCAGTACGAATAGCTAACTGAATCCATCTAGCAATAGAATGAACAGAAATGTCCTTTCTATTGGGAATTAAAGACAGAAAGAAGCGTTTTTGTCCCTTTCTGATAAACTCTGATCTACGTTATAAATACGCATAGCTCTAACTGGACACAGCAAAGGCATACGGCCATCTGAGGATGGAAGAGCCTTAAAGATAATAGGGTCAGGATACTTATTAGGAGCCTGATTCTTAGCCAAAAATCCCACATTAGTAGTTAAAGTAATTGTATTACCAATACTACGATAATGAGAGTCATCAATAGACAAAGCATGAAGTTCACTGACTCTTCTTGCGGAAGCAAAGGCTAAGAGAAAACCTGTTTTATATGACAAGAATTTGGAAGTCTGGAGTGTTCAAAGGTACAAAAGGAGCTTCTTTACGCTTCAACAGAACCCAAGCTAAATTCCATATAGGAATTAACCTAAGAGTTCTAGGCCTATTTATCGAAACGTTTTTCACTAACTTAGATAAAGAAACATTAGATTCAATTTCTAAGCTATCATGATGAGCATAAGTGTCCGATAGCATAGACCTATAACCCTTAATGGTAACTGGCTGCAGTCTGAGATCGTCAAACTAGTAGACCAGAAAATTAGCAATGTCTGGAATGGAAGGATCAAAAACATCAATAGAATGATCCCTACACCAACGAGAGGAAACCTTCCAATTTGCCGCATAGTTTAGCGAAGAGGAGGCCCTCCTACAGTTAGAAATTGCGTCCACTGCTCGTCCTGTAAAGCACTTCCCATGCAAGAAGGACCGCACAACGGAAATACGTGAAGGTTGAGACCTTGCGGGTTGTGATGCTGTGTGCGAGATTTCCCCTGAAAGAGAAGGTCCTTCCGTGGGGGAAGCTTCCGAGGAACATCCCATAACAGGCACCTGAGTAGATTTATCCATGGTTTCTGAGACGACAAAGATGCTACAAACAGCATCTTGCAGTGCGATTACTTGATCTTTAGCAAAATCTGTTGAATCAACGGAGTTGGAGGATATGCATATCCTATCATTCCGTCCCAAGAAATTGAGAGAGAGTCTACTGCAAACGCTCGAGAATCTGGGCATGGCGACACATACGTCTGCAACTGATTGTTGAGATGTGTCGCAAACAAGTCTATCATTGGTCGATCCCATCGGTAGCAAATCTGATTGAACACTCGCTTGTTGAGAGTCCATTCCGACGGCAACATGCGACCTTTCCGAGAGAGCGAGTCTGCTAGAACGTTCAGACGACCCGGAATATGACGGACCGAAAGAAGAACGTGATGTTCTAAAACGAACAGAAGAATTCTTTCCATTAGATCGAATAAGGGAATCGAATGAGTGCCGCCTTGGTTCCGAATGTACGCTACTACCGTCGAATTGTCCGACAATATCTTAACATGCGAATTCTGAATTATGTTCATCCAATGACGTAGCGCTGGCCATATTGACATCAATTCTTTGATGTTTATATGCCTGTTCAGGAACACAGGGTCCCAAAGACCCTGGCACTTCGAGTCTATTGGGATCAATGTCGCGCCCTAACCTGTTTGACTCGCATCCGTCATAATTGTAAAAGCCGGATCTGGCAGCTGAAGTGGAACTCAACCACTGAATGTCTGCCCAAGTCTGAATCCTTTGTTTCACTTGGACCGATAAAACAATATTTGTTTCGAGCGAATGAATATTCACACTCCAATTTTGAGTGAAAAATATTTGGGGTGGACGTGCGTGCAAGCGGCCCATCGGAATGAGATCCGCTGCCGTTCCACACAATCCCATCAGTCGCATGAATTCTCTCGCTGTTACTACGTCTGAGTGTAGACAGAAGCGAGCATAACAACAGACTAACTTTGCTCTGGGTATCGGAAGACGAACCAGATTGTTGCGAGTCGTGAAGCTCATTCCCAACTGAATGAACGACTTGGACGGAGCTTCGTTTCGTTTATAATGAAACCGAGACGTCGGAGCAATTGAAGCAGACTCTGAACATCGTTCTGAAGAACCGTTTTGTTGCCGTATCTCTGAAAAATGCCGTCCAAGTAGGCCGACGTTACCGCAGACGAATGAGCTCGGAAATAAGCTATTACCGAGTTCATTATTCGAGTGAATGCCCAGGGCACAAGATTGAGTCCGAAGCACATCGCTCGGAACTGATAAACGACTCCTAGGACGGCGAAGCGTAAGTACTTTCTGACTTCCGGATTTACCATGACATGAAAGTATGAATCCTTCAAATCTATGCTTGATGCATAATCGTCCACCCGAATGCTCGCCCTTACTGATCGAATGGTCTCCATATAGAACTTTGGAGCCACGATCAGCTTGTTTATCCAGCTCAGATCTATAACTGGACGGAACGAGACGTCTGGCTTCGGTACCAAGAACAGGTGACTGTAAAACCCAGGAATTCCTGGCTTTCCACGACCTCTATTGCATTCTTCTCCAAAAGAGATTGCACCTCTGATAGAAGAGAATCTCTTTTTCGAAGATTGGACGGAAGCTGAGTCCAGCACGGACTTCGTGATAACAGAGGTTTTTCTCGGAAAGATAGCATTAGGCCATCCGAGATAACCCCTCTTACCCATTGGTCGTCTGTAATTGACAACCAATTCGTCAAAAACCTTGACAGCCTTCCGCCCACAGGACCGCAATAGAGGTCCTGACCATCACCTCCTGGACTTGCGAGGCCTACGGGAAGAGGAACTACGTCCTCCCCATCCAGCGCCTCGTCCTGTCAACCTTGGGACGTCTGAGCGGTTGTCTCGGCCAGAACCACGTCCCCTACCTGAGTCGCTACTTTGACGGTCTCTAGTGTAAGAGCTTGAGGACTTCTTATATCCTTTAGAGGAGCTTCCCTTGGACGAACTCGAACCAGAAATTCCTGCTTTACTCTTTTCTGCTGTGTCAGGATTTTTAGAAACAGACTTTAAAAGCAGAGTATCCGAAGCTTTCTTAGTAATCTGGTCATAGATTAAAGAAAGCTTACCATCAAAGAGAAGGTCCTCGGAAACCGAAGCGACTCAAAGACCATAGTGGATGAAGCCAGGGCAGCAATCACGTCTAACAAACTCTAAATTAGCCACTGATAAGGCAGAATTATACGTGGAGAATGCAATAGCCCTAGCAAGAACTCTTAAAGAGATACGAACGGCCTCGAATTCTTTCCCACAGAGACGTTGTGCTAACGCTCTAGTAAGGTGATCTGCGTATGACAAACCGTCTAGATTCGCTCTATTAGAAGATATCGTTGTCTCCATAGTGCTCGAGTGAATAGAAAAAGACGTAGGTAGGGACAAATCTAAGTCCTCAGCCTGATCGTCCAAACGCAGAGGAACTCTTGAGATGCGTTGACCTGCCATTGTAAGTCTATTTCTACTATTGATAAAATGGCAGATCCAGAGCACGTGATGATAAGAAACTGTTTTTCCCCGTTTTCGAGGCTAAATTGAAAATAGCGTCATTAAGCAAGTCAAACGTCCGAGAGACATTGCTGGACTGCATCGGATAATCAGGAACATCTTCCTTAACCCGACTAAAAAAGCCAGTGTCCAATGACGCTATCAGTCTCTTATCTTTGGTCGCAGCAACCTGGTCCAACGAACAACGTCTGGAAGGTGTTGACGGATACACTCCATCGCCACCTTATGTTGCTCAAAAAGGAAAAAATCCAGCTCCGTAAATTCCCTTTCACCATCCGACTGGACCAGATGAGAATCTTGGTCGTCCCTGTCTGACCTTGCAGAGGAACGAACCGACCCAGCTTCATCCGACAGTTCCTGATCAGAGACTGTTGTGGGATGTTCCGAAGGTTGCTGGGATGCTGCGATGAGCTGCGCTATTTGCGACAGCAAGTCCATCACGGAGGCCTGTGGAGCTGCGGTCCTCTGATGTTTGCCACTGGGACGGCGTGTGACATAATCCTTTTATGCGAACGTCCCGACTGATGAGGCCTCATGTCCCTGGCTCATGGATGGCGTGACCTAGACGACATCAAATCCTTCGTCAGCGAAGCAAGCTGGATCTCTGTGGTCACAAAGCCAATGTGCGGTCGTGTGTGCTGATACAATGATGAGGAACCCGATAGACTAGGCGACCCCGGTAGTCTACATGACGGAGCATCCCGGACAGGAGGTGTGGACGTATGCTCCGACAGACGAACGTTCTGAACAAATTCCGCCCCCAAATGCTGTTGTAAGAGAGAGCTCTCTCACTCGCAGTCCGGGATGACCTGAACGAGCCCACCACAGAACTGACTGGCTTCCTCTGTTCCGTCGTCGCAGGGTGTGCATGATCCGAGATTATAGTGCTCGCAACACCCTTTTACCTCTGCTGGACCGCAACGGACTTACCCGGCGACACACCACCCATATGCTGAGTGATAGATCCGCCGGTCGAGCTAGCTGGCGACAAGGCCGCAAATCCCATATTCTGAGACCTAGGCATTTGTCTGATTTCACTGAGCACTTTTGCCGCTAGCTCTTCGTTAATTTGCGATGACAGCAGCACACTTCCAGACGACATCACCGAAACATCACCATGTTTTTGTTCCTCTGAAAAAGAAACTGAAAAACTAGAGTAACCTTGTGATGAGAGAACAGGCATCGATCTCTCACCACTAATAACATACCGTGACACACGTCTCCAACCTTTGTCATCCCAATTGGCACAAACTGAACAAGAGTTAGTGCGAGTACAATGACTACAGCAAACACAATGAGCATGAGAATCCGAGGAAGACTTCCTCGATTTACAATTTGAACAATATTCTTTCATATTTATTAGAAATATTCAAGCCGTAGTACTCGCACTAACCCTCAAAAATATTACAAAGATACATAATAATACAATGCATAACAAAATTTCGATAAATAATTCATAAAAAAAAAAAATTTCGAAAACTTTTTACTTGAGCCCAAGTTCCCAAAGGGAATGGTGAGCCCAAATGGATCCCAAAAAAGCCTAAGTGTGGTGGACAAAATTTTTTATTTAAACTAAAAAATTAATGTTACACTTGCGGAGTATACTAATGTATCTGATTACATACCTAACTAACCTCACAGATGACAAGGAATTACTAAAAGAAAGTAACCGTTGTCAATGTAAACAAAAGTCTATAAAACCAGAAACAAGACTCCAGGCACTGAACAACACGGCCCGAAGTCAGTAACAGGTTCTTAAAAACTATCCGATGTAAAACAGAATCTTCATCAGAAGGAACTGCAATACATCAGATGGTAGATGCACGACCAAAAACGCCTAAACGCCCCAAGGGTGAGGACGTAACCATGGGGACAAACAGAATAAACATTCTGTAACCAAGTTAAACTTCAAGACAAAAATTTCAAAAAATGTTCCAAAAGCATGAGATATTAACTAGGGGGGTTTCAAGGAAGGAGAGGGAGGAAACACTTAAACAGTGGAGATTTCATAGCAAGAATGAAAACATCAGGCCCATGTCCCGAAATTAGGGATCATGAAATAATTTATAATAAAAATTATAAGTTACAGCCTTGACAACATCCAACCACTGTTTCTTCCACTCATCCTCTTAATGCATCCTTGAATCCACCATATTCATCATTATTTTGTGTCTGGCATCATATAAACTGAGATTTACAAGCACAGAAGTCAGAGAGATGTTACTGACAAAAGGGCCAAACAAAGAATGAGGCTTGGTGCCAATTTCGGTACTTCCTTGACACTGCGCATGCACAGTAGGCAAAAGTATGGAGGACCATATAGGACATCAGTTTTTGATTTTGGATGCAAATTTTGGGGATTTGGGGGCAAAATTTGTGTTTGGCCCTGAATATTTTAGAGTTAGCACCAGCTAAGTCTGGGTCATTGGTTACAGTATAAAAATACTCATGTTACAAATTACTTTTAAAAAATCAGTTTCACCATCCGCTAATCATATAGTTCTAAGTAAAACCAATGCTTGTCGATGGTGTAGCGAGGCTAAGGGGGGGGGGGGGGGGGGGGGGCAAAATACGTTTCTGCTTCCATCAATTGCAGAAGAAATATATTTGCCCCCACTTCATTTTACCTTGTCCTGCATTAAGAGGGCGTATCTCTCACAGGTGAGTGAGTGAACAGTCATGGTTTCCATGGAACATGGTTGAACTTTCCATTTCAGTTAGAGCACCCGATTACTTTTTATAAGACTCAAGTGCCCAGAAAGTGCAAACATAATTATAACAAAATGACCCAAGAAATATCAAGGTGAAAGAACATAACACAGTGTCGGGAATTTTGGGTATGAGTGGTATACAAGAGGCCACAGGGGGCCTGAAGTGCCCACCTTACAAAATCCCATGTGTCTTTCACAAAAAGATTTAAAATGCTTTGACAAAGAATCAGTTCTTAATTATTTACCGTACCAAATACATGATATTAAACTGCTGGGGTTTGGGGTGGTGGTGGGAGAGGAATGATACCCCTCAAAATATCTCAACTGGCTTAATTTCTACGCACTTGTGGATAATCGTTGCTAGGATATGTGTCAAAATGTGAAATTATTTAGACCAGTTTAGATGTTTATGAATGGTGTGGCAACTACCCAGTGTTAAAATATATGCCAAAACCCTCTACCTCAACAACACTCCCAAAAGAGACATCTGAAAGTTTGTAAATATTCCTTACAAATATTTTATCAAACAGGGGAGTGTTTGAGGTGACTGGTTTGGGAGAAAAAGATTTATTTAATGTTTTTTTCCATTACTAACAGTGTTAAAATCTGAAGACCCCATGATACTCCTACATATGCCATGATAGGCTTGATTTAAATGTACTTTAAGTTAACCTCACAAAGATGTTATGCATCAAACATTATAGCATTTAGAGTTGAGCTTCAAGAGAAGAAAATATTAAATATTTTCTCCATTACCCATAGTGATGAAATCCAAAACCCCCATGGCACCCCCTAAATCTGACCTCGGGGGCTTGACTGCCTAAATCCAATCTCAGGGGCTTGATTTTAAAAAAAGTGTAAATTATCCTTACAAAGCTATTACATACCAAGCAGGGAATCACTGATCAGTATGATAGCAATAGTATTTTGCCTCATTCACATTGTACATGGCACTGCTCTGCATGAATATTTCCAGAACTATAATAAAACTTCAGTCAACATGGTTAAACCAAGCAGGGGAGCGGGAGGCATTTCAAACTTTTGGTCTGTCTCATGGTCATTCAAGGGTACCTACACACTCATAGATATTAGTAGTGACTCATGTGCCTTAGGAATTTGGAATACAGTACACAAATGTATGTTTGGGACTCACACACCTTTACATTGAAAACATTTTGTGCTCCATATTTAACAAGGGGAAATTTGTTAAATATGGGGCAAAAAACGTGCATTTTTAGCGACTTTAATGGGTGTACTAAAGACAAATCAAATAAAGGAATCTTCGGTCACATCTTAAGAGTGAATAGTCTGTCTACCCCTTCCTGCTAATTCCCAATAAAATTGCAGTAATAGGTTGATAAAAATAATGTTGGTCTGAACTAATACCCCCCCCCCCCCCTACTCTCTCTCTCAACTTTTCCTGGAAAAGGTTGGGGGATGTTCATGTTCCTGCATCCCTGATACCAAGTCTAATAGTAAGACCACAACTGTTAACATCGTGAAATATTATTATACCCAATGAATCCAGAGCGAATCAAAGCTTAATGTCTGTTGAGGGGTCTTAATAGTTCACAAGAGAAAGGTGTTTCAAAGAAGGATTTATGATCATATTCAGCATCTGTGGTTAGTTAACACAATAGAAGAATGAGGTCAAACTCTTTAAAAACTCATGTTAAATTTGAAACCCTTGTGGTGCTCCCCGGAATCAGTCGGGCATAACACCCTGAACAAACTTCCATTTTAGGAAGACCAAATATGAACCCAGGGATTTGATTTGAACATACGTGAATGTGACACCATTCCTCCCCACCCCTGCCCCAGGATGTTGTTTCCAAATATCAATCAAAAGTTTCTGGCTGGTGGATCTGAAGAAGAAATGTTTTTAAAAATTTTTCCTAAGGTTGCACTGAGATAAAATTTGGGTCCAAAATCGAAACCAGGGACTTGATTTGAACAAACTTGAATCTGACATGAGAAATAAATAACTAGCCAGATCTTGTATCTGAGTGCATGATGGACCACATACCTTCAATTTGATCATCAAGAACGCTTTCACTTAACCCTGATGGTCCACATGGGGGCACGATGACACTGTGTACTAAGGCATACTGCACATCAATGGTGTGCATGTCTTCAACCAATCTAACCCTGCCTCTGCTGCAGTGCAGAGTTACGATGTTGGGGAGCTGGCAGCTGCTCGTCGTTGCTCGGTGGTTTGCTCTGGGTACTCCGACTTCCTCCAGGCATAAAACTGTCACGGCCATGATTAGCCATTGTGCACAAGTATCTGACGTTCAACACCAATAAATAAATAAATAAATAAATAAATAAATAAATAAATAAATAAATAAATAAATAAATAAATAGAACCCTTTCAAAGAAACTTAACTTTGGACTTAACCCCTTGCATGCTGCTGGCGGATATTCCTGTCTAGAACAGAATTTCTCTTGCGACTTTAAGATGTGTAATTTTAGCGCTTTTAATCAAATTTTCCCCCTGGAAATTGATCAGATTTTGCAGTATTGATTTGTTGATATAAATTTAGATGAATTTTTCATCAAATCTAGTCATGGCTGCTATAACAGCATTGACTAAATTTGATAAAAAATATCCTGAAAATACTCAGTAGGTTAAAGGTTAATTCTGGACTCAGTTGAGATCTGACTCAAATCAATATTCTGAAAAAATTCAAGTACAATCTCAGCGGAGTTCATAGATTCCATCACCATTCAGGACTTTTCGAATAAAAGCCAATATTTTCTTGATTTGCATTTACTTTTAACCCTCAAACAGGTATGCATAAACTTTTGTATTAAGAAAATTCATCTGTCGGTTTGGTAACAGCATAATAAACTAGATGGTGTCACTTGTGTGCAAAGCACACTATGGTGTATCCCCGCATTTGCACCCTTGACTTTGTATGAATGCTTGATACAAAGATGAAATGTATTATACGACACACTAAAATCATATTGAGTGGCACAAGTGACACACCTTCGTGCACATCTACAAACTCCACTGCAACATTTGAGCATGGTTTTAGCGTTTCGAATTACATGCATGTACCCTGGGAGCCTTTTGCAGGAAACGGTCTAAGAAAACACGAAATTGGCAACTGTGGCACAGCCACATGGCACCCGAAAAATCCGGAACCTTCGTGCACATCTACAGACCCTACTGCAACATCTGAGCATAGTTTTAGCATTCAAATTACATACTCTAGGAGCTTTTCGCCGGAAATGGTCTAAGAAAACACGAAAGCAAAACGGTGGCACCGCCACGTGGCACCTGAAAAATCCGAAACCTTTGTACACATCTACAGACCTACTGCAACATTAGAGCATACGTTTAGCATTTCGAATTACATACCCTAGGAGCCTTTCACCGGAAACGGTCTAAGAAAACACAAAAGTGGCAACGGTGGCACAGTCACGTTGCACCCAAAAGATCCGAAACCTTCCTGCCCATTTACAGAGTCTACTGCAATGGTGCACAGCCACGTGCGCATCTACAGACCCTACTGCAACATCTGAGCATGTTTTTAGCAATTCGAATTACATACTCTAGGAACCTTTTGTCGGAAACGGTCTAAGAAAACATGAAAGTGGCAACAGAGGCACAGCCACGTGGCACCTGAAAAACCCGAAACCTTCGTGCGCATCTACAGACCCTACTGTAACATTTGAGCATGGTTTTAGCGTTTCGAATGACACACCTTAGGAGCCTTTCGCTGGAAATGGTCTAAGAAAACACGAAAGTGGCAACGGTGCCACAGCCACGTGGCACCCCAAAAATCCGAAACCTTCGTGCGCATCTACAGACCCTACTGCAACATTTGAGTATGGTTTTAGGATTTCGAATTACATACCCTAGGAGCCTTTTGCCGGAAACGATCTAAGAAAACGCGAAAGTGGCAACGGTGGCACAGCCACATGGCACTCCAAAAATCTGAAACCTTTGTGCGCATCTACAGACCCCACTGCAACATTTGAGCATGGTTTTAGCGTTTCGAATTACATACACTAGGAGCCTTTTGCTGGAAACGGCCTAAGAAAGCACGAAAGTGGCAACAGTAGCACAGCCACGTGGCACCCAAAAAATCCGAAACCTTCGTGCGCATCTACAGATCCTACTGCAACATCTGAGCATGCTTTTAGGATTTCGAATTACATACTCTAGGAGCCTTTCGTCGGAAACGGTCTAAGAAAATGCGACAGTGGCAACGGTGGCACAGCTACGTGGCAACTGAAAAATCCGAAACCTTCGTGCACATCTACAGACCCCACTGCAACATTTGAGCATGGTTTTAGCATTTCGAATTACATACCCTAGGAGCCTTTCGTCGGAAACGGTCTAAGAAAACGCGAATGTGGCAACGGTGGCACAGCCACGAGGCAGCTGAAAAATCTGAAACCTTCATGCGCATCTACAGACCCTACTGCTACATTTGAGGATGGTTTTAGCATTTCGAATTACATATCCTAGGAGCATTTCGCTGGAAACGGCCTAAGAAAACACGAAAGTGGCAACGGTGGCACAGCCACGTGGCACCTGAAAAATCTGAAATCTTCGTGCGCATCTACAGACCCTACTGCAACATTTGAGGATGGTTTTAGCATTTTGAATTACATATCCTAGGAGCCTTTCGCTGGAAACGGTCTAAGAAAACACGAAAGTGGCAACGGTGGCACAGCCACGTGGCACCCAAAAAATCCAAAACCTTCGTGCGCATCTACAGATCCTACTGCAACATTTGAGCATAGTTTTAGGATTTCGAATTACATACCCTAGGAGCCTTTCACCGGAAACCGTCTAAGAAAATGCGACAGTGGCAACGGTGGCACAGCCACATGGCAACTGAAAAATCCGAAACCTTCGTGCACATCTACAGACCCCACACCAACATTTGAGCATGGTTTTAGCATTTTGAATTACATACCCTAGGAGCCTTTCGCCGGAAACGGTCTAAGAAAACGCGAAAGTGGCAACGGTGGCACAGCCACGTGGCAGCTGAAAAATCCGAAACCTTTGTGCGCATCTACAGACCATCTACAGCATTTGAGCATGGTTTTAGCGTTTCGAATTACATACCCTAGGAGCCTTTAGTCGGAAACGGTCTAGGAAAACACGAAAGTGGCAACGGTGGCACAGCCACGTGGCACCTTCAAAATCTGAAACCTTTGTGCACATCTACAGATCATTTAGCAACACCCTAGTGCAGTTATAGAACTCTGAATTACATAGGTTGGGATTATTCGAAAGAAAAGTGAAAAATTAGCGCATTTTTCAAGTAGCTCCACAGAAGCCACCTGGTGGCGCAAAACTTTAAAAGTGGTATTTTTGGATTGCACAGACTCTATTGAACAACTGTAGAAAGTTACAGCGTTTCGAATTACAAAACCGGACGTACGGACGTACAGAAGTACGGACGTACGGACGGAGATCACGACAATATCCCCGCATTTTTTAAAATGCGGGGATAATGACAAATTGCCAAAGATGATCAGTAAAAATGTAATCCTGCAGCCCTAAATTTTTACCGAACTGCTTCATGAATGCAAAACAGATTTACGCAATTACTATAGCTAGTACAGTGGAGCCCACTAAATAGCATTGAATATCCCTGTTAACTGAATATAAATTTCAAACACAAAACTATTTACCATACATGTACCGTCAGTACAAATTTGACCTTTTAATTGCATCTAGGTTATAAAATAAAAATTCTTGTTAAATTAATAAAAAAAAACCTTGCAATGTGTTAGGAAATTACCTTGACAATCATAAAATCACTTTCGTATAGGTTTTTTGCATGAGTGCACTTGAATGTCTGTGGTGTACGTTTTGAAATTTTCATTTGTACTGGACGAGCTTCTTCAGAGGTCTCATCGTTCTTTTCTTGGTATAAACTCTGGCCAAGTAGGTATTCAGTTAACAGGAGGTCCACTGTACTGTGTTTGATGACCCCTATCAGGAACATGGGGTTGAAAGGGTTAAGCCACATCTGTAGTAGAATCAAAATCATGAGCAAAGTTTTTCAAAATATCTGACTTAAGTAAAACTCATTGACATTCTTAAGCACACATTATGACTTGAGTCAGGCTAAAGTTTTTTCGAAATATGGAGACAGAAATCTGAGACTTTCACTTGTCATGGATAATCAGTTTTCCACAGCCTTGAGATTTGATAAATGTTGAAATTCAGTTGACATCAAATTTTCAAGAAAAAAGGTGTGAAACCTAATAACCAGGAAATGATGCCAAGTTGGTGGAAATGGATGTGTATTATATGTGCAAAGTCACAGACAAGTTATTATTCACCAAATTTTTGTTTGAGGTAAAAATAAGTTGCATGCAGTGAATACTTAACTTCAAGCCAGAAAATAAGCAGACTATCATCTGCAAAATGAGGTCCCCAGAGGGTGAATTTAGGGATGCTACCCTGCACAGCAGGGTAGCATCACTAAGTTTACCCTCTGTGAACCTCAATCTGAATCAGGGTTTCAAAACTACATAGAATGAGGTACACAGAGGATAAATTGGCCCACTGTATGGGATAGCATCATCAAATTCACACTCTGGGGACCTCATTCTGCAAATGTCAGACTGTTTATTTTCAGGCCTGCTCAGGGGGGTGGGGGGGGGGGGGTGTCAGGAAAAAAATTTTGGACGTCAGGCGCAAAAAAAAACTTTCAGCTCATCAGGTACCCACCCACCCATTTTTGACAGGAAAAATTTTCTTCCGTTTTCAAATGGAGGCCACCCCCTCCCCCCCCCCCCCCCCCTGAAATTGGAGTAATCGGCTTGTGAAGTGCTACAGTGGTGGTTTCCAAAGTGAGTAATGTTGCAACTTGATTTGTATTGTTCCAATGACCATTCTTAACTTTTTACTCAATTAGAAATAATTATTTAGTTGAGAATAGAAATGTGAATTTAAAAGGTTCATGCAGATACGAACAGTCTTGAGTTCCATATTATCCTAAGCATCATGCTTTTAGCATGTTGCTTTAGGTAATATGGAATTCGGGTAGCAATATGGTCATATCTCTTATAGGACACATATCGTAAGCTTCCCTGCACGTTTGTGAGCGGAGACAGGTTCTCTCTTTTCGTTTTTGTGGATCGGCCAGCACTGGTGTTTCCTTTCTTTTAATGAAACTTACATATATGAATTGGGCAGTGACAACAATACAGAACCAAACATATGACTACCTGAGTTCCATATTGTCCTAAACATCATGCTTTTAGCATGTTGCTTTGGGTAATATGGGATTCAGGTAGCAATATGGTCATATCTCTTACAGGACACATATCAATAAGCTTCCCTGTTCGAAAGACTTTTGTGAGCGGAGACAGGTTCCCGCTTTCGTTTTTGTGGATCGGCCAGCACTGGCGTTTACTTTCTTTTAATGAAACTTACATATATGAATTGGGCAGTGACAACAATACAGAACCAAACCTATCACTACCTGAGTTCCATATTGTTCTAAGCATCACGCTTTTAGCATGTTGCTTTGGTTAATATGGAATTCAGGTAGCAACTGAAGATGGTCATATCTCTTATAGGACACATATCAATAAGCTTCTCTGCCCAAAAAACTTTTGTGAACGAAAACAGGGAGACAGGTTCTCTCTTTTCGTTTTTGTGGATCGGCTGGATCGTCCAGCGTTGGCATTTTCTTTCTTTTAATGAAACTTACAGAAAGAATTGGGCACCGACAAAAATACAGAACCAAACCTATCACTACCTGAGTTCCATATTGTCCTAAGCGACATGCTTTTAGCATGTTGCTTTGGATAATATGGAACTCAGATAGCAATATGGTCATATCTCTTGTAGCACACATACCAATTATAAGCTTCCTTGCCCAAAAGACTTTTGTGAGCGGACACAGGTTGTCTAAGATTTTTCATTTTTGTGTCAAGTATTTGCTAAATTTGTTGAAATAGTTAATATATATTTATTTTAAAAGAGATCTGAACAGATCTGAAGCGATTATATTTTATTAAACGAAGAACTGTATTTGGTCATTTGCACATTTCGCGAATTATCATTTGATATGCCAGGTATCCCCTTGAGGTGTCAGATATGCAGCAATGCTGAGCAATGTATACTTTGTTTAATAGGGCTCCGTGCATGGGCTCCGTTAAACAAAATATAAACTGTTGAACTTTTGACAATTTTCGACAACAAAACACTGAACAAAACGGCAGCTAACTCCAAATTGAAACTGCATATAGTGCTGCATACAGACGATTTTTTCATCAGAGTGCAAAGGGTTAAAAATCCAGTGAGCTCAACTGGTGTGGTCTGTTAAGTTTTAATCAGATACACAGCTAGATACAATCCTAATTCATTTTAATTCAGTTTAACTGCTTTAACTTATTACCCCAAACCACAAGACATATTGACGGGATCATACTCTTGGTGATATGTCAACATTCTACTGGTATTTGACCACAAATAATACAATTCCCAGACCTGTACCCATCTCATGCCTACCCCTAGAAGGCCTTGGATATTGCAAAACTGCTTAATAAGGATTACTGATGAGTTTGGATGACGTTACTTCAAGCAAAATCAGGCTAAATGCAGACAGGAAAAAAATTTTGGAGGGTTGAAAAAATTGCTTTCCGGCTACCAGGCACACCCACCCACCCCCGCCTGACATCCGGAAAAAAAATTTTGTGCCCCCCCCCCCCTGGCCTGCTCAACTTATCTGGTCAGGGTTGTGTGATGTAGTCAATGCTGCCACCACAATTTAACCACCTATCAAGTGGAGAATGAGGTGCCTGTCTACTCAGTAAACTTTGAATATGTAATGACATCTTGCCTGTATCTTCAATGGGAACTTTTGTACAACAAAGGATTCAAAAGAGCTACATACACATTATGTAGAATCAAAACTACATGGGCAGAGAGAATGTTTATTCAATTGAAAGTGGACCTGAAACTGTTAACCGATTAATCAATTAACCAATGATCAACATCTTGATCGATCAAAAAAGTAATTGACCGATTAACCATTACTTTTGAACTATTGTATTAGATTGGTTAACAAAGGAACAAACTTGCTCCAAAACAAGCCCACATTGTCACACATCAATTATATGAGACAGGGTAAAGCATGCAAGTTACGTGCATGCATCAGTAGCTGGAAATAGTCATTCTTAACCCTTTACCCAATGTGGTTGAAAGACGATACTTGCAAAATAAATTCTTAAATTACTAAAAAATTTAACTGACCGTTTCCAGTTATGTTGGGTAAAGAGTTAATATGCTGTAAATCATCAACAGTGCAGCAATTATTCAGCTACCTATTAGGGTAAGTGATTAATCGGTTAACAAAGGTTAATCAATGTGATTAATTGATCAAGAAAACTCTTTAAACGTTTCAGCTCTAATTGAAAGATTTTCTCCTTTGAGAAAAAAAGTGAACAATTTCTGTAAATAAATATGTAATTTTCAAATGATTTACAAACACTACTGTTATTCCATTGCAAGGGTTTATTAGCTGGGGATTCTGTCAGAATAAACTCAACTGTTCTGCAAAAATCTTGGAACTTCATTCTCAACATACAGTTTTGAGATTTCCATGAATTTACTAAAAAATCACCTCCCTGTTAATCAGCAGTTTCCTGGTACTTTAGTGCCTTAACCCGAGACTCAAAAGAGCCTAAAATGCTCATCCCAATCAAGTTGTCTACAAGGAATAGGGTTTTAGTGTTAACTAGTAGAGTGCTAAGTTATTTTTAGCCATCAAAATTTGTTCACATCTTTGCCTTCTTACAATTTATAGGAGAATGCCTGTGGGCACTCTCCCATAAAATTGTGACAAGGCAAATCCTAACAGACTGAATAATATCACTTCGAAGATAATATGAAGCACAGTCATTAAATGTGAAGCCATCACACTGCAGTACCTGCACTTGAGAGTAAAGCCCAAATATGGGCTTCCTGCACTCTATCAGTTAACCCTTTAACCAACTTAATGGCCAAAACTGGCCAGCACTATTCACAAAATTCTCCAATTTATTTTCCTTATTTTTTGTCTCAAAAACATCGAGCTCGTTCCAATGAGGGCTCATAACCTATGTTTTTGAGACAAAAATTGAAAAAAATTAGTTATTCAAGAATTTTGTTTGCAAGTGTCGTCTGCTTTTCATGTTAGGTAAAGGGTTAAGGGATCACAATGACAGAGGCAAAAAGGAAGAGACACCCTGCACACGTGTGTATATTAAAATGTTGAAAACAAAAAGGATGTCTATTTTTCAACCCTTCCCAGATCACATCCTTCATTCGGCTTCAAATTATGTTGAAAAAAAAGAAAACAAGCGGGCTTCCCTCTGAAAAGACCTCCTAGGTTGGTTGAAATTATATCTTGAAAATGGGTGAAATATTCAGTGTTCCTGGAAGAAATCAGTTGTGTGAAGAAATGGGGCAAACTGGCAGTCAATAAGGACATGATTTCGACAGGTTTTGACAAATATGGGCTTTTTGGTTGTGTGTCCTCACACACTAACAACAGATGAAATCATTAATGAAAACAGAGCATTTTTTTTTTTTTAAATTGTTTTTTTTACCAAATATCAAATGATTTTGACTGTTGGATCTGAAGAAGATTTCTAATAAATTTCCTCGTATGGCCCTAGGGTAAAAATCAAGCCAAAATGAACCCACAGACATGATTTCAACAAACTTGAATCTGACCACCCCATCCCTCCACCCCAACTATGCTGTATGCAGGTATGAAAAGAATTGGCCTGGTGGATGTGAAGAAGATTTTTAAAGAATATTCCTCATATTGCACTAAGTTAAAATGCAGCTCCCATTGGCAAACCAAATATGAACCCATAGATCTGATTCAACAAACTTAAATCTGACCCTTCTAAGGATAGTGTATATCAAATATGAAAAGATTCTGTCTGGTGGATCTGAAGAGGAAGATTTTAAAGAATCATACTGCACTAACTTAACCCTTTCATGCCTCGTCGGCGCACGCCACGCCAGTGATAAACTGACTCTATAAACCCATTGGCACACCGCGTGCCAATGGCAGAGTAATGCATTTACTCTCACCTCAGTCAACGTGTGCTATCTCTATCAGTCCACAGAAGTAATTTCATGCCCGAATGAATTTAGAGTTGTTTCCCTTTAGTTGATTGGTTACAGTTTTAGCGCATATTGCACCAGAATCACAGTAATTCCACGGACGAATGTGACGAATGATAGCAAAGTGGAACAGGATTCTGCGGTACGGTCTGGCTCAAATCAAGCTGACACACATGCCACTACTATGAGTGCTGGATGTTCAGATGATGTTGCCAGTAATAATCCAGATGACGAAGATAGTCCTTCAACGTCTGGAATAGGACTGGCCAGTGGGAGGGGACGCAGCAGAAAAAGAAGTGCTGGTCAGGGACATGGTAGAATACGAGGGAGCTGGCGTGGTCATGGAATTGGTCCAATTTTTCAAAGGGAAAAATGCACAGATTTTGTTCGACTAGATATCCCATGTTCTGAAGCTGGGAAGATAAATCTTGACTTACCTGACAATCCAAATGAATGGGACTTTTTATACCTTTATCTAACGGACGAGATGATCCCAAAATTAACCCCAATATCCCAAGTCTGGGGGGCCAGTTTGGCTGAGTCGCGAAAGGGTTCAAATTTGGTTCTAATAAGGATCCCAAATATAACCCATGTGAGTCCAAGTATTACATCCCCCTACACCCTTGTTCTTATTAATATATTGGTAGCCATTTATACATTAAATAAGTGACTCAAAGATAACAAAAACAACATTTTATTGCATATTTAGAGTAATGTCAAACAACAACACGCTTTCTCCAAATAATAACATTCTTCTGAAACATGGCAATTACATTCACATCCACATTTATTACTCTTTCACCATCATACAAACAGTTTTACTGCTGTTATTTCAATATTAAGCACTAATTTTACACCCATGGATATCATCCATTTGCGAGTTATTTCATTCCTGCAGATCCCGATTCACACTGCATCCAATACAATGATCACATAATTTTTTGCTAATCTTTTATTTTAATGTAATTTTCAGAAAGTTGGACAAGATCTTTTATAAATAAATGTATCTTTTTCTTTCAAAACTTATAAAAAGGAAAATGCAAACTGTTTCTCAGCTTTTTCCTGATTTTATATATATAAACAGGCAACAACAGTGAAAACAGAGAGGTCTTTTCATGGAATGTGGTGCTATAAATTTGTCTTCCAGTTAATCACCTCTGTCATCATAAACAATAATCATGATTATAGCTGTAAAATGTTACCAATTTTTCAAAAATCATTTACATCTTGTGACGTTTGTTCTGCTAATTTTCATTATTTTTTCATTGTTTGTCTCAAAAACATTGGTTATGACCCCTCTGTGAAACGTGCTCGTCGAGCTCGTTCCAATGGGGGGTCATAACCTATGTTTTTGAGACAAAAAATTTGTTATTCAAGAATTTTTTTTGCAACTGTCATCTGCTTTTCATGTAAGGTAAAGAGTCAGCCGCATCCTCCCCCATATTTTACAAAGTGAGCAATTGAAAAAATACTATTTAAATAAAAAATTCAACAAAACCATATCAGTGACCCCCTCACTGGAACGAGCTTGATGAGTTTGTTCCAATGAAGGGGTCACATGATATGGTGCTGTTGAAATTTTTTGAAAAATTTGAAAAACAACAATTAAAATAATAAATATTGATATACTCAGCAGGACATAAATTCTGTTAAAAGTTTTTGCGAGAATCTAAAAAACAATCTTGCTATACATCACTATGGGATGTCCCTGCAGTTTGCGAGAATCTTTATGAGAATCAGATTCTGAATTCTTACCGAGTTATAAGCACTATCCTGTGTGTTGGGAAAGGGATTGAGATCACTTTCAACATATATAGTTATATCTTGAGTGTAACACAAATATAAAATCAAGTTTAGTCAATCATTTGTAGCTCTATTGTCCACTTTCATAATAAACAAGCACAACTCCGTTTCCTGGGGTTCATAGAGTTCTGTCCAACAAGATCTAACAAATTAAGGGGACATGCCACAAAACTTTGGTCACTTTTCTTCTTCAAATTTTCACCAATGCCCCAAAAATGGATTAGAGAAATTAACTAGATATCACGGAGATGGAATCCATCTCTGCGGGCCCCGATGTTAGGTATAAACTGATGTGAACCGTAATACTAAAATATTTCAAGCAATAGGTAAAATCTGATTAAAATCCCTTCCCGGACATGAACTTCTCAGAAAAAAACCCCAAATTCTGAATAATTTGACCTTGAGGTCAAACTTCAAGGTCAAAGCATGGCAACCTTGGTACGCGACACGTCGTCTTCAGATAATCTACCCACATACCAAATATCAAAACCCTTTCTATTAAGGGAAAAAAGTTACAGCCCGGATACGAACTTGTCAGAGAAAAAAAAAATCTTGAATAATTTGACCTTGAGGTCAAACTTCAAGGTCAAAGCATGGCAACCTTGGCACGCGACACGTCGTCTTGAGATAATCTACCCACATACCAAATATCAAAACCCTTTCTATTGAGGGAAAAAAGTTACAGCCCGCATACAAACTTGTCAGAGAAAAAAAAAATCTGAATAATTTGACCTTGAGGTCAAACTTCAAGGTCAAAGCATGGCAACCTTGGTACGCGACACGTCGTCTTGAGATAATCTACCCACATACCAAATATCAAAACCCTTTCTATTGAGGGAAAAAAGTTACAGCCCGCATACAAACTTGTCAGAGAAAAAAAAAATCTGAATAATTTGACCTTGAGGTCAAACTTCAAGGTCAAAGCATGGCAACCTTGGTACGCGACACGTCGTCTTGAGATAATCTATCCACATACCAAATATCAAAACCCTTTCTATTAAGGGAAAAAAGTTACAGCCCGGACACAAACTTGTCAGAAAAGAACCCCAAATTTGGAATAATTTGATCTTGAGGTCAAAGTTCAAGGTCAAAGCATGGCAACCGTGGTACGCGACACATTATCTTGAGATAATCTACCCACATACCAAATATCAAAACCATATCTATTAAGGGAAAAAAGTTACAGCCCAGACACGAACTTGTCAGAAAAGAACCCCGAATTCTGAATAATTTGACCTTGAGGTCAAAGTTCAAGGTCAAAGCATGGCAACCTTGGTACGCGACACATCGTCTTGAGATAATCTACCCACATACCAAATATCAAAACCCTATCTATTAAGGGAAAAAAGTTACAGCCCGGACACGAACTTGTCAGAAAAGAACCCCAAAAACGGAATAATTTGACATTGAGGTCAAAGTTCATGGTCAAAGCATGGCAACCTTGGTACCCGACACATGGTCTTGAGATAATATACCCACATGTCAAATATCAAAACCTTATCTATTAAGAGAGAAAGATTACAGCCCGGAAGGATGGACAGACGGACAGAGCGATCACTATAGGGCATCCACCTCACAGCGGGGTCCTAATAATAGTATATTCTATATCAAAATAATGAGTAAAGTACAGAGAACAAATTTGTGAGCTTCATGAGAACCCAGCATGAACAAGTGCAATGCCGATTGCCAGCAGTCAGAAAATAGTCGCCCATTGTTTTTCTTATGCTGCTACACAGGCATACCAAACATTATTGAAATCGGGATGGCGTTTAGAAGTTCTAGGCAGAAAACTAATTACACACAATTTTCAACAAAAATGTTTGAATTTAAAAAAATTTTTTTTTACATGCATCAATTTTACATAATGTCTGATCATTGCTGAAAATTTGAAACAAAAGTGTCAAAGCATCTCTTGAGATACAAGTTGTAACAGGACACGCCAACATAATATATACAAAAATGGCTGAAAAAATCTCAAGTTCATCTAATTTGCATAATTTATGCACAAGAAAAAAACCTGTAACAATATGTTATTTATCTTATGCTGCTACACCTCCAAACCAAAAATGATTGAAATCAGACAGGTCGTTTAGAAATTCTAGGCAAAAAACTAATTACGCCCAATTTACAACAAAAATTGGCACCAGTCAGCCATCTTGAAGTTTTTTTCCGAAAAAATTGACGTGCATCAATTTTACATAATGTCTGATCATTGCTTAAAATTTGAAACCAAAGCATCAAGGCGTCTCTGAGATACAGGTGATAACATAATATATACAAAAAAAAATGGCTGAAAAAAAGCTAAAGTACATCTAATTTGCATAATTTATGCACAAGAAAAAAAACCCCACATGATATGTTATTTATCTTATGCAGCTACACCTCCATACCAAAAATGATTGAAATCGGAAACGTTGTTTAGAAGTTCTAGGCAGAAAACTAATTACACCCAATTTCCAACAAAAAAGGCCGCCAGAAAAAATTGACGTGCATCATCTTTCCATAATGTCTGATTAATGATCAAAAATTGAAACACCAACATTCAACCATCTCGGAGATACAGGTGGTAACAGGGAAGACAGATGAATGGTTGGATGGTTGGACAGATGGACAGACAGATGGATGGATGGATGGGTGGATGGATGGGATGGATGGATGGATGGATGGGATGGATGGATGGACAGAAAGACAGAGTGTAATCCAAAAGTTCACGTCATGGTGAAACCGTGGGGGACCAATAACAACAAATACATCAGAAATTTTATTTGGTTTTAAATCAATGACTACTAACTCCAGGCCCTGAGAAAGCATATTCATTTAGTTTTCAATGTGTTATAATCTTTCAATGCACCTATCACAAAAAAAAATTCAGTACTGTGGATGGCAGCCATGCTGATTCCAGTCACGCAATTTCATGTGTCTCAACATAAAGTTTTCTATTTGAAAGATCTGAAGGATGGAGAGACATGATGATAATTGAAAGATATTCAAGATGATGTAATGGATGATGAACAATCCAATTACAGAATATATTGCAGCTGACATTATAATTGTAAGATTTATTTCTTAAATTACCATCAAACATTATCAAGTGTTTATTTTATTCTTGCACTTGTCACGGATGAAGATTGGAATCATTGCTTGTGATATGGATAAAATCAACTTTTTCTGTGCACAGAATTTGAATTACCAAATTGCAAACTGACTTGTATTTGAAGAAAGGTACTCTTTAGATGTTAGCAAATGTTTTTCCCGATACTCTATTTCCAAAGAAAGACTGAACAATCTCTGTCACATAAGTTTTCAAATGCTGGTGAATTTATTTACTTTGTTGCAGACATTATTTTTTATAAAGGCCAAACATGACAGTGCACTTTTCACTCACTGAAATGAAGTGATATTGGCACACAGATAAAACTAGGATTTTCTCTCACATAACTGTACTGTAGTTATCAACAATCAATGCCTATTTTCTTATCTTTAAGTTTACAAAGGTGATAAACTTCTGCCTTTGACTTGTTCAGAAATTGTCCAGTTATTTGCATATAACAACAAACATGACAGCATGTCAAAATACAAATGATTTACCAAATGTATTGTCTCAAGTCTTTCAATTCACAAGGCAATTGAGTTCAATACAAGACATAATCATTCTTGTCATTGTGTGTGTCAGATTTAGGGTTTCCAATTTACAGATTTTTTTTCTGAAAACAGACTTGGGAATTTTTCAGACCCCAAATCCAGAAACAGGGAAATTTTCAGATTTTTTTCCCTCCCCATAATACCCTACTGTAATTAAGACTAAATGACCTGGGGGGGGGGGGGGGGGGGGGGTGATCATTCCCCAGCAAAATTTTAGCAAAGTTTAGAGGAAATAAACAGGTTTTTATTAAATGAATATGAGAGAAAAATAAAAAAAATGAAAGTGTCAATGACACTGTAGCTCAACTTGTCAAGACATGTACATGTGTAGTATGTGACACAGCAATGACAAACATCTAGGTAATGAACTGATAACAAAGGTACATATAAATTATTTTAACGGTCTCTACATAAATACTGACCATAGCCTGTAACAAATGTATAGGTAAAGTATTGTAAAGGTGGGTGACAGTCAGATGCTAAACTAGAAAAGAAATCTTTGAGTCCCAGAGTGGGTCTGACTGAACCCCAAAATATTTGTTCTCATAGCACAGTGATAACAAAGGCACCTCAAAACACACTCATTCCTGCCCCAAGGTGAAAACAAAGGTACCCAAGAAGTTTCGTGAAGATCAGTTCATAAATACAAGCTGTATAGAAGTTGTGACAAAAAACTGATTGGACCTAATTTCGGTATAAAATGGCCACTGGCAGCCATCTTGAATTCTGGACCGCACTCAGAAACACTTGTTCTCATCCCAAGGTGATAATAAAGGTACCCAAGAAGTTTCGTGAAGATTGGTTGATAAAGTCAGCCTCTAGCCCGAGCCGTATTGACATGTGCACTTACAGTGTATAAGTAGCACTAAATAAATCAAAGTTCATCTAATTTGCATAATTTCTGCACGAGAAAAAAACCCGTACTATATGTGATGTATTCCATGTTACTAAACATTCATACAAAACTTTATTCAAATCAGAACTTTCATACAGAAGTTCTGTACAAAAGACTGATTGCACTAATTTTGGTACAAAATGGCTGCTGGTGGCCATCTTGAATTTCGGACCACACCCAAAAACACTCGTTCTCATCCCACAGTGATAACAAAGGTACCCAAGAAGTTCATAAATACGGCCTCTAGCCTGAGCCGTATAGAAGTTGTGTACAAAAAACTGATTAGACCTAATTTCAGTACAAAATGGCCACTGGCAGCCATCTTGAATTTTGGACCGAACCCAGAAACACTCGTTCTCGTCCCAAGGTGATAACAAAGGTACCCAAGACGTTTCGTGAAGATCGGTTCATAAATACAGACTCTAGCCCGAGCCGTATTGACATGTGTACTTACTGTGTGTAAGTAGCACTAAAAAAAATCAAAGTTCATCTAATTTGCATAATTTCTGCACGAGAAAAAAACCTGTATTATATGTGATGTATCCCATGGTACTAAACATTCACACAACAAATTATTAAAATCAGCGCTTTCATATGGAAGTTCTGTGCAAAAATCTGATTGCACCAAATTTTGTACAAAATGGCTGCCATCGGCCATCTTGAATTTTGGACCGGACCCCAAAACACTCGTTCTCGTCCCACGGTGATAACAAAGGTACCCAAGGAGTTTCGTAAAGATCGGTTCATAAATACGGCCTCTAGCCCGAGCCGTATTGGCATTTGCACTTACAGTGCTGAAAGTAACACCAAAAAACATCAAAGTTAGTCTAATTTGCATAATTTACGCACCAGAAAAAAAACCTGTATTATATGTGATGTATCCCGTGGTACTAAACATTCATACAAAAAATTATTCAAATCAGAGCTTTCATATGGAAGTTCTGTACAAAAAACAGATTTCTGCATCGTCGGTACAAAATGGTGGCTGGCAGCCATCTTGAATTTCGGACTGCACCCAAAAACACTCGTTCTCATCCCACAGTCATAAGAAAGATACCCAAGAAGTTTCCTAAAGATCGGTTCATAAATACGGCCTCTAGCCCGAGCCGTATCCAATTGTTGACGGACAGACAGACGACGGGCCATGGCATAAGCTCAAATTTGGCTTCGCCAAAGTTGAGCTAAAAATAAAAAATAGAGTGATGTCACGCATGCAGCCAGACTGTCCCAGTAATGGCAATGCTTAGACACAAAATAGTCAGAGCCATTTTTTGTTAACCACTTACCTAACGAATCTGCCATATCTGCACTCGTGATATACAAAATTTGCTATTCAAATTTTATTTTTTCATTTCTCTACTCCAAAACATACCTCATGACCTATTAATGGAACAAGCTTGATGAGCTTGTTCCAATAAGGACTAATAAGCCATAGTTAGAAGTAAATGAAAGTGTCAATGACACTGTAGCTCAACTTTGAATATGACAGCAAACTAGAACTATCACTGAAGGTGATTAATACCCCCGCTTTGGGTTTTTAGAGGAATGCACTTCTGATCATGTAGGCGAAGGCCATAAGGAAATGTATACATAAAGATCATTTTTTGTTGTTGAAATTTGTATTTGCATGTGGCCTTCCACAGAACAGCACTGAATACTTAAAGAGCCCACACATATATGGTATACATTTGGAAAAACACATTTACAATGTGCAACATGTATTCAAAATCAGTTCATTAATGTAGGAGGAGTTGTACACACAAGAATCCCATTTGAAAACCCATAATAAATCCAAGTTAAAGGGAGATAACCTGGTTAAAATTGCCGCAGATCAAAAATTTGGGAATATGCGCATGTTCACTTAGTTGTGATAATGTTTGAAAGGTTTCGTCAAAATTGATTGATAAATGTAGGAGGAGTTGCACGCACAAGAATTTCATGTAGAAACCCATAATAAATCTAAGTTAAAGGGAGATAACCTAGTTAAAATTGCCACAGCTCAAAAATTTTGGAATATGCGCATGTTTATTTAGTAGTGATGATGTCTGTAAACTTTCATCCAAATTGACTGATAAATGTAGGAGGAGTTGCGCACACAAGAATTTCATGCAGAAACCCATATTAAATCAAAGTTCAAGAGAGATAACCTGGTTAAAATTGTCGCAGATCAAAAAGTTTGGAATATGCACATGTTCACTTAGTAGAGATGATGTTTGAAAGGTTTCATCAAAATCGGTTCATTAATGTAGGAGGAGTTGCGCACACAAGAATTTGTTCAAACAGAAAGACATAATAAATCTAAGTCAAAGGGAGATAACCTGGTTAAAATTGTCGCAGATCAAAAATCTTGGAATATGCGCATGTTCACTTAGTAGTGATGATGTCTGAAAAGTTTTGTCCAAATTGATTGATAAATGTAGGAGGAGTTGCACGCACAAGAATTTCATGTAGAAACCCATAATAAATCTAAGTTAAAGGGAGATAACCTAGTTAAAATTGCCACAGCTCAAAAATTTTGGAATATGCGCATGTTCACTTAGTAGTGATGATGTCTGTAAACTTTCGTCCAAATTGATTGATAAATGTAGGAGGAGTTGCGCACACAAGAATTTCATGCAGAAACCCATATTAAATCAAAGTTCAAGAGAGATAACCTGGTTAAAATTGTCGCAGATCAAAAAATTTGGAATATGCACATGTTCACTTAGTAGAGATGATGTTTGAAAGGTTTCATCAAAATCGGTTCATTAATGTAGGAGGAGTTGTGCACACAAGAATTTGTTCGAACGGAAAGACATAATAAATCTAAGTCAAAGGGAGATAACCTGGTTAAAATTGTCGCAGATCAAAAATCTTGGAATATGCGCATGTTCACTTAGTAGTGATGATGTCTGTAAACTTTCATCCAAATTGATTGATAAATGTAGGAGGAGTTGCGCACACAAGAATTTCATGTAGAAACCCATATTAAATCAAAGTTCAAGAGAGATAACCTGGTTAAAATTGTCGCAGATTAAAAAGTTGGAATATGCACATGTTCACTTAGTAGAGATGATGTTCGAAAGGTTTCATCAAAATCGGTTCATTAATGTAGGAGGAGTTGCGCACACAAGAATTTGTTCGGATGGAAAGACACAATAAATCTAAGTCAAAGGGAGAAAACCTGGTTAAAATTGTCGCAGATCAAAAATCTTGGAATATGCGCATGTTCACTTAGTAGTGATGATGTCTGAAAAGTTTTGTCCAAATTGATTGATAAATGTAGGAGGAGTTGCGCGCACAAGAATTTCATGTCCGGAAAGACGTACGGACGGACGTACGGACGGACGGACGTACGGACGGACGGACGTACAGGGCGATTCCTATATAGCCCCCACTTCTTCGAAGCGGGGGTATAATTAGTATTTGCTGTGACAAGGTCAACAATAATGAATATGACAGGAATCAAAACACTCGTTCTCGTCCCACGGTGATAACAAGATCGGTTCATAAATACGGCCTCTAGCCCGAGCCGTGTTGACGGCACGATGGACGGATGGACAACGGGCCATGACAATACCTCAAATTTGGCTTCGTCAAAGTTGAGCTAAAAATGAAAAAATCTGATGTTTCAGAAAAATAATTTGTACTGTTGGCTTCAACTTGTATTAGGTAAAGGATTAAAGATGCAGTACATAAAGCAATGTTGGGCTATAGGAGTCAATTTTCTTTTTTGCATGTAATAACTCCCAATCCTTCAAAATGCATTTTGGGAATAACTGCCCAAGTGACACGTGTCCAAAAACTTTAACCTGGATGTTATAAGTTAAATTGCCATCAAAAAAGGGTTAAGTATTTCCCAAAATAACATGAAACATAAAAAAAACAAAAATCATAATGAGAATGATACAATCAATAGTAATATTAATTTAAAAGAAAAAATCCCCAAAATCTTTAAGGCTGACTAAAAAAATTTAACCACAAACTTTAACCAAAACTCCAAATGTTAACAGACGGACAGACGAAAGTCGTGACTAAACAGTAAAAAAAAACCCCAGAAACCACTTTAACCTTCAGTAAGAAACTTTAACCATAAACTTTAACCAAAACTCTAAAAGTTAACAGGTGGATGGATGGACAGACAGATGAAAGTCATGACTGTAGCCCTCACTGTAAACAGTCAGGCAAAAAAATTAGAAAATTGTGATTCTGAAGAATCACAGGCTCACCATACTTGATAAAAATAGTACTGAAACTATCCTTATTCAAGTTACCAAAACTGAATGAGAGTTTCCTCAAAGATCTTACTTTATATTATTTATTTTTTACTAGGGTTTAATGACACATTAACAGCCAAGGTCATATCATGTCAGTGACAGTTTTATGGATGAAGGAAGCAGGAGTACCTGGAGAGAACCACTAAGCAATGATGAACAGCCGCCAGCTCCCCAACATCGTAACTCTGCACTGCAGCACAGGCGGGGTTAGATTGGTTGAAAACATGTGCACCATCAACGTGCAGTACGCCTTAGTACATGGCATCATTGTGCCCTCATGTGGACAATCAGGGTTAAGTACCTTGCCCAACGACACAATGCAGGAGTCCGAATCAATCGCTTAGATGGTCACCCATCCAAGGACTAACTGGGCTCAACATTGCTTAACTTCGGTGATCTGACGAGAACCGGGTACTGCAACACCACGGTGCCCCCATCTAACCTTATAACAGCGACTTTGCTTACCAAGCATCTCAACACACTGGGAAACAAAGAGTTTAAAGCTAACCCTCATATAACTGATCGAAAACAGTAACCAAAGTTTACGAATGTTCCTATTTTTTTCAACGGTACTTTTACTCTATCAATCACTGTGCCAAAGGGTTAAATGCCACAAACAAACTTGAACCATAAATTTGTTGAACGAGCAACACAGCAATTTCCTATAAGCAAAAAGGTTTGTCAGTTAACGATCTATACGACAATGCAACAAATTTGCATCTTTGTCGTTCCCAATACTGGAAAAGTGAACAAAAAGTGAGTGAATTTTGAACAAAATCAGACACCACTTGTATTCAAGTTACAAAAGCAGGGTGAGGGTTAACTCTGATATTTAAACTTATCATAGCAAGTTTGCTGAGTAGATATTTTTCCACATGACAAAAAGTTTTAAGTTAGCCCTCGTACAACTGATCGAAAATGGTAACCAAAGTTTGCAAATTTTCATATTTTTCAAACAGTTCCCACATTCATGCAGGCAGAAGAGGAGTAGGGTTAAACATTTCAAGCTAACATATAACAGCAAAAATGTTCATCAGTTAATGATCTATATGCTTGTGCAACAAATTTATGTTTACGCTGTTCCCAATGCCAGAAAAGTGAACACAAAGTTTGTGAATTTTGTACAAAATAAGACACCACTTGTATTCAAGTTTCAAAAACAGAGTGTGGGTTAAGTCTCATATTTAAACTTATCAAGCAAGTTTAATGAGTAGATAGTTCTGCACATGGCAAAACAAAAATAAGTTTCAAGTTAACGCTTGTACAACTCATCGAAAATGGTATCTTCGTTTGTAAATTTTCATGTTTTTCAAATAGTAGCCTTACTCTAGATATCACTGTGCTAAAGGGTTAAATTCTACACACTTGAACCAGAAAGTTGTCCTGCAATTAACAAGTCATCTTCCTATACTAAAATCTTTGCCATATATCACTTGTAGTATTAAGAAATGGCCTCTGGAAGTTGTGCTATTTTGCCGAAAATCACAAACTTCGGCTCTTTGAAGTCGATAGGGGTTACAGTTGAAAAATGTTTCAAGTGATTTCATTACAACATGTTAGACTCAAAATATATAGAAAATTTTATCTTCACACGACTGATAGTGTTCGAGAATTTTTAGAAAAAAGGGTCATTTTGGCTATATTTTCATCTGCCTGAAGGGGTTAAACGTTTTCACTAAAATGGCGGTATATGGAGGCACACCAGATGCGTGCAAATAAGTGTGCAAAATTTTAGAAGAATCGTACAGCCAGTTTTCGAGATCTAGAGGCCACAAAATTTAGGTGGAAAAAAATAAATAAATACGAGACAGCAGTTACTGATGTCTCATTTATGATCACGAAATGATGGCTATTGCTGTATACTGTATTGTTGCAAGAATATTCTCAGATTCACAACTCACACCAGCTTATCTGTTGATTGTCAATGCTACATCAATTAAGTTCATCTGAAGTTCACCAAACATCAAAGGCACTCCATTGGCAGACGGCCAAATTATCTGCCTGTTTAGTATGGTCATCTCGTCAGGCAGAATCACCTCTACAACCGCTTCACCGCGCATTAATTTTTCAGTGACCTTTCACCTTTCGCACTACAAGCTATAGCTTTGATGTAAAATAGAAGGAGTAATTTCCAGTTTGGGTAGGTATCTCCATCAGTGGACAGTACCTGCAGCAATCAACATCTTCCAGTCAGAATTTTCTGTCAAAGGAAGCGGACATCAGTTATATTTCTTCCCGGTGAGTTTTCATGTTATTAGTCACCTGCTTATCGTGCTATTTTACAAGGATCTCCCCTCATCACTTCTTCATCATTCATTGCTTTCATTCACCCATTACTTAATATGGATCACTCCTCTTTGCGGTGTTTGGTGATGGGTCACAGTTATATTGTCCGCTTGGGGGAGTATTTACACAGACATTCCAGGTTTCCTGTGCATCAAAATTTTGCAACTTCCCTGAATTTATGTCGGGACACGTTTCATGTCGACATTCGGTTTTCTGGGCGTCGTGGTGGAACTGTTTCCCACCTGATTGATAATCTTCCCGTTGTTACCCACTTTCAGCCACATCATGTTCTTTTGCAAATTGGGGGGAATGAACTTTCAGAGCTCCACCCTCTTTCGGTCGGCCGCACTGTCAATGAATTTGCAGAATGTCTGTTGTATGAATTTGGGGAACAATCAGTCACAGGATGTCGTTATTTCACTGTAACACAGTTAAAATATGCCCCGGTTCCCTTGGAAAGTCAGTGGAATTATATAATCAACACGTTGATCTTGTCAACAATTATCTTGATACTGTTCTACAGTCTACTTCACCGTCTTAATTTTTGGCACCACGGTTGGCTCCACTTGGCCGCTCGGTTGCTTTTGTATGACGGCGTGCACTTTAACGACGCTGGCCTTAAAAAATATGCACGAAGTATCCGAGGTTCATTATTGCAGGTCGTCCGCTCTCACGAAACTCGCCCTGTGTCCTGACTGTTTTAATTTTGTCTGATTTTGTCGTACGTTGCGATTCCTGTGTTATCTGCATTTATTCATGTCATTGCATGCTTCACTTGGGGCTTGCAGAACACCGCTGCATTTCTGACTACTACTACCCATCATTACTCCTACATGTACTTTTATTATCGCAATGCATGGCAAGACACGTCGTACATTTCAACCAACGATGTTTGAAAAAAAAAAAAAAAAAAATCTATCTACAGATCAGCTTCCGGTGTTCTGCTGTCCTCCATTGCAACTGCCTACAATCCCCCTGTCTACACGTTCTCATTTTTGCTACTGCCATGTACTGGTAATCCCCATTCAGTGCCGCAGGCTGCGTCATCCTTTTTGGCTATGATTTTATCATTGGGGGTCAACGCAGGCACTTTCACCTTTTCTACGTAATTTTATCATGGTGTACTCGTGAGTCGCACCACATAGTCTTTTCGCGCACATTGTGCTCAACACAACTGCACACATGCCTAACAAGAACGAATAAATGCCTCACTAAAGTACAAAGTAACAAAAAACAAAAAACAAAAAAAAAAACGTGTGTGTGGGGGAGGGGGGGGGGTGCCTGATTTTTCTTCCTTTTTGAAACGGGAGTGTTTCTCCTGTTCCATTTCTTTTATGCAGTGTTCCCTTGTTCTGTTACCCCCCCCCCCCCACACCTCCCTCATGTGGGGGGGGGGGGGGGCGGCACTTAGCCAACGAGGGGTTTATGCAGGCTTTCAAATAATTTAATTTCTACTTTACCCTCACAAGTTGGGGCTCATTGGTTCACATGCTTGCAATTACTCCTCTTTGGTGCGGGAGGCTTCCTCCTGTTGTGTGTAATTTTCAGTGTTACCTTCCTTTGTTGTCGCATACCACTGCTGTCTGTTGGATGCATTTAGCAAATTTAGCCACTGTTGGGGGTCATGCATGCTATCAATTGTTAACATGCAATTCAATTTCTACTTTCACCTCACCAGTTGGGGCACTTTGATATAAGTGCTTGCATTTCCCCCTCTTTGGTGCGGGAGGATTTCTCCTGTTGCGTGCCCTTTGCAGTGCCTTTCCATGCCATGGGGGGCTTTGTCTGTGAGCACTAACATGACTACCCTGTACATTTTGTCCTTAGCCAACATAGTTGACTCTCGGGTTTTCCCATGTTCGGCTTGCATCTGATTCTTACCATAATACGTCAACCAGTCTTTGGTCTTTCAGCGACATTTATTGTTCCGAAATTTTCCGTTAGCATGCCCTATTCAGCCTAAGTTTCCTGATATTTTGCTCACGTTATTGCTCACAGCTTATTATATGTTCTATCATTTTAGACTACTTGTTTCGCTTCTCCCCTCTTCTCTCTTTTTCAGACATGCCACCTCGAAAGAAACGCAACCAACTACAGGATGACCTGTCTGGCAATTACCGTCCATCCAGACCAAAGAGGAATCGGCGTGCACCGGCCCACACAGACAGTTCTGCTGACCATACTACCAGTTCTCTCGCTGTTCCAAGGCAGCCATCAGTCCTTCCACTGCATTCTGTGATCACACAATCTGATTCTAGGGACATCATCAGAGATTCTCAGCCTACCTCTGCTTCACGTGAGCCTGCCACCACAACCAGCATATGCTATGCACCACTTAGTAACTTGACTCTCTTACAGGATAATGTCACATCAGTCCCAGTTTTGCTATATCTCTGGATTATTCAGACAACACGGCCACCACAGCTATACCATTGACACAACCTGTGATATCCAGTCTCTGTAACATGAACTCGTCATTGCCACTTTTTTTATCTTCACATGGACCTTCTTACTCTAGTGTGTCTCCACATTGTGCCATACCTACTTTTCCACACAACCATCTGGTGGCTCCCACTTCTACTGTGACAATTGCTTCTTCGCCAGTGTGTTCTTGTTTGTGGACCCGATTCGGCCACCCGCTTCCACATCTAACTCAAACTCGGACCGTCTTAACATCAGTGGTCCACTTCCACAGCAGTTTATACACCAACGTGCCACCTTAGAGACTGTCCTTAACAACTCCATTCAATCAGCATTAGCAGGCTTTTCTACCCGGCGTTCAGATACTCGTGCCACTGCCACATCTGACATTGTACCAGACATTGTTCCAGCACCTACAGAACCTGCACCTGGTAACTTTTTACAGACACTTAATCCCCTAGAGGGACTTGTTCATTCTGCCCTGGTTGCTCCATTTGAGTCCCAGGCCGGTGATTTTCGATCAACTTCCATTTCATTGACAGCTATGGTCAGTTTAAAAACCAAGGCTCAAATTTGGGCAAATGAATTTATAAATATGTCTTCTCTTTAACCGAACACATCATCACAGCCATCCTACTCCTTGATGCTCAGTGACGGTGATGGGTCAACACCTACCATTGCTTGGATACCAAAGGCTTCCAAAACTATACTCACTCTCCCCCATTGGCTAACCGTCTTAGAAATTTTCATGGCCATTTCAGCTGAACGAAATCCACAACACATTCAAAACTTGTTGAAATATCAGTCCCACATTTGTCATTTGGCGTCTATAGGGTACGATTGACTGTATTATGATAACCAATTTCGGCAGCTGCGTCAATATGATTTATCACTCGAATGGGACACCATATTGTGGGAACTGTACATGAAATGTGCGCCAGGTGGTAAAGCAGGGTCACATAATAACCACAAACAGACTCAGAGCAGTTCCTTTCGCGGTCGAGGTAAGCCTGGTAACCGGAAACGTTTCTTCCCAGTGGGGTTCTGCCATAAGTTTCACGATGGCAAACAATGTGCTGGATCATGCGGATATTCCCACAAATGCTTCAAGTGTCACAAAGAACACAGCTTTCAAAGTTGCCCACTTCGGAACCAGTCTGGACAGCAGCCCTTTCGCTCCAACCCACGTCGGGGGCAGAATCAACAACGACCCTCCCTGTATCAGTTGAACGGTAACAACACCAGTTAGTCCGAAACTTCTGATCAAATTGCTGCAGGGGTATGATCCCAACACAACTTCGTATTTGGTAGATGGTTTTTCTCACGGGTTTTCCATTGGATATGCAGGCCCTCGTCAATCCACCTGATCTCCTAATTTAAAATCGGCCACAGAACTCCCAGATATCATTGATTCCAAAATTGCCAAGGAGGTTGCAGCTGGCCAAATAGCGGGGCCTTTTTCTGATCCTCCTTTCCATGATTTACACATCTCTCCTATTGGCGTTGTCCCCAAAAAGAGCGAGGGTGAATTCCGCATGATCCAGCACCTATCATACCTGACTGGTACCTCCATTAATGATCATATCTCCCAAGAGTTCACCTCAGTGGATTATGCAACTGTGCAGCATGCAATGGACTTTATTTTGTCTTTGGGTCCAGGGTGCTTTTTGGCTAAAACCGACATTCAATCGGCCTTTCGTATTATTCCGATCCATCCGTCCGACCATCATTTGCTGGGATTTGCATGGAAAGGTTCATTTTATTTTGATACTTGCCTCCCGATGGGATGTTCCTTTTCCTGTCGCATCTTCGAGTCCTTCAGCACTGCACTCCAGTGGATTGCAGAACACAAGTTTTCCATCCAGAATGAGCTGCATGTTCTTGATGAGTTTCTTTTCGCTGCAAGGTCTCGGGACAAATGCCAACAATATTTGGACACATTCCTTCAGCTCTGTGACTCCATTGGCATTCCAATTGCTCCAGACAAGACCTACTTACCAGCGACTACAAGGGTTTTTCTGGGGATTGAACTCGATACGATAGCCATGACGGTCCGCCTGCCTGCTGATAAGCTTCAGAAGTGTCAACTGTTGATTCACCACTTTCTACAATCCACCAAGGTTACACTCAGGGAAATTCAATCCCTCGTGGGTCTTCTAAATTTTACATGTTCAGTGGTGGTTCCGGGACGAGCCTTCCTCCGGCGTCTAATCAATCTAACTCTTCGGATCAGGAAGCCGCACCACCGCCTCAGGTTAACTTCTGATGTCAAAGCACCTAAGACTGTGGTTAGCCTTCCTGGATGAATTCAATGGGAAATCTTTCTTTTTGAATGAAGTCTGGCTAAACAGCGACTCCCTACAATTTCACACTGACGCTGCAGCCTCAGCAGGGTTTGGGGGTGTGTTTGGCAACCATTGGTTCTATGGTCAATGGGCTCCTTTCGAAACAACCCTTAATATTTCTGTGCTTGAGTTTTATCCAATTGTGGTAGCGGTGAACCTATGGGGACCTCTTCTGGCCAACCGATGTGTTTTATTTTTCACTGACAACCAAGCTATTGTGGCGGTGATTAACTCTCAGACCACCAGGGACGAACTGTTGCTAAGCCTGCTCAGAAATTTTGTTTTGAGCTGCTTACGATTCAATATTTTCTTTAAGGCAAAACACATACCAAGGAAGGAGAACAAACTAGCAGACTCTCTTTCTCGTTTACAGGTCGAGCACTTCAAGAAGCTGGCTCCGCGCATTTGCACTCATCCTACAGCACTACCGCTGGAATTGACATTGGATCGCTTACTTCAACTTTGAACAGTTTATTCAGTCATGCCCTCGCACAGCATACTCAGCAGCTCTACCAATCCAGTTACAATAAATTTACAGCATTTTGCACCAAATTCCAACTTCAACAGCATTGGTCCATACCGCTTTCAACCTTGTGTTTATTTATAGCTCACCTATTTAACTTAGGGTGTGCATCCAAGTCAATTCTTTCAATTATTTCTGGCTTGTCTTACTTTCACAAAATTAATGATTTGGAGGACCCAACCCAGTCTTTTCTTATCCGCAAAATATGAGCAGGGACTCAACATCTTCGTCCCTCGGTTGATGTGCGTTTGCCCATAACAGAGCTCATTCTTCATCAGTTAATTGTTGCGCTACCGAATTGCACATCTAGTCTTTTTCAGGCTTGCCTCTTTGCTTCCATGTTTACTCTGGCATTTTATTCATTTGCATGGGTAAGTGAGTTGTGTCCCCCCTGTGCATCAGCAGCTGGTTGCGTATTGCAACTCTGACGTGCAATTGGATCAGAATTTGGTCACAATTACGTTTCGACACTTCAAACATAACACGGAAGGGCAGCCACACATCATCAGGGTGACGAGGACATCTGATTCTTTGGCTTGTCCCATCATGACATTGACGCAATTCTTAGCCTGCCGGGGCGCAGTCACTGGTCCCCTCTTTGCATATCCATCAGGTGCTCCAATCACACATCGATCTTCTGACTCAGTACTCAAATGTTGTCTCAATTTTTGCGGTCTCGATCCTACAATTTTCAAGGGACACAGCTTCCGTATTGGCGCTGCCACACTGGCAGCTTGTAAAGGGTTTCTGATTCACAAATCAGACTCATGGGACGCTGGAGGTCAAATGCATTCCAACAGTATATCAGGACCCCATCCCTTACATAATCACAGGGCGTGTAATTCCCTTCAATTCTGCATACTGCATTTCTCACTGCCGCAACCAGACAATCATTACGGGCAAGCTTTGCAGTTGGGTTTGGCACGGGCTACCCCGCACATTAGGTAGCTTGGCCTGCACATTAGGTAGCTGGCTGTACTAGTTTGCGATGCATGTCTCCTGTCACAACACATCAGTTATTTCAATCCCAGACCCTTCGGCTGCTCGGCACCAGTATCATGACTGCTACCGGTCCTACAAGTCCATTACAGCATGGGCTTCCATGGATGGACAGGGCTATTTCCAGTGTGATCACTGTTTGCCTGCATTCGTTCAGTCTTTCGCACGCATTATTTGGATTGGTAGAGTGAGCATCCCGCTTCCACAGCACGGGCCTCTACGAGGGGGAACCTCACTTTGAGTTGAGGCATTTTTCCTCACAACGGTACATTTCAGAAATACGTACATGTATATATACACATTCAAGAACATTATACTTTTGTGTTTGTCAGCCTATATACTTTTATGTTTCTCGAAGACTAGCGTCTTCTATGTTTTCTATTACATTACACAATTTTTTTATTTCGTCATTTTGCACTTATTTCGGATGTCTCCCAGGCCTTATGCAGGGCATCCCTTTTGCCACCTTGCAGACCATTTGTTCGTCGATCCACGGGATTCCCGCGCCTTTGGTCACTGTTTTTGCTAGTTGCCTGTGATGTGCTCACAGAGCCCTGTGACGGATCAAAATTTATGACTCGCCGCAGTACCCTGTGTGCACATCTTTGGCGTATGTCGCCCACCTTTAAAAATTATTTTGGTAATTTCCTTTTAATCTATTGGCTATACTATAATACAATGTTGTACCATTGGGTACTCGTAACTTTTTACATAATAAACAGTGTAGCCCTTATCGCACATGGACTTATATTGTTTCTTGTTCCCTTGTCCCAGTGTATCTATGACTCAAGGAAAATCGGGGCATCATAGATACGAGACAGCAGTTACTGATGCCTCATTTATGATCACGATTTTTGGCTATTGCTGTATACTGTATTCTTGCAAGAATATTCTCAGATTTACAACTCACACCAGCTTATCTGTTGATTGTCAATGCTACATTAATTAAGTTCATCTGAAGTTCACCAAACATCAAAGGCACTCCATTGGCAGACGGCCAAATTATCTGCCTGTTTAGTATGGTCATCTCGTCAGGCAGAATCACCTCTACAACTGCTTCACCGGGCATTAATGTTTCAGTGACCTTTCACCTTTCGCACTACAAGCTATAGCTTTGATGTAAAATAGAAGGACTAATTTTCAGTGCAGATAGGTATCTCCATCAGTGGACAGTACCTGCAGCAATCAACATCTTCCAGTCAGAATTTTCTGTGAAAGGAAGAGGACATCAGTTCTATTTTCCACCGCCCCTCCTGCCTCCATATTTGTACATGTCACATGGCCTATGTCGCCCACCTTTAAAAATTATTTTTGTAATTTCCTTTTAATCTATTGGCTATACTATAATACAATGTTGTACCATTGGGTACTCGTAACTTTTTACATAATAAACAGTGTAGCCCTTATCGCACATGGACTTATATTGTTTCTTGTTCCCTTGTCCAAGTGCATCTATGACTCATGGAAAATCGGGGCAAGCCTTAAATAAAATGCATTATTCATGGTAAACTTCATCACATACTTTGACTTTAGTACCAGTATTTTGTTTGACAAACGTTTTACATAACAGTCATTGGCTCCGACAATCAGAAATAGTTTGGCTGGTTTGCGAATCACGGGACATGTCCAACATAGTGAATAAAGTCCAAGGGGAAATATTATGCAGTACAATTATTTATCAAAAGCGTGCATGCATAATTCACAGAATTCAGACTGAGGCTATATCCCACTTTGAAGCTTTGACTTGCTGCTTATGTTTTGCAGCTCCTCACGCAGCTCACACTGGAGAGAATGAGCTGAGTGAGGTGCAAAACGTAATCTGCAAGTAAGAGACACAAGAGTGGATGTAGCCTCTGTCTGAATTCTATGAATTATGCTGTTGGATAAATACGAGAAAAGTGTAACTGATGCATGCTGTAAAATTGTATTACCTGGTTAAAACTATTGATAAATAGGAATTAATGGAAGGAAACCTCAAACTTATCTAATGACAAATTAAGTATCAAAGTAAATAGAATTATGAGATTCATATTCCCGGTTCCTGCTGGAGAAAATCCAGATATCAGGTCTGCCATAAGCAATTGGGTACTGGGAATTCCTGGTTCCGATGGAAATCCTAGTCAAATTATGTACAACACTGGAACAGGTGCACATATATACGCTGTTGCTGTTGTGAAATTTACTGGTGCACACATTTAGAATTAGTCTTTCTGTTAATTCCTTTCATGAATGAGCAAAAAGATTTCTCCGATGTTGTACCTAAAGGATTGCACAATACAACTATTCTCTCATTTTAAGGTGTTCCAAAATTGTAATTTTGATGTCTTACTTATGTCACAGAATACTTTTAAGAAGGAGGTTCTGTCATTTGGTAGCAGTACCATAGAAAATTTCAGTTTCAATCAAATCTATTTTTCATTATAAATAATTTGGTATCTGATTTATTGGGATTATTTCTGTCTCATCCTTTTCAATCTCAAAGAAGATGACCTGAGATTTGACTAAAGGATTTGTTGAATGACCCCTTGAAAACTGAACACTGGAAAAGTTGATGTCAGAAATGTCTGTTAACCCTTTGATACTTTTGTACGTCTTATAATGCACGAAATCAAACAGCGCGTTGATACTTTGTGGTCATTTGTTTTATTATTATTTATTTTCGATTTTTTAAAGTTTAACCTCAATTCCCATTTTCTCCCAACAGTTGAGCTAAATGTCATCGCATCTTAAAATACTAATATAATCCTGCTGTGAAGACTTCTTAACTGGTTGAGTTCTAGAAGCCACTATCAGGGCATTGAAAAAATAAGGATACCAGAGCAAAAGTCAACACTTTCCTTGCTTATATTTCATATTCAGTCAAACACAAATAATATTTTGTTTAAATAAATTTGTTTTATTATAAATTATTGGAGAGTGCCTGTTGGCACTCTCCAATAATTTGTAATAAAACAAGTTTTCAATAACAAATTCAGACCACTAAAAAATAATCTAAAAGTAATCAACCAGTTAATCACTAATGTAAAAAATATCTTGTTATCTGGTACTTTCTGACGTTTGACGTCGCATTTTAAAAAAAACGTTGAAAAAACTGAATTCCCAGTGACGTTTGAATGTCAGGATAATTAAAGTCTCAAAGGGTTAAGCAGATAAACTGAATAGCGGTAGCATTAAAAAATTTTAAGGGGATAACATTCTGTACTGAGTTAACACTTTACCTTAGGAATTAGATGCAGCTGCCCATGCAATTTACAAATAAAGCAGTTAAAAAAATTGATTTTTCAAATAAATTCAACAACCCATATCAAACCATATCATCAAGCTTGTTCCAATGAGGGGTCATATGATATTGTTTTGTTGACATTTTTTGAAACATTTGAAAAAACAATAATTAAAATAATAAATTTTGATATCATATGCATTGGGTAAAGAGTTAACAGAAATATACATAACAAAGCAAATGTACTGAACAGGGCAAATTTTTACACTCGTCATAGCAAATTATTTGGTATTTGATAATTTAATGCAAATAACAGGGTTATACTATTAACCAGTATTTTATTACAATGACCCACTGTCTGAAACTTCGCATCATCTTTTGCACTGGTTCCACCATGTCATTTCAGCCATTTTATAGACACAATTCTGCTCATGCTATCATTCTTCCTCTGTCATACATATTCCAATAGAATAAGCTATCAAAATATTGCCGATGTGGGATGCCTCACATTTCTACCCCAAAGCTATAAGCCTCTTATGATCGACATACAACTATCAGATTTTTGAATGGCACTATATTCAAACAATTAGCACATTTAATCTGTTCCACTCTCTACATGCAACCATGACATTTCATATGTACCACTGTCCACATGTAACCAACACATTTATTATGTATCCCTGTCCACATATAACCATCACATTTCATATGTACCACTATCCACATGTAACCAACACATTTAATATGTATCCCTGTCCACATGTAACCATCACATTTAATATGTACCACTGTCCACATGTAACCATCACATTTAACCTGTACCACTGTCCATTTACAACTATGTTACCAAAGTTTGTCACATTTCATTGTACTTTTTCAGTGTTAATCTTGGAATAATGTTCATGGACTGGAGTTCTTGAAACAACAGTTTACAAGCATATGGCATTTTCAGTGTTGAAACATTCTTTGATGACTTGCAAAATTGACACCTGCAATAAATGCTAAGAATTAACCCTTTACTCAATGTAACAACAAAATTCACATAATATTCTCAAAATTATTATTTAAATCCTATTATTTGATTTCAATTTCTGACCCCAAAACAAAGTTTATGACCCCTCAATGGAACATGTTCATTGGGCTCATTCCAATGTATGCAGTCTTTAGATTTTGAAAATTGGAGGCACGCAGTATACCACTCACTAACATTTGAATTGGAGCATGCTATTGTTGAGTCCTAGCATGGGGAAAATGTTTTCAAGAAGAACATCAACGAACATCTGCACACTGTTCCATCCACTAGTAAGTGGGGAGTTGAAAAATATTACCTGATTTTTCAAATAATCTTTTCACATCAATAATTAAAATATAATACAGTAGAACCTGTCTTGAGAGACCGCCCTTTGGGACACACAAAGTGGTCTCTCAAGATAGGTGGTCTCTCATAACAGGTTTCAGGTTTTCTCAAGTCAGTGAATAACCAACCACAAAATTCAGAAATGGAGAAGAATGGATTTTTGTACTTACTTTGTAGTTGTTCCTTTTTATGAAGTTTTTGTAACAAATTGAAATGGACTGTTATAAAAATTATAAAAATAAATTAGTGTTGAAAGTTAAAAAATTTATAGTAATTTATATATTTTTTATACTTACCAATGACCCAGACTTAGCTGGTGCTAACTCTAACAAAACCCGGGCCAAACACAAATTTTGCCCCCCAATCCCCAAAATTTGCATCCAAAACAAAAAGAAATCATGTCCTAAAGGACCTCCATACTACGCCTCTACTGCGCATGCGCAGTGACGCAGACGTCCCGAAATTGGCGCCAATTATCATTCTTACTGGCAGTGCCTGGTCAGCGCTATGTACTCAGCGGGGAGGCAAGAGTTCCCAACTCCAGGGAGGGCCATCCCCGTCTGGGTCATTGGTAAGTATAAAAAATATATAAATTACTATAAATTTTTTAACATTTTTATACTGTACCAATGACCCAGACTTAGCTGAATAGTAAACAGGCTGGAGGGCCTAGGACATAGAGGAAAATCCAATAAGCTCAACTATATAGTAAAGAGGTAACCCCTTAAGGAGAAAAGGAGTATTAGGCTTTACATGTATCTTTCTTATTTAATATTAAATTAGAAAGATACACTACCCTTAATAATTGAGCACAATAACATTCATGTTCTCTATTAACATCCAGTATATCCCTTATACTAATTATTTTTAAAGTAAGCCAATAAATAAAGTAGTCTAGAGAATTGAGACTCTTTATAGTCATTTAAAAGTGTCCGAGTATTGTATATTAAAGCCCGTTTGACACTTGACATATACAAATGCTTCACACCGAGCTACACTTTAAAAATAAGACATGAATGAATTTTAACATTAATATTACACTTTAAAACCATCCCGGAAGCGACTCAGAAATACTGACTTGGAGGAGGCATTCCCTTGCTTTTCACTATAAAGCAGGTGACCTAAGGGAACACCCGCCCCCCCCCCCCCCCCCCCCCTTCCTCTTGCCCTGGATCAAATAGCCCAGAGCGAAGAGGGCAGCCAGACGGAGTCACTGCCGGAACAGAAAGCCTGCATAACTATAGTTGCAACTGTTTAGTGGACGACATTCTGAGCAACAGATAACGGACCTAAACAATGCAGGTCTCCAGAAATGGACTCAATATTTCTGAGATAAAAATTCGTAAATATGGATGGCTGAGACCAATAAGCAGCCTTCATTAAATCTGTAATAGCAACACTATTAGCATAAGCCCAGGAAGTAGAAAGAGCTCTTACTTCATGAGTGGAAATCTTAAGCACAGACTGCTGAGAAGAAGATAAACTCTCATAAGCAGTACGGATAGTTAATTGAATCCATCTAGCAATAGAATGGACCGAAAAGTCCTTTCTATTAGGCATCAAAGACAGAAAGAAACGTTTCCGTCCCTTTCTGATAAACTGAGATCTCTGTTTATAGATACGTAACCCTCTAACAGGACAGGTTAAAGGCCTACGCCTGTCTGAAGACTGAAGAGCCTTAATAACAATAGGTTCCGGATATTTATTAGGAGCCTGATTCTTAGCTAAAAAACCCACATTAGTAGTGAAGGTGATAGTGTTCCCGACACTACGATAGTGAGAATCATCCACCGACAGAGCATGAAGCTCACTAACTCTTCTAGCAGAAGAGAAAGCTAAGAGAAAAGCTGTCTTATAAGATAAGAATTTGAAATCTACTGTCCCAAGAGGTTCAAATGGCTTTTCCTTCAATTTAAGAAGAACCCAAGCTAAATTCCACTTAGGAATTAATCTAAGAGTTCTGGGTCTATTTATCGAAAAGTTTCTAACCAACTTAGATAAAGAGACATTAGATCCAATTTGTAAACTATCATGATGTGCATAGGTATCAGATAACATAGACCTATAACCCTTTATAGTAACAGGCTGCAGTTTGATTTCGTCAAACAAGTATACTAGAAAGTTTGCAATGTCTGGTATAGAGGGATCGAATATATCTACAGAATGATCCCTACACCAACGACGAAAAACCTTCCACTTAGCCGCATAGTTTAGCGAAGAGGAGGTCCTCCTACAGTTAGAAATCGCGTCCACTGCTCGTCCTGTAAAGTGCTTGCCATGCAAGAAGGACCGCACAACGGAAAAACATGAAGGTTGAGACCTTGCGGGTTGTGATGGAGTTGGCGCGATTTCCCCTGCGAAAGAAGATCCTCCCGTGGAGGAAGCTTTCGTGGTAGGTCCCACAACAGACACCTGAGTAGATTTATCCACGGTCTCTGTGGCGACAGAGATGCTACCAACAGAATCTTGCATTGAGATTGTTTTATCTTTAGCAATACCTGTTGAATTAACGGCGCTGGAGGATACGCATATCCTATCATTCCGTCCCAAGGGATCGACAGAGCGTCTACTGCAAATGCTCTTGGATCCGGACACGGAGACACATACGTCTGCAACTGATTGTTGAGATGTGTCGCAAATAAGTCTATCATTGGCCGTTCCCATTGGTAGCAAATCTGATTGAATACTTGTTTGTTGAGAGTCCATTCCGACGGCAACAAGCGACCCTTTCGTGAAAGGGAGTCTGCTAGCACATTCAGACGACCCGGTATGTGACGGACCGAAAGAAGAACGTGATGTTCTAGCGCAAACAGAAGGATTCTTTCCGTTAGATTGAACAACGGAACTGAATGAGTGCCTCCCTGATTCCGTATATACGCCACTACTGTCATATTGTCGGATAGGATTTGGACATGAGCATTGTGAATAATGTCCATCCAGTGACGTAACGCAAGCCAAATTGACATCATTTCCTTGATGTTTATGTGCTTGCACAGGAATTGCGAATCCCAAAGACCCTGGCATCTCGAATCCGTTGGGATTAATGATGCACCCCAACCTGTTTGACTGGCATCCGTCATAATGGTAAAACTCGGATCCGGCAACTGCAGCGGAACTCCCTGAGTTAACCACTGAATGTTTGCCCAAGTCTGAATCTCTTGTTTCACTTGATCTGACAAGAGAACGTCTACGTCGAGCGAATGAATTTTCACACTCCAATTCTGAGTCAAGAAAATTTGAAGAGGATGTGTGCGTAACCTCCCCATCGGAATGAGATCCGCAGCGGCTCCGCACAGACCTATCAGTCTCATAAATTCCCTCGCTGTGACTTTGTCTGCGTGCAGACAATAGCGAGCATAACAACTGACTAATTTCGCTCTGGTTAATGGCAGACGAACGAGATTGCTGTGCGTCTCGAAGCTCATTCCCAGATGAGTGAATGACTTGGACGGCACCAGATCCGACTTCTCCTCGTTTACTATAAAACCAAGACGTCGGAGCAATAGAAGAAGATTCTGAACATCGTTCTGAAGCGTTAACTCGTTCCCGTACCTCTGAAGAATGTCGTCCAGGTAGGCCGACGTTACCGCAGACGAATGAGCTCGGAAATAGATCATTACCGAGTTCATTACCCTAGTGAAAGCCCAGGGTGCTAGATTCAATCCGAAGCACATCGCCCGGAATTGATACACCACTCCTAGGACTGCGAAGCGTAGGTACTTTCGGAATGTCGGATGTACCATGACGTGAAAGTACGCATCTTTGAGATCTATGCTTGTTGCATAATCGTTCACCCAAATACTCGCTCTGACCGACCGAATCGTCTCCATATAAAATTTCGGAGCGATGATCAGCTTGTTTATCCAGCTCAAATCTATGACTGGACGGAACGAGCCGTCTGGTTTCGGAACCAGAAACAGATGGCTGTAGAATCCCGGAGTTTCCTGGTTTTCTACGACCTCTACTGCGTTCTTCATTAAAAGAGACTGCACCTCTGATAACAGAGCGTCTCTTTTCTGCGGATTTGATGGAAGATGAGTCCACTTTGGACTTCGAGTTAACAGAGGCTTTCGTTTGAAGGATATCTTTAGACCTTCCGAAGTCACTCCTCTCACCCAAGGGTCGTCCGTAATCGACGCCCATTCTTGTGAAAAGCTCGACAACCTTCCACCAACCGGTACGCGATAGAGGTTTAAGCCATCACCTCCTGGACCTGCGAGGCCTGCGGTAGGAGAAACCACGTCCTCCACGACCCGCACCTCGCCCCGTCGACCTCGGGGCGTCCGACCGATTGTCCCGGCCCGAAGGACATCCCAAACGAGAGTCGCTACCCTGACGGTCTCTCGAATAAGACCAAGAGGACGTACCGGAACCTCTATAGGAACCTCTCTTGGGCGCATTAGACCCAGAAGTGCCTGTCTTATTCTTGTCTGCTGTATCCGACTTCTTAGAAGCAGATTTGAACAACAGAGAATCCGAAGCTTTCTTTGTAATTTTATCATAAATAGCAGAAAGCTTGCCGTCAAAGAGAAGTTCTCCGGAGACCGAAGCGACTCTAAGAGAGTTCTTCACCTTAGTATCCACGAGTGTGGATGTAGCTAGGGCTGCGTCACGTCTAACCAACTCCAGATTTGCCACTGAAAGGGCGGAGTTACACGTGGAATAAGCTACTGCCCTTGAAAGAAGTCTTAAAGAGGATTGTATATCCTGAAACTCTTTCCCTTGAAGGCGCAGTGATAACGCCTTAGTAAGGTGATCTGCGTAAGATAAGGCATCTAAATTGGCTCTGTTAGACGCAATAGCTGTTTCCAACACCGCGGTTGGAATAGAAGCCGACGACGGTAATAATAGCTCTAAGTTTTCCGCCTCGTCGTCCATACGCAGAGGAACTCTCGGGATACCCTGTCCTGCCGTATCGAATTTATTCCTTGCATTAATGAAAGGCAGGTTGAGAGTATTAGCGGACAAGAAACCTGCTTTCCCCGTCTTGGAAGCAAGTTTAAATATAGCGTCGTTCAATAATTCAAATGTTCTTGCAACATTATTGGACTGCGACGGAAACTCGGGAGCGATGTCCCTGAACCGCTCAAAAAATTCAGAGTCCAATGACGCTATAATCCTCTTGTCCGGAACCGCAGCAGTCTGGCCCGATGGAACAACTTGAGGGAGAAAGTGCCGGATGAAGTCCACGGCAGCTTTATGTTGTTCCGAAAGGGATAGCTCCAAATCATCCGTATCCCTTTCACCATCCGGTCGGACCTCATGATGTTCCCGGTCGTCCACCCCCGATGCTTCGGCGGAGCATACCGACCCAGCGTCGTCGGATAATTCTCGATCCGACACCGTCTCTGTCAGCTGCTGGGATGCTGCGATAAGCTGTGCTATCTGCACAAGAATGTCCGGCGTCCAGACCTGCGGAGGCGCAGTCTTTCGCTGCTTCGCCGAGGGCAGCTCCGCATCAGATGGCTCCCGCATACTTTTCCTATGCAAACGTCTGGAGTCCATCGGTCTCGAATCCCTGGCTGCTGGATGGTGTGACCTGGTCGCCGAAGAATCCTTGATCGGCGAAGCTGGTAATATATCGGCGGTCACGCAGCCAAGGTGCGGTCGTGTGCGCTGACGAGAAGAGGAAGCCTTAGCAGTCTCCGCGGACTGCCTATACAACGGAGCGTCCCGAGCGACGGACGTATGCTCCGCTTGCGACACATTTTGTACCACAACATCTGGTCCCAGATGTTGTTGTACGAGAGAGGGGCCTCTCTCGCTCGCGGCCCGGCTGGACCTGGACGAGCTAGGAACCGGACACAAAGGCTTCCTCCGTTCTCGCTTACTATCCGCCGTCACTGGGTGTGCATCTATTATGTTTATAGTGCTCGCATCACCCAAAATTTCCTCCTGGACCGCATCGGACGAACCCGGCTGCCGAACCATTCGGTGAATGGACGCTACACCGGGTGAGCTAGCGGACGACATTTGTCTAATCTCCATGAGCACTTTTGCCGCTAGCTCTGAATTCATTTGTGACGACGGACGCACACTTGTAGATGATAACATGGAAACATCACCCTGTTCTTGTTCCTCTGAAATAGAAACTGAGAGAGTAGAGTGACCTTGCGGAGAAAGAGCCGGCATAGCCCTTTCTCCAGAAACAACATATCGTGACACACGTTTCCAATGTTTCTCATCCCAATATTCACATATAGGACAGGGATTAATGCGAGAACACTGACTACAATTAATACAATGATCATGAAAGTCAGAGGAAGATTTCTTCCTATTACAATTTGAACAATGTCTCTTCATTTTGAAAGGACAACAACAAGTCCTAGTTACTCGCACAAACCCCTGACACAAAGATACATAATAACATGATCCATTAATAAATGAAAAAACAATTGCAAATCAAAATAATTTTGAAAAAATATTTTTTCAGCGAAGCCCAAGTTGCTGAAAAGTAACGTTGAGCCCCGATGGATCCGATGGCAAAGTGTGGTCAAAAATTTTAAATTTATATTAAATAATTAATGAGACACTTACGGATAATATAAATGTATCTTATAGTGAGATAAACTACAGCAAAGGCAAACAGCCCCCCTCAAAAAAGGCTGTTGCCAATGTAAACAAACAGTGTAAAACACCAGAAAACATGACTCCAGGCACTGAAAAAGCTGGCCCGGAATCAGTCATCAAAATTACACTCTATCTGATGCAAAACAGAGACTCCCAGGGGAGAATCTGCAGAACATCAGATGGAAGATGCAGAACACAACGTTATACACCCATGGGTGAAAACGTAACTATGGGGAAAATAACAGAAAACATTCTGTAACCAAGCAACTCTCCCAGGAAATTTTAGAAATGAACTTTCTCAAAAATATGCCAAAAGCATGGGAGAATTGCAAGGGGGGACTTTAGAAGGCTAGGGGAGAGGAAACACTGAATAAGCAGTGCAACATTTAGCAAGAATGACAACAAGAGGCCCATGCCTCGAAAATAGGCAACTTAACATAATTTCATCAAAAAATTTTAAGTACAGCCCTGATTATTTTTTGTCACTTCTTTTTCCTCTCCTCCTTCTATCCTCCTTAGAATCACATTTTCTCCAAAAATTACGTGTCTGGCATCCTTTAAACTGAGATTTACAAGCACAAAGATCAGTGAGATGTTGACTGATGAAGGGCCAAACAGAGAATGATAATTAGCGCCAATTTCGGGACGTCTGCGTCACTGCGCATGCGCAGTAGAGGCGTAGTATGGAGGTCCTTTAGGACATGATTTCTTTTTGTTTTGGATGCAAATTTTGGGGATTGGGGGGCAAAATTTGTGTTTGGCCCTGGTTTTGTTAGAGTTAGCACCAGCTAAGTCTGGGTCATTGGTACAGTATAAAAATATCTTCATTGAAGATTTTCAACACTAATTTATTTTTATAATTTTTATAACAGTCCATTTCAATTTGTTACAAAAAAATTTTCAACACAAATTTATTTTTATTCCTATCACATTTCAGGTATGTATGAAATTGTTTATTCAGCAATAATCCTCATCTTTTCACAGGGGTCTTATAAAAACGTCTCAATCTTTAATGAGTAAGCAATTGAAAACCCAATTAATATACTTTTAATACTTTTAATTATGTTAGTATAACCACAATGGATTTTCCAATTCCAGAACAGGTAAAAAAAGTTTTTGTCATGGTTTCAGTCTTCAAAGGGGCGGTCTCTCAAGACAGGTCCATTATGGCATAAAAATACAAGTTGGTACCAGGTCACAGTGGTCTCTCAAGACAGGTGGTCTCTCAAGATAGGTGGTCTCCCATAGCAGGTCCATTAAAGTGTAAAACCAATCGGTTCCTGGCAGATGTGGTCTCTCAAGACAGGTGGTCTCTCAAGACAGTGGTCTCTCAAGACAGGTTTTACTGTACATAAAATGTATTAGTATTACTGGTCTTTGAAGTTTGATGAATTATGTTGATTGCGCACAATTCCCGGAAAGTGAAGTTTGATTAATTTTAAGTATTCAAATGCTAGAGCTTATAATTCATGGTGTATTATTCACAATTGCATGTATGTATTGTATTATTTGGCCAATTTCCCACAAACAGATTTTACCCCTTAACCCTTTACCCAACGTAACGGCCAAATTAATTTTCGTCAATTAATTTTCATTTTTTGTCGAAAAAACTTAGGCTATGACCCCTCTTTGGAACAAGCTCATTCAGCTTGTTCCAATGAGGGGGTCATAACCTATGTATTTGAGACAAAAAAATGAAAAAAAATAGTTATTCAAGAATTCTGTTTGCAAGTGTTGTCTGCTTTTCATGTTAGGTAAAGGGTTTACAAAAAAATATATCAAATTTGTTATTTTAAATTTTTCCACACAAATTTCAACAAACTATATCTTGTGTTGTCGCTCAATTCCTCAACTTTCTCAATCTGTCAAATAGATAGAAACTTGACACACCTGACATGATCGTTGTTCAATGCTGGAGATCTGATTTGATTGTATGTTGGTGATTCAGTAATGGATTACATCATATCGGTAGGCCAATTTGAACATTAAATAATCACTGAGCCGAAGTCCAATTAATGAAACCATGTTGATCCTAAATTAGCACAATATCCACAAAAATAAAAAAAATACTTCAAAATTCACAACCCAACCTTTTCACTCATCTCTGGAATTACAAGGGGTTTTTTTTGACAGCCAGGGTCACCTTGTGTAGGACAGTTTTATCATGGAGGAAGCCAGAATCCCTGGAAAGAACCACCGAGCAACTGTCAGATTTCCCAATGCATTAACTCCACACAATCAGATTTAGCATTGGCTGAAGGCAAGTTCACCACCAACGTGCAGTATGCCTTAATAGACAGAGCTACCTTCCCCCTATGTAGGCAATCAGAACGAAGTGTTTTGACCAAGGACACAATGCAGTTACCCCTGGCAGGAATTGAACAATGGACTTTTCAGTTTGAAATCCAATGCCATAACCACTGAGCCAGTATGCTCCCAGAATTACACTGTCAGAAGCTTTAAGGGATGAAGAAGACTCTGAGCTGGGCTTCAAAATAGATCATGCTGGTTCAGGGCATTTGAACCACCAATCTGCCATATCATCTACACTGGGTCAATGTCCCCCTATCTTAACCTCTCCAACATCACCTTATGTATGGGGATTTTACTTGCTGTCTTTCTGCAAACTCTAACAAAAATTCAATATACACCTGTGTTTTCAAGGTGCTTACCCATCCTTCAGTTTGTTGGAACCAAATAAATAGAGGATATCTAGTGTTTTTGAGTGGATACCGAAAATTATCTCATGAGTGACCGAGAAAAATGCTTATTTATTTGCACGAGCGAAAATAACCATTTTTCTCCAGTCACAAATGAGATAATTTTCGGTATCCACTCAAAAACACTAGATTTTCTTTTTATTATACTGTTTTTATAAGAATCTGATAATTCCACTCGTTTCAGCCATGAACTGATGCAGGAAAGTAAACAGTGCATTGAAACATTGATGCGTAGAAGTGATTTGGAAATGATCAGTATCCACTTAAAAACACTAGATTTTCTTTTCATTATACGTTTTTAGAACAAATTGATCATTTCCAGTGATAATTTGACTCGTATTCACCATGAAGTGATGTTTGAAAGCCGTCATTTTGATTGATACCGTGAAAGTGAAAATTTCTATATCTTCACAGTGGGGGATACGATTTCTATCTTTCTGCAATTTCTTAGATAATCTACTGTTTAGCGTATAATAAAATATAAAGCAGAATAGTCTAAATTTGAATCTTAAGCCCAAACACACTGGTGTCAAAACATCAAAATTTCAATCAGCAAGATTTTCCCATAATGCAACTTGGAATTTAACCAATTCAATCTAGTTTGACAGAGTTCATTTATTACTTGACATTTTGGTATTTTGACACCAGTGTGCAGAGGGTTAATGTGCACAATAACATGTCACTGATATTTGACACTCTGCAAATTTGTTTGTTTCACTGTGGTTTAATGACACTTTCAATAGTCAGCCTCAGGAGCATGGAGGCTCAGAGGTTGTGGCATTGTACTTCAAACTGAAAGGTCCATGGTTCGGTCCCCACCAGGGGCAACTGCTTTGTTTTTTTGGGCAAGGCACTTAATCCTGATTGCACCCAGGCCTGAAAATAAACTGTCTGACATTTGCAGAATGAGGTTCCTAGAGGGTGGATTTGATGATGCTATCTCATACAGTGGGCCAATTTATCCTCAAGGTACCTCTTTCTGTTCAGTTTTGAGACCCTGATTCAGATTGAGGTTCACAGAGGGTAAATTTAGTGATGCTACCCTGCTGTGCAGGGTAGCATCACTAAATTCACCCTCTGGGGACCTCATTTTGCAGATGACAGTCTGCTTATTTTCTGGCTTGATTGCACCTGTGGGGGCACAGTGTTGCTATACACTATTGCAATGTCGATGGTGCACTTGCCTTTAACCAATGCTAACCCTGCTTGTTCGGAGTTGGTATGTTGAGGAGTCAGACATTACTTGTCGCTGTTCGGTGGCTGTATAATGTCATTAAACGCCAAGAAGGGCAACGCAAAGCATGGGCCACTGCCCCTGACCTGTGTGCACATTCTAACTAGCCTTGAAGATATTGTGGGACAGAAAAATTTTCCAAGTGGAAAGAGTGAAAACAGATAACTTTTTTAAGTAAAAAAAGGGCCATAACTCTGGGAAAATTTATTGAAAGGAACCCGTTCCTTGTGCATATCCATTCCAACATGCAGGTCTATCAGCATACCAAAAGAGATCCAAATCCGAGAGAAGGCTTTGAAATTACAATGCAAAATGTTTGTACGGACATACAGATGGACAGATGGATGGATAGACGAACAGATGAATGGAGGGCTTCACTAGATACCCCCGAATCCACCTTAGAAGGTCAGGTGCATAATAAATAAGTCAGCGTTAAATCGTGTCGAACAGTTTTACGGGTGGAGGAAGCCAGAGTACCCAAAGAGAACTACCGAATTAATGGTTAGATATGTAAGAAGGGAAGTGCAGAGTAAATCACTCAAACATACCAGCCAGCATATCCCATAAGGCCACAATCACCACAGACATCAACTTCAAAGGCATCACTCGAGATCATCAATCGTTCTAGTAACAACATACTGAAAGAAAGAAATGTAATGCATTTTATCAGTCTTGCGTTATTCTGAATAAAAACAGTTTTCAATTGTGTGAAATAATGTATTTTTATCTTCCTGGCCAAAATAAAATGATCAACTATTTCTGTTCAAAAACAACAACTGTGTTTTGATCACCCATGAACATACCATAACCCTTTCAACGTGGTGCGCATAAATGCTGCTACTATTTATTGGAGAGCTCCCAACAAACCATGATGGCTTCAACCATTTCACCATATTGACTGAAATGATACCTTCCAGGGCACCAGTGTTGAAAGGGTTAAAAAAACAGGACAAGAGCAACGAGAAGCGTAGCAAATGCCTCTGATGGTGTCATAATGCCATGATGGCCATATTGAATTGGCTAGCTGGACCAAAATTGAATGGAAGCATTGTCTTGTCATCCACAAGTAACCTCAAGAATTTTGATTTGATCAAATAAGTGGTTTTCAAATCCAACATTCAGTGAATACAATACAGAGGTCGAGAAAAATTGTCTAAGTTGAAAAAGTGCAATAACTCTGGCAATAATTATTGGATGGAACCCGTTCCTTGTGCATATCCATTCCCCCTTGTGGGTCTATAAGCATACCAGAGGAGATCCAAATCTGACTTAGGTCTTTGAAATTACAATGCAAAAACGTTTGTATGGACAGATGGACGGATGGATGGAGGGCTTCACTAGATACCCCCGAATCCTCCTTCAGAGGTCGGGGGCATAAAAAACATTTGCAGTGAAAAGAAATAAACAAACAGTAAATCAGGTTCAATTTGGATATGATTGTTATTCTTTTATACAATGAAATAATTGCTTCCCTCTTGCAACATGGAATAATCTTTCTATTTGCCACTTAAGAATTACAATATGAAAAACATTCTTAACCTTTGGAGGCCTAATTCTGACACTGATCACTCTGTACTATGATAAAACAAGCACCTTAACATGCAGTTTTTGGATAAACTCACAATTGCATTCTAAATACTTTGAAGAACTTTGTAGGCAAGCCTGACTGCTGATGTGGGAAGCCAGAACTTGTTAAGAAACAATTGAAATGTCACAGGATGTAGTCTGTTAACTGCTGTATAAAAGCCACTATCAGGGGTTTATGGAAAAGTGCTGAAAGCCACTCTCCAATGAATAGTAGCAAAACCATTATTTATGAACAGAATCTTACTAAACTAAGGCTCCCCTTACTGATAACATTGTATCCTTCAAAAAACAATTCTTATATTACAAATCACTTTTGAAAAATAATTTAGCACTCTATCAGTTAAAGTATAGATTACAGTTACTATTACAGTTATTTATCCCATAAATGGACGTTTATTCGAACAATAAAAGTCTTGGATAAATTTTTGCTTTATTCACCTAGTAGTAGCTGATAGTAGGGTGATAAATTATCCCTGTAGGTTTAACACTGAAAGAATTTATTCCTATAGTAGAGACAGACTTGCTGACCTCTGACCTCCACCCACATTTGTGTTGTCATGAACTGTTTTAGATTTGTGGGAGACAAAATGAACCGACGTTTATCAAATGTTGACTGTCGCTAAAATGTTTAGTTTTAGAATAGATGACACATTTCAACTCTGTCTAACAATAAAACAAACAACAATTAACAAAGAAAACACAAAGTAAATCAATCAAAACGAAGCATTGAAAAGCATACAAGTTCGATTGTGAAAGACGGGACCATGATGTTTCATGATTGATGTTTCATTTTCCAAATTAGGAAAGTGAAAATAAACAAATGCACGTGTCGCCTGCTTTGTTTATAAAACTCAACTTGAATCGACGACGAAAAAAAACAACAATAAACAATGAAAATAAGAAAGATAAACATTGTTCATTTAATAAAGTATTTTTGCAACTTTAGCTCAAGTTTGTAGGGGAATTATTTTTAGACGGAAATGGATCACTGCGCCTTGTTTATTTTTGGCAGTTTTGCTTGTTGATCGAATTGGACCAATGTGCTCCTCACTTCTCACAGATTTGTAGCAAGTAACAGCATGTTTTCACAGTGACTGCCCTGTAAATGATTTATGGGATAAACAAAATAAACGTATAGTGTTTTCAAGTAAAAAATTTATTCTACTCGTAGGATTCAGAATGAACCCGACTCGCCGTTTCATTCTTAATCCTACTCATAGAATATTTTTTTTACTTGAAAACACTATATGTTTATTCTATATATACGTAAAGTAACTATATATATTCAGATTCAGATATTTTTATTCACAGTATGCAAAAAAAGATTTAACACAAATGCATGAAATATAAAAAAAGAAGCATTCCATTGGGAAAAGCATAGCTAAACTGGCTGTCTCCCTGCCATTCTCTTAGAAAACAATTGAATTACATACAGACTGTGAGGACGCAGCTTGGTCATAATTTATTCATACCTTCGATCAACCAAAAAAATATATATGATACTGGCATTGTGTGTTTTGAGATGCGAGTTATCTCAAGGAATTAAAGCACTACAGTCTACAGTATCTAAATTTAAACAAGATAGTGGAGGTCAATGTTGACTTCTTGTCTCCAAAATACATATGTCAGATAAGAATGAACATTAAGGCACCACAAAGTATATGTTATGTTTCTCAGGCCATTTTTTGTAAAATTGCATGTCAGGGAGGGCAGGTTTTTATTTTATTTGTATTTTTGTATTCTTTCTTTGCCATCAAAAGTTCATGTTGTTGATTTGTTTTATATTTTAGGCCTCATAATCTACAGAATAGCATGGGCTGTGGTGTATTTCATCCCTTGGGTGCAGGAAGGCTTTGCAATGCTTTAGCTTTACAAAGCCTTTTTGCACTCAAGGGACAAATTTATTAATTTTATTAACTTGGGTAAAATTTTATGTTTTTAAGTTTGCATTGGTCATAAAGAGAGAGCATGTGGCAGCCAAAAGGTCCATGTGGGAGGGCCTGTGAAACAGATTTTGAACCTTTATAGGCCTACCTAACAATCAAACAAGTGCAACGCCAAGGGTGGCTATGCCCCCTCCCCCACTGCCAAGCATGAATTTCTAGTCTTTTATCTTTGTTGATATTGAATTAATAAATATATTATCTTATCTTATCTCCATTAAACCATAGCACCAATACAGCAGGCCATCAAATGTGTCCATGGGACACTAATGACCCCACTTCAATATCAAAATGTCTTCTAAGTCAGAAAAGGGCCATAACTCCAAAAAAATTGGACCAAGCTCACTATCAATCCCAACCTGTATTATTTGGTTATAAACTTATGTATAAAATTTCATTTCATTTTGTTCAGTCAAACTAAAGTTATCGTCAAGAAACCATATTTGGTACAGACGTATGGATGAACGGATATATGGATGTATGGACAGATGGACAAGGGTAACACTTAATGCCCCTTCGCCAAATTCAAGTCAGACAGAACACATACATGTAGAAAGCGACTTAAAGTAATGAGGCTTTAAAAAATCCTTGACTAGCAAAGAACCTGTTTTTGTCATGCATTCAAGGGTTGTGTATTTTTTGGAAGCAGTGTGGTTTGGATGGCTGGTTTGCCCTTGTAAGATATGCAAAACATTTTACAGTATAAATTAAATTTAGCAGCTTTTCTGTTTTGTTGTTTTACTTAACCAGTTTCTGTACAGAATGTTATGTATGGGAAACCATGTCCTGGGTGGGAATATCCACCAGCAGCATGTAAGGAGTTAAACGATGTGTGATAAATCAACACACCTTGCTCCATATCCAATCAAACAATCACGCTCCATCTCTCCCAATCGCAAACCACCATCTCTAGCTCTCCCTTCTGTAGGTTGCCTTGTTAATACAGCTCTTGGACCTCTGGCTCTACCATGCATCTTGTCCAACACCATATGTTTTAGTTTTTGATAGTAAACAGGTCCAAAGAAAATGTATGCAGACAGAGGTTCGCTGAAAGAAAAAACATCTATTTATAAAATAGGCCGATGAAATTGTCAGATGTGTACCCATACAAGCAACTAGTAGAAAGCTGTGTGACGGAGGGCCCCCATGGATGCTGACATTATGTACACCATACAAGGTATGGGTACATGTAGAAATGGATTGGAGGAGTGTCTAATTTGATGGATAAAGGGTTAATATCTCTGGATCAAATTATCAGATTTACATAAAAAACTATACAGCACAGCACATCAGTAACCTGAATAAATATATAAAGTAACATGACAATCGGATTGATCTTTTTTGAGTTATCTCATGCCAAAGGGATTGGAGGAATTTTCAATATGAAGGATAAAGGGTTAATATCTCCAGATCAAATTATCAGATTAACACCCAAAACTATACAGCTCAGCACATCAGTAACCTGAACACGATTATAAAGTAACTTAACAATCCAAGCACTATTTTTCAAGTTATCGAATGCCAAAGGGATTGGAGGAATTTTCAATTTGAAGGATAAAGGGTTAATATCTCAGGATTAAATTATCAGATTTACACCAAAAACTATATAGCTCAGCACATCAATAACCTGAACACAAATATAAAGTAACTTGACAATCCAAGCAATATTTTTCAAGTTATCGAATGCCAAAGGGATTGGAGGAATTTTCAATTTGAAGGATAAAGGATTAATATCTCAGGATCAAAATAACAGATTTACACCAAAAACTATACAGCTCGGCACATCAGTAACCTGAACACAAATATAAAGTAACTTGACAATCCAAGTAATATTTTTCAAGTTATCGAATGCCAAAGGGATTGGAGGAATTTTCAATTTGGAGGATAAAGGGTTAATATCTCTGGATCAAATCATCAGATTTACATAAAAAACTATACAGCTCAGCACATCTGTAACCTAAACACAGATATAAAGTAACTAGACAATCCAAGCAATTTTATTCAAGTTATCGAATGCCAAAGGGATTGGAGGAATTTTCAATTTGAAGGATAAAGGGTGAATATCTCAGGATTAAATTATCAGATTTACACCAAAAACTATATAGCTCAGCACATCAGTAACCTGAACACAAATATAAAGTAACTTGACAATCCAAGCAATATTTTTCAAGTTATCGAATGCCAAAGGGATTGGAGGAATTTTCAATTTGAAGGATAAAGGGTTAATATCTCAGGATCAAAATAACAGATTTACACCAAAAACTATACAGCTCGGCACATCAGTAACCTGAACACAAATATAAAGTAACTTGACAACCCAAGTAATATTTTTCAAGTTATCGAATGCCAAAGAGATTGGAGGAATTTTCAATTTGGAGGATAAAGGGTTAATATCTCTGGATCAAATCATCAGATTTACATAAAAAACTATACACCTCGGCACATCTGTAACCTAAACACAGATATAAAGTAACTAGACAATCCAAGCAATTTTTTTCAAGTTATCGAATGCCAAAGGGTTTGGAGGAATTTTCAATTTGAAGGATAAAGGGTTAATATCTCAGGATCAAATTATCCGATTTACACCAAAAACTATACAGCTCGGCACATCAGTAACCTGAACACAAATATAAAGTAACTTGACAATCCAAGCAATATTTTTCAAGTTATCGAATGCCAAAGGGATTGGAGAAATTTTCAATTTGAAGGATAAAGGGTTAATATCTCAGGATTAAATTACCAGATTTACACCAAAAACTATACAGCTTGGCACTTCAGTAACCTGAACACAAATACAAAGTAACTTGACAATCCAAGCAATATTTTTCAAGTTATCGAATGCCAAAAGGATTGGAGGAATTTTCAATTTGAAGGATAAAGGGTTAATATCTCAGGATCAAAATAACAGATTTACACCAAAAACTATACAGCTCGGCACATTAGTAACCTGAACACAAATATAAAGTAACTTGACAATCCAAGCAATATTTTTCAAGTTATCGAATGCCAAAGGGACTGGAGGAATTTTCAATTTGAAGGATAAAGGGTTAATATCTCAGGATTAAATTATCAGATTTACACCAAAAACTATACAGCTTGGCACATCAGTAACCTGAACACAAATATAAAGTAACTTGACAATCCATGTAATATTTTTCAAGTTATCGAATGCCAAAGGGATTGGAGGAATTTTCAATTTGAAGGATAAAGGGTTAATATCTCAGGATCAAAATAACAGATTTACACCAAAAACTATACAGCTCGGCACATCAGTAACCTGAACACAAATATAAAGTAACTTGACAATCCAAGTAATATTTTTCAAGTTATCGAATGCCAAAGGGATTGGAGGAATTTTCAATATGAAGGATAAAGGGTTAATATCTCTGGATCAAATCATCAGATTTACACCAAAAACTATACAGCTCGGCACATCTGTAACCTAAACACAGATTTGTTACCCATACATGAGAAGTGTCTGTAAGACACATGTGATGCCCCTGCAAAGTGTGAAATTCTACAAAACAATTGACCAAGTTCAATAACCTGTAAGTTTGTGAAATACTGAAGCAAATCAAAATCCTGACAGTATGCACACCTCTGGGAAATATTCAAACATCCTGTGAAATCAAAAAGTCCTAGCTTGAAAACTGTGAGAGGAGTTAGCCGGAGAAACAACGCACCTTTGATATGGATGGACAGCAGATGGACAGTGGATGGCAGATGGACAGGGGTAAAACAATATACCCTCCGACTATTCGTCGCGGGGGCATAAAAATACATTTGGATATAGTTTTTAATTTTTCAAATCAAAAAGGGAGGGAGACTTTTTATTTTGTTTGTTTGTTATATTTATGCACCTTTTTCAAAAATAAATACCACATATATATTGGTGTTATTTTCTACAGAACTGAGCAAACTGGATGTTAACAAAACAAATATTATAAACAGAAATTGTATTTTAATCGTTCTTTGCTGCAAACACATACAAATAAATATATATCAATCAAACGGTAAAATTATGAAGTCTTACAGTTTCATACTAGTATCGGAAGACATGGTGTCAGGGCAAAGCCAGCCTAAATATAGGGGCAAGGAGCCTCATATTTAAAGATATTGTAAGTTCAAAATATATTCCGCGTCAAGGCGAAAAACCTACATGAATTTCACTTCTCTGTAAAGCTGGAAAAACACACGTGGTGTATATCCAGCTTTAGCGCAGGGACCCAGGGGAGAAACGGTATGTTAGATAAGGTCTAATCTCATTTATCGTCACGGTCAATTAAGAAACGAGATTCTAAAACGATAGAAATGTCTATCGTATCGTCACCTAACAATCATGGCAAGAACGAATCGGTTTTCTCGACAAGTGAAGTCAGCGTTAAGTCACGCGTGAGATGACTTGTATTGATTCTGCCTCGATATACGTCATCTCCCACCGTTTTGACAGGTGGACAGATGAGCGTCGGTCCACCTGACAGTTTAGGGTAAAAAGTATATATATACCTGGAAGGGCAGAGCATTAGACACACTTGGGGTCACACACACGATGGTGGAGTCCAGGACAGGCGGACTCTGTTTCCTGGCATAAGGGTACCTTCGATCACAAGGACCCTAACACGGCTGGAATCGCCAGAGAGGGCATTCCATGATTGATTTAGCTTAACGTTGATAGGCGGCTACGGGGCCGAGTTCGTGAGAAGGAACACCCCAGGTGGAACGTTAAAGTTTAGATTGTCGAGTAGCAGGTATCATCCTGCAATAGTCAGAAGTGTAGGTTAATTGTATTGTGCGTATTAACCCTTTGAAGCGTCAGACTGATTGCGTTTTGAGTAGTTTATTTTGCTGTCGGAACATCGTAATACCGACTGGAGATCGGTGTGAGTGACAATTTCGCCCTAGCACAAAAAAGGGCATTTGTTAATCGTGAATTCAACCAGGAACGGTGGATATTTCAATAGGACTTTCACGGAGGACTTTCAAAAGGCACATAAGGTATGAGTAGACAATATCTGACCCAAATCAGAAGTACGGTGGTTTATAGATGACGAACATTGCTGGTCGGAACCCTCCGACAGCCAGAGGAACAGTTACGCGCAGATGTTGACATTTGAGCCTAAGCGGGTGAAGCTCTTATGGCGAGCTCACAGTAATAACATTTCAGATTTGTGAAGCTCTTATGGCGAGCTCACGGTAGTAACATTTCCAGTGTGTAGACTATAGTGCCAGTACAGGGCTATAGAATGACTATATGATTGTTTAGAATTATTTAACCGTAGTGACCCATTTTCTGTTGATTGTTGAAATATTGAAACGGATTTATTTTTATGTGTAAATAAAAGAATCGTTGTTACTTTAAATCATTCTTTCCATTATACAGCCTGAAGTGATTAGGAATCACACCTAACGGAAATCGAACCTATTTCAGGACAATTTGGCAGAGAAGGAATCATGGCGTCGGTCTAACTCAGCTCTCTGCGCCGAGTTCGCGACACTTGGATTCCGACCCTCCACGTTGGTCTAATTTTCCCGCAACTTCATCAGTGGGACTAAATAACCCCACGTCAGCCCAGGCCTTACGGGGCCTCAGGAGTCCCTGACATTGATTGGCGAGCGCTACCAGGATATTTCTAAAAGGTAAAAAATGGCTATATGGAAATTTTGTTTTATTTTAACGGCGGTTCTGTTTATGTTTTGATGCGTTCGGTCAGCTGATGCCGTTCAAGGGTTTAATATCGCAATACAGTAGTCCCCAAAAGGATACTTAATAGCCACTATAACTGCGGTAGGTTTCAGAATATTTGGTGTGTTTAATTACGTTAAATTACAGAGGTAAATTAGGATCAATTGCCATATTTTTTTTTCTTTCTTTCTTTCCCTTCTTCATTCTTTCTGACGAGTGTTGAAGATAGAAAGAAAAAAATCAAAATGGATGTTGTTACACCCCTCGCCCAACTGGTATCATTAGGCAAGGAAATGGGCCTTGAGGGAGCTGAACTTCAGAAGTTCGTTAAAGATGAGCAGAAACGTGAGGCCAAGGAGATTGCCTTACATAATGACGCAAGGGAGAGAGAGGCCCAAGCAGTAAGGGAGGCAAAAGAGCGAGAGATTCAATTAACAAACGAGGCGAGGGAGAGAGAAGCCCAATTAGAACGAGAGCGTGAGAAAGACGCAAGAGAGGTGAAAGAGAGGGAGATTCAATTAGTAAATGAGGCGAGAGAGAGGGAAGCCCAATTAGAACGAGAGCGTGAGAAAGACGCAAGAGAGGCGAAAGAGAGGGAGATTCAATTAGTAAATGAGGCGAGAGAGAGGGAAGCCCAATTAGCAAGGGAGGCAAGGGAGGCAGAGCGAGAGCTCGAACAACAGAGGCACGAGAGAGAATTAGAGCTCCTCAGAGCAAGGGCCGATGTGGAAAATGGAAGTCGGCGCTCAGGGGATGGGAGTGCAGGGGTAGCAATTCATGCCCCACGCCCCCATCTCGCTCATTTCAATGAAAACACAGATGACTTGGACTCGTACTTGGAGAGGTTCGAGCGTTTTGCCTCCAGTCAAATGTGGCCAGAAGACACATGGGCTATGTGCTTGAGCCCTCTGTTGTCAGGTAAAGCCCTCGAGGCTTATACCAGTATGCCTCCTGCACTTCTTAACGACTACAGTGAGCTGAAGAATGCCATCCTTCGGAGATACCAGCTCACTGAAGAAGGATTCCGGACCAAGTTCCGAGAGATTAAGCAGGAGAAGGGAGAAACAGTGCCTCAGTATTTTGCCCGAGCTAGGCGGTACTTTGACCGCTGGACTGATCTCGCAGAAGTGAATGAGTCCTATGGAGCCCTGCGAGATCTATTTCTCCGGGAGCAGTTTTTAACTAAATGCTCCAAGGAGTTGGGCCTGTTCATCAAGGAAAGGGGTCCGCCCACCTATGATGAGATGGCAACTGTGGCAGAATGCTACATCGAGGCCCACGGTGGGAGTGTAAACGCACCCAAATTGGCTAGGGGTGGGGCAAACGGGTTGGCAATGGCACCCGTAAGGCAACACCACCCCGACCCTCCTGCGTCGCAGGCCAGCCGGAAGGGGAGCGCTCCCAAGGACACCACTTGTTTTATCTGCAACAAGCGGGGTCATATTGCCAGGGACTGCTGGCAGAAGCAGGTAAGGACCACTGGGAACATTAGGCCACCCCAGCAGGGGGCCTGGAACGCAGCACCAAGGGGTTGGAAGCAAGGTGACCGCGTAGATCCAGGGCCCAGTAGACAGACGGCAGCGTTCTGTCAAACCATCGGTCCAGAACACAACCCCCTCCGGGAATGTATACGAGAGGGAGAATTAAGGCTGGAAGGCGGGAAGGTTGCCCCGATAATAAGTGGCATGTGTGAGAGGCTCACAACTTCGCAGGAGAAGGTTGATATGCCAGTGTACCCAGGGTATGTGGGACAAAGGGAGATCCGTCTGCTCCGGGATTCTGGGTGCTCCTCTGCAGCGGTTAGAAAGCAACTGGTTGACGACAAGCAATTGTTGGGTCGTGACCATTTGTGTATTTTGATAGATGGGACCGTTAGAAGGTTTCCCATCGTGAGGATAACTGTGGATACCCCATTTTATTGTGGCGAAGTGGAAGCCATGTGCATTGAATCACCTGTGTATGACCTGGTCATAGGTAATATCCCAGGGGTGAGGGCAAGCCCTGATGAGTTATGGTCCAGGGATAGGGGGCCAAGTGAGGGCCCAACGAGTAATGAAGGGAAGGTTCCCAGGGAGAACCAATCCGATGGTCCAGGGGATGGCCCCTACATGACGAAATGTCGAGAAGTTTCAGGAGGGACGACTCCTGTCCTATTAGGGAGAAGGGGCCGCAGGCGGTCCAGGCGAAATGCCAAACAGCGAGGGAACCCAATGGGACATTGGGGAAAGACCCTCAAGCAAATTTATGTGGGGGAGTTGAGCGCCCCAAGAAGTCGGTGTCACCCGTGTGGAGAGGGGAGGCCAGACCCATGCAAATGGCTGGGCAAACTTCCCCAGAATTGAGAGGGCACGGGTCAACACAAGTTGAGTATGTTAAAGTGGGTGGGACCGCTAAGATGGGCGCCCAGGGGGCTGAGGACAGGGTCCACAAATCAAAGGAGAAGCATCCTAGGTGGCGGAGACCACGTAGAGAGTGCCGGGAGCGCACAGCGCCCAATGTGCGTAAGAAGTCGTCGCAATGGACCGGGGGGTCGACGGCACAAGGGCCAAGGACGGCCAGTGTCGTTCGAACGACGGTAATTGCCGGGACGAGTGAGCCTGGGGGATATAGCGCCAAGGGAAGCTCTTGGGAATGCGACAACGACAGGGTATGGGGACCCTGGTGGAATACCCGTAGAAATGGCGGAGCGAGAAGTAGGGGTGTGTCAAGGGTTACCCAAGGGGATACTGGGAACCGGGCCCCTACTAATGGTCGGTGGTTATAAAGAAGCAATAGTTGGGTGGCTGTGGGCCTGGTGCCTGGGACGGGGGCTCCAGTCGCAAATATTTTTGTGGATGAGGTGATGAGTTTCGTAAACTCGGTGTTAAGGCCCGGAAGGAATTTTCTTATTTTAGTATTATTATTGCTCTGACTGCTGACTAGAGTTGGTTGTGAGTGCGAATGTGAGATACACTGCCCCGTTCGTCGCATGTGCGTGGACGGGGAGCATGTGTGTCGAGTTTTGTAAGTGTGGGATACACTAACCCCGTCTGTCGCAAAGGCGCGGTCGGGAAATCCGTGTGTTGAATGTGTGAGTGTGTGAGGAACAAATTCTAATCCCCTGGTTGAGCTTGGCGAGGGTGAGGCTCGACATAATGCAGGGGTCGTTTGCCCCTTCACAAGTCATAGGGGAACAGGAGGCGAAGTTACACTCCGTTGGAATTAACCCATCTGACGCAAAGGCGCGGACGGTGTTACTCGTCGGAGTGAGTGCCAAGTGAACTGTTTGCAAAATGGGCGAACGTGTATAAAAATGTGTATGTTTGGGTGTAAATATATAGTATTACAGAGAGAGAGAGTGCTGCAAATCTAAGAATAAGGCTACTCTCCATGTGTAAACCCGCAAGACGGGAGCATGTGGTAGCGTGTGTGTCGTGGGAATCGGTATGGCCGACGCATGAGCCCGGTCATGAACCCCACGACCACTAGGGTACAGTTTTGTAGTCTAGAACATGATGGTAGATCGTAAAAAGGTGTGAGAGGCGAGCGTGCGTGGCTTTGCCCCTTGCGTTTTAAGAGATACACAGGGTGTTTCTCTCGGGAAGGGAGTTGTCAGGGCAAAGCCAGCCTAAATATAGGGGCAAGGGGCCTCATATTTAAAGATATTGTAAGTTCAAAATATATTCCGCGTCAAGGCGAAAAACCTACATGAATTTCACTTCTCTGTAAAGCTGGAAAAACACACGTGGTGTATATCCAGCTTTAGTGCAGGGACCCAGGGGAGAAACGGTATGTTAGATAAGGTCTAATCTCATTTATCGTCACGGTCAATTAAGAAACGAGATTCTAAAACGATAGAAATGTCTATCGTATCGTCACCTAACAATCATGGCAAGAACGAATCGGTTTTCTCGACAAGTGAAGTCAGCGTTAAGTCACGCGTGAGATGACTTGTATTGATTCTGCCTCGATATATGTCATCTCCCACCGTTTTGACAGGTGGACAGATGAGCGTCGGTCCACCTGACAGTTTAGGGTAAAAAGTATATATATACCTGGAAGGGCAGAGCATTAGACACACTTGGGGTCACACACACGATGGTGGAGTCCAGGACAGGCGGACTCTGTTTCCTGGCATAAGGGTACCTTCGATCACAAGGACCCTAACACGGCTGGAATCGCCAGAGATGGCATTCCATGATTGATTTAGCTTAACGTTGATAGGCGGCTACGGGGCCGAGTTCGTGAGAAGGAACACCCCAGGTGGAACGTTAAAGTTTAGATTGTCGAGTAGAAGGTATCGTCCTGCAATAGTCAGAAGTGTAGGTTAATTGTATTGTGCGTATTAACCCTTTGAAGCATCAGCCTGATTGCGTTCTGAGTAGTTTATTTTGCTGTCGGAACATCGTAATACCGACTGGAGATCGGTGTGAGTGACAATTTCGCCCTAGCACAAAAAAGGGCATTTGTGAATCGTGAATTCAACCAGGAACGGTGGATATTTCAATAGGACTTTCACGGAGGACTTTCAAAAGGCACATAAGGTATGAGTAGACAATATCTGACCCAAATCAGAAGTACGGTGGTTTATAGATGACGAACATTGCTGGTCGGAACCCTCCGACAGCCAGAGGAACAGTTACGCGCAGACGTTGACATTTGAGTCTAAGCGGGTGAAGCTCTTATGGCGAGCTCACAGTAATAACATTTCAGATTTGTGAAGCTCTTATGGCGAGCTCACGGTAGTAACATTTCCAGTGTGTAGACTATAGTGCCAGTACAGGGCTATAGAATGACTATATGATTGTTTAGAATTATTTAACCGTAGTGACCCATTTTCTGTGAAAAGAATTGAATTGTTGATTGTTGAAATATTGAAACGGATTTATTTTTATGTGTAAATAAAAGAATCGTTGTTACTTTAAATCATTCTTTCCATTATACAGCCTGAAGTGATTAGGAATCACACCTAACGGAAATCAAACCTATTTCAGGACAATTTGGCAGAGAAGGAATCATGGCGTCGGTCTAACTCAGCTCTCTGCGCCGAGTTCGCGACACTTGGATTCCGACCCTCCACGTTGGTCTAATTTTCCCGCAACTTCATCAGCGGGACTAAATAACCCCACGTCAGCCCAGGACTTACGGGGCCTCAGGAGTCCCTGACACATGGCAAGCCAATAACAACATTCAACTAAGATGTTCAATGTCAGTGAGGGATTGCCAGAAAACCAAAATCATTTTGGGAGTCTTTAAAACTAAAAATTTTCATTTTTCATTTCAAAAACATAGCTTATGGCACTCATTGGAACAAGCTCAACTATATTTTGAAGGCAAAATGTTTAAAAATAAAATATGAATGGTGGTTTTCGTGAATAATGCAGGTGGATTTATTGATTGGTGTTTACGGTAACACGTCCTGAACAATGGCTAATCATGACTACAACATGGAGATAAAGCCAAGTTTAGTCAATAGTTTATACTCATGTTGCCCATTTTAACCCTTTACCCAACGTAAAACCAAAACCGGCCAGCACTATTCAGAAAAATTACCATCCAATTGTCATTATTTTTTTCATTTTTTGTGTCAAAAACATAGCTTATGACCCCTCATTGGAATGAGCTCAATGAGCTCATTCCAATGAGGGGTCATAAGCTATGTTTTTGACACAAAAAATGAAAAAAAATTTATTATTCAAGAATTTTATTTGCAAGTGTCGTCTGCCTTTCGTGTTAGGTAAAGGGTTGAAAGACTTCCACTCCCAAGGATTTGTGACTGGTTCCTATTTTACCAGTAAAACTGAGCTTGTTTACCACAGTAAATAAGCACGGTTTCACTTCCTGGGGGAAATGCTTGTTGATTATGGCCATTATGTTTGGTAATGAGTTAAAGAAATACAGAGAGTTTTCGTTTTGAATTATGTAAAGATCAAAATGATAATTATAAATTAGGTTTTATCCCAAACTGAATATTTTTGTTTATTTGTTTATGGGTGTTTAACTGGTGGATTGCTGGAAGCCCATATTTGGGCTTTACTCTGAAGTGCCTTTACTTTACCCTGCAACTTAAAAGGCATCATATTCTGTGGAAGTGCTTCATAATATCTTTGAAGTAAAAATGATTTCATCTAGCAGGAATTGCCTTGTCAAAATTTATAAGAGAGATCCTATAGGCACTCTCTCATAAATTGTAACAAGGCAGAGACAAGTGAACAAATTTTGATGACCAAAATTAATTTAGCACTCTACCAGATAAGGTCACTGTAAGTATCTACGGCGAGAACATGACAGCATCACAAATTTTAAGTCAAGTCAAGTTAACCAATCATTTAAACTTATGCTACCCACTTTTAACCCTTTACCCAACGCAGATGATATAAAACTTTATTATTTTAAATATAATTTAAAATTTTCCCCAAAATTTAAACAAAACCATATCATGTGACCCCTCATTGGAATGAGCTTGACAAGCTCATTCCAAAGAGGGGGGTCACATGATATGATTTTGTTGAAATTTTCTGATAAATAATATTTTTTCAGCTTCTGAATTTGCATATTACACTGGGCGGATGTGGCCGATTTGTTGGGTAATGAGTTAAAGAGAAAACACACTCCAGGCTTTGGTTACTGGGTGCTATTATTCCAGTAAAACAGAACTTGTTTACCACAGTAAACAAGCAATGTGCAAATTCCATAGGTTCCGGAAGGGATAATTGGTTTGGAAGTCAAATCCAAATTATTGTTTATTGTTGTTTATTTATATTGGGGTTTATAGTCACTTTCCATTTCTATCTTGATTGATTTCTTTATTTTGCAATATGCATGACACAAATAAAAATGATACATACAGTAGTAAAGAGTGTTTTAAGGATACAAAAAAATCTGTAAATTAACACTACTCAAGCATGACAATATCAATGTGTACTGCAGGGAGACAATATAGCCAGTCTACCTATTGTCTCCCAAGCTGTGCATTGTGCAACCTTAAACCAGACTGTTTTATAAGTATGTGTTTTTACCTAACATGGCTGGAGAGCAGGGAAACAATTGGATAAGATGAGATAAGATGACCCAGCTGTCAGCTGAAACAATGGCACACCTCCTGGTACATGTACTTATTTTTGTATTAAAATACACACTATGAAGAAACTACTCCGAGACCAAAATGTACATGAGGGGTGATCCAGACCAGAGCTAGGAATATGTTGGATACTAATTTAGAAGATCAAACAATTGCATTAGAAGTAACATTTTCTTACTTCACGTTTCTCATAACGTACTGTAACTATAAGAGTAGGGATTACCATACAAAGAGTTCACTACATGGGGGTTAGTAATTTGGTATGCAATGAGAAAAGAACTGGGGGCCCAAAGACACCTAACAGCAAATCCCCTTAGTCTATTAGACGGCAAAAAAGCATTGTGTCTCTATAAGGGACTACAGTCGGGGCAATATGGATTATTGCAATCAACATTCTTCGGGTATGATGATAGAAAAAAGGTCATTAGTTCTTTTTTAAATTGACGTCTGTCCGGTATTCTTCTGATATTGCTATCTAATGTGTTCCAGATTTTGGAGCAAGCTTTTGAGGGAAGGAAATCGAGAGATTTAGTTCGCGTTTTATTGGATTGAAGAAGTCCAGTTCTTCTGCTCGACCTGCCTGTTGGATTATCGATTGCACTAAAATAGTTTTCTAAAGAATCAGGCAGGTTTCCATGATACCAGTTGAATACAAATAAGCACGTCTGGAGTTTATAGAGGTCTTCAACTTTTAATACTCTATTACTGCGAAAGAGGGGGTCTGTATGTGCATTATATCTCTTATTGCTTATAATGCGCAAGGATTGCTTCTGTAACATCGTTAACTGATGTACTGACCTCACATTTCCCCACACGTTTATTCCATACATTAAGTGAGTTTGCACTAAGCTAAAGTGGAGGGTTTTCATGGCATCACGGGGAAATATGGTCTTCACTTTATTAAGGGCAAAATTTGCATGAGCTATTTTAGAACAAAGTTGAGATACGTGATATTTATAGGATAAATTCTCATTGATGTGGATTCCTAAGAATTTAATTGATTTTTCTGTACAATCTGAGCCCACCCTTCTTATTTCCTGGCCATTTATTAAAATCCTTGGTGAAGGTGTAAGTAATTTAATTTTATTGAAGGGATTAATTAGAATGTATTTGGTTTTTGCAGCATTTAAGGATAGCTGATTCGCGCAACACCAATTAAATAAATTCTCAAGCTCTCTGTTTAGGTAAGGAATTAATTGAAATGGGTCACGGTCCGAGGAGTGCACGGTAATATCATCTGCAAATGACAGCAGATTCAGAGAAGTGGCATGACAAATATCATTGACATATAATAAAAACGTTGGACCGAGAATGGATCCTTGGGGAACCCTGTGTGTTATTGGGACCAAGTCGGATTGTTGACCACCATATGCGGCATATTGTTTTCTTCCCGACAAATAGCTTTTGAACCAATTAAGACTTTGTCCTCTTATACCGTATCTTTCTAGTTTGTTTAGTAGGATGGAGTGATCTATAGTATCAAATGCTTCAGAAAGGTCAAGAAACAGGGCAAGGGTGTAGTTTGTAATCTTTTTATTATTTTCATCAGCCACACTTTTGAACAGCTGCATGACAGGGTGCATAGTGTTATGTCTCTTTCTGAATCCATATTGGAAAGGGTGCAATATATTAAACCCGTCTAAAAATGTTAAGAGTCGTACAGACATCAGTTTTTCTAAGATTTTTGAGAAAGTGGGTAATTGGCTGATAGATCTATAATTAGTAAAATTATGCTCAATACCGGATTTGAATAAGGGAATGACTTTGGCAATTTTCATTCTATCTGGGACAGTACCGTGTGCAAACGAGCAGTTGATGATGTGCATTAGTGGGGTAATAACATAGTCGATACTAAGCTTGACAATTTCTGAACTGATGTTGTCACAGTCTTGACTATTTTAGGTTTTTAAAGATTTTATAATACTTCTAATTTCTATGTCACACACTGGGTTAATGTATTTAGAGTATCTTTATAATAGATTGCTTTACATTGCTTTTTTACTTTATTAAAGATCTTGCAATAATTTTTATAATGGTTTTGGTTAGATTCCATGTTTTTTTTTAAATTTTTTGTGATAAAATTTGTTTTTATGTTTAGAAGATATAATTAAGCCCTTTGTCATCCAAGGATTCTGTTTAATGAACTTATTGTTCCTACAAACGCGTTTTAGGGGGAACGCCAATTCGAATATTTCCAGGTAAATATCAATAAAAGCGTTGTAGGCAGAATTTGGACAATTCGATTCTAAGACTGATGTTGTGAACAAATCATATGCATAAAGCCAAGCTAGTCAATCATTTAAAGTTATGTGGTCCAGTTTAGAGGACATACACACCAGGGTCTATTTAGTTACCAGGTTCTATCAGACCAGTATTAAATGTGAAACTTATCCACCACAGTAAGCAAGTACTGTTCTACTTCCCAGTGCTTCCATGTGGATCGAGAATAAAAATAAAAAAGGTTTTTGGGGAAAAAAGGTGAGTAATAGCCAAAAAGAAGCAAACCAAAACATCAGTTTGCTTGTGACTGATATAATGCCATAAAACAAAGTATGAATTACTTAGATACCTTACAATGGCATTTGAAGAGCATGCTAGTGACCACTCTAAATGAAAATCAAACAGGAATGAAAAAAATCTATCTTCCAATAAATCAAGAAATTGTTTTCAAGAAATCAGGTGAAATCAAGAGCTAGTGCTGAATGGTAATCATACCTTACTCCACTGCGCATACACAGTGTCAAGGAGGTCTCGAAACTGCAGCCAAAAGTCATTCTTACAACAACCAGTGCCTGGTAAGCATTATGTATGCAGCGGGGAGGCAAGAGTTCTCAACTCCTGGGAGGGTCATCCCCGTCTGGGTCATTGGTAAGTATAAAAAATATATAAATTACTATAAATTTTTTAACATTTTTATACTGTACCAATGACCCAGACTTAGCTGAATAGTAAAAAGGTTGGAGGGCCTAGGACATAAGGAAAATCCAATAGACTCAATTACCTATAACAGACCTATCCCCTCAATGAGAAAAGGAGAGATACGCTACATGTATCTTTCTTATTGTATCAAAAGAGAAAGACACAACACCATTCTGTAATTGAGCACAATAATATCAATGATCTCTATAAACATCTAGTATAACCCTTTATACTAATATTTTTAAAAGGAAAGCCAATAAATACGGGAGTCTTGAGAAATGAGACTCAATATACTCATTTAAAAGTGTTCGAGGATTGTATATTAACACCCAATTAATCACGTGATATATAGACAATAAACATATAGTGTGTTTTTATATCTGTGTTATACAACGAGTTGAAATATGGTTTATTTTTTCGAGGCTTCGCCGAGAAAAAATAAACCATATTTCAACGAGTTGTATAACACAGATATAAAAACACACTATATGTTTATTGTTTTTATCTGATAACAAACAGACACCCGTCTCGTGCGACTACCCGACTTATATATGCTTCCCACGGGCCTCCAAAGAAAACCAGTCTACGAGACAAAAGAAATAGGACAAGACGCATAGAGTTGTGTCCCTTACATTACAAAATTGATGACGGCGATTGTAAAGTGCGATTGCACTTCTTGCATCATGTAACTGCGCTGGAACAAAATAAATTTCAACTATTTTATTAACAGTAACAAAACGGTGTTTCAGTAGAGTTATTCTTTTTTTGACATAGTTCCAGTTTTCTTCCGTGTTTTATGCTGTAGTCCCAATATAACAAATAATTTTGCGTTTGTTTACAATTTTTACGAAATGTTTTTTTTTCAGGTAGAGCAGACGAACTTTTAATTAGCGCAGTTCTGCGAGTACTTTTGATCGAGGCCGTGACTATAAATAGTTCGCAGTCGCCGCATACTAATTACTATTAACATTCAAGTAATTTCTACAATGTTTTGAAGCAAAATTTTCGGTTGCCTTTATTGAAGCAAAATAAATAAGAAATGACACCATCAGAGGATTTTGACAAAGTGCAATAAGCGTACAATTAAAACCTGCCCTGTGATATAACGATGTTTCATGAATGAATGAATGAAAATGGAATTGAAAGAGGTCAGAGGTCGTTCGCATAAATTATAATTATATACAACACCCGTTGTATATACTTCAAGTATATACAATGGTTGTTATACTCTATGGTTATCAGATAAATACAGATACTTCACACCAATCAACACTTTAAAAAATATTACACAGATGAGTAAACATAGGCTTTACCCTTAAAATCATCTCGGAACCGACTCGGAATTACTGACTCTAAGGGAGGTATTCCCTTGCTTTACACTATAAAGCAGGTGACCTGAGGGAACCCCCCCCCCCTTCCCCTTGCCCTGGATCAAATACTCCAGAGTAAAGAGGGCAGCAGGACAGAGTCACTGCCGGAACCGAAGGCCTTTACACATACTGTTGCCACTGTTTAGTAGACAACATTCTGAGTAAAAAATAACGGACCTAAACAATGTAGATCTGCAGAAAGGACTCAATATTCTCAGATACAAAATTGTGAAAATGGAGGGCTAAGACCAATATGCAGCCCTCCATAGATCTGTAATAGCAACATTATTAGTCTAAGCCCATGATGTAGAAGAACTCTTACTTCATGAGCTTAAAACTAAAGCACAGAGACTGCTGAATGAAGATATAATCATAAGCAGAACTGATAGTAGATTGAATCCATCTGACCATAGAATGGACCGAAATGTGGAGGAAGCTTCCACTGCATGTCCCACAACAGATGCCTGAGTAAATTAATCCACAGTCTTTGTGGAGCTAGAGAAGCTACCAACAGAATTTGCATTGAAAAAATTACATTTGAGCAATATCTGTTGAATCAACAGCACTGGAAGATACGCATATCTTATTATTCCATCTCACAAGTATGATAGAGCGTTTACTGCAAATGCTCGAAGATCGAAACATTATGACACATATGTCTGCAACTGATTGTTGAGATGCGTCGCAAATAAGTCGATCATTGGCTGCTCTCCTTGGTAGCAATCTGATTGAATACTCGTTTGTTGGAAGTCCATTCTGGTGGCAACAAACAGCCTCTCCGTGAAGGGAGTCCGCTAATATGTTCAGACGACCCAGAATATGACGGACCAATAAGAGAACTTGATGTTCTAGTACCAACCGAAAGATTCAATCCATTAACATAAATAACAGGATGGAATGAGTGCCTCCATAATTCCGAAAATACGCTAATACCGTTGAGTTGTCGGACAGAATTAGCATATGAACATTCTGAATATCATTCCTCCAATAACGTAGGACAAGCCAAAATGACATCAATCTTGATGTTTGTGTGCTTGATAAGAAACTACGGAAACAAAAGACTCTGGCACTTTAATCCGTTGGGTTCAATGAAACTACCCAATCTGTTTGACTGGCATCCGTCAAAACTGAAAACTCGAATCCGGCAATTGCAGTGGAACTACTTGAGTTAAGCACTGAAAACTTGCCCAAGTCTGAATCTCTTATTCACTTGATTTGACAAGAAGATGTCCGTATCGAGCGAAAGAAACTTCACCCTCCAATTCTGAATTAAAAGAAATTGAAGAGGACAAATGTGTAACCGCCCCATTGGAATAGAATCACGGCAGATCTGCACAATGTATCAGTCACATGAGATCTCTCGCTGAGACCTTGTCTGAGCGAAGACAATAGCGAGCATAATGACTGATTAATTTCGCTCTGGTTAATGGCAGACGAACGAGAATGTTATGCGTCTCGAAGCTCATCCCCAGGTGGGTAAATGACTTGGACGAAACCAGATCCGACTTCTCCTCGTTTGCTTATGAAACCGAGACGTCGGATCAAAAGAAGCAGAATCTGCACATCGTTCTGAAGTGTTAACTCGTTGCCGTACCTCTGAAGAATGTCGTCCAGGAAGGCCGACAATACCGCAGACGAATGCGCTCGTAAATGAGTCATTACCGAGTTCGTTATTCGAGTGAAAGCCCAGAAACTAGATTCAGACCGGAACACATTGGTCGGTGCTGAAACACAATTCCTATGATAAAGAAGCAAAGATACTTTCTGAACGCCTGATGTACCATGACGTGAAAGTATGTAACTAGAAATCTATGCACGTAGCATAGTCGTACACCCGAATACTCGCTCTGACCGATCGGATGGACTCCATATAGAAACTTAGAGCCACGATCAGCTTGTTATCCAGCTCAGATTATGAGTGGACGGAACGAGCCGTCTGGTTTTGGAACCAGAAAAGGATTGTTGTAGAAACCTTTAAAATCCTGGATTTCTACGATCTTTATCGCGATCATTCCAGAAGAGACTGGACTTCTGATGGAAGCGAGCCTCTATTCTACTGACTGACAGAAGCCGAGTCCATCTTGGACTCTGAGTTAACAGAGGATTTCGTTTGAGGAACAATATAGTCCTTCAGAAAACACCCCTTGAATCCAACGTACGTCCATAATCTAATCTCAAATAATTGAGAAACTCGATAGACTTCCGCTCACTAATACACGATAGAGGCTAAAACCATTACCTCCTGGTCCTGCGACGCTTGCAGAAGGAGAAGCCATGTCCTCTATGGCCCGCACCTCGACGTGTCGACCTAGGGGCGTCTGACCAGAATTACAGCCCCTATCTGAGTCGCTACTCTGACGGTCTCTAGAATAAGACCTAGAGGACACATGGGAACCTCTATAGGAACATCCCTTGGACATATTTGTCCCAGAAGTGCCTGTTCTACTCTTCTCTGCTGAATCCGACTATATGGAAGCAAATTTAAATAGCAGAGAGTCTAAAGCTTTCTTAGTTAATTGATCATAAACTGCGGAAAGCTTGCCGTCGAAGAAAACTCTCCGGAGCGACTCTGAGAGAGTTTTTCACCTTACTATCTACACGTGTGGATGTAGCCAGGGCCGCGTCACGTCCAAACAACTCCATAATGCCACTAAAGGATGGAGTTTACGTGAGGCCCTTGAAAGAACTCTCAAGGAGGTTGTACATCCTAGAATTCTTTTTGCTTTGAGACATAATGATAACGTTCTGGTAAGGTGATCTGCGGACGATAATGCGTCTAAGCTGTCCCTGCTAGACAATACTGTTATTTCCAACATCATGGTTGGAATTGACATAGACGACAGATAAACAATACTAGTTCCTGACCTGGGCGTCTAGACGCAGAGAACTCTCAGAATGCTCTGTCCTGCCGTTTCAAAATATTCAATGAATTGATGAAAGGCAGATGTAGAGCATATTGCCGATAAGCAAGTTATATAAATATAGCGTCATTCAACAGATCAAATGTCCGTGAAACATATCTGGACTATGTCGGAAACTGAGGGATGATGTCACTAAACCGATTAAGAATTCTGTGTCCAGTGGCACTATCCGTCTCTTATCCGGCTACGCAGCATTTTGGTCCGGAGGAACAACGTCCGATGATAATGCCGGATGCACTCTACGGCAATTATGTTGTTCCAAAAAGGGAAAATACAACTCATCCGTATCCCTTTCACCATCCTGTCAAACCACTTGAAATTCTTGGTCGTTCGTGCCTGAACCTGCAGTGGAACGTACCAACCCAGCTTCCTCGGATAATTCCTGATCCGACAGAGTTACTGTCGGTTGCTGGGATGCTGCGATAATTTGTGCTATCTGCGATAGCATGTCCGTAACAGAGGCCTGTGGAGCTGCAGTCTTAAAGGATTTAGCCACTGGAAGCTCCTTGGATGTTCACTCCTGCATACCTCTAATATGCGAACGTCTGGAGAATGAAGGCCTCGTATCCTTGGCTACTGGATGGCGTGACCTGGACACCGTAGAATCCCTGGTCGGCGATATTGATTGAATATCACAGGTCACATAGCCAAGGTGCAGTCACGTGTGCTGCCATGAGGATGAGGAAGCCGAAAGAGCAGTCTCTCCGGAATGTCTATATAACAGAGCGTCCCGAGCGGTGGATGTATACTCCGACTGAGGAACATTTAGTACCACAACATCTGGGCTCAGATGTTGTAATACAAGAGAGGGACCTCTCTTGCTCGCAGCCCGGATGGACCTGGACGAGCTAGGAACCGGACTAATAGGCTTCCTCCGTACCATCCTCGTATCCGTCATCACTGGGTGTGCACATTGTATTTTATAGTGCTCGCATCATCCAAATGTCCTTCCTGGACCGCAACGGACGAACCCGGGTGCTGAGCCATTCGGTGAATGGTCGCGACACCAGGCGAGCTAGCGGACGCCAACGCCATCGATCCTACTAGGGAACTCCAGGCAATTGACGTATCTACATGAGCACTTTGCCACTAACTCTTCATTTGACTGTGACAACGGAAGCACACTTACGAAGACATCATGGTAACAATACCTAATTCATGTTACCCTATGAGATCTGTGGAGCCGTGGTCCCACGTGAATATCCGCTGGAAGCTCCCAGGACGTTCATTCCTGCATTTATATAATATGCGAACGTCCCCACTGGAAAGGTCTTGTATCCTTGGCTAGCAGATGGAGTGACCTGGTCGACGTGTATTCCTTGGTTGGCGAAGCAGGAGCACCAGGAACGTTCCATCCGCATTTATATAATATGTGAACGTCCCCTGGAAATCTGAGGTCACATAGCCAAGGTGCGGTCGTGTGTGTTGACGAGGATGAGGAAGCCAATATAACAGCCGCGTAGGACTGTCATGCAACAGAGCGTCCCGAGCAGGAGGAGTGGACGTAAGCTCTAAGCGAACAACATACTACAACATTGCGGCGCAGATGTTGATGCAAGAGAGAGGGGGCCTCTCTCGCTCGTGGTCCGGGGGACCTGGACGAGCTAATTATTGGACTGACAGGCTTCCTCCATACTATCCTCGGTTCCGCTGTGCACATCTGAAGTTTTATAGTGCTTGCATCACCCAATCTGCTTCCTGGACCGCAAAGGACTAACCCGGGTGCTGAGCCATTCTTTCCTGGTGAATGGTCGCAACACCGGGCAGACTAGCGGGCGACAATGCCTTTGATAGAACTAGCTAACTCCCAGCAATTGTCGTAATACCTTGAGCACTTCCCGCTAGCCCTAATATCGCAACGACGGAGACACACTTATTGAAGACATCACGGAAACATCACTCTGAAAAAGAAACTGATAATATATAGTGACCCTACGGAGAGAGGACCATAATGAACCTCTCACCGCAACAAAATACCGTGACACACGTCTCCAACATTGTCATATCAATCAACACACACAGAGCAAGAATTAATGCGACTACATTGACTATAAGAAACACAATGAACTTATGAATTAGAGGAAGATATCCTCGCATTACGATTGAAGAATATTTTTTCAACCAAAAAATATACACCATCATATTACTCGCACTAACTCTTGAAATAAATATACATAATATATTATAATTCATTATAACATTCAAAAGAAAATAATTTTCAAAAAAAAAAAATTTTTGGAAAAAATTTTCAGAAGAGCCCAAGTTCCCAATGGGAACCCTGAGACCAAACGATAAAAAAAAAGCCTAAGTGTGGACAAAATTTTTTAATCATTATGAAAAATTAATGTAACACTTACGGACAATATTAAAGTATCTTGCTATGAACTAAATTAAGCAGAAGACAAGTAATCATTGTCAGAAGTAACAGTTGTCAACAAAAGCAAAAGTGTCAAACTGGAAACATGACTCCAGGCACTGAAACAAACATGGCCCAAAATCAGTTACCAATTTAAACACTATCTGATGCTAAACAGAGGCTTCCAGAGAAGAAACTGTAGAACATCAGATGGCAGATGCAGATCAAAACGCCTAAACACCCCTAGGGTGAGGACGTAAACATGGGGAACAAATAGAAAATAATTCTGTTTCCAAGCCAAAACTCCCAAGAAATTTTAGTAATAAACATTACAAAAAATAAGCCAAAAGCATGGGAGAATAGCTAGGGGGGAATAAAGGAAAGGGAGAGAGGAAACACTGATTAAACAATGGAACATTCATAGCAAGAATGACCACAATAAGGTCATGCCTCGAAAATAGGTAACATGAAATAATTTCGTAAAAAAATTATAAGTTACAGCCCTGAACATTTCTTTCCACTGTTTTCTCCTCTCCACCTTCTATTTCCACCATATATCCACCATTTCTCTCATAAATATGCGTCTGGCATCTTTGAAACTGAGATTTACAAGTACAAATAACAGTGAAGTGTAACTGTATTTAGGGCCAAACAAAGAATGACTTTTGGCGGCAGTTTCTAGACCTCCTTGACACTGCGCATGCGCAGTGGAGTAAAAGTATGGAGGACCATATAGGACATGTATTTTTCGGTTTTAGATGCAAATTTTGGGGATTGGGGGGTAAAATTTGCGTTTGGCCCTAAATATTTTAGAGTCTGAGTCATTGGTACAGTATAAAAATATTGACAAAGTAAGGTCTGTAACTCTGGAGAAATATATGGCGGCAACTTTATTATAACATGTGCAGGAGCGGTAATGAAACAAGGACCCCTCACACCAAATTCCAATTAAATCCATCCACTCATTGCTGAGATATTACTGTGAATGGATGGATGCACGCACAGATGGATGCACAGATGGACAGATGGAAGAATAGATGGATGGACAAGGAGGTAATCGAGTATATCCCCATTCTCTTCAAGAGTTGGTGTATAACAAAGTCTGTAGTCAGAGCCATGTTGATTAATTACAGACTTTTACATGTATGCACAAATGATGCATAAGCTATTTATGTTCAGGGTTTAGCACCAAGGCTGATCTTACCAGCCAAGAATAACCCCGCATATTCTAGAAAGCTTCTTTCACTAACCTGTTATCTAACATTTCAGCCACATATGCCCAATGCTTTACACAAAATTAACAAAATTTATTTTTAAACTTCACTTCCAAAAACATAGATTATGACTCCTCACTGGAACGAGCTTCACAAGCTCATTCTAATGAGAGGGTCATATGCTATATTTAAATAGCTTAAGCTGATGGTATGCCATTGCAGGCACAAGAGTGTCATGTGACAGTATTTCAGCAGCAATATGCACATGTTCTGCCTTCATTATAGAATAGATCATGGCATGAATATTAAAGATGCACAAGCAAGGAGAATACCACCCAGGTCTTTCAGCCTTAACTGGTAGAGGGCTGGAAGTCCATATTTGGGCTTTATTAAATACCACAGACTGAGACAATAACATCTAGACTTTACTGGAGTCTGTGCATAGATTACAAAGTGAACATTAAACTGGGCAAGAGTACCCATAGTACAGTTAAAACCAGAAGTCCTGCCATGAAATGCGCACAAATAGCACGTTGATATGCGCGTTTATGTGCGCGTTATGGCCCAAGTAAAGCTATCAAATTCTGTCCATATGGCCTGTGCACAAGCAATGTTTTAGCCAATGGACCTCCGGGTAACCCGGAGGTCCATTGGCAGAAACATTGCATGTGTTTGCTATGAGTAACCAGGAGAACCTGCCGTGCTTTGGATGCCATTCGATATGGCAATTGCGCGCAATTCCAACACGCAATTAAGCCTTCATAAGCGCACTATTCGTGACAGGACTTCTAGTTTTAACTGTAGATCAACCATACAGCATGTCAGATGTGTAGGACCCAATTATCACTGAACCTCCCTACGAATAACAGATTTGCCTGCACATTTTGATGTCTATAAAAACAGTATGACAACTTTAATTAATAAATTTTAAACAAAACAAAAAACCTCAATTTAATAATTGATTCCAACATACAATTCTCTTTTTTGTATTGTATAGCTTATGTATCATTGTACAATGGTCTATACGAGAAATAAAACAAGCTCAAGGTTTCAAATTGACCCTGGTAAGATCAAAATTGTTGTAGACACGTTGCTATGTTGCATTTGATTTGATAGTCCCTGTAACAGAGCAATATATGGCAAAAGGAAATCTCTGGTCAAGAAACATGTGACCCTCAACTTGTTAAAGCCATTGGGAATTTTAACCTAGCTGTGGCCTCCGGTTATAATATGACTAAGCATAATAATAGCCAATCTGTGTCAACAAATCACTGCCATAGCTGCACTATTAGGATTACCTGGGAGCACGGTGGCTCAATGGTAACAGTACTGGACTTCAAACCAAAAGGTCCACAGTTTGATCCCCGCGATGGGCAACTGCATTATGTCCTTGGGCAAGGCATTTAATCCTGAATTCCCATGTGGGGGCACGGTGGTAATGTGTACTAAGGCAAACTGCATGTCGATGTGCATGTGCCTTCAACCAATGCTAATCCTGTTTGTGCAGAGTCTGTCTGTCATTACTTGCCACTGCTCAGTGATTCTCTCTGGATACTCCGGCTTCCTCCACCCATAAAACTGTCCGACACAAGGTGACCCTGGCTGTCAAAAGTGTCTTTATATAAATAAATAAATAAATAAAAAATGCCGATAGGATCACCGATCCAATGATGAGTTGTGGTAGCACAAAAGTGGGTTTAATCTTTATCAACTTATTGTCCAGAAACCAATTGTTTACAATTTACTATGTGAAGAGTCACTGTGACCTTGACCTTTGACCTAGTGATTCCAAAATAAATAGGGCTCTTTCTTGCACCAATGCCAACCTACCTATGAAGTTTCATGAACATAGGTGGAACCATTGTCAAATTATCATCTGGAAACCAATTGTTTATGATTTATTATGTTCAAGGTCACTGTGACTTTGGCCTTTAACCTAGTGAGTCCAAAATAAATAGGGGTCTTTCAGTCACCTAGGCCAACCTACCTATGAAGTTTCTTGAATGTGGGTCAAACCATTATCAAGTTATCGTCCGGAAACCAATTGTTTACGATTTACTATGTTGAAGGTCACTGTGACCTTAACCTTTCACCTAGCAAGTCCAAAATAAATAGGGTTCTTCCTCTCACTGATGCCAAACTAACTCTGAAGTTTCATGAACATGGGTCGAACCATTATCAAGTTATCATCCGAGAAACCAATTCTTTTGATTTACTATGTTCAGGGTCATTGTGACTTTGACCTAGTGAGTCCAAAATAAATAGGGTTCTTCCTCTCATGAAGGCCAACCAACATATGAAGTTTCATGAATGTGGGATGAATCGTAGTCAAGTTATCATCCGGAAACCAATTGTTTACAATTTACTATGTTCAAGGTCACTGTGACCTTGACCTTTGACCAAGCAAGTCCAAAATTAATAGGGTTCTTCCTCTCACCGATACCAGCCTACCTATGAAGTTTCATGAACATGGGTTGAACCATTATCATATTATCATCCAGAAACCAATTGTTTATGGAACCCACCCGCCCAACTGCTATTCATCAAACTATAAGTTGAGTTTGACTTTGCCACAACTCGACTAATAAATAAATCCTCCTACTTTGTGGTAGTTATGTAAAATTGTGCATAATGTTTCAGTTACAGAGTAACTTCATATCTCCTCGTAATTATGTTAGGAGGATATATAGCCTAAAATATTATGTCCCTATATTAAGACATTAGGTAGACATATACTCGCCCAAAAAAGAAAGTGTGCATTGCAGAAATTGATCAAACTCCAAAAAAATAATTTCGTAGGTGTAAAGAATGTTAACCTGTTCATGAATAAGTTATATTGAACACAAAAACAGCTTTCCCCGTTAAAATTGCATTAACGTTAAATGACGTGCTGCATGTTTGTGAAAAGGCATGTTTTGCACGTGGTGAGTCTGAAAATTCATGCAGCAGTGTGAATCCTTGGGTATTTAAACACTAAAGTAAGGCCTTCCTATTGTTCACATTCAAACTTGCGCTGCTGTTAAAACGACTCCACATTAGCATGCCAAGATTGACAATGAATCAACGTCTCCTTGCCCTGGGTATGATTAGAGCTGGCAGAACACACAGAGAGGTTGCCCAGCATTTGAACTGCCACCGTAACACTGTAGAGAGGCTAGTCCATCGACATGCACAACATGATGACGTTCGAGACCCACCCCGCTCCGGGAGACCCCGAGTTACCACCCCTGCACAACATCGGTATATCCATGTCGTCCATCTCTGGAACCGGCAACAAACGGCAGCGACGACAGCCAGGAACATCCCTAACCTGAGACAGATACATCCTCAAACAGTAATCAACCGGCTGAGAGAATACGGCTTACGTCCTCGAAGACCTGCAATTCGTCTGATTTTGACGTTACGTCATCGTCATGCTAGACTGCAGTGGTGTAGACAACAACTCAGGCATCCCTTACGCTGGAGGCGATGTGTTTTATTCACAGATGAATGTCGTTTCCATCTTTCATCATCAGATGGCTGCCAGAGAGTGTACATACGTCGAAACGAACGCTACGCAGATCCATGTGTCGTGGAGCGAAACCGTTATGGGGGAGGGTCTCTCATGGTGTGGGGTGGCATCACTGCCCGTAACAGAACTGAGCTGGTCATTATTGATGGCAATCTCAATGCAGCCAGATATCGTGATGAAGTGCTTACAACTGTTGTTGTCCCATTTCTGCAACGTCACGGCCCCGGCGTCATTCTACAGCAGGACCGACCCCACGCAGCTCGTGTTGTTCAACAGTATCTGCAGCAACATCAAATGGTTGTTTTTCCCTGGCCCGCAAATTCGCCCGATATCTCACCCATTGAGTAGGTATAGGACGAAATGAAACGTCAGCTACGCCGGCTTCCCCATGCACCGTCAATGCTTGTGGAACTCCAAAGACAGCTTATCAGAATATGGAACAACATCCCACAACACTTCCATGCTAACTTGTTCGCTTCCATGAGGCGTAGATGCACAGCAGTAGTCGATGCAGACGGAGGTCATACCAGATATTGAGTGTGTGACTTTTGTGTTGGACCCTTAGTGTCTTTGACTCTCCATGGCACCAAGAGTATTCGTCGTAGCATAATGAAATTTCTCGTGTTGATCACAAATTGATTCATCTGTGATTGAATAAAATTTCCATGAATGAAAATGATATCTATCTTTATTTAGTGTTATTTTTTAGCATGCACACTTTCTTTTTTGGGAGAGTATATTATAAATTACTGTGATGAATTGACGGTAGCATGGTCTGAGGTTTGCAGATCGGAGTTTATGTTCAACAGAGACATAAAGCATCGAGGTTGAACATATACTCCAAGATGCAAACCTCAGACCATGTTACCATCAACTCATCACAATAACGAATATCTTCCAATAAGACACTACCCACAGCCCAGAACCTACATCGTGAAACACGAGAGGCTTATTTACTAAATTTGTGATCGTTAAAAGTTGCCTTCTGCAAGGAAACTTTTAACGAACACAGGTTTAGTAAATAAACCTCTTCTGTACCCTTGATGGCACTGGATAAATAATCAATAAATCAGATAAACTCATTCCCTTTTAGTCTGAATCGTAAATCGTTTTGTAATTTAAACATCACTTTATCCAGAACACCGTCTGCTGCTCATGTGAAAAATCCAGAAAAATGAAGTGGCTTGCTATTCACTCCGCTGATGAAGCAATTATGAAATGGGCGACGCCATTTCAAATATTTCGCGTGGTGGCATCAGACGGGAACATTTGCAACTGAAGCCGTAAACATAAAAGAAACTACGCCAGCTCTCATCCAATCAGAGGGTGAGGATTTTACTATTATTGGAACATAGCCTCAGATATTCAGGCATTCTTGTTGAAGAATAATATTGCATCACAAACAACATAAGTGCTTGTATTTGAAACATAATAATTCTTACCCGGTTATACCAGACGTAACAAAATCTTTCCCCATGTAATTGAAACCATGTTGTATCAAAGTCTCGGAAAGATCCCCCACCTTGTCTCCACCAAAAGCTGCAAATAAAGAAGCAACAAAACTTGAGTGACATTATACGACTCTAATGAAGCCTCATTGTTATTTATTTATTTAATGGAGTTTAATGACATTTTCCATGGGTGGAGGAAGCCGGAGTACCCACCAGAGAGAATAAAAGGCTGTTCGGCCACACATCCCCCCCCCCCACCCCCCCCCCCCCCCCCCAAAAAAAAAAAAAAAAAATTCAAGGTATTTGATAAAAAAGGACATAAGTCTGGCAAAAAATGTCAGATCAAACCCCCATTCAAACCTGACCTGTATTTTATGTTAATACACCAACATACCAAATTTCATTTGATTTGGCCAACCATAAATAAAGTTATCATCGGGAAACCCCCCCAAAAAAAGAATTTGGGAAGTCAAAAAGGGGCATAACTCTAGCAAACATTACTGGACCGCATCCCAATTTGGACTTGACCTGTATTTTATGTTGATACACTTACATACCATATTTCATTTGATTTGGCCAACTATAACTAAAGTTATAACCTGGAATTCAAAGTGGGACAGGCACACAGACACTAGCTATTTTAATTGTCCCCTTAAAATCTTTTTTGGGGAGACAACTACCGAGCAGCGGGGAGCAACTTACTCCATACAAGCAGGGTTAGCAGCGGTTGAAGACAAGTGCACCATCAGCATGCAGCATACCTTAGTACACAGCACAACCAAGCTCCCCACATTGACAATTGGGATTAAGTATCTTGCCCAAGGAACAATGTTAATACCACTGGTCAGAATCTAACCATGGACCTTTTGGCTTGAAGACAAAAGACCCTGAAGTTGATGCCCCATTGACTGCTCCATTACTGAGTGTTACTTTGATAATCAATACCAGAATTCAATATACTCTGTAAAATAGAAATCACAGGTGCTGACAGGAGCAATTGCACTCGCAATCGTCTCATTTCCATGACTGTTTGTGTGGGTCTTATCATCTGTTCTCAATATAGCTGATACTTCTGACTAAATTACCCTTTCAGAACAATCACATTTGCAGCAGCAACTGTCACTATTAAAGACATTGCATCTTACATTCCTAACTGTGCAGAATTTTAGATATGCTTTCTTGTCAGTTGCACTTGAAATTTGTCACAATCAAAACAGATTGCTACTGTTGGATTATTTCCAGAATTCAAGCACACATACAAGTGAAGAAGTGACAGCAATATCCAGAGATTATTATGAAAAGTTAAGTCTACACAAAATACAGATGTATACAACTCAACTGGCTAAATGATTAACACTTAACCTATCAAGTATGTTACTAGAATTTCTCATAAAATCAAGTTGAAGTTGTGGCTGCTCTACAGCAGTCGTGACTGGACATCACCCTTAAAGGCCCAGTTCCTACATTTACCACTCAACTGGTTAAATGATTAATTCTTAACCCACTAAGTATTTTTCTCAAATTTCTTATAAAATCAAGTTGAAGTCATAACCTGACATCAAACTTTGAACACTTTTTATTTCAACAGAACATGTGCCCCCACATGCCATCTCTGATTAACCCCTGGCACTCTGGTAGAGCAATGGAATTTTCTCCAATCACTGTTTTTCTCTTGTTTAACTATGAATTCAACCAACTATATCTTGTTTGACAGAGCTCTCTGAGCTCTGTCAAACAAGATATATTTGGTTAAATATTAAACTGCATTATGGGAAATAGTTGCTGCTGAAAGCTTTGCCATTCTGACATCAGAGTGCTGACTTGCATAGAAGTAACTATTATTATTTATTATTATTATTATTATTTATTGATGTTTAATTTATTTATTTATTGGTGTTTAAGGTCGCATACTTATGCAAAATGGCTAATCGTGACCGTGACAGTTTTACGGGTGGAGGAAACCGGAGTACCCGGAGAGAACCACCGAGCAACGACGAGCAGCTGTCAGCTCTCCAACATCGTAACTCTGAACTCTGCACCGAGGCACAGGCAGGGTTAGATTGGTTGAAGACATGCGCACCATCGACGTGCAGTACGCCTCAGTACACAGCGTCATCGTGCCCCCATGTAGGCAATCGGGGTGAAGTGTCTTGCCCAAGGACACAACGCGGTTGCCGCAGGTGGGATTCGAACCGAGGACCTCTCGGCTTGCAGCCTGCACCTCTACCAACTGAGCCACCGCGCCCCTTATTGATGTTTAAGATCACATATTTATGCACAATGGCTAATCATGACCGTGACAGTTTTACGGGTGGAGGAAGCCAGAGTACCCGGAGAGAACCACCGAGCAACGACGAGCAGCTGCCAACTCCCCAACATCTTAACTCCACACTGCAGCACAGGCAGGGTTAGATTGGTTGAAGACATGCGTACCATCGATGTGCAGTACGCCTTAGTACACGGCGTCATCGTGCACCCACGCTGGCAATGGAGATGAAGGGTTTTGCCCAAGGACACAACGCGGTTGCCGCAGGTGGGATTCGAAGCGAAGACCTCTCGGCTTGCAGCCTGCACCTCTACCAACTGAGCCACCGCGCTCCCATAGAAGTAACTATAAGCCACAGGATGTAGACTGTCATAGTGTTGCCAAAATGTATGAAAATCTCTGGTCAGTATTTAATCATTTTAAGTATCTTATGTGGTGCCTGGTTGTTTTGCTCAAGGTCAAAATGTTGGTGTGTCTGGCTAGACACCCCAAATCACAAATGATGATTGCAAATTGAAATATGCACCCTTTCTGCTAGCCAACCCTATCCTACCCTCCCCACCCCCATTCCCAATCCAAAATAGTGGATTCACCACAGATATCATGTTCAGAATTGAGGTCTGAATAGATGTAAACTATACTGTTTGTTGAACTCTTTAGCTGACATAATACATCCCAGCAGCATACAGAAAAAATCAGCATTCAATCTTTATTTTTTTTTTTTGGTACGTGCTCACCAGTTCCATAATGAAATTTTCCTTCCAGCACACCAGCCTTACTTCCAAGAAGTTCCATTAATTTACCAACTGTCATTCTTGATGGGTATCCATGAGGGTTCATTATCTGTAAGACATGAAAAAGGCTTTTAGTAATTTTGACAAGGACTGATCCGAACCTATATTAATTCAGCCTTCATAAGCATAAGTGTCTGACAACATAGAACAGCATTCTTTGATGGTAACAGGCTATAGTTTTTTAACATCAAAAAAGAAAATCTGCAATGTTAGGAATGTTGGATGCAGATAATTGATGCTGTTGTCCTGGCACCAGGCGAAGAAAACTCTCCACTTCCCAGAATAACTGAGAGAAGGGGAGGTCCTCCTTGAAGAAGAAATGCAGTCCATTGCTCTTCTGGAAAATCTTTACACTGAGGAAGGACCTGACAACAGAAAGATGTGAAGGTTCAGAACTGCTGGAGAGCTGTGTAGTTTGTAGATTTTGTCTTGAAACAGGAGGACCTTCCACAGAGGTAGATGATGGGGTGTTTTGAGTAACAGAGATCTGAGCAGGTTGACCCATGATCTCTGAGGAGACAGAGGGGCAACCAGAATAATTTTGCAGGTTGATTGTGATTTTCTGAAGCACCACAGCCAATGACTCCATTCCAAAAAATGGACACGCCATCTATCGCAAAGGCTAACAGATCCAGGCACGGAGAGACAAATGTTTGAAGTTAATTGTTTCATCTTGTGGCAAATAGATCTATCAAAGGACGTTCCCACAGGCTGCTGATAGCTAGAAAGACTTTCCTGTTGAGAGTCCACTCTGTTACAGAATTGTTCTGTGCCTGAACAGAGAGTCTGCGATCACATTGAGCTGACCCGGGATGTGGCAAATTGAAAGAGAGATGTTTTGATCATGAGTGAACAAAAGAATCTTTCCTGTTTGACTGAACATTGGGAGGGAGTGGATTCTGCAGATAAGCTACAACTGTTGAGTTGTCTGAAAGAATCTGAACTTGAATCTGACATTTCCAGTGTGTTAAGCTCAGGAGAACAGCAAGCATCTCCTTCTGAATGATGTGGAGAACAGATTGCTGACAGTTCCATTGGCCACGGCAATTTAGATTCAGCTGAACCAAGGTGGCACCCCATCCTGATCGCTGACATTAATTAGAGTGCATGACGGAGGAGGTGGTACCAAAGATATCCCCTGCATCTTCCACTCTAAGTTTGTCCAAATTTGAATTTTCTCCTTGATAGCTGGGGAAAGACAAATTATATGATGCGGACTGTTGACCGTAACCTTCCAGTTCTCTAGGAAGTAAAACTGTAAACTGGAGAGGCCAAGTAAAGAGATGTCCAAGCAGAAGCAAGTCTGTAGCTGCAACACACAAACCCAGAAGTCTCATAAACTACCCAGCAGTCACTGTCACTGCTTGAATAAAATAGGGGGTGAATGCCCTTACGAGGAGAGCTCTGGCCAAGGAAAGACAAACAAGATTCAGATGAGCCTGAAAATCCATTCCCAGATACCAAAAGGTGGGTGATGGGGTTAGATCTAACTTTTGTGTGTTGATGTGAAATCCCAGTGAGTGTAAGAGATTTAGAAGCTTCTGGATATCCTAAAGAAGAGTTCCCTAATGAACATGTCTTTAAAGGATATTGCCCGGGTATGCCGAAATCAGAACTGCCGATTCAGCTTCATGATCCGAGTGAAGGAGCAAGGTTTAGTCTGAATCACGTCACGGAATTACTGTGATCAATGACCAGTCAGAAGGAACCATCTGGTTTTGGTACCAGGAACATTCTTTAGTAAAATCCTGGAAAGGACACATTGTTGACTACCCCCTATTGTTTTCTTCGAGAGCATTAAGTTGACTACTTCAAGAAGACAGTTCCTTTTTGTAAGGTCGGCCAGAAGATTTGTAAATAAGGGAGTTCTTGACAAAGGAGGTTTTCTTCTAAAGGAAAGAATTAACCCCTCTTGAATAACGTTTAGAACCCAAGGGTCTTTTGTATTTGTCTTCCAAATTTTCATAAAGTGGGATTATTTATTTATTTATTTATTTACTGGGGTTTAACGACACTTTCAACAACCAGGGTCAATTCGTGAAGGACTGTTTTACGGGTGGAGGAAGCCGGAGAGAACCACCGAGCAACTGTCAGGCTCCTCAAAATACTAACTTCACACAAGACAGGTTAGCACTGGTTGAAGACAAGTTAACCATCAATGTGCAGTATGCCTTAGTACACAACGCCACCATGCTCCCATATGGGCAATGGGGGTGAAGTGACTTGCCCAAGGACACAAAGTGGTTGCCACAGGTGGGATTCGAATCGAGGACCTCTCAGCTTGCAGCCTGCACTTCTGCCTACTGAGCCACCACACCCTTTCACAAGGTGGGATAACCTTCTGCCAACCGAAACACAATAGAGGTTTACACCCTCATCTTGAACAAAATCATGTCTGCATCATTCCTGATCAGTTGTTGATTCTATTTCATGTTTCTTTTTCTTGTTCCGATGTTTGAGGCCATCCAAACATAGACATTTCAGAGAGCTGAGAAAACATAACTGTTTACAATGCGTCAAACAAAAGAATGGTTATTGGTGGGAATTGAAGACACTTTCTGGGATCTGCACATTTGCAGTCGCTATGTATGGAGGACCATACATGATTCTATTTTTTGTGAGTTGTTTTGGCTTAATTGTTCTGGGGGTGGGTTGGGTGAGGGGGGTAAAAATTAAGCATCAGACATGAATTCTCACGAATAGAGGTCTGGCCAGTGGTATGGTGAATAAATACTATGTTTTGGGAGTAAAAATGAATAAATGATTGATACTGAAGTATCTGGGTGGCACCAACCAGACAAGATGACCTGTTTTCTATAATGTAGGTCAGTGGGACCTACTCATAGTCAGGGTCACACCCCAACCCCATGATATTATATATATAAGTCACAAGATTGGTAATCGAAAGCCAAATAGTTAAGGAATTAGGATCCTGAAATGTTTTTGTGTATAATGCTGGTATGATCTGGTCAATCCGTTTTGTAAGGAGTTAAGGCTGAAGAAAATTAATCTTTTGATTCTCAGGATGTGGTGCATGCTTTTTTTTGGCCTGTGTTCACTATATTTATTTCAGAGACAAAATTCAAAAAGTATAAAATTATCATAGGGTGTGATTTTAACGGTATCACATCGCGATTTGTGATGCAATATGTTATATACATTGATACACTATTGTTATTCTCTTCGCGAAATATGACACGATTCTCATATGTATGTACAAAATAAATATTTATTTACCTGGTTGAGGGCTAGGTTAGTTTTGGTGGTCCCAATTTGTTCATCAAAAATTGTATAAACAAACTTTTATTCACGTTTGACTGAATAAGAAATACTACATGTATGAAAAATGCACTGGTACCCTCATTTGTTTGAAAGGCCTGATTGTGGCATCTAACACCCAACTAGTTAAAAAAAAAACTCCTAATTATTCGTGGTCTCTATTTAAGTTGTTCTATATTGATTTTGTGTTGTTTGATCACTGTTACAAAAAAAGTATCAGTGAAATCAACATGGAAGCTCTAGTATTTAATATTAGGCTCTCACAACTGGATTTTAGGCATCGGCGACTATTCCAACAGGAATAAAAAATAAATATAAAAAAAAACCCCTCCCTTATTCTTTTAAAAAAAATTGTCTGAGAATCAATTTTTTAAAATTTGTTTGGTCTAGCAGTTAAATTTTATATAGTTTTGAAGCAGTTTTGCAGAAAAAATGAAGAAATTTATAGTAATTTATAAAGTTTTTAAACTTACCAATGACCCAGACTTAGCTGGTGCCAACTCTTAAAAATTCAGGGCCAAACACAAATTTTGCCCCCCAATCCCCAAAATGTGCATCAAAATCCAAAAAATCAATGTCCTATATGGTCCTCCATACTTTTGTCCACTGCGCATGCGCAGTGTCAAGGAACTACCGAAATTGGCACCAAATCTTCATTCTTACAACCAGTGCCTGGTAAATGTTATATAATCAGCGGGGAGGTATGAGTTCCAAACTCATGGGAGGGCCATCCCCGTCTGGGTCATTGGTAAGTATAAAAAATATATAAATTACTATAAATTTTTTCATATTTTTATACTGTACCAATGACCCAGACTTAGCTGAATAGAAAAAAGGCTGGAGGGCCTAGGACATAAAGGAAAATCTAATAGGCTCAATTACATATAAACAGAATTATCCCCTCAACGAGAAAAGGAGAAACAGGATTTACATATATCTTTCTTGTTTATACAAAAAAGAAAGACATATTACCAATCCGTAATTGAGCACAATAACATCAATGATCTCTATTAACATCTGGTATAACCCATTATACTAATTTTTTTAAAGGAAAGCCAATAAATAAAGATAGTCCAGAGAATGAGACTCTTTATACTCATTTAAAAGTATCCGAGGATTGTATATTAACGCTCGTATGACACGTGACATATACAAATGCTTCACACCGAGCTACACTTTAAAAATATTACATAAATGAGATAGACATTAGCTTTACACTTTAAAACCATCCCAGCACCGACTCGGAATTACTGACTCCAGAGGAGGAATTCCCTTGCTTTTCACTACAAAGTAGGTGATATAAGGGAACACCATCCTCCCCCCCACCCTTCCCCTTGCTCTGGGTCAATCACCCCAGAACAAAGAGGGCAGCAGGACAGAGTCACTGCTGGAACAGAAAGCCTGCATAACTATAGTTGCAACTGTTTAGTGAACGACATTCTGAGCAACAGATAACGGACCTAAACAACGAAGGGAGCCAGAAATAGACTCAATATTTCTAACATAAAAATTTGTGAACGTAGAATGCTGAGACCAGTATGCAGCCTTCATCAAATGGGTAATAGCAATACTATTAGCATAAGCCCAAGATGTAGACAGCACTCTAATTTCATGCACTGAAATCTTAAGCAGACTGCTGAGAAGAAGACAATTTTTCATAAGCAGTACGAATAGTCAATTGAATCCACCTGGAAATAGAATGGACCGAGATGTCCCTTCTATTAGGCAGCAGAGATAAACTCAGATCTACGTTTTGTAAATATGCATAGCTCTAACTGGACATAGCAAAGGCCTATGGCCGTCTGAGGATGGGAGAGCCTTAATTACAATAGGCTCAGGGTACTTATTAGGAGCCTGATTCTTAGCCAAAAATCCAACATTAGTAGTCAAAGTAAAAGTATTACCAACACTATGATAGTGAGAATCATCAACAGATAGAGCATGAAGCTCACTAACTCTTCTAGCAGAAGAGAAGGCTAAGAGAAAAGCTGTCTTATAAGATAAGTATTTGAAGTCTACCGTATCCAGGGGTTCAAATGGCGCTTCTTTTAGCTTCAGAAGAACCCAAGCTAAATTCCACTTAGGAATTAACCTAAGGGTTCTAGGTCTATTTATCGAAAAGTTTTTCACTAACTTAGATAAAGAGACATTAGATCCAATTTGTAAGCTATCATGATGAGCATAAGTATCCAATAGCATAGACCAATAACCCTTAATAGATATTGGCTGCAGCTTGATCTTGTCAAACAAGTAGACCAAAAAATTAGCAATGTCTGGAATGGAGGGATCATAGATATCAATAGAATGATCCCTACACCAACGAGAGAAAACCTTTCACTTAGCAGCATAATTTAGCGAAGAGGAGGTCCTCCTAAGTTAGAAATTGCGTCCACTGCTCGTCCTGTAATTTGCTTGCCGTGCAAGAAGGACCGCACAACGGAAATACGTGAAGGTTGAGACCTTGCGGGTTGTGACGCAGTGTGTGCAATTTCCCCTGCGAAAGAAGGTCCTCCCATGGAGGAAGCTTCTGAGGAATGTCCCATAACAGACACCTGAGTAGATTTATCCATGGTCTCTGGTGTGACAGAGATGCTACCAACAGAATCCTGCAGTGAGATTGCTTGATTTTTAGCAATATCTGTTGCATCAACGGAGCCGGAGGATACGCGTATCCTATCCTTCCGTCCCAAGAGATCGAGAGAGAGTCTACTGTGAATGCTCGAGGATCTGGGCATGGCAACACATTCGTCTGCAACTGATTGTTGAGATGCGACGCAAACAAGTCTATCATTGGATGATCCCATAGGTAGCAGATCTGATTGAATACTCGTTTGTTGAGAGTCCATTCTGACTGGAACATACAACCTTTCCGAGAAAGGGAGTCCGCTAGAATGTTCAGATGACCCGGAATATGACGGATCGACAGAAGAACTTGATGCTCTAGGACAAACAGAAGGATTCTTTCCGTTAAGTTGAACAACGGAATGGAATGAGTGCCTCCCTGGTTCCAAACATACGCTACTACTGTTGAATTGTCGAACAGAATTTAAACATGTGAGTTTTGAATAATGTTCATTCAATGACGTAGCACAAGCCAAATTGACATCTTCTCTTTGATGTTTATGTGCTTTTTCAGAAATTGCGGATCCCAAAGACCCTGGCACCTCGAATCTGTTGGGCTCAAAGTCGCGCCCCATCCTGTTTGACTCGCATCTGTCATAATCTGAAAAATCGGATTCGGCAGTTGCAGTGGAAGTTCCTGAGTTAACCACTGAATATCTGCCCAAGTCTGAATCTCTTGTTTTACTTGGTTCGACAAGACGATGTTCATTTCAAGCGAATGAATCGTCACACTCCAATTCTGAGTAAAAAATATCTGGAGTAGACTAGTGCGTAGGCACCCCAACGGAATAAGGTCCGCGGCGGCTCCGCACAAACCTATCAGTCGCATGAATTCTCTCGCTGTTACTACATCTGAGTGTAGACAAAAGCGAGCATAACAACTGACTAATTTCACTCTGGGTAACAGCAAACGAACCAGATTGTTGTGCGTCTCAAAGCTCATTCCCAAGTGAATGAATGACTTGGACGGAACTAGATCCGACTTCTTTTCATTTACTATGAAACAGAGACGTCGGAGCAGTTGAAGCAGACTCTGAACATCGTTCTGAAGCGTTAATCTGTCACTGTACCTCTGAAGAATGTCGTCCAAGTAGGCCAACGTTACTGCAGACGAATGAGCTCGGAAATGAGTCATTACCGAGTTCATTATTCGAGTGAAGGCCCAGGGCACTAGATTCAGTCCGAAGCACACTGCTCGGAACTGATAAACTACTCCTAAGACAGCGAAGCGAAGGTACTTTCTGAACGCCGGATGTACCATGACGTGAAAGTACGAATCCTTGAGATCTATGCTCGCAGCATAATCGTTCACTCGAATGCTCGCTCTCACCGATTGAATGGTCTCCATATAAAATTTCGGAGCCACGATCAGCTTGTTTATCCAGCTTAGATCTATAACTGGACGGAACGAGCCGTCTGGTTTTGGTATCAGGAACAGGTGACTGTAAAAACCGGGAGATTCCTGGTTTTCTACGACCTCTATTGCGTTCTTCTCCAGAAGAGATTGCACCTCTGATAGAAGCAAATCTCTCTTCTGAAGGTTTGACAGAAGCTGAGTCCATCGTGGACTTCGTGTTAATGGAGGTTTTTCTCTGAAGGACAGTTTTGGACCTTCCGAAATAACCTCCTGAACCCATCGGTCGTCCGTAATTGACAACCAATTGGTTAAGAATCTTGACAGCCTTCCGCCCACTTGAGTGCAATAGAGGTTCTTACCTTCACCTCCTGGACCTGCGAGGCTTGCGGGAGGAGAAACTACGTCCTCCCCGACCCGCACCTCGACCTAGGGGCATCTGACCGGTTGTCTCCGCCAGCATTACGTCCCCTACCTGAGTCGCTACTCTGACGATCTCTGGAGTAAGACGTAGAGGCTTTCTTAGATCCTCTATAGGAACTTCCCTTGGACGTACTTGCCCCAGAAGTCCCCGACTTACACCTCTCTGCTGAGTCCGTTTTTTTCGAAACGGACTTGAAGAGCAGAGAGTCTGATGCTTTTTTAGTAATCTGATCGTAGATTAGTGAAAGCTTACCATCGAAAAGAAGTTCTCCTGAAACAGGAGTGACTTGAAGAGAGTTTTTTACCTTAATATCCACCCTCGTGGATGAAGCCAGGGCAGCATCACGTCTGACTAACTCCAAATTTGCCACTGAAAGGGTGGAGTTATATGTGGAATATGCGATTGCCCTCAAGAAAGTTTGAACATCCTGGAATTCTTTACCATCGAGACGTTGTGATAACGCTCTGGTAAGGTGATCTGCGTAAGATAAGGCATCTAAACTGGCTCTGTTAGACGAGATTGTCATCTCCAATGTACTGGAGAGAATCAACATAGACGCCGGCAATGACAACTGCCTGGTTGTCTAAACGCAGAGGAACTCTCGGAACGCCCTGTCCTGCCATTTCAAATTTATTTCTACTGTTGATGAACGGCAGATGTAGAGCATGAGACGATAAGAAACTGGATATGCCTGTCTTAGAGGCTAGCCTAAAAATAGTGTCATTCAGCAATTCAAACGTCCGTGAGACATTGCTGGACTGGGCCGGAAATTCAGGGGCGACGTCCTTAGCCCAGCCGAAAAAGTCTGTGTCCAGTGATGCTATCAGTCTCTTATCTGGTATCACAGCTCTCTGGTCTGAAGGAACAACTTCTGGAAGGTGTTGCCGGATGAAATTTACAGCCACCTTATGTTGTTCTGAAAGGAAAAAATCCAGCTCCACAGATTCCCTTTCACCATCCGACTGGACCAAATGTGAATCTTGGTCGTCCCTATCTGACAATGCAGGGGAGCATACCGACCCAGCTTCCTCAGACAGTTCCTGATCTGAATGAGTTTCCGAAGGTTGCTGGGATGCTGCGATAAGATGTGCTATCTGTGATAGCAAGTCCGTCACGGAGGCCTGTGGAGCTGCGGTCTTATGTTGTTTAGCCGCTGGAAACTCCTGGGACGGTGCCTCTTGCATAATTCTTTTATGTGAACGTCCCGACTGGTAAGACCTTGTGTCCTTGGCTACCGGATGGAGTGACCTGGTTGACATGGAATCCTTGGTCGGTGAAGCAGGCTGGATATCTGAGATTACGTAGCCAAGGTGCGGTCATGTGTGCTGGTGTGTGGAAGAGGAAGCCAATAGACTAGCCGTGCCTGGCTGTCTATGCGACGGAGCGTCCCGAGCAGGCGGAGTGGACGTATTCTCCGACTGACAAACATTATGTATGACAACATCTGGCCCCAGATGTTGTTGTAAGAGAGAGGGGCCTCTCTCGCTCGCGGTCGGGGTAGACCTGAACGAGCTAGCTACCGGACTGACTGGCTTCCTCGGTTCCATCCTCCGATCCGTCGTCGCCAGGGGTGCGTGATCCGAGATTATAGTGTTTGCAACACCCCTTCTCCTCTCCTGGACCGCAACGGACGAACCCGGCATCACATCACTCGATCTATGAGTGATAGCTTCACCGGGCGAGCTAGCTGGCGACAAGATCGTCAATCCTAATAAGGATCTAGGCACTTGTCGAATTTCCTTGAGCACTTTTGCCGTTAGCTCTTCATTTGATTGCGACGATGGCAGCACACTTCCTGAAGACATCACGGAAACATCACCCTGTTCTTGTTTCTCTGAAAAAGAGACTGAAAAACTAGAGTGACCCTGTGGCGAGAGGACTGGCATGGACCTCTCACCACTAACAATATATCATGACAGACGTCTCCAACGTTTGTCATCCCAATTGGCACACACTGAGCAAGAATTAGTGAGAGTACATTGACTACAGCAAATACAATGAGCATGAGAATCAGAGGAAGACTTCCTCGATTTACAATTTGAACAATATGCTTTCATATTTGAAAAATATTAAACAGCCGTAGTACTCGCACTAACCCTTGAAAATACAAAGATACATCATAATAATATAATCCATTACAAAAATTTCGAAAAATAATTCAAAAGAAAAAATTTTCGAAAAAATTTTGACATGAGCCCAAGTTCCCAAAGGGAACGATAAGCCCAACTGGATCCCAAAAAAGCCTAAGTGTGGACAAAAACTTTAAAACATATGTAAAAATTAATGTTACACTTACGGACAATATTAATGTATCTGGCAATAAGTTGAACCTTACAGAAGACAAGGAATCACTGTCAGAAGTAACCGTTGTCAACATAAACAAAAGTCAATAAAAACCAGAAACATGACTCCAGGTACTGAAAATATGGCCCAAAATCAGTAACCAATTTTAAAACACTATCCGATGTAAAACAGAATCTTCCACAGAAGAAGCTGCAGTACATAGGATGGTAGATGCATGACCAAAACACCTAAGCACCCCTAGGGTGAGGACATAACCATGGGCATAACAGAATAAACATTCTAAGAAATTTCAATAAAAAAACTAGAAACTGTTTTAGCACACTAAAACATATGTCTCCCCTTCCTTTCTATTTAATACACTGCAAATTATATATACATGAATAATATTGACAATCATGCCAAATATCTATGGTCTAGGTCAAAAGACAAAAAAGTTCTGGTGCGAACGAAGTTTCCCTTAAAAAAGCACATAAATCTGACCTTCAGGTCAAAGGTCAAGGTCACAACAAGAAGAAGAAGAAGAAGAAGAAGAAGAAGAAGAATGTCCCAACTTCCCCTTTGGGGAGTGGGGTTATAAATATCTATGAGCTAGCTCAACATCCACATGTAAAAAAAAAACAAATTCTGGTCTGGATAATTACTCCCTATTTAAAGTACATAAATTTGACCTTGAGGTCAAGGTCACATGAAGGTCATGATGACATGTGGTCTCATTGTGATACATCCACATGTCAATCATCTAAGTCCTAGGTCAAAAAACAAAAAAGTTCTGATCTGGACAATTATTCCCTATTGGAAGTACATAAATTTGACCTTGAGGTCAGAGGTCAAGGTCACATGCAGTTCATCAAGGTAGCAGACATGCAGTTTCATGGTGACACATCCACATGTCCAAAAAAAAAAAAATTCTGGTCTGGACAATTACTCCCTATTTAAAGTACATAAATTTGAGCTTGAGGTCAAGGTCACATGAAGGTCATGATGACATGTGGTCTCATTGTGATACATCCACATGTCCTAGGTCAAAAAACAAAAAAGTTCTGATCTGGACAATTATTCCCTATTTGAAGTACATAAATTTGACCTTGAGGTCAAGGTCACATGAAGGTCATGATTACATGTGGCATGCGGTCTAATTTCGATACATCCACATGTCAAATATCTAAGTCCTAGGTCAAAAAACAAAAAAGTTCTGGTCTGGATAATTATTCTCTATTTGAAGTATATAAATTTGACCTTAAGGTCATAGGTTAAGGTCACATGAAGGTCATCGAGGTAGACGACATGCAGTCTCATGGTGACACATCCACATGTCAAATAACCAAGTCCTAGGTCAAAAAACAAAAAAATTCTGGTCTGGACAATTACTCCCTATTTGAAGTACATAAATTTGACCTTGAGGTCAAGGCCACATGAAGGTCACAATGGTATGCGACACACCGGCTCATGGTGATACATCCACGTGCCAAATATCTAAGGCCTGGCTCAAAAGACAAACAAGTTTTGGTCCGGACAAAGTTTCCTTGAAAAAAGCACAAATCTGACCTTCAGATCAAAGGTCAAGGTCACATGAAGGTCACAATGGTACGCTACACACCGGCTCATGGTGATACATCCACATGCCAAATATCTAAAGCCTGACTCGAAATACAAAAAAGTTCTGGTCCAGACAGTTTCCCTTAAAAAAGCGCATAAATCTGACCTTCAGGTCAAAGGTCAAGGTCACATGAAGGTCACTATGGTACACTGCACACCAGTTCATGGTGATACATCCACATGCCAGGTATCTAAGGTGTAGGTCAAAAGACAAAAAAGTTATGGCCCGGACAAAGTTTGTGTGATGTTTCCCTTAAAAAAACACATAAATCTGACCTTCAGGTCAAGGTCACATGAAGGTCACTATGGTACACTGCACACCGGCTCATGGTGATACATCCACATGCCAAGTATCTAAGGTGTAGGTCAAAAGACAAAAAAGTTATGGCCCGGACAAAGTTTGTAAGAGATGAAGAAGAAGAAGAAGACAATATGTCTCCCTTCTGGGAAGGGGAGACATAATTTCAAAACTTTTTCCAAAAGTATGGAAGATTAGCAAGGGGGGTATCAAGGAAAGGGAGAGAGGAAACACTGAACAAACAGTGGAGATTTCATAGCAAGAATGAAAACATCAGGCCCATGCTCTGAAATTTGGGAACATAAAATAATTTTACATAAAAATTATAAGTTACACAGCCCTGAACACATCCCTCCACTGTTTCTTCCTCTCATCCTCTTATTTCATATCCTTGGATCCACCATTTCCTTCATGAATTTGTGTCTGGCATCATTTTAACTGAGATTATAAGCACAGATATCAGTGAGATGTTACTGATTGAAGGGCCAAACAAAGAATGAAGATTTGGCGCCAATTTCGGTACTTCCTTGACACTGTGCATGCGCAAGGGACAGAAGTATGGAGGACCATATAGGACATTGATTTTTTGGATTTAGATGCAAATTTGGGGGATTGGGGGGCAAAATTTGTGTTTGGCCCTCAATTTTTTAAGAGTTAGCACCAGCTAAGTCTGGGTCATTAGTATAGTATAAAAATATTATAAGTACCTTGATAGTTAGTTTTAAATGACTTGTGGTTAACTATCCAAACATATAATAATTGGATGTACTTGTTTAGTTAGAATTTTAACTGGTAGAGTGGAGAAAGCCCATATTTGGGCTTTATTCTAAAGTGCACATAGAACAATTTAAAGGCTTCATGTTCTCTTGATGTGCTTTGTATTATCCTTGAAGTGAAATTATTTTGTCTGCATGAATTTGGCACTCTCCCAAAAATTGTTACAAGACAAAGGTTTGTGAATTGTTTTTGACAACCGAAAAAATTCAGCGCTCTACCAGTTACGGAAACACTGCACAATCATAATGCATTCTTGATTGTTTCTAGATTGTTTTTTCACCAATTCAAAAATAGTTGCATCACTACAATTGCAGCATCTGTTTTTTCAGAGGTCGAATAAAATAATGTACCCCTGAATATATCCACAACAATTAAAACAGAAAATAAAAGGAGAACAAAATGAATAAGATGAGGTGATAAGGCCACACAAAGTAAATCTTCTGTTTCTCAGGCCATTATTTGTGAAATTGCATGCGGGCGAGCGTTTTTTTATTTTATTTTTTATTTCAGTAATTACTTCTTTGCCATCAAAAGTTCATGTTCTTGGTTCAAGTTTTAGGCCTCATAATCTACAGAATAGCAATGGTGGTAGTGTATTTCATCCCTTGAGTGCAAGAAGGCTTTGCAATGCTAAAGCATTGCAAAGCCTTCTTGCACTCAAGGGACAAATTCATCAATTTTATTAACTTGGGTAAAATATCAGACATAAACCCTTTAATTTTAATTTTTTTCAAGTTTAAATTGGTTATAAAAAGAGAGTATGCAGCAGCCAAAAGGACCATGCGGTAGGGCCTGAGAAACAGATTTTTTATTTTTTTAGGCCTAAATTAGGAAAATTTTTCAACAAGTCATTAAATTAAAGGATTATTTTATTTTGCTCTGTGTTGTTCAAGTGTTTTTGTACTGGCCATTAAGGATGAGTTCTAAGTAAAGAGGAACCATAGGCTTCATTTAATAATATAACAAGAATGAACAGGTCCATAGGTGCCCCCCACCACCCTTTCTGGTTTATGTGATGGCAAGTGAAAATTTAGATCATACCCAACCCCCAACCCCCCCCCCCCCCTCCCACACACACACCAAACAAAGTATGTTTTTAACAATCACAGGGTATAACTTCTACTCTACCATGAAGAAAAAATGAAAATAGAACAAGGCCTTCCCTCTTCTGTAATCATAACGGAAATTTTAAAAATTCAAATCAATATGCTAAGAAACACCAAATTTACTGTGTGATAACCAAAAGATAAGGAGTTTTTGTACAATCAAGGATGTCTGGAATTACTAGCATTATTGGAAAGTTAAAAAATTTATAGTAATTTATATATTTTTTATACTTACCAATGACCCAGACATAGCTGGTGCTAACTCTTAAAATATAGGGCCAAACACAAATTTTGCCCCCCAATCCCCAAAATTTGCATCTAAAACTAAAGAAAACATGTCCTGAAAGGCCCTCCACACCTCGCCCCCACTGCGCATGCGCAGTGTCAAGGACGTTCCGAAATTGGCGCCATTTATCATTCTAATAACCAGTGCCTGGTAAGCGCTATGTACTCAGCGGGGAGGCAAGAGTTCCCAACTCCTGGGAGGGCCATCCCCGTCTGGGTCATTGGTAAGTATAAAAAATATATAAATTACTATAAATTTTTTAACATTTTTATACTGTACCAATGACCCAGACATAGCTGAATAGTAAAAAGGCTGGAGGGCCAAGGACATAGAGCAAAATGGAATACGCTCAATAAAATAAAATAGAGTCATCCCCTGTAGGGAAAAGAAGTAATAGGCCTTACATGTATCTTTCTTATTTATGATAAATTAGAAAGATACAACACCTTCCAAAAATTGAGCTTCATACATCCATGTACTCTATTAATATCCAATAATCCTTATACTAATAATTTTTAAAGTAAGCCAATAATAAAGTAAGTCTAGAGAATAGAGACTCTTATACTCCTAAAAGTGTGTGAGAATTGCATAATCATGTCCGTTGACATATGCAATATTCAAAAGCTATACTTTAAAAACTAAGACTTGAATGAATTTTATAAACTTAAACTTCTCACTAAACAACCATCCCAATAACAGCTCAGAATTACTAACTCCGGAGGAGGTATCCCCTTGTTTTCATAGTAAAAACAGGTGACCCAAGGGAACACCCTCCCCCCCCCCCTTTTTCTTGCCCTGGGTCAAATAGCCCAGAGCGAAGAGGGCAGCCGAACGGAGACACTGCCGAAACAGACAGCCTACCTAGCTATAGTAGCAACTGTTAAGAGAATGATATTCTGAGCAGTAGATAATAGACCTAACAATAGAGGCCTCCAGAAATGGACTCGATATTTCTGAGATAAAATTCATGAATGGATGGCTGAGCGCAATGAGCAGCCTTCAAAAATCTATAATAGCAACACTATTAATGTAAGCCCAAGAAGTAGAAGAACTCTTACTTCATGAGCCGAAATCTTAAGCACAACTGCTAAGCCAATGATATACCATAAGCAGTACGCTAGTTAATAGAATCCATTAAAAATAAAATGGAGCGTAACGTCCTTCTACTAGACATCAAAGACAGAAGAAGCTTACGCCCTTGTAATAAACAGATATCTGTTTATAAATACATAAACTGTACCCGGAAAGAGTAAAGGTCTATGCCCATACGAAGACGGAAGGACCTTAAAATAATAGGTTCCGGAAATAGGAGCCTAACTCTTATGCAACAATCCAACCTAAATAGTAACGGAAGTATTGACTCCGAAACTATGAAAGTGAAAATCATCCATCGATAGTGCATGAAACTCACTGACTCTACAGTAAAAGAGAAACCAACAGAATTACTGTCTAAAAGGTCAGAATTTGAAAACTACTGTTTCCAGAGGCTCAAATGATTACATAGCTAAATAAGAACCGAAGTTAAAATCCGTATAGGAATTTAATCTAAAGATTCTAAGTCTATTTATCAAAAAGTTACTAACTGACTTAGATAAAGAGACAAAAGACTCAATTGTAAACTATCGTAGAGTGCATAGGTATGAGGTAACATAAACCTATAACCTAAATAACAACAGGCTGCAGTAGATCTTGTGAAACAAGTATACTAAAAACTAGCAATGCGTAGTATGGAGGGATCAACCATATGAACATAATGATCCCTACACCACGACGGAAGAGCCTCCACTTTAGTCGCATAGAATAGCGAAGAAGAGGATCTCCTATAGTAAGAAATCGCGTCCAAAGCTCGTCCAGTACAGTGCTTACAATGCAATACGGACCACACAACGGAATACATGAAGGTTGCGACCTTGCTGGATGTGATAAAGATGACACGATTTACCCAGTGAAAAAAGATCCTCACATAGAGGAAGATTTCACGTTAAGATCCACAGTAGACAAGAGAGTAAATTACTCATGATCTCTGTGAAGATAGAGATGCTATCAACAGAAATGTATTGTGGTTGTTTATCTTAGCAATACCTGCTAAAACAACAGCGCCGGAGGATACGCGTATCCTATCATTCCGTCCTATAGATCAATAGAGCGTTAACAGTATTAGCTCAGAGATCTGGACAAGCCAACACATACGTCTGCAATTGATTAGCAAGCTGTGTCATAAATAAAACATCATTGGGCGCTCCCATAGATAGCAAATCTGATTAAATACTTGTTTGTTGAGAGTCCATTCTGACAGCAACAAGCGACCCGTAAGAGAACGGGAGTGCGATAAAACAATCAGACGACCCAGAATATGACGGACCAAAACTGAACTTGGTGTACTATAACCAACAGACGGATTCTTTCCATTAAATTGAATAACGGAAACAAAAGAGTGCCTCCCTGGTTCCGGAGATACGCCACTACTGTCGAATTAAAGGACAGGAATTTGGGCATGCGTTTCTGAATAATGTTCATGCAATGACATAAAGCAAGCCTAAAAAACATTATTCCGCGGAAGTTAAACTGATAGCTAAAAGACTGCGGAACCCAAAGACCCTGGCACTTCGAATCCGTAGGGATCAGAATATCCCAATCTGTTTGACTGGCAACCGTCATAACAGCCACACTAGGGTCCGGCAACTGCGGCGGCACTCTCTGAGTCAACCACCGAATGTTTGCCCCAGTCTGAATCTCTTGTAACACTAGATAGACAAGAGAATGTATAAATCAAGCAATTCATGGATTGCCGGAAAGTTGCCGTCGAAGAGAAGCTCCTCCGAGAACGAAGCGACTCTGAGAGAGTTCTTAACCTACTATCCACGCGTGGATGTAGCTAGGGCTGCATCACGTCTAACCAACTCCAATCAGCCACTGAAGGGCGGAGTTATACGTGAACAAACTACTGCCCTCAAAAGAAATTACATTGAGAATAATATCCCGTAAATCTTTTCTTGAAGACGTAATGATAACGCCTCAGTAAGGCGGATTACGTATAATAAAGCGTCTAAGTTAAGTCTACTATACATAATGTCGTTTCCAACATTGAAATTGGAAAAGACATAAACGGCGAAAAAGAATATATGCAGTCTTTAATCACACCGTCTAGACGCATATGAACTCTCGGTATGCCCTGCTCTGCCAAAATAAACTATATGTAAAAAAGATAAAATGGCAGAAATGAGCCACGCGGACAAGAAACTAAACTATCATGCTTAGTAGCAGGCTTGTATATATATATAATATATAGCGTCGAAAAATAAAACACATGTTGTAATGACAATATTGGACTGCGTCGGTAAGTCAGGGACAAAGTCCCTGTACCGATCGAAAAATCCGAGTCCAATGACGCTATAAGTCTCTTATCCAAGATCGCAGCAATGAAGTCCGAACAATAATCACTGGAAGAAATGCCAGAAGATATGAAAGGCATCTTCCGATACTACTAAAGGGAAAACTCGAAATCTTTCGAATCCCTTTCGCCATCCTGTCGGACCCTATAAAGCGTTCGGTCGTCCGTAGCTTGATGCAACCGCGGACCGCACCGACCCAGCGCCGTCGGATAATTCCTGATTCGACCGAGAAACCGTCAATTGCTGGGATGCTGCGAAACAACTGTGCTAACTCGGATAGCACGTCCGTCACTGAGGCCTGAGGAGCAGCGGTCTTACGATGCATTGCCGCAGGAAGCTCCGAGATCGTTACCCCGTGCATACTTCCAATATGCGAGCGAACGGAGTGTATAGGCCTCGTGTCCTTTGGCTACCGGATGGCGCGACCTATTCGCTGTGGAATCACTGAATGCCGAAACTGATCGGATACTCGAGGTCACGTAGCCAATGTGCGGTCGTGTGCCCTGCTGTGAGGATGAGGAAGCATTAAAGACAGTCTCTCGGACTGTCAATATAACGGAGCGTCCCGAGCAACGAACATATGCTCCGAATGTAAAATATCTGAACCACAACATGCGGTCCCCTATGTTGTTGGCTTCCTCCGATCCGTCCTCAATCTGCCGTCACTGGGTGAGTACTAAAGTAATTAAAGTGCTCGCATCACCCAAATCTCCTTCCTAGACCGCAACGGACGAACCCGGCAGCCGAACCATTCGATGAATGTACGCTACACCGGGTGAGCTAGCGAATGTCACTCCGTAAGCGATAGACATATTCCATGAGCACTTATTGCCGCTAACTCTTCATTAACTATGACGACAGAGGCACACTTTTGAAGACATCTCCATAACTCTTCGAACAAGAAACCAGAAATGCTTGGATAGCAAGCATAAAATAATAATATATATAGCGTCGTTCAATAATTCGAAAGTTTGTGTGACATTATTGGACTATGTCGGAACTGAGGGACGATGTCCCTGAACCGAACCAAAAATTTCTAAGTCCACCGACGCTATCAGTTTCTTATCCGACATCGCAGCATATGTTGTTCCGAAAGGGAAAGCTTGAAATCCACCGAATCCCTTTCGGTATCCCGTCGGACCGGATGAAACTTTCGGACGTCCGTACCCGCTTCCGCGGAGCGTCCCGACCCAGCATCGTCGGATAAAATATATGCGACAGATTCAGTTGATGCTGGGATGCTGCGATAAACTGTGCTATTAAGGAAAGCACGTCCGTTCCCGAGGCCTGTGCAGTAGCGGACTTACGATGCATTGCCGCTGGAAGCTCCGTGTACGTTGACTCCCGCACACTTCCTATGCGAACGTCCGGAGTCTGCAGGCCTCGAGTCCCCGGCTACCGACCCAGCGCTGTCGGATAATTCTCGATCCGACGCCGTTTCTGTCGGCTGCTGGGATGCTGCGATAAGCTGTGCTATGTGCACAAGAATGTCCGGCGTCGAGACCTGCGGAGGCGCAGTCTATCGGTGCTTCGCCGAGGGCAGCTCCGCATCAGATGGCTCCCGCATACTTCCTATGCGAACGTCCGGAGTCCATCGGTCTCGAATCCCTGGCTGCCGGATGGTGTGACCTGGTCGCCGAAGAATCCTTGATCGGCGAAGCTGGTAATATATCGGCGGTCACGCAGCCAAGGTGCGGTCGTGTGCGCTGACGAGAAGAGGAAGCCTTAGCAGTCTCAGCGGACTGCCTATACAACGGAGCGTCCCGAGCGACGGACGTATGCTCCGCTAACGACACATTTGTACCACAACATCTGGGGCCAGATGTTGTTGAACGAGAGAGGGGCCTCTCTCGCTTGCCGTCCGGATGGACCGGAACGAGCTATGAACCGGACTAAAAGGCTTCATCCGTTCTCCCTCCGATCCGCCGTCACTGGGTGTGCATTAAGTTAATTTTATAGTGCTCGCATCACCCCAAAATTCCTTCTAGACCGCAACGGACGAACCCGGCTGCCGAACCATTCGGTGAATGGACGCTACACCGGGCGAGCTAGCGGACGTCAAAGGCCGTCGAACCTACTAGGGTCCTCTTAGGCAATTGGCGTATTACATGAGCACTTTTCCGCTAGCCCTTCATAATTGTGACGACGGAGGCACACTGTTGGAAGACATCACAGATACATCACCCTAATCTTGATCGTCTGAAATAGAAATTGATAAAGTAGAGTGACCCTGCGGGGAAAGGACCGGAGTGTCCAAATCCCCAACAACATACCGTGACATACGCTTCCCATATTGTCATCGAAATCATACGATACAGAACAGGAGTTAATGCGAGTACACTGACCACATATAGAATGAAAATAAGGTCAGAGGAAGACTTCCTCTTAAAACAATTGATCAATATCCTTTCAATGTGAAAAGAAAACAAGTCCTGGTACTCGCACTAACCCCTGGCAATCAAAATACATAATAATAATATGATCCATTAATATAGAAAAAATAATTGAAATCAAAATATTTTGAAAAAATATTTTTTCAGAACAGCCCAAGTTTCTGAAAAGTAACGTTGAGCCCCAATGGATCCCAAGCCTAAGTGTGGACAAAAATTTTAAAAATATTTTAAACAATTTATTCAACACTTACGAACAATAATAATGTATCTAGTTATGATTAAAATAACATAAAGATATTATTATTTAGAAATCCCCCCCTCACACAGAGGACTGTTGTAAATGTAAACAATGAGTGTAAAAACACTAAAATAAGACTCCAGGCACCCAGGCCCGAAATCAGTTACCAAAAATACCCCATCTGATGCAAAACAGAGACTTCCAGGGAAGAAACTGCAGAACATCAGATGGTAGATGCAGAACACAACGCCTAACCACCCGTAGGTGAAGACGTAAACATGGGGAAAGAACAGAATTCATTCTGTTATTAAGCTAAAACTCCCAAGAAATTTTAGTAATAATAATTACAGAAACTATGCTAAAAGCATGGGAGAATAGCAAGGGGGAATTAAAGGACAGGGAGAGAGGAAAAACACTTGAAAAAACAGTGTAACTAAATAATCAGAATGACAACAAAATGGCTGCTGCCTTGAAAATAGGTAACTTAACATAATTTCATTAAAAAATTTTAAGTTACAGCCCTGATAATATTCTGTCACACATTCTTTTCCTCTCCTCCTTTTCTATCCTCCTTAGAATCACCATTTCACTAATATTTATGTGTCTGGCATCATTTAAACTGAGATTTAAAAGCACAAAGATCAGTCAGATGTTAACTGATGAAGGGCCAAACTTAGAATGATAAATGGCGCCAATTTCGGAACGTCCTTGACACTGCGCATGCGCAGTGGGGGCGAGGTGTGGAGGGCCTTTCAGGACATGTTTTCTTTAGTTTTAGATGCAAATTTTGGGGATTGGGGGGCAAAATTTGTGTTTGGCCCTATATTTTAAGAGTTAGCACCAGCTATGTCTGGGTCATTGGTACAGTATAAAAATATTGAATTTGACCTTCGCTTTGCTATCATAAGATAAACTGTCAAATTTTGAATTGTTCTTCCACAGGAAAGTAAAATTATGGCAAAGAAATAAAAAAAAAAAAGTTTTTGCTTGATCAAGGGCCATCACAACTAAAATTATTCTGCATTATATAACTCAAATTTGGAAAAAGAATTAAAATATAACATACCACATCTGGACAAATACCCTGGAAAAAACAGAAAGACAAACATTTCAAAATATGTGAGTGTATAGAGAGTCAAAATATAGATATATGGAAAATAATGGTTTTGATCAACAAGGCTCTACTGGTTCTCAACTGAGAAAAGTAATCTTTATTAGGTTACTGAAAGATCTAGAAAATAAAATAATAGCATATTTTTTATACTAAAATTTGTGAACCGACTTTTTTTCACCTTTTTTAAGTTACTGTTTTATTTTTTTACATGAAGTATATTCATGTAATACTGAAAACTTGTTTCAACTTGATGCATCCAAACAGGTGTTATTTCCTGTATTGTATTGAAAATTACTAAATTTCAAAAGACCTGTTAACCTTTCACCCAATGTAACGACCAAAACTGCCCAGCGCTATTCATAAAACTTACCATTCAATCTTCATTATATTTTTCATCTCAAAAACATAGCTTATGACCTCCTCATTGGAATGAGCTCATTGAGTGCATTTCAATGAGAGGTCATAAGCTATGTTTTTGGTGCAAAAATTCAGTTATTCAAGAATTTTATTTGCAAGTGTCATCTCCTTTCGAGTCATGTGATGGTTAAATATCTCTACAAAATGAAGACTAAAACCTTGACTAATGCAGAACTCAATATTAGAATCCACAAATTTTCGGCTCCAAGACCTTTATCAATACATTTTCAGCTCCATGACCTTTATCGTGTGGAAGAAAGTTTTATGGTTACTACTACGTAAAATCCATCTTGCCACAAAATTCTTTAAGCTTGAAACTCTTGTGTGGGGTGTTGGTGGAGAGTTGTATAGGAGTCAGTTTTTTTTTCCGCCTGTAATCACTCTAAATCCTTCAAAATGCATTTTGGGGCAAAGAAAAAAAAATGCCTAAATGGCACCGGGGGGGGGGGGGGGTGGGGGGGGGGGGGCATGGGAGGGGGAGGGGCATATTGTGTAATGCTTGTTTATGGCATAACTTTATTGTTAAAGTTGTATAAACAAGCATTACACAATATTTTTTATTAAACAAAGGGCAATAACGCTCATAATTTTCATCAGATATCACTGGGCATCAAACTTGATGTAGACATTGTTGCTATAGAGACATACACCAAAAAAGAATTAAAATCTGTTGACTATTATTCAAGTTATGCCATAAACAAGATTTACAGGATATTTTTTTAACAAAAGGCCACAACTCCTATAATTTTCAAGAGATATTGGTGGTCACTGAACTTGACATAGACATTGTTGCTATAGAGACATAACCGAAAAGAATTGAAATCCATTAACTACTGTTCAAGTTATGCCATAAACAATGTTCAGACAGACAGATGGACAGACAGATGGATGGACAGATGGATGAAGCTCTTCACTATATCCCTCCCTTGTGGGGTGATAAAAAGTTGCATGTAGCAGTTACAACAAACAGATGGGAATTGGAAACCTACTACAAAACAGTCTGTGGAATGTAACCATATGCAGTGATGGAGTCGAAAGTATGCACCCCTCCCCAGGAAAACAAAAATGATACAAAAAAAAATTATTTTAGTTTTTTAGCCTCCCATCCAATCCCTGTTTTTCACTACATGCAGTATAGCTGTAGTGGAGTGAACAGTGTTTTTACATGATTGTTGGCTGCCTTTAAGGCTGGGGGGGGGGGGGGGGGGGGGAGAGGGGGGGGAGGGGGGGGGGGGAGATAGTAACCTGTCTGTACTCTATAATAAATTATAACAAAACAATTATTTATGAACAAAATCTTGCTAAATTAAGGCTACTCTTGCTGGTAGCTTGATATCTTTGAAAAAAATACCCATGTTTCAAATCACCTTTGAAAAATAATTTAGCACTCAGCCAGTTAAGCCCATCTGGTAAATATCAACAGGTATTATGAAGTTTTGTCATTTCTTAAAGAATATTTTGAAACCCATCAGAAACAATTCCAATGCAGTTTATTTCACCATTTCCACAACCACAAAATGCTTATCTCACTGGAATTATATGTGCAACAGAGGCTAATTTAGAAGAACTGCTACTTTCTAACTAACAGAACTGATTGATCCTTTCTCAACCACAAACAAATTACCTGGTCAGTGAATGGCATGTCTTCTTGAGGAACTATCAAACCACACACCCTGAAAAAATAAAACAGAATATGACACATATTTGCAAAACCGGCTCTTGGCTGATGATTTTTCTTCACACTTTCAACAATGAAGATCATAGCACAGTAGTCAGTTTATGTTTGGAGGGGCCAGAATAAAAAAAGCAGCAAGCAAAGATAAATAATGGTCTACCTCTACAATTACCAATGCCAAAGACCAAATAAAAGTTAAAAAATTTATAGTAATTTATATATTTTTTATACTTACCAATGACCCAGACATAGCTGGTGCTAACTCTTAAAAATCTAGGGCCAAACACAAATTTTGCCCCCCAATCCCCAAAATTTGCATCTAAAACCAAAAGAAATCATGTCCTGAAGGACCTCCATACTTTGCCCTTACAGCGCATGCGCAGTGTCAAGGACGTTCCGAAATTGGCGCCAATTATCATTCTTACAAGCAGTGCCTGGTCAGCGCTATGTACTCAGCGGGGAGGTATGAGTTCCCAACTCCTGGGAGGGCCATCCCCGTCTGGGTCATTGGTCAGTATAAAAAATGTATAAATTACTATAAATTTTTTAACATTTTTATACTGTACCAATGACCCAGACATAGCTGAATAGTAAAAAGGCTGGAGGGCCTAGGACATAGAGGAAAATCCAATAAGCTCAACTATATAATATAGAGTCAACCCCTCAAGGAGAAAAGGAGTATTAGGCTTTACATGTATCTTTCTTATTTTATGTTAAATTAGAAAGATACAATACCCTTCATAATTGAGCACAATAACATTCATGTTCTCTATTAACATCCAGTATAACCCTTTATACTAATTATTTTTAAAGTAAGCCAATAAATAAAGTTAGTCCAGAGAATTGAGACTCTTTATATTCTTTAAAAGTGTCCGAGGATTGTATGTTAACGCCCGTTTGACACTTGACATATACAAATGCTTCACACCGAACTACACTTTAAAAATATGACATGAATGAATTTTAAACATTAATATTACACTTTAAAACCATCCCGGAAATGACTCAGAAATACTGACTTCGGAGGAGGCATTCCCTTGCTTTTCACTATAAAGCAGGTGACCTAAGGGAACACCCTCCCCCCCCCCCCCTTCCCCTTGCCCTGGGTCAAATAGCCCAGAGCGAAGAGGGCAGCTGGACGGAGTCACTGCCGGAACAGAAAGCCTGCATAACTATAGTTGCAACTGTTTAGAGGACGACATTCTGAGCAACAGATAACGGACCTAAACAATGCAGGTCTCCAGAAATGGACTCAATATTTCTGAGATAAAAATTTGTGAATGTGGATGGCTGAGACCAATAAGCAGCCTTCATTAAATCTGTAATAGCAATACTATTAGCGTAAGCCCAAGATGTAGAAAGAGCTCTTACTTCATGAGCCGAAATCTTAAGCACAGACTGCTGAGAAGAAGATAAATTTTCATAAGCAGTACGGATAGTTAATTGAATCCATCTAACAATAGAATGGACCGAAATGTCCTTTCTATTAGGCATCAGAGACAGAAAGAAACGTTTTCGTCCCTTTCTGATAAACTGAGATCTCTGTTTATAGATACGTAACGCTCTAACAGGACAGAGTAAAGGCCTACGCCCGTCTGAAGACGGAAGGGCCTTAATAACAATAGGTTCCGGATATTTATTAGGAGCCTGATTCTTAGCTAAAAATCCCACATTAGTAGTGAAGGTGATAGTGTTCCCGACACTACGATAGTGAGAATCATCCACCGACAGTGCATGAAGCTCACTGACTCTTCTAGCAGAAGAGAAAGCTAAGAGAAAAGCTGTCTTATAAGACAAGAATTTGAAATCTACTGTCCCAAGAGGTTCAAATGGCTTTTCCTTCAGTTTAAGAAGAACCCAAGCTAAATTCCACTTAGGAATTAACCTAAGAGTTCTGGGTCTATTTATCGAGAAGTTTCTAACTAACTTAGATAAAGAGACATTAGATCCAATTTGTAAACTATCATGATGTGCATAGGTATCAGATAACATAGACCTATAACCCTTAATAGTAACAGGCGGCAGTTTGATTTCGTCAAACAAGTATACTAGAAAGTTTGCAATGTCTGGTATGGAGGGATCAAAAATATCAACAGAATGATCCCTACACCAACGACGAAAAACCTTCCACTTAGCCGCATAGTTTAGCGAAGAGGAGGTCTTCCTACAGTTAGAAATCGCGTCCACTGCTCGTCCTGTAAAGTGCTTGCCATGCAAGAAGGACCGCACAACGGAAAAACGTGAAGGTTGAGACCTTGCGGGTTGTGATGAAGTTGACGCGGTTTCCCCTGCGAAAGAAGATCCTCCCGTGGAGGAAGCTTTCGCGGTAGGTCCCACAACAGACACCTGAGTAGATTTATCCACGGTCTCTGTGGAGACAGAGATGCTACCAACAGAATCTTGCACTGAGATTGTTTTATCTTTAGCAACACTTGCTGAATTAACGGCGCTGGAGGATACGCATATCCTATCATTCCGTCCCAAGGGATCGACAGAGCGTCTACTGCAAATGCTCTTGGATCCGGACACGGAGACACATACGTCTGCAACTGATTGTTGAGATGTGTCGCAAATAAGTCTATCATTGGCCGTTCCCATTGGTAGCAAATCTGATTGAATACTTGTTTGTTGAGAGTCCACTCCGACGGCAACAAGCGACCCTTTCGTGAAAGGGAGTCTGCTAGTACGTTCAGACGACCCGGTATATGACGGACCGAAAGTAGAACTTGATGTTCTAGAGCAAACAGAAGGATTGTTTCCGTTAGATTGAACAACGGAAATGAATGAGTGCCTCCCTGATTCCGTATATACGCCACTACTGTCGTACTGTCGGATAGGATTTGGACATGAGCATTGTGAATAATGTCCATCCAATGACGTAACGCAAGCCAAATTGACATCATTTCCTTGATGTTTATGTGCTTGCCCAGGAATTGCGGATCCCAAAGACCCTGGCATCTCGAATCCGTTGGGATCAATGATGCACCCCAACCTGTTTGACTGGCATCCGTCATAATGGTAAAACTCGGATCCGGCAACTGCAGCGGAACTCCCTGAGTTAACCACTGAATGTTTGCCCAAGTCTGAATCTCTCGTTTCACTTGATTTGACAAGAGAACTTCTATGTCGAGCGAATGAATTTTCACACTCCAATTCTGAGTCAAGAAAATTTGGAGAGGACGCGTGCGTAACCGCCCCATCAGAATGAGATCCGCAGCGGCTCCGCACAGACCTATCCCTCTCTGAGACTTTGTCTGCGTGCAGACAATAGCGAGCGTAACAACTGACTAATTTCGCTCTGGTTAACGGCAGACGAACGAGATTGTTGTGCGTCTCGAAGCTCATTCCCAGATGTGTGAATGACTTGGACGGCACCAGATCCGACTTCTCCTAGTTTATTATAAAACCGAGACGTCGGAGCAATAGAAGCAGATTCTGCACATCGTTCTGAAGCGTTAACTCGTTGCCGTACCTCTGAAGAATGTCGTCCAGGTAGGCCGACGTTACCGCAGACGAATGAGCTCGGAAATACATCATTACCGAGTTCATTACCCGAGTGAAAGCCCAGGGTGCTAGGTTCAATCCGAAGCACATCGCCCGGAATTGATACACCACTCCTAGGACTGTGAAGCGTAGATACTTTCTGAATGTCGGATGTACCGTGACGTGAAAGTACGCATCTTTGAGATCTATGCTTGTTGCATAATCGTTCACCCGAATACTCGCTCTGACCGATCGAATCGTCTCCATATAAAACTTCGGAGCGACGATCAGCTTGTTTATCCAGCTCAAATCTATGACTGGACGGAACGAGCCGTCTGGTTTCGGAACCAGAAACAGATGGCTGTAGAATCCCGGTGTCTCCTGGTTTTCTACGACCTCTACCGCGTTCTTCCTTAAAAGAGACTGCACCTCTGATAACAGAGCGTCTCTTTTGTGCGGATTTGACGGAAGTTGAGTCCATTTTGGACTTCGAGTTAATGGAGGCTTTCGCTTGAAGGATATCTTTAGACCTTCCGAAATCACCCCTCTCACCCAAGGGTCGTCCGTAATCGACGCCCATTCTTGTGGAAAACTCGACAACCTTCCGCCAACCGGCACGCGATAGAGGTTGAAGCCATCACCTCCTGGACGTGCGAGGCCTGCGGGAGGAGAAACCACGTCCTCCGCGAGCCGCACCTCGTCCCGTCGACCTCGGGGCATCCGACCGGTTGTCCCGGCCCGAAGGACGTCCCGCACGTGAGTCGCTGCCTTGACGGTCTCTTGAATAAGACCAAGAGGACGCACCGGAACCTCTACAGGAACCTCTCTTGGGCGCATTAAACCCAAAAGTGCCTGTCTTACTCTTATCTGCCGTGTCCGACTTCTTAGAAGCAGATTTAAACAGCAGAGAATCCGAAGCTTTCTTAGTAATTTTATCGTAAATTGCAGAAAGCTTGCCGTCGAAGAGAAGTTCTCCGGAGACCGAAGCGACTCTGAGAGAGTTCTTCACCTTACTATCCACAAGTGTGGATGTAGCTAGGGCTGCGTCATGTCTAACCAACTCCAGGTTTGCCACTGAAAGGGTGGAGTTACACGTGGAATAAGCTACTGCCCTTGAAAGAAGTCTTAAAGAGGATTGTATATCCTGGAATTCTTTCCCTTGAAGACGCAGTGATAACGCCTTAGTAAGGTGGTCTGCATAAGATAAAGCATCTAAACTGGCTCTGTTAGACGAAATAGTCGTCTCCAACACCGCGGTTGGAATAGACGTAGGCGACGGTAATGATAATTCTAAGTCTTCCGCCTCGTCGTCCATACGCAGGGGAACTCTCGGGATACCCTGTCCTGCCGTATCGAATTTATTCCTTGCATTAATGAAAGGCAGGTTAAGAGCATTGGCGGACAAGAAACCTGCTTTTCCTGTTTTGGAAGCAAGTTTGAATATAGCGTCGTTCAATAATTCAAATGTTCTTGTGACATTATTGGACTGAGACGGAAACTCGGGAGCGATGTCCCTGAACCGCTCAAAGAAATCAGTGTCCAATGACGCTATAATTCTCTTGTCCGGTACCGCAGCAGTCTGGCCCGACAGAACAACCTAAGGAAGAAAGCGCCGGATGAAGTCCACGGCAGCTTTATGTTGTTCCGAAAGGGATAGCTCCAAGTCATCCGTATCCCTTTCACCATCCGGTCGGACCTCATGATGCTCCTGGTCGTCTGCACCCGATGCTTCGGCGGAGTGTACCGACCCAGCGCCTTCGGATAATTCCCGATCCGACACCGTTTCTGTCGGTTGCTGGGATGCTGCAATAAGTTGTGCTATTTGAACAAGCACGCCCGACATCGAGGCCTGCAGAGGGGCAGTCTTTCGCTGCTTCGCCGAGGGCAGCTCCGCATCTAGTGACTCCCGCATACTCTTCCTATGCGAACGTCCGGAGTCAACCGGCCTCGTGTCCCTGGCTACCGGATGGCGTGACCTGGTCGCCGAAGAATCCCTGATCGGCGAAGCTGGAAGAATATCGGCGGTCACGTAGCCAAGGTGCGGTCGTGTGCACTGGTGAGAGGAAGAAGCCTGAGCAGTCTCAGAGGACTGCCTATACAACGGAGCGTCCCGAGCGACGGACGTGTGCTCTGCTTGCGACACATTTTGTACCACAACATCTGGTCCCAGATGTTGTTGTACGAGAGAGGGGCCTCTCTCGCTCGCGGCCCGGCTGGACCTGGACGAGCTAGGAACCGGACTCGAAGGCTTCCTCCGATCTCTCCTACTATCCGCCGTCACTGGGTGTGCACGTTGAATGTTTATAGTGCTCGCATCACCCAACATTCCCTCCTGGACCGCATCGGACGAACCCGGCTGCCGAACCATTCGCTGAATGGACGCTACACCGGGCGAGCTAGCGGACGACATTTGTCTTATGTCCATGAGCACTTTTGCCGCTAGCTCTGTATCCATTTGTGACGACGGAAGCGCACTTGCGGAAGATAACATGGAAACATCACCCTGTTCTTGTTCCTCTGAAATAGAAACTGATAGAGTAGAGTGACCCTGCGGAGAAAGAGCCGGCATAGCCCTTTCTCACCAACATATCGTGACACACGTTTCCAATGTTTGACATCCCAATATTGACATATTGAACAGGGATTAGTGCGAGTACACTGACTACAATTAATACAATGATCATGAAAGTCAGAGGAAGATTTCTTCCTATTACAATTTGAACAATATCCTTTCATTGTGAAAAGTGAACAACAAGTCCTAGTACTCGCACAAACCCCTAAACACAAAGATACATAATAACATGATCCATTAATATTGAAAAAACAATTGAAAATCAAAATAATTTTTGAAAAATATTTTTTCAGCGAAGCCCAAGTTTCTGAAAAGTAACGTTGAGCCCCAATGGATCCCAATGGATCCCAAGGCTAAGTGTGGTCAAAAATTTTAAAATTATATTAAATAATTAATGCAACACTTACGGATAATAATAATGTATCTTATAGTGAGATAAACTACTCCAAAGGCAAACAGCCCCCCTCAAAAGAGACTGTTGCCAATGTAAACAAACAGTGTAAAAACACCAGAAAACATGACTCCAGGCACTGACAATACTGGCCCGAAATCAGTCATCAAAATTACACACTATCTGATGCAAAACAGAGACTCCCAGGGGAGAATCTGCAGAACATCAGATGGTAGATGCAGAACACAACGTTATACACCCATGGGTGAAAACGTAAACATGGGGAAAATAACAGAATTCATTCTGTAACCAAGCTAATTCTCCCAAGAGAATTTAGAAATGATCTTTCTCAAAGATATGCCAAAAGCATGGGAGAATAGCAAGGGGGGACTTAGAAGACCAGGAGAGAGGAAACACTGAATAAGCAGTGCAACTTTATAGCAAGAATGACAACAACAGGCCCATGCCTCGAGAATAGGCAACTTAACATAATTTCATAAAAAATTTTAAGTACAGCCCTGATTATTTTTTGTCACTCCTTTTTCCTCTCCTCCTTCTATATCCTCCTCAGAATCACCATTTCTCCAATAATTACGTGTCTGGCATCCTTTAAACTGAGATTTACAAGCACAAAGATCAGTGAGATGTTGACTGATGAAGGGCCAAACAGAGAATGATAATTGGCGCCAATTTCGGAACGTCCTTGACACTGCGCATGCGCAGTAAGGGCAAAGTATGGAGGTCCTTCAGGACATGATTTCTTTTGGTTTTAGATGCAAATTTTGGGGATTGGGGGGCAAAATTTGTGTTTGGCCCTAGATTTTTAAGAGTTAGCACCAGCTATGTCTGGGTCATTGGTACAGTATAAAAATATTAATTTTTCAACTCAATGAGGGAGAGTGTTGAGTGAGGAGGCCCATATTTAAGAGTGGGTACAATACAGTTGCCATAGAGTGGTCATAATTCATGAGTGGGCAGTGATGTGCACGCATGTGTTTACAAGATTATAAAACTCCTTATTTAATATTTACAAAATGTTTATAATAAATATAGACACTGTATTTTAATCATGCTTTGTTGAAAACAAATGCAAGTAAATATACATTAATTGAAATAAGGTAAAATTTTCAACAGTTGACAGAGCACTGGCCAAGTGGATAAGTGCGCTGGTCTCTCATGCCAGTGGTCCCAGGATCGATCCTCGGTAGGGGAAAGTTCTTGAGGTGTCTGAACACTCTGTGTTAGCATCAATTGTGGGGTTGATGCTGTCACAGCGCACCATCCTATCAGATGGGGATGTAAAATGGCTGTCCTCTGAGCAGAGCGAGATACATTCCAGGCAGGCTAAAGATACCTTCATAGTATTCGAGAAGAGCAAGGGCATGAAGTTGCCGCTATGAAAGTCATCCCATATACCTACACCATTGGGCCAAGGAGAGGAGTTAATATAAGTTGCATAACTTGCTCACCAATCCTTGTAAAACAAATAGGCTTAAAACAAAATTTTTAAGTCTTATGATTTCATGCTAATTTGAAAAACATTGTAAATCAATAAGCATTCATTTAAGGAGGAGGGAGGGGGTGTAATTCCAATGAGGGATTGCCTGAACCAAAACTTTTTTCAGCCTAATAAACAGATTATTGATTTGACAGACACTTTCAGAAAGTGTATTGGTATCTTCCCTATATGATCAGAAAATTTCATTTTTTCCCCAAATGATACGATCTTCATTTTGAAAGAAGGTACTAAAACATTTAAAAACAAGACTAATTGCTGAAGGCAATTATACCCCTACTGCAGTGCTGGACCAATGAAGCATAAATGAATTAAAAAGAAAGTAAAGAAAGTAACTCTGCTGAAAATATTATACATTTATACCTGTTTCGTGTTATTAGTTTTCAATCTATTCCTCATATTGAAATTTAACTTTCCATGATTCAACCATTGTATTAACCCTTTACCTAACAAAACGCCCACATCAGCCCACATAATTTACAAACTGAGCAGTTGAAAAAAAATAAAGTTTTCAAATATTTCAACAAAACCATATCATGCGACACCCTCATTGGAACGTTCCAATGAGGGGTCACATTATATGGTTTTGTAGAAACTTTTTTGAAAAATTAAAAAAAGTTAAAAAATTTATAGTAATTTATATATTTTTTATACTTACCAATGACCCAGACATAGCTGGTGCTAACTCTTAAAATATAGGGCCAAACACAAATTTTGCCCCCCAATCCCCAAAATTTGCATCTAAAACTAAAGAAAACATGTCCTGAAAGGCCTTCCACACCTCGCCCCCACTGCGCATGCGCAGTGTCAAGGACGTTCCGAAATTGGCGCCATTTATCATTCTAATAACCAGTGCCTGGTAAGCGCTATGTACTCAGCGGGGAGGCAAGAGTTCCCAACTCCTGGGAGGGCCATCCCCGTCTGGGTCATTGGTAAGTATAAAAAATATATAAATTACTATAAATTTTTTAACATTTTTATACTGTACCAATGACCCAGACATAGCTGAATAGTAAAAAGGCTGGAGGGCCAAGGACATAGAGCAAAATGGAATACGCTCAATAAAATAAAATAGAGTCATCCCCTGTAGGGAAAAGAAGTAATAGGCCTTACATGTATCTTTCTTATTTATGATAAATTAGAAAGATACAACACCTTCCAAAAATTGAGCTTCATACATCCATGTACTCTATTAATATCCAATAATCCTTATACTAATAATTTTTAAAGTAAGCCAATAATAAAGTAAGTCTAGAGAATAGAGACTCTTATACTCCTAAAAGTGTGTGAGAATTGCATAATCATGTCCGTTGACATATGCAATATTCAAAAGCTATACTTTAAAAACTAAGACTTGAATGAATTTTATAAACTTAAACTTCTCACTAAACAACCATCCCAATAACAGCTCAGAATTACTAACTCCGGAGGAGGTATCCCCTTGTTTTCATAGTAAAAACAGGTGACCCAAGGGAACACCCTCCCCCCCCCCCCCCCTTTTTCTTGCCCTGGGTCAAATAGCCCAGAGCGAAGAGGGCAGCCGAACGGAGACACTGCCGAAACAGACAGCCTACCTAGCTATAGTAGCAACTGTTAAGAGAATGATATTCTGAGCAGTAGATAATAGACCTAACAATAGAGGCCTCCAGAAATGGACTCGATATTTCTGAGATAAAATTCATGAATGGATGGCTGAGCGCAATGAGCAGCCTTCAAAAATCTATAATAGCAACACTGTTAATGTAAGCCCAAGAAGTAGAAGAACTCTTACTTCATGAGCCGAAATCTTAAGCACAACTGCTAAGCCAATGATATACCATAAGCAGTACGCTAGTTAATAGAATCCATTAAAAATAAAATGGAGCGTAACGTCCTTCTACTAGACATCAAAGACAGAAGAAGCTTACGCCCTTGTAATAAACAGATATCTGTTTATAAATACATAAACTGTACCCGGAAAGAGTAAAGGCCTATGCCCATACGAAGACGGAAGGACCTTAAAATAATAGGTTCCGGAAATAGGAGCCTAACTCTTATGCAACAATCCAACCTAAATAGTAACGGAAGTATTGATTCCGAAACTATGAAAGTGAAAATCATCCATCGATAGTGCATGAAACTCACTGACTCTACAGTAAAAGAGAAACCAACAGAATTACTGTCTAAAAGGTCAGAATTTGAAAACTACTGTTTCCAGAGGCTCAAATGATTACATAGCTAAATAAGAACCGAAGTTAAAATCCGTATAGGAATTTAATCTAAAGATTCTAAGTCTATTTATCAAAAAGTTACTAACTGACTTAGATGAAGAGACAAAAGACTCAATTGTAAACTATCGTAGAGTGCATAGGTATGAGGTAACATAAACCTATAACCTAAATAACAACAGGCTGCAGTAGATCTTGTGAAACAAGTATACTAAAAACTAGCAATGCGTAGTATGGAGGGATCAACCATATGAACATAATGATCCCTACACCACGACGGAAGAGCCTCCACTTTAGTCGCATAGAATAGCGAAGAAGAGGATCTCCTATAGTAAGAAATCGCGTCCAAAGCTCGTCCAGTACAGTGCTTACAATGCAATACGGACCACACAACGGAATACATGAAGGTTGCGACCTTGCTGGTTGTGATAAAGATGACACGATTTACCCAGTGAAAAAAGATCCTCACATAGAGGAAGATTTCACGTTAAGATCCACAGTAGACAAGAGAGTAAATTACTCATGATCTCTGTGAAGATAGAGATGCTATCAACAGAAATGTATTGTGGTTGTTTATCTTAGCAATACCTGCTAAAACAACAGCGCCGGAGGATACGCGTATCCTATCATTCCGTCCTATAGATCAATAGAGCGTTAACAGTATTAGCTCAGAGATCTGGACAAGCCAACACATACGTCTGCAATTGATTAGCAAGCTGTGTCATAAATAAAACATCATTGGGCGCTCCCATAGATAGCAAATCTGATTAAATACTTGTTTGTTGAGAGTCCATTCTGACAGCAACAAGCGACCCGTAAGAGAACGGGAGTGCGATAAAACAATCAGACGACCCAGAATATGACGGACCAAAACTGAACTTGGTGTACTATAACCAACAGACGGATTCTTTCCATTAAATTGAATAACGGAAACGAAAGAGTGCCTCCCTGGTTCCGGAGATACGCCACTACTGTCGAATTAAAGGACAGGAATTTAGGCATGCGTTTCTGAATAATGTTCATGCAATGACATAAAGCAAGCCTAAAAAACATTATTCCGCGGAAGTTAAACTGATAGCTAAAAGACTGCGGAACCCAAAGACCCTGGCACTTCGAATCCGTAGGGATCAGAATATCCCAATCTGTTTGACTGGCAACCGTCATAACAGCCACACTAGGGTCCGGCAACTGCGGCGGCACTCTCTGAGTCAACCACCGAATGTTTGCCCCAGTCTGAATCTCTTGTAACACTAGATAGACAAGAGAATGTATAAATCAAGCAATTCATGGATTGCCGGAAAGTTGCCGTCGAAGAGAAGCTCCTCCGAGAACGAAGCGACTATGAGAGAGTTCTTAACCTACTATCCACGCGTGGATGTAGCTAGGGCTGCATCACGTCTAACCGACTCCAATCAGCCACTGAAGGGCGGAGTTATACGTGAACAAACTACTGCCCTCAAAAGAAATTACATTGAGAATAATATCCCGTAAATCTTTTCTTGAAGACGTAATGATAACGCCTCAGTAAGGCGGATTACGTATAATAAAGCGTCTAAGTTAAGTCTACTATACATAATGTCGTTCCCAACATTGAAATTGGAAAAGACATAAACGGCGAAAAAGAATATATGCAGTCTTTTAATCACACCGTCTAGACGCATATGAACTCTCGGTATGCCCTGCTCTGCCAAAATAAACTATATGTAAAAAAGATAAAATGGCAGAAATGAGCCACGCGGACAAGAAACTAAACTATCATGCTTAGTAGCAGGCTTGTATATATATATATAATATATAGCGTCGAAAAATAAAACACATGTTGTAATGACAATATTGGACTGCGTCGGTAAGTCAGGGACAAAGTCCCTGTACCGATCGAAAAATCCGAGTCCAATGACGCTATAAGTCTCTTATCCAAGATCGCAGCAATGAAGTCCGAACAATAATCACTGGAAGAAATGCCAGAAGATATGAAAGGCATCTTCCGATACTACTAAAGGGAAAACTCGAAATCTTTCGAATCCCTTTCGCCATCCTGTCGGACCCTATAAAGCGTTCGGTCGTCCGTAGCTTGATGCAACCGCGGACCGCACCGACCCAGCGCCGTCGGATAATTCCTGATTCGACCGAGAAACCGTCAATTGCTGGGATGCTGCGAAACAACTGTGCTAACTCGGATAGCACGTCCGTCACTGAGGCCTGAGGAGAAGCGGTCTTACGATGCATTGCCGCAGGAAGCTCCGAGATCGTTACCCCGTGCATACTTCCAATATGCGAGCGAACGGAGTGTATAGGCCTCGTGTCCTTTGGCTACCGGATGGCGCGACCTATTCGCTGTGGAATCACTGAATGCCGAAACTGATCGGATACTCGAGGTCACGTAGCCAATGTGCGGTCGTGTGCCCTGCTGTGAGGATGAGGAAGCATTAAAGACAGTCTCTCGGACTGTCAATATAACGGAGCGTCCCGAGCAACGGACATATGCTCCGAATGTAAAATATCTGAACCACAACATGCGGTCCCCTATGTTGTTGGCTTCCTCCGATCCGTCCTCAATCTGCCGTCACTGGGTGAGTACTAAAGTAATTAAAGTGCTCGCATCACCCAAATCTCCTTCCTAGACCGCAACGGACGAACCCGGAAGCCGAACCATTCGATGAATGTACGCTACACCGGGTGAGCTAGCGAATGTCACTCCGTAAGCGATAGACATATTCCATGAGCACTTATTGCCGCTAACTCTTCATTAACTATGACGACAGAGGCACACTTTTGAAGACATCTCCATAACTCTTCGAACAAGAAACCAGAAATGCTTGGATAGCAAGCATAAAATAATAATATATATAGCGTCGTTCAATAATTCGAAAGTTTGTGTGACATTATTGGACTATGTCGGAACTGAGGGACGATGTCCCTGAACCGAACCAAAAATTTCTAAGTCCACCGACGCTATCAGTTTCTTATCCGGCATCGCAGCATATGTTGTTCCGAAAGGGAAAGCTTGAAATCCACCGAATCCCTTTCGGTATCCCGTCGGACCGGATGAAACTTTCGGACGTCCGTACCCGCTTCCGCGGAGCGTCCCGACCCAGCATCGTCGGATAAAATATATGCGACAGATTCAGTTGATGCTGGGATGCTGCGATAAACTGTGCTATTAAGGAAAGCACGTCCGTTCCCGAGGCCTGTGCAGTAGCGGACTTACGATGCATTGCCGCTGGAAGCTCCGTGTACGTTGACTCCCGCACACTTCCTATGCGAACGTCCGGAGTCTGCAGGCCTCGAGTCCCCGGCTACCGACCCAGCGCTGTCGGATAATTCTCGATCCGACACCGTTTCTGTCGGCTGCTGGGATGCTGCGATAAGCTGTGCTATGTGCTCAAGAATGTCCGGCGTCGAGACCTGCGGAGGCGCAGTCTATCGGTGCTTCGCCGAGGGCAGCTCCGCATCAGATGGCTCCCGCATACTTCCTATGCAAACGTCCGGAGTCCATCGGTCTCGAATCCCTGGCTGCCGGATGGTGTGACCTGGTCGCCGAAGAATCCTTGATCGGCGAAGCTGGTAATATATCGGCGGTCACGCAGCCAAGGTGCGGTCGTGTGCGCTGACGAGAAGAGGAAGCCTTAGCAGTCTCAGCGGACTGCCTATACAACGGAGCGTCCCGAGCGACGGACGTATGCTCCGCTAACGACACATTTGTACCACAACATCTGGGGCCAGATGTTGTTGAACGAGAGAGGGGTCTCTCTCGCTTGCCGTCCGGATGGACCGGAACGAGCTATGAACCGGACTAAAAGGCTTCCTCCGTTCTCCCTCCGATCCGCCGTCACTGGGTGTGCATTAAGTTAATTTTATAGTGCTCGCATCACCCCAAAATTCCTTCTAGACCGCAACGGACGAACCCGGCTGCCGAACCATTCGGTGAATGGACGCTACACCGGGCGAGCTAGCGGACGTCAAAGGCCGTCGAACCTACTAGGGTCCTCTTAGGCAATTGGCGTATTACATGAGCACTTTTCCGCTAGCCCTTCATTAATTGTGACGACGGAGGCACACTGTTGGAAGACATCACAGATACATCACCCTAATCTTGATCGTCTGAAATAGAAATTGATAAAGTAGAGTGACCCTGCGGGGAAAGGACCGGAGTGTCCAAATCCCCAATAACATACCGTGACATACGCTTCCCATATTGTCATCGAAATCATACGATACAGAACAGGAGTTAATGCGAGTACACTGACCACATATAGAATGATAATAAGGTCAGAGGAAGACTTCCTCTTAAAACAATTGATCAATATCCTTTCAATGTGAAAAGAAAACAAGTCCTGGTACTCGCACTAACCCCTGGCAATCAAAATACATAATAATAATATGATCCATTAATATAGAAAAAATAATTGAAATCAAAATATTTTGAAAAAATATTTTTTCAGAACAGCCCAAGTTTCTGAAAAGTAACGTTGAGCCCCAATGGATCCCAAGCCTAAGTGTGGACAAAAATTTTAAAAATATTTTAAACAATTTATTCAACACTTACGAACAATAATAATGTATCTAGTTATGATTAAAATAACATAAAGATATTATTATTTAGAAAACCCCCCCTCACACAGAGGGCTGTTGTAAATGTAAACAATGAGTGTAAAAACACTAAAATAAGACTCCAGGCACCCAGGCCCGAAATCAGTTACCAAAAATACCCCATCTGATGCAAAACAGAGACTTCCAGGGAAGAAACTGCAGAACATCAGATGGTAGATGCAGAACACAACGCCTAACCACCCGTAGGTGAAGACGTAAACATGGGGAAAGAACAGAATTCATTCTGTTATTAAGCTAAAACTCCCAAGAAATTTTAGTAATAATAATTACAGAAACTATGCCAAAAGCATGGGAGAATAGCAAGGGGGAATTAAAGGACAGGGAGAGAGGAAAAACACTTGAAAAAACAGTGTAACTAAATAATCAGAATGACAACAAAATGGCTGCTGCCTTGAAAATAGGTAACTTAACATAATTTCATTAAAAAATTTTAAGTTACAGCCCTGATAATATTCTGTCACACATTCTTTTCCTCTCCTCCTTTTCTATCCTCCTTAGAATCACCATTTCACTAATATTTATGTGTCTGGCATCATTTAAACTGAGATTTAAAAGCACAAAGATCAGTCAGATGTTAACTGATGAAGGGCCAAACTTAGAATGATAAATGGCGCCAATTTCGGAACGTCCTTGACACTGCGCATGCGCAGTGGGGGCGAGGTGTGGAGGGCCTTTCAGGACATGTTTTCTTTAGTTTTAGATGCAAATTTTGGGGATTGGGGGGCAAAATTTGTGTTTGGCCCTATATTTTAAGAGTTAGCACCAGCTATGTCTGGGTCATTGGTACAGTATAAAAATATAGTAATTAAAATAATAAATTTTGATATTCTCTGCGTTGAGTAAGGGTTAAAACAATACTACCCACTAAGAATATGCTTGTGCAAGAGGCTTAGGTGCTCAAGGTTGAGATGGATCAAAATCTCACTGTCAGATTTTCACTGTGAATTCGCTGAGCTCGTTACAAAGAGGGGTCAATTGATATGGTTTTGTTGAATTTCTTTGAAAAATGATAAATTTAAAGTAATTTGTATATTTTCTATACTTACCAATGGCCCAGACTTAGCTTGGCTGGTGCAAACTCAATATTATCAAGGGCCAAACACAAATTTTGAACCCCCCGTATCCCCAAAATTTGCATACAACACCAAAAATTAAAAGTCCTATCTGGCCCTCCATACTTTTACTATCTGCGTATGCGGAGTGCTCAGGAAGAGACCGGAATTGGCACCAACCTCATTCTTTGTGTACGAGCGTACTAAATAATAACTCAGCGGGGAGGTATGAGTGCCCACTCATAGGAGGGCCATCCCCATCTGGGCCACTGGTTAGTATAAAAAATATACAAATTACTTTAAATTTATCATATTTTTATACTAATAAACAATGACCCAGACTTAGCTGAATGGTAAAAAGGCAGAGGGCCTAGGACTTAACAATTAGCAGACCAAATACAGCTCCTAAGCCTGCATTCCAAGGTGAAAAGGAGATTAAATTTAAAAGAAAGTTAAAAAATTTGTAGTAATTTATATATTTTTTATACTTACCAATGACCCAGACTTAGCTGGTGCTAACTCTTAAATTCTAGGGCCAAACACAAATTTTACCCCCCAATCCCCAAAATTTGCATCTAAAACCGAAAATTACATGTCCTATATGGTCCTCCATACCTTTCCTCCACTGCGCATGCGCAGTGTCAAGGAGGTCTCGAAATTGGCGCTAAAAGTCATTCTTACAAGCAGTGCCTGGAAAAGCATTATGTACTCAGCGGGGAGATATGAGTTTCCAACTCATGGGAGGGCCATCCCCGTCTGGGTCATTGGTAAGTATAAAAAATATATAAATTACTATAAATTTTTTAACATTTTTATACTGTACCAATGACCCAGAATTAGCTGAATAGTAAAAAGGTTAGAGGGCCTAGGACATAAAGCAATCCAATAACTCAACTATATATATACAGAATTATCCCCTCGAGGAGAAAGTAGAAATAGGCTTTACATGTATCTTTCTATTTTGCATCAAAACGAGAAAGACACAACACCATTCTGTACTTGAGCATAATAACATCACTGATGTCTATTAACCTCCAGTATAATCCATTATGGTAATTATTTTTAAAGGAAAGCCGAAAAATAAAGTAGTCCAGATAAATGAGACTCTTAAATTCATTAAAAGTGGCCGAGAATTGTATATTAACGTCTGCATGATATGTGACATATACAAATACTACACACCGAGGTACACTTAAAAATATTACATGGATGAGTAAAAAATTATCTTTACACTTTAAAAATCATCCCGGTACCGACTAGAATTACTGACTCTAGGGGAGGTATTCCCTTGCTTTTCACTATAAAGCAGGTGACCTAAGTGAACATCCCCCCCCTTCCCCTTGCCCTGGGTCAAATACCCCCAGAGCGAAGAGGGCGGCAGCACAGAGTCACTGCTGGAACCAAAAGCCTACACAACTATAGTTGCAACTGTTTAGTGGACGACATTCTGAGCAACAGATAACGAACCTAAACAATGCCGGTCTCTAGAAATGGACTCAATATTTCTGAGGTATAAATTCGTGCAAGTGAAAGGCTAAAACCAATATGCAGCCGTCATTAGAACTGTAATAGCAACACTATTAGCATAAGCCTCTGAAGTAGAAAGAACTCTTACTTCAAGAGCTAAAATCTTAATCGCAGACTGCTGTGTTGAAGATATTATCATAAGCAGTACTGAAAGCTAATAGAATCCATCTAGCTATAGAATGGACCGAAATGTGGAGGAAGCTTCCACGGCCACAACAGACACCTGAATAGATTAATGCACGGTCTTTGTGGAGACAGAGGTGCTACCAACAGAATTGCAATGAGATTATTTAACTTAAGCAATATCTGCTGAATCAACGGCGCTGGGGGATACCCATATCCTATATCCCGTCTCACGAGATGGATAGGGCGTCAACTGCAAACGCTCAAGGATCCGAACATGTTGACACATACACTTGCAACTGAATGTTGAGATGGGTCGCAAATAAGTCCATCATTGGCCGCTCTCACAGGTAGCAAATCTGATTAAATACTCATTGTTAAAAGTCCATTTGACTGCAACAAGCGGCCCTTTCGTGAAAGGGAGTCCGCTAATACGTTCAGACGACCCGGAATACGACGGACCGATAGGAGAACTTGATGTTCTAGTACCAACAGAAGGATTCATTCCATTACAGTGAATAACAGAATGGAATGAGTACCTCCCTAGTTCCGAAAATACGCTAAAACAGTCGAATTGTCGCACAGAATTGCCTGTGGGCATTCTGGATAACATTCATGCAATGACGTAACGCAAGCCAAAATAACATCAATTCCTGATGTTCATGTGCTTGATTAGGAACTACGGATCCCAAGGACCCTGGCACTTAAAAATCGTTGGGCTCAATGTTGGGTCCCAACCTATTTAACTGGCATCCGTCAAAACTGTAAAACTCGGATCCGGCAATTGCAGTGGAACTTATTTCCCTGAATTAACCACTGAATATTTGCCCAAGTCTGAATCTGTTTCACTTGACTTTACAAGAGGATGTCCGTAACGAGCAAAAGAATCTTCACCCTCCAACTCTGTTCTTTTTGCGTCAAAAAGATTTGGAGAGGACAAGTGCGTAGCCGCCCCATTGGAATAAAATCTGTGGCAGCTCCACACAACCCTATCAGTCTGATGAATTCTCTCGCTGTAACTTTGTCTGAGTGAAGACAATAGCGAGCTCAACAACTGATTAATTTCGCTCTGGTAAACGGCAGACGAATGAGATTATTGTGCATCTCTAAGCTCATTCCCAGGTAGGTGAATGACTTGGACGGCACCAGATCCGACTTCTCCTCGTTTATTATAAAACCGAGACGTTGGAGCAATAAAGCAGATTCTGCACATCGTTCTGAAGCGTTAACTCGTTGCTGTACCTCTGAAGAATGTCGTCCAGGTAGGCCGATGTTACCGCAGACGAATGAGCTCGGAAATGTTCTCTTTTAGTCATTACCAAGTTCATTATTCGAGTGAAAGTACAGGGAGTAAGATTCAAACCAAAGCACATCGCTCGGAACTGATACACAACTCCTATAACTGCGAAGCGCAGATACTTTCTGAATGTCTGATGAACCATGACGTGAAAGTACGCCTCCTTGAAATCTATGCTCGTAGCATAGTCGTTCACCTGAATACTCCATCTGACCGATCGAATTGTCTCCATATAGAACTTCGGAGTCACGATCAGCTTGTTTATCCAGCTCAGATCTGTGACTGGACGGAATGAGCCGTCTGGTTTCGGAACCAGAAACAGATGGCTGCAGAAACCTGGAGATTTCTGGTCTTCTATGATCTCTACCGCGCTCTTCTCCAGAAGAGACTGTACTTCTAATAGAAGAGCGTCTCCTTTCTGCGGATTTGACGGAATCTGAGTCCATTGGACTTCGAGTTAACGGAGATTTTCGTTTGAAGGATATTCTTAGTCCTTCCGAAAATACCCCACGAACCCAGGGGTCGACCATAATTTACGCCCATTTGATATCAAAACTCGACAGTCTTCCGCCTACCGGAACACGATAGAGGTGCATACCATCACTTCCTGAACATGCGAGGCTTGCGGAAGGAGAAATCACGTCGCCCCGTCGACCTAAGGACATCTGACTGGATATCGCGTAAAACATCCCCTGCATGAGTTGCTGCCTTGACGGTCTCTAGAATAAGACCTAGAGGACACATATAACCTCTATAGGAACTTCCGTTGGACATACTCTTCCAAGAAGTGCCTGTCTTACTCTTCTCTGCTGAATCCGGCCTTTAGAAGCGGATTTGAATAGCAGAGAAACAGAAGCTTTCTTAGTAATCTGATCATAGATTGAGGAAAGCTTGCCGTCGAAGAGAAGCTCTATGAAGACCAGAGCGACTCTAGAGAGAGTTTTTCACCTTACTATCCACATGCGTGGATGTAGCTAGGGCCGTGTCACGTCAATCAACTCCAGATTTACCACTGAAAGGGTGGAGTTATACGTGGAATAAGCTATGGCCCTCGAAAGAACTCTTAAGGAAGATAGTACATCCTGGAATTCTTTCCCTTCAAGGCGTAATGAAAACGCTTTAGTAAGGTGATCTGTGTACGATAATGCGTCTAAGATAACTCTATTAGACATTATTGTCGTTTCCAATATCGCGGTTGAAATTGAAATAGACGACGGTATAGATCATTCTAGGTCTTCGGCCTGATCGTCTAGACGCAGAGGAACTCTTGGTATGCCCTGTCCTGCCATTTCGAAATTATTCCTTGAATTGATGAAAGGCAGATGTAGAGCATTCGCCGATAAGAAACCTGACTTGCTCATTTTGGTATTAAGCTTACATATAGCGTCCTACAAAAGTTCAAATGTTCTTGTGACATTATTGGACTGTGTCGGAAACTCAGTGACGATGTCCCTAAACCGATAAAATTATTCCGTGTCCAGTGACGCTAACAGTTTCTTATCCGGCATCGCAGCCTTTTGGTCCGACAGAACAACTTCTGAAAGATAATGCCGGATGATATCTACGGCAACTTTATGTTGTTCCGAAAGGGAAAAATCCAACTCCTCGGTATCCCTTTGCCATCCTGTCGGACCACTTGAAATTCTCGGTCATCCGTACCTGATGCTTCAGCGGAGCGTACCAACCCAGCGTCGTCGGATAAATCCTGATCCGACAGAGATTCTGTCATCTGCTGGGATACTTTGTGCTATTTGTAATAGCACGTCCGTTACGGAGACCTAGCGGTCTTACGTTACTTAGCTGCTGAAAGCTCCCTGGACGTTAACTCCTGCATATTTCTTATGCGAACGTCCGGAGTCTATAGGCCTCGTATTCCTGACTACCGGATGGCGTGACCTGGTCGCCGTGAAATCCTTGGTCGGCAAGACTGGCTAGAAAACAGTGGTCACATAGTCAAGGTGCGGTCGTGTGCACTGTCGTGAAGATGAGGAAGCCATTAGAGCAGTCTCTCCGGACTGTCTATATAACGGCGCGTCCCGAGCGGTGGACGTATGCTCCGAATGAGAAACATTTGTACCGCAACATCTGTTCTCAGATGTTGTTGTACGAGAGAGGGACCTCTCTCACTCGCAGCCTGGGTGGACCTGGACGAGCTAGGAACCGGACTTATAGGCTTCCTCCGTACCCTCCTCGTATCCATCGTCACTGGGTGTGCATGTAGTATATTTTATAGTCCTCGCATCACCCAAATCTCCTTCCTCGACCGCAATGGATGAACCCGGTTTCCGAACCATTCGATGAATGGACGCTACACCGGGCGAGCAAGCGGACGCCAAAGCCGTCGATCCTACTTGGGACCTCTTAGGCAATTGACGTAATATCATGAGCACTTATCTGCTAGCTCTTCATTTGACTGCGACGAAGGAAGCACACTTTTTGAAGACATCACAGAAAATCACTGCATTCTTATTCCTGAATGAGGCCTGTGGAGCCGCGATTTACATAATATCCACTGGCAGCTCCAGGGACGTTCATTCCTATATTTATATAATATGCGAACATCCCAACAGGAAAGACCTCATATCCTTGGCTAACAGATGAAGTAACCTGGTCGACAATATTCTCTGGTCGGCAAAGCAGGAGCTCTAGGAACGTTCATTCCGGCATTTATATAATATGCGAACGTCCCCTGGAACTCTGTGGTCACAAAGCCAAGGTGCGGTGGAGTGTGTTGACATGAGGATGAGGAAGCCCATAACACAGCCAGTTCGGACTGTGTATGTGACGGAACATCCCGAACAGGAGGAGTGGACGTATGTTCAGACTAACAAACAAACATACAACAACATTGCGGCTCAAATGTAGTTGTAAGAGAGAGGGGGCCTCTCTCGCTCGCGGTCCGGATAGACCTGGACGAGCTAGCTACTAGACTGACAGGCTTCCTCCGTACTATCCTCGGATCCGTCATTGCTGGGTGTGCACGTTCCAAGTTTATAGTGCTCGCATCACCCACACTGCTTCCCAAAACCGTAACGGACAAACTCGGCTGCCGAGCAATTCGATGACACCGGGCGGACTAGCGGACGATCAATGCCTTCGATCCTACTAGGGACCTCTTCGACAATTGTCGTATTACCCTGAGCACTTAGCCGCTAGCCCTAACACTGCAACGACGAAGACACACTTGTTGAAGACATCACGAAAACATCACTCTGAATTCTGAAAAATAAAATGATAATATAGAGTGACCCTACGAAGAGAGGACCAGTATGGACCCCTCCCCGCAAACACAATATCGTGACACACGCCTCCAATGTTGTCATTTCAATCAACACACACAGAGCAGGAATTAGTGCGAATACATTGAACCTGAGAATTAGAGGAAGATATCCTCGCATTATAAATAAAAAATATTTTTTCATCAAGAAAAAATACACAGTCATATTAGTCGCACTATCCCTTGAAATAAAGATACATAATATAACATAATCCATTTTAACCTTTGAAAGAAAATAATTTTCAAAAAAAAAAAAAATTTTTTTTATAATTTTTTCAGAAGAGCCCAAGTTCCCAATGGGAACACCAAGCCCAAATGGATCCCAAAAAAGCCTAAGTGTGGACAAAATTTTTTAAAACATTTCAAAAAATTAATGCAACACTTACATACAATATAAATGTATCTTGCTATGTCTAAACTAATGTAAAGACAAGAAATCACTATCGGCAGTAACCGTTGTCAATGTAAACAAGAAGTTGTACAAAAAGCAGAAACATGACTCCAGGCACTGATAAACATGGCCCGAAATCAGTTACCAATTTAAACACTATCTGATGCAAAACAGAGATTTCCATAGAAGAAACTGCAGAACATCAGATGGTAGATGCAGATCACAACACCTAAACACCTAAGGGAAAAGAACAGAAATTCATTCTGTTACGAAGCCAAAACTCCCGAGAAATTTTAGTAATAATTATTACAGAAAATATGCCAAAAAGCATGGGAGAATAGCAAGGGGGGAATAAAGGAAAGGGAGAGAGGCAACACTGATCAAGCAGTGGAACTTTCATAGCAAGAATGATAAAAAAAGGCTCATGCCTCGAAATTAGGGAACATAACATAATTTCATAAAAAATTTTAAGTTACCGCCCTGATTATTTCCTGCCACTGAATTTCCTCTCATCCTTTTATTTCCTCTTTAGATCCACCATTTCTCTCACATTTATGTGTCTGGCATCATTTAAACTGAGATTTTACAAGCACAAATATCAGTCAGATGTGAACTGATGAAGGGCCAAACAAAGAATGACTTTTAGCGCCAATTTCGAGACCTCCTTGACACTGCGCATGCGCAGTGGAGGAAAGGTATGGAGGACCATATAGGACATGTAATTTTCGGTTTTAGATGCAAATTTTGGGGATTGGGGGGTAAAATTAGTGTTTGGCCCTAGAATTTAAGAGTTAGCACCAGCTAAGTCTGGGTCATTGGTACAGTATAAAAATTTACATGTATGTCTCTCTATACAATAATGGAGAATACATATCATAAATAAGGAGCCATATCCAAGTAGTTCCGTAATCTTAGCATGAATGATTATGCTAATTGGGTGTAACGAGCCCCCAATTTTAAGGAAAGTCCGTACTAAGCCCCTCAAATTAGGATGGCGTATTCGAGAGTGAAAGACTAAACCCCACAAACACACGCCATATATAAATAATAAACAAGCTGTATCTTGGATCAGTAATAATCTACAGACAAAAGAGCTTCACTCATAGTTACACACTTATCAAACTGGACGAGATGAAGAAAAATCCCCCCCCACCCACCTCCCTTTTTTGAAGGAATATTCTTCAAAACAAAGAGGGAAGTGCTCTGGAATCAGTGAAAAGCGGTACCAAATAATCAATATATATTCACCCAACAGGCACCCAGTTATTAATTATTGGTGCTTAACACCACTTCAGAAGCTAAGGCTATCATGGCAATCCCGGTTATTAACAGCACACGCTTCTAACGTATACTGGAGTCAGAATATGTAGATAGGTCGAAAACCGGTGATATAACGTGTACAACCATACACTTATCCAATTGAATTCCAATGGAAAGTATCCGAAGAGCAAACACACGTCTAAGGCAACCAATAGGCAACCCCGTTCAGGTGTACAATTAATTCCAATAGTAAAACTCCAATTGAACCGTGCGAATATACAAGAATGTGTACAGTCTCTCGTAGAAACTTGGATTCAGAACATGGAATGGGCTATGATTAAAAGACCCATCACAGACCGTCCCCCAAATATTTCATTGTTCCCTAGGTCTGTTACAACCAATGACTGTTTGGAGAAAGAATATACTACTCCAAATAATGATGCCAAAAATAGAGAACGTATGCATAGACGGCCTATTGGAAGTTCCATTACTGATCCAAATAGCCCCAAAATTTCATGAGCTCTATAAAGCAGAGCAAGAATTTTATAGAATCTGTTCAATAATGTGTCTGCCCAATAAAGACATATTATGCACATGAACAACAAAATCCCGCATGTACTCATCTGAATACAGCCTGTATGCACAGTATGACCGAGTGATACAAGTGTAACCAGGAAACTGAATAAATAATACAATGTTATTATGCAGTAAACTGAGTTATAAACTCATACGTCGTAAGAAAAGGCCAGACCGCTCTGAGCAAAACTTTTCAGAGTGGATTAATTGCCACATTGGAGAATATCGCCTAGATAACCGACATCTCAGCCATGCAGGTACACAGAGGCTAGTAATTTTATTGATAAGGAATCATATGCTTGTATATGACTAATAAACTAACAACCACAGGAAACAAACCAACTAAATAGTGGAGGTCGCCGTTAGAACACGACTCAGCCGCCAATCGATGAAAAGCATGCATATACTTGAATGCATTCAAGGCTTTCAGGAAGAAAACTACGTCGGGCCCTGTAATCGCCTCTTAACACATTGGCGGGGTGGGGGGTTTCGATGAATAATTCCTATCAATCCCCCTCACCTGCATTACTTGAATCACTCTTGTGTTAGTCATCAAACAGTATAGGAACCGCAGGGTTCCCTCATGTCTGACCGACTCCATAATGCCACTAAAGACAGAGGGGGACGTGATGACCAAATAATACACCTTATAGACATAATATCCAATCCCTAGAGTGGAAATATAATCCACAACAATAGATTGGACAGAAATGAAAAGGGAGACAAAAACATCCGATCATAAAAACCTAGATGAACTCCTTACGTTCGATCTGATATCAGGAAATATATTCCTAAGAAGGAGTTAAGTATAGGCGTTTGAAGAAATGCTCATTAATCACCATAGGTAAATATGGCGTCATCAATAGGGCTTAACGCCTCATATAACTAACACCAAACCATACCGGTAGGAAGAGAATAACCTCCTCTAACATAATGGTATCATGTCCAATAGGACAATGAACTCAGCCTAGCTGAAGAAGCTAAAGGTCTTCCTATTCGTGAAGACAATAAAAAGGCTGATAACTGTGGCCTTAGAATCTCACTATTGAGACTTACAATGCCAGCTGTAGCTTATAAGTCTTCATCTCCGTGAAGACAGATATTTCGGTGTAAGTTGCGACCTTGAAAGCTCATTGAATGGAGACTTACAACTATCGTCGTGCAAGGTAGGGAATGAAGAGTTTTTATTTTAACAGCCCTAAATTCCCAAAGAGACAGTCATCTCAAGAGATAATTATTTCAGTTATGTCACTGCATAATTACCGAAAAACATCGCTCATGATTCTAGCTAGGCTACTATGGTGTAAACAATAAGACTCAAGTCTATGACACCTAGGAAAACAAACTGAAAAGCACTCTATCTTTATTGGTTTTATTCCCAAAAGACAGCGGTCAGAGCCTAGCTAACGTAGCTTAGAAGTCTTCCTCTCCGTGAAGACAGATATCTCAGTGTAACTTGCAACCTTGAAAGCTCACTAAACGGAGACTTACAACCATTGTCACGCAAGGAGGGGAATGACGAACCGCTATTCTAACAGCCGTAATTTCCAAAGAGACAGTATTCTCAAGGTAGCTACACAGTTATGAGTCTTCATCTGCGTGAAGACATATCTGTGTCACCTGAGGCCTCTGAAAGCTCACTAAATGGAAACTTACAACACTAGCCACTAATTTAGAAGAAAAGACTACTGTAACAGTACATAAGGCTACTATGGCATCCACAATGGCCTTACATGTCTTGACGCAAGGAATACAACACCAAGAGGGAAAAGATGTACTTATTCCCTCTAACGGCTCTATTTCAAACACGACAGCTGTCTCAGCCTATCTATGCCTTATCCGTCTGGCTTCGGGACGAGAAACAGATGACTTGAAAAAACCTGAGAATTTGATTCTCGATGACCTCTATTGCTTTCATCGATAGGAGAGCCTGTACCTCCAAAAGGAGAGACTCTCTTGGAAGAATTGTCAGGAGATTTGTCCAATGCATACTTCTTGTAAGTGAAGCTTTGCTTGGACAGATAGCCACAGGCGTGCCAAGACTACATTCTCATCCACTGATCTTCCGTAATTTTCATCCACCTTTGTGAGGTTGATAACCTTCCGCTAACTGGAAAGCAAAAGAAGTCTCCTGTACGACTTGCGAGACTTGCAGTAGGCGAAAGTACAGCCTTCCTGCAAAGAATCTCGTCCAGTCGACCTAGGGGCATCTAACTTATATTCTTTATAAGACTTGTGTCCCTTTTCCGAGTCGCTATAATGACGACCTCTGGGGTAACTGTAAGTGGGTTTCCTAGACCCTCGCGAGGAGCTCCCTTCTATGATTGTGAATTGGAATAACCTCGCCTACTCTGGCCAGCTGAAGCATGTTGTTGAGATGCTGATCTCAGTATCAGTGCGCTGGAAGCTTTTTGGTAGCCTGTTCCTAGACTAAAGAAAGCATGTCGTCAAAACAGTGTGTGTCCCTTGAACGGAGCGACTCAGAGAGAGCTTTTCACCCTGTCATCGATAACTGATGACAATGTAAGGGCTGCATCACATCTAACCAACACTAATTTGCCCCTGAAAGGGCAGAGTGGTACGTGGCATACATGAAGATGCTGATAAGAAACCGCCTTCTTATTCGAACTTGCTAGGTTGAAAGTTAAAAAATTTATAGCAATTTATATATTTTTTATACTTACCAATGACCCAGACTTAGCTGGTGCTAACTCTAACAAAACCAGGGCCAAACACAAATTTTGCCCCCCAATCCCCAAAATTTGCATCCAAAACAAAAAGAAATCATGTCCTAAAGGACCTCCATACTACGCCGCTACTGCGCATGCGCAGTGACGCAGACGTCCCGAAATTGGCACCAATTATCATTCTTACTGGCAGTGCCTGGTCAGCGCTACGTACTCAGCGGGGAGGCAAGAGTTCCCAACTCCAGGGAGGGCCATCCCCGTCTGGGTCATTGGTCAGTATAAAAAATATATAAATTACTATAAATTTTTTAACATTTTTATACTGTACCAATGACCCAGACTTAGCTGAATAGTAAACAGGCTGGAGGGCCTAGGACATAGAGGAAAATCCAATAAGCTCAACTATATAGTAAAGAGGTAACCCCTTAAGGAGAAAAGGAGTATTAGGCTTTACATGTATCTTTCTTATTTAATATTAAATTAGAAAGATACACTACCCTTAATAATTGAGCACAATAACATTCATGTTCTCTATTAACATCCAGTATATCCCTTATACTAATTATTTTTAAAGCAAGCCAATAAATAAAGTAGTCCAGAGAATTGAGACTCTTTATAGTCATTTAAAAGTGTCCGAGTATTGTATATTAAAGCCCGTTTGACACTTGACATATACAAATGCTTCACACAGAGCTACACTTTAAAAATAAGACATGAATGAATTTTAACATTAATATTACACTTTAAAACCATCCCGGAAGCGACTCAGAAATACTGACTTGGAGGAGGCATTCCCTTGCTTTTCACTATAAAGCAGGTGACCTAAGGGAACACACCCCCCCCCCCCCCCCCCCCCTTCCCCTTGCCCTGGGTCAAATAGCCCAGAGCGAAGAGGGCAGCCGGACGGAGTCACTGCCGGAACAGAAAGCCTGCATAACTATAGTTGCAACTGTTTAGTGGACGACATTCTGAGCAACAGATAACGGACCTAAACAATGCAGGTCTCCAGAAATGGACTCAATATTTCTGAGATAAAAATTTGTAAATGTGGATGGCTAAGACCAATAAGCAGCCTTCATTAAATCTGTAATAGCAACACTATTAGCATAAGCCCAGGAAGTAGAAAGAGCTCTTACTTCATGAGCAGAAATCTTAAGCACAGACTGCTGAGAAGAAGATAAACTTTCATAAGCAGTACGGATAGTTAACTGAATCCATCTAGCAATAGAATGGACCGAAATGTCCTTTCTATTAGGCATCAAAGACAGAAAGAAACGTTTCCGTCCCTTTCTGATAAACTGAGATCTCTGTTTATAGATACGTAATGCTCTAACAGGACAGAGTAAAGGCCTACGCCCGTCTGAAGACGGAAGAGCCTTAATAACAAAAGGTTCCGGATATTTATTAGGAGCCTGATTCTTAGCTAAAAAACCCACATTAGTAGTGAAGGTGATAGTGTTCCCGACACTACGATAGTGAGAATCATCCACCGACAGTGCATGAAGCTCACTGACTCTTCTAGCAGAAGAGAAAGCTAAGAGAAAAGCTGTCTTATAAGATAAGAATTTGAAATCTACTGTCCCAAGAGGTTCAAATGGCTTTTCCTTCAATTTAAGAAGAACCCAAGCTAAATTCCTCTTAGGAATTAATCTAAGAGTTCTGGGTCTATTTATCGAAAAGTTTCTAACCAACTTAGATAAAGAGACATTAGATCCAATTTGTAAACTATCATGATGTGCATAGGTATCAGATAACATAGATCTATAACCCTTTATAGTAACAGGCTGCAGTTTGATTTCGTCAAACAAGTATACTAGAAAGTTTGCAATGTCTGGTGTAGAGGGATCGAATATATCTACAGAATGATCCCTACACCAACGACGAAAAACCTTCCACTTAGCCGCATAGTTTAGCAAAGAGGAGGTCCTCCTACAGTTAGAAATCGCGTCCACTGCTCGTCCTGTAAAGTGTTTGCCATGCAAGAAGGACCGCACAACGGAAAAACGTGAAGGTTGAGACCTTGCGGGTTGTGATGGAGTTGGCGCGATTTCCCCTGCGAAAGAAGATCCTCTCATGGAGGAAGCTTTCGTGGTAGGTCCCACAACAGACACCTGAGTAGATTTATCCACGGTCTCTGTGGCGACAGAGATGCTACCAACAGAATCTTGCATTGAGATTGTTTTATCTTTAGCAATACTTGTTGAATTAACGGCGCTGGAGGATACGCATATCCTATCATTCCGTCCCAAGGGATCGACAGAGCGTCTACTGCAAATGCTCTTGGATCCGGACACGGAGACACATACGTCTGCAACTGATTGTTGAGATGTGTCGCAAATAAGTCTATCATTGGCCATTCCCATTGGTAGCAAATCTGATTGAATACTTGTTTGTTGAGAGTCCACTCCGACGGCAACAAGCGACCCTTTCGTGAAAGGGAGTCTGCTAGCACATTCAGACGACCCGGTATGTGACGGGCCGAAAGAAGAACCTGATGTTCTAGCGCAAACAGAAGGATTCTTTCCGTTAGATTGAACAACGGAACTGAATGAGTGCCTCCCTGATTCCGTATATACGCCACTACTGTCGTATTGTCGGATAGGATTTGGACATGAGCATTGTGAATAATGTCCATCCAGTGACGTAACGCAAGCCAAATTGACATCATTTCCTTGATGTTTATGTGCTTGCACAGGAATTGCGGATCCCGAAGACCCTGGCATCTCGAATCCGTTGGGATTAATGATGCACCCCAACCTGTTTGACTGGCATCCGTCATGATGGTAAAACTCGGATCCGGCAACTGCAGCGGAACTCCCTGAGTTAACCACTGAATGTTTGCCCAAGTCTGAATCTCTTGTTTCACTTGATCTGACAAGAGAACGTCTACATCGAGCGAATGAATTTTCACACTCCAATTCTGAGTCAAGAAAATTTAAAGAGGACGTGTGCGTAACCGCCCCATCGGAATGAGATCCGCGGCGGCTCCGCACAGACCTATCAGTCTCATAAATTCTCTCGCCGTGACTTTGTCTGCGTGCAGACAATAGCGAGCATAACAACTGACTAATTTCGCTCTGGTTAACGGCAGACGAACGAGATTGTTGTGCGTCTCGAAGCTCATTCCCAGATGAGTGAATGACTTGGACGGCACCAGATCCGACTTCTCCTCGTTTACTATAAAACCGAGACATCGGAGCAATAGAAGAAGATTCTGATCATCGTTCTGAAGCGTTAACTCGTTGCCATACCTCTGAAGAATGTCGTCCAGGTAGGCCGACGTTACCGCAGACGAATGAGCTCGGAAATAGATCATTACCGAGTTCATTACCCGAGTGAAAGCCCAGGGTGCTAGATTCAATCCGAAGCACATCGCCCGGAATTGATACACCACTCCTAGGACTGCGAAGCGTAGGTACTTTCGGAATGTCGGATGTACCATGACGTGAAAGTACGCATCTTTGAGATCTATGCTCGTTGCATAATCGTTCACCCGAATACTCGCTCTGACCGACCGAATCGTCTCCATATAAAACTTCGGAGCGACGATCAGCTTGTTTATCCAGCTCAAATCTATGACTGGACGGAACGAGCCGTCTGGTTTCGGAACCAGAAACAGATGGCTGTAGAATCCCGGAGATTCCTGGTTTTCTACGACCTCTACTGTGTTCTTCATTAAAAGAGACTGCACCTCTGATAACAGAGCGTCTCTTTTGTGCGGATTTGACGGAAGATGAGTCCACTTTGGACTTCAAGTTAATGGAGGCTTTCGTTTGAAGGATATCTTTAGACCTTCCGAAGTCACTCCTCTCACCCAAGGGTCGTCCGTAATCGACGCCCATTCTTGTGAAAAGCTCGACAACCTTCCACCAACCGGTACGCGATAGAGGTTTAAGCCATCACCTCCTGGACCTGCGAGGCCTGCGGTAGGAGAAACCACGTCCTCCACGGCCCGCACCTCGCCCCGTCGACCTCGGGGCGTCCGACCGATTGTCCCGGCCTGAAGGACGTCCCGAACGAGAGTCGCTACCCTGACGGTCTCTCGAGTAAGACCAAGAGGACGCACCGGAACCTCTATAGGAACCTCTCTTGGGCGCATTAGACCCAGAAGTGCCTGTCTTATTCGTGTCTGCTGTATCCGACTTCTTAGGAGCAGATTTGAACAACAGAGAATCCTTAGCTTTCTTTGTAATTTTATCATAAATAGCAGAAAGCTTGCCGTCAAAGAGAAGTTCTCCTGAGACCGAAGCGACTCTGAGAGAGTTCTTCACCTTAGTATCCACTAGTGTGGATGTAGCTAGGGCTGCGTCACGTCTAACCAACTCCAGATTTGCCACTGAAAGGGCGGAGTTACACGTGGAATAAGCTACTGCCCTTGAAAGAAGTCTTAAAGAGGATTGTATATCCTGAAACTCTTTCCCTTGAAGGCGCAGTGATAACGCCTTAGTAAGGTGATCTGCGTAAGATAAGGCATCTAAATTGGCTCTGTTAGACGCAATAGCTGTTTCCAACACCGCGGTTGGAATAGAAGCCGACGACGGTAATGATAGCTCTAAGTCTTCCGCCTCGTCGTCCATACGCAGAGGAACTCTCGGTATACCCTGTCCTGCCGTATCGAATTTATTCCTTGCATTAATGAAAGGCAGGTTGAGAGTATTAGCGGACAAGAAACCTGCTTTCCCCGTCTTGGAAGCAAGTTTAAATATAGCGTCGTTCAATAATTCAAATGTTCTTGCAACATTATTGGACTGCGACGGAAACTCGGGAGCGATGTCCCTGAACCGCTCAAAAAATTCAGAGTCCAATGACGCTATAATCCTCTTGTCCGGAACCGCAGCAGTCTGGCCCGACGGAACAACTTGAGGGAGAAAGTGCCGGATGAAGTCCACGGCAGCTTTATGTTGTTCCGAAAGGGATAGCTCCAAGTCATCCGTATCCCTTTCACCATCCGGTCGGACCTCATGATGTTCCCGGTCGTCCGCCCCCGATGCTTCGGCGGAGCGTACCGACCCAGCGCCGTCGGATAATTCTCGATCCGACACCGTTTCTGTCGGCTGCTGGAATGCTGCGATAAGCTGTGCTATCTGCACAAGAATGTCCGGCATCGAGACCTGCGGAGGCGCAGTCTTTTGCTGCTTCGCCGAGGGCAGCTCCGCATCAGATGGCTCCCGCATACTTTTCCTATGCGAACGTCCGGAGTCCATCGGTCTCGAATCCCTGGCTGCCGGATGGTGTGACCTGGTCGCCGAAGAATCCTTGATCGGCGAAGCTGGCAATATATCGGCGGTCACGCAGCCAAGGTGCGGTCGTGTGCGCTGACGAGAAGAGGAAGCCTTAACAGTCTCCGCGGACTGCTTATACAACGGAGCGTCCCGAGCGACGGACGTATGCTCCGCTAAAGACATATTCTGTACCACAACATCTGGTCCCAGATGTTGTTGTACGAGAGAGGGGCCTCTCTCGCTCGCGGCCCGGCTGGACCTGGACGAGCTAGGAACCGGACTCAAAGGCTTCCTCCGTTCTCGCTTACTATCCGCCGTCACTGGGTGTGCATCTATTATGTTTATAGTGCTCGCATCGCCCAAAATTTCCTCCTGGACCGCATCGGACGAACCCGGCTGCCGAACCATTCGGTGAATGGACGCTACACCGGGCGAGCTAACGGACGACATTTGTCTAATCTCCATGAGCACTTTTGCCGCTAGCTTCTGAATTCATTTGTGACGACAGACGCACACTTGTAGAGTGACCTTGCGGAGAAAGAGCCGGCATAGCCCTTTCTCCAGAAACAACATATCGTGACACACGTTTCCAATGTTTCTCATCCCAATATTCACATATAGGACAGGGATTAATGCGAGAACACTGACTACAATTAATACAATGATCATGAAAGTCAGAGGAAGATTTCTTCCTATTACAATTTGAACAAAGTCCCTTCATAGTGAAAGAACAACAACAAGTCCTAGTTACTCGCAAAAACCCCTGACACAAAGATACATAATAACATGATCCATTAATAAATGAAAAAACAATTACATATCAAAATAATTTTGAAAAAATATTTTTTCAGCGAAGCCCAAGTTGCTGAAAAGTAATGTTGAGCCCCGATGGATCCGATGGCAAAGTGTGGTAAAAAATTTTAAATTTATATTAAATAATTAATGAGACACTTACGGATAATATAAATGTATCTTATAATGATATAAACTACAGCAAAGGCAAACAGCCACCCTCAAAAAAGGCTGTTGCCAATGAAAACAAGCAGTGTAAAACACCAGAAAACATGACTCCAGGCACTGAAAAAACTGGCCCGGAATCAGTCATCAAATTACACTCTATCTGATGCAAAACAGAGACTCCCAGGGGAGAATCTGCAGAACATCAGATGGAAGATGCAGAACACAAACGTTATACACCCATGGGTGAAAACGTAACTATGGGGAAAATAACAGAAAACATTCTGTAACCAAGCAACTCTCCCAGGAAATTTTAGAAATGAACTTTCTCAAAAATATGCCAAAAGCATGGGAGAATTGCAAGGGGGGACTTTAGAAGGCTAGGGGAGAGGAAACACTGAATAAGCAGTGCAACATTTAGCAAGAATGACAACAAGAGGCCCATGCCTCGAAAATAGGCAACTTAACATAATTTCATCAAAAAATTTTAAGTTCAGCCCTGATTATTTTTTGTCACTTCTTTTTCCTCTCCTCCTTCTATCCTCCTTAGAATCACATTTTCTCCAAAAATTACGTGTCTGGCATCTTTTAAACTGAGATTTACAAGCACAAAGATCAGTGAGATGTTGACTGATGAAGGGCCAAACAGAGAATGATAATTGGCGCCAATTTCGGGACGTCTGCGTCACTGCGCATGCACAGTAGAGGCGTAGTATGGAGGTCCTTTAGGACATGATTTCTTTTTGTTTTGGATGCAAATTTTGGGGATTGGGGGGCAAAATTTGTGTTTGGCCCTGGTTTTGTTAGAGTTAGCACCAGCTAAGTCTGGGTCATTGGTACAGTATAAAAATATTTTAAGTACAGCCCTGATTATTTTTTGTCACTTCTTTTTCCTCTCCTCCTTCTATCCTCCTTAGAATCACATTTTCTCCAAAAATTACGTGTCTGGCATCCTTTAAACTGAGATTTACAAGCACAAAGATCAGTGAGATGTTGACTGATGAAGGGCCAAACAGAGAATGTTAATTGGCGCCAATTTCGGGACGTCTGCGTCACTGCGCATGCGCAGTAGAGGCGTAGTATGGAGGTCCTTTAGGACATGATTTCTTTTTGTTTTGGATGCAAATTTTGGGGATTGGGGGGCAAAATTTGTGTTTGGCCCTGGTTTTGTTAGAGTTAGCACCAGCTAAGTCTGGGTCATTGGTACAGTATAAAAATACGGCGTTATAATGTGGCCGAAGGCCTCCGACACTTACCAAGATAGTCTCGGGAAGTAAAGAACATCCTCTTTCCTTCGCACAATATCTTTGTCTATAAAAGACAGCGGTTTCTGCCTAGCAGACGCAGCTTGCTGATCTGGTGGAACAAAGTCAGAATAGTATTGATGAATGAATTTCATCGCTACCATATGTTCTTCCGAAAGGGAAGGGTAATCCTCTTCCTTCTCCCTTTCACCATCTGACTGATTCAGCTGATAATTTCGGTCAACAGCATCTGAATGTACAGATGACGGTACCGACTCAGCACCGTCTGACAGCTTACCACCAGAGTCTGCCGAAGGCTGGGCTTGCTCTTGCTGGGAAGCTGCGATGAGCTGCGCAATCTGCGACAGCAAGTCCATAATAGAGGCTTAAGGAGCAGCGGTGTTCCGTATTTACGCCGCTTGCTGCTCCTGGGACGAAGATCCGGACGTAGAACTCTACTCCGAACGTCCCAATGATTGAAGCCTCAGATCACTAGCTACCAGATGGGCTGACTTCATGGGCAAAGACTGGATACTTCTTCAGGTGACTGACTGGATATCCGAAGACGGGTAGCTAGTATGCAGTCGTGTGTGCTATATCTGCCTGAGGAAGAAGCCATAACTGTAGCCGATGGTGGCTACAGTTTAGACGGAGCGTCCCGAGCGGCGAGTGTGGACGTTAGCTCCTACACAGGCAAGTTTCTCAAAACAACATTTGGCTCCAAATGTTGCTGGGTTAAAGAGAGGGCTCTCCTCCGCTCGCGGTCTTACCAGACCTCACTGAGCTTCCCTAAGAGAAACTTGCAGACTCCTACACAGGCAAGTTTCTCAAAACAACATTTGACCCCAAATGTTGCTGGGTTAGTGAGAGGGCTCTCCCGCTCGCGGTCTTATCAGACCTCGCCGAGCTTCCCTAAGAGAAACTTGCAGGCTTCTTCCCTTATACCATCGTCGCTGCGTTAGCTTTAGTTTTTGAGGTGCTCGGTCTACCCAAATCTACACTTCCCTCGACTGTAATGGACTTACCCGGTGTCACGGCTCCCACGGACGGAGTAACCGCTTCACTGGTCGAGCTTGCTGCTTGGAAAGGATTAATAACACTAACTAGAGGCCTTATCCCTTGCTTAATATTCATGAGCACCTTTGCAGCTACCTATGTTTGCTCATCAGAGCACGATGACAATAGCACACACTTTGGATGGGTGTCACAATACCATCACCATGTTCTTGTTCCTCTGAAAAAGAAACTGAAAAACTTGAATTATTTTACAGTGAGAGCTCTGGCATAGGAGCCTCACAACCAAAAACGAACCGCGACACCCATCTCCAACGTCTGTCATCCCAATGTACACAAGTTGGACCAGAATCCGTAGGAGAGCATCGACTACAGGCAGGGCAACAAGCATGTAAATCTGAGGAAGGCTTCCTCGCCTTGCATTTAGAGCAGTAAGCTTTCATAATTACAATCAAAAGACAAAGTCGATAGCACTCCTACAAACTCCACAACAAAATATATGATAAAGATACATGAATAATAGCGGGCAAAATTAAATTCAAATAAATTATAAAAAAAATTCGAAAAAAAATTTGTAAAAAGGACTAAGTTCCCAAAGGGAACATCATGGGCCCAAGGGCATCCTGTTAGAGCCTAAGTGTGGACAAAGTCCAAATTTTTTGAGCTACACTACCGGAATCATAATCAATGTATCCTACAGTAATTCTACAGTAATATAATATTAAATACTAAAAATATTTAAGGACATTGCCAATGTAAACAACATGAAAGGAAAAAAAATGGAAACAAGACATCAGGCACACAAAAACGCCCAAAGTCAGTAACTGATTAAAATGCTACCAGATACAAAGCTAGATCTTCATACGAAGAAAACATGATACATCGGATAGAAGATGCAAGACTAAAACGACTTAACACCCCTAGAGTGAGGATGTAACCATGGGGATAAACAGAATAAACATTCTGTAATACACGTTAAACTCCAAAGAAATTTAATAAAAAATAGCTAAAAAGCTTAGGAGTTTAACAGGAGGGGTTCATGGAAGAATAGGGAAGGAACACTTAACAAACAGTGGATTAATCATTAGCAAGAATGATGACGTCAGGCCAATGTCCCGAAAATGGGAAACATGAAATAATTTTTATAATTATTGTAAAGTTACAGCCCTGAACGTTTGAATCCACTGTTGTTCACTTCCATCATCCATTTACTGCCTTGAATCCACCAATTCTTCATTGATTTGTGTCTGGCATCCTCAGAAAAGGAGATTTTAAAGCACAGATGTCAGATCATTGTTACTGACTTTATGGCCAAACAAAAAAAACTAAGGTTTGCGCCAATTCCAGTCTCTTCCTGAGTGCTGTGAATACGCAGATAGTAAAAGATGGAGGGCCTGATAAAACTTTTAATTTTTGGTGTTGTATGCAAATTTTGGGGATTGGGGGGTTCAAAATTTGTATTTGGCCCTTGATAATATTGAGTTTGCACCAGCCAAGCTAAGTCTGGGCCATTGGTTATTAGTATAAAAATAGAGTATTTTTTTAGCTTTGCATATTACGTGGGCGGATGTGGCCAATTCGGTGGGTAAAGGGTTAAACAGATTTCAACAAAACCATATCGTGTAACCCCTCAATGGAAAACCTTGAGGAGCTCCTTCCAATGAGTGGTCACATGATATGGTTTTGCTGAAATTATTTTAACAAGTAAAAAAATAGTATTTAAAATAATTCATTTTTGATATCGTGTGCAATGGGTAAAGGGTTAAAACCTTCAGACAATCAAGAATGGTTCAGAGAATTTTCTAGTGTCTTCCATAAACCTTCTCTCAATTTAATTTTATCAAATCTGATTTTTCTAAAAACACCAGTTAATTAATATTTCTTAACATAATCACCAAATAACTCATTATGGAAAATATCATTCACAACATGTCTCATATGGGAATGATGTCCAAAGTCAATGTCGACATTGTAACATTGAAAGTGAGTTGGTTCGGAAGTAGAATTGAATTAATCTTCTCATACATTTTATTAACTGTTTACCTAAAACAAAAAGCAGACAACAATTGCCCAACATTTTCTGAATAACTAAACATTTTCTTTTTTTGTCTCGGAAACCTAGCTTATAACCCATCATAGATATGAGCTTAACCCTTTACCCAACGAATCGGCCGCATCCGCCCGCGTAATAAGCAAATTCAGCAGTTGAAAAAATATTTTTTCAAGAACTTTTAACAGAATCATATCATGTGACCCCTCGTTGGAACGAGCTCGTTCCAATGAGGGGCCACATGATATGGTTTTGTAGAAATTTTTTGAACAAGCACATTCCAATGAAGGCCCATAAGCTAAGTTTTCAAGGCAACAGTTGAAAAAAACCTAAAAATTTCTTTGGGAAATTTTAGTGAATAGCAATGGCCAGTTTAGTCGTTAACATTAATTACACATAGTGTGATAAAAAGAATCTCAAATTCTTCATGATTTGGTATGAAATATCTTAACCTCGTTCACTGAAATCGAACTGAGCTTCGGCAAACTTTAGCTCAGGTCAAATTTAGTGAACTCAGTACAGATATTTCATATAAAACTGCAATTCATTAGAGATCCTCTATTTATGAACATCTTCAAAACGAATAAAACCTGCTCTGGTCAGTGATGCTTGGGAAGCTCTCTTGTACAGGTAGAGGTTTGCCGCGTTTATCAATGTTGCCAAGATATGGCATTCAAGCATTAAACCAGGTACATAATGAATTATGTATTCACTTACCCTTTCTGACCATGCCTACTGCTGAATTTGTCTCCTATTTCAGGTGTTCTTGTTTGTCTGAGCAGAATCTTTATTAGAAATGCTTCATCTGGGTTAGAAGTAATCATAACTCTCTCAACATAAGAATCAACTGGTCCTTTATAAGTGATGGGAACATCTCTATATTCTGGCTGACTCTGTTGACCTGATGGTGTTTGTATGAGATTCAGGGTAACTGTTGGCATATGTTTGTTGACCAAAACCTGTTTGTTTTCTACTCTTTCACCTGTGAATAGAATGAAGTTTAAGAGAACTCAAAAAACTCAGAAGCAAAATTTCAAAAAATTTGATGAGAATCAAAATTCAAAATGATAAATTGCCAACCCTATTCTACTGTTTCAAAATAAATTTGCGAGAATATATTATGAGAATCAGATTCTCTTATTCTCACAAAATTCTGCCCCTGAAACTGAGTATCAACATTTAATGCTCCTACACAAAAAGCCATAACATTTTATGGATTACATTGGTAAACATTTTAATTCTATAAATTTACATGAAAATGGTCTTGAAGACCATTTTTATTTACATTTATAGAAACAAAAAACCTTAGCATTTTGATAATAAATCACCTGAAATCAGCTAATTAGTTGAACTTTCTCATCCCTGATGGAGGCACATAACCCATTTCTATATCACCCTCATCCCAATGAGGGATCATATGCTATGTTTTTTATGCAAAAAGTTAAAAAATTTATAGTAATTTATATATTTTGTATACTTACCAATGACCCAGACTTAGCTGGTGCTAACTCCAACAAAACCAGGGCCAAACACAAATTTTGCCCCCCAATCCCCAAAATTTGCATCCAAAACAAAAAGAAATCATGTCCTAAAGGACCTCCATAGTACGCCTCTACTGCGCATGCGCAGTGACGCAGTCGTCCCGAAATTGGCGCCAATTATCATTCTTACTGGCAGTGCCTGGTCAGCGCTATGTACTCAGCGGGGAGGCAAGAGTTCCCAACTCAGGGAGGGCCATCCCCGTCTGGGTCATTGGTAAGTATAAAAAATATATAAATTACTATAAATTTTTTAACATTTTTATACTGTACCAATGACCCAGACTTAGCTGAATAGTAAACAGGCTGGAGGGCCTAGGACATAGAGGAAAATCCAATAAGCTCAATTATAAATAAAGAGGTGACCCCTTAAGGAGAAAAGGAGTATTAGGCTTTACATGTATCTTTCTTATTTAATATTAAATTAGAAAGATACACTACCCTTAATAATTGAGCACAATAACATTCATGTTCTCTATTAACATCCAGTATAACCCTTATACTAATTATTTTTAAAGCAAGCCAATAAATAAAGTAGTCCAGAGAATTGAGACTCTTTATAATCATTTAAAAGTGTCCGAGTATTGTATATTAAAGCCCGTTTGACACTTGACATATACAAATGCTTCACACCGAGCTACACTTTAAAAATAAGACATGAATGAAATTAAACATTAATATTACACTTTAAAACCATCCCGGAAGCGACTCAGAAATACTGTCTTGGAGGAGGCATTCCCTTGCTTTTCACTATAAAGCAGGTGACCTAAGGGAACACCCGCCCCCCCCTTCCCCTTGCCCTGGGTCAAATAGCCCAGAGCGAAGAGGGCAGCCGGACGGAGTCACTGCCGGAACAGAAAGCCTGCATAACTATAGTTGCAACTGTTTAGTGGACGACATTCTGAGCAACAGATAACGGACCTAAACAATGCAGGTCTCCAGAAATGGACTCAATATTTCTGAGATAAAAATTAGTAAATGTGGATGGCTGAGACCAATAAGCAGCCTTCATTAAATCTGTAATAGCAACACTATTAGCATAAGCCCAGGAAGTAGAAAGAGCTCTTACTTCATGAGCAGAAATCTTAAGCACAGACTGCTGAGAAGAAGATAAATCTTCATAAGCAGTACGGATAGTTAACTGAATCCATCTAGCAATAGAATGGACTGAAATGTCCTTTCTATTAGGCATCAAAGACAGAAAGAAACGTTTCCGTCCCTTTCTGATGAACTGAGATCTCTGTTTATAGATACGTAGTGCTCTAACAGGACAGAGTAAAGGCCTACGCCCGTCTGAAGACGGAAGAGCCTTAATAACAATAGGTTCCGGATATTTATTAGGAGCCTGATTCTTAGCTAAAAAACCCACATTAGTAGTGAAGGTGATAGTGTTCCCAACACTACGATAATGAGAATCATCCACCGATAGTGCATGAAGCTCACTGACTCTTCTGGCAGAAGAGAAAGCTAAGAGAAAAGCTGTCTTATAAGATAAGAATTTGAAATCTACTGTCCCAAGAGGTTCAAATGGCTTTTCCTTCAATTTAAGGAGAACCCAAGCTAAATTCCACTTAGGAATTAATCTAAGAGTTCTAGGTCTATTTATCGAAAAGTTTCGAACCAATTTCGATAAAGAGACATTAGATCCAATTTGTAAACTATCATGATGTGCATAGGTATCAGATAACATAGATCTATAACCCTTTATAGTAACAGGCTGCAGTTTGATTTCGTCAAACAAGTATACTAGAAAGTTTGCAATGTCTGGTATAGAGGGATCAAATATATCTACAGAATGATCCCTACACCAACGACGGAAAACCTTCCACTTAGCCGCATAGTTTAGCGAAGAGGAGGTCCTCCTACAGTTAGAAATCGCGTCCACTGCTCGTCCTGTAAAGTGCTTGCCATGCAAGAAGGACCGCACAACGGAAAAACGTGAAGGTTGAGACCTTGCGGGTTGTGATGGAGTTGGCGCGATTTCCCCTGCGAAAGAAGATCCTCTCGTGGAGGAAGCTTCCGCGGTAGGTCCCACAACAGACACCTGAGTAGATTTATCCACGGTCTCTGTGGCGACAGAGATGCTACCAACAGAATCTTGCATTGAGATTGTTTTATCTTTAGCAATACTTGTTGAATTAACGGCGCTGGAGGATACGCATATCCTATCATTCCGTCCCAAGGGATTGACAGAGCGTCTACTGCAAATGCTCTTGGATCCAGACACGGGGACACATACGTCTGCAACTGATTGTTGAGATGTGTCGCAAATAAGTCTATCATTGGCCGTTCCCATTGGTAGCAAATCTGATTGAATACTTGTTTGTTGAGAGTCCACTCCGACGGCAACAAGCGACCCTTTCGTGAAAGGGAGTCTGCTAGCACATTCAGACGACCCAGTATGTGACGGACCGAAAGAAGAACGTGATGTTCCAACGCAAACAGAAGGATTCTTTCCGTTAGATTGAACAACGGAACTGAATGAGTGCCTCCCTGATTCCGTATATACGCCACTACTGTCGTATTGTCGGATAGGATTTGGACATGAGCATCGTGAATAATGTCCATCCAGTGACGTAACGCAAGCCAAATTGACATCATTTCCTTGATGTTTATGTGCTTGCACAGGAATTGCGGATCCCAAAGACCCTGGCATCTCGAATCCGTTGGGATTAATGATGCACCCCAACCTGTTTGACTGGCATCCGTCATAATGGTAAAACTCGGATCCGGCAACTGCAGTGGAACTCCTTGAGTTAACCACTGAATGTTTGCCCAAGTCTGAATCTCTTGTTTCACTTGATCTGACAAGAGAACGTCTACATCGAGCGAATGAATTTTCACACTCCAATTCTGAGTCAGGAAAATTTGAAGAGGACGTGTGCGTAGCCGCCCCATCGGAATGAGATCCGCGGCGGCTCCGCACAGACCTATCAGTCTCATAAATTCTCTCGCCGTGACTTTGTCTGCATGCAGACAATAGCGAGCGTAACAACTGACTAATTTCGCTCTGGTTAACGGCAGACGAACGAGATTGTTGTGCGTCTCGAAGCTCATTCCCAGATGAGTGAATGACTTGGACGGCACCAGATCCGACTTCTCCTCGTTTACTATGAAACCGAGACGTCGGAGCAATAGAAGAAGATTCTGAACATCGTTCTGAAGCGTTAACTCGTTGCCGTACCTCTGAAGAATGTCGTCCAGGTAGGCCGACGTTACCGCAGACGAATGAGCTCGGAAGTAGATCATTACCGAGTTCATTACCCGAGTGAAAGCCCAGGGTGCTAGATTCAATCCGAAGCACATGGCCCGGAACTGATACACCACTCCTAGGACTGCGAAGCGTAGATACTTTCGGAATGTCGGATGTACCATGACGTGAAAGTACGCATCTTTGAGATCTATGCTCGTTGCATAATCGTTCACCCGAATACTCGCTCTGACCGATCGAATCGTCTCCATATAAAACTTCGGAGCGACGATCAGCTTGTTTATCCAGCTCAAATCTATGACTGGACGGAACGAGCCGTCTGGTTTCGGAACCAGAAACAGATGGCTGTAGAATCCCAGCGATTCCTGGTTTTCTACGACGTCTACCGCGTTCTTCATTAAAAGAGACTGCACCTCTGATAACAGAGCGTCTCTTTTCTGTGGATTTGACGGAAGATGAGTCCACTTTGGACTTCGAGTTAATGGAGGCTTTCGTTTGAAGGATATCTTTAGACCTTCCGAAGTCACTCCTCTCACCCACGGGTCGTCCGTAATCGACGCCCACTCTTGTGAAAAACTCGACAACCTTCCGCCAACCGGAACGCGATAGAGGTTTAAGCCATCACCTCCTGGACCTGCGAGGCCTGCGGTAGGAGAAACCACGTCTTCCACGACCCGCACCTCGCCTCGTCGACCTCGGGGCGTCCGACCGATTGTCCCGGCCTGAAGGACGTCCCGAACGAGAGTCGCTATCCTGACGGTCTCTCGAATAAGACCAAGAGGACGCACCGGAACCTCTATAGGAACCTCTCTTGGGCGCATTAGACCCAGAAGTGCCCGCCTTATTCGTGTCTGCTGTATCCGACCTTTTAGGAGCGGATCTGAACAACAGAGAATCATTAGCTTTCTTTTTAATATTATCATAAATAGCGGAAAGCTTGCCGTCAAAGAGAAGTTCTCCTGAGACCGAAGCGACTCTAAGAGAGTTCTTCACCTTAGAATCCACTAGTGTGGATGTAGCCAGGGCTGCGTCACGTCTAACCAACTCCAGATTTGCCACTGAAAGGGCGGAGTTACACGTGGAATAAGCTACTGCCCTTGAAAGAAGTCTTAAAGAGGATTGTATATCCTGAAACTCTTCCCCTTGAAGGCGCAGTGATAACGCCTTAGTAAGGTGATCTGCGTAAGATAAGGCATCTAAATTGGCTCTGTTAGACGCAATAGCTGTTTCCAACACCGCGGTTGGAATAGAAGCTGACGACGGTAATGATAGCTCTAAGTCTTCCGCCTCGTCGTCCATACGCAGAGGAACTCTCGGTATACCCTGTCCTGCCGTGTCGAATTTATTCCTTGCATTAATGAAAGGCAGGTTGAGAGTATTTGCGGACAAGAAACCTGCTTTCCCCGTCCTGGAAGCAAGTTTAAATATAGCGTCGTTCAATAATTCAAATGTTCTTGCAACATTATTGGACTGCGACGGAAACTCGGGAGCGATGTCCCTGAACCGCTCAAAAAATTCAGAGTCCAATGACGCTATAATTCTCTTGTCCGGAAGCGCAGCAGTCTGGCCCGACGGAACAACTTGAGGGAGAAAGTGCCGGATGAAGTCCACGGCAGCTTTATGTTGTTCCGAAAGGGATAGCTCCAATTCATCCGTATCCCTTTCACCATCCGGTCGGACCTCCCGATGTTCCCGGTCGTCCGCCCCCGATGTTTCGGCGGAGCGTACCGACCCAGCGCCGTCGGATAATTCTCGATCCGACACCGTTTCTGTCGGCTGCTGGGATGCTGCGATAAGCTGTGCTATCTGCACAAGAATGTCCGGCATCGAGACCTGCGGAGGCGCAGTCTTTTGCTGCTTCGCCGAGGGCAGCTCCGCATCAGATGGCTCCCGCATACTTTTCCTATGCGAACGTCCGGAGTCCATCGGTCTCGAATCCCTGGCTGCCGGATGGTGTGACCTGGTCGCCGAAGAATCCTTCACCGGCGAAGCTGGCAAAATATCGGAGGTCACGCAGCCAAGGTGCGGTCGTGTGCGCCGACGAGAAGAGGAAGCCTTAACAGTCTCTGCGGACTGCTTATACAACGGAGCGTCCCGAGCGATGGACGTATGCTCCGCTAAAGACACATTTTGTACCACAACATCTGGTCCCAGATGTTGTTGTACGAGAGAGGGGCCTCTCTCGCTCGCGGCCCGGCTGGACCTGGACGAGCTAGGAACCGGACTAAAAGGCTTCCTCCGTTCTCGTTTACTATCCGCCGTCACTGGGTGTGCATCTATTATGTTTATAGTGCTCGCATCACCCAAAATTTCCTCTTGGACCGCATCGGACGAACCCGGCTGCCGAACCATTCGGTGAATGGACGCTACACCGGGCGAGCTAGCGGACGACATTTGTCTAATCTCCATGAGCACTTTTGCCGCTAGCTCTGAATTTATTTGTGACGACGGACGCACACTTGAAGAAGATAACATGGAAACATCACCCTGTTCTGGTTTCTCTGAAATAGAAACTGAGAGAGTAGAGTGACCTTGTGGAGAAAGAGCTGGCATCGCTCTTTCTCCAGAGACAACATATCGTGACACACGTTTCCAATGTTTCTCATCCCAATGTTCACATATAGGACAGGGATTAATGCGAGAACACTGACTACAATTAATACAATGATCATGAAAGTCAGAGGAAGATTTCTTCCTATTACAATTTGAACAATGTCCCTTCATTGTGAAAGAACAACAATAAGTCCTAGTTACTCGCAAAAACCCCTGACACAAAGATACATAATAACATGATCCATTAATAAATGAAAAAACAATTGCAAAACAAAATAATTTTGAAAAAATATTTTTTCAGAGAAGCCCAAGTTGCTGAAAAGTAACGTTGAGCCCCAATGGATCCGATGGCAAAGTGTGGTCAAAAATTTTGAATTTATATAAAATAATTAATGAGACACTTTCGGATAATATAAATGTATCTTATAATGAGATAAACTACTACAAAGGCAAACAGCCCCCCTCAAAAAAGGCTGTTGCCAATGAAAACAAACAGTGTAAACACACTAGAAAACATGACTCCAGGCACTGAAAAAACTGGCCCGGAATCAGTCATCAATTACACTCTATCTGATGCAAAACAGAGACTCCCAGGGGAGAATCTGCAGAACATCAGATGGAAGATGCAGAACACAAACGTTATACACCCATGGGTGAAAACGTAACTATGGGGAAAATAACAGAAAACATTCTGTAACCAAGCAACTCTCCCAGGAAATTTTAGAAATGAAACTTCTCAAAAATATGCCAAAAGCATGGGAGAATTGCAAGGGGGGACTTTAGAAGGCTAGGGGAGAGGAAACACTGAATAAGCAGTGCAACAATTAGCAAGAATGACAACAAGAGGCCCATGCCTCGAAAATAGGCAACTTAACATAATTTCAACAAAAAATTTTAAGTACAGCCCTGATTATTTTTTGCCACTTCTTTTTTCCTCTCCTCCTTCTATCCTCCTTAGAATCACATTTTCTCCAAAAATTACGTGTCTGGCATCCTTTAAACTGAGATTTACAAGCACAAAGATCAGTGAGATGTTGACTGATGAAGGGCCAAACAGAGAATGATAATTGGCGCCAATTTCGGGACGACTGCGTCACTGCACATGCGCAGTAGAGGCGTACTATGGAGGTCCTTTAGGACATGATTTCTTTTTGTTTTGGATGCAAATTTTGGGGATTGGGGGGCAAAATTTGTGTTTGGCCCTGGTTTTGTTGGAGTTAGCACCAGCTAAGTCTGGGTCATTGGTACAGTATAAAAATATGAAAAAAATTAGTTATTCAAGAATTTGGTTTGCAAGTGTCGTCTGCCTTTCGTGTCAGGTAAAGGGTTAATCCTTTACCTAACATGAAAAGCAGACGACACTTGCAAAAAAATTTTGAATAACAAATTTTTTTCATTTTTTGTCTCAAAAACAGATTATAACCCTTCATTGGAAAGAGCTTGATGAGCTCATTCCAATGAAGGGTTATAACCTATGTTATTGAAACAAAAAAATAATGAAACTTAATTGGCAATTTTTGAGAATAGCATTGGCCGTTAGGGTAGGTAAAAGGTTAAAACAGAATGTTAAAAAATTAATAGTAATTTATATATTTTTTATACTTACCAATGACCCAGACTTAGCTGGTGCAAAATCATTAAATTCAGGGCCAAACCAAATTTTGCCCCCCCCCCCCTCCCTCCCAATCCCCAAAATTTGCATCAAAAACCAAAAACTAGATGTCCTGGTAGGTCCTCCATACTTTTACTGTACTACGCATGCACAGTGTCAAGGAGGTCTCAAAATTCCCGAACAGAATTATCCCCTCAAGGAGAAAAGGAGAGATAGGATTTATATGTATCTTTCTTATTTTCATCAAAAAAGAATGACACAAAACCATTCCGTAATTGAGCACAAATACATCAATGATCTCTATTAACATCCAGTATAACCCTTTATACTAATTATTTTTAAAGGTAAGCCAATAAATAAAGACAGACCAGAGAAATGAGACTTTTTATACTCATTAAAAGTGTCCGAGGATTGTATATTAACGCCAGTTTGACACGTGACATACACAAATGCTTCACACCGAGCTACACTTTAAAAATATTACATGACATGAGTAAACATTAGCTTTACACTTTAAAACCATCCCAGTACCGACTCGGAATTACTGACTCTGGGGGAGGTATTCCCTTGCTTTTCACTATAAAGCAGGTGACCTAAGGGAACACCCCCCCCCCCCCCCCCTTCCCCTTGCCCTGGGTCAAATACCCCAGAGCGAAGAGGGCAGCAGGACAGAGTCACTGCCGGAACAGAAAGCCTACATAACTATAGTTAAAACTGTTTAGTGGATGATATTCTGAGCCACAGATAACGGACCTAAACAATGCAGATCTCCAGAAATGGTCTCAAGATTTCTAAGATAAAAATTAGTGAAAGTGGAAGGCCGAGACCAATATGCAGCCTTCATTAAATCTGTAATAGCAACACTATTAGCACAAGCACAAGATGTTGATAGAGCTCTTACTTCATGAGCTGAAATCTTGAGAGCAGACTGCTGAGAAGAAGATTTTTTTCATAAGCAGTACGTACAGTAAATTGAATCCATCTAGCAATAGAATGAACCATAATGTCCTTTCTATTAAGCATCAAAAACAAAAAGAAACGCTTACGTCCTTTTCTAATAAACCATCCCTTTCTAATAAACTCAGACCTACGTTTATAAATACATATTGCTCTAACAGGACAGAGTAAAGGCCTACGCCCGTCTGAAGACAGAAGGGCCCTAACAACAATAGGTTCAGGATACTTATTAGGAGCCTGATTCTTAGCCAAAAATCCAACATTAGTAGTAAAAGTAATAGTATTACCAACACTACGATAGTGAGAATCATCTACCGATAAAGCATGAAGCTCACTAACTCTTCTAGCAGAAGAGAAGGCTAAGAGAAAAGCTGTCTTATATGTTAAGAATTTGAAATCCACTGTATCAAGAGGCTCAAAAGGTGCTTCTTTTAGCTTAAGAAGAGCCCATGCTAAATTCCATCTCGGAATTAATCTAAGAGTTCTAGGTCTATTTATCGAAAAATTTCTAACTAATTTAGATAAAGAGACATTAGAAGCAATCATCAATGTATCATGATGAGAGTAGGTATCAAATAACATAGACCTATAACCCTTAATAGTAACAGGCTGCAGTTTGATCTCGTCAAACAAATAGACCAGGAAATTAGCAATGTCAGGAATGGAGGGATCATATAAGTCCACCGAGTGGTCCCTACACCACTGGCGAAAGACCTTCCACCTTGCAGCATAATTTAGCGAAGAGGAGGTCCTCCTGCAGTTAGAAATTGCGCCCACTGCTCGTCCTGTAAAACGCTTACTGTGCAAGAAGGACCGCACAATGGAAATACGTGAAGGTTGAGACCTTGCGGATTGTGGTGAAGTGTGCGCAATTTCCCCTGCGACAGAAGATCCTCCCGTGGAGGAAGCTTCCGTGGCATGTCCCATAACAGACACCTGAGTAGATTTATCCACAGTCTCTGTGGTGACAGAGATGCTACCAACAGAATCTTGCAGTGGGATTGCTTTATCTTGAGCAATATCTGCTGAATCAGCGGCGCTGGAGGATACGCATATCCTATTATCCCATCCCACAGGATCGATAGAGTGTCTACTGCAAACGCTCGAGGATCCGGACATGGGGACACGTAAATCTGCAACTGATTGTTGAGGTGCGTCGCAAACAAATCTATCATTGGTCGCTCCCATTGGTAGCAAATCTGATTGAAAACCTATTTGTTGAGAGTCCATTCCAACGGCAACAGGCGACCCTTCCGTGAAAGGAAGTCTGCTAACACATTCAGACGACCCGGAATATGACAGACCGATAGTAGAACCTGATATTCCAGTACAAACAGAAGGATTCTTTCCGTTAGCTTGAACAACGGAATGGAATGAGTGCCTCCCTGATTCCGAATATATGCTACTACCGTCGTATTGTCGGATAAAATTTGAACATGTGTGTTCTGAATAACGTCCATCCAATGACGCAACGCAAGCCAAATTGACATCATTTCTTTGATATTTATGTGCTTGCCTAAGAATTGAGGATCCCAAAGACCCTGGCACCTCGAATCCGACGGGCATAGTGTCGCGCCCCAACCTGTTTGACTGGCATCCGTCATGATAGTAAAACTCGGATCCGGCAACTGCAGCGGAACTCCTTGAGTTAACCACTGAATGTCTGCTCAAGTCTGAATCTCTTGTTTCACTTGGTCTGACAAGAGGATGTCCGCATCGCGCGAATGAGTCTTCACTTTCCAATTCAGAGTCAGAAAGATTTGGAGAGGACGAATGCGTAGCCGCCCCATCTGAATTGGAAAGTGAAGAATGAGTCTTCACTTTCCAATTCAGAGTCAGAAAGATTTGGAGAGGATGAACGCGTAGCCGCCCCATTGGAATGAGATCCGTGTCAGCTCTGCACAGACCTATCAGTCTCATGAATTCTTTCGCTGTAACCTTCTCTGAGTTTAGACAATAGCGAGCACAACAACTGACTAATTTCGCTCTGGCTAACGGCAGACGAACGAGATTGTTGTGCGTCTCGAAGCTCATCCCCAGGTGGGTGAATGACTTGGACGGCACCAGATCCGACTTCTGTTCATTTACTATAAAACCGAGACGTCGGAGCAATAGTAGAAGATTCTGCACATCGTTCTGAAGCGTTAACTCATTGCTGTACCTCTGAAGAATATCGTCCAGGTAGGCCGACGTCACCGCAGACGAATGAGCTCGGAAGTAAGTCATGACCGAGTTAATTATCCGAGTGAAAGCCCAGGGCGCTAGATTCAGACCGAAGCACATCACACGGAACTGATATACAACCCCTAGGACAGCGAACCGAAGATACTTTCTGAACGCCGGATTTACCATGACGTGAAAGTATGTATCCTTGAGATCTATGCTCGCAGCATAGTCATTCACTCGAATGCTCGTTCTGACCGATCGAATGGTCTCCATATAAAATTTTGGAGCCACAATCAGCTTGTTTATCCAGCTTAAATCTATTACTGGACGGAACGAGCCGTCTGGTTTGGGAACCAGAAACAGATGGCTGTAGAAACCTGGAGATTCCTGGTTTTCTAAGACCTCTATCGTGTTCTTCAGTAAAAGAGACTGAACTTCTGAAAGAAGAGCGTCTCTTTTTAGAATATTCGATGGAAGTTGAGTCCATCTTGGACTTCGAGTTAACGGAGGCTTTCCTCTGAAGGACAGTTTCAGTCCTTTCGCAATTACCCTTTGAACCCAAGGGTCCTCCGTAATCAATTCCCAATTTTGTAAATAACTTGACAACCTTCCGTCCACAGGAATGCGACAGAGGTCTACACCATCACTTCATGGACCTGCGAGGTTTGCGGACGGAGAAACCACGTCCTCCCCGACCCGCACCTCGCGCCGTCGACCTAGGGGCATCTGACCTACTATTACGGCCAGCGTTATGGCCCCTGCTAGAGTCGCTGCCTTGACGGTCTCACGAATAAGGTCTAGAGGGCACATACGCACCTCTAAAGGAAATTCCCCTGGACGTGCTCGTCCCAGAAGATCCAGGCCTACTTTTTTCTGCTGGTTCCGACTTATTAGAAGCGGACTTAAAAAGCAGAGAGTCTGAAGCTTTCTTAGTTAACTTATCGTAAATAGCAGAAAGCTTGCTGTCAAAGAGAAGCTCTCCGGAGACCAGAGCGACTCTAAGAGAGTTTTTCACCTTACTATCCACTCTCGTGGACGTAGCTAGGGTTCCGTCATGTCTAACCAACTCCAGATTAGCCACTGAAAGGGCGGAGTTATATGTAGAATAGGCAATAGCCTTTGACAGAACTCTCTGAGACGTTTGTACGTCTTGAAATTCTTGCCCTTCAAGGCGTAACGACAATGCTCTGGTAAGGTGATCTGCGTACGAGAGTCCGTCTAAATTTGCTCTATTCGAAGATGTTGTAGTTTCCAAGGTAGAGCTATGAATAGACATAGACGACGGCATGGATAATTCAAGGTCTTCAGCCTGGTCGTCTAGATGCAGATCCAGCTGCGGAACGTACCGACCCAGCATCATCAGATTGTTCCTGCTCTGATAGGGCTTCTGCCGGATGCTGGGATGCTGCTATGATTTGTGCTATCTGCGATAGCACGTCCGTTAATGAGGCCTGCGGAGCTGCGGTCATGCATGATTTAGCCGCAGGAAGCTCAGTGGACGTTGTCTCTTGCATACTTCTCTTATGCAAACGTCCAGATGAAGGTGGCCTCGAATTCTTGGCTATCGGATGGCGTGACCTGGCTGTCAAGGAATCTCTGGAAGGCGATGCCGGCTGGATATCGGCGGTCACGTAGCCAAGGTGCGGTCGAGTGCGCTGACGTGAGGAGGAAGAAGTCCTTGATACAGCCTCTCCGGACTGTTTTTACACCGGAGCATCTCGAGGGGTGGACGTAAGCTCCGACTGAGGAACGTTTGTACAACAACATCCGGACCGCGATGTTGTTGTACGAGAGAGAGACCTCTCTCGCTCGCAGCCCGTGCAGAGCTGGACGAGCTAGGGACCGAACCCAAAGGCTTCTTCCATCCTAAACCAAGATCCGTCGTCACTGGGTGTGCCTGAGGAATGTTTATAGTGCTCGCAACACCCTTAATTCTTTCCTGGACCGCAACGGATGAACCCGGGTGCTGTACCATTCGGTAAATGGATGTGACACCGGGTGAGCTAGCAGATGTAGACACCAACGCCGTCGACCCTACTGGGGGCCTCTTAGGCAATTGCCGTATATCCATGAGCACTATTGCCGCTAGCTCTTCTCTGGATTGTGACGACGGACGCACACTGGAAGACGACATCACGGAAACATCACCCAATTCTTGTTCCTCTGAAAAAGAGAGTGAAAAACTAGAGGGACCTTGCGGAGAGAGGACCGGCACGTCCTGCTCCCTGCTAACAATATACCATGACACACGTGTCCAACGTTTTGTCATCCCATTTGCTACATATAGAACAAGGCTTAGTGCGGGTACACTGACTACAATTAACGCAGAAATCATGAGAATCAGAGGAAGATTTCCTTCCATTACAATTTGAACAATAAGTTTTCATTGTAAAAATAATCAATCATAGTACCCGCAATAAACCTTGCAAACAAAGATACATAGTATAAAAATCCATTATAATAATATGAAAAAACAATTCAAAAAGAAAAAAAATTTTTTGAATATTTTTTCAGAAGAGCCCAAATGGATCCCAAAAAAGCCTAAGTGTGGACAAAAATTTTAAATCATTCTGAAAAAATTAAGGCAACACTTACGGACAAAATTAATGTATCTTATTATGAATAATCAAGGCAGAAGACAAGGAATCACTTATCAGAAGTAACCATTGTCAACATAAACAAACAGTGTAAACAAACCAGAAAACTGACTCCAGGCACTGGTAAACATGGCCCAGTAATCAGTGTCCAATTAAGACACTATCTGATGCTAAACAGAGCCTTCCCCAGAAGAGACTGCAGAGCATCAAATGGTAGATGTAGACCTAAAACGCCTAAACACCCCTAGGGTGAGGACGTAAACATGGGGACAGAACAGAAAAAAAAAATTCTGTTTCCAAGCCAAAACTCCCAAGAAATGTTTAGTAATAAAAATTACAAAAATAAGCCAAAAGCATGGGAGAATGGCAAGGGGGGAATGAAGGAAAGGGAGAGAGGAAACACTGAACAAACAATGGAACATTCATGGCAAGAATGACAACAGCAGGGCTATGCCTCGAAAATAGGCTACATGAATAAATTTTTATAAAAAAATTTTAAGTTACAGCCCTGAACATTGGAAACCACTGTTTTTCTCCTCTCTTCATCCTAAATGCACTTCCTATCCACCATTTCTCTCATAATTATGAGTCTGGCATCATTGAAACTGAGATTTACAGCACAAATATCAGTGATGTGACACTGTTTACAGGGCCAAACAAAGAATGACATTTTGGCGGGAATTTCGAGACCTCCTTGACACTGCGCATGCGCAGTACAGTAAAAGTATGGAGGACCTACCAGGACAGCTAATTTTTGGTTTTTGATGCAAATTTGGGGGATTGGGTGGGGGGGGCAAAATTTGGTTTGGCCCTGAATTTAATGAGTTTGCACCAGCTAAGTCTGGGTCATTGGTACAGTATAAAAATATAGGTTTATTTAAATATTCATTTCAAAGCAACACATATATTTAACCCTCAAGGGCCTGAAAATTCACAACTAGCCACAGCCTAAACACATCCAGTGGCTTAGCAGTGATTTAAAGGTAGTCAAGACTTGACTAGAAACCATTGTATAGATAATTTGTCTATTGTTTGCAGGACCTCCTCATGATAGTTAATGGCATATGTCCTGAGATTGTAAAAGTCACAAATAGGCCTTTAAGAATTTATCCTTTTTAACAATTCATAGGTATCATACAAGTCTTGACTTATCATTTATAAGAGACCTTTCCGATAAGTGATAAAAAAAAGACAAGGTTTTGATCAGATTTCCATACACAATATGTGTCGCCAGATCAATAACTTAGAATTGTACAGAATCTAGGAAGAAAAACTTACAAGCTGAACTTACTTGATGGACATGAAATATTTCCTACCTGTCACTGTGAAAGAAAGATTTTAATATTTCTAGACTTCAATCAATCAATCAATCAATCAATCAATCAATCAATCAAAACCAATCTCAAACAGGGTCGACTGCCAAGTAATGTATTGCTACTTCATTTGTATTTCACCAGGAAATTTCAAGTGAACTAAAAATAGTTCCGATAATAATGTCTCAAAAGATACCTGGAGAGCATATTCCATCTGAATCTAGTATATTATGTCGCCATATTGGCTTTTTAGTATCAGCATCAACCATGGGTCCCATCACTTTATCAAAGCTTTGATTGGCATATCTTTTAAGTACACAGGCTTGCTTCCTATATACCAAGCATCTTCCAAATCCTAAAACAAACATTATAACTCTCTTTAAACAACATTTTAAAAAAATATTACAATTAACATTGTTGAATCACCAACAGTTTTCTAATATGATACCACAATTTTTTAAATTTTCACTTCCTGGTTTCTAAGAGATAATTTTTATGACATAAATAATGTCCTTGTGTGAATCTGCCAAAAAGAATCAATGGATGACTTTAAGAAATGGCATATAGCTGCACTCAAGTTGATTTTACGAAAAAAGAGTTTGGCAGCTTCAAGGAAGTAAGAGATGATCCTGGATGATCTTGAAATAAAAAGCTTGCACCATAACCTGTTAGCAAGATACACTATATAGCAGAATGGCAACCTGTAGGAGAACAAGAGGGATGTTACATCCCCAGGCCTGGAAGTAAAGGGTTTATACAGTGGGGCCCACTTAACTGGATATCTCTTACCAGAATAACCCTGTTAATTGAATATAATTTCCCAACACAAAACCATTTACCAAACCTCCAGTACAAATTTGACCTGTTAATTGAATATAGGTTAAGAGTAAACTCCTGTTAATTGAATAAAAAATCTTCTAACCTGTCGAGAAATTACCCAGACTCTCCCCACTTTTCCTTTGTTTATAGACCTATTTGGCTCCAGTACATCCAATACAGGCATTTAATCTATTATATCTTACTTGACAGAGCTCATGGAGCTCTGTCAAACAAGATATAATAGAATAAATGCTCAGTGTATCTCTAGAATACAGGAAAGTGATAAAATCCCTGTTAATTGAATACTCCTGTTAACTGAATAATTTTCATTGGCAAAGTGGCTATTCAATTAACAGGGTTCCACTGTACTGTAACCCAGTGGCAGGATACACTACATAGCATGAAGGTAACCCAAAGGAAAAAAGGGGTACATCCCTGACCTGTAAGTAAAGGGATTACATCGTAACCCATTGGCCGGATATGCTATACAGCATGGTGGTAACCCAAAGGAAAAAGGTGCTTGTGGTCTCTGTTTTTACATTGTCAGTCATGCTGTTTTACATCTTAGCGGGATTTCTACTTGAAGAAATATCAAAAACTAAATATAAATATCATCAACTAACGTGCGATCTCACGGAAAAAAGATCGCACGTTAGTTGTTGCCATTCAAATTGGCAGAAATTCTTTTAAGATGGAAACAGCATGCCATTCTATTCATAGGTGCATGCAATACTCTACCTTGGAGTTGAGACAGTTCCGAAAGATTGTCATGTCTTTCCAGTAAAAGATGCAAAACTAGTAATTTAATAAAGTTATGTTGTATTACTCAATCTGTTTGTGTATTTTACGACTGACATAATCCACATTCAACCTAAACTATCATTCACAGGTTATTTCCAGGACTACATCCCATCCACTCGTCTACATCCGTAGTTGATCTTGTTGATCCAATGGCAAGAAAGTTCCTTGAAGCTGCATGTTTATTGTTTATATCACTCCAAATAATGGGTATATTTACTTTTTAGTGGGATAGATTGAATTTACCCCTAAGTTAATATTACTGCAATGGTTTTCAGTAATCCAAGTCTACAATATCAGTGACCTGGATTGATCTACAGAAACAAAACTCATCTGAACACAAACTTTTACACCCTACAATTAACTATCCCCCCACCCCCCAAAAAACATAAAAAAACAAGATTTTGACTGAAAGTTAAAAAATTTATAGTAATTTATATATTTTTTATACTTACCAATGACCCAGACTTAGCTGGTGCTAACTCCTTAAATTCTAGGGCCAAACACAAATTTTGCCCCCCCCCCCCCCCCACCCCCAATCCCCCAAATTTGCATCAAAATCTGAAATTTCAATGTCCTATGTGGTCCTCCGTACTTTTTATCCACTGCACATGCGCAGTGTCAAGGAGGTATTGAAATTGGTGCCAAATGTTATTCTTACAACCAGTGCCTGGTGAGCGTTATGTAATCAGTGGGGAGGTATGAGTTCCCAACTCATAGGAGGGCCATCCCCGTTTGGGTCATTAGTAAGTATAAAAAATATATAAACTACTATAAATTTTTTAACATTTTTATACTGTACCAATGACCCAGACTTCGCTGAATAGAAAAAAGGCTGGAGGGCCTAGGATGTAAAGGACAATCCAATAGGCTCAAATACATATAAACAGAATTATCCCCTCAAGGAGAAACAGGCTTTACATGTATCTTTCTTATTTGTATCAAAAAAGAAAGACACAATACCATTCTGTAATTGAGCACAATAACATCAATGATCTCTATTAACATCCAGTATAACCCGTTATACTAATTTTTTAAAAGGAAACCCAATTAATAAAGGAAGTCCAGAGAATGACACTCTTTATTCTCATTAAAAGTGTCTGAGGATTGTATATTAACGCTTGTATGACACGTGACATATACAAATGCTTCACACCAAGCTACACTTTAAAAATATTACATGAATGAGTTAAACATTAGATTTACACTTTAAAACCATCCCAGTACCGACTCGGAATTACTGACTCCAGAGGAGGTATTCCCTTGCTTTTCACTATAAAGCAGGTGACCTAAGGGAACACCATCCCCCCTGCCCCCTTCCCCTTGCCCTGGGTCAAATACCCCAGAGCGAAGAGGGCAGCAGGACAGAGTCACTGCCGGAACAGAAAGCCTGCATAACTATAGTTGCAACTGTTTAGTGGACGACATTCTGAGCAACAGATAATGGACCTAAACAATGCAGGTCTCCAGAAATGGACTCAATATTTCTAAGATAAAAATTTGTGAATGTAGAAGGCTGAGACCAATATGCAGCGTTCATCAAATCTGTAATAGCAACACTATTAGCATAAGTCCAAGATGTAGATTGAGCTCTTACTTCATGCGCCGAAATCTTAAACACAGACTGCTGAGTTGAAGATAATTTTTCATAAGCAGTACGGATAGTTAATTGAATCCACCATGCAATAGAATGGACCATAATGTCCCTTCTATTAGGTAGCAGAGACAGAAAGAAATGTTTACGTCCCTTTCTGATAAACTCAGATCTATGTTTGTAAATACGTATAGCTCTAACAGGACAGAGTAAAGGCCTATGCTCATCTGAAGATGGAAGAGCCTTAATAACAATAGGTTGCGGATACTTATTAGGAGCCTGATTCTTAGCCAAAAATCCAACATTAGTAGTCAAGGTAATAGTATTACCTACACTACGATAGTGAGAATCATCAACAGATAGTGCATGAAGCTCACTAACTCTTCTAGCCGAAGAGAAGGCTAAGAGAAAAGCTGTCTTATAAGATAAGAATTTGAAGTCCACTGTGTCAAGAGGCTCAAATGGCGCTTCTTTTAGCTTAAGAAGAACCCAAGCTAAATTCCACTTAGGAATTAATCTAAGGGTTCTAGGTTTATTTATCGAAAAGTTTTTCACTAACTTAGATAAAGAGACATTAGATCCAATCTGTAAACTATCATGATGTGCATAGGTATCAGATAGCATAGACCTATAACCCTTAATGGTAACAGGCTGCAGTTTGATCTCATCAAACAGGTAGACTAGAAAATTAGCAATGTCTGGAATGGAGGGATCATAAATATCAATAGAATGATCCCTACACCACCGATAAAAAACCCTAAACTTAGCAGCATAATTTAGCGAAGAGGATTCCCTCCTACAGTTAGAAATTGCGTCCACTGCTCATCCTGTAAATTGCTTGCCATGCAAGAAGGACCGCACAATGGAAATACGTGAAGGTTCAGACCTTGCAGGTTGTGATGCAGTGTGCGCGATTTCACCTGCGAAAGAAGATCCTCCCATGTCCCACAACAGACACCTGAGTAGATTTATTCATGGTCTCTGGGGTGACAGAGATGCTACCAACAGAATTTTGCAGTGAGATTGCTTTATCCTGAGCAATATCTGCTGAATCAATGGTGCTGGAGGATACGTGTATCCTATCAATCCGTCCCAAGAGATCGAGAGAGAGTCTGCTGCAAACGCTCGAGGATCTGGACACAGCGACACATACGTCTGCAACTGATTGTTGAGATGCAAATAAGTCTATCATCGGATGCTCCCATTGGTAGCAAATCTGATTGAATACTTGTTTGTTGAGAGTCCATTCTGACGGCAACATGCAACCCCTCCGAGAAAGGGAGTCTGCCAAAACGTTCAGACGACCCGGAATATGACAGACCGATATGAGAACTTGATGCTCTAGGACAAACAGAAGGATTCTTTCCGTTAAGTTGAATAACGGAATGGAATGAGTGCCTCCCTGGTTCCGAATATGCGCTACAACTGTCGAATTGTCGGGACAGAATGTGCACATGTGAATTTTGAATAATGTTCATCCAATGACGTAGCGCAAGCCAAATTGACATCATTTCTTTGATGTTTATGTGCTTGTTTAGGACCTGCGGATCCCAAAGACCCTGGCACTTCGAATCTGTTGGGCTCAAAGTTGCACCCCAACCTGTTTGACTGGCATCCGTCATAATCGCAAAACTCGGATCCGGTGATTGCAGTGGAACTCCCTGAGTTAACCACTGAATATCTGCCCAAGTCTGAATCTCTCGCTGTAACTATGTCGGAATGAAGACAAAAGCGAGCGTAACAACTGATTAATTTCGCTCTGGTTAACGGCAGACGAAGGAGATTGTTGTGCGTCTCGAAACTCATTCCCAGGTGAGTGAATGACTTGGACAGCACCAGATCCAACTTCTTCTCGTTTACTATAAAACCGAGATGTCGGAGCAGTTGAAGCAGATTCTGAACATCGATCTGAAGCATTAACTCATTGCCATACCTCTGAAGAATGTTGTCCAGGTAGGCCGACGTTACCGCAGACGAATGAGCTCGGAAATGAGTCATTACTGAGTTCATTATTCAAGTGAAAGCCCAGGGTGCTAGATTCAGACCGTTGCTCGGAACTGATAAACGACTCCTAGGACAGCGAAGCGAAGATACTTTCTGAATGCCGGATGTACCATGACGTGAAAGTACGCATCCTTGAGATCTATGCTCGCAGCATAGTCGTTCACTCGAATGCTCGCTCTGACCGATCGAATGGTCTCCATATAAAATTTTGGAGCCACAATCAGCTTGTTTATCCAGCTCAGATCTATGACTGGATGAAACGAGCCATCTGGTTTTGGAACCAGAAACAGATGGCTGTAGAAACTTGGAGATTCCTGGTTTTCTACGACCTCTATCGTGTTCTTCTCCAGAAGAGATTGGACTTCTAATAGAAGCCAACCTCTCTTCTGCTGATTTGACGGAAGCTGAGTCCATCTTGGACTTCGAGTTAACGGAGGTTTTCTTTTGAAGGACAGTATTAGCCCTTCTGAAATCACCCCTCGAACCCAAGGGTCGTCCGTAATCAACAACCAATTGGTTAAGAAACTTGATAGCCTTCCGCCCACTGGAACACAATAGAGGTTTGCACCATCACCTCCTGGACCTGCGAGGCTTGCGGGAAGAGAAACCACGTCCTCCACGACCCGCACCTTGCCCCGTCGACCTAGGGGTGTCTGACCGGTTGTCTCAGCCAGTATTACGGCCCCTACCTGAGTCGCTACCTTGACGGTCTCTGGAGTAAGACCTAGAGGACTTATAAGAACCTCTATAGGAACTTCCCTTGGACGTACTCGCTCCAGAAGTGCCTGTCTTACTCTTCTCCGCTGAATACGACTTTGTAGAAGCGGACTTGAACAGCAGAGAGTCTGAAGCTTTCTTAGTAATCTGATCATAGATTAAGGAAAGCTTGCCGTCGAAGAGAAGCTCTCCAGAGACCGGAGCGACTCGAAGAGAGTTTTTCACCTTATGATCCAGGGCCAGGGCAGCATCACGTCTAATTAACTCCAGATTTGCCACTGAAAGGGCGGAGTTATACGTGGGGTATGCTATGGGCCTCGAAAGAACTCTTAAGGAAGTCTGTACATCCTGGAATTCTTTTCCTTCGAGACGTAATGACAACGCTCTGGTAAGGTGATCTGCATACGATAATGCGTCTAAGCTGATCCTGTTAGACAAGATTGTCGTTTCCAACATAGTGGCTGGAACAGACATAGATGACGGCAAAGACAATTCTAGGTCTTCAGCCTGTTCGTCCAGATGCAGAGGAACTCTCGGAATGCCCTGTCCTGCCGTTTCAAATTTATTCCTTGAATTGATGAAAGGCAGCTGTAGAGCATTGGCCACTAAGAAACCAGACTTGCCCGTCTTGGAGGCAAGTTTGAATATAGCGTCATTCAAAAGTTCAAATGTCCGTGAGACATTTCTGGACTGGGTCGGAAACTCAGGGATGGTGTCCCTATTCCGGACGAAAAAGTTGGTGTCCAGTGACGCCATCAGTCTCTTATCCGGCAACGCAGCATTCTGGTCCAGAGGAACAACATCAGGAAGGTATTGCCGGATGAAATCTATGGCTTCCTTATGTTGCTCAGAAAGGGGAAATTCCAGCTCCTCTGAATCCCTTTCGCCATCCAGCTGGACCACTTGATAATCTCGGTCGTCCCTTCCTGATTCTGCAGCCGAACGAACCGACCCAGCTTCGTCAGACAATTCCTGATCCCAAAAAGTTTCTGACGCTGCTGGGATGCTGCGATGAGATGAGCTATCTGTGATAGCAAGTCCGTTACGGAGGCCTGTGAAGCCGTGGTCTTACGTGATTTAGCCGCTGGAAGCTCCTGGGACGTTGAATCCTGCATATTTCTTTTATGCGAACGTCCCGACTGTAAAGGCCTTGTATCCCTGGCTACCGGATGGCGTGACCTGGTCGACGTGGAATCCCAGGTCGACGAAGCTGGCTGGATATCAGCAGTCACATAGCCAAGGTGTGGTCGTGTGTGCTGCCGTGAGGATGAGGAAGCCGATAGACTAGTCTCTCCGGACTGTCTATGCAACGGAGCGTCCCGAGCAGGTGGAGTGGACGTATGCTCTGACTGATGAACGTTACGTACAACATCTGGGCCCAGATGTTGCTGTAAGAGAGAGGGGCCTCTCTCGCTCACATTCCGGGTAGACCTGGATGAGCTAGCTACTGGACTGACAGACTTCCTCCGTACTATCCTAGGATCCATCGTCGCTGGGTGTGCACGTTCAATGTTTATAGTGCTCGCATCACCCAAACTCCTTTCCTGGACTGCGACGGACAAACCCGGCTGCCGAGCCATTCCATGAATGGTCGCTACAAAGGGCGAGCTAGCGGATGACAACGCTGTCGATCCTACTTGGGACCTCTTAGGGAATTTCGTATTTCCATGAGCACTTTAGCCGCTAGCTCTTCGTTAGACTGCAACGATGGAGGCACACTTCTTGAAGACATCACGGAAACATCCCCCTGTTCTTGTTCCTCTGAAAAAGAGACTGAAAAACTAGTGACCCTGCGGAGAGAGGACCGGCATGGACCCCTCACAGCTAACAATATACCGTGACACACGTCTCCAATGTTTGTCATTCCAATTGACACACACTGAGCAAGAATTAGTGCGAGTACATTGACTACAAGAAACACAATGAACATGAGAATCAGAGGGGGTCTTCCTCACATTACAATTTGAACAATATTCTTTCATCATGAAAAAATATAAACAGTCATAGTACTCACACTAACCCTTGAAAACAAAGATACATAATATAATATAATCCATTATAACATTTCGAAAAAATAATTCAAAAGAAAAAAATTTTTCGAAAAAATTTCAGAAGAGCTCAAGTTCACAATGGGAACAATGAGCCCAAATGGTTCCCAAAAAAGCCTAAATGTGGACAAAAGTTAAAAAATTTATAGTAATTTATATATTTTTTATACTTACCAATGACCCAGACTTAGCTGGTGCTAACTCTAACAAAACCAGGGCCAAACACAAATTTTGCCCCCCAATCCCCAAAATTTGCATCCAAAACAAAAAGAAATCATGTCCTAAAGGACCTCCATACTACGCCTCTACTGCGCATGCGCAGTGACGCAGACGTCCCGAAATTGGCACCAATTATCATTCTTACTGGCAGTGCCTGGTCAGCGCTATGTACTCAGCGGGGAGGCAAGAGTTCCCAACTCCAGGGAGGGCCATCCCCGTCTGGGTCATTGGTAAGTATAAAAAATATATAAATTACTATAAATTTTTTAACATTTTTATACTGTACCAATGACCCAGACTTAGCTGAATAGTAAACAGGCTGGAGGGCCTAGGACATAGAGGAAAATCCAAGAAGCTCAACTATATAGTAAAGAGGTAACCCCTTAAGGAGAAAAGGAGTATTAGGCTTTACATGTATCTTTCTTATTTAATATTAAATTAGAAAGATACACTACCCTAATAATTGAGCACAATAACATTCATGTTCTCTATTAACATCCAGTATATCCCTTGTACTAATTATTTTTAAAGCAAGCCAATAAATAAAGTAGTCCAGAGAATTGAGACTCTTTATAGTCATTTAAAAGTGTCCGAGTATTGTATATTAAAGCCCGTTTGACACTTGACATATACAAATGCTTCACACCGAGCTACACTTTAAAAATAAGACATGAATGAATTTTAACATTAATATTACACTTTAAAACCATCCCGGAAGCGACTCAGAAATACTGACTTGGAGGAGGCATTCCCTTGCTTTTCACTATAAAGCAGGTGACCTAAGGGAACACCCGCCCCCCCCCCCCCCCCCCCTTCCCCTTGCCCTGGGTCAAATAGCCCAGAGCGAAGAGGGCAGCCGGACGGAGTCACTGCCGGAACAGAAAGCCTGCATAACTATAGTTGCAACTGTTTAGTGGACGACATTCTGAGCAACAGATAACGGACCTAAACAATGCAGGTCTCCAGAAATGGAGATAAATTTTCATAAGCAGTACGGATAGTTAATTGAATCCATCTAGCAATAGAATGGACCGAAATGTCCTTTCTATTAGGCATCAAAGACAGAAAGAAACGTTTCCGTCCCTTTCTGATAAACTGAGATCTCTGTTTATAGATACGTAATGCTCTAACAGGACAGAGTAAAGGCCTACGCCCGTCTGAAGATGGAAGAGCCTTAATAACAATAGGTTCCGGATATTTATTAGGAGCCTGATTCTTAGCTAAAAAACCCACATTAGTAGTGAAGGTGATAGTGTTCCCGACACTACGATAGTGAGAATCATCCACCGACAGTGCATGAAGCTCACTGACTCTTCTAGCAGAAGAGAAAGCTAAGAGAAAAGCTGTCTTATAAGATAAGAATTTGAAATCTACTGTCCCAAGAGGTTCAAATGGCTTTTCCTTCAATTTAAGAAGAACCCAAGCTAAATTCCACTTAGGAATTAATCTAAGAGTTCTGGGTCTATTTATCGAAAAGTTTCTAACCAACTTAGATAAAGAGACATTAGATCCAATTTGTAAACTATCATGATGTGCATAGGTATCAGATAACATAGATCTATAACCCTTTATAGTAACAGGCTGCAGTTTGATTTCGTCAAACAAGTATACTAGAAAGTTTGCAATGTCTGGTATAGAGGGATCGAATATATCTACAGAATGATCCCTACACCAACGACGAAAAACCTTCCACTTAGCCGCATAGTTTAGCGAAGAGGAGGTCCTCCTACAGTTAGAAATCACGTCCACTGCTCGACCTGTAAAGTGTTTGCCATGCAAGAAGGACCGCACAACGGAAAAACATGAAGGTTGAGACCTTGCGGGTTGTGATGGAGTTGGCGCGATTTCCCCTGCGAAAGAAGATCCTCCCGTGGAGGAAGCTTTCGCGGTAGGTCCCACAACAGACACCTGAGTAGATTTATCCACGGTCTCTGTGGCGACAGAGATGCTGCCAACAGAATCTTGCATTGAGATTGTTTTATCTTTAGCAATACTTGTTGAATTAACGGCGCTGGAGGATACGCATATCCAATCATTCCGTCCCAAGGGATCGACAGAGCGTCTACTGCAAATGCTCTTGGATCCGGACACGGAGACACATACGTCTGCAACTGATTGTTGAGATGTGTCGCAAATAAGTCTATCATTGGCCGTTCCCATTGGTAGCAAATCTGATTGAATACTTGTTTGTTGAGAGTCCACTCCGACGGCAACAAGCGACCCTTTCGTGAAAGGGAGTCTGCTAGCACATTCAGACGACCCGGTATGTGACGGACCGAAAGAAGAACGTGATGTTCTAGCGCAAACAGAAGGATTCTTTCCGTTAGATTGAACAACGGAACTGAATGAGTGCCTCCCTGATTCCGTATATACGCCACTACTGTCGTATTGTCGGATAGGATTTGGACATGAGCATTGTGAATAATGTCCATCCAGTGACGTAACGCAAGCCAAATTGACATCATTTCCTTGATGTTTATGTGCTTGCACAGGAATTGCGGATCCCAAAGACCCTGGCATCTCGAATCCGTTGGGATTAATGATGCACCCCAACCTGTTTGACTGGCATCCGTCATAATGGTAAAACTCGGATCCGGCAACTGCAGCGGAACTCCCTGAGTTAACCACTGAATGTTTGCCCAAGTCTGAATCTCTTGTTTCACTTGATCTGACAAGAGAACGTCTACATCGAGCGAATGAATTTTCACACTCCAATTCTGAGTCAAGAAAATTTGAAGAGGACGTGTGCGTAACCGCCCCATCGGAATGAGATCCGCGGCGGCTCCGCACAGACCTATCAGTCTCATAAATTCTCTCGCCGTGCCTTTGTCTGCGTGCAGACAATAGCGAGCGTAACAACTGACTAATTTCGCTCTGGTTAACGGCAGACGAACGAGATTGTTGTGCGTCTCGAAGCTCATTCCCAGATGAGTGAATGACTTGGACGGCACCAGATCCGACTTCTCCTCGTTTACTATAAAACCGAGACGTCGGAGCAATAGAAGAAGATTCTGAACATCGTTCTGAAGCGTTAACTCGTTGCCGTACCTCTGAAGAATGTCGTCCAGGTAGGCCGACGTTACCGCAGACGAATGAGCTCGGAAATAGATCATTACCGAGTTCATTACCCGAGTGAAAGCCCAGGGTGCTAGATTCAATCCGAAGCACATCGCCCGGAATTGATACACCACTCCTAGGACTGCGAAGCGTAGGTACTTTCGGAATGTCGGATGTACCATGACGTGAAAGTACGCATCTTTGAGATCTATGCTCGTTGCATAATCGTTCACCCGAATACTCGCTCTGACCGACCGAATCGTCTCCATATAAAACTTCGGAGCGACGATCAGCTTGTTTATCCAGCTCAAATCTATGACTGGACGGAACGAGTCGTCTGGTTTCGGAACCAGAAACAGATGGCTGTAGAATCCCGGAGATTCCTGGTTTTCTACGACCTCTACCGCGTTCTTCATTAAAAGAGACTGCACCTCTGATAACAGAGCGTCTCTTTTCTGCGGATTTGACGGAAGATGAGTCCACTTTGGACTTCGAGTTAATGGAGGCTTTCGTTTGAAGGATATCTTTAGACCTTCCGAAGTCACTCCTCTCACCCAAGGGTCGTCCGTAATCGACGCCCATTCTTGTGAAAAGCTCGACAACCTTCCACCAACCGGTACGCGATAGAGGTTTAAGCCATCACCTCCTGGACCTGCGAGGCCTGCGGTAGGAGAAACCACGTCCTCCACGGCCCGCACCTCGCCCCGTCGACCTCGGGGCGTCCGACCGATTGTCCCGGCCTGAAGGACGTCCCAAACGAGAGTCGCTACCCTGACGGTCTCTCGAGTAAGACCAAGAGGACGCACCGGAACCTCTATAGGAACCTCTCTTGGGCGCATTAGACCCAGAAGTGCCTGTCTTATTCGTGTCTGCTGTATCCGACTTCTTAGGAGCAGATTTGAACAACAGAGAATCCTTAGCTTTCTTTGTAATTTTATCATAAATAGCAGAAAGCTTGCCGTCAAAGAGAAGTTCTCCTGAGACCGAAGCGACTCTAAGAGAGTTCTTCACCTTAGTATCCACTAGTGTGATTGTAGCTAGGGCTGCGTCACGTCTAACCAACTCCAGATTTGCCACTGAAAGGGCGGAGTTACACGTGGAATAAGTTACTGCCCTTGAAAGAAGTCTTAAAGAGGATTGTATATCCTGAAACTCTTTCCCTTGAAGGCGCAGTGATAACGCCTTAGTAAGGTGATCTGCGTAAGATAAGGCATCTAAATTGGCTCTGTTAGACGCAATAGCTGTTTCCAACACCGCGGTTGGAATAGAAGCCGACGACGGTAATGATAGCTCTAAGTCTTCCGCCTCGTCGTCCATACGCAGAGGAACTCTCGGTATACCCTGTCCTGCCGTATCGAATTTATTCCTTGCATTAATGAAAGGCAGGTTGAGAGTATTAGCGGACAAGAAACCTGCTTTCCCCGTCTTGGAAGCAAGTTAAAATATAGCGTCGTTCAATAATTCAAATGTTCTTGCAACATTATTGGACTGCGACGGAAACTCAGGAGCGATGTCCCTGAACCGCTCAAAAAATTCAGAGTCCAATGACGCTATAATCCTCTTGTCCAGAACTGCAGCAGTCTGGCCCGACGGAACAACTTGAGGGAGAAAGTGCCGGATGAAGTCCACGGCAGCTTTATGTTGTTCCGAAAGGGATAGCTCCAAGTCATCCGTATCCCTTTCACCATCCGGTCGGACCTCATGATGTTCCCGGTCGTCCGCCCCCGATGCTTAGGCGGAGCGTACCGACCCAGCGCCGTCGGATAATTCTCGATCCGACACCGTTTCTGTCGGCTGCTGGGATGCTGCGATAAGCTGTGCTATCTGCACAAAAATGTCCGGCGTCGAGACCTGCGGAGGCGCAGTCTTTCGCTGCTTCGCCGAGGGCAGCTCCGCATCAGATGACTCCCGCATACTTTTCCTATGCGAACGTCCGGAGTCCATCGGTCTCGAATCCCTGGCTGCCAGATGGTGTGACCTGGTCGCCGAAGAATCCTTGATCGGCGAAGCTGGCAATATATCGGCGGTCACGCAGCCAAGGTGCGGTCGTGTGCGCTGACGAGAAGAGGAAGCCTTAACAGTCTCCGCGGACTGCTTATACAACGGAGCGTCCCGAGCGACGGACGTATGCTCTGCTAAAGACATATTCTGTACCACAACATCTGGTCCCAGATGTTGTTGTACGAGAGAGGGGCCTCTCTCGCTCGCGGCCCGGCTGGACCTGGACGAGCTAGGAACCGGACTCAAGGCTTCCTCCGTTCTCGCTTACTATCCGCCGTCACTGGGTGTGCATCTATTATGTTTATAGTGCTCGCATCACCCAAAATTTCCTCCTGGACCGCATCGGACGAACCCGGCTGCCGAACCATTCGGTGAATGGACGCTACACCGGGCGAGCTAGCGGACGACATTTGTCTAATCTCCATGAGCACTTTTGCCGCTAGCTTCTGAATTCATTTGTGACGACGGACGCACACTTGTAGAGTGACCTTGCGGAGAAAGAGCCGGCATAGCCCTTTCTCCAGAAACAACATATCGTGACACAATGTTTCTCATCCCAATATTCACATATAGGACAGGGATTAATACGAGAACACTGACTACAATTAATACAATGATCATGAAAGTCAGAGGAAGATTTCTTCCTATTACAATTTGAACAAAGTCCCTTCATAGTGAAAGAACAACAACAAGTCCTAGTTACTCGCAAAAACCCCTGACACAAAGATACATAATAACATGATCCATTAATAAATGAAAAAACAATTACATATCAAAATAATTTTGAAAAAATATTTTTTCAGCGTAGCCCAAGTTGCTGAAAAGTAACGTTGAGCCCCGATGGATCTGATGGCAAAGTGTGGTCAAAAATTTTAAATTTATATTAAATAATTAATGAGACACTTACGGATAATATAAATGTATCTTATAATGATATAAACTACAGCAAAGGCAAACAGCCCCCCTCAAAAAAGGCTGTTGCCAATGAAAACAAACAGTGTAAAACACCAGAAAACATGACTCCAGGCACTGAAAAAACTGGCCCGGAATCAGTCATCAAATTACACTCTATCTGATGCAAAACAGAGACTCCCAGGGGAGAGTCTGCAGAACATCAGATGGAAGATGCAGAACACAAACGTTATACACCCATGGGTGAAAACGTAACTATGGGGAAAACAACAGAAAACATTCTGTAACCAAGCAACTCTCCCAGGAAATTTTAGAAATGAACTTTCTCAAAAATATGCCAAAAGCATGGGAGAATTGCAAGGGGGGACTTTAGAAGGCTAGGGGAGAGAAAACACTGAATAAGCAGTGCAACATTTAGCAAGAATGACAACAAGAGGCCCATGCCTCGAAAATAGGCAACTTAACATAATTTCATCAAAAAATTTTAAGTACAGCCGTGATTATTTTTTGTCACTTCTTTTTCCTCTCCTCCTTCTATCCTCCTTAGAATCACATTTTCTCCAAAAATTACGTGTCTGGCATCCTTTAAACTGAGATTTACAAGCACAAAGATCAGTGAGATGTTGACTGATGAAGGGCCAAACAGAGAATGATAATTGGCGCCAATTTCGGGACGTCTGCGTCACTGCGCATGCGCAGTAGAGGCGTAGTATGGAGGTCCTTTAGGACATGATTTCTTTTTGTTTTGGATGCAAATTTTGGGGATTGGGGGGCAAAATTTGTGTTTGGCCCTGGTTTTGTTAGAGTTAGCACCAGCTAAGTCTGGGTCATTGGTACAGTATAAAAATATTTTAAAACATATTTAAAACTTAATGTAACACTTACGGACAATATTAATGTATCTGGCTATGTGCAGAACTAAACAGAAGACAAGTAATCACTATCACAAGTGACCGTTGTCACTGTAAACAAAAGTGTTCAAAAACCGGAAACATGACTCCAGGCACTGTAAACATGGCCCAAAATCAGTTACCAATTTAAACACTATCCGATGTAAAACAGAGACTTCCAGAGAAGAAACTGCAGTACATCAGATGGTAGATGCAGACCAAAATGCCTAACCACCCAAGGTGAGGATGTAAGCATGGAGAAAAACAGAATAATTATTCTGTTACCAAGCCAAAACTCACACAAGAAATTTTAGTAAAAAAAAATTACAAAAATTATGCCAAAAGCATGGGAGAATAGCAAGGGGAGAATAAAGGAAAGGGAGAGAGGAAACACTGAACAAACAATGGTAAATTAATAGCCAGAATGACAACATCAGGCCCATGCCCCGAAATTAGGGAACATGAAATAATTTCGTAAAAAAATTATAAGTTACAGCCCTGAACACATTCTGCCACTGTTTCTTCCTCTCATCCTTTTATTTACTCCTTAGCTCCGCCATTTCTTTCATAATTATGTGTCTGGTATCATTTAAACTGAGATTTACAAGCACAAATATCAGTGAGATGTTTCTGAATTTAGGGCCAAACAAACAATGATACTTGGCACCAATTTCGAGATCTCCTTGACACTGTGCATGCGCAGTGGATAAAAAGTATGGAGGACCACATAGGACATTGAAATTTCAGATTTTGATGCAAATTTGGGGGATTGGGAGGCAACATTTGTGTTTGGCCCTAGAATTTAAGGAGTTAGCACCAGCTAAGTCTGGGTCATTGGTACAGTATAAAAATACAAAAATTCTATAAAATGTGTACATTCAGAAGGGTTAATACCTAAAGATGTTATTCGAATCCAAAAAATTCAAAATAATGAGACGTTAACCCTTTACCAACAAATCGGCCACATCTGCCTGTGTTATATGCAAATTCAGCAGTTGAAAAAATACTATTTTTCAAACAATTTAAAAAAACCATGTCATTTGACCCCTCTTTGGAACGAGCTTGTCAAGCTCATTCCAATGAGGGGTCACATGATATGGTATTGATGACATTTCTTTAAAAAATAAAAAAAATTATATTTAAAATAATAAATTTTGATATCGTCTGAATTGGGTAAAGGGTTAAAGTACTACAATCTGCATTAAAACATCCCAAAATTTTTACAGCTCGAAAAAAAGAAAGCTTTGACTGAAAATTCCCATCAAATTCTAAAAATATACTTAACAAGAGAGGCAATGCAAAGCGTGTGCCAATGACCCCAACCCACCAAAAATTTTCTATTTGAAAGAAACTCACGCTACACAAGTATCATTCCCCTGTGATAGTCTATCACAACACCAAACATCATTAATTTCAAAGTAGCAGTGGATTAGATACAAGGGAAAATGTTGGAATGGACAGACAGACAAATGGATGGATGAAAACATACGGAGGTCTCCACTAGAATTTTTCAAGTCTGAGGCATAAAAAAATAAGGGTTAAATATTATTGTAATGGTCTTCAGTAATGTATGTCAACAATATTAATCACCTGAAATGATCCAGAGAAACAAAACTGCTCTTAACACAAACTTTACAACCAAAATGGGGTAGATGTATATGCAGAAAAATATACTTCTCAAAGTTTGCTAAGCACCAAGTATATCCAACTACCTGTTTTATGTTTTAGTTGAAATATTGTTATGAAAAGTGCATACATTTTTAGGTACATGAATATGCAGAAAAAAATACTTCTCAAAGTTTGCTAAGCACCAAGTATATCCAACTACCTGTTTTATGTTTTAGTAGAAATATTGTAAAGAAAAGTGCATACATTTTTATTTAATTATATCTTTAATGATTTAAGTACAGAAATTAAGATTTTAGTTGTGTTTGATATTATTTTTTAGCTTTTGAATACGATAACCATGGAAAGTGGATATTATTGGTAAAAGAGGAAATTTTTGAATTTGCCAAAAAGTTGACAGAGCGAACTGGTATGGGTTCAATATCGAGTATGAGACCCATTACTGTTAATTACAGCTTGACAACGCCTTCTCATGCTCCCAATCAGGTTCCTGGTCGTCCTTTGTGGGATGCTGTTCCATTCTTGGACCAGTATGGCACCAAGCTCCTGGACACTTCTTAGCTGGACTGGACAGGCTGAATTTGCAAGCTGCAACTCATTCCAGACATGTTCGATTGGATTAAGGTCAGGGGATCTTGCTGGCCAGTCCATATGCTCAATCTCCTCCCCATGTGTCGGTACTCCCCTATAGAATGGGCAACATGAGGACGGCCATTATTATCCATCAGAATGAATCTATCACCCACTGCACCTGCATACAATCTTACGTGGACATCCAGGATCTCATCAATATACCGCTGTGCAGTCAATGTACCATGTTCAAGGACACAGAGCTCTGTATGTCCATCCCTGCTGATGCTGCCCCAGACCATGATTGACCTTCCACCATAGTGGTCATGCTCAGCAATGTTGGCTGCATGGAATCGCTCTCCTGGTCTTCTCCATACCCTAGAACGCCTATCTGTGTGGTCTAGGCAGTACCTTGACTCATCTGTAAAAAGGACAGGTCGCCAATCTTCTCTGGTCCATCCATCGTCGTCCATGGCCCATTCATATCATGCCTGGCGATGGTTCTGGGACAGCGGAATGCGAATACATGGTCTTCTCGATCTGAGACCACATTCATGCAACCTTGCCCGGATAGTCTGCATCGAAACATTTACCCTGGATGCATTCTGAAGGTCACTGCAAAGCTGGGTTGCTGTGGCAAAGCAGTTCCTAAGGACTTGAATGATCAAAAATGGGCGTGAATAATCAAATGATCAGACTGCTGAAAGCTTGCCCAGGCTCTGGTGATCACTGTATGGTGCACACCAAGGGCTTCACCAACCTGGCGATGGGTAGCCCCTTGCTCCACCATCCCTACAGTCCGCCACATTTCTGCTTCAGACAAATGTCTTCTTACATTTGCATTTGCCATATTCAATCATTAAATCACAAGGGGTTTGTGTTGAAATGAAGATGGAATACCTTACACATGTCATGTACATGTTGACAGTACAGAAAACATCATGAAAATCAAGGGGTACATGCTTTCCATGACTATCACGAAAAGTCTGCCTGACAAGAGAGCTAATGAAAACACTGGGGACCATCTCAATACATTCCTCAATCATATCCACCAAAAATATCACAAATATGTCACAAGTAAATTTCACAATGATGTGTCACATATTTGGTGCTTAGCAAACTTTGAATAGTATATGATCATAACTCTGAAAAGCACTGAAGGAAAAAAACCCTTTTTTTATTTAAATAAAATTTGTATACAGTAGGGTTAATATCTAAAGATGTCCTTTGCATTAAAAAATAACACAGTTTTAAAAAAAAAATAAATTCAATTTCACATTTGTGGAAATCAATTCTCACAATTTTTCAAATAAAACCATACAAATATGGATATCATTAGAACCGGCTTGTTGAGCCAGTTCTAAAAATATCCATATTTGTATGGTTTTAACGAGACATCTGTAAGATATATTTTAGCCTGTGGTAGCCTTATTTTGGTCAATTTCTTGGCCGCTATGTTAAGTAAAGGGTTAAGGCACCACAATGTGCATGAAAGCTTACCTAAATAACAATTCTTACAACTAAAAAATAAGAAGTTTTGGCTAGAACTCCCATTCAAATTCCTGCAATATCCATAAAATGAAGGTTACAAACAACTGCAATGGACTTCAGAAACCCAAGTGGACAATATCAATCACATGGAAAGATACATAGAAACAAAACTGATTAACACAATCTTTTACAATTTAAAACTGAGAAAAACATTAAGATTTCGACTGAAAAAAAAAATTAAATTAAATGTTCAATGAAAACAGATAAAAAGCAGAAAAAACACCTCAGAATGTAGGCAAACAAAAAACTGATTGCTCTCTTTTTTATGAAGGACACAATAGGCAAAAGAAGTGATCTGATCCGTTCACCTGGTTTGTTAAGATCTCAAACCTTAATACCTGAAGGCCTGGTAGCTCTTCACATTTTTGGAGAACACGCGAAAACAAACGTTTGTGTATGCAGTGATTTCTATCTAATCAAGACTTATATGCATGAGTAGGCACCTAGAATTGATTTATTTATTTATTCATTGATGTTTAATGACACTCTAGACAGGGAGGGTCACCTCATGTCAGACAGTTTTACAGTAATAATAATAACACTTTGGCCAGCCGCTGATTTGTTGCGGTTCTCGGACGAGAAGGCCATGGTTACCCCTGTACTCCCAACTGCCTCTCTATTCCCACGCTTCTCCTCTCCTCCCAACACTCGGAGACGAACTGCTTGATGACATCCCTTGTCCCATTCTTCCCAATCTCTCCAATTAGCATATTAACCCTCTCCTTTGAGTCTCCCCCTAACCACATATCCTTCATTCTCCCATCCCACTTCCCCATTATACTCCCAGTGAATCTCATTCTTTTAGACTGATACTTTGGGCATTCTAGAAGAAAGTGTTCCAGGGTCTCCACCATGTCCAAGTTACACATCTGGCACTCCCTTTCACCGTCTTTCCAAATTTTTCCCCTCAGCTCCAGGGATCGCGACCTCAGCTTGAACAACAGTGACTCCCAAAGTTGCCATCAAGGTACTTTTCAAAACCAGGCTTCTCTTTATCACGCAGGCCACCCAAAGACCTCTTTGATTTGACCCCCTCTCGCCAATTATGGTTACAATCCTCCATGACCCTTTCTATGACGATTGTTTTACCCTGGTTTGCCCCAACGTCCAGGTCCGAGATCTCCAATGAGTAGTTCTCTACTAGCTCCCTCACTTGGACCATCCACCCCGTTTTGATATTTGAGTTGAAAATTCTCAGGAACATTACTTTACACCATCGGCTGTCGGGGAGATTTACCAAATAAATAAGATAACCGAGCTTCAACAGGTCTATCCTGTCCTTGATCCTCATCCACCCAAGCTCACCCCTGATTGCTTCTAGCGCTGCGGCATTACTCGACCCCGTTATCCATCGGCCTGCATCGGATTTCCAAGCTCTTTACGGCCGTCTGGTTTAGGGGTACCACTTCCGTACCGTATGTTATATTTGGCAGCCCCAACATTTCCCAAATGGTTTTCCCCACGAAAACCTTATTGAAACTGTTTCTCCCTATAAGTTTCATTTGGTTAAGGATTCGTTTCCCCTTCAGAATCAATTTATTTGTGTGGTTCCGGTAGATGCCTCTTCCTGTAATGTTTATATTTACCCCCAAATACTCGTAATCACCTGTCTCTCCCACACTGAGAAGTTTGCTGCTCTCTTCCGGAATGCAGAACTCACCCACTCTCCACCTTCGAGTGGGGTCCACTTTGCAGCCCACAGGTATAACTTTGCTCTTGCTTTCATTAAGTTCGAGTCTCCATTTGCTCCCATATTTTCCAACAATTCCCAGCATTTTCGTTAGCCCCTCTTCGCTTTCTGACACTAGAACCATATCGTCTGCAAAAAATAGCCCTGGGATCTTCAAGTCTTCAATTCCCCAACTGCTACCCCCTCCTCGCTACGCAGGAGTTCATCTCCTAAACCTTTGATGTACAATGCAAACAGGATCGGCAAAAGGATACACCCCTGTTTTAGGCCTATCTCCATAGGCACACGTTTCGTTGTAATGTTTGCCAGGCTAAATTTACTCTGTACATCTTTATATAATGCTTTCATAATTCCAACAAACTCGTCCCCCAAGCCCAGTGCCTCCAGCTTGCGCCACATACCCTCCCTCCATACTCTATCGTATGCCTTTTTAACATCCCAAAAGGCCATGAACATCTTTTTCTTTTTTGCTTTCGCGGATTCTATCATTTGGGATAGCGTGAAAAGATGGTCAGTGACTCTCCTTCCCTTCCTGAAGCCATTCTGGATTTCTCCCAAAAAACCCTTCTCCTCAATCACCTCCTCTAATCTCCCATACAGGACTTTACAAAAGACTTTTCCAATGTTAACGTTGCTGCTGACAGAGATCCCTCGATAGTTATCAAAGACGTCTTTTTCCCCCTTTTTGTGAATAAATGTCACTTTACTTTCCCTCCATTCCGTTGGGACCTCTTGTTTTTCTATGGCTAAATTGAATAGGGCAGTTAGGCCTTCCAAGAGTTCCTCTCCCTCCTCTCCGGTTGTCGTCTTTAATCTTGTTTACTTTATTCCGTGCTTGTTGGTATTCTTCCTTTACTACCATGGCCTCATTGCTTTCCACCCCCTCAAGTTTTCGACTTCTCCTGTATGCAGCACATTTAGCTTTTCTAACCTTTATGGCCCTTTTCAGTTCTTCGTTCACTCTGTACCCAAGTTCCTGTGTTGGCACCCTAATCTTTCCTACACTTCCCTTCCCTGCCTCCACTAGGCTCGCAACTATGTCATCGGCCATCTTCTGGACACTACCCCCCTTGTGTACGGCTGCAAGCTTTGGTTTCAGTTTTTCTTCGAACTTCGCCCAGTCAGCATCCTTTTTGAGTTCCCAAATCTCCTTGAAGCTTCCTTTTCTTTTCTCTAGGTTTTTGGCTCTCATCTTCACTGTAATCAAGTTGTGATCACTATCCAACTCCATTTTGCCCTCATCGTCCACTTCTACCCTTATCACCTCCCTCCATAAATTCATATCTGTGAGAATGTAATCAATTATTGATTTTCTGTCGTTTCTCTCCCAGGTCCATTTCCCCTTACATCTAGCGTTCCTGTTCAGAATCTTCAGACCAAGCTCATTTGTGAAGTTCAACAGCTTCCTTCCATTCCTGTTGACTTTCTTGTCCCCACCCTCTATGCCTTCTTCCTTGTCACCTATGTGTCCATTAAAGTCGCCCATCAGAATTATACTGAGCCCCCTGTTTTCTAGTTCAGTGATATTGGACCTTAGTGTTGTGTATATCGAGTCATTCAGGTGGAGGAAACCAGAGTACACCGGAGAGAATCACCAAGTAGTGGTTAGTAACCATCAACTGCCCAGCATACTAACTGCACACAATTAGGGTTTGCATTGGTTGAAGACAAGTGCAACATCGACATGCAGAATGCCTTAGTACACAAAACCACTGTGCCCCCACATGGGTAATCAGGATTTAGTGCCTTACCCAAGGACACAGAGCAGTTACCCCTGGCAGACATCGAACCATGGATCTTTTGGTTTGAAGTCCAATGCCGCAACCACAGAGCCACCACACTCCCAGGTATCTGGAAAGAAGCCTGCAGGTTTACTCCAATCTGAACGCAGTACACCAGTTCTGAAATAACAATGCGATCAGTCAGAATTAAATCTTTACAAATACAATTAATGTTTTACCTCGATCAAGGGAAGCCTTATTTAAAATCAATGCATCTTCTATATCATATCCACTAAAACTCATTACAGCTATTGTAGCATTCTGGCCTGCAGGAAGCTTATCGAACTGTATTAATTCTATAGTCTGCAAATGAAAAAAATTAATTCTCTGATGTAGTATTTCAGTTCAATTTTATTTCAGAGTGAAAATGTTCAGTTATTGAGAAAAAAAAAACCTGTCACTAGCTATTCATGTTAGTAGAGATGGGCAATGTACCAAAAAACTGAACTGATACCGATATCATGGAGATTCGGAAAAAAAACAAACCAAATCCATTATTGAATACTGAAACTGTCTGAATTTTCATATTTTTCTATATTCGCTACCTGTAAGGCCATGCTGAGGCATGATAGCAGTTGAAGGGTTCATTTTCATGAAAGAAGAGACTGATTTTCTTTTCAGTTTTGTTAATCCTTAAGGGTCTGGGAAATTGTCCCGAATTCCCACTAGACCAACCTGTACATGCCTAGTGGCTTAGCAATAATTTCTAGTCAAGTCCTGACTGAATTAACAGGCAGCTAGGACTTGACTATAAATCACTTTTCAGGTATTTATCTACTGTCAGCAGAACCTCCTAATGAATGCATGTTAACGACACAGGTTCTGAGATTGTAAAATCCTGAAATAGGCCTTTGAAGGTTCAGGTGTGTTTGGAATAAGTCACATAATTACTGTAGATATGATTCATGTTGGCAAAAAAATGCCAATGTTGAGCCCCATTGGCAGTTGCATTTGTGGTGCTGTTGTAGAATGACACAAGAACAACTTTTTCTGTATTTTCCTGGTGTGAATTTCCTTTTGGTGCTATCAGTCAAGTCAGACACCAAATACCAAACCAATACCGCAGTATACTCCCTAATAATACCGAAACTGACACCAAACTTAAAATTCCAATGCTGCCCATCTCCACGTTAGGTGAAGAGTTAACAGGATTCTTAAAACAGAAAAAGAACAAAGTAATAACAAATTCAGTGCAAAACAAAGCTGCAGTTGTCTTTGTCAGTACTCGCTAACTAAGGCATCACTAGAAACAACACATGCATATAATATAAGTGCAGAATACATATTTATAACATGACAAAGAAACAAGGGCATTAGAGCCGAAACGGTTATGGGGTTTTCTTGATCGATTAATCACATGGCTTAACCTTGGTTAACCAATTAATCACTAGTCTAAATAGATATCTGAATAATTACCATACCGTTGATGATTTACAGCATGAACCCTTTACCCAACGAAACAAACAAAACCGACTAGACCTCTTTACAAAAATCTCCAATTAAATTTATTATGTTTTCAATTTTTGTCTCAAAAACATAGCTTATGACCCCTCATTTGAATGAGCTCAACGAAACAAAAAATTATAAATTAAAGTAATTTATGAATTTATTTCGCAAGTATCGTCTGCTACCTGCAATGGGTAAAGGGTTAAGAATGACCATTTCTAGCTACTGATACAGTATGATGATCATGCAAGTAGAAGTATGTCAGCAAGTAACTTGCATGCTTTTCTCTGTCTCATATAATTGATCTGAGTCAGTGTGACAATGTTTGCCTAGTTTGAAGCAAATTTGTTCCTTTGTTGACCCATATAATACAGAAGTTCAAAAGTTTTTGGATCAATCAAGATGTTGATCACTGATTAATCGATTAATCGGTTAACAGTTTCAGCTCTAAAGGGCATGTGACCCTAAACAGGAGAAAGCTTCACAGAGCTTAGTGGGCATATATTGAGGATATTGTCATCCTCAATGAGCGAGATCGAGAGTACAAAATCATGAAATACTTCTGGACATATATTAAACATAAACTGATGGATACATCCAAGATATCATTCCTCAGATTGAACAGGTTCCTGCACACAGATCATAAGGACAAGGTCACTATGTTGAACTCACAATTCCAACTGCCTTCCCTTGAGGGCACTGCAGTTATCCAGGAAACACCTTTCAGGGAATATCATCTCCCAGGATCCTATCCAACAATAGATTTTTTAGCATTACCCATGTTGGATCACATGAGGGTAGGCACACATCACATTTGTTTCCAAAACAATAAATAAACAATAAACACTAGTGATGAACCGATTATCAAAACTTGCTATGAACCGATTAGCCATTATTTCTCTACCAATTATGCCAATTCTGAGGAAATAGGACACAGAATAAAATCTGTTGGTCTGTTATACTACAGAATTTTGTTGAAAAATCACCAATTATGAAAGCTTAATACCACATAAGGTATCCAAGTACAAATGTTTAGTGCTGGGCAATATTAGCCAAAATAATATTTGCATTTGGGGGGGTGGGGGGGGGGGGGTGCTGGGAGGGGGGGGGAGAAGATCGTTATTAACAATACAATCACATGATATTGTTCTCTTGTGAAGACTGTGCTTATTCTGGTAAATAGTGTTAATATGGTTTGGTGTAAGAATACAATACACTTGGCTGTATTAACCAGGAATATACTGAGCACACATACTTTGTGTCTTAATTGCATAATAATTTTGATGTTAATGTGTGTTGTGAAGTTGTATGGCACATGGTTTACATATACACATGCGACATGTCAGAATTTATTTTTAATGTTCATTTTTTTTTAACTTGTTACCTCCCTTGATGTGTTTCTTCAGTGTTTACATTACTCTGCAATCAACATTGGAGAGAAACATCAAGGGAGGTAACTGAATTAAAAAAATGAACTTGACAAACTGAAAATGTGTGTCATGCGACTTACATGTTGCGTAACAATCATCTATCAATGAAAAAAGAGTGTTTTTTTTTAGTTTTTTGTCCAATTTTAATTTCTTATTGTATTGTGATGCTTGCATCATGGAGTACTACAAACTGCTGGCTGAACACATTTTATTTATACATGTAGCCAGTGCAATGTTGTACAGCCCCATGAATGAAGGCCAGTGACTTCAATCACCCGGGAAGTGGTGGCGATCTCATACCGATTTCAGATGGTAAATTCTATAATATCTCGGCTCTGCAAATCCCTAAATATTCTGCTATGCACTACACACGTTTTTAATGGGGAAACTTTATTGAAATAGTCAGATGTCAAAGAGATTTTTAATAGTCAGTGTTAAATATAGAATAACTGGAAACTGCCATTTTTTAACTGCCAGTTGTCATAATCAGCCGATGCTCCATTACCAGCCAGTTCCGATTGCCGATTCTGATTATCAGTTCATCACTAATAAACATGTGTGGAGTGAATTAACAGCAGTTATAATCAATCACTTAATGTATTACTCACTTCCTTAAGTATAACTCAACTATGCAAAATCCTGAGTCAAGGGTGTTGACATTTCTTTATTTATATCAATGCATTTCGAATGTTGAACTTTCACAATGGTAGCTCAGTTTCAATTTGCAAAGCAACAAAGACATGCAACTAGATTCAGACTATTTACAGTCATATTTCAATGCGTTCTTAACCTAACTTTTTCTTTCCAACTCGGATTTACCATATAATTAATAATATTACATTTGATACTTACTATAAAAGTTAATTTTAACACAAATGATTAAGTGCGTAATATTCCAATATCTGTTATGTGATGTTATGTTGAGTTTACATCTGCAATTTTCAGACCAGGATTGTGCCTGTTAAATATTCCATGTGTGATGGAAACAAAGGAGATGTATGACCCCTCTCACCCCACCAATATGGGGAATGCTGATCTCCTCTATTGGGATCATCACGATTACAAATGCTGGGATAAAGAAGCTACTAAACCACCTGAATTCCACAAAAGGCAGTAGGACCAGGCAGCATTAGACCTTGTGTCTTAACCCTTTGCCTAACATGAAAAGCAGACAACAGTTGCAAAAAAAATTCTTGAATAACTAATTTTTTTTATTTTTTGTCTCAAAACATAGGTTATGACCCCTCATTGGAACGAGCTCATTCCAAAGAGGGGTCATAACCTATGTTTTTGAGACAAAAAATTAAAAAATAATGAAAATTGGCAATTTTTGTGAATAACACTGGCTGGTTTTGGTCATTACGTTGGATAAAGGGTTAAAGGAGTTGGCTACCAGCTTAGCCCCAGCCCTGGCAAGAATACACAGAAGATCCTTGTCAGAAGGAGACACATCGAGAGATTGGAGAAGAGCTAATAAACACCAATCTATAAGAAAGGGCATAAGTGCTGTGCTGCTAATTACTGTCCAGTGTCCCTAACCTGTATCCACTGTAAGCTAATGGAACATGTCATTACCAGCCAGGTCAGGCAGAGACACAGTGTACTATACCCATTACAGCATGGATTCAGAAGAGGATGGTCAGGCGAATCTCTTAAGTTTGCAGACGACTTCACCAAGAATATGGAGAAAGACAAACAAGCGGAAGTCTTCATGATGGCCTTTGACAAACCTTTTGACAAAGATTGCTACAGCCTGTTAATCCACAACCTGGACCACCATGGACTATGGAATCCATGGTTCAGTCAAGAACTGAGTAAGCCCCTTCCTTTTTGAACAGAAAGCAAGTAGTAATAGAGGAGGGTGAGATTTCAGAGAGAGTAAAAGTAGAATTGGGGGTTCCTCAAGGCTTGGTTCTCGAACTGAGCCTCTTCCTTTCTACATCGATGAAATGCCAGAGAAGTTAAAGTGCAAAGTATGGCTATATGCTGATGACACAATTGTCTATCTCACAATCACATCCAAGGCTAATGTCAAAATCCTACAAGAGGACGTAAATAAGCTCACAGAGTGGGAACAATCATGGCGAATGGTGCTTCATCCAGAGAAATGCCAGGTTCTATCCATAACCAGAAATAGATGGAAGATCAATCACCAGTACATGTGGGTGAGCATTTTTTTATTTTATTTTTTATTGCTGTATTTATTTCTTTGCCATCAAAAGTTTAGGCCACACAAAGCAGATCTTCTGTTTCTCAGGCTATTATTTGTAAAATTGCATGTGGGTGACCATGTGAGAGGTCCTGAGAAACAGATTTTTAATTTTTCTAGGCCTTAGACTTCAAAATTTAACATAGTTTGAAAATCATAAACATTCCAATTTAGTAATAGAAATAAATTAAATTGAATGGAAGGTTTGAAATTCTTATAACAAGACACAAAAAACTGATGTGATCTAGAATTGAAATTATTACATACCTTAGATTTAACTAATGGTGCTTGTGGATATGCCAATAAATACATCAAAGTATCAATTCTGTTTCTCTGGTTATATCCTATTGAACCTGTACAATGAAAACAGACTTTAAAAAGACATACTAACCAGTGTTTGTTTTGCATGCAATACTGGTAAAATACTGTACATGTATTATTCTCACAAAAATGCACTCAGAAAGTAGAATTCTGATTACAGTTTCTCTCACCTTATCAAAAGAAGGACAAGAGATCTCATAAAACAGTATGCTGATTAAATTAAGTGCATATATACCTTTTTTTAACACAAAATCATTCACACTAGGCCTATAAAAAAATCTTGTTTCTCAGGCAATTTTTCCTCAATTTTATGATGAGGAAGGGAGGCTTTTTTTCTTTATTCATAAAACAGTTCTGAAAATAGTTGGAATCAGAAATTAAATACTTACACTATTATGTGGGAAACAAATGCCTTCAGCAGTGAAAATTTCCCGTAATGTAGTTGAAAATCTAACCAACTATATCTTGTTTCACAGAGCTCTATGAGCTCTGTCGAACAAGGTATAGTTGGTTAAATATTTGTCCTACAAGTGCAAAATAGTGTCATAGAAGAAATTTCCAATTGAAAAAATGGGTGATATTTCTACACCATAAAAGGAAGCTCAGTACCAAATGTCAAATCACTATCAGCCAGTAAATGAGAAGATGACTTTTTTAAAAACTGTGATGTTTTTTGCTGACCCGATCTGTTTGTAGAACAGCACATTGCTGTCAAAAACAAATGTCCCCTTCTCAGTCAACATTGACATGAAGTTTCATTGGAAATTGGTCAGTGATTTGGAAGAAGACTCAGACACCAGCCTTTACAATGCAATGACAAGACACCATACATCAAATAGCTGAAAGAGATCAGTATAGCTCATCCTGACTTGCAGACTGTCAGTAAGTTTGTCATCAAGCAGCCTCATAAAATTTTGTCTCACCTGATATGTCTCTGGGGAGTTCCATGAATGCAGATTCAAAATTGAAGTTTATGTCACACTTGTTACCCACCCTGCATCATCAATAGAACTGTTTCACAATGCTGCATTCCAACAAATCAGGCCTAAATAAGAGACTTCATTCAGAGTCAATTTCAAAGTGGCAGTGTTCATTTTTGGGAATGAAAAATCATATCTATTCTATTTTTATTTTTAGCTTTGATATAATGCAAAATCAATTAGAATACTTTTTCCAACAAGGAATAATTATGACATGTTCGCAATATCAATGTGATGCATCACAGTCTTCTGTTCTTATTTATTTATTTTATTTATTTATTTATTTGTGTTTAAGGTCACATACTTATGCACAACAGCTAATCGTGACCATGACAGTTTTGCAGGTGAAGGAAGGCGGAGTACCCAGAAAGAACCACCGAGCATGACGAGCAACTGTAGCTCCTCAACATTCTGTTCAAGCTCCGCTCAAGCAGTGTTACAGTGCCTGAAGACATGTGCACCATCGACGTGCAGTATGCCTTAGTGCACAGCGTCATCTTGTCCCCATGTAGGCAACCGGGAGAAAGTGCCTTGCCCAAGGACAAAATGCAGGTCATCCCGGACAGGGATCGAACTCGGGACCTCTAGCATAGAAGTCCAACAGTCCAACACTGAGCCACCATGCTCCCCTTCTATTCTTACAAGGAAGTCTATTTTGCAGGTAATCAAACTTTGTTAAGAGATCAAAAACAACTAAAATATGTATTATGTGAAAAGTTAAAAAATTTATAGTAATTTATATATTTTTTATACTTACCAATGACCCAGACTTAGCTGGTGCTAACTCTAACAAAACCAGGGCCAAACACAAATTTTGCCCCCCAATCCACAAAATTTGCATCCAAAACAAAAAGAAATCATGTCCTAAAGGACCTCCATACTACGCCTCTACTGCGCATGCGCAGTGATGCAGTCGTCCCGAAATTGGCGCCAATTATCATTCTTACTGGCAGTGCCTGGTCAGTGCTATGTACTCAGCGGGGAGGCAAGAGTTCCCAACTCCAGGGAGGGCCATCCCCGTCTGGGTCATTGGTAAGTATAAAAAATATATAAATTACTATAAATTTTTTAACATTTTTATACTGTACCAATGACCCAGACTTAGCTGAATAGTAAACAGGCTGGAGGGCCTAGGACATAGAGGAAAATCCAATAAGCTCAACTATATAGTAAAGAGGTAACCCCTTAAGGAGAAAAGGAGTATTAGGCTTTACATGTCTCTTTCTTATTTAATATTAAATTAGAAAGATACACTACCCTTAATAATTGAGCACAATAACATTCATGTTCTCTATTAACATCCAGTATAACCCTTATACTAATTATTTTTAAAGCAAGCCAATAAATAAAGTAGTCCAGAGAATTGAGACTCTTTATAATCATTTAAAAGTGTCCGAGTATTGTATATTAAAGCCCGTTTGACACTTGACATATACAAATGCTTCACACCGAGCTACACTTTAAAAATAAGACATGAATGAATTTAAACATTAATATTACACTTTAAAACCATCCCGGAAGCGACTCAGAAATACTGACTTGGAGGAGGCATTCCCTTGCTTTTCACTATAAAGCAGGTGACCTAAGGGAACACCCGCCCCCCCCCCCCCCCTTCCCCTTGCCCTGGGTCAAATAGCCCAGAGCGAAGAGGGCAGCCGGACGGAGTCACTGCCGGAACAGAAAGCCTGCATAACTATAGTTGCAACTGTTTAGTGGACGACATTCTGAGCAACAGATAACGGACCTAAACAATGCAGGTCTTCAGAAATGGACTCAATATTTCTGAGATAAAAATTCGTAAATGTGGATGGCTGAGACCAATAAGCAGCCTTCATTAAATCTGTAATAGCAACACTATTAGCATAAGCCCAGGAAGTAGAAAGAGCTCTTACTTCATGAGCAGAAATCTTAAGCACAGACTGCTGAGAAGAAGATAAATCTTCATAAGCAGTACGGATAGTTAACTGAATCCATCTAGCAATAGAATGGACTGAAATGTCCTTTCTATTAGGCATCAAAGACAGAAAGAAACGTTTCCGCCCCTTTCTGATAAACTGAGATCTCTGTTTATAGATACGTAGTGCTCTAACAGGACAGAGTAAAGGCCTACGCCCGTCTGAAGACGGAAGAGCCTTAATAACAATAGGTTCCGGATATTTATTAGGAGCCTGATTCTTAGCTAAAAAACCCACATTAGTAGTGAAGGTGATAGTGTTCCCAACACTACGATAATGAGAATCATCCACCGATAGTGCATGAAGCTCACTGACTCTTCTGGCAGAAGAGAAAGCTAAGAGAAAAGCTGTCTTATAAGATAAGAATTTGAAATCTACTGTCCCAAGAGGTTCAAATGGCTTTTCCTTCAATTTAAGGAGAACCCAAGCTAAATTCCACTTAGGAATTAATCTAAGAGTTCTGGGTCTATTTATCGAAAAGTTTCTAACCAACTTCGATAAAGAGACATTAGATCCAATTTTTAAACTATCATGATGTGCATAGGTATCAGATAATATAGATCTATAACCCTTTATAGTAACAGGCTGCAGTTTGATTTCGTCAAACAAGTATACTAGAAAGTTTGCAATGTCTGGTATAGAGGGATCAAATATATCTACAGAATGATCCCTACACCAACGACGAAAAACCTTCCACTTAGCCGCATAGTTTAGCGAAGAGGAGGTCCTCCTACAGTTAGAAATCGCGTCCACTGCTCGTCCTGTAAAGTGCTTGCCATGCAAGAAGGACCGCACAACGGAAAAACGTGAAGGTTGAGACCTTGCGGGTTGTGATGGAGTTGGCGCGATTTCCCCTGCGAAAGAAGATCCTCTCGTGGAGGAAGCTTCCGCGGTAGGTCCCACAACAGACACCTCAGTAGATTTATCCACGGTCTCTGTGGCGACAGAGATGCTACCAACAGAATCTTGCACTGAGATTGTTTTATCTTTAGCAATACTTGTTGAATTAACGGCGCTGGAGGATACGCATATCCTATCATTCCGTCCCAAGGGATTGACAGAGCGTCTACTGCAAATGCTCTTGGATCCGGACACGGAGACACATACGTCTGCAACTGATTGTTGAGATGTGTCGCAAATAAGTCTATCATTGGCCGTTCCCATTGGTAGCAAATCTGATTGAATACTTGTTTGTTGAGAGTCCACTCCGACGGCAACAAGCGACCCTTTCGTGAAAGGGAGTCTGCTAGCACATTCAGACGACCCGGTATGTGACGGACCGAAAGAAGAACGTGATGTTCTAACGCAAACAGAAGGATTCTTTCCGTTAGATTGAACAACGGAACTGAATAAGTGCCTCCCTGATTCCGTATATACGCCACTACTGTCGTATTGTCGGATAGGATTTGGACATGAGCATCGTGAATAATGTCCATCCAGTGACGTAACACAAGCCAAATTGACATCATTTCCTTGATGTTTATGTGCTTGCACAGGAATTGCGGATCCCAAAGACCCTGGCATCTCGAATCCGTTGGGATTAATGATGCACCCCAACCTGTTTGACTGGCATCCGTCATAACGGTAAAACTCGGATCCGGCAACTGCAGCGGAACTCCTTGAGTTAACCACTGAATGTTTGCCCAAGTCTGAATCTCTTGTTTCACTTGATCTGACAAGAGAACGTCTACATCGAGCGAATGAATTTTCACACTCCAATTCTGAGTCAGGAAAATTTGAAGAGGACGTGTGCGTAGCCGCCCCATCGGAATGAGATCCGCGGCGGCTCCGCACAGACCTATCAGTCTCATAAATTCTCTCGCCGTGACTTTGTCTGCGTGCAGACAATAGCGAGCGTAACAACTGACTAATTTCGCTCTGGTTAACGGCAGACGAACGAGATTGTTGTGCGTCTCGAAGCTCATTCCCAGATGAGTGAATGACTTGGACGTCACCAGATCCGACTTCTCCTCGTTTACTATAAAACCGAGACGTCGGAGCAATAGAAGAAGATTCTGAACATCGTTCTGAAGCGTTAACTCGTTGCCGTACCTCTGAAGAATGTCGTCCAGGTAGGCCGACGTTACCGCAGACGAATGAGCTCGGAAGTAGATCATTACCGAGTTCATTACCCGAGTGAAAGCCCAGGGTGCTAGATTCAATCCGAAGCACATCGCCCGGAATTGATACACCACTCCCAGGACTGCAAAGCGTAGATACTTTCGGAATGTCGGATGTACCATGACGTGAAAGTATGCATCTTTGAGATCTATGCTCGTTGCATAATCGTTCACCCGAATACTCGCTCTGACCGATCGAATCGTCTCCATATAAAACTTCGGAGCGACGATCAGCTTGTTTATCCAGCTCAAATCTATGACTGGACGGAACGAGCCGTCTGGTTTCGGAACCAGAAACAGATGGCTGTAGAATCCCAGAGATTCCTGGTTTTCTACGACCTCTACCGCGTTCTTCATTAAAAGAGACTGCACCTCTGATAACAGAGCGTCTCTTTTCTGTGGATTTGACGGAAGATGAGTCCACTTTGGACTTCGAGTTAATGGAGGCTTTCGTTTGAAGGATATCTTTAGACCTTCCGAAGTCACTCCTCTCACCCAAGGGTCGTCCGTAATCGACGCCCACTCTTGTGAAAAACTCGACAACCTTCCGCCAACCGGAACGCGATAGAGGTTTAAGCCATCACCTCCTGGACCTGCGAGGCCTGCGGTAGGAGAAACCACGTCTTCCACGACCCGCACCTCGCCTCGTCGACCTCGGGGCGTCCGACCGATTGTCCCGGCCTGAAGGACGTCCCGAACGAGAGTCGCTATCCTGACGGCCTCTCGAATAAGACCAAGAGGACGCACCGGAACCTCTATAGGAACCTCTCTTGGGCGCATTAGACCCAGAAGTGCCTGTCTTATTCGTGTCTGCTGTATCCGACTTCTTAGGAGCCGATCTGAACAACAGAGAATCATTAGCTTTCTTTTTAATTTTATCATAAATAGCGGAAAGCTTGCCGTCAAAGAGAAGTTCTCCTGAGACCGAAGCGACTCTAAGAGAGTTCTTCACCTTAGAATCCACTAGTGTGGATGTAGCTAGGGCTGCGTCACGTCTAACCAACTCCAGATTTGCCACTGAAAGGGCGGAGTTACACGTGGAATAAGCTACTGCCCTTGAAAGAAGTCTTAAAGAGGATTGTATATCCTGAAACTCTTCCCCTTGAAGGCGCAGTGATAACGCCTTAGTAAGGTGATCTGCGTAAGATAAGGCATCTAAATTGGCTCTGTTAGACGCAATAGCTGTTTCCAACACCGCGGTTGGAATAGAAGCTGACGACGGTAATGATAGCTCTAAGTCTTCCGCCTCGTCGTCCATACGCAGAGGAACTCTCAGTATACCCTGTCCTGCCGTATCAAATTTATTCCTTGCATTAATGAAAGGCAGGTTGAGAGTATTAGCGGACAAGAAACCTGCTTTCCCCGTCCTGGAAGCAAGTTTAAATATAGCGTCGTTCAATAATTCAAATGTTCTAGCAACATTATTGGACTGCGACGGAAACTCGGGAGCGATGTCCCTGAACCGCTCAAAAAATTCAGAGTCCAATGACGCTATCGGTCTCGAATCCCTGGCTGCCGGATGGTGTGACCTGGTCACCGAAGAATCCTTCATCGGCGAAGCTGGTAATATATCGGCGGTCACGCAGCCAAGGTGCGGTCGTGTGCGCTGACGAGAAGAGGAAGCCTTAACAGTCTCTGCGGACTGCTTATACAACGGAGCGTCCCGAGCGACGGACGTATGCTCCGCTAAAGACACATTTTGTACCACAACATCTGGTCCCAGATGTTGTTGTACGAGAGAGGGACCTCTCTCGCTCGCGGCCCGGCTGGACCTGGACGAGCTATGAACCGGACTAAAAGGCTTCCTCCGTTCTCGCTTACTATCCGCCGTCACTGGGTGTGCATCTATTATGTTTATAGTGCTCGCATCACCCAAAATTTCCTCTTGGACCGCATCGGACGAACCCGGCTGCCGAACCATTCGGTGAATGCTACACCGGGCGAGCTAGTGGACGACATTTGTCTAATCTCCATGAGCACTTTTGCCGCTAGCTCTGAATTCATTTGTGATGACGGACGCACACTTGAAGAAGATAACATGGAAACATCACCCTGTTCTGGTTCCTCTGAAATAGAAACTGAGAGAGTAGAGTGACCTTGCGGAGAAAGAGCCGGCATTGCTCTTTCTCCAGAAACAACATATCGTGACACACGTTTCCAATGTTTCTCATCCCAATGTTCACATATAGGACAGGGATTAATGCGAGAACACTGACTACAATTAATACAATGATCATGAAAGTCAGAGGAAGATTTCTTCCTATTACAATTTGAACAACGTCCCTTCATTGTGAAAGAACAACAATAAGTCCTAGTTACTCGCAAAAACCCCTGACACAAAGATACATAATAACATGATCCATTAATAAATGAAAAAACAATTGCAAAACAAAATAATTTTGAAAAAATATTTTTTCAGAGAAGCCCAAGTTGCTGAAAAGTAACGTTGAGCCCCGATGGATCCGATGGCAAAGTGTGATCAAAAATTTTAAATTTATATAAAATAATTAATGAGACACTTTCGGATAATATAAATGTATTTTATAATGAGATAAACTACCACAAAGGCAAACAGCCCCCCTCAAAAAAGGCTGTTGCCAATGAAAACAAACAGTGTAAACACACTAGAAAACATGACTCCAGGCACTGAAAAAACTGGCCCGGAATCAGTCATCAATTACACTCTATCTGATGCAAAACAGAGACTCCCAGGGGAGAATCTGTAGAACATCAGATGGAAGATGCAGAACACAAACGTTATACACCCATGGGTGAAAACGTAACTATGGGGAAAATAACAGAAAACATTCTGCAACCAAGCAACTCTCCCAGGAAATTTTAGAAATGAAATTTCTCAAAAATATGCCAAAAGCATGGGAGAATTGCCAGGGGGGACTTTAGAAGGCTAGGGGAGAGGAAACACTGAATAAGCAGTGCAACAATTAGCAAGAATGACAACAAGAGGCCCATGCCTCGAAAGTTAAAAAATTTATAGTAATTTATATATTTTTTATACTTACCAATGACCCAGACTTAGCTGGTGCTAACTCTTAAAATATAGGGCCAAACACAAATTTTGCCCCCCAATCCCCAAAATTTGCATCTAAAACTAAAGAAAACATGTCCTGAAAGGCCCTCCACACTTCGCCCCTACTGCGCATGCGCAGTGTCAAGGACGTTCCGAAATTGGCGCCATTATCATTCTAATAACCAGTGCCTGGTAAGCGCTATGTACTCAGCGGGGAGGCAAGAGTTCCCAACTCCTGGGAGGGCCATCCCCGTCTGGGTCATTGGTAAGTATAAAAAATATATAAATTACTATAAATTTTTTAACATTTTTATACTGTACCAATGACCCAGACATAGCTGAATAGTAAAAAGGCTGGAGGGCCAAGGACATAGAGCAAAATGGAATACGCTCAATAAAATAAAATAGAGTCATCCCCTGTAGGGAAAAGAAGTAATAGGCCTTACATGTATCTTTCTTATTTATGATAAATTAGAAAGATACAACACCTTCCAAAAATTGAGCTTCATACATCCATGTACTCTATTAATATCCAATAATCCTTATACTAATAATTTTTAAAGTAAGCCAATAATAAAGTAAGTCTAGAGAATAGAGACTCTTATACTCCTAAAAGTGTGTGAGAATTGCATAATCATGTCCGTTGACATATGCAATATTCAAAAGCTATACTTTAAAAACTAAGACTTGAATGAATTTTATAAACTTAAACTTCTCACTAAACAACCATCCCAATAACAGCTCAGAATTACTAACTCCGGAGGAGGTATCCCCTTGTTTTCATAGTAAAAAACAGGTGACCCAAGGGAACACCCTCCCCCCCCCCCCCCCCCCCTTTTCTTGCCCTGGGTCAAATAGCCCAGAGCGAAGAGGGCAGCCGAACGGAGACACTGCCGAAACAGACAGCCTACCTAGCTATAGTAGCAACTGTTAAGTGAATGACATTCTGAGCAGTAGAGAATAGACCTAACAATAGAGGCCTCCAGAAATGGACTCGATATTTCTGAGATAAAATTCATGAATGGATGGCTGAGCGCAATGAGCAGCCTTCAAAAATCTATAATAGCAACACTATTAATGTAAGCCCAAGAAGTAGAAGAACTCTTACTTCATGAGCCGAAATCTTAAGCACAACTGCTAAGCCAATGATATACCAAAAGCAGTACGCTAGTTAATAGAATCCATTAACAATAAAATGGAGCGTAACGTCCTTCTACTAGACATCAAAGACAGAAGAAGCTTACGCCCTTGTAATAAACAGATATCTGTTTATAAATACATAAACTGTACCCGGAAAGAGTAAAGGCCTATGCCCATACGAAGACGGAAGGACCTTAAAATAATAGGTTCCGGATAATAGGAGCCTAACTCTTATGCAACAATCCAACCTAAATAGTAACGGAAGTATTGATTCCGAAACTATGAAAGTGAAAATCATCCATCGATAGTGCATGAAACTCACTGACTCTACAGTAAAAGAGAAACCAACAGAATTACTGTCTAAAAGGTCAGAATTTGAAAACTACTGTTTCCAGAGGCTCAAATGATTACTTAGCTAAATAAGAACCGAAGTTAAAATCCGTATAGGAATTTAATCTAAAGATTCTAAGTCTATTTATCAAAAAGTTACTAACTGACTTAGATAAAGAGACAAAAGACTCAAATGTAAACTATCGTAGAGTGCATAGGTATGAGGTAACATAAACCTATAACCTAAATAACAACAGGCTGCAGTAGATCTTGTGAAACAAGTATACTAAAAAATAGCAATGAGTAGTATGGAGGGATCAACCATATGAACATAATGATCCCTACACCACGACGGAAGAGCCTCCACTTTAGTCGCATAGAATAGTGAAGAAGAGGATCTCCTATAGTAAGAAAATCGCGTCCAAAGCTCGTCCAGTACAGTGCTTACAATGCAATACGGACCACACAACGGAATACATGAAGGTTGCGACCTTGCTGGTTGTGATAAAAATGACACGATTTACCCAGTGAAAAAAGATCCTCACATAGAGGAAGATTTCACGTTAAGATCCACAGTAGACAAGAGAGTAAATTACTCATGATCTCTGTGAAGATAGAGATGCTATCAACAGAAATGTATTGTGGTTGTTTATCTTAGCAATACCTGCTAAAACAACAGCGCCGGAGGATACGCGTATCCTATCATTCCGTCCTATAGATCAATAGAGCGTTAACAGTATTAGCTCAGAGATCTGGACAAGCCAACACATATGTCTGCAATTGATTAGCAAGCTGTGTCATAAATAAAACATCATTGGGCGCTCCCATAGATAGCAAATCTGATTAAATACTTGTTTGTTGAGAGTCCATTCTGACAGCAACAAGCGACCCGTAAGAGAACGGGAGTGCGATAAAACAATCAGACGACCCAGAATATGACGGACCAAAACTGAACTTGGTGTAGTATAACCAACAGACGGATTCTTTCCATTAAATTGAATAACGGAAACGAAAGAGTGCCTCCCTGGTTCCGGAGATACGCCACTACTGTCGAATTAAAGGACAGGAATTTGGGCATGCGTTTCTGAATAATGTTCATGCAATGACATAAAGCAAGCCTAAAAAACATTATTCCGCAGAAGTTAAACTGATAGTTAAAAGACTGCGGAACCCAAAGACCCTGGCACTTCGAATCCGTAGGGATCAGTATATATCCCAATCTGTTTGACTGGCAACCGTCATAACAGCCACACTCGGGTCCGGCAACTGCGGCGGCACTCTCTGAGTCAACCACCGAATGTTTGCCCCAGTCTGAATCTCTTGTAACACTAGATAGACAAGAGAATGTATAAATCAAGCAATTCATGGATTGCCGGAAAGTTGCCGTCGAAGAGAAGCTCCTCCGAGAACGAAGCGACTCTGAGAGAGTTCTTAACCTACTATCCACGCGTGGATGTAACTAGGGCTGCATCACGTCTAACCAACTCCAATCAGCCACTGAAGGGCGGAGTTATACGTGAACAAACTACTGCCCTCAAAAGAAATTACATTGAGAATAATATCCCGTAAATCTTTTCTTGAAGACGTAATGATAACGCCTCAGTAAGGCGGATTACGTATAATAAAGCGTCTAAGTTAAGTCTACTATACATAATGTCGTTCCCAACATTGAAATTGGAAAAGACATAAACGGCAAAAAAAATATATGCAGTCTTTAATCACACCGTCTAGACGCATATGAACTCTCGGTATGCCCTGCTCTGCCAAAATAAACTATATGTAAAAAAGATAAAATGGCAGAAATGAGCCACGCGGACAAGAAACTAAACTATCATGCTTAGTAGCAGGCTTGTATATATATATAAATATATAGCGTCGAAAAATAAAACACATGTTGTAATGACAATATTGGACTGTGTCGGTAAGTCAGGGACAAAGTCCCTGTACCGATCGAAAAATCCGAGTCCAATGACGCTATAAGTCTCTTATCCAAGATCGCAGCAATGAAGTCCGAAAAATAATCACTGGAAGAAATGCCAGAAGATATGAAAGGCATCTTCCGATACTACTAAAGGGAAAACTCGAAATCTTTCGAATCCCTTTCGCCATCCTGTCGGACCCTATAAAGCGTTCGGTCGTCCGTAGCTTGATGCAACCGCGGACCGCACCGACCCAGCGCCGTCGGATAATTCCTGATTCGACCGAGAAACCGTCAATTGCTGGGATGCTGCGAAACAACTGTGCTAACTCGGATAGCACGTCCGTCACTGAGGCCTGAGGAGCAGCGGTCTTACGATGCATTGCCGCAGGAAGCTCCGAGATCGTTACCCCGTGCATACTTCCAATATGCGAGCGAACGGAGTGTATAGGCCTCGTGTCCCTTGGCTACCGGATGGCGCGACCTATTCGCTGTGGAATCACTGAATGCCGAAACTGATCGGATACTCGAGGTCACGTAGCCAATGTGCGGTCGTGTGCCCTGCTGTGAGGATGAGGAAGCATTAAAGACAGTCTCTCGGACTGTCAATATAACGGAGCGTCCCGAGCAACGGACATATGCTCCGAATGTAAAATATCTGAACCACAACATGCGGTCCCCTATGTTGTTGGCTTCCTCCGATCTGTCCTCAATCTGCCGTCACTGGGTGAGTACTAAAGTAATTAAAGTGCTCGCATCACCCAAATCTCCTTCCTAGACCGCAACGGACGAACCCAGCAGCCGAACCATTCGATGAATGTACGCTACACCGGGTGAGCTAGCGAATGTCACTCCGTAAGCGATAGACATATTCCATGAGCACTTATTGCCGCTAACTCTTCATTAACTATGACGACAGAGGCACACTTTTGAAAGACATCTCCATAACTCTTCGAACAAGAAACCAGAAATGCTTGGATAGCAAGCATAAAATAATAATATATATAGCGTCGTTCAATAATTCGAAAGTTTGTGTGACATTATTGGACTATGTCGGAACTGAGGGACGATGTCCCTGAACCGAACCAAAAATTTCTAAGTCCACCGACGCTATCAGTTTCTTATCCGGCATCGCAGCATATGTTGTTCCGAAAGGGAAAGCTTGAAATCCACCGAATCCCTTTCGGTATCCCATCAGACCGGATGAAACTTTCGGACATCCGTACCCGCTTCCGCGGAGCGTCCCGACCCAGCATCGTCGGATAAAATATATGCGACAGATTCAGTTGATGCTGGGATGCTGCGATAAACTGTGCTATTAAGGAAAGCACGTCCATTCCCGAGGCCTGTGCAGTAGCGGACTTACGATGCATTGCCGCTGGAAGCTCCGTGTACGTTGACTCCCGCACACTTCCTATGCGAACGTCCGGAGTCTGCAGGCCTCGAGTCCCCGGCTACCGACCCAGCGCTGTCGGATAATTCTCGATCCGACACCGTTTCTGTCGGCTGCTGGGATGCTGCGATAAGCTGTGCTATGTGCACAAGAATGTCCGGCGTCGAGACCTGCGGAGGCGCAGTCTATCGCTGCTTCGCCGAGGGCAGCTCCGCATCAGATGGCTCCCGCATACTTTTCCTATGCGAACGTCCGGAGTCCATCGGTCTCGAATCCCTGGCTGCCGGATGGTGTGACCTGGTCGCCGAAGAATCCTTGATCGGCGAAGCTGGTAATATATCGGCGGTCACGCAGCCAAGGTGCGGTCGTGTGCGCTGACGAGAAGAGGAAGCCTTAGCAGTCTCAGCGGAGTGCCTATACAACGGAGCGTCCCGAGCGACGGACGTATGCTCCGCTAACTACACATTTGTACCACAACATCTGGGGCCAGATGTTGTTGAACGAGAGAGGGGCCTCTCTCGCTTGCCGTCCGGATGGACCGGAACGAGCTATGAACCGGACTAAAAGGCTTCCTCCGTTCTCCCTCCGATCCGCCGTCACTGGGTGTGCATTAAGTTAATTTTATAGTGCTCGCATCACCCCAAAATTCCTTCTAGACCGCAACGGACGAACCCGGCTGCCGAACCATTCGGTGAATGGACGCTACACCGGGCGAGCTAGCGGACGTCAAAGGCCGTCGAACCTACTAGGGTCCTCTTAGGCAATTGGCGTATTACATGAGCACTTTTCCGCTAGCCCTTCATTAATTGTGACGACAGAGGCACACTGTTGGAAGACATCACAGATACATCACCCTAATCTTGATAGTCTGAAATAGAAATTGATAAAGTAGAGTGACCCTGCGGGGAAAGGACCGGAGTGTCCAAATCCACAACAACATACCGTGACATACGCTTCCCATATTGTCATCGAAATCATACGATACAGAACAGGAGTTAATGCGAGAACACTGACCACATATAGAATGATAATAAGGTCAGAGGAAGACTTCCTCTTAAAGCAATTGATCAATATCCTTTCAATGTGAAAAGAAAACAAGTCCTGGTACTCGCACTAACCCCTGGCAATCAAAATACATAATAATAATATGATCCATTAATATAGAAAAAATAATTGAAATCAAAATATTTTGAAAAAATATTTTTTCAGAACAGCCCAAGTTTCTGAAAAGTAACGTTGAGCCCCAATGGATCCCAAGCCTAAGTGTGGACAAAAATTTTAAAAATATTTTAAACAATTTATTCAACACTTACGAACAATAATAATGTATCTAGTTATGATTAAAATAACATAAAGATATTATTATTTAGAAATCCCCCCCTCACACAGAGGGCTGTTGTAAATGTAAACAATGAGTGTAAAAACACTAAAATAAGACTCCAGGCACCCAGGCCCGAAATCAGTTACCAAAAATACACCATCTGATGCAAAACAGAGACTTCCAGGGAAGAAACTGCAGAACATCAGATGGTAGATGCAGAACACAACGCCTAACCACCCGTAGGTGAAGACGTAAACATGGGGAAAGAACAGAATTCATTCTGTTATACAGCTAAAACTCCCAAGAAATTTTAGTAATAATAATTACAGAAACTATGCCAAAAGCATGGGAGAATAGCAAGGGGGAACTTAAAGGACAGGGAGAGAGGAAAAACACTTGAAAAAACAGTGTAACTAAATAATCAGAATGACAACAAAATGGCTGCTGCCTTGAAAATAGGTAACTTAACATAATTTCATTAAAAAATTTTATGTTACAGCCCTGATAATATTCTGTCACACATTCTTTTCCTCTCCTCCTTTTCTATCCTCCTTAGAATCACCATTTCTCTAATATTTATGTGTCTGGCATCATTTAAACTGAGATTTAAAAGCACAAAGATCAGTCAGATGTTAACTGATGAAGGGCCAAACTTAGAATGATAATGGCGCCAATTTCGGAACGTCCTTGACACTGCGCATGCGCAGTAGGGGCGAAGTGTGGAGGGCCTTTCAGGACATGTTTTCTTTAGTTTTAGATGCAAATTTTGGGGATTGGGGGGCAAAATTTGTGTTTGGCCCTATATTTTAAGAGTTAGCACCAGCTATGTCTGGGTCATTGGTACAGTATAAAAATATAGGCAACTTAACATAATTTCATCAAAAAATTTTAAGTACAGCCCTGATTATTTTTTGCCACTTCTTTTTCCTCTCCTCCTTCTATCCTCCTTAGAATCACATTTTCTCCAAAAATTACGTGTCTGGCATCCTTTAAACTGAGATTTACAAGCACAAAGATCAGTGAGATGTTGACTGATGAAGGGCCAAACAGAGAAATGATAATTGGCGCCAATTTCGGGACGACTGCGTCACTGCGCATGCGCAGTAGAGGCGTAGTATGGAGGTCCTTTAGGACATGATTTCTTTTTGTTTTGGATGCAAATTTTGGGGATTGGGGGGCAAAATTTGTGTTTGGCCCTGGTTTTGTTAGAGTTAGCACCAGCTAAGTCTGGGTCATTGGTACAGTATAAAAATATAAAATACAAAATTTGTGTTCACCTCAATTTATAAAACTTGACCCAATTTTCCATTTTGCCTATATGTGTTCTATCAAACAAGATTGATTGATGCATTCAAGAAATGAAAGGTTTAATTTTTCATCACAGTTTACAAATTTAACCAAATTCTAGTTAACCGAATTGTCTGATTTACTATTAACAAGAGTATTTAGATGACTATAATTTGGTGAACCCTTAAAGACCTATTGCCTTCTTTTACAACCTCAGAACAGGTGTCCTTAACATACCATCATAAGGAGATCCTGCTGTGAATAGATAAATTACCTAGGCAGTGGTTTATAGTCAAGTGATGGCTGCCTTAACAGGCAGCCAATACTTGACTAGAAAGCACTGCTTAGTCATTGAAAACATAGTGAGTGTGGGCTAGTGGGAATTTAGTACTCAAAGGTTAACTTCTGTTAATAAGGTTCCAATGTGTATCAAGGGGAAGATATGTTTGATTAGATGGGTGACACATGATGATGAAACCCTCCCTATACACTTAAAAATTGGTAAAAAAGCTAGTAATATTCCATGCATACTTACCCATAGCTTGTTTACCCATAGCACACTGGTATGTGTTTCTGGGAGACTGGTTGTGATGTGGATACGGTATCAGACCAGCACACACACCCAGTATTGTAAATGGTTCAATCTCTAAGTGCGTGGTGTCTCTGTAAAAAATTACAAGGAGAAAATAACCTTTCAAATCTGATTCTGACATAAAATAGTTGCTGCTGAAAAATTTCAAATGTAAAAAAGACCCTGACAAAACTGTCTGGCAATCGCTTCTTAATCAATCCCAATCAAGCAAAAAAATACACACAAAGTGGATGCTTACTAACTTAACATGAAGAAACCTGGAGCTGAATCTACAGTCCCATTGTGTAATATAGTGGAACCCTGTTAACTGAATACCCACATTGGTAGTGAAAATTATTCAATGAGGCCCCACAAAGTAGATCTTTGGTTTCTCAGGCCATTTTTTGTAACATTGCATGCATGCATGCGGGCAGGCGGGCGGTCCAGGAAACATTTTTTTATTTGAGTTTTTATTTTTGTAATTATTTCTTTGCAATCAAAAGTTTATGTTCTTGGTTTGTTTTAGGCCTCATAATCTACAGAATAGCATGGGTGGTGGTGTATTTCGCCCCTTAGGGTGCAAGAAGGGTTTGCAATGCTAAAGCATTGCAAAGCCTTGTTGCACTCAAGGTACAAATTTATCAATTTTATTCATTTGGGTAAAATATCTGACATAAACCATTTTTTTTTTTTTTAAAGTTTGCACTGGTTATAAAAAGAGAGCATGCGGCAACCAAAAGGACCAAGTGGAAGGGCCAGAGAAATAGATTTTTAACTATTTTTGGCCTTAACAGGAGTATTCAATGAACAGGGATATGATCACCCTCCTGTATTCTAGAGATAAACGGAGCATTTATTCTATTATATATTAGAGCGCTGTCAAACAAGATATAATTGACTGCATGCCTGCAAATTGGTCTACAAACAAGGGGAATTTGGTGACTGTCAGGGTAATTTATGTCCATTACAGGATTTTTTATTCAATTAACAAACGTTTACTCTATAACCTATATGCTATTCACAAGTCAAATTTGTACTGAGCATGTCAGAACACGATGGGGCAGATATGTGAGATTTATGATCACTCTAGAGCTCAGCCATACTCGGAGAGGATGGCCAGGCTTTTGAGGGTTTCTCCACCTCATGGTGTTGTGGTTGTGTTGGGGGCAGATTCGTCATCTTAAGGTGTCAGTTACTTGGTATTTAAAAAAAGAACAATCCATGAAAGTTAAAAAATTTATAGTGATAACCATGGAAAGTTAAAAAATTTATAGTAATTTATATATTTTTTATACTTACCAATGACCCAGACATAGCTGGTGCTAACTCTTAAAAAACTAGGGCCAAACACAAATTTTGCTCCCCAATCCCCAAAATTTGCATCTAAAACCAAAAGAAATCATGTCCTGAAGGACATCCATACTTTGCCCTTACTGCGCATGCGCAGTGTCAAGGACGTTCCGAAATTGGCGCCAATTATCATTCTTACAAGCAGTGCCTGGTCAGCGCTATGTACTCAGCGGGGAGGTATGAGTTCCCAACTCCTGGGAGGGCCATCCTCATCTGGGTCATTGGTAAGTATAAAAAATATATAAATTACTATAAATTTTTTAACATTTTTATACTGTACCAATGACCCAGACATAGCTGAATAGTAAAAAGGCTGGAGGGCCTAGGACATAGAGGAAAATCCAATAAGCTCAACTATATAATATAGAGTCAACCCCTCAAGGAGAAAAGGAGTATTAGGCTTTACATGTATCTTTCTTATTTTATGTTAAATTAGAAAGATACAATACCCTTCATAATTGAGCACAATAACATTCATGTTCACTATTAACATCCAGTATAACCCTTATACTAATTATTTTTAAAGTAAGACAATAAATAAAGTTAGTCCAGAGAATTGAGACTCTTTATATTCTTTAAAAGTGTCCGAGGATTGTATATTAACGCCCGTTTGACACTTGACATATACAAATGCTTCACACCGAGCTACACTTTAAAAATATGACATGAATGAATTTTTAACATTAATATTACACTTTAAAACCATCCCGGAAACGACTCAGAAATACTGACTTCGGAGGAGGCATTCCCTTGCTTTTCACTATAAAGCAGATGACCTAAGGGAACACCCTCCCCCCCCCCTTCCCCTTGCCCTGGGTCAAATAGCCCAGAGCGAAGAGGGCAGCCGGACGGAGTCACTGCCGGAACAGAAAGCCTGCATAACTATAGTTGCAACTGTTTAGTGGACGACATTCTGAGCAACAGATAACGGACCTAAACAATGCAGGTCTCCAGAAATGGACTCAATATTTCTGAGATAAATATTCGTGAATGTGGATGGCTGAGACCAACAAGCAGCCTTCATTAAATCTGTAATAGCAATACTATTAGCGTAAGCCCAAGATGTAGAAAGAGCTCTTACTTCATGAGCCGAAATCTTAAGCACAGACTGCTGAGAAGAAGATAAATTTTCATAAGCAGTACGGATAGTTAATTGAATCCATCTAGCAATAGAATGGACCGAAATGTCCTTTCTATTAGGCATCAGAGACAGAAAGAAACATTTTTGTCCCTTTCTGATAAACTGAGATCTCTGTTTATAGATACGTAACGCTCTAACAGGACAGAGTAAAGGCCTACGCCCGTCTGAAGACGGAAGAGCCTTAATAACAATAGGTTCCGGATATTTATTAGGAGCCTGATTCTTAGCTAAAAATCCCACATTAGTAGTGAAGGTGATAGTGTTCCCGACACTACGATAGTGAGAATCATCCACCGACAGTGCATGAAGCTCACTGACTCTTCTAGCAGAAGAGAAAGCTAAGAGAAAAGCTGTCTTATAAGACAAGAATTTGAAATCTACTGTCCCAAGAGATTCAAATGGCTTTTCCTTCAGTTTAAGAAGAACCCAAGCTAAATTCCACTTAGGAATTAACCTAAGAGTTCTGGGTCTATTTATCAAGAAGTTTTTAACCAACTTAGATAAAGAGACATTAGATCCAATTTGTAAACTATCATGATGTGCATAGGTATCAGATAACATAGACCTATAACCCTTAATAGTAACAGGCTGCAGTTTGATTTCGTCAAACAAGTATACTAGAAAGTTTGCAATGTCTGGTATGGAGGGATCAAAAATATCAACAGAATGATCCCTACACCAACAACGAAAAACCTTCCACTTAGCCGCATAGTTTAGCGAAGAGGAGGCCCTCCTACAGTTAGAAATCGTGTCCACTGCTCGTCCTGTAAAGTGCTTGCCATGCAAGAAGGACCGCACAACGGAAAAACGTGAAGGTTGAGACCTTGCGGGTTGTGATGGAGTTGACGCGGTTTCCCCTGCGAAAGAAGATCCTCCCGTGGAGGAAGCTTTCGCGGTAGGTCCCACAACAGACACCTGAGTAGATTTATCCACGGTCTCTGTGGAGACAGAGATGCTACCAACAGAATCTTGCATTGAGATTGTTTTATCTTTAGCAATACTTGCTGAATTAACGGCGCTGGAGGATACGCATATCCTATCATTCCGTCCCAAGGGATCGACAGAGCGTCTACTGCAAATGCTCTTGGATCCGGACATGGAGACACATACGTCTGCAACTGATTGTTGAGATGTGTCGCAAATAAGTCTATCATTGGCCGTTCCCATTGGTAGCAAATCTGATTGAATACTTGTTTGTTGAGAGTCCACTCCGACGGCAACAAGCGACCCTTTCGTGAAAGGGAGTCTGCTAGTACGTTCAGACGACCCGGTATATGACGGACCGAAAGTAGAACTTGATGTTCTAGAGCAAACAGAAGGATTCTTTCCGTTAGATTGAACAACGGAATTGAATGAGTGCCTCCCTGATTCCGTATATACGCCACTACTGTCGTATTGTCGGATAGGATTTGGACATGAGCATTGTGAATAATGTCCATCCAATGACGTAACGCAAGCCAAATTGACATCATTTCCTTTATGTTTATGTGCTTGCCCAGGAATTGCGGATCCCAAAGACCCTGGCATCTCGAATCCGTTGGGATCAATGATGCACCCCAACCTGTTTGACTGGCATCCGTCATAATGGTAAAACTCGGATCCGGTAACTGCAGCGGAACTCCCTGAGTTAACCACTGAATGTTTGCCCAAGTCTGAATCTCTCGTTTCACTTGATCTGACAAGAGAACGTCTATGTCGAGCGAATGAATTTTCACACTCCAATTCTGAGTCACGAAAATTTGGAGAGGACGTGTGCGTAACCGCCCCATCGGAATGAGATCCGCAGCGGCTCCGCACAGACCTATCAGTCTCGTGAACTCCCTCACTGTGACTTTGTCTGCGTGCAGACAATAGCGAGCGTAACAACTGACTAATTTCGCTCTGGTTAACGGCAGACGAACGAGATTGTTGTGCGTCTCGAAGCTCATTCCCAGATGAGTGAATGACTTGGACGGCACCAGATCCGACTTCTCCTCGTTTATTATAAAACCGAGACGTCGGAGCAATAGAAGCAGATTCTGCACATTGTTCTGAAGCGTTAACTCGTTGCCGTACCTCTGAAGAATGTCGTCCAGGTAGGCCGACGTTACCGCAGACGAATGAGCTCGGAAATACATCATTACCGAGTTCATTACCCGAGTGAAAGCCCAGGGTGCTAGATTCAATCCGAAGCACACCTTCGGAATTGATACACCACCCCTAGGACTGCGAAGCGTAGATACTTTCTGAATGTCGGATGTACCATGACGTGAAAGTACGCATCTTTGAGATCTATGCTTGTTGCATAATCGTTCACCCGAATACTCGCTCTGACCGATTGAATCGTCTCCATATAAAACTTCGGAGCGACGATCAGCTTGTTTATCCAGCTCAAATCTATGACTGGACGGAACGAGCCGTCTGGTTTCGGAACCAGAAACAGATGGCTGTAGAATCCCGGTGTCTCCTGGTTTTCTACGACCTCTACCGCGTTCTTCCCTAAAAGAAACTGCACCTCTGATAACAGAGCGTCTCTTTTCTGCGGATTTGACGGAAGTTGAGTCCATTTTGGACTTCGAGTTAATGGAGGCTTTCGTTTGAAGGATATCTTTAGACCTTCCGAAATCACCCCTCTCACCCAAGGGTCGTCCGTAATCGACGCCCACTCTTGTGAAAAACTCGACAACCTTCCGCCAACTGGCACGCAATAGAGGTTGAAGCCATCACCTCCTGGACCTGCGAGGCCTGCGGAAGGAGAAACCACGTCCTCCACGACCCGCACCTCGTCCCGTCGACCTCGGGGCGTCCGACCGGTTGTCCCGGCCCGAAGGACGTCCCGCACGTGAGTCGCTGCCTTGACGGTCTCTTGAATAAGACCAAGAGGACGCACCGGAACCTCTATAGGAACCTCTCTTGGGCGCATTAGACCCAGAAGTGCCTGTCTTACTCTTATCTGCCGTGTTCGTCTTCTTAGAAGCGGATTTAAACAGCAGAGAATCCGAAGCTTTCTTAGTAATTTTATCGTAAATTGCAGAAAGCTTGCCGTCGAAGAGAAGTTCTCCGGAGACCGAAGCGACTCTGAGAGAGTTCTTCACCTTACTATCCACGAGTGTGGAAGTAGCTAGGGCTGCGTCACGTCTAACCAACTCCAGGTTTGCCACTGAAAGGGCGGAGTTACACGTGGAATAAGCTACTGCCCTTGAAAGAAGTCTTAAAGAGGATTGTATATCCTGGAATTCTTTCCCTTGAAGACGCAGTGATAACGCCTTAGTAAGGTGGTCTGCGTAAGATAAAGCATCTAAACTGGCTCTGTTAGACGAAATAGTCGTCTCCAACACCGCGGTTGGAATAGACGCAGACGACGGTAATGATAATTCTAAGTCTTCCGCCTCGTCGTCCATACGCAGAGGAACTCTCGGGATACCCTGTCCTGCCGTATCAAATTTATTCCTTGTATTAATGAAAGGCAGGTTAAGAGTATTGGCGGACAAGAAACCCGCTTTTCCTGTTTTGGAAGCAAGTTTGAATATAGCGTCATTCAATAATTCAAATGTTCTTGTGACATTATTGGACTGAGACGGAAACTCGGGAGCGATGTCCCTGAACCGCTCAAAGAAATCAGTGTCCAATGACGCTATAATTCTCTTGTCCGGTACCGCAGCAGTCTGGCCCGACGGAACAACTTGAGGAAGAAAGTGCCGGATGAAGTCCACGGCAGCTTTATGTTGTTCTGAAAGGGATAGCTCCAAGTCATCCGTATCCCTTTCACCATCCGGTCGGACCTCATGATGCTCCCGGTCGTCCGCACCCGAAGCTTCGGCGGAGTGTACCGACCCAGCGCCGTCGGATAATTCCCGATCCGACACCGTTTCTGTCGGTTGCTGGGATGCTGCGATAAGTTGTGCTATTTGAACAAGCACGTCCGACATCGGGCCTGCGGAGGCGCAGTCTTTCGCTGCTTCGCCGAGGGCAGCTCCACATCTGGTGACTCCCGGATACTCTTCCTATGCGAACGTCCGGAGTCAAAACCGGCCTCGGGTCCCTGGCTACCGGATGGCGTGACCTGGTCGCCGAAGAATCCCTGATCGGCGAAGCTGGTAAAATATCGGCGGTCACGTAGCCAAGGTGCGGTCGTGTGCGCTGGTGAGAGGAAGAAGCCTGAGCAGTCTCAGCGGACTGCCTATACAACGGAGCGTCCCGAGCGACGGACGTGTGCTCCGCTTGCGACACATTTTGTACCACAACATCTGGTCCCAGATGTTGTTGTACAAGAGAGGGGCCTCTCTCGCTCGCGGCCTGGCTGGACCTGGACGAGCTAGGAACCGGACTCGAAGGCTTCCTCCGATCTCTCCTACTATCCGCCGTCACTGGGTGTGCACGTTGAATGTTTATAGTGCTCGCATCACCCAACATTTCCTCCTGGACCGCATCGGACGAACCCGGCTGCCGAACCATTCGGTGAATGGACGCTACACTGGGCGAGCTAGCGGACGACATTTGTCTTATCTCCATGAGCACTTTTGCCGCTAGCTCTGTATTAATTTGTGACGGCTGAAGCGCACTTGCGGAAGATAACATGGAAACATCACCCTGTTCTTGTTCCTCTGAAATAGAAACTGATAGAGTAGAGTGACCCTGCGGAGAAAGAGCCGGCATAGCCCTTTCTCCACTAACAACATATCGTGACACACGTTTCCAATGTTTGTCATCCCAATATTGACATATTGAACAGGGATTAGTGCGAGTACACTGACTACAATTAATACAATGATCATGAAAGTCAGAGGAAGATTTCTTCCTATTACAATTTGAACAATATCCTTTCATTGTGAAAAGTCAACAACAAGTCCTTGTACTCGCACAAACCCCTAAACACAAAGATACATAATAACATGATCCATTAATATTGAAAAAACAATAGAAAATCAAAATAATTTTTGAAAAATATTTTTTCAGCGAAGCCCAAGTTTCTGAAAAGTAACGTTGAGCCCCAATGGATCCCAAGGCTAAGTGTGGTCAAAAATTTTAAAATTATATTAAATAATTAATGCAACACTTACGGATAATAATAATGTATCTTATAGTGAGATAAACTACTCCAAAGGCAAACAGCCCCCCTCAAAAGAGACTGTTGCCAATGTAAACAAACAGTGTAAAAACACCAGAAAACATGACTCCAGGCACTGACAATACTGGCCCGAAATCAGTCATCAAAATTACACACTATCTGATGCAAAACAGAGACTCCCAGGGGAGAATCTGCAGAACATCAGATGGTAGATGCAGAACACAACGTTTATACACCCATGGGTGAAAACGTAAATATGGGGAAAGTTAAAAAATTTATAGTAATTTATATATTTTTTATACTTACCAATGACCCAGACTTAGCTGGTGCTAACTCCACAAAAACCAGGGCCAAACACAAATTTTGCCCCCCAATCCCCAAAATTTGCATCCAAAACAAAAAGAAATCATGTCCTAAAGGACCTCCATAGTACGACTCTACTGCGCATGCGCAGTGACGCAGTCGTCCCGAAATTGGCGCCAAATATCATTCTTACTGGCAGTGCCTGGTCAGCGCTATGTACTCAGCGGGGAGGCAAGAGTTCCCAACTCAGGGAGGGCCATCCCCGTCTGGGTCATTGGTAAGTATAAAAAATATATAAATTACTATAAATTTTTTAACATTTTTATACTGTACCAATGACCCAGACTTAGCTGAATAGTAAACAGGCTGGAGGGCCTAGGACATAGAGGAAAATCCAATAAGCTCAATTATAAAATAAAGAGATAACCCCTTAAGGAGAAAAGGAGTATTAGGCTTTACATGTATCTTTCTTATTTAATATTTAAATTAGAAAGATACACTACCCTTAATAATTGAGCACAATAACATTCATGTTCTCTATTAATATCCAGTATAACCTTTATACTAATTATTATTAAAACAAGCCAATAAATAAAGTAGTCCAGAGAATTGAGACTCTTCATAATCATTTAAAAGTGTCCGAGTATTGTATATTAAAGCCCGTTTGACACTTGACATATACAAATGCTTCACACCGAGCTACACTTTAAAAATAAGACATGAATGAAATTAAACATTAATATTACACTTTAAAACCATCCCGGAAGCGACTCAGAAATACTGTCTTGGAGGAGGCATTCCCTTGCTTTTCACTATAAAGCAGGTGACCTAAGGGAACACCCGCCCCCCCCCTTCCCCTTGCCCTGGGTCAAATAGCCCAGAGCGAAGAGGGCAGCCGGACGGAGTCACTGCCGGAACAGAAAGCCTGCATAACTATAGTTGCAACTGTTTAGTGGACGACATTCTGAGCAACAGATAACGGACCTAAACAATGCAGGTCTCCAGAAATGGACTCAATATTTCTGAGATAAAAATTAGTAAATGTGGATGGCTGAGACCAATAAGCAGCCTTCATTAAATCTGTAATAGCAACACTATTAGCATAAGCCCAGGAAGTAGAAAGAGCTCTTACTTCATGAGCAGAAATCTTAAGCACAGACTGCTGAGAAGAAGATAAATCTTCATACGCAGTACGGATAGTTAACTGAATCCATCTAGCAATAGAATGGACTGAAATGTCCTTTCTATTAGGCATCAAAGACAGAAAGAAACGTTTCCGTCCCTTTCTGATGAACTGAGATCTCTGTTTATAGATACGTAGTGCTCTAACAGGACAGAGTAAAGGCCTACGCCCGTCTGAAGACGGAAGAGCCTTAATAACAATAGGTTCCGGATATTTATTAGGAGCCTGATTCTTAGCTAAAAAACCGACGTTAGTAGTGAAGGTGATAGTGTTCCCAACACTACGATAATGAGAATCATCCACCGATAGTGCATGAAGCTCACTGACTCTTCTGGCAGAAGAGAAAGCTAAGAGAAAAGCTGTCTTATAAGATAAGAATTTGAAATCTACTGTCCCAAGAGGTTCAAATGGCTTTTCCTTCAATTTAAGGAGAACCCAAGCTAAATTCCACTTAGGAATTAATCTAAGAGTTCTGGGTCTATTTATCGAAAAGTTTCTAACCAATTTCGATAAAGAGACATTAGATCCAATTTGTAAACTATCATGATGTGCATAGGTATCAGATAACATAGATCTATAACCCTTTATAGTAACCGGTTGCAGTTTGATTTCGTCAAACAAGTATACTAGAAAGTTAGCAATGTCTGGTATAGAGGGATCAAATATATCAACAGAATGATCCCTACACCAACAACGGAAAACCTTCCACTTAGCCGCATAGTTTAGCGAAGAGGAGGTCCTCCTACAGTTAGAAATCGCGTCCACTGCTCGTCCTGTAAAGTGCTTGCCATGCAAGAAGGACCGCACAACGGAAAAACGTGAAGGTTGAGACCTTGCGGGTTGTGATGCAGTTGGCGCGATTTCCCCTGCCAAAGAAGATCCTCTCGTGGAGGGAGCTTCCGCGGTAGGTCCCACAACAGACACCTGAGTAGATTTATCCACGGTCTCTGTGGCGACAGAGATGCTACCAACAGAATCTTGCATTGAGATTGTTTTATCTTTAGCAATACTTGTTGAATTAACGGCGCTGGAGGATACGCATATCCTATCATTCCGTCCCAAGGGATCGATAGAGCGTCTACAGCAAATGCTCTTGGATCCGGACACGGGGACACATACGTCTGCAACTGATTGTTGAGATGTGTCGCAAATAAGTCTATCATTGGCCGTTCCCATTGGTAGCAAATCTGATTGAATACTTGTTTGTTGAGAGTCCACTCCGACGGCAACAAGCGACCCTTTCGAGAAAGGGAGTCTGCTAGCACATTCAGACGACCCGGTATGTGACGGACCGAAAGAAGAACGTGATGTTCCAACGCAAACAGAAGGATTCTTTCCGTTAGATTGAACAACGGAACTGAATGAGTGCCTCCCTGATTCCGTATATACGCCACTACTGTCGTATTGTCGGATAGGATTTGGACATGAGCATCGTGAATAATGTCCATCCAGTGACGTAACGCAAGCCAAATTGACATCATTTCCTTGATGTTTATGTGCTTGCACAGGAATTGCGGATCCCAAAGACCCTGGCATCTCGAATCCGTTGGGATTAATGATGCACCCCAACCTGTTTGACTGGCATCCGTCATAATGGTAAAACTCGGATCCGGCAACTGCAGCGGAACTCCTTGAGTTAACCACTGAATGTTTGCCCAAGTCTGAATCTCTTGTTTCACTTGATCTGACAAGAGAACGTCTACATCGAGCGAATGAATTTTCACACTCCAATTCTGAGTCAAGAAAATTTGAAGAGGCCGTGTGCGTAGCCGTCCCATCGGAATGAGATCCGCAGCGGCTCCGCACAGACCTATCAGTCTCATAAATTCTCTCGCTGTGACTTTGTCTGTATTTAGACAATAGCGAGCGTAACAACTGACTAATTTCGCTCTGGTTAACGGCAGACGAACGAGATTGTTGTGCGTCTCGAAGCTCATTCCCAGATGAGTGAATGACTTGGACGGCACCAGATCCGACTTCTCCTCGTTTACTATGAAACCGAGACGTCGGAGCAATAGAAGAAGATTCTGAACATCGTTCTGAAGCGTTAACTCGTTGCCGTACCTCTGAAGAATGTCGTCCAGGTAGGCCGACGTTACCGCAGACGAATGAGCTCGGAAGTAAATCATTACCGAGTTCATTACTCGAGTGAAAGCCCAGGGTGCTAGATTCAATCCGAAGCACATGGCCCGGAACTGATACACCACTCCTAGGACTGCGAAGCGTAGATACTTTCGGAATGTCGGATGTACCATGACGTGAAAGTACGCATCTTTGAGATCTATGCTCGTTGCATAATCGTTCACCCGAATACTCGCTCTGACCGATCGAATCGTCTCCATATAAAACTTCGGAGCGATGATCAGCTTGTTTATCCAGCTCAAATCTATGACTGGACGGAACGAGCCGTCTGGTTTCGGAACCAGAAACAGATGGCTGTAGAATCCCAGCGATTCCTGGTTTTCTACGACCTCTACCGCGTTCTTCATTAAAAGAGACTGCACCTCTGATAGCAGAGCGTCTCTTTTCTGAGGGTTTGACGGAAGATGAGTCCACTTTGGACTTCGAGTTAATGGAGGCTTTCGTTTGAAGGATATCTTTAGACCTTCCGAAGTCACTCCTCTCACCCAAGGGTCGTCCGTAATCGACGCCCACTCTTCAGAAAAACTCGACAACCTTCCGCCAACCGGAACGCGATAGAGGTTTGAGCCATCACCTCCTGGATCTGCGAGGCCTGCGGTAGGAGAAACCACGTCTTCCACGACCCGCACCTCGCCTCGTCGACCTCGGGGCGTCCGACCGATTGTCCCGGCCTGAAGGACGTCCCGAACGAGAGTCGCTATCCTGACGGTCTCTCGAATAAGAGCTAGAGGACGCACCGGAACCTCTATAGGAACCTCTCTTGGGCGGATAAGACCCAGAAGTGCCCGCCTTATTCGTGTCTGCTGAATCCGACCTTTTAGGAGCGGATCTAAACAACAGAGAATCAATAGCTTTCTTTTTAATATTATCATAAATAGCGGAAAGCTTGCCGTCAAAGAGAAGATCTCCTGAGACCGAAGCGACTCTAAGAGAGTTCTTCACCTTAGAATCCACTAGTGTGGATGTAGACAGGGCTGCGTCACGTCTAACCAACTCCAGATTAGCCACTGAAAGGGCGGAGTTACACGTGGAATAAGCTACTGCCCTTGAAAGAAGTCTTAAGGAGGATTGTATATCCTGAAACTCTTCCCCTTGAAGACGCAGTGATAACGCCTTCGTAAGGTGATCTGCGTAAGATAAGGCATCTAAATTGGCTCTGTTAGACGCAATAGCTGTTTCCAACACTGCGGTTGGAATAGAAGCTGACGACGGTAATGATAGCTCTAAGTCTTCCGCCTCGTCGTCCATACGCAGAGGAACTCTCGGTATACCCTGACCTGCCGTGTCAAATTTATTCCTTGCATTAATGAAAGGCAGGTTGAGAGTATTTGCGGACAAGAAGCCTGCTTTCCCTGTCCTGGAAGCAAGTTTAAAAATAGCGTCGTTCAATAATTCAAATGTTCTTGCAACATTATTGGACTGCGACGGAAACTCGGGAGCGATGTCCCTGAACCGCTCGAAAAAATCAGAGTCCAATGACGCTATAATTCTCCTGTCCGGAAGCGCAGCAGTCTGGCCCGACGGAACAACTTGAGGAAGAAAGTGCCGGATGAAGTCTACGGCAGCTTTGTGTTGTTCCGAAAGGGATAGCTCCAATTCATCCGTATCCCTTTCACCATCCGGTCGGACCTCCCGATGTTCCCGGTCGTCCGCCCCCCGATGCTTCGGCGGAGCGTACCGACCCAGCGCCGTCGGATAATTCTCGATCCGACACCGTTTCTGTCGGCTGCTGGGATGCTGCGATAAGCTGTGCTATCTGCACTAGAATGTCCGACGTCGAGACCTGCGGAGGAGCGGTCTTTCGCTGCTTTGCCGAGGGCAGCTCCGCATCGGATGGCTCCCGCATACTTTTCCTATGCGAACGTCCGGAGTCCATCGGTCTCGAGTCCCTGGCTGCCGGATGGTGTGACCTGGTCGCCGAATAATCCTTCCTCGGCGAAGCTGGCAAGATATCGGAGGTCACGCAGCCAAGGAGCGGTCGTGTGCGCCGGCGAGAAGAGGAAGCCTTAACAGTCTCTGCGGACTGCTTATACAACGGAGCGTCCCGAGCGACGGACGTATGCTCCGCTAAAGACACATTTTGTACCACAACATCTGGTCCCAGATGTTGTTGTACGAGAGAGGGGCCTCTCTCGCTCGCGGCCCGGCTGGACCTGGACGAGCTAGGAACCGGACTAAAAGGCTTCCTCCGTTCTCGTTCACTATCCGCCGTCACTGGGTGTGCATCTATTATTTTTATAGTGCTCGCATCACCCAAAATTTCCTCTTGGACCGCATCGGACGAACCCGGCTGCCGAACCATTCGGTGAATGGACGCTACACCGGGCGAGCTAGCGGACGACATTTGTCTAATCTCCATGAGCACTTTTGCCGCTAGCTCTGTATTTAATTGTGACGACGGACGCACACTTGAAGAGGATAACATGGAAACATCACCCTGTTCTGGTTCCTCTGAAATAGAAACTGAGAGAGTAGAGTGACCTTGTGGAGAAAGAGCCGGCATCGCTCTTTCTCCAGAAACAACATATCGTGACACACGTTTCCAATGTTTCTCATCCCAATGTTCACATACAGGACAGGGATTAATGCGAGAACACTGACTACAATTTATGCAATAATCATGAAAGTCAGAGGAAGATTTCTTCCTATTACAATTTGAACAAGTTCCTTTCATTGTGAAGGAACAACAATAAGTCCTAGTTACTCGCAAAAACCCCTGACACAAAGATACATAATAACATGATCCATTAATAAATGAAAAAACAATTGCAAAACAAAATAATTTTGAAAAAATATTTTTTCAGAGAAGCCCAAGTTGCTGAAAAGTAACGTTGAGCCCCGATGGATCCGATGGCAAAGTGTGGTCAAAAATTTTAAAATTATATAAAATAATTAATGAGACACTTTCGGATAATATAAATGTATCTTATAATGAGATAAACTACCTCAAAGACAAACAGCCCCCCTCAAAAAAGGCTGTTGCCAATGAAAACAAACAGTGTAAACACAGAAGAAAACATGACTCCAGGCACTGAAAAAACTGGCCCGGAATCAGTCCTCAATTACACTCTATCTGATGCAAAACAGAGACTCCCAGGGGAGAATCTGCAGAACATCAGATGGAAGATGCAGAACACAAACGTTATACACCCATGGGTGAAAACGTAACTATGGGGAAAATAACAGAAAACATTCTGTAACCAAGCAACTCTCCCAGGGAAATTTTAGAAATGAAACTTCTCAAAAATATGCCAAAAGCATGGGAGAATTGCAAGGGGGGACTTTAGAAGGTTAGGGGAGAGGAAACACTGAATAAGCAGTGCAACAATTAGCAAGAATGACAACAAGAGGCGTTTGCCTCGAAAATAGGCAACTTAACATAATTTTAACAAAAAATTTTAAGTACAGCCCTGATTATTTTTTGCCACTTCTTTTTTCCTCTCCTCCTTCTATCCTCCTTAGAATCACATTTTCTCCAAGAATTACGTGTCTGGCATCCTTTAAACTGAGATTTACAAGCACAAAGATCAGTGAGATGTTGACTGATGAAGGGCCAAACAGAGAATGATATTTGGCGCCAATTTCGGGACGACTGCGTCACTGCGCATGCGCAGTAGAGTCGTACTATGGAGGTCCTTTAGGACATGATTTCTTTTTGTTTTGGATGCAAATTTTGGGGATTGGGGGGCAAAATTTGTGTTTGGCCCTGGTTTTTGTGGAGTTAGCACCAGCTAAGTCTGGGTCATTGGTACAGTATAAAAATATAACAGAATTCATTCTGTAACCAAGCTAATTCTCCCAAGAGAATTTAGAAATGATCTTTCTCAAAAATATGCCAAAAGCATGGGAGAATAGAAAGGGGGGACTTAGAAGACCAGGGGAGAGGAAACACTGAATAAGCAGTGCAACTTTATAGCAAGAATGACAACAACAGGCCCATGCCTCGAAAATAGGCAACTTAACATAATTTCATAAAAAATTTTAAGTACAGCCCTGATTATTTTTGGTCACTCCTTTTTCCTCTCCTCCTTCTATATCCTCCTTAGAATCACCATTTCTCCAATAATTACGTGTCTGGCATCCTTTAAACTGAGATTTACAAGCACAAAGATCAGTGAGATGTTGACTGATGAAGGGCCAAACAGAGAATGATAATTGGCGCCAATTTCGGAACGTCCTTGACACTGCGCATGCGCAGTAAGGGCAAAGTATGGAGGTCCTTCAGGACATGATTTCTTTTGGTTTTAGATGCAAATTTTGGGGATTGGGGGCAAAATTTGTGTTTGGCCCTAGTTTTTTAAGAGTTAGCACCAGCTATGTCTGGGTCATTGGTACAGTATAAAAATATGTATACACAACACAAAACAAATCACATGAATTTTCCCCATCCTGAAAGTTCGAGCTCTTTCCGGTGTACCCCGCATTCAATGCTGTCGCCTGGTTGTCTCTTGTTGTTCCTCAGCTCCTGGTGGTCCTCTCACTTCCCATGCATTTGTACACATAACATATAGTTTATTTATAGTCGTTTCAACCTTTAAGTATGCTCAGTTTGTCTGTCAACTCCTCTAACCAACTCAATCTATCTCAGTTTAAGTGTTTGATAACGTATTGTTACTCCACTTTACAGTTTTGTACCGCATAAACCACTCTCCGTCTACCATTTAAACCAATAATGTTCATGCATGTGGTTTCCCTGGCTTCCACTAAGCTCACTCCGAGCTTCTAGCTTAAGTCAAATGTTTGAGCTCTCAATAGCTCCAATTAAGGCAATTGTTCAAGCTCTCAATAGCTCCCTCCAATTAAGTAACATGTTCAAGCTCTTGATAGCTCCTTCCAACTAACTTTACTTCATGTTATACATTAAACTTCGCTTATGGCTTTCAAAGCCCTCCAGTACCACTTGGCCTAATAACTTGTCGCCTATTCTAAACTATAGGTTGGACCCGCTAGTCCTACAACTTATTAACACATCCATTGCCAAAAACAGCTACCTGGCAGGAGTTTGAACCTTATGATCAACGCTAGCTTTTTCAAATCTTGCTAGTCTCTTTATATTATCAAGGAATACCCCATGGGAATTTGAGCGGTATCTCCTTGAAGCCCTAGGCATTGATTTATGGAGACCTTTGACTCTATTAATAGAGTATGCAGGCAGCGAGACAGCATCATGCTGTGTTGATGTGCATTCTCAGCGAGGTCGATTATCTTTGCCCGTCTGCCTATCTGCAGGATAAAAATAATTACATGTTCACCTGTTTTCATGGATAATGTTGAGTCCGATTAATTAAGAGACTAACAGCTGGTTTCTGCTAAGGCCCCCCCCCCCCCCCCCCCCCCCAAAAAAAAAAAAATAATGGTTTGATTCTGGTTACCCAACTGACCCAAATTTTGCGCCCTGACTTTAACGATTTTCTTTTTATTGAAATTGATAAAGAAACAGAAAACAAACGTCAACTTTTACAACAATGACACAAATAGAGCTGGGCTATTTTTAGGAATACCGATTTATATATATAATCAGTACCATGTTCAAAACTGTCATTTATTTATTTATATTTATTTATTTTTTGGTGTTTAAGGTCACATATTTCTGCACAATGGCTAATCTTGACCACTCAAAACTGTCATTGGCAAATTAAATCAGAATTGGTAATTGTATACTGATGTGGTTAACTCCAGCATGCAAATTTCAACTTGTTTATCATGATTTACAAGAAGTGAATTTACTTCACTGTTGCGGATTACTGTTGGTTTAAATATGGGTCTTTCCCTTTTTACCACCCTGTCTAACATTGCAGACTATGTAACCTTTCTTTATTACTTTTCATTCCAAACTGTTCTATTATTACGAAAATGCCAGAACATTGTTTACCTCTAATTTGTCAAAAACAAGTGGAGGTGAAAAGCTACAACTGTGTGTACTGCATTACACAAAGGTTGCGTAGTCAGTCACATTGAAGATTCGGCCAATCGCATTCCTGCTATTTAAAAGCAGGAAATTTTTCTTGGTAAACTCCAAGGGATTCCCTGTAGGTTTACACTTGTACTTAAAGTGATTGGCTGTTTGCACAGAGTGATGTCATGATAACATCTTGCCTTCACAGTAGTGTGCACACAAGTGTTTGATACAAGACCGATGCAAAGATACTCTGTTTTCAAATAAACAAAAGCATGTCATTTGTGCTTCCGCAGCCAAGATAAATACAACGATACTTAACCAGTCCATTACCAGAATCACTTAAAATGTCAGTTTATTTCATGTGCTGAGGTGCGCTAATTTTAACACTTCCCGTGATAAAATGAGACTTGCGAACGCACAGTTCACTTCAGAATCTGAGAGCATTTGATCATAATATTATCAAGACACCTCTGAGTACATTTCATTTTGAAGTTGTGGAATTACACCCGAAATGTACTCTGCAAGCGCGAATAAAGAATCTGCTGATAAACTGCCATTTTGGGTGTGATTTTGCAATTCAGACTCACCAGAATATTAAAGCAGTATATTTCAGCACAACTGTTGGAAGAATTTGGTCCTAAAAATTAACTCAAGCATAAATTCAAAGTTAAAAAAAAATTTAAAAAAAAAATAAAAAAATATCCCGACCTACTGACCCTTTTTTTCTATGTAACTGGAACCAAACCATTAATATTTTTTGGACTAACCACAGATCAATGAATAATTTATTTTACATAATATACACGCTACCAATTCGAGTCAATCTTGACAGAGCGTATGATAAATGGTTTTGAGTTTGGAAATAATATTGAATTAACAGAGTTATTCAATTAAGAGATATCTAGTTTAGTGAGTTCCACTGTACATATCCTTTGGGGCTGATTATTACCTTGTAATAGTGAGCAGGGAGTCATAAATCTAAGCAATTGTTTCTAGTTAAGTGTCATGTGCCTAATATCACTTGATCAGAAACACAGACTAGGTCATAAATTTTGAGAAGTATGTGATATTTAACCCTCTGAACACAGATGTTGAAATATAAAAATTTTAAGAGGCAAATTTATGCACAAACGTAACTTGGAATTAAACACATTCAATCTTGTTTGGCAGAGCTCAAATTGGCCCTGTTTCTCATGTGCAGAATTTATTTTATCAAATGAATAGTAAATTCTTCAAATTTCGAACACCTCTGGTGCTCCCAAAATCAGTCGAGCATAAGACTTGTACAAACTTTAATCAAGAAGTCACAGTAATGCTATAATATACTGAGTTAAAAAAGAAAGTATAATAAACTTTGAGGAGCAATTGTTTTGGTATTATCGACTTAAATCCCAAACAAATTATTGCAAATGCATATTTCGAGTCTAGCTGTCTGAATTTGCATAATTTCACGTTCTTACTGTTGCCAGCGTCATGTCAGGATGTCGCAATTCAGACATGGGGTGAAATGAAAAGTTCAAACATGCAGTCAATAGCATGTATGTCCACCGTTTGCCTCTTAGATGGCAAGACATCGATGGTGCATGGACCTGATAAGTCTCTGGATGTCACCCTGTGGTATTGCATTCCACTCTTGCCTTAGAACATTACATTAATTGCCTAACGTCTGAAGATCATGAAGTCATACCCGAAAGGTCCAATTGATCCCAAAGATGCTCAATTCTCGACAAACCTGGCAAAAGTGGGGGCCAGGGAAGTTTGATGCTCTGCTCCTCAAGAAAGACATGACAGACATGCGCCACGTGACATCGGACATTGTTTTGCCAGAATAACTGAAATCTGACGTTAGCGTTGCACAACGGGACAACAGCATTAAGAATTTCATCCCTATATCGCTGTCCATTCAGATTACCATCGATGAAGATCAACTGTGTTCAATGCTGCAAGAAAATTCCTGCCCAAACCATTACACTAACTCTGCCGAAACAATCGCATTCCCGCACACAAGCATCAGAAAACCGTTCTCATCGGCGATACACTCTTGCCGTACCATCAGCGTGCCGTAGACAAAATCGTGATTCATCACTAAAAAGAACTGTGCACCAACGCTGCTGAGTCCAGCGAATACGATGGCGTGGCCATTCCAATTTAATGGTACGATGACTTTGGGTAAGGAATGGGAATGGTCCATGGTATGGACACCTACTGCGGATGCCGTGTTTAGCGAGTCTGTTGTGGACAGTTTGTGCACTGATTCTACTGTTAGTTCTACCAGGAGTAATTGCTGCTGTCCTGGAAGTGATCCCGCAAGTGAGACATCCCGATGTGTCGGTCTTGTGCAGGGGTCATAACTCTTGGTCGACCTGAACATGGTCGGTCAGCAGTAGATCCAGTGGTTCTATACCTTCCAACGAGATGGTAAATAGTGGCCACAGTGACTCCAAACTCAGCAGCAAACTCATCTGGAGGTATCCCAGCCTCATGCATACAAATGGCACGCAACCTCTGATTTTCGGTTACTCTTGGCATTTTTTAAAATGTCAGAAGACAAAAACTAGCATGTTTTCTCAATAACACAACATAACACAAAGAAAATTGTTGGTCACCCATTCAATTTGACATTCTTGGGTAGCACGTGCTATTTTGAAATACGTAGCAAAATTGTATATGGTTGGGTGGACAACAACATGTCATTAAACTTAGTGATGAGCCGATTATTGGTATGGGTTATCGGTATCGGCCGATAAATGGCTTATCAGTCGAGTTTCGGCAAAAAATACCAATTCTGTCGATATTGGCAGCCGGTATGTCTTTTTTTCAAAGCAAGTTCTCAGCCCAATTGCTGATAATCTCCACGAAATAGTAGTGGTTACTCAGGTTAGGGGTGGCTGGGTACAAGGTTTAAACAGATATTTACCAATTACCATGTGGGTCTCCTTAAAACTACAGGTAACAACGGATCTGACAGCCAATCCTGAAAAAATGTTTACAAACAGAAACAAACACATGGGACATCAGTTCGTGGATGTGGTCAATTACAACTGGAGTAATTGGACTTCGGAACATTCAGTACAGGATTTACTGTTCCGGTATTCTGTGTGAGAACATTTGGTGACCTCGCGGCTCGCTCTTGGCAAAGATAACTCAAACTGCCGGAGAAATTGGAGTCAATTTGGAGAAAATAATTGGAAAATAAAATGTGTAGATTAAATATTTGTGTTGGTTATTTAACTTATTTGAAAAAAAAACCTACGCCCATTTTCGGCTGACTTCTTTTTGAGTGAAGGTATTCTGGTATGCTGATTGGAAGATGGAAGTAAAAATAGGCTACCACTTTTACCGGTACCCAATGACATGTTTCCGAGTTCAATAAGTTTACTCCACTAAGTCCACATTTTATTTTTAGCATACCGGTACCTGTGTCTGGAAATCACGTGAGTTTGTTAACTGTTATTGTTTATAGACGTTCTTTTCAAATTTATTTAGTCTGTTTGATTCGTTGTTTCCCCCAATTCCACTTAATTTTGAATGGGAAACATGCTCAATGGATTAAACCAGCGTTGTGTAATTGACTTACTCTGATGTTCATGCCTAAATGGACACAAATTCACCACACAAAAGTGGTATGTTTAAATTGTTTATGTCGAAATTCAAAATTGTATTGTCTGTGGGTAATGATATTGATACATTACACATGCCCGTTATGTTGAGATACACCCGGGACGTGTGTCGAGTCTTGCTGACTGCTGAACAACCCCTTGTCTTATTTGTCCTGTCTGAATGTCTTTATACACAAAACTAATATAGGTATCGGTATCTGTCCGATACTGAATTGGAATATCGGATATCGGCAAATACCAATAACACCCAAATCGGCTCATCACTAATTAAACTCTTTGCACGACTTCTTGTCCTCACACATGCAACATAAAAACTATTATATTTCATCCTTTATACTATTTTGTCACATTTGTTTCTATTATACTTTCTTTTTTGACTCAGTATATAACAAAATTCAGCCTGGTGGATCTGACGAAGAAGATCTTTGAAGAAAATTCCTCACATTGCTTGAAGTTAAAATTTGGGCTCCTGTAAGCCCATATATGAACTTGATTTGAACAAACATGAATCAGCCACCCTCATGCCTCCACACCTTCAAGGATGCTAAATTCTGATTGGAGGATCTTTAGAAGATGTTTCTATAAGTTTACTCATATTACATTAAGGTAAAATTCAGGTTCCCATAAGAGCCCAGTGGACCTCAACCAACACCAGTCACCCCATGGAGCAAACTGGGAGTTTTTCTGTTTCATACAATTACTCAAAATCCTTCAAAACCTATTTTAAAGCAAATATTTATTTTCTCCAAATGGACTCAACAACCCCCACCCCCATCCCACGGGCATTATGCAGCCTGGTGGGCCCCATCTGAACAAATATTAATCTAAACAACCCGCATACACATCTAAATAAATTTGATCAAAATCAGCCCTGTTTCTCATGGACAGAATTCATTTAATCAAATGAATAGTAAATTCTCCATAGAGTCATATATTAAATTTCAAATTCCCCTGGGTGGGAGTATGGTGGCTTACTGGTTCAAGCATTGGACTTTAAATCAAAAGGTCCATGGTTCAACCCCCATCAGGGTTAACTCCGTAGATTCCTTGGACAAGGCACTTAATCCTGAGTGTCCACTTTGGGCCTGCCTTGGCACTCTCCCATAAATTGTAAAAAAGCAAAGACATGTGAACAAATTTTGATGACCAAAAATACTTTAGTGCTCTATCAGTTAAACCACAATAAATAAATGAATAAATCCCTCTGATGCCCTCAAAATCAGTCAAGCATAACACTAGAACAAACTTTAATCAAAGAGTCACAATAATGCTATATACCAATTATCAAAAAAATTCAGCCCGGTGGATCTGATGAAGAATATTCCTCATATTGCATTAAGTTAAAATTTGGGCTCCCATAAGCCCAAATATGAACTTATTTGAACAAACTTGAAATCTTCATTCTTCTCTACAATCAATCAGAAGAACAGAAAATTTTCATCGCATGCGCTGGTCTTTATTTCGATGACATCATGTGTGGTACAGTGGAAGAAAAATCATCAAGTGGTGTGGGGTGGTATAGGAAATCATCAAGTCGTGTCTGGGCCAAATATCTTCCACCTCAAGAGAGATTTTCTAACCCCAACCCCACACCACTCACAGATAATAATAATTGTGGAAGGTGAATAAAGAACTCACTTTGTTATGCTCTGTTCAGAGAGTGCTATCATACAATCATTCTCTTCATTCACATCCAAGTATTCCACTAAACCTTCCTTTAAAAAATCTTCAAAATTTCTGAAAAACAGTTGAAAATAATATATTATATTAACATTTTAAAAATTTGAAGCATTTAAGAAAAGCAGATTTCCATGAAATGCCAAAGGAAGGAGACAGTTGACTTACTGCATGCTGCTGGTTGATAGTCTCTCAGGACAGCAATACACATCACTACTAGAGGTCTCTAAGCCTATACGCTCCACCAAGGGTCACTGCTTTTAGGGGAAGCTAAATACAAGACAAGGATCCAAGTGTTAATACCTGTGACCTTGACCTTGATGATATAACAATGGACTAAGTTCATGACACACCTTTGAGTCATGAGCAATACTTGTACCATGTATAAATAAGGTCTGTCAATAATATCAGGGTTCTATAGACCTGGCACAGGCTGTATAACAATATCAAAGTTTTGCTGTCTGTGACCTTGACCTTGATGATATGACCTTGGATTAAAGTCTCAACACAGCTTTGAATATGAGCAATAATTGTACCAAGTGTGAATGAGATCTGTCAATCATATCTAGTTATATGGACTGGACAAAAGTTACAATCATATGTCGAAGTTTTGCTGTCTGTGACCTTGACCTTGATATGACCTTGGGTTAAAGTCGGGACACACATTTGAGTCATGAGCAATAATTGTACCAAGAATGAATAAGATCTGTCAATTATACCAAGTTATAGCAAACAATGGGTGTAATCCTGCTTCTGGCTGACAAAATTTATCCTTCTAATTTGGATCAATCATTTCATGAATGATTTCTTGCCTTCACCTGCTTCAATTTTCCATTGAATCCAGTCTTGACTACACCACAGCATCCATCACTCAATCTCAATAATTTTTTGAAAAATATTTTAATAGGTTAAGGGTTAAACATTCAAGCAATAGTAATTTAATCTCAGCACATGGTGTCGAAATTGAAATTTCAAACCACAAGTTTTTCCCATAATGCATCTAGACAATTAAGAGCTCTGTCAAACAAGATTAACTTGGTTAAATTTCTAGATTCATTATTGGAACAAGCCAAGACCAACACCGGGTCTGGACCTGCGTCGCTGCATGCAATTGATCTGAAAATTAGATACACGATACAACTCATCATTATGAAGCAGCAGACCAAATATAAAATCATTCCCTTTCATAGAAGCCAAGAAAACTTTGACGGAAGAAGTATTTCAGACGGACTGACGGACGGACGGATGGACTGATGGACTGATGGATGGACGGATGGACGGACGGACAGACGGAGTCGAGCGGTTAGTAGGTAAAAACAAGCTGCTTGAAAATTTGACATCAGTAAGTAATGGTTTAATCAGCAAATGGTGAAATAATAACCTAAGATACTAACATACTGCATTACTGCATTACTTATATGCTTACCCACTCAGGAATGGGCATATAATTGTTAAGCTGAACAATAACATTAGCTTGATAGATATTTCCCTTATATTAGTGGTGATCACAGCCAGCACAAGTGTAAAATTATGAACGTAAATGACAGAAAACTGAAACCAGAGGCTCAAGTGAGCCTAAAATGCTCACCTGGCTCAAGTTGTCAAAAGAGATGCGTGTATCAGTAAGTGATCATCAGCAAGAGCAATTTTTTTTATTTGCTATGACACAACCAAAAGGCCACTTTTTTTGGCGATTCATTTCTGCTGGTCCTAGGAAAGCTTTCTAGCGAGGTCTGTTCTGTGAATTTTTGCTTTGTTTTCAACTAATGTGGTTCTCCATACCCGCCCATCCTCTCACCCCCTCCAACAAAAAAAAAAATACGACTTACTGAGTTTCTTTGAAAATGTGAATCTGCATCATTAAAGTAAGTTCTAAACAAGAAATCTAAGCATTATTGCAAGTGGCTTACAAAAAGAGGATTTTAAAAGCATATTAGGCCTATGGAGCATTAACCCCACTCTAAGGGATATATTAATTTGGAAGGAAATACAGAAGAGTAAATTCCACCAGCCTGAAGATGGCAGCAGTTTCATTTGAACAAAGGAGAAAAGGTTTACTCCAAAGATGGTCTGTGCCATAAGTGAATGAATTTGGCACAGTGGTTTTAAAGAAAAAAAGAAAGATTTCAAACTAGAGAAAAAGAATTTTACTGCCACCAGTAAATTCAAGTCTGCGTGAAAATGGTTAAAGCATAAAAATAAACAAAACAGAAAGAGAATTTGTGGAGGCTTATTTTGGGGGTAAAATATTTTTAAAGAAATCAGAAATAGGTTTTCATTAAGAGTATTGCATGAAATAAAATCTTGTGAACCCACAATGAAGCCTTGAGAGGGTTAAATTAAAGATATTCATACAGGAATTAGAGAAATGTTTTCCAAGAAACCAGAAAAAACATATGTGCACAGCATTGATAAGGTTTGGTCAAGGCAGCAATAAAATCTTTGAAAGCCATACTGAAGTCTTGAGAGGGTTAAATTAAAGACATCCATACAGGAATCAGATAAATGTTTCCAAGAAACCAGAAAAAAACATATATGTGCACGACATTAAAAGGGTTCAACATAAAATAAAATCTTTGGAAAACACACTGACGTCATGAGAGAGTTAAATTAGATATTCATACAGGAATCAGATCAATTTTTTTCCAAGGAACCAGAAAAAACATATATGTGCACAGCATTGAAAGTGTTTGATCATGGCATCAATCAAATTTTTGGAACCACATTGCAGTTTTAAGAGGGTTAAATTAAAGATATGCATACAGGAATCAGATAAATGTTTCCAAGAAACCAGAAAAAAAATATACATGCGCACAGTAGTGAAAGGGTTATCATGAAATAAAATCTTTGGAAAACACACTGAAGTCATGAGAGGGTTAAATTAAAGATATTCAAACAGGGACCAGTTCAATTTTTTTCCAAGGAACCATATACAGCATTGAAAGGGTTTGTTCATGGCATCAATAAAGTCTTTGGAACCCAATTGCAGTCTTGAGAGGGTTAAATTAAAGACATGCATTAGTTCTGGGAGGTTATGAAATTTTTCCACGGTTTTGGTTTTTTACTCGTTTTTTTTTAAAAAGAGTTGAGTCCGGTTTCGGTATCGGTTATTTTTTGAGAAAAATATTCAAGTATTAAACACTATAAAAACCTGGGTTTTTTCCCAAATATTAGTTTTAATAAAAAGTTCAAAGTGCAATTACCTCCCCCCTCTCTCTAAAATTATGAGATTATATACTACTTAAAGTTTGCTAAGCACCAAATATTTGACACATCATTGTGAAATTTGCTGGTGACATATTTGCGATATTTTTGGTGGATATGATTCAGGAATGTATTGAGATGGTCCCCAGTGTTTACATTAGCTTTCTTGATAGGCAGACTTTTCGTGACAATCATGGAAAGCATGTACCCCTTGATTTTCATGATGTTTTCATGTACTGTCTACATGTACATGACATGTGTATGGTATTCAATCTTCATTTCAACACAAACCCTTGAGATTTAAAGATTGAATATGGCAAATGCAAATGTAAGAAGACATTTGTCTGAAGCAGAAATGTGGCGGGCTGTAGGGATGGTGGAGCAAGGGGCTACCTATCATCAGGATGTTGAAGCCCTTGATGTGCACCATACAGTGATCACCAGAGCCTGGGCAAGATTTCAGCAGTATGGCACACCAATAAGACGGCACGGTGGTGGCAGAGACAGAGCAACATCTGCAGCTGAAGACCAGTTTTTGTTCATTCGGGCCTGTAGGAACCGCTTTGCCACAGCAACCCAGCTTTGCAGTGACCTTCAGAATGCATCTGGGGTAAATGTTTCAATGCAGACTATCCGGGCAAGGTTGCACGAAGATGGTCTCCGATTGAGAAGACCATGCATTTTCATTTCGCTGTCCCAGAACCACCGCCAGGCACGATATCATTGGGACATGGACCACGTTGGATGGACCAGAGAAGATTGGTGACCTGTCCTTTTTACAAATGAGTCAAGGTGCTGCCTAGACCACACAGATAGGCTTTCTAGAGTATGGAGAAGACCAGGAAAGCGATTCCATGCAGCCGACATTGCTGAGCATGACTGCTATGGTGGAGGGTCAATAACGGTCTAGGGTGGCATCAGCTGGGATGGAGATACAGAGCGCTGTGTCCTTGAACGTGGTACATTGACTGCACAATGGTATATTGATGAGATCCTGGATGTCCACGTCAGATTTATTGCAGGTGCAGTGGGTGATAGATTCATTCTGATGGACGATAATGCCCGTCCTCATGTTGCCCATGCTGTCGGGGAGTACCGACAGAGGGAGGGGATTGAGCGAATGGACTGGCTAGCAAGATCCCCTGACCTCAATTCAATCAAACATGTCTGGAATGAGTTGCAGCTTGCAATTTCAGCCCATCCATTCCAGCCAAGAAGTGTCCAGGAGCTTGGTGCAATGCTGGTCCAGGAATGGAACAACATCTCACAGAGGACCACCACGAACCTGATTGGGAGCATGAGAAGGTGTTGTCAAGCTGTAATTAACAGTAATGGGTCTCACACTCGATACTGAACCCATACCAATTTGCTCCGTCAACTTTTTGGCATTTTGAAGAATTTCTTCTTTTACCAATAATATCCATTTTCCATGGTTATTGTATTTAAAAGCTAAAACATAATGTCAAACACAACTAAAATCTTAATTCTGTACTTAAATCATTAAATATATAATTAAATAAAAAATATATACACTTTTCATTACAATATTTCAATTAAAACGTAAAACAGGTAGTTGGATATACTTGGTGCTTAGCAAACTTTGAGTAGTACATATAGCATAGCACATGTACAGTGAACCATTTATCCAGAAAACAATGAAGATTGTTTACAGAGCCCTGGATATACAGTTGACAGTTGAACAGCATTGGCAGAACCCCTCCCCCCCTCCCACACACACACACCAAGACAAGAGGAAAATGCTGTGGTAGCAATGCACAACTTGGGTAAAAAATGCTGAAGATGTAATGTGAAATATCAGGCCAAAGAAAAGAAATCCCTTTGTTTGGGGTACCCCCACCGACCCTAAACAATTATGCCAACCCATAAAATTTTATGAAGTAAAAGTTGCTCATTTTGGTCATTGTAACCGTAATTTTTATCGGACTTCGTGAATTTGAAACCTATTTTGAGGTTAAACCTTGAAAAAATACATGGAGAAATAAATAAATCGGACAGTATAAATGCGGAGCAAGTGGTAAGTTCCAGTTCAGCAAAGGAAACCGCATTTGATAAATTGATCATTTTCTAGATACAGTGTTTTACCATTGGTGCTGAAGGTCATGAAAATTAATGAATGTCACGTTGAGTTTCGTGTATTGATACTGAAAGCCCTAAATCTTGGCCTGCAGTCTTGAAAATGTTATTGGTGCACGTACATGTATAGAAATATATTCAAGCATTAAACACTAGAAACTCTTGGGTTTTTAGCTCGTCTTGACAAAGTCAAGCTGAGCTAATCTCATCGCTCTCCATCTGTCCATCCATCATCTGTCAACACCATGTTTTGGTCTTCTTCAAAAAAAACACTGGGACAATTTAAGTGAAAGTTTGTGTGAGTGATCGTCCCAAAAGGACATTGCATTTTTGTTCAACTCAGTATGCCCAACTCCATAGGGGGGGAGTGGGGAAAAATGCTCCAAAATATTTTTAAAATCTTCTCGTGAACCAGTGTGTACAATGACTTGATATTTGTTATGGAGCTTCCTTTTGAGGTGTAGAATCAAGTTTGTTCAAACAAAGTTCGTGAAGCGATATTTGGTTTTGTAATGGGAGGGGTAAGATTTTTGGCCCGGCCCAAAATTTCTATTTTCTGAACTGATGGTCCGGTTTGAACCAAATTTGGTAGTGGTATTATTGGGTCATAAATTATTGACTCATGCAAAAAAAAATAATTCCTGCATCCCCATAGGAACCCTGGGAGCTAAAAATAGAAATATTTTCAAATGCCCATATTTTCCAAGCCACACGAAACAGAGAGCTGTTATTTGGTATGAAACATCCTTAGGACCACTTAAATTGAATGGTAAAAAAAATATGCCATTGCTTATGTTAGGGTGTTCTGTAATGGTTGTCGGAAAAAATGCTGAGTCAGCATATTTGCAAATATTTAAAAAAATCTTTTCTCCAGAACCAATGATCAGAATCTTTTGATATTCGGTATACAGCATTCATAGGGGGATCAGATACAAGTATGTTAAAATAAAGCCCATTGGCTCATATTTGGGCTCAATACAGGAGCCCAAATTTTTAACTTAGGGCAATATGAGGAATATTCTTTAAAAACCTTCTTCAGAACCACCAGTCAGAATCTTTTAATGTTTGGTATACATCATTGTTATGAGGGTTAGATTCAAGATTGTTCAAATCAAGTCCCTAGGTTAATATTTGGGCTTCCTATGGAAGCCCAAATTTTACCTTTGTTCAGTATGCGGGATAATTTTAAAAAATCTTCTTCTTCAGATCCACCAGTCGGAATGCTTTCATATTTGGTACACAGCATCTCTAGGGGGTCTCAAGTTTGTTCAATTCGTGTGCCTAGGTTAATATTTGGGCTCCATATGGAAACCTGAAATTTAACTTGGTACAATATGAGGGAATTTCTTCAAAAATCTTCTTCAGATCCACTAGTCAGAATGCTTTCATATTTGGTATACAACATCTCTAGGGGGGTCAGATTCAAGTTCAAACTGGATCCGTATGTTAATATTTGGGCTCGCTATGGTAGCCCCAATTTTAACTTAGTGCAATATGAAGAAATTTTCTTTAAAATTTCTTTTCTTCAGATCCAACAGTCAGAATGTTTTCATATTTGGTACACAACATCTCTATGGAAGTCAAATTCAACTTTGTTCAAATCGAGTGCCTGGGTTAATATTTGGGCTCCCTACGGGAGCCAGAATTGGCCATGTTGCTGAAGAATTAAAAATTTTGTATTCAGTACCCTCTAGAGGTGTGTAACTAAGATTAATCCACATAGGTTGTATCAAGGGGCTTCATAGGGGAGCTCTACATTTTACATTATGATCAACTGAAGAAAAGGCATGATGCCCAGATTATTTTTGTCACTCCTGAGGGACTCTAGGATTGACAATGTATCCTATGGAGATGGATTGCTTAATGTAGACTCATTCTTGGACTGTGTTTATATTGTGTTCTGTTCAAGATGAGCGCTTCAGGCCCCGTGGTGCCTCTTGTTTCCCAAATATTAGTTTTAATAAAAGTTCAAAGTGCAAGTACCTACCCCTCTCTCTAAAATTATGAGATTATATATAATGCAGCACATGTACAGTGAACCATTAATCCAGAAGACAATGAAGATTGTTCACAGACCCCCTGGATATACAAATAGCATTGGTACCAACCCCCCCCCCCCCCCCCCCCCCCCCCCCCCCTAAACACACACACACACACACACACCAAGACCAGAGGAAAATGCTGTGGTAGCAATGCACAACTTGGGGAAAAAATGCTGAAGATGTAATGTTGTGAAATGTCAGGCCAAAGAAAAGAAATTCCTTTGTTTCGGGTACCCCCATCGACCATGAACAATTATACTGACCCTAAAGATTTTACAAAGTAAAAGTCGCTCATTCAGGTCATTGTAACCTCAATTTTTATTGGACTTCCAACTATGAATTTGAAACCTATTTTGAGGTTAAAGCTTTCAAAATACATGTAGAAATAAATATATCAGACAGTATAAATGCAGTGCAAGTGGTAAGTTCCTGTTCAACAAAGGAAACCACATTTGATAAATTGATCATTTTATAGATACAGTGTTTTACCATTGGTGTTGAAGGTCATGAAAATTAATGAATATCGTGTTGAGTTTCGTGTATTGATACTGAAAGCCCTGAATCTTGGCCTGCAGTCTTGAAAATGTTATTGTGCAAGTATAGTGTACAACTGGGTTTTTTTTAATTCCTTTCAAGCATATACATAGAAATTACTATCAGTGGCCAGCAGATGCATGGATATTGCATTCACGTGAAGTGTGTGGTCATTTTGGTAATTCAATGTTTGTTTTATTTTTGTACAAAACCAGGTGGTGCTTTCAATCTCACACTGAATGGGGTAATTTTTAACATTTCATTCATTTGTCATTCGAAAGAAAGTTTATTTAATATGTAAATACAATTATATTATGGGACTAAAAAAAGTTATTAATTTGGCCGACCGGGCTCTGATTTTTTTTCTGTGATCTCCGCCCTTTTTATTTAACACATTACACGATGTGACAGCATTCAAGATTGTGCAGTTGAATAACCGTGCGTGTCCCGACTGATGGTTATCTCACATTCAGGTCGATCGGTGTTTTTTAAATAACTGAAACCAAGTTCTATTTTCGGTTAACCTCCCAGCACTAACATGCATTCAGGAATCAGATAAATGTTTCCAGAATTTAAAGGGTGCAGTATGAAATAAAATCTTTGAAAAACACACTAAAGTCATTTCTGGAACCCACATTGCAGTCTTGAGAGGGTTAAATTAAAGATATGCATACAGGAATCAGATAAATGTTACCAAGAAACCAGAACTTAGATTTGAGTCTTCCATGGAAGATGTGTGTTGTCTGGCGTTTCAGACAGAATTCTAAGTGGAAAAGGGGCATAACTCTGGAAAAAATACAGCGGATCAAAAAATAAAATAGGAGGTGCACAATGCCATTATGTGATAAAGAATCGCTGAAAGTTTCATCAAAATCCATTCATAGGTTAAAGAGGAGTGGCGGATAAGAGAAAGTGTGACATGGAAGATGCGGACGACGCAAGACGACGGGGCATAACTCTGGAAAAAATACAGCGGATCAAAAAATAAAATAGGAGGTGCACAATGCCATTATGTGATAAAGAATCACTGAAAGTTTCATCAAAATCCATTCATAGGTTAAAGAGGAGTGGCGGATAAGAGAAAGTGTGACGCGGACGATGACGCGGACGACGCAAGACGACAAAAGTAATCCCTATACGTCGCTCCCCACTTCGTGGGTTGGCGACACAAAAAAACATACATGCACAGCAGTGAGATTTTATCATGAAATAAAATCTTTGGAAAAAACAACCTCTAGTCATGAGAGGGTTAAATTAAAGATATTCATACAGGAATCAGATCAATTTTTTTCCCAAGAAACCATATACAGCATTGAAAGGGTTTGTTCATGGCATCAATAAAATCTTTGGAACCCACACTGCAGTCTTGAGAGGATTAAATTAAAGACATGCAGACAGGAATGAGATGCTTCCAGGATTGAAAGGGTTCATATTAAACATGAAATAAAATCTTTACAAAACAAACTGTAAGTCCACAAAATTTTTAGATTATAATAACAAGATAAGCTAGCAGTATTGTGAACAATATGTTATTCCAGCTGTCAGTCAAGGTTCTCAGTGAATGAACAGTTTCATCAAGGATAAACTACAGCAAAAGTGCTGACTCATCATTTTTTCAATACCCTCTACCGGGCACCCAGATTGAACCGGTGGCAATTTTTTTTTTTTTTAATCAATCCCTTCTTCCGGTCCTAAGGATACTTCATACCAAATAACAGTTCTCTGTTCCTTGTGGTTTGGGATATATGGGCTTTTGAATTTGTTTCTGTTTTTAGCCCCTGGGGTTGCCACAGGGCTCAGAAAATTGGGGGGAGGGGAGGCGGGGCATCAATCAATTACTTAGGACTCACTTATACTACATGCCAAATTTGGTTGAAATTGGCCCTCCGATTATTGAAATAGAAATTTTGGGCAAAGCCCAAAATGGAAATACCTCTACAGAGAACAGATATTGACCTATCAACTTCCCTTGAACAAACTTTAATCTTCTACACCAAAGGATGTTCCATACCAAATATCAAGGCATTCCCTCTGGAAGTTCATGAGAAGAATATTTTTAAAGGTTTTTAAGCTTTTGGAGCATAATCCAGAGCCTGAATATGGCAGCTGCTTCATTTAAACAAAATAGAAAGGGTATACTCCATAGTTTGTGCAATATATGTTTGAATTTGGCCTAGTGGTTGTGAAGAAGATGTCAAGTTTGCAAAAAGTTAAAGAACGATGGACGCCGGATAAAGGTGATGGCAATTGCTCCCACTGACTTGCAGTCAGGTGAGCAAAAAAGTGCTAACATCAATCAAATCATGATGCATAATTCTTGATCTGCTGCAAAATGAATCCCCCAAGCTTGTGCTGCATCTGTACTGCTTTTATATCTACCAACCAAAACTGAATAAAATTAAGGAATGAGTTTTATTTTATTTTCATTCGTTTTTCTAACCCGAAAACAAATCCCACTCACACTCGCCAAAAATGGTATTCCACTCCCAGCATCATATTCCACTCTCATCAATGACAGACTTTTTTTTTTTTTGGCCATGTTTTGAAAGTTGCCACGGAATCAATTATAAAGGGTTTAGGCTGTTTTAGGGAAAACAAATAAGGAGAAAATAAAATAAATACAAAAGTTCTCTGCTCAGATTCGAATACAATTTTATCCTCTCAACTGTCTCCACAGATTTTTTCACTTTGCTAACACCTTCTGAAATAATTCTCTGTGCACCCCACTCGAGGATAAAAATCGTACTCGAATCCAATTAGTGAATTATCATCTATGTACATTTTGTATTCCCAAAACACAAAACGGGTAAAATTTTAAACAATAGATTAGATGAACTAAATTAGGCCTAAAAAAATAAAAAATCTGTTTCTCAGGCCCTCCCACATGGTCCTTTTGGCTGCCACATGCTCTCTTTTTATAACCAATTTAAACTTAAAAAAAATAAAAATTAAATGGTTTATGTCTGATATTTTACAAATTTATGAATTTGTTCCTTGAGTGTAAGAAGGCTTTGCAATGCTTTAGCACTGCAAAGCCTTCTTGCACTCAAGGGATGAACTACACCAACACCCATGCTATTCTGTAGATTATGAGGCCTAAAACTTGAACCAAGAACATGAACTTTTGATGGCAAAGAAGAAATTACTGAAATAAAAAATAAAATAAAAAACCGCTCGCCCACATGCAATTTCACAAATAATGGCCTGAGAAACAGAAGATCTACTTTGAGTGGCTTTGTCCTTCAATTGTATTTTGATATTTACAAAAATGTTTCTATAATTATTACTGGTTTACCTTACTCCTTGAGTTAATTCTTGGATATGCTTTGTGGTTACAAGTGGAACACCATTCTTCACAATTATGTTGGGCCTGTAATGGGAAAAGCATACACCATTTACAAAATGAAAGTGTCAATGACACTGTACCTTACCTTAACTTAAAGCTGAATTTATGAGATTTAATGTCATCATTACCTCACTCATTGGTGGTTCTGGAGAAGAAGGTTTTAAGAATATTCCCAAAGTTAAAAAATTTATAGTAATTTATATATTTTTTATACTTACCAATGACCCAGACTTAGCTGGTGCTAACTCTAACAAAACCAGGGCCAAACACAAATTTTGCCCCCCAATCCCCAAAATTTGCATCCAAAACAAAAAGAAATCATGTCCTAAAGGACCTCCATACTACGCCCCCACTGCGCATGCTCAGTGACACGGACGTCCCGAAATTGGCGCCAATTATCATTCTTACTGGCAGTGCCTGGTCAGCGCTATGTACTCAGCGGGGAGGCAAGAGTTCCCAACTCCAGGGAGGGCCATCCCCGTCTGGGTCATTGGTAAGTATAAAAAATATATAAATTACTATAAATTTTTTAACATTTTTATACTGTACCAATGACCCAGACTTAGGTGAATAGTAAACAGGCTGGAGGGCCTAGGACATAGAAGAAAATCCAGTAAGCTCAACTATATAGTAAAGAGGTAACCCCTTAAGGAGAAAAGGAATATTAGGCTTTACATGTATCTTTCTTATTTAATATTAAATTAGAAAGATACACTACCCTTAATAATTGAGCACAATAACATTCATGTTCTCTATTAACATCCAGTATATCCCTTATACTAATTATTTTTAAAGTAAGCCAATAAATAAAGTAGTCCAGAGAATTGAGACTCTTTATAGTCATTTAAAAGTGTCCGAGTATTGTATATTAAAGCCCGTTTGACACTTGACATATACAAATGCTTCACACCGAGCTACACTTTAAAAATAAGACATGAATGAAATTTAACATTAATATTACACTTTAAAACCATCCCGGAAGCGACTCAGAAATACTGACTTGGAGGAGGCATTCCCTTGCTTTTCACTATAAAGCAGGTGACCTAAGGGAACACCCGCCCCCCCCCCCCCCCCCCTTCCCCTTGCCCTGGGTCAAATAGCCCAGAGCGAAGAGGGCAGCCGGACAGAGTCACTGCCGGAACAGAAAGCCTGCATAGCTATAGTTGCAACTGTTTAGTGGACGACATTCTGAGCAACAGATAACGGACCTAAACAATGCAGGTCTCCAGAAATGGACTCAATATTTCTGAGATAAAAATTCGTGAATGTGGATGGCTGAGACCAATAAGCAGCCTTCATTAAATCTGTAATAGCAACACTATTAGCATAAGCCCAAGAAGTAGCAAGAGCTCTTACTTCATGAGCGGAAATCTTAAGCACAGACTGCTGAGAAGATAAACTCTCATAAGCAGTACGGATAGTTAATTGAATCCATCTAGCAATAGAATGGACCGAAATGTCCTTTCTATTAGGCATCAAAGACAGAAAGAAACGTTTCCGTCCCTTTCTGATAAACTGAGATCTCTGTTTATAGATACGTAACGCTCTAACAGGACAGAGTAAAGGCCTACGCCCGTCTGAAGACGGAAGAGCCTTAATAACAATAGGTTCCGGATATTTATTAGGAGCCTGATTCTTAGCTAAAAAACCCACATTAGTAGTGAAGGTGATAGTGTTCCCGACACTACGATAGTGAGAATCATCCACCGACAGTGCATGAAGCTCACTGACTCTTCTAGCAGAAGAGAAAGCTAAGAGAAAAGCTGTCTTATAAGATAAGAATTTGAAATCTACTGTCCCAAGAGGTTCAAATGGCTTTTCCTTCAATTTAAGAAGAACCCAAGCTAAATTCCATTTAGGAATTAATCTAAGAGTTCTGGGTCTATTTATCGAAAAGTTTCTAACCAACTTAGATAAAGAGACATTAGATCCAATTTGTAAACTATCATGATGTGCATAGGTATCAGATAACATAGACCTATAACCCTTAATAGTAACAGGCTGCAGTTTGATTTCGTCAAACAAGTATGCTAGAAAGTTTGCAATGTCTGGTATAGAGGGATCGAATATATCTACAGAATGATCCCTACACCAACGACGAAAAACCTTCCACTTAGCCGCATAGTTTAGCGAAGAGGAGGTCCTCCTACAGTTAGAAATCGCATCCACTGCTCGTCCTGTAAAGTGCTTGCCATGCAAGAAGGACCGCACAACGGAAAAACGTGAAGGTTGAGACCTTGCGGGTTGTGATGGAGTTGGCGCGATTTCCCCTGCGAAAGAAGATCCTCCCGTGGAGGAAGCTTTCGCGGTAGGTCCCACAACAGACACCTGAGTAGATTTATCCACGGTCTCTGTGGCGACAGAGATGCTACCAACAGAATCTTGCATTGAGATTGTTTTATCTTTAGCAATACTTGTTGAATTAAAGGCGCTGGAGGATACGCATATCCTATCATTCCGTCCCAAGGGATCGACAGAGCGTCTACTGCAAATGCTCTTGGATCCGGACACGGAGACACATACGTCTACAACTGATTGTTGAGATGTGTCGCAAATAAGTCTATCATTGGCCGTTCCCATTGGTAGCAAATCTGATTGAATACTTGTTTGTTGAGAGTCCATTCCGACGGAAACAAGCGACCCTTTCGTGAAAGGGAGTCTGCTAGCACATTCAGACGACCCGGTATGTGACGGACCGAAAGAAGAACGTGATGTTCTAGCGCAAACAGAAGGATTCTTTCCGTTAGATTGAACAACGGAACTGAATGAGTGCCTCCCTGATTCCGTATATACGCCACTACTGTCGTATTGTCGGATAAGATTTGGACATGAGCATTGTGAATAATGTCCATCCAGTGACGTAACGCAAGCCAAATTGACATCATTTCCTTGATGTTTATGTGCTTGCACAGGAATTGCGGATCCCAAAGACCCTGGCATCTCGAATCCGTTGGGATTAATGATGCACCCCAACCTGTTTGACTGGCATCCATCATAATGGTAAAACTCGGATCCGGCAACTGCAGCGGAACTCCCTGAGTTAACCACTGAATGTTTGCCCAAGTCTGAATCTCTTGTTTCACTTGATCTGACAAGAGAACGTCTACGTCGAACGAATGAATTTTCACACTCCAATTCTGAGTCAAGAAAATTTGGAGAGGACGTGTGCGTAACCGCCCCATCGGAATGAGATCCGCAGCGGCTCCGCACAGACCTATCAGTCTCATAAATTCTCTCGCTGTGACTTTGTCTGCGTGCAGACAATAGCGAGCGTAACAACTGACTAATTTCGCCCTGGTTAACGGCAGACGAACGAGATTGTTGTGCGTCTCGAAGCTCATTCCCGTATGAGTGAATGACTTGGACGGCACTAGATCCGACTTCTCCTCGTTTACTATAAAACCGAGACGTCGGAGCAATAGAAGTAGATTCTGAACATCGTTCTGAAGCGTTAACTCGTTGCCGTACCTCTGAAGAATGTCGTCCAGGTAGGCCGACGTTACCGCAGACGAATGAGCTCGGAAATAGATCATTACCGAGTTCATTACCCGAGTGAAAGCCCAGGGTGCTAGATTCAATCCGAAGCACATCGCCCGGAATTGATACACCACTCCTAGGACTGCGAAGCGTCGATACTTTCGGAATGTCGGATGTACCATGACGTGAAAGTACGCATCTTTGAGATCTATGCTTGTTGCATAATCGTTCACCCGAATACTCACTCTGACCGAGCGAATCGTCTCCATATAAAATTTCGGAGCGACGATCAGCTTGTTTATCCAGCTCAAATCTATGACTGGACGGAACGAGCCGTCTGGTTTCGGAACCAGAAACAGATGGCTGTAGAATCCCAGAGTTTCCTGGTTTTCTACGACCTCTACCGCGTTCTTCATTAAAAGAGACTGCACCTCTGATAACAGAGCGTCTCTTTTCTGCGGATTTGACGGAAGTTGAGTCCACTTTGGACTTCGAGTCAATGGAGGCTTTCGTTTGAAGGATATCTTTAGACCTTCCGAAGTCACTCCTCTCACCCAAGGGTCGTCCGTAATCGACGCCCATTCTTGTGAAAAGCTCGACAACCTTCCGCCAACCGGTACGCGATAGAGGTTTAAGCCATCACCTCCTGGACCTGCGAGGCCTGCGGTAGGAGAAACCACGTACTCCACGACCCGCACCTCGCCCCGTCGACCTCAGGGCGTCCGACCGATTGTCCCGGCCCGAAGGACGTCCCGAACGAGAGTCGCTACCCTGACGGTCTCTCGAATAAGACCAAGAGGACGCACCGGAACCTCTATAGGAACCTCTCTTGGGCGCATTAGACCCAGAAGTGCCTGTTTTATTCTTGTCTGCTGTATCCGGCTTCTTAGAAGCAGATTTGGACAACAGAGAATCCGAAGCTTTCTTTGTAATTTTATCATAAATAGCAGAAAGCTTGCCGTCAAAGAGAAGTTCTCCGGAGACCGAAGCGACTCTAAGAGAGTTCTTCACCTTAGAATCCACAAGTGTGGATGTAGCTAGGGCTGCGTCACGTCTAACCAACTCCAGATTTGCCACTGAAAGGGCGGGGTTACACGTGGAATAAGCTACTGCCCTTGAAAGAAGTCTTAAAGAGGATTGAATATCCTGAAACTCTTTCCCTTGAAGGCGCAGTGACAAGGCCTTAGTAAGGTGATCTGCGTAAGATAAGGCATCTAAATTGGCTCTGTTAGACGCAATAGCTGTTTCCAACACCGCGGTTGGAATAGAAGCCGACGAGGGTAATGATAGCTCTAAGTCTTCCGCCTCGTCGTCCATACGCAGAGGAACTCTCGGGATACCCTGTCCTGCCGTATCGAATTTATTCCTTGCATTAATGAAAGGCAGGTTGAGAGTATTAGCGGACAAGAAACCTGCTTTCCCCGTCTTGGAAGCAAGTTTAAATATAGCGTCATTCAATAATTCAAATGTTCTTGCAACATTATTGGACTGCGACGGAAACTCGGGAGCGATGTCCCTGAACCGCTCAAAAAATTCAGAGTCCAATGACGCTATAATCCTCTTGTCTGGAATCGCAGCAGTCTGGCCCGACGGAACAACTTGAGGGAGAAAGTGCCGGATGAAGTCCACGGCAGCTTTATGTTGTTCCGAAAGGGATAGCTCCAAATCATCCGTATCCCTTTCACCATCCGGTCGGACCTCATGATGTTCCCGGTCGTCCGCCCCTGATGCTTCGGCGGAGCGTACCGACCCAGCGCCGTCGGATAATTCTCGATCCGACACCGTTTCTGTCGACTGCTGGGATGCTGCGATAAGCTGTGCTATTTGCACAAGAATGTCCGGCGTCGAGACCTGCGGAGGCGCAGTCTTTCGCTGCTTCGCCGAGGGCAGCTCCGCATCAGATGGCTACCGCATACTTTTTCTATGCGAACGTCCGGAGTCCATCGGTCTCGAATCCCTGGCTGCCGGATGGTGTGACCTGGTCGCCGAAGAATCCTTGATCGGCGAAGCTGGCAAAATATCGGCGGTCACGCAGCCAAGGTGCGGTCGTGTGCGCTGACGTGAAGAAGAAGCCTTAGCAGTCTCCGCGGACTGCCTATACAACGGAGCGTCCCGAGCGACGGACGTAAGCTCCGCTTGCGACACATTTTGTACCACAACATCTGGTCCCAGATGTTGTTGTACAAGAGAGGGGCCTCTCTCGCTCGCGGCCCGGCTGGACCTGGACGAGCTAGGAACCGGACTCAAAGGCTTCCTCTGTTCTCGCTTAGTATCCGCCGTCACTGGGTGTGCACCTTGTATGTTTATAGTGCTCGCATCACCCAAAATTTCCTCCTGGACCGCATCGGACGAACCCGGCTGCCGAACCATTCGGTGAATGGACGCTACACCGGGGAGCTAGCGGACGACATTTGTCTAATCTCCATGAGCACTTTTGCCGCTAGCTCTGAATTCATTTGTGACGACGGACGCACACTTGTAGAAGATAACATGGAAACATCACCCTGTTCTTGTTCCTCTGAAATAGAAACTGAGAGAGTAGAGTGACCTTGCGGAGAAAGAGCCGGCATAGCCCTTTCTCCAGAAACAACATACCGTGACACACGTTTCCAATGTTTATCATCCCAATATTGACATACAGGACAGGGATTAGTGCGAGAACACTGACTACAATTAATACAATGATCATGAAAGTCAGAGGAAGATTTCTTCCCATTACAATTTCCTTTCATTGTGAAAAGTCAACAACAAGTCCTAGTTACTCGCACAAACCCCTGACACAAAGATACATAATAACATGATCCATTAATAAATGAAAAAACAATTGCAAATCAAAATAATTTTGAAAAAATATTTTTTCAGCGAAGCCCAAGTTGCTGAAAAGTAACGCTGAGCCCCGATGGATCCGATGGCAAAGTGTGGTCAAAAATTTTAAATTTATATTAAATAATTAATGAGACACTTACGGATAAAATAAATGTATCTTATAGTGAGATAAACTACACCAAAGGCAAACAGCCGCCCTCAAAAAAAGCTGTTACCAATGTAAACAAACAGTGTAAAACACCAGAAAACATGACTCCAGGCACTGCAAAAACTGGCCCGGAATCAGTCATCAAAATTACACTCTATCTGATGCAAAACAGAGACTCCCAGGGGAGAATCTGCAGAACATCAGATGGAAGATGCAGAACACAACGTTTATACACCCATGGGTGAAAACGTAACTATGGGGAAAATAACAGAAAACATTCTGTATCCAAGCAACTCTCCCAGGGAAATTTTAGAAATGAACTTTCTCAAAAATATGCCAAAAGCATGGGAGAATTGCAAGGGGGGACTTTAGAAGGCTAGGGGAGAGGAAACACTGAATAAGCAGTGCAACATTTAGCAAGAATGACAACAAGAGGCCCATGCCTCGAAAATAGGCAACTTAACATAATTTCATCAAAAAATTTTAAGTACAGCCCAAATTACGTGTCTGGCATCCTTTAAACTGAGATTTACAAGCACAAAGATCAGTGAGATGTTGACTGATGAAGGGCCAAACAGAGAATGATAATTGGCGCCAATTTTGGGACGTCCGTGTCACTGCGCATGCGCAGTGGGGGCGTAGTATGGAGGTCCTTTAGGACATGATTTCTTTTTGTTTTGGATGCAAATTTTGGGGATTGGGGGGCAAAATTTGTGTTTGGCCCTGGTTTTGTTAGAGTTAGCACCAGCGAAGTCTGGGCCATTGGTACAGTATAAAAATATAGCACTAAGTTAAAATGTGCCCCTCAGACCACCCACCACCCACCCAATAGGGAACAAAATTATCCACCCAGAGATGTTATTTGAACAAATTTAATTTGACTCCTATAAAGATACCGTATACCAAATATCAAATGATTCTGACTAGTGTACCTCAAGAAGCAGATTTTTTTATGATTATTCCTCATATTGGACTATGCTAAAATTCAGGCTCCAATAGGGAGCCCAAACCCAGAGACTTGATTTAAAAAAAAATTAATCTGACTCCCATAAGGATAGTGTAAATCATATATCAGAAAATTCTGATTGGAGGTTCATGAGAAAAAGATTTTAAAGAATATTCCTCATATTGGACAAAGTTAAAATTTGGGCTCCAATAGGGAAACCAAAGATTAATTGAGGGACTTGAATAGAATTCACTTGAATCTGACCCCTATAAGGATGCTGTATACCAAACCTCAAAAGATTCTGACTGGTGGATGAAGAAGATTTTTAAAGATTATTCCCCATATTGCACTCCGTTAAAATTCAGGCCCACAAAGGAAGCCCAAATATTAAATGAGGGACTTAATTTGAACAAACTTGAATCTGACCCTCGTAACAAGGATGCATACCAAATATTAAAAGATTCTGAATGGTGGTTCTGAAGAAGAAGATTTTGAAAGATTATTTCCAATATTGCCCTAAGTTAAAATTTGGGCTCATGTAGATTGTATACCAAATATCAAAACATTCTAATCAGTGATTCTAGGGAAGAACATTTTTTTAATTTTCACAAACAGACTGACGGAGCATTTTTTCAATGCCCTCTACAGAACATCCTGACAAAACTGATGGAAATTTTTATATACCATTCCATTCTACTGGTTCTTAGGATACTTCATACTAAATAACACTTCTCTGTTCCGTGCGGTTTGAAAATATGGGCGTTTTGAAAATATTTCTATTTCTAGCTCCTGGGGGTTAACACAGGGACACAGGAAATTTTTTTTGTGTGCATGAATCAAGTACTTATGACTCAATAATACCATACACCAAATTTGGTTCAAATCGGATCATCAGTTCAGAAAACAGAAATTTCAGGCAGGGCCAAAAATCTTGCCCCTCCCATTACAAAGGCAAATATTGATCCACGAACTTTGTTTGCAATGAAAGTGTCAATGACACGGTAGCTTAACTTGACTGTGTGTTAGTGTTTGATGAAAAGGATAATGTTCAATGTTTATGAAAGGATTATGAAATGAGACAAGAATTGTGATACAGTGAAACCCTGTTAATTGAATGGTCACTTTGCCAATCAAAATTATTCAATTAACAGGAGTATTCAATTAACAGGGATTGTCACTTTCCTGTATTCTAGAGATAAACTTGGCATTTATTCTATCATATCTTGTTTGACAGAGCTCCATGAGCTCTATCAAACATTATATAATAGATTAAATGCCTGTATTGGATGTACTGAGGCCAAATAGGCCTATAAATAAATGAAAACTGAGGCGAGTCAGGGTAATTTCTCGACAGGTTACAAGATTTTTTATTCAATTAGCAGGAGTTTACTCTATCACCTATATTCAATTAACAGGTCAAATTTGTACTGGAGGTATGATAAATGGTTTTGTGTTGGAAAATAATATTCAATTAACAGGGATATACAATTAAGAGATATCCAATTAAGTGGACTCCACTGTAATTGGGAATATGTTAATTTCTGTTCTCTGTATGCTATGTTTTCAATAAGAATAAGAATATTTTGAGGTCTAGACTGTACTAAAGAACTGAGGCCTGGATTAATGTGGCCCTCACAGTTTATGTATGCCAACCAAAGTTAACAAGTTCCAGTGAAATAATTCCAAAATGAGTCATCCTACCAAGTTACAATGAAATCCCCTCATAAATATAACTCATAGACTTTGCTAAAGGAATCTTGGCCATGTTGACAGTACGGCTGTGACGGTTGACCAATCATGACCAAAATAGGTCGCATCTAAATATCATACCAAGTTATCCAACCAAGTTACAACGAAATTCCTTCATAAAAGCAACCTGCAGACAGTGCAAAAGGAATCTACGTCACATGATCAAGCAGCGGTAATGGCTGACCGATCATGACCAAAATAGGATAGTCTCATTTAGACATCATGCAGAGTTATCCTTCCAAGTTACAATGATATCATTTCATAAATATGAACTGTAGACTGTGCTAAAGGAATCTAGGTTACGTGCCCCTGCAGCTGTCACTGTTGACTGAACCTGACCAAAACAGGACGTTCTCATCTAGACATCATACAGAGACAACCTAGCAAGTTACAATAAAATCCCTTCATAAATACAACCTGTAGACTGTGCTAAAGGTTTCTGGCCCGCGTAGCCGTCACAGTTGACCAAATGGGGACATACTCATCTAGACATTATGCAGAGTAATCCTTCCAAGTTGCAATGAAATCCCTTCATAAATAGGACCTGAAGACTGTGCTAAAGGTTTTTGGGTTCAGTCTCACGCAGCAGTCATGGTTGTCTCATCACGACCAATATGGGAAGTTCTCATCTAGACATTATACGGAGTCATCCTACCAAGTTACAATGAAATCCCTTCATAAATACGACCTTAGACTGTACTAAAGGTTTTCGGGTTTTAGGCTCGCACAGCCTTCACAGTTAACCAATGACGATAAAAAGGGTATGTTCTCATCTAGACATGACCTACGATTGGGGTGGGGAGGGGGATGCATCCCCCCCCCCCCCCACTTTCCCTCAATGTTGGTCCTCGAAATATGTCCAGAAATGGCATAAAAATCGTAGAGGCGTTAGGTCCATGGGGGTTAGGTTGTAGATTTGTAGATTGCTTGTCCTAATATCCTAATATCTGTGTCGGTGAAAAGGTAGACAGTCATCAGTACATGAAAAACTTCAAAATATCCGCTCAGATGCAAGGAGATGGGGGTTTTTGAACTCTGGAATTCAAAAATTTTTGACGATCCTTGGCCGCCTCATATCCGACACATTTATTTCCGTGGTGGAAACCCTGATTATTGTTACCTTGGTTAACTAGCTCAAACTTCGGAGATGCAAAATTCTTAAATGTGAAGGCTTGAAAAGCTTTTCCCGCACTCACCACCCTCATCCCCCCTCCCACCCACCCCTATTAAAATGGTGCTAAGCCAGGCTCTGTAAGTTTGTCCCCCCCCCCCCCCCCCCCACTTGCTTTAGGCTGGCTAACCCACTGGCTGTCCATACATTCTTCTTATACCTACCATCCCTAAACAACCATCTTCTTCTCTTTAATACAATACATTTGGAAAATGTACCAAATTCAGATGTCTCCCAATGAACATGTTTTGGGGAAACTACAACAGTTAAGTAGACAGAAATATTTAGGCAGAGTTATTGGCCTCCAAAAGTGCATGGAGCAAATACCTAATAGACTAACCTGGTCTAACAAAAGAAACACAATGGCTGAGTGGTTATGCCATTGAACTTCAAACCGAAAGGTCCATGATTTGCCACCCCAACCGCCCCCCCTCCCACTGGAGGTAACTGCATTGATTCCTTGGGCAAGGTGGTGCTGTGTATTAAAGAGTACTGCACATCGATGGTTTACTTGTCTTCAACCAATGCTAACCCTGCTTGTGCGGAGAAGTTAGTACGTTGGGTAGTCTGACAGTTGCATGCCATTGCTCGGTGGTTCTCGCCAATAACTCTGGCTACCTCCATCTGTAAAACTGTCTGACATGAGGGAACTCAGGCTGTTGAAAGTGTTAAATCCAATAAATAAATAAATGAAAGTGTCAATGACACTGCAGCTCAACTTGTGTAAGACATGTACATGTATAGTATGTGACACAGCAATGACACACATCTAGGTAATGACCTGATAAAAAAAGGTATATGTAAAGTATTGTAAAGGTCTGTACATAAATACTGACCGTAGCCTGTAACAAATTTACAGGTAAAGTATTGTAAAGGTGGGTGACAGATAGATGCTAAACTAGAAAAGAAATTTCCATGTTACAATGGGGATCCTTGTATGGTGCACCATAACCCAAATGTTAGCAACTGTTTTGGCCTGTTTGATTCAAACCCTTCTAAGGTTGATTCATACTAATTAATAAATATTTGTCCAGTCCTTCTTAAAATATAGGTATTTGAATTTTTTTTATCTTCAGCTCATAGGGTTCCCATGGGTGAGGAGGTTTTATTTTTCTCATTCGAAATAGAAAATCGCGTTGTGTTAATAATGTTTACCCTCCCCAAACAACACCAAATATTAACACAGCAACCTGGCTCCAACACATTTGAATATAAACATCAAGCAAGAATTTATTCAAATCAGAACTTTCATATAGAAGTTGTGTACAAAAAACTGATTGCACCTAATTTCGGTACAAAATGGCCACTGGTGGCCATCTTGAATTTCGGACTGCACCTAAAAACACCCCACTCATCAACTCCTTCCAAAGGAAAAGTCATCAATAAATATAGAAGTTCTGTACAAAAAAAACTGACTGCACCTAATTTCGGCACAAAATGGCCAATGGTAGCCATCTTGGATTTTGAACCAAAGCTAAAAACACTTGTTCTTGTCCCACGGTGACAACAAAGTTACCCAAGAAGTTTTGTGAAGATCAGTTCATAAATACGGCCTCTGGCCACAGCCATATTGAAATGTGCACTTACTATGTATAAGTAGCACTGAATAAATCAAAGTTTGTCTAATTGGCCGCTGGCGGCCATCTTGAAATTTCAGACCGCATCCAAAAAACACTCGTTCTCGTCCCAAGGTGATAACAAAGGTACCCAAGAAGTTTTGTGAAGATCGGTTCATAAATACATCCTCTAGCCCGAGTCGTATTGACATGTGTACTGACTGTGTACAAGTAGCAATGAATAAATCAAAGTTCATCTAATTTGCATAATTTATGCACAAGAAAAAAATCCGTAATATATGTGATGTATTCCATGTTACTAAACATTCATACAGAAATTTATTCAAATCAGAACCTTCATAAAGAAGTTCTGTACAAAAAAACTGATTGCACCTAATTTTGGTATAAAATGGCCACAGGCAGCCATCTTGAACTTTGGACTGCACCCAAAATCCCTCGTTCTCGTCCCAAGGTGATAACAAAGGTACCCAAGAAGTTTTGTGAAGATCGGTTCATAAACACAGCCTCTAGCCTGAGCCATATTGACATGTGCTCTTACTGTGTACAAGTGGCACAGAATAAATCAAAGTTCCTCTAATTTGCATAATTTATGCACGAGAAAAAAACCTGTATTATATGTGATGTATTCCATGTTACTAAACATTCAATCAAAAATTTATTCAAATCAGAACCTTCATACATAAGTTCTGTACAGAAAAAAACTGATTGAACTTAATTTCGGTATAAAATGGCTGCCGGCAGCCATCTTGAATTTTAGATTGCGCCCCAAAACACTCGTTCTTGTTCCAAGGTGATAACAAAGGTACCCAAGAGGTTTCGTGAAAATTGGTTCATAAATACAGCCCCTAGCCCGAGCCTTATTGACATGTGTACTTATCGTGTATAAGTAGCACTGAATAAATTAATGTTCATCTAATTTGCATAATTTCTGCACGAGAAAAAAACCTGTATTATATGTGATATATTCCATGTTACTAAACATTCAGACAAAACTTTATTCAAATCAGAACCTTCATACAGAAGTTCTGTACAAAAAACTGACTTCACTAATTTCGGTACAAAATGGCTGCTGGTGGCCAGCTTGAATTTCCGACCACACCCCAAAACACTCGTTCTCGTCCCACGGTGATAACAAAGGTACCCAAGAAGTTTCGTAAAGGCCAGTTCATAAATACGGCCTCTAGCCCGAGCCATATTGAATTGTTGACAGACGGACGACGGGCAATGACAAAACCTCAAATTTGACTACGTCAAAGTTGAGCTAATAAATAACAAAAGAAACTTATTTTAAAATTGTGCACTTCTACACGTGAAGCTAAAATGAGTGCTGAGCTAGCCAAACTAGTTTCAAACTTTCCATTCATCATCAGTGGCACAAAGCCAAAAGGTTACTGTAGCTCGTTGCCTTATATAATCTCTCTGTTAGCATTTTTAACACATTGAAAAGTTGAAGCAGGCCCTATAAAAGTGTCAAATTTCATTTTAATGGCCTGGAATATTTGGCCAACAACATTAATTTCTGTGAATTTCAAATGTGCTTCAGGCTTGCACTAGATGTGGTAGAGCCTTAAATTATACTGTATATATATATGCTCAAAACAATACATTCTCTACGGTTTGGACAGGCTCGCTTTTTGTTGCATTTTATTTATATGATTTATAAAGGTCTGCAAAATTAAACAGGCCTTACTTGATAACCACAATGCTGTTCCAGGTCAGTTTAGTGTTTAGGATACAGTAAATGTTTTGTTGTTTAAAAATAATATGAGACAACCACTTTACCTACAAACTCTTCCACCATCAGTAGCTATATAAATACATCTATGATCATGATTAGGATGAATTGATACAAATTCACTAATATATCCATTTCTCCTCATCAATCTGTATGTAGTAACTAATTTCTTGTAATTTCTGATAACTCCAAGAATATTTCCTAAAAAAAATAGTTTAAATCAGATCTTTAAGCACTGACGACAATTTTCCCAACCAATAACAAAATGTGTCTGGAATCAACTGCATTTCTATTGAACTTAACATTTCATCATTCAAAAATGTTTCCAGTCAAACTTATGACACTCTCCAAAAAAACTGTAACAAAACTATTATTGAGGAAGAAATTAGGATGATCAAAATTCCTTGTCCCCCTACCAATTAAGTAGTTTGTTAAAATAACCTCTGTTTATCCCCCAAAATATGGGCCTGTGTCACAAAATCACAAAAATGACAATGCAAAAGAACATGGAATGTGACAAGACTATATTAGCAATCAGCAATTCATTTATATTCCTTTATTTAACCCTTTACCTAACATGAAAAGCAGACACTAGCAAAAAAAATATTCTTGAATAACTAATTTTTTTCATTTTTTGTCTCAAAAACATAGGTCTTGTTCCAACGAGGGGTCATAACCTATGTTTTTGAGACAAAAAATGAAAAAATAATGAAATTTAATTGGCGATTTTATAGAATTGCGTTGGCTGGTTTCGGCCATTATGTTGGGTTAAAGGGATAACAGACATCTAAATAAAATAGAACCCTCATTCCCCATAAAATGTACCTTTGGACCCCAAACAAGTGCACATTTCCATGGAATAAACACACCAAGGACACTTTGATGAAAGATTTCAAGATAAATTTGGAAAGGATAAAATATGTGAGACCTACATATCAGTATTTGATAACTTAAAAGAGAAATACACAATTTGTTTAAATATGAACATACCATTTAAGAATACCAAATAGACGTGTTTACTGGTCATCTCCTCTCCACTCAGCAGGTGAATATCTTCTACACCCAGATTGAAGGCTAATCTGACCAATGGTCCTTCATCATCATCTGTTGTAATATGTGTCATCAAAGCTAAATTTTTAACTAATCCACAGGACTGAAAAAAAATAATTTACTCATCAACTAGCAGACAACACATGAGAAAAAAAAAAAAAATTATAACTGAAAGTTTTCAATTTTTGCCTCCAAAACATTGCTTATGACTTCTCACTGGAACAAGCTCATCAAACTGATGCCAAAGATGGGTCATAAGCTACATCTTGGAGAAAAAAATAGAAAAAATAAAACCTAAATCTTAATTTTTGTGAATAATGCTGGCTGGAAAAAATGCTGAGAGCTTCCCCAAGATAAGTATCAGGTTCAGGAAATGTTTTATAGAATTTATTTATTTATTGGGGTTTAATGACACTTTCGACACCCAGGGTCACCTCATGCTGGACACTTTTACAGGTGGAGGAAGCCAGAGTATCCGGAGAGAACCACTGAGCAACAGTGAGCAACTGTTTGACTCTCCAACGTACACTCCACACAGGAAGGGTTAGCAATGGTTGAATACAGGTGCACAATCAGCTTGTAGCATGCCTTAGTACACATCACCACCATGCCTCCAATGGGCAATCAGGATTAAGTGCCTTACCCATGGACACAATGCAGTTACCCCTGGGATCAAACTGTAGATCTTTTGGTTTGAAGTCCAATGCTGTAACCACAGAGTCACTACACCCCTTGTTTCATAGAATAAAAGAACATTTTCCACAACAAAAACACACTGATACAGCCGCTTATAAGTTAACAACCTACTGACAGAATACATTTTCTGAATCTTCCATGACATTTTATCCAGAAGGTCCCATTTTTAAGCACTTTCAAGAGACTGGACTCACGACTCACAGTTTTAAAATTCAAGCACCTTTCGGCACTTTCAAGGACCCAAAGAAACTCTGAAAATAAAAGAATGAAAGCACATGGGAACACTCTATCTGGCTAAAACTATTATAACCCTAGTGGTCTACACACTTTTTTGAGTTTTTCAATCTAGAAAATAAAACATTTGTAAGATATACTTTGGCACCCGAAACTTGTTACAAATTTCATGTCTTCAAATTAACCCTTAGTCCCCACACAGCCACAAACTGCCACTTTTATATTTCTTTGAGAAAGTTGCCCAAAGTGTATTCTTCCTTGAGAACTCTACTGGTTGGCTGCATATATCTGAACAATGTTTTTACATCAATACAGGCAGCCAACAATGATGTGAAACACAGTTAAGTCATTTGCAGCATGTACATACAGTAGTTGTTACCTGAAAATTAATCTGAAGATTTATGGGTTAACAGAATAGTTCATGCAATAATATGTCAGAAAAAAATACACAAATCATACATAGCCAGTCCATTTTCTTTAACCTTTGATAATCAAGGGATAACAAGTACAATGCTGATCGCCTGTGATCAGACAATAGTCCCCCCACGGGGTAAGTGGTGTCACCAAATTTTGGAATATTGCTTTCAATTTTTGTATCAAAATCTAAAAAACATTAAGTGCATCAGTTTTGTACAATGTCTAATCACTGGTAAAAATTAGAAACAACATCTTCAAATTGTCTCTGAGATAAGGTGGTATATTTATTTATTTATTGGTGTTTAAGGTCACATATTTTTGCAATCTTGACCACAACATGGAGATAAAGTCAAGTTAAGTCAATTGTTTACACCCATGTTGCCCATTTTAGAGCACTTCCACCCTGGCATTCATGACCGGGTTCTATTTTACCAGTAAAACAGAGCTTGTTTACCACAGTAAACAAGCAGTGCTTCATTTCCTGGAGTTCCCATGGAGAGAGATAAGGTGGTAAGAGAACACACAAACATAATATGTACAAATATGACTGAAAAAAACTGTATGCTATGTTATTTATCTTATGCTGCTACACCTCCATACCAAAGATTATTGAAATCGGAAATGTCGTTTAGAAGTTCTAGGCAGGAACAATTTCCAACAAAATGGCAGCCAGTTGGCCATCTTGAATTTAAAAAAAAATAAAAGGCCGCCTGGCCACACGTCCTCCCCCAAAAAGCGTGCAATTTGAGGTATTTGAAAAAAAATTGAATTTTTTTAAGTCGAAAAAGGGACATAACTCTGGCAAACACTGTTGGACCAAACCACGATTTGAACTTGATCTGTGGTTTATGTTGATACACCTATATACCAAATTGTTTTTGAAACAGTCAACAACAAGTAAAGTTATCATCGGAAAAGCATAAAAAAAATGAATTTTCGAACTAAACAAATAGGCATAATTCTGGAAAAATTGTCAGACCACACCCCGATTCGAACTTGACCTGTGGTTTATGTTGATCCACCTATATACCAAATTTTATTTAAAACAGTCAACAACAAAGTAGAGTTATCATCGGGAAAGCAAAAAAAAAGGAATTTTCAAAGTAAAAAATAGGCATAATTCTGGAAAAATTTTCAGAGCACACCTCGATTCGAACTTGACTTGTATTTTATGTTGATACACCTACCTATTAAATTTCATTTGATTTGGCCAACTATAGCTTAAGCTATCATTGGGAAAGCAAAAAAATGAATTTTTGAAGTTGAAATAGGGACAACTATGGCAAAAATTGTCAAACCGCACCCCGATTCAAACTTCACCTGTATTTTATGTTGATACAACTACATACCAAATTTTGTTTGATTTGGTCAACTATAAATGAAGTTATTATTGGGAAACTAGAAAAAAATGAATTTTTGAAGAAGAAAAAGAGGAAAAAATTGTTGGACCGCACCCCGATTCGAATTTAACCTGTATTTTATATTGATACATCGACATACCAAATTACATTGGATTTGGCCAACTGTGACTAAAGTTATCATCGGGAAACCAAAGTGGGATGGATGCACGCACAGACACATGTATGCACGGACGGCCGGACACCTGCTATTTTAATAGTCCTCAGAAAAGTTAAAAAATTTATAGTAATTTATATATTTTTTATACTTACCAATGACCCAGACATAGCTGGTGCTAACTCTTAAAAAACTAGGGCCAAACACAAATTTTGCCCCCCAATCCTCAAAATTTGCATCTAAAACCAAAAGAAATCATGTCCTGAAGGACCTCCATACTTTGCCCTTACTGCGCATGCGCAGTGTCAAGGACGTTCCGAAATTGGCGCCAATTATCATTCTTACAAGCAGTGCCTGGTCAGCGCTATGTACTCAGCGGGGAGGTATGAGTTCCCAACTCCTGGGAGGGCCATCCCCATCTGGGTCATTGGTAAGTATAAAAAATATATAAATTACTATAAATTTTTTAACATTTTTATACTGTACCAATGACCCAGACATAGCTGAATAGTAAAAAGGCTGGAGGGCCTAGGACATAGAGGAAAATCCAATAAGCTCAACTATATAATATAGAGTCAACCCCTCAAGGAGAAAAGGAGTATTAGGCTTTACATGTATCTTTCTTATTTTATGTTAAATTAGAAAGATACAATACCCGTCATAATTGAGCACAATAACATTCATGTTCTCTATTAACATCCAGTATAACCCTTTATACTAATTATTTTTAAAGTAAGCCAATAAATAAAGTTAGTCCAGAGAATTGAGACTCTTTATATTCTTTAAAAGTGTCCGAGGATTGTATATTAACGCCCGTTTGACACTTGACATATACAATGCTTCACACCGAGCTACACTTTAAAAATATGACATGAATGAATTTTTAACATTAATATTACACTTTAAAACCATCCCGGAAACGACTCAGAAATACTGACTTCGGAGGAGGCATTCCCTTGCTTTTCACTATAAAGCAGGTGACCTAAGGGAACACCCTCCCCCCCCCCCTTCCCCTTGCCCTGGGTCAAATAGCCCAGAGCGAAGAGGGCAGCCAGACGGAGTCACTGCCGGAACAGAAAGCCTGCATAACTATAGTTGCAACTGTTTAGTGGGCGACATTCTGAGCAACAGATAACGGACCTAAACAATGCAGGGCTCCAGAAATGGACTCAATATTTCTGAGATAAAAATTCGTGAATGTGGATGGCTGAGACCAATAAGCAGCCTTCATTAAATCTGTAATAGCAATACTATTAGCGTAAGCCCAAGATGTAGAAAGAGCTCTTACTTCATGAGCCGAAATCTTAAGCACAGACTGCTGAGAAGAAGATAAATTTTCATAAGCAGTACGGATAGTTAATTGAATCCATCTAGCAATAGAATGGACCGAAATGTCCTTTCTATAAGGCATCAGAGACAGAAAGAAACGTTTTCGTCCCTTTCTGATAAACTGAGATCTCTGTTTATAGATACGTAACGCTCTAACAGGACAGAGTAAAGGCCTACGCCCATCTGAAGACGGAAGAGCCTTAATAACAATAGGTTCCGGATATTTATTAGGAGCCTGATTCTTAGCTAAAAATCCCACATTAGTAGTGAAGGTGATAGTGTTCCCGACACTACGATAGTGAGAATCATCCACCGACAGTGCATGAAGCTCACTGACTCTTCTAGCAGAAGAGAAAGCTAAGAGAAAAGCTGTCTTATAAGACAAGAATTTGAAATCTACTGTCCCAAGAGGTTCAAATGGCTTTTCCTTCAGTTTAAGAAGAACCCAAGCTAAATTCCACTTAGGAATTAACCCAAGAGTTCTGGGTCTATTTATCGAGAAGTTTCTAACTAACTTAGATAAAGAGACATTAGATCCAATTTGTAAACTATCATGATGTGCATAGGTATCAGATAACATAGACCTATAACCCTTAATAGTAACACTAGAAAGTTTGCAATGTCTGGTATGGAGGGATAAAAAATATCAACAGAATGATCCCTACACCAACGACGAAAAACCTTCCACTTAGCCGCATAGTTTAGCGAAGAGGAGGCCCTCCTACAGTTAGAAATCGCGTCCACTGCTCGTCCTGTAAAGTGCTTGCCATGCAAGAAGGACCGCACAACGGAAAAACGTGAAGGTTGAGACCTTGCGGGTTGTGATGGAGTTGACGCGGTTTCCCCTGCGAAAGAAGATCCTCCAGTGGAGGAAGCTTTCGCGGTAGGTCCCACAACAGACACCTGAGTAGATTTATCCACGGTCTCTGTGGAGACAGAGATGCTACCATCAGAATCTTGCATTGAGATTGTTTTATCTTTAGCAATACTTGCTGAATTAACGGCGCTGGAGGATACGCATATCCTATCATTCCGTCCCAAGGGATCGACAGAGCGTCTACTGCAAATGCTCTTGGATCCGGACACGGAGACACATACGTCTGCAACTGATTGTTGAGATGTGTCGCAAATAAGTCTATCATTGGCCGTTCCCATTGGTAGCAAATCTGATTGAATACTTGTTTGTTGAGAGTCCACTCCGACGGCAACAAGCGACCCTTTCGTGAAAGGGAGTCTGCTAGTACGTTCAGACGACCCGGTATATGACGGACCGAAAGTAGAACTTGATGTTCTAGAGCAAACAGAAGGATTCTTTCCGTTAGATTGAACAACGGAATTGAATGAGTGCCTCCCTGATTCCGTATATACGCCACTACTGTCGTATTGTCGGATAGGATTTGGACATGAGCACTGTGAATAATGTCCATCCAATGACGTAACGCAAGCCAAATTGACATCATTTCCTTGATGTTTATGTGCTTGCCCAGGAATTGCGGATCCCAAAGACCCTGGCATCTCGAATCCGTTGGGATCAATGATACACCCCAACCTGTTTGACTGGCATCCGTCATAATGGTAAAACTCGGATCCGGCAACTGCAGTGGAACTCCCTGAGTTAACCACTGAATGTTTGCCCAAGTCTGAATCTCTCGTTTCACTTGATCTGACAAGAGAACGTCTATGTCGAGCGAATGAATTTTCACACTCCAATTCTGAGTCAAGAAAATTTGGAGAGGACGCGTGCGTAACCGCCCCATCGGAATGAGATCCGCAGCGGCTCCGCACAGACCTATCAGTCTCATGAACTCCCTCGCTGTGACTTTGTCTGCGTGCAGACAATAGCGAGCGTAACAACTGACTAATTTCGCTCTGGTTAACGGCAGACGAACGAGATTGTTGTGCGTCTCGAAGCTCATTCCCAGATGTGTGAATGACTTGGACGGCACCAGATCCGACTTCTCCTCGTTTATTATAAAACCGAGACGTCGGAGCAATAGAAGCAGATTCTGCACATCGTTCTGAAGCATTAACTCGTTGCCGTACCTCTGAAGAATGTCGTCCAGGTAGGCCTACGTTACCGCAGACGAATGAGCTCGGAAATACATCATTACCGAGTTCATTACCCGAGTGAAAGCCCAGGGTGCTAGATTCAATCCGAAGCACATCGCCCGGAATTGATACACCACCCCTAGGACTGCGAAGCGTAGATACTTTCTGAATGTCGGATGTACCCTGACGTGAAAGTACGCATCTTTGAGATCTATGCTTGTTGCATAATCGTTCACCCGAATACTCGCTCTGACCGATCGAATCGTCTCCATATAAAACTTCGGAGCGACGATCAGCTTGTTTATCCAGCTCAAATCTATGACTGGACGGAACGAGCCGTCTGGTTTCGGAACCAGAAACAGATGGCTGTAGAATCCCGGTGTCTCCTGGTTTTCTACGACCTCTACCGCGTTCTTCCCTAAAAGAGACTGCACCTCTGATAACAGAGCGTCTCTTTTCTGCAGATTTGACGGAAGTTGAGTCCATTTTGGACTTCGAGTTAATGGAGGCTTTCATTTGAAGGATATTCTTAGACCTTCCGAAATCACCCCTCTCACCCAAGGGTCGTCCGTAATCGACGCCCACTCTTGTGAAAAACTCGACAACCTTCCGCCAACCGGCATGCGATAGAGGTTGAAGCCATCACCTCCTGGACCTGCGAGGCCTGCGGAAGGAGAAACCACGTCCTCCGTGACCCGCACCTCGTCCCGTCGACCTCGGGGCATCCGACCGGTTAACCCGGCCCGAAGGACGTCCCGCACGTGAATCGCTGCCTTGACGGTCTCTTGAATAAGACCAAGAGGACGCACCGGAACCTCTATAGGAACCTCTCTTGGGCGCATTAGACCCAGAAGTGCCTGTCTTACTCTTATCTGCCATGTCCGACTTCTTAGAAGCAGATTTAAACAGCAGAGAATCCAAAGCTTTCTTAGTAATTTTATCGTAAATTGCAGAAAGCTTGCCGTCGAAGAGAAGTTCTCCGGAGACCGAAGCGACTCTGAGAGAGTTCTTCACCTTACTATCCACGAGTGTGGAAGTAGCTAGGGCTGCGTCACGTCTAACCAACTCCAGGTTTGCCACTGAAAGGGCGGAGTTACACGTGGAATAAGCTACTGCCCTTGAAAGAAGTCTTAAAGAGGAATGTATATCCTGGAATTCTTTCCCTTGAAGACGCAGTGATAACGCCTTAGTAAGGTGGTCTGCGTAAGATAAAGCATCTAAACTGGCTCTGTTAGACGAAATAGTCGTCTCCAACACCGCGGTTGGAATAGACGCAGACGACGGTAATGATAATTCTAAGTCTTCCGCCTCGTTGTCCATACGCAGAGGAACTCTCGGGATACCCTGTCTGCCGTGACGAATTTATTCCTTGCATTAATGAAAGGCAGGTTGAGAGTATTGGCGGACAAGAAACCTGCTTTTCCCGTTTTGGAAGCAAGTTTGAATATAGCGTCGTTCAATAATTCAAATGTTCTTGCAACATTATTGGACTGAGACGGAAACTCGAGAGCGATGTCCCTGAACCGCTCAAAGAAATCAGAGTCCAATGACGCTATAATTCTCTTGTCCGGAACCGCAGCAGTCTGGCCCGACGGAACAACTTGAGGGAGAAAGTGCCAGATGAAGTCCACAGCAGCTTTATGTTGTTCCGAAAGGGATAGCTCCAAGTCATCCGTATCCCTTTCCCCATCCGGTCGGACCTCATTGATGCTCCTGGTCGTCCGCCCCCGATGCTTCGGCGGAGCGTACCGACCCAGCGCCGTCAGATAATTCCCGATCCGACACCGTTTCTGTCGGTTGCTGGGATGCTGCGATAAGTTGTGCTATCTGCACAAGTACGTCCGACATCGAGGCCTGCGGAGGTGCAGTCTTTCGCTGCTTCGCCGAGGGCAGCTCCGCATCTGATGACTCCCCCATACTCTTCCTATGCGAACATCCGGAGTCCATCGGCCTCGTGTCCCTGGCTACTGGATGGTGTGACCTGGTCGCCGAAAAATCCCTGATCGGTGAAGCTTGTAAAATATCGGCGGTCAAGTAGCCAAGGTGCGGTCGTGTGCGCTGATGAGAGGAAGAAGCCTGAGCAGTCTCCGCGGACTGCCTATACAACGGAGCGTCCCGAGCGACGGACGTGTGCTCCGCTTGCGACACATTTTGTACCACAACATCTGGTCCCAGATGTTGTTGTACGAGAGAGGAGCATCTCTCGCTCGCGGCCCGGCTGGACCTGGACGAGCTAGGAACCGGACTCAAAGGCTTCCTCCGATCTCGCCTACTATCCGCCGTCACTGGGTGTGCACGTTGAATGTTTATAGTGCTCGCATCACCCAACATTTCCTCCTGGACCGCATCGGACGAACCCGGCTGCCGAACCATTCGGTGAATGGACGCTACACCGGGTGAGCTAGCGGACGACATTTGTTTAATCTCCATGAGCACTTTTGCCGCTAGCTCTGTATTCATTTGTGACGACGGAAGCGCACTTGCGGAAGATAACATGGAAACATCACCCTGTTCTTGTTCCTCTGAAATAGAAACTGAGAGAGTAGAGTGACCTTGCGGAGAAAGAGCCGGCATAGCTGTTTGTTTGTTTGTTGGTGGATAACGTCACATATTTATGCACCATGGCTAATCGTGACACAACATGGAGATGAAGTCAAGTTTAGTCAATCGTTGATCAACATGTTGCCCATTTTAGAGGACTTTCACCCCAAGCATTGGTGACTGGGTCCTATTTTACATGTAAAGCGGAACTAGCCGGCACAGCCCTTTCTCCACCAACAACATATCGTGACACACGTTTCCAATGTTTGTCATCCCAATATTGACATATAGAACAGGGATTAGTGCGAGAACACTGACTACAGTTAATGCAATGATCATGAAAGTCAAAGGAAGATTTCTTCCTATTACAATTTGAACAATATCCTTTCATTGTGAAAGGTCAACAACAAGTCCTAGTTACTCGCACAAACCCCTGACACAAAGATACATAATAACATGACCCATTAATAATGAAAAAACAATTGCAAATCAAAATAATTTTTGAAAAATATTTTTTCAGCGAAGCCCAAGTTTCTGAAAAGTAACGTTGAGCCCCAATGGATCCGATGGCTAAGTGTGGTCAAAAATTTTAAATTTATATTAAATAATTAATGCAACACTTACGGATAATAGAAATGTATCTTATAGTGAGATAAACTACACCAAAGGCAAACAGCCCCCCTCAAAAGAGACTGTTGCCAATGTAAACAAACAGTGTAAAAACACCAGAAAACATGACTCCAGGCACTGACAAAACTGGCCCGAAATCAGTCATCAAAATTACACTCTATCTGATGCAAGACAGAGACTCCCAGGGGAGAATCTGCAGAACATCAGATGGAAGATGCAGAACACAACGTTTATACACCCATGGGTGAAAACGTAACTATGGGGAAAATAACAGAAAAAATTCTGTAACCAAGCAACTCTCCCAGGAGAATTTAGAAATGATCTTTCTCAAAAATATGCCAAAAGCATGGGAGAATTGCAAGGGGGGACTTAGAAGACCAGGGGAGAGGAAACACTGAATAAGCAGTGCAAATTTTTAGCAAGAATGACAACAACAGGCCCATGCCTCGAAAATAGGCAACTTAACATAATTTCATCAAAAAATTTTAAGTACAGCCCTGATTATTTTTTGTCACTTCTTTTTCCTCTCCTCCTTCTATCCTCCTTAGAATCACATTTTCTCCAACAATTACGTGACTGCATCCTTTAAACTGAGATTTACAAGCACAAAGATCAGTGAGATGTTGACTGATGAAGGGCCAAACAGAGAATGATAATTGGCGCCAATTTCGGGACGTCTGCGTCACTGCGCATGCGCAGTAGAGGCGTAGTATGGAGGTCCTTTAGGACATGATTTCTTTTTGTTTTGGATGCAAATTTTGGGGATTGGGGGGCAAAATTTGTGTTTGGCCCTGGTTTTGTTAGAGTTAGCACCAGCTAAGTCTGGGTCATTGGTACAGTATAAAAATATCAAGGGGTACATGCTTTCCATGACTGTCACAAAAAGTCTGCCTGTCCAGACAGCTAAGGTAAACACTGGGGACCATCTCAATACATTCCTCAATTATATCCACCAAAAATATCCCAAATATGCCACAAGCAAATTTCACAATGATGTGTCAAATATTTGGTGCTTAGCAAACTTTGAGTAGTATATATACAAATATGGCTGAAAAAATGGGTAAGTTCATCTACTTTACATAATTTGTGCACAAGAAAAAAACCTGTTTATGTCTTTTATCTTATGCTGCTACACCTCCATACCACAAATTATTGAAATCAGAAATGTCATTTAGAAGTTCTAGGCAGAAAACTAATGGCCACCAGTCGGTCATCTTGAATTTTTGTTTAAAAAAAAAACTGACGGCATCAATTTTGCATAATGTCTGATCAATGCTGAATATCTGAAACCAAACCATCAAAGTGTCTTTCGAGATACAGGTGGTAACAGGGTATATAGAAAGACAGTCTGACAGACAAACTGACAGACAGACGGATGGATGGAGTGCAATTCTTAAGTCCTCTTACAGTAACCTGTGGGGGACTAATAAGTTAAAAGGGCCATATCTTCATACTACTGCTATAATCACAATGTGATTCCAGTTTGTAAAAGAAGCACTGGACCAAAATCTATTCCCTTTTGGTGCTGGGAACCATTTACAATAATGGAAACAAAGCTTTGCTAATTGTGCCATGCATGGAAAAATCAATGTACTTATATACCATTACCTATATATTATATTCCATTTTCAAGACTACAGGAATCCTGTGCTAAGCAATCTAGACACAAGCTTATCAGGCCTAAAAATTTGTCCTGATCATCAAGAATTGGCTTTATACCCTTGTTGAGTGCAACCAGTACACATTCTATAGTTACAAACAAACCTCAGTACAGTTACTAGAGTTTACCCCTTAACTCTTAACCCGCAGAGTATTTTCAAAATATTTTTCATCAAATCTAGTCATGGCTGCTCAACAGCAGCCATGACTAGATTTGATGAAAAATTCTTTAGTGTTTGACTCAAGAAATTGCTGATCAAGAAGTCAGTACAATTTGCAGTTGAAAATGTGGTTAGTTGTGCTCAAATTTTACTTATTTTAGAGTGGTAAGTGATTTCCTGTCCTGGGCTGCAATATCCTCCAGCAGCATGCAAAGAATTAAGGGCTTAGTTCCAATTATGAAATTTAGTAAGTTTCTTGTCTTACATGTGAGTATAGGACTCATGTTTTGACATACAGGCTTTTGGGGTCCTTGCTAATGGAAATTGCAGTATCTTCGCAGTTATTTGTAGTGAAATCTTGGCTATCTGAATAGGCAGTTAAGAAGTCTCTAAGCACCACTGCTAAGTCAATGTGTTACCTTATTACGAGGAAACAAAAACTGAAAGTGTCAATGACACTGTAGCTCAACTTGTCTAGACAAAGACATGTACATGTATAGTATGTGGCACAGCAATGACAAACATCTAGGTAATGACCTGATAACAAAGGTACATATAAAGTATTGTAATGGTCTGTACATAAATACTGACCGTTGCCTGTAACAAATGTATAGGTAAAGTATTGTAAAGGTAGGTGACAGTCAGATGCTAAACTAGAAAAAAATCTTTGAGTCCCAGACTGGGTCTGACTGAACCCCAAAATATTTGTTCTCATAGCACAATGATAACAAAGGCACCTCAAAACACACTCGTTCTTGTCCCAAGGTGAAAACAAAGGTACCCAAGAAGTTTTGTGAAGATCAGTTCATAAATACGAGCTGTATAGAACTTGTGACAAAAAATTGATTGGACCTAATTTCGGTATAAAATGGCCACTGGCAGCCATCTTGAATTTTGGACCGTACCCAGAAACACTCATTCTCGTCCCAAGGTGATAACAAAGGTACCCAAGAAGTTTTGTGAAGATCGGTTCATAAATACAGCCTCTACCCTGAGCCGTATTGACATGTGTGCTTACATTGTGTAAGTAGCACTGAATAAATCAAAGTTCATCTAATTTGCATAATTTCTGCACGAGAAGAAAACCCGTATTATATGTGATGTATCCCATGGTACTAAACATTCACACAAAAAATTATTCAAATCAGCGCTTTCATATGGAAGTTCTGTGCAAAAATCTGATTGCACCTAATTTTGTACAAAATGGCTGCCATCGGCCATCTTGAATTTCGGACAAGACTCAAAAACACTCGTTCTCGTCCCACGGTGATACCAAAGGTACCCAAGAAGTTTCGTAAAGATTGGTTCATAAATACGGCCTCTAGCCCGGGCCGTATTGGCATTTGCACTTACAGTACTGAAAGTAACACCAAAAAACATCAAAATTAGTCTAATTTGCACAATTTACGCATAAGAAAAAAAAACGTATTATATGTGATGTATGCCATGGTACTAAACATTCATACAAAAAATTATTCAGATCAGAGCTTTCATATGGAAGTTCTGAACAAAAAGTTAAAAAATTTATAGTAATTTATATATTTTTTATACTTACCAATGACCCAGACATAGCTGGTGCTAACTCTTAAAATCTAGGACCAAACACAAATTTTGCCCCCCAATCCCCAAAATTTGCATCTAAAACCAAAAGAAATCATGTCCTGAAGGACCTCCATACTTTGCCCTTACTGCGCATGCGCAGTGTCAAGGACGTTCCGAAATTGGCGCCAATCACCATTCTTGCAAGCAGTGCCTGGTCAGCGCTATGTACTCAGCGGGGAGGTATGAGTTCCCAACTCCTGGGAGGGCCATCCCCGTCTGGGTCATTGGTAAGTATAAAAAATATATAAATTACTATAAATTTTTTAACATTTTTATACTGTACCAATGACCCAGACATAGCTGAATAGTAAAAAGGCTGGAGGGCCTAGGACATAGAGGAAAATCCAATAAGCTCAACTATATAATATAGAGTCAACCCCTCAAGGAGAAAAGGGGTATTAGGCTTTACATGTATCTTTCTTATTTATGATAAATTAGAAAGATACAATACCCTTCATAATTGAGCACAATAACATTCATGTTCTCTATTATCATCCAGTATAACCCTTTATACTAATTATTTTTAAAGTAAGCCAATAAATAAAGTTAGTCCAGAGAATTGAGACTCTTTATATTCTTTAAAAGTGTCCGAGGATGTATATTAACGCCCGTTTGACACTTGACATATACAAATGCTTCACACCGAGCTACACTTTAAAAACATGACATGAATGAATTTTTAATATTAATATTACATTTTAAAACCATCCCGGGAAATACTGACTTCGGAGGAGGAATTCCCTTGCTTTTCACTATAAAGCAGGTGACCTAAGGGAACACCCCCCCCCCCCCCCCCCCCCACTTCCCCTTGCCCTGGGTCAAATAGCCCAGAGCGAAGAGGGCAGCCGGACAGAGTCACTGCCGGAACAGAAAGCCTGCATAACTATAGTTGCAACTGTTTAGTGGACGACATTCTGAGCAACAGATAATGGACCTAAACAATGCAGGTCTCCAGAAATGGACTCAATATTTCTGAGATAAAAATTCGTGAATGTGGATGGCTGAGACCAATAAGCAGCCTTCATTAAATCTGTAATAGCAATACTATTTGCATAAGCCCATGATGTAGAAAGAGCTCTTACTTCATGAGCCGAAATCTTAAGCACAGACTGCTGAGAAGAAGATAAATTTTCATAAGCAGTACGGATAGTTAATTGAATCCATCTAGCAATAGAATGGACCGAAATGTCCTTTCTATTAGGCATCAGAGACAGAAAGAAACGTTTTCGTCCCTTTCTGATAAACTGAGATCTCTGTTTATAAATACGTAACGCTCTAACAGGACAGAGTAAAGGCCTACGCCCATCTGAAGATGGAAGGGCCTTAATAACAATAGGTTCCGGATATTTATTAGGAGCCTGATTCTTAGCTAAAAATCCCACATTAGTAGTGAAGGTGATAGTGTTCCCGACACTACGATAGTGAGAATCATCCACCGACAGTGCATGAAGCTCACTGACTCTTCTAGCAGAAGAGAAAGCTAAGAGAAAAGCTGTCTTATAAGACAAGAATTTGAAATCTACTGTCCCAAGAGGTTCAAATGGCTTTTCCTTCAGTTTAAGAAGAACCCAAGCTAAATTCCACTTAGGAATTAACCTAAGAGTTCTGGGTCTATTTATCGAGAAGTTTCTAACTAACTTAGATAAAGAGACATTAGATCCAATTTGTAAACTATCATGATGTGCATAGGTATCAGATAACATAGACCTATAACCCTTAATAGTAACAGGCTGCAGTTTGATTTCGTCAAACAAGTATACTAGAAAGTTTGCAATGTCTGGTATGGAGGGATCGAAAATATCAACAGAATGATCCCTACACCAACGACAAAAGACCTTCCACTTAGCCGCATAGTTTAGCGAAGAGGAGGTCCTCCTACAGTTAGAAATCGCGTCCACTGCTCGTCCTGTAAAGTGCTTGCCATGCAAGAAGGACCGCACAACGGAAAAACGTGAGGGTTGAGACCTTGCGGGTTGTGATGAAATTGACGCGGTTTCCCCTGCGAAAGAAGATCCTCCTGTGGAGGAAGCTTTCGCGGTAGGTCCCACAACAGACACTTGAGTAGATTTATCCACGGTCTCTGTGGAGACAGAGATGCTACCAACAGAATCTTGCATTGAGATTGTTTTATTTTTAGCAATATTTGCTGAATCAACGGCGTTGGAGGATACGCATATCCTATCATTCCGTCCCAAGGGATCGACAGAGCGTCTACTGCAAATGCTCTTGGATCCGGACGCGGAGACACATACGTCTGCAACTGATTGTTGAGATGTGTCGCAAATAAGTCTATCATTGGCCGTTCCCACTGGTAGCAAATCTGATTGAATACTTGTTTGTTGAGAGTCCACTCCGACGGCAACAAGCGACCCTTTCGTGAAAGGGAGTCTGCTAGTACATTCAGACGACCCGGTATATGACGGACCGAAAGTAGAACTTGATGTTCTAGAGCAAACAGAAGGATTCTTTCCGTTAGAATGAATAACGGAACTGAATGAGTGCCTCCCTGGTTCCGTATATACGCCACTACTGTCGTATTGTCGGACAGGATTTGGACATGAGCATTGTGAATAATGTCCATCCAATGACGTAACGCGAGCCAAATTGACATCATTTCCTTGATGTTTATGTGCTTGCGTAGGAATTGCGGATCCCAAAGACCCTGGCATCTCGAATCCGTTGGGATCAATGATGCACCCCAACCTGTTTGACTGGCGTCCGTCATAATCGTAAAACTCAGATCCGGCAACTGCAGCGGAACTCCCTGAGTTAACCACTGAATGTTTGCCCAAGTCTGAATCTCTTGTTTCACTTGATCTGACAAGAGAACGTCTATGTCGAGCGAATGAATTTTCACACTCCAATTCTGAGTCAAGAAAATTTGGAGAGGACGAGTGCGTAACCGCCCCATCGGAATGAGATCCGCAGCGGCTCCGCACAGACCTATCAGTCTCATGAACTCCCTCGCTGTGTCTTTGTCTGCGTGAAGACAATAGCGAGCGTAACAACTGACTAATTTCGCTCTGGTTAACGGCAGACGAACGAGATTGTTGTGCGTCTCGAAGCTCATTCCCAGATGTGTGAATGACTTGGACGGCACCAGATCCGACTTCTCGTTTATTATAAAACCGAGACGTCTGAGCAATAGAAGCAGATTCTGCACATCGTTCTGAAGCGTTAACTCGTTGCCGTACCTCTGAAGAATGTCGTCCAGGTAGGCCGACGTTACCGCAGACGAATGAGCTCGGAAATACATCATTACCGAGTTCATTACCCGAGTGAAAGCCCAGGGTGCTAGGTTCAATCCGAAGCACATCGCCCGGAATTGATACACCACTCCTAGGACTGCGAAGCGTAGATACTTTCTGAATGTCGGATGTACCATGACGTGAAAGTATGCATCTTTGAGATCTATGCTTGTAGCATAATCGTTCACCCAAATACTCGCTCTGACCGATCGAATCGTCTCCATATAAAACTTCGGAGCGACGATCAGCTTGTTTATCCAGCTCAAATCTATGACTGGACGGAACGAGCCATCTGGTTTCGGAACCAGAAACAGATGGCTGTAGAATCCCAGTGTTTCCTGGTTTTCTACGACCTCTACCACGTTCTTCATTAAAAGAGACTGCCCCTCTGATAACAGAGCGTCTCTTTTCTGCGGATTTGACGGAAGTTGAGTCCATTTTGGACTACAAGTTAATGGAGGCTTTCGTTTGAAGGATATTCTTAGACCTTCCGAAATCACCCCTCTCACCCAAGGGTCGTCCGTAATCGACACCCACTCTTCTGAAAAACTTGACAACCTTCCGCCAACTGGAACGCGATAGAGGTTGAAGCCATCACCTCCTGGACCTGCGAGGCCAGCGGGAGGAGAAACCACGTCCTCCACGACCCGCACCTCGTCCCGTCGACCTCGGGGCATCCGACCGATTGTCCCGGCCCGAAGGACGTCCCGCACGTGAGTCGCTGCCTTGACGGTCTCTTGAATAAGACCAAGAGGATGCACCGGAACCTCTATAGGAACCTCTCTTGGGCGCATTAGACCCAGAAGTGCCTGTCTTACTCTTATCTGCCATGTCCGTCTTCTTAGAAGCGGATTTAAACAGCAGAGAATCTGAAGCTTTCTTAGTAATTTTATCGTAATTGCAGAAAGCCTGCCGTCGAAGAGAAGTTCTCCGGAGACCGAAGCGACTCTAAGAGAGTTCTTCACCTTACTATCCACGAGTGTGGATGTAGCTAGGGCTGCGTCACGTCTAACCAACTCCAGGTTTGCCACTGAAAGGGCGGAGTTACACGTGGAATAAGCTACTGCCCTTGAAAGAAGTCTTAAAGAGGATTGAACATCCTGGAATTCTTTCCCTTGAAGACGCAGTGATAACTCCTTTGTAAGGTGGTCTGCGTAAGATAAAGCATCTAAACTGGCTCTGTTAGACGAAATAGTCGTATCCAACACCGCGGTTGGGATAGACGTAGACGACGGTAATGATAATTCTAAGTCTTCCGCCTCGTCGTCCATACGCAGAGGAACTCTCGGGATACCCTGTCCTGCCGTATCGAATTTATTCCTTGCATTAATGAAAGGCAGGTTAAGAGCATTAGCGGACAAGAAACCCACTTTTCCTGTTTTGGAAGCAAGCTTGAATATAGCGTCGTTCAATAATTCAAATGTCCTTGTGACATTATTGGACTGAAACGGAAACTCAGGAGCGATGTCCTTGAACCGCTCAAAGAAATCAGTGTCCAATGATGCTATAATTCTCTTGTCCGGTACCGCAGCAGTCTGGCCCGACGGAACAACCTGAGGAAGAAAGTGCCGGATGAAGTCCACGGCAGCTTTATGTTGTTCCGAAAGGGATAACTCCAAGTCATCCGTATCCCTTTCACCATCCGGTCGGACCTCATGATGCTCCCGGTCGTCCGCACCCGATGCTTCGGCGGAGCGTACCGACCCAGCGTCGTCGGATAATTCCCGATCCGACACCGTTTCTGTCGGTTGCTGGGATGCTGCGATAAGTTGTGCTATTTGAGCAAGCACGTCCGACATCGAGGCCTGCGGAGGCGCAGTCTTTCCCTGCTTCCGCGAGGGCAGCTCCGCATCTAGTGACTCCCGCATACTCTTCCTATGCGAACGTCCGGAGTCAACCGGCCTCGTGTCCCTGGCTACCGGATGGCGTGACCTGGTCGCCGAAGAATCCCTGATCGGCAAAGCTGGTAGAATATCGGCGGTCACGTAGCCAAGGTGCGGTCGTGTGCGCTGGTGAGAGGAAGAAGAAGCCTGAGCAGTCTCAGTGGACTGCCTATACAACGGAGCGTCCCGAGCGACGGACGTGTGCTCCGCTAACGACACATTTTGTACCACAACATCTGGTCGGACGACAGCGCCGTCGATCCTACTAGGGACCTCTTAGGCAACTGTCGTATCTCCATGAGCACTTTTGCCGCTAGCTCTGCATTCAATTGTGACGACGGAAGCGCACCCTTCGGAAGATAACACGGAAACATCACCCTGTTCTTGTTCCTCTGAAATAGAAACTGATAAGAGTAGAGTGACCCTGCGGAGAAAGGGCCGGCATAGCCCTCTCTCCACTAACAACATATCGTGACACACGTTTCCAATGTTTGTCATCCCAATATTGACATATTGAACAGGAGTTAGTGCGAGTACACTGACTACAATTAATACAATGATCATGAAAGTCAGAGAAAGATTTCTTCCTATTACAATTTGAACAATATCCTTTCATTGTGAAAAGTCAACAAGTCCTAGTACTCGCACAAACCCCTAAACACAAAGATACATAATAACATGATCCATTAATTATGAAAAAACAATTGAAAATCAAAATAATTTTTGAAAAATATTTTTTCAGCAAAGCCCAAGTTTCTGAAAAGTAACGTTGAGCCCCAATGGATCCCAAGGTTAAGTGCGTCAAAAATTTTAAAATTATATTAAATAATTAATGCAACACTTACGGATAATAATAATGTATGTTATAGTGAGATAAACTACTCCAAAGGCAAACAGCCCCCCTCAAAAGAGACTGTTGCCAATGTAAACAAACAGTGTAAAAACACCAGAAAACATGACTCCAGGCACTGACAAAACTGGCCCGAAATCAGTCATCAAAATTACACACTATCTGATGCAAAACAGAGACTCCCAGGGGAGAATCTGCAGAACATCAGATGGTAGATGCAGAACACAACGTTTAAACACCCATGGGTGAAAACGTAAACATGGGGAAAATAACAGAATTCATTCTGTAACCAAGCTAATTCTCCCAAGAGAATTTAGAAATGATCTTTCTCAAAAATATGCCAAAAGCATGGGAGAATAGCAAGGGGGGACTTAGAAGACCAGGAGAGAGGAAACACTGAATAAGCAGTGCAACTTTATAGCAAGAATGACAACAACAGGCCCATGCCTCGAAAATAGGCAACTTAACATAATTTCATTAAAAAATTTTAAGTTACAGCCCTGATTATTTTCTGTCACTCCTTTTTCCTCTCCTCCTTCTATATCCTCCTTAGAATCACCATTTCTCCAATAATTATGTGTCTGGCATCCTTTAAACTGAGATTTACAAGCACAAAGATCAGTGAGATGTTGACTGATGAAGGGCCAAACAAAGAATGGTGATTGGCGCCAATTTCGGAACGTCCTTGACACTGCACATGCGCAGTGGGGGCAAAGTATGGAGGTCCTTCAGGACATGATTTCTTCTGGTTTTAGATGCAAATTTTGGGGATTGGGGGGCAAAATTTGTGTTTGGCCCTAGATTTTAAGAGTTAGCACCAGCTATGTCTGGGTCATTGGTACAGAATAAAAGTTAAAAAATTTATAGTAATTTATATATTTTTTATACTTACCAATGACCCAGACTTAGCTGGTGCTAACTCCACAAAAACCAGGGCCAAACACAAATTTTGCCCCCCAATCCCCAAAATTTGCATCCAAAACAAAAAGAAATCATGTCCTAAAGGACCTCCATAGTACGACTCTACTGCGCATGCGCAGTGACGCAGTCGTCCCGAAATTGGCGCCAAATATCATTCTTACTGGCAGTGCCTGGTCAGCGCTATGTACTCAGCGGGGAGGCAAGAGTTCCCAACTCAGGGAGGGCCATCCCCGTCTGGGTCATTGGTAAGTATAAAAAATATATAAATTACTATAAATTTTTTAACATTTTTATACTGTACCAATGACCCAGACTTAGCTGAATAGTAAACAGGCTGGAGGGCCTAGGACATAGAGGAAAATCCAATAAGCTCAATTATATAATAAAGAGGTAACCCCTTAAGGAGAAAAGGAGTATTAGGCTTTACATGTATCTTTCTTATTTAATATTAAATTAGAAAGATACACTACCCTTAATAATTGAGCACAATAACATTCATGTTCTCTATTAACATCCAGTATAACCCTTATACTAATTATTTTTAAAGCAAGCCAATAAATAAAGTAGTCCAGAGAATTGAGACTCTTTATAATCATTTAAAAGTGTCCGAGTATTGTATATTAAAGCCCGTTTGACACTTGACATATACAAATGCTTCACACCGAGCTACACTTTAAAAATAAGACATGAATGAAATTAAACATTAATATTACACTTTAAAACCATCCCGGAAGCGACTCAGAAATACTGTCTTGGAGGAGGCATTCCCTTGCTTTTCACTATAAAGCAGGTGACCTAAGGGAACACCCGCCCCCCCCCCCCCTTCCCCTTGCCCTGGGTCAAATAGCCCAGAGCGAAGAGGGCAGCCAGACGGAGTCACTGCCGGAACAGAAAGCCTGCATAACTATAGTTGCAACTGTTTAGTGGACGACATTCTGAGCAACAGATAACGGACCTAAACAATGCAGGTCTCCAGAAATGGACTCAATATTTCTGAGATAAAAATTAGTAAATGTGGAAGGCTGAGACCAATAAGCAGCCTTCATTAAATCTGTAATAGCAACACTATTAGCATAAGCCCAGGAAGTAGAAAGAGCTCTTACTTCATGAGCAGAAATCTTAAGCACAGACTGCTGAGAAGAAGATAAATCTTCATACGCAGTACGGATAGTTAACTGAATCCATCTAGCAATAGAATGGACTGAAATGTCCTTTCTATTAGGCATCAAAGACAGAAAGAAACGTTTCCGTCCCTTTCTGATGAACTGAGATCTCTGTTTATAGATACGTAGTGCTCTAACAGGACAGAGTAAAGGCCTACGCCCGTCTGAAGACAGAAGAGCCTTAATAACAATAGGTTCCGGATATTTATTAGGAGCCTGATTCTTAGCTAAAAAACCCACATTAGTAGTGAAGGTGATAGTGTTCCCAACACTACGATAATGAGAATCATCCACCGATAGTGCATGAAGCTCACTGACTCTTCTGGCAGAAGAGAAAGCTAAGAGAAAAGCTGTCTTATAAGATAAGAATTTGAAATCTACTGTCCCAAGAGGTTCAAATGGCTTTTCCTTCAATTTAAGGAGAACCCAAGCTAAATTCCACTTAGGAATTAATCTAAGAGTTCTGGGTCTATTTATCGAGAAGTTTCTAACCAACTTAGATAAAGAGACATTAGATCCAATTTGTAAACTATCATGATGTGCATAGGTATCAGATAACATAGATCTATAACCCTTTATAGTAACAGGCTGCAGTTTGATTTCGTCAAACAAGTATACTAGAAAGTTAGCAATGTCTGGTATAGAGGGATCAAATATATCTACAGAATGATCCCTACACCAACGACGGAAAACCTTCCACTTAGCCGCATAGTTTAGCGAAGAGGAGGTCCTCCTACAGTTAGAAATCGCGTCCACTGCTCGTCCTGTAAAGTGCTTGCCATGCAAGAAGGACCGCACAACGGAAAAACGTGAAGGTTGAGACCTTGCGGGTTGTGATGGAGTTGGCGCGATTTCCCCTGCGAAAGAAGATCCTCTCGTGGAGGAAGCTTCCGCGGTAGGTCCCACAACAGACACCTGAGTAGATTTATCCACGGTCTCTGTGGCGACAGAGATGCTACCAACAGAATCTTGCATTGAGATTGTTTTATCTTTAGCAATACTTGTTGAATTAACGGCGCTGGAGGATACGCATATCCTATCATTCCGTCCCAAGGGATCGACAGAGCGTCTACTGCAAATGCTCTTGGATCCGGACACGGGGACACATACGTCTGCAACTGATTGTTGAGATGTGTCGCAAATAAGTCTATCATTGGCCGTTCCCATTGGTAGCAAATCTGATTGAATACTTGTTTGTTGAGAGTCCACTCCGACGGCAACAAGCGACCCTTTCGTGAAAGGGAGTCTGCTAGCACATTCAGACGACCCGGTATGTGACGGACCGAAAGAAGAACGTGATGTTCCAACGCAAACAGAAGGATTCTTTCCGTTAGATTGAACAACGGAACTGAATGAGTGCCTCCCTGATTCCGAATATACGCCACTACTGTCGTATTGTCGGATAGGATTTGGACATGAGCATCGTGAATAATGTCCATCCAGTGACGTAACGCAAGCCAAATTGACATCATTTCCTTGATGTTTATGTGCTTGCACAGGAATTGCGGATCCCAAAGACCCTGGCATCTCGAATCCGTTGGGATTAATGATGCACCCCAACCTGTTTGACTGGCATCCGTCATAATGGTAAAACTCGGATCCGGCAACTGCAGCGGAACTCCTTGAGTTAACCACTGAATGTTTGCCCAAGTCTGAATCTCTTGTTTCACTTGATCTGACAAGAGAACGTCTACATCGAGCGAATGAATTTTCACACTCCAATTCTGAGTCAGGAAAATTTGAAGAGGCCGTGTGCGTAGCCGTCCCATCGGAATGAGATCCGCGGCGGCTCCGCACAGACCTATCAGTCTCATAAATTCTCTCGCCGTGACTTTGTCTGTATTCAGACAATAGCGAGCGTAACAACTGACTAATTTCGCTCTGGTTAACGGCAGACGAACGAGATTGTTGTGCGTCTCGAAGCTCATTCCCAGATGAGTGAATGACTTGGACAGCACCAGATCCGACTTCTCCTCGTTTACTATGAAACCGAGACGTCGGAGCAATAGAAGAAGATTCTGAACATCGTTCTGAAGCGTTAACTCGTTGCCGTACCTCTGAAGAATGTCGTCCAGGTAGGCCGACGTTACCGCAGACGAATGAGCTCGGAAGTAGATCATTACCGAGTTCATTACCCGAGTGAAAGCCCAGGGTGCTAGATTCAATCCGAAGCACATGGCCCGGAACTGATACACCACTCCTAGGACTGCGAAGCGTAGATACTTTCGGAATGTCGGATGTACCATGACGTGAAAGTACGCATCTTTGAGATCTATGCTCGTTGCATAATCGTTCACCCGAATACTCGCTCTGACCGATCGAATCGTCTCCATATAAAACTTCGGAGCGACGATCAGCTTGTTTATCCAGCTCAAATCTATGACTGGACGGAACGAGCCGTCTGGTTTCGGAACCAGAAACAGATGGCTGTAGAATCCCAGCGATTCCTGGTTTTCTACGACCTCTACCGCGTTCTTCATTAAAAGAGACTGCACCTCTGATAGCAGAGCGTCTCTTTTCTGAGGATTTGACGGAAGATGAGTCCACTTTGGACTTCGAGTTAATGGAGGCTTTCGTTTGAAGGATATCTTTAGACCTTCCGAAGTCACTCCTCTCACCCACGGGTCGTCCGTAATCGACGCCCACTCTTGAGAAAAACTCGACAACCTTCCGCCAACCGGAACGCGATAGAGGTTTAAGCCATCACCTCCTGGATCTGCGAGGCCTGCGGTAGGAGAAACCACGTCTTCCACGACCCGCACCTCGCCTCGTCGACCTCGGGGCGTCCGACCGATTGTCCCGGCCTGAAGGACGTCCCGAACGAGAGTCGCTATCCTGACGGTCTCTCGAATAAGAGCTAGAGGACGCACCGGAACCTCTATAGGAACCTCTCTTGGGCGCATAAGACCCAGAAGTGCCCGCCTTATTCGTGTCTGCTGTATCCGACCTTTTAGGAGCGGATCTGAACAACAGAGAATCACTAGCTTTCTTTTTAATATTATCATAAATAGCGGAAAGCTTGCCGTCAAAGAGAAGATCTCCTGAGACCGAAGCGACTCTAAGAGAGTTCTTCACCTTAGAATCCACTAGTGTGGATGTAGCCAGGGCTGCGTCACGTCTAACCAACTCCAGATTTGCCACTGAAAGGGCGGAGTTACACGTGGAATAAGCTACTGCCCTTGAAAGAAGTCTTAAGGAGGATTGTTTATCCTGAAACTCTTCCCCTTGAAGGCGCAGTGATAACGCCTTAGTAAGGTGATCTGCGTAAGATAAGGCATCTAAATTGGCTCTGTTAGACGCAATAGCTGTTTCCAACACTGCGGTTGGAATAGAAGCTGACGACGGTAATGATAGCTCTAAGTCTTCCGCCTCGTCGTCCATACGCAGAGGAACTCTCGGTATACCCTGACCTGCCGTGTCGAATTTATTCCTTGCATTAATGAAAGGCAGGTTGAGAGTATTTGCGGACAAGAAACCTGCTTTCCCCGTCCTGGAAGCAAGTTTAAAAATAGCGTCGTTCAATAATTCAAATGTTCTTGCAACATTATTGGACTGCGACGGAAACTCGGGAGCGATGTCCCTGAACCGCTCAAAAAATTCAGAGTCCAATGACGCTATAATTCTCCTGTCCGGAAGCGCAGCAGTCTGGCCCGACGGAACAACTTGAGGAAGAAAGTGCCGGATGAAGTCCACGGCAGCTTTATGTTGTTCCGAAAGGGATAGCTCCAATTCATCCGTATCCCTTTCACCATCCGGTCGGACCTCCCGATGTTCCCTGTCGTCCGCCTCCGATGCTTCGGCGGAGCGTACCGACCCAGCGCCGTCGGATAATTCTCGATCCGACACCGTTTCTGTCGGCTGCTGGGATGCTGCGATAAGCTGTGCTATCTGCACTAGAATGTCCGACGTCGAGACCTGCGGAGGAGCGGTCTTTCGCTGCTTCGCCGAGGGCAGCTCCGCATCAGATGGCTCCCGCATACTTTTCCTATGCGAACGTCCGGAGTCCATCGGTCTCGAATCCCTGGCTGCCGGATGGTGTGACCTGGTCGCCGAAGAATCCTTCATCGGCGAAGCTGGCAAAATATCGGAGGTCACGCAGCCAAGGTGCGGTCGTGTGCGCCGACGAGAAGAGGAAGCCTTAACAGTCTCTGCGGACTGCTTATACAACGGAGCGTCCCGAGCGACGGACGTATGCTCCGCTAAAGACACATTTTGTACCACAACATCTGGTCCCAGATGTTGTTGTACGAGAGAGGGGCCTCTCTCGCTCGCGGCCCGGCTGGACCTGGACGAGCTAGGAACCGGACTAAAAGGCTTCCTCCGTTCTCGTTCCCTATCCGCCGTCACTGGGTGTGCATCTATTATTTTTATAGTGCTCGCATCACCCAAAATTTCCTCTTGGACCGCATCGGACGAACCCGGCTGCCGAACCATTCGGTGAATGGACGCTACACCGGGCGAGCTAGCGGACGACATTTGTCTAATCTCCATGAGCACTTTTGCCGCTAGCTCTGAATTTATTTGTGACGACGGACGCACACTTGAAGAAGATAACATGGAAACATCACCCTGTTCTGGTTCCTCTGAAATAGAAACTGAGAGAGTAGAGTGACCTTGTGGAGAAAGAGCCGGCATCGCTCTTTCTCCAGAAACAACATATCGTGACACACGTTTCCAATGTTTCTCATCCCAATGTTCACATATAGGACAGGGATTAATGCGAGAACACTGACTACAATTAATACAATGATCATGAAAGTCAGAGGAAGATTTCTTCCTATTACAATTTGAACAAAGTCCCTTCATTGTGAAAGAACAACAATAAGTCCTAGTTACTCGCAAAAACCCCTGACACAAAGATACATAATAACATGATCCATTAATAAATGAAAAAACAATTGCAAAACAAAATAATTTTGAAAAAATATTTTTTCAGAGAAGCCCAAGTTGCTGAAAAGTAACGTTGAGCCCCGATGGATCCGATGGCAAAGTGTGGTCAAAAATTTTAAAATTATATAAAATAATTAATGAGACACTTTCGGATAATATAAATGTATCTTATAATGAGATAAACTACCACAAAGGCAAACAGCCCCCCTCAAAAAAGGCTGTTGCCAATGAAAACAAACAGTGTAAACACAGTAGAAAACATGACTCCAGGCACTGAAAAAACTGGCCCGGAATCAGTCATCAATTACACTCTATCTGATGCAAAACAGAGACTCCCAGGGGAGAATCGGCAGAACATCAGATGGAAGATGCAGAACACAAACGTTATACACCCATGGGTGAAAACGTAACTATGGGGAAAATAACAGAAAACATTCTGTAACCAAGCAACTCTCCCAGGGAATTTTAGAAATGAAACTTCTCAAAAATATGCCAAAAGCATGGGAGAATTGCAAGGGGGGACTTTAGAAGGCTAGGGGAGAGGAAACACTGAATAAGCAGTGCAACAATTAGCAAGAATGACAACAAGAGGCCCATGCCTCGAAAATAGGCAACTTAACATAATTTCAACAAAAAATTTTAAGTACAGCCCTGATTATTTTTTGCCACTTCTTTTTTCCTCTCCTCCTTCTATCCTCCTTAGAATCACATTTTCTCCAAAAATTACGTGTCTGGCATCCTTTAAACTGAGATTTACAAGCACAAAGATCAGTGAGATGTTGACTGATGAAGGGCCAAACAGAGAATGATATTTGGCGCCAATTTCGAGACGACTGCGTCACTGCGCATGCGCAGTAGAGTCGTACTATGGAGGTCCTTTAGGACATGATTTCTTTTTGTTTTGGATGCAAATTTTGGGGATTGGGGGGCAAAATTTGTGTTTGGACCTGGTTTTTGTGGAGTTAGCACCAGCTAAGTCTGGGTCATTGGTACAGTATAAAAATATACAGATTTCTGCATCGTCGGTACAAAATGGCGGCTGGCAGCCATCTTGAATTTCGGACCGCACTCAAAACACTCGTTCTCGTCCCACAGTCATTCATAACAAAGGTACCCAAGAAGTTTCGTAAAGATCGGTTCATAAATACGGCCTCTAGCCCGAGCTGTATCCAATTGTTGATGGATGGACAGACGGACGACGGGCCATGACAAAAGCTCAAATTTGGCTTCGCCAAAGTTGAGCTAATAAAGACACTTTCCAAATCTATGACAAGAATCAAACAAACATTGCACACAAATCAAAATCGATTTTCATTGCTTTTCTTACAAGAATCAATTCTGAAAATCATTTGCAATACTTGATTCTTATTCTCAACTTCTAGCTGAAGTCATGTATTGGAAAACCAGAAACTGAAATATACAAATGCAGTTGAAATGAGGAAATATATTGTGGATTATACAATTGTATCTCCAGCAACTATTAACCACACATAGTTATTCTAATAAATACTATAAGAAGTTTACCTCTCCTTCAGGAGTGTCTGATGGACACAACATTCCCCACTGTGAAGCTTGCAAGGATCTTGGTCCACTTACTTTTCGAGTTTTTTCAAACTGCAAAGTAAAACAATTGTCAGGTGTATTTTGTATTCAAAAGTGTGGTTACAAACACTAAGATATTTATTTTCATGTCTTTATATTAGCCAAATATTTCAAAGCAATGATATGACACAATATATTCTATGTCTGCTTCAACCATGTTTTTAGCAACTGCCAGATTCCCCAACTTACTAATTTGGTAGAGTTTGTTGTGTTTTGAAGGCAATTGTACAATCGATGTGAAATACACCTTAGTTGACACCACCACCATGCCCCCACATGGGCCAGCGGATTAACTCTTTCAACGTGAGAGGCCACTTTGCCAGTCCAGGAACACGATACGTCATAATTTCATTAAGTAGGATGGCTAATAAGCGAACGTGTGTGGTAAAACAATTAATATTTTCAACGTGCAACCTACAGGCTACACGTTGAAAATATTAATTGCTCTTCCCCCAAATAATGGATATTGACTCTTCCAATTTCTGCCATTTAACTGACATGGAAGATACCACTAGTGTTGAAAGGGTTAAGGGTCTTCCCAAAGGATACAACACAGTCACCACTGCTCAGGATCGAATTGTTAATCTTTCATTTTAATGTCCAATACCCTGACCACTGAGCCACAATGCTTCTGCTTTTATGCTTTAGAAGCATGGGCAATTAAAAATCCTGCAGCCCATTGTTTGACATTCTGTCTGCTGATATCTGAGCATAGGTTAAAACCCAAACTATGTAAAGCTGAACTTGCCTTCTGCATTTAGAAGTAAAACATTTCACTTTATTACAAATAAGTATATATTTACAACGCCCAGAAATATTATTTTTAATAAACTGAACCTACAACATGATTTAATTTATGGAAATTCAGAAAGGGGCCTTTTGAGGGATTGATGATCCAGTGGGGTAACTAAAACCTGCCACACTGGAGTGAAAACATGCTACAATTCCAAGGTACCCCAAGTAAAGAATTCAGTGGTGCATGACAATTTGACAAGTTCCACTGATCTATTAAGGTCCGTGGAATCAAGATAATTAAAACAGTCATGCAACTCATCCAAGATTAACTCTTTTTAACTCTTAACTGCAGAGTATTTTCAAGTTATTTTTATCAAATGTAGTCATGGCTGCTGTGAAGCAGCCATGATTAGATTGGATGAAAAATTCATTTACATTTAACTCACAGAATCTTTGGTGGAAAAGTCCATTCATTTTACAATGAGGTCCCAGATGGTGAATTTGATGATGCTATCCCATATAGTGGGCTAGAATCCCCCAATTTATCCTCTGGGTACCTCTTCTCATTTAGGCCTGAGACCTTGATTCCGACTACATGCTGAGCCCTTGATTCTGACTGAGGTTCACGGAGGGTAAATTTTGTAATGCTACCCTGCTGTGCAGGGTAGCACCACCAAATTCATTCTCTGGGGGCCTCATTTTGGAGATTACAGTCTGCTTTTTTTCAGGCATTCTTGGCACATGTGTGGGACCAGAAAAACTTGGTTAGTTCAACAGGGAAATTGATTTTAGTACCTACACATATGCATGTAATATGTTCAGAAGTTTGATTTTTATGCTAATCTGCCTGCAGTCTGGAAATAAGCAATAGTTGGTACCAAGCCTGGAAATAAGCAATCTGTCTTTTGCAGAATGAGATCCCCAGAGGGTGAATTTGCAGATGCTACCCCATACAGTTGGCTGGAATCCCTGTTTAGGCCTGAGACCTTGATTCAGATTGAGGTTCACAAAGGGTAGATTTAGTAATGCTACCCTGCTGTGAATGGTAACATCACAAAATTTATCCTTTGAGGACCTCATTATGCGGATGACAGTCTGCTTATTTCCTGGTTTGGTTGGTGTGGAACTAGGAAAACATGGTCTGTTCAACAGAGAAATGTGCTGCCCATTTCACACTGGGAATGGAGGAAAAACAAATGCATAAGTATTTGATTTACTGATCTTATTTCATTGAAATATGAAGAGGTTATAACTTAACTGACTTTTTATCAGCCTTGATATGAGCCTGAGGTAACATGTTATCAGCCCGGGACAGATGTTCGAAGACTAATAACAATACTAAGGGCTGATATCAAGGCTGATATAAAAGCAAACAAGTAGTATCCCGTTTATTAATTAGATGATTAAATTTCAAGGCCGCAATTCAAGTGGAGACCAGCAGATCAAGATATTGTTTACATGTTATAAGTTAGGCCTATAAAAAAAAAAAAAAATGTTTGGTTTCTCAGGCAATTTTTCCTCAATTTCATGATGAGGGAGGAAGGCTTTTTCTTTTGTTTATTTCGAAAACAGTTCTGAAAATGCTTGGAATCAGAAATTTATCTGCTTACACTATTATGTGGCAAAGCAATGTTTTCAGCAGTGAAAGTGACCCATAATGTAGTTGAAAATTTAACCAACTATACCTTGTTTGACAGAGCTCTGTGAGCTCTGTGAAACAAGGTATAGTTGGTTAAATATTTGTCCTACAAGTGCAAAATAGTGTCATAGAAGAGATTTCCAGGTGAAAAAAAGGTGATGAAGCAGATTTTCAATGTCGAGGGAGGTGCCCGAGAAACAAGAATTTTTTTTAATAGCCTTACCGACAGGCCTACAGGTACACTACAGTTAGGTTATTTACTTGGAACAACAATATGAAGCAAGCGGCACCAAGGGGCCTGAAGCACTCACCTAACAAAGACCCATTGATTCTTCCCTCACAACGTGATTTAAACATATTGTCTTAACAATAAATGATCACTTATTATTTACTTATATTTTTTTTCCACTGACTGGGGCAGTAGTTTGAAAGATCAGGCACTGCCAAAAATCTCAGTTACCACAAGAAAATTGCATTATTAAAAACACATCATACAAACAGAAGTTACTAATTTTCAGAGAATACCAAGTAATAAAGTTGAAAGGGTTAAAATGAATCAGACCTTTGAATAGAACAAACTTGAATCTAACCAGACTAAGGATTTCATATACCAACAGATTCTCACTGGTGGATCTGAATAAGAATTTTTTAGAGAATTATAATCATATTGCTAAAAGTTAAAAATTCAGGGTCCTGTAGGGAACCCAAACATGAACTCAGGAACTTTATTTGAGCAAATTTTAATCTGACCCCCCTACCCCACTCCAAGGACGTTGTTGACAAATATCAAATGATTTTAATGAGTGGATCTCAACAAGAATCCTTTTAAAAGAATTTTCTCATACTGCAGGATGTTCCCACAGGATGTTGAAGTATAAATCCAGGGACTTGATTAATTTTCCTCATAATGCACTAAGTTAAAATTTGGAATTAATTCACAGACTTCATTTGAACTAAATTCAATTCCATAAGGAAGCTGTCAACCACATATCAGAAGATTCTGAGCAGTGGGTGAGGAGAAAATTTTCAGAGAGTATTCCTCATATTGCACCAAGTTAAAATTAAATACAAGAGTCAGGGAATTAATTTGAACAGAACTGAATCTGCCCCCCATAAGGATGCTGAATACAAAATATTAAAAGATTCTCATGGGTGGATCATAAAAAGATTTTCAATGAGTATTCCTAATTCTGCACAAAGTTAAAATTTGGACTTCAAATATGACTCATGGGCCCTGATGTGAACAAACTTGAATCTGACCCCTAAGGATGCTGAATAACAGCTTAAAAGAAAGTTTGACTGGTGTATCTGAAGAAAATTTTCAAACGATATTCTCTATATTACACAAAGTTATTTATTTATTTATTTATTTATTTATTTATTTATTTATTTATTTATTTATTTATTGGTATATAAGGTCACGTATATGCACTAAGTCAAAATTTGAGGCTTCCACAGCCCAAATTATGAAGCCAGGGACTTGATTTGAATAAAATTGAACCCGATCCCCATAAGATACTGAACACTAAATATCATAAGATTCTCACTGGTTTATCATCATCAGAAGGATTTCTAAGAATTTTTCTCATATTACACCAAGTTCAATTTGAGCTCTGACAATGAACACAAATATGAACCCAGGGACTTGATTTGAACAAACTTGAGTCTGATACCCATAAGGATGCTGAATACTAAATATCAAAAGGTTCTCATTGGTTGATCAGAAGAAGATTTTCAAATAGTTTTCCTCATATCACATTAAGTTAATTTTTGGGCTCCAATAAAGAACCCAAATATGAACTCAGGGAATTGATTTGAACAAACTTGGATCTGACCCACATAAAGATGCCCACAGGGAGCCCAAATATGAACCCAGGGACTTCAATCTGATCCTTCTAAGTATATTGTATATCAAATATCAAAATAATCTGACTAGTGCATCTGAAGATTTTTTTTAATTTTTGAAAATATGCAGAGTTTTTTGATACCCAATAGGTTAGCCTATGCAACCGACTGCAGTTTCTTTTATCAAGTAGTCCTAAGGTTACTTCATGCCAAATCACAGCTGTCTGTTCCCACCTGGCTGAAGGGGGGAGGGGTGGGGTGGGGGTGGGGGTGGGGGGGGGGGGGGTGGGGGGTGGGGGGTAACTGAATCAAGTACTTATGACCCAATAATACCACATGCTGAATTTGAACAATTTTTAAACCAGCCTATTAATTCTGAAATTATAAATTTTGAACAGAGCCAACAATCTCCCCCCCACCCACCCCCCCCCCCCCCCCTCCCCAACAAAAAAAAAGAAAAAACTAAAAATATTGCTTCTGAAACTTCTCTTGAACAAACTGAAATGTACTTCTCAAAAGGTAGCTGGTTACCATTTATCAAGTTATTTCAGCCATCAGATCATAATAAGATTTTTTAAAAAACTTGGGGGCAATTTTCTTTCCTATCCTTGTCATCATTCACATCAAATTTAATTGGAATGGGTCCAGTAATTTTGGAGGAAAATACTCAAACACCACTTATATGACAGAAAACAGTGGACAGACAGTAATCACTATAGCTCACCCTGACTTTCAGCCAGATGAGCTAAAAACTCTGTCAATTCGATTAGATTAAGTTTGGCCATACACTTCCTTATCCATGTTGTTTTATGTATTCACGACATTGCAGATTCTGTCATGTTTGGAGGATTAGTTTACTATTTTGGAAACTTCTGACTGTAAGTGTGTTTGTGACTGCCTGATGCAGTCATTGAGTTATAAATAGAAATGGACAAGCAGGTCTGTGTGCTAATTCGCAATATTTGGCACTTCCAAGTATTCAAAACACTCCCACTGATTGACAGCTGATAGCAGCAAAGGGTGTGCACTGTCATTTAATACTTTTATGAATCTCAGTTTTATATGTGGTACATCTATAAATTTACCACATCGAAATATAAAGAAACACAATGTGGAACAATAAACAACTGCATGAACACACATGCATTGGTGGCACCATCTGGCAAAATAAGAATCTGGCACAATATTGACTAGGTACTTTGTATCGGTCATGTTCAAACCTGTATCAAATAAGTTCATGGCTATATCAGCCTGGGCTGACTTATGTATTAAGAAAGGGATGTATGACAAGAAAGTGTAATGTGAAAACAATAAATTTCAAGTCCTACAAGGGCAATAACTCTTGAAGAAATACTTGAACACAGCTGGTTCACAATCCCATTCATGTTATTATCACCAAAAAGCTTTTTATTAAATTTGGGACAAAAATCATTAACAGTTTTCTTTGAAATGTGATGACAAGAAATGTTAATATGATGACATGAAAGTCTAAAAAGGGCAATAGCTATTTAACCCTTTACATAACGAATCACCCGCATCCGCCCGTGTAATTTGCAAAGTCAGCAGTTGAAAGAAATAAATGTTTCAAAATATTTCAACAAAACCATATCATGTGACTCCTCATTAGAACGTGCTCATCGAGCTCGTTCCAATGAGGGGTCACATGATATGGTTTTGTTAAAATTTTTGAAAATTTAAAAAAAAAATAGTAATAAAAATACTAAATTAAAATACTAAATTTTGATACCGTTTGCATTGGGTAAAGGGTTAAGAAATACTTGTCAGACTTGTTTTACAATATCTTTCATATCATCACCAAAATATATGAGAGAGAGAGAGACAGGGAAGGAAGGAAGGAAGGAAGGAAGGAAGGAAGGAAGGAAGGAAGGAAGGAAGGAAGGAAGGAAGGAAGGAAGGAAGGAAGGGAGGGAGGAAGGAAGGGAGGGAGGGAGGGAGGGAGGGAGGGAGGGAGGGAGGGAGGGAGGGGGGAGGGAGGGAGGGAGGGAGGGAGGGAGGGAGGGAGGAAGGGAGGGAGGGAGGGAGGGAGGGAGGAAGGAAGGAAGGAAGGAAGGAAGGAAGGAAGGAAGGAAGGAAGGAAGGAAGGAAGGAAGGAAGGAAGGAAGGAAGGAAGGAAGGAAGGAAGGAAGGAAGGAAGGAAGGAAGGAACATACCACCCCCACCCCCCCCCTCCCCTACTACATGGCGGGGAAAAATAATATTTAATATCATCACCTGACTTGATATCCTTGTCATATGACCCAATGCAGATATGTAAGACAATCTACTCAACACTTGTGTTACACCAGCTCTATCCATCTTGAATCTCTTGATCGACCAGTTTCCCTACACGTGAAAAAGTTCAAAGTTGAAATATTAAATTTATGTGATTAGAATATTTTAAAGACTCCAGTGGCCTGAAGCATTCAACAAAGACATTTTGGAACAAAGAAAAAGATGAGAAAGGAATATCATGGAATGTAAATAGATTTAAGGTGATTAGAAAAATTTTTATCCTCTACCCAATGCAAATGTGATCAAAATTTATTATTTTACTTACTTTTTTTCAAATTTAAAAAAAATTTCAACAAAACCATATCATGTGAAGACTGCATTGGAATGACCCTGACGATAGGGCCACATGATATGGTTTTTCTGACATTTTTTGAAAAATATTATTCCAATGGCTCAATTTGTAAATTATATGGGCACTTGCGACCAATTCAATCAGTAAATGTTAACCTTTTACCCAACGAATCGCCCGCATCAGTCCGCGTAATATGCAAATTCAGCAGCTGAAAATTTTTTATTTTTCAAAAAATTTCAACAAAACCATATCATGTGACCTCTCTTTGGAATGAGCTCATCGAGCTCGTTCCAAAGAGGGGTCACATGATATGGTTTTGTAGAAATTTTTTGAAAAGATTTAAAAAATGAAATTTAAAATAATAAATTTTGAAATCGTCTGCGTTGGGTAAAGGGTTAAATAAAATTAACTAAATTTTATACTGCCAATGTTCTTACATCCCTAAGAGAAATCTGAGAAGTAGAGCAGTACTGTTTACTGGTATATCAGGACTAAGTAAGCCATGTTTTGAAATCTACACACATCTCACCTCTTCTCATCTACACTTTTGATATAAACCAGCATGTGAAATTTATTTATGAATGGATCAGGGATATGGGCAACACTGTGTAGCAAAGGATTCCACTATCAAAGTCACAGCACTCATGGCTTTTTAGCTATGGCATTGAAAATTGATACCTCATATCTAGAGGTCAGACATTATTGTGAATGAGCATATAGAATTCAAGATGGCTGACTGATAGATTTGGGTTTTAGAGTATGTCAAAGATTTTAACAGTGAAATCTACCAATGACCATGACTTTTAAGTCACAGAGACAAGATTTAATAGATGTATCAGGATGTCTTCCTGAACCTGCAAATAAAATTCCATGCTGATCAGATGACTGATACAGGTTACAGGGCATACCAAAAGAATTTGCACTGAATAATCTGTATAATCCTAGATGGTCAACTTTTTGTCTCTGAAACGCAACATGACTCAATAGTTCAAATCTTTATGGTACTGAAAACAGGCATGTGGAGTTTGATGAAGGGATGCTGGTTGTAGGGTAAGAAGAAAAAAGTTTCAATAAAATTGTCTTGTTACAATTTTTTGGAGAGTACCAGCAGGCACTCTCCAGAAAACTGTAACAAGACAATTTTTATGAACAAAATCTTCCTAAACTAAGGCTCCCAATACTTATGTTACAAATCACCTTTGAAAAATAATTTACCACTCTACCAGTTAAACTATTAGAATGAGTGACTGCAGTACTATGAAAAGATATAATTTCCTAAGTTCATACCTTGGAAAAGAAAGCATACCACCCTGGTTCCTGAGGTAAGTAGCAATTGTTTAGCAGGTGACAGAATGCAATTCTTTTTGATGGATTTGTAGAACTGCTTGTTCTGCAGTCAAAGTGCATTGAAATTCATTGATTCATTAGATTCAAAGTGCTCTCCAGCTTTGGTCGCTTTCATTGACAGAAAATATCTGCTCCAGAGATTGGAAGTGTCAAGGAGAAATCTTTGCATCACCCAAAGAAAATTCAATCACCTGTATGAGTGACAGATAGTCGACTTGACAGAAAGGTCAACATTTTCTATTTAACTATTTGTTCGACTTCCATTAATGAAGCAGAAACAGCTGATGAGGTGTAGTTTAAATATCCAAACAATGAAACTAAGTCTGTCACTGAGATGCAAGGGTGGAGAGAAAGGGAGGGGATAGCCTCCTTCCAAAAAGTTCTGGAGATGTCTGCACACTGGCATCATCAATTGTGGGTCTGATGCTGCCATGGCACTCCAATATCTCAAGTTGGCAGTAAAATGGCTGAGCAGAGAGAGAGAGACACACTCCATGCAGACTAAAGATCCTTGTGTTGTATTTGAAATAAGCAACGCCACTGAGTCAGTTCGAATCCCACCTGCGGCAACCGCGTTGTGTCCTTGGGCAAGACACTTCACCCCGATTGCCTACATGGGGGCACGATGACGCTGTGTACTAAGGCGTACTGCACGTCGATGGTGCGCATGTCTTCAACCAATCTAACTCTGCCTGTGCTGCGGTGCAGAGTTCAGAGTTACGATGTTGGAGAGCTGACAGCTACTCGTCGTTGCTCGGTGGTTCTCTCCGGGTACTCTGGCTTCCTCCACCCATAAAACTGTCACGGTCACGATTAGCCATTGTGCATAAGTATGTGACCTTAAACACCAATAATAAATAATACGCCACTGAGTTCCTGTGATAAAGATCATCCAATATTACCTGTATGATTGAGCCTAGAAGAGCCATTAACATAAGTGGCTGACAATTCCTGCCAATCCTTGTAAAGAAAAATAATCTGAAACCAAACTAAACTATGTTTTGTTTCTTTTTCTGAAAAGTGTTTGGTGATTGATTAAAATGGAATTGAGAAAAGTAAATGAAAAATGTTGTTACAAAACAAAATAAGAAAACAAGCAGTGAATCTATGCATTTCCAAATAAATTATTATTTACAAACTAAAACAATCATCTGCAGAGAAATATAGGCTATTTCCACCAGGTGAGTTTCAAAGATAATTTATTGAAGTTGGACATACATGGGCAAGTCTTCTAAGAGTTGATATTTGACCCAGAGGTGAGGTCAAGAGTAATGTACTGAACATTAGTAATAACCAATTTCATCTGACAATATTCCACCATTTCCTGACTTGTTCGCATACATTTTGACAATCATTCAGCATCTGTCAATTGATTTTTTGTGAATGAACCAAAATCATGACATCATGTTATTGTGTTTTGCGCTGCACATGATTAATCCCCAATTATTCTTGTACTATAACCACTGAAGTTTATAGTAGTGTTTCAGTTCTGTGTTTCTTTGTTTTAATTTTCATGTTTAACGTATGATAGGCCAATGTAAAAATATAATCATGGCAAAAAATGATCAGGTCAAATTTAATTTATTGAGCTGTTGATTTTATTTATCATTTAATTACTGTTATAAAAATTGTTAGCCTTGACATGTTTAATAACTAAATGCCAATTGAGTGCAGGTAAAAAAAAAACGTTCTTTTCCTGAATAGAATGATTTCAAGTGTACTTGCTCCTCTCAATATAGATTTGTATTTTGTCTAGATGTTTTTCCTTGTACAGTGGAACCCTGTTAATTGAAGACACTTTGCCAATGAAAATTATTCAATTGACAGGAGTATTCTATTAACAGGGATTATGTCACTTTCTGGTATATTAGAGATAAACTTAGCATTTATTCTATTATATCTTGTTTGACAGAGCTCCATGAGCTCTGTCAAACAAGATATAATAGATTAAATCCCTGTGTTTGATTACTGAGGCCAAACAGGTCTATAAACAAAGGAAAACTGGGGAGGGTCAGGGTTATTTCTCAACAGGTTACTAGATTTTTTTATTTAATTAACAGGAGTTTACTCTATAACCTATATTCAATTAACAGGTCAAATTTGTACTGGAGGTGAGGAAAATGGTTCTGTGTTGGGAAATTATATTAAATTAACAGGGATATACAATTAAGAGATATCCAATTAAGTGGGCTCCACTGTACTGGGGGAAATAAGTTCTTGTTGTAAGATAAAACATGATACTTACTGTAGAGATAGCATTTACAAGTCCATTTGTTATCTGATCCTGTCTCATATGCTTAACAATGTCAAACTGTGCAGCTCTAGGCTTGGGTATGGTCATATCTGCTATCTTTTTTAACTGAAATAATTAAGTGAAAATTATACTATTAAGAAGATCTATAACATCATTACACGTCAGTTCTTTCATAACAAATTTGAGGTATATGAACAGCTTAATGTTCTGATATTTTTTACTTAGTTTGTTGAATACTTTGAGACAAGCTGCTTACTTCACACTCTGTTTTCCTAATGATGGACAGACAAAACACATGAACTGGCACATGTCTATGACAGAAGCACAGTGATGTCCCTTTTAGTTTGACCTTGAACTTTAACTCTTAACCTTTGATGAAAACTTCAAATGAGAGTGACATTAAGAAATATCTGACCATGACTTTACTCTTAATCCTTTACCAAAACACACATGGTAACAAAATTTAATATTTTAAATAATGTTTTTTTCAAATTTTACAAAAGAAATTCAACAAAATCATATCATGTGACCCCCTTATTGGAACCAGCTCGTTCAAATGAGGGGTCACATGATATAGTTTCATTGAAATAATAAATTTTGATATTGTCTGCGTTGGGTAAAGAGTTAATACATGACTCGTATCCATCAAATTAAAGCTTGACTTTCATTTATTACCTTAACCCTGTACCCAACATGAATAGAAGGTGGCACTTGATAATAGAAGTCTTGAATAGCTAGAAATTTTCATTTTTGGGACAAAAAACCCTGTTAGCTGAATAGCCACTGAGCCAGAGAGAAATTTTCAATTAACAGGAGAATAAATTCAGGAGTTGAGTCATTTTTCTATCCTCTAGTTTTAAACTGAGCATTTATTCTATATCTTGTTTGATAGAGCTCACAGCAGTATACAAAATGTTGGAAATTCAGTGGATATCAGAGTCATTCTTCAACAGATTTATTTATTTATTTATTTATTTATTTATTTATTTATTTATTTATTTAAAAAGTCCAGTCCAGCCAATAGTTTGTACCCATGTTGCCCACTTTAGAGGACTTCCACCCCAGTTATTGTTTAAGCTCGTTACAAAGAGGGGTCATAACCTATGTTTTTGAGACAAAAAATGAAAAAAAAATTAGTCATTCAAGAATTTTGTTTGCATGTGTCGTCTGATTTTCATGTTAGGTAAAGGGTTAACTAGTTTGTAAGTATGGGCTTGAATATAATCAATAATTAATTTCTGGAGAAGCTTTTTCTGAAATGTAGAATTTAAATTATCCCCAAATTTGAGAATTTTTTTTTTATTTACTTTAACCCTTTACCCAATGAATCGGATGCATGTAATATGAAAATTCAGCAGTTGAAAAATTTTTATTTTTCAAAAAATTTCAAGAAAACCATATCATGTGACCCCTCGTTGGAAAGAGCTTGTCGAGCTCGTTCCAACGAGGGGTCACATGATATTTTTTTTTTTAAATTGTTTGAAAATTTTGAAAAAATGATATTTAAAATAATAAATTTTAATAACGTCTGCATTGGGTAAAGGGTTAATTCACATACCATATCTCAATTGCATCTCGAGGTACAATTTTCATCTCATTTTGAAATGCCCATAATTTTTTAATCAGTGATTCAGATTAACCTTCGATGGTATGGATATGCTCTTTTAATTTGTTTTGATTTCACAATACTATATTTATGAATACTAAATATGAAATTAAAATATTAATATCCACTGGTGTAAATATATTGTAACTGTCCATTGTGAGTGAAAATCAAATTTGGCAAGTAGTGTCTTTTTGTTTGTTATTTATTAGTGTTTAGGGCCACTTTCAGCAGCTAGGGCTATGGCATGACCACAACAAAGATATGAAGTCAAATTTAACCAATAGCTTACAGCAATGCTGCCTACTTTAGAGGATTTCCACCACAGGCATCGGTTTCCGACTTCTATTTTAACAGCGACCAACTAATTACCCATGGGGCAAGTAGATTTTTTTAACAATAAATTTTAAAATCTTATCTTCGGCATTTTTTTTTTTTTTGCGAGAAACTAAGAAATCTATATCCTAAAATATGATCTTCAATACATGCTAAAAGATGCCGATGAAACCTTTACTCAACATGTTCACAACAATCAAATATATTAACTTCCTGCAAACTAATGTTGAAAAATCAAAATGACTGAACCAGAGGTGCTGGCATGCCCCAACAGGTGTCAAGAGGGGCTGTGTCTGGACGGACAAAATAAAAAATCTGAAAATTTGACAAAGTTAGGGCTGCAACTCAGGGGAAAATGATGTGAGCAACAACATGTGGTGGAAGTGGGGCATTCCAAGAAAACCGCATACCAAATTTTGTTGAAATTCATCCACTCACTGCTGGGATATGGATCTGTATAGACGTTCTTACACATTCTTATTTGTGGGTTTTTTCCCATGGACAGACAGAGGGATGGACGGATGGATGGACAGATGGATGGATGGACGGACGTATGGATGGACGGATGGAAGAGTGGGAGTATAGCAAGCAGCAAATTTTTCCAATAATGCAACTAGGAACGTAATCAATTCAATCTTGTTTGACAGAGCTCACTGTGCTCTGTCAAACAAGACTGAATTGATAAAATTCCTAGTTGCATTATGGGAAAAATTTGCTTCTTGAAATCTTGGTATTTTGACATCAGAGTTCAGCAGATTAAGAATTTATCCAGAAAATGTTCCAAGATACCAAGTAATGTCATGTCACAGAGTTAACTGTTTTGTTTTGATAGCAGCATTTTTCAAACAATTTGGTGCAGATGAAGTCTGAACTTGAACAGTAAGGATATAAGTTAATTTTGGGGATTCATCCCAGGGGGCATACCACACCCCAAACTAACTTATAATCCCACCATTTGGTCAAGCACTGCCTTTTTGGTTTTATTTAAGAGGGAGATTCTTATGTCTTTGTTTCTATTCTTTTTTAAAGTATAAGAGACGTTATAACTTGCATTTTGTCTGTGTAGTGTTCTTTGGGGTATGAACAGGTTTTTGACCCTGCACATGTTCAGTGGCCGCAGAACGGGGGTGGGGTGGGGGGGGGGGGGGGGGGGATTCAGCCCTGCCCCCCCCCCCCCCCCAACACACTTTTTTTGCCGGGTCATGGTCATGTTTTTTTTATGCACATATTTTAACACAACCAATGACTGGTGAAACAAGGGATGGACCCAGAGCCTCCCACATATTTTCGCGAGCTATATTCTCTTGTACTGGTTCAGTTTCGATGGATTTCGAATCATTTTTTGCAATAAGTGGCAGCAAACGCTAAAATGTATACAGTCTGTTAAAAAATCGGTTAACTAAAATAGATTGTAATCTTACAGACATATACTTACCAAATCCACCCCCAGACAAGATAATCCACAGACAGTATAATTGCTGTTAACATCTGGTAAAGCATACAGTTGAGGTCTATTTATCAGCTTTGGTCATTATGACCAAAGCTGATAAATAGACCTCACCTGTATGCTTTACTGACATTTTTTAACGGCTCTCAAAGAGTGAAATCTTTCAAATACATCTCCTGAAAAATGTCAAAATATCCGCTCAGATGCATGGAAATGAGGGTTTTGGGACCCTGAAATTTAAAATTTTCGTACGGCGGGACAAACCATGGTTGGCCCGTCATACCGACGACCATCCATTGCCTGATCCAGCCCCCAACATCCCCCAACTTTGAAAATTGTTCTGTCGCCCCTGATGTTGTCTGGACAGGTGGTTTCAAAAAAAATTTCAGAGCCCTAAAACAATATCACTGAAAGCAAAACTCAAAGCGAAGTTCCAAGCTGTACGCTGTACTAATGCAAAGTAGAAGAAAGTTGTTTCTTGCAAAAAAATGTTTGCTTGCTATGGGAGATTCCACCCAAAATAGTTTTCACTGAAATTTACTCATGTTAGAGGTTAATTACCTCTGCATTAAATTTCTTGAACAAATCTTCAAATAAGAGTGACATCATTTGCCCAGCCAACTCCAATCTTTTATTCCCAACATAATCTTTATCATCAACTGTTATCACAGAATTTTTAGCTAAAATGCACCTACGACACATCAATGCCAGATATGCAGCTTTAACTTTAAAATTCCACTGAACAACCTGGAATAAGAAAAAAAAACATGTGTAAACTGCTGCAAAAATAATTAGTAGATTGGAACAAGACCAATACCGGGTCTGGACCTGCGTCGCTGCATGCAATTGAATCGGCAAACAGGTACTAGCTGCACGGCAGATCTGAAAATTGCATACACGATACAACTGATCATTATCAGACTCCAGATGAAATATAAAATCAATCCCTTGCATAGAAGCCGAGAAAAGTTTGACAAAAAATTTCAATGTTCAGTGGGTACAGTAAAATTTCAAAGTATCGGCAAACAGGAAGTGGCTGCACGGCAGATCTGAAAATTGCTTACACGATACAACTCATCATTATGAAGCAGCAGACCAAATATAAAATCAATCCCTTGCATAGAAGCCGAGAAAAGTTTGACAAAAAGTTAAAAAATTTATAGTAATTTATATATTTTTTATACTTACCAATGACCCAGACATAGCTGGTGCTAACTCTTAAAATATAGGGCCAAACACAAATTTTGCCCCCCAATCCCCAAAATTTGCATCTAAAACTAAAGAAAACATGTCCTGAAAGGCCCTCCACACTTCGCCCCTACTGCGCATGCGCAGTGTCAAGGACGTTCCAAAATTGGCGCCATTTATCATTCTAATAACCAGTGCCTGGTAAGCGCTATGTACTCAGCGGGGAGGCAAGAGTTCCCAACTCCTGGGAGGGCCATCCCCGTCTGGGTCATTGGTAAGTATAAAAAATATATAAATTACTATAAATTTTTTAACATTTTTATACTGTACCAATGACCCAGACATAGCTGAATAGTAAAAAGGCTGGAGGGCCAAGGGCATAGAGCAAAATGGAATACGCTCAATAAAATAAAATAGAGTCATCCCCTGTAGGGAAAAGAAGTAATAGGCCTTACATGTATCTTTCTTATTTATGATAAATTAGAAAGATACAACACCTTCCAAAATTGAGCTTCATACATCCATGTACTCTATTAATATCCAATATAATCCTTATACTAATAATTTTTAAAGTAAGCCAATAATAAAGTAAGTCTAGAGAATAGAGACTCTTATACTCCTAAAAGTGTCTGAGAATTGCATAATCATGTCCGTTGACATATGCAATATTCAAAAGCTATACTTTAAAAACTAAGACTTGAATGAATTTTATAAACTTAAACTTCTCACTAAACAACCATCCCAATAACAGCTCAGAATTACTAACTCCGGAGGAGGTATCCCCTTGTTTTCATAGTAAAACAGGTGACCCAAGGGAACACCCTCCCCCCCCCCCTTTTCTTGCCCTGGGTCAAATAACCCAGAGCGAAGAGGGCAGCCGAACGGAGACACTGCCGAAACAGACAGCCTACCTAGCTATAGTAGCAACTGTTAAGTGAATGACATTCTGAGCAGTAGATAATAGACGTAACAAAAGAGGCCTCAAGAAATTGACTCGATATTTCTAAGATAAAATTCATGAATGTGGATGGCTGAGCGCAATGAGCGGCCTTCAAAAATCTATAATAGCGACACTATTAATGTAAGCCCAAGAAGTAGAAGAACTCTTACTTCATGAGCCGAAATCTTAAGCACAACTGCTAAGTCAATGATATACCATAAGCAGTACCGATAGTTAATAGAATCCATTAACAATAAAATGGAGCGTAACGTCCTTCTACTAGACATCAAAGACAGAAGAAGCTTACGCCCTTGTAATAAACAGATATCTGTTTATAAATACATAAACTGTACCCGGAAAGAGTAAAGGCCTATGCCCATACGAAGACGGAAGGACCTTAAAATAATAGGTTCCGGATAATAGGAGCCTAACTCTTATGCAACAATCCAACCTAAATAGTAACGGAAGTATTGATTCCGAAACTATGAAAGTGAAAATCATCCATCGATAGTGCATGAAACTCACTGACTCTACAGTAAAAGAGAAACCAACAGAATTACTGTCTAAAAGGTCAGAATTTGAAAACTACTGTTTCCAGAGGCTCAAATGATTACTTAGCTAAATAAGAACCGAAGATAAAATCCGTATAGGAATTTAATCTAAAGATTCTAAGTCTATTTATCAAAAAGTTACTAACTGACTTAGATAAAGAGACAAAAGACTCAATTGTAAACTATCGTAGAGTGCATAGGTATGAGGTAACATAAACCTATAACCTAAATAATAACAGGCTGCAGTAGATCTTGTGAAACAAGTATACTAAAAACAAAGCAATGAGTAGTATGGAAGGATCAACAATATGAACATAATGATCCCTACACCACGACGGAAGAGCCTCCCCTTTAGTCGCATAGAATAGCGAAGAAGAGGATCTCCTATAGTAAGAAATCGCGTCCAAAGCTCGTCCAGTACAGTGCTTACAATGCAATACGGACCACACAACGGAATACATGAAGGTTGCGACCTTGCTGGTTGCGATAAAGATGACACGATTTACCCAGTGAAAAAAGATCCTCACATAGAGGAAGATTTCACGTTAAGACCCACAGTAGACAAGAGAGTAAATTACTCATGATCTCTGTGAAGATAGAGATGGTATCAACAGAAATGTATTGTGGTTGTTTATCTTAGCAATACCTGCTAAAACAACAGCGCCGGAGGATACGCGTATCCTAACATTCCGTCCTATAGATCAATAGAGCGTTAACACTATTAGCTCAGAGATCTGGACAAGCTAACACATACGTCTGCAATTGATTAGCAAGCTGTGTCATAAATAAATCATCATTGGGCGCTCCCATAGATAGCAAATCTGATTGAATACTTGTTTGTTGAGAGTCCATTCTGACAGCAACAAGCGACCCGTAAGAGAACGGGAGTCCGATAAAACAATCAGACGACCCGGAATATGACGGACCAAAACTGAACTTGGTGAACTATAACCAACAGACGGATTCTTTCCATTAAATTGAATAACGGAAACGAAAGAGTGCCTCCCTGGTTCCGGAGATACGCCACTACTGTCGAATTAAAGGACAGGAATTTGGGCATGCGTTTCTGAATAATGTTCATGCAATGACATAAAGCAAGCCTAAAAAACATTATTCCGCGGAAGTTAAACTGATAGCTAAAAGACTGCGGAACCCAAAGACCCTGGCACTTCGAATCCGTAGGGATCAGTATATATCCCACTCTGTTTGACTGGCAACCGTCATAACAGCCACACTCGGGTCCGGCAACTGCGGCGGCACTCTCTGAGTCAACCACCGAATGTTTGCCCCAGTCTGAATCTCTTGTAACACTAGATAGACAAGAGAACGTATAAATCGAGCAATTCATGGATTGCCGGAAAGTTGCCGTCGAAGAGAAGCTCCTCCGAGAACGAAGCGACTCTGAGAGAGTTCTTAACCTTACTATCCACGCGTGTGGATGTAGCTAGGGCTGCGTCACGTCTAACCAACTCCAATCAGCCACTGAAGGGCGGAGTTATACGTGAACAAACTACTGCCCTCAAAAGAAATTACATTGAGAATAATATCCCGTAAATCTTTTCTTGAAGACGTAATGATAACGCCTCAGTAAGGTGGATTACGTATAATAAAGCGTCTAAGTTAAGTCTACTATACATAATGTCGTTCCCAACATTGAAATTGGAAAAGACATAAACGGCGAAAAAGAATATATGCAGTGTTTAATCACATCGTCTTGACGCATATGAACTCTCGGTATGCCCTGCTCTGCCAAAATAAACTATTTGTAAAAATGATAAAATGGCAGAAATGAGCAACGCGGACAAGAAACTAAACTATCATGCTTAGTAGCAGGCTTGTATATATATATATATAGCGTTGAAAAATAAAACACATGTTGTAATGACAATATTGGACTGCGTCGGTAAGTCAGGGACAATGTCCCTGTACCGATCGAAAAATCCGAGTCCAATGACGCTATAAGTCTCTTATCCAAGATCGCAGCAATGAAGTCCGAAATAATAATCACTGGAAGAAATGCCAGAAGATATGAAAGGCATCTTCCGATACTACTAAAGGGAAAACTCGAAATCTTTCGAATCCCTTTCGCCATCCTGTCAGACCGTATAAAGCGTTCGGTCGTCCGTAGCTGATGCAACCGCGGACCGCACCGACCCAGCGCCGTCGGATAATTCCTGATTCGACCGAGAAACTGTCAATTGCTGGGATGCTGCGAAACAACTGTGCTAACTCGGATAGCACGTCCGTCACTGAGGCCTGAGGAGAAGCGGTCTTATGATGCATTGCCGCTGGAAGCTCCGTGATCGTTACCCCGTGCATACTTCCAATATGCGAGCGAACGGAGTGTATAGGCCTCGTGTCCCTTGGCTACCGGATGGCGCGACCTATTCGCCGTGGAATCACTGAATGCCGAAACTGATCGGATACTCGAGGTCACGTAGCCAATGTGCGGTCGTGTGCCCTGCTGTGAGGATGAGGAAGCATTAAAGACAGTCTCTCGGACTGTCAATATAACGGAGCGTCCCGAGCAACGGACATATGCTCCGAATGTAAAATATCTGAACCACCAACATGCGGTCCCCTATGTTGTTGGGCGAGAGAGGAACCTCTCTCGCTCACAGCCCGGACGGACCTGGACAAGCCAGGAACCGGACTAACAGGCTTCCTCCGATCTGTCCTCAATCTGCCGTCACTGGGTGAGTACTAAAGTAATTAAAGTGCTCGCATCACCCAAATCTCCTTCCTAGACCGCAACGGACGAACCCGGCAGCCGAACCATTCGATGAATGTACGCTACACCGGGTGAGCTAGCGAATGTCACTCCGTAAGCAATAGACATATTCCATGAGCACTTATTGCCGCTAACTCTTCATTAACTATGACGACAGAGGCACACTTTTGAAAGACATCTCCATAACTCTTCGAACAAGAAACCAGAAATGCTTGGATAGCAAGCATAAAATAATAATATATATAGCGTCGTTCAATAATTCGAAAGTTTGTGTGACATTATTGGACTATGTCGGAACTGAGGGACAATGTCCCTGAACCGAACCAAAAATTTCTAAGTCCACCGACGCTATCAGTTTCTTATCCGGCATCGCAGCATATGTTGTTCCGAAAGGGAAAGCTTGAAATCCTCCGAATCCCTTTCGGTATCCCGTCGGACCGGATGAAACTTTCGGACGTCCGTACCCGCTTCCGCGGAGCGTCCCGACCCAGCATCGTCGGATAAAATATATGCGACAGATTCAGTTGATGCTGGGATGCTGCGATAAACTGTGCTATTAAGGAAAGCACGTCCGTTCCCGAGGCCTGTGCAGTAGCGGACTTACGATGCATTGCCGCCGGAAGCTCCGTGTACGTTGACTCCCGCACACTTCCTATGCGAACGTCCGGAGTCTGCAGGCCTCGAGTCCCCGGGTACCGACCCAGCGCTGTCGGATAATTCTCGATCCGACACCGTTTCTGTCGGCTGCTGGGATGCTGCGATAAGCTGTGCTATGTGCACAAGAATGTCCGGCGTCGAGACCTGCGGAGGCGCAGTCTATCGCTGCTTCGCCGAGGGCAGCTCCGCATCAGATGGCTCCCGCATACTTTTCCTATGCGAACGTCCGGAGTCCATCGGTCTCGAATCCCTGGCTGCCGGATGGTGTGACCTGGTCGCCGCAGAATCCTTGATCGGCGAAGCTGGTAATATATCGGCGGTCACGCAGCCAAGGTGCGGTCGTGTGCGCTGACGAGAAGAGGAAGCCTTAGCAGTCTCAGCGGACTGCCTATACAACGGAGCGTCCCGAGCGACGGACGTATGCTCCGCTAGCGACACATTTTGTACCACAACATCTGGGGCCAGATGTTGTTGAACGAGAGAGGGGCCTCTCTCGCTTGCCGTCCGGATGGACCGGAACGAGCTATGAACCGGACTAAAAGGCTTCCTCCGTTCTCCCTCCGATCCGCCGTCACTGGGTGTGCATTAGGTTAGTTTATAGTGCTCGCATCACCCCAAAATTCCTTCTAGACCGCAACGGACGAACCCGGCTGCCGAACCATTCGGTGAATGGACGCTACACCGGGCGAGCTAGTGGACGTCAAAGGCCGTCGAACCTACTAGGGTCCTCTTAGGCAATTGGCGTATTACATGAGCACTTTTCCGCTAGCCCTTCATTAATTGTGACGACGGAGGCACACTGTTGGAAGACATCACAGATACATCACCCTAATCTTGATCGTCTGAAATAGAAATTGATAAAGTAGAGTGACCCTGCGGGGAAAGGACCGGAGTGTCCAAATCCCCAACAACATACCGTGACATACGCTTCCCATATTGTCATCGAAATCATATGATACAGAACAGGAGATAATGCGAGTACACTGACCACATATAGAATGATAATAAAGTCAGAGGAAGACTTCCTCTTAAAACAATTGATCAATATCCTTTCAAAGTGAAAAGAAAACAAGTCCTGGTACTCGCACTAACCCCTGGCAATCAAAATACATAATAATAATATGATCCATTAATATAGAAAAAATAATTGAAATCAAAATATTTTGAAAAAATATTTTTTCAGAACAGCCCAAGTTTCTGAAAAGTAACGTTGAGCCCCAATGGATCCCAAGCCTAAGTGTGGACAAAAATTTTAAAAATATTTTAAACAATTTATTCAACACTTACGAACAATAATAATGTATCTAGTTATGATTAAAATAACATAAAGATATTATTTTTTAGAAAACCCCCCCTCACACAGAGGGCTGTTGTAAATGTAAACAATGAGTGTAAAAACACTAAAATAAGACTCCAGGCACCCAGGCCCGAAATCAGTTACCAAAAATACACTATCTGATGCAAAGCAGAGACTTCCAGGGAAGAAACTGCAGAACATCAGATGGTAGATGCAGAACACAACGCCTAACCACCCGTAGGTGAAGACGTAAACATGGGGAAAGAACAGAATTCATTCTGTTATTCAGCTAAAACTCCCAAGAAATTTTAGTAATAATAATTACAGAAACTATGCCAAAAGCATGGGAGAATAGCAAGGGGGAACTTAAAGGACAGGGAGAGAGGAAAACACTTGAAAAAACAGTGTAACTAAATAATCAGAATGTCAACAAAATGGCTGCTGCCTTGAAAATAGGTAACTTAACATAATTTCATTAAAAAATTTTAAGTTACAGCCCTGATAATATTCTGTCACACATTCTTTTCCTCTCCTCCTTTTCTATCCTCCTTAGAATCACCATTTCACTAATATTTATGTGTCTGGCATCATTTAAACTGAGATTTAAAAGCACAAAGATCAGTCAGATGTTAACTGATGAAGGGCCAAACTTAGAATGATAAATGGCGCCAATTTCGGAACGTCCTTGACACTGCGCATGCGCAGTAGGGGCTAAGTGTGGAGGGCCTTTCAGGACATGTTTTCTTTAGTTTTAGATGCAAATTTTGGGGATTGGGGGGCAAAATTTGTGTTTGGCCCTATATTTTAAGAGTTAGCACCAGCTATGTCTGGGTCATTGGTACAGTATAAAAATATTTCAATGTTCAGTGGGTACAGTAAAATTTCAAAGTATCGGCAAACAGGAAGTGGCTGCACAGCAGATCTGAAAATTACTTACACGATACAACTCATCATTATGAAGCTGCAGACCAAATATAAAATCAATCCCTTGCATAGAAGCCGAGAAAACCTTGACAGAAAATTTCAATGTTCAGTGGGTACAGTAAAATTTCAAAGTATCGGCAAACAGGAAGTGGCTGCACGGCAGATCTGAAAATTTTTTACACGATACAACTCATCATTATGAAGCAGCAGACCAAATATAAAATCATTCCCTTTCATAGAAGCCAAGAAAACTTTGATGGAAAAAGTTTTTCGGACGGACTGACGGACAGATGGACAGACTGACGGACGGACGGATGGACTGACGGACGGAGTCGAGCAGTTACTAGACCTGCTCTGCCGCTGGCGACGCAGGTAAAAATATCTATGTTTCCAAAGGGAAGTGTTTTTTATTGCACGTCTGATCTATGAAATCCCCATCCACAGTAAAGCTTCAACATTTAGGAATTTTCGTAAATGGTTAAACGACCGTATGTAAATGAAATGCAAGCGTTTACATATACAAACGTGCTACTGCAACTAATATGGGCGAAAGTAGTCCTGGGAAATGGTATTCGGCAGATTTTTGTGATGATCACCATCAAAATATCTTGGCAACAAGAATGTTCAACCCAATGAAGCATCTATTGGAAGTTCATTAAAAATCATACTGGCAGTCAGTGGCAGACAACTCATGCAGTCATTAGCAACGTTATAACTGCTGCCGTAAACTAGGTGGGAAGTTGCCGACTCGTTTCAGTTGGGCGGATATTATGATAATCGTGGCAAAGGTTGCACACTCAAACAACCCTATTCTATTATTTCTATGGAGTTTTTAGTTTTATAGCAGAATATAGTTTAGGCCTACTTTGTCTGCGCAATGCACATACACAGAAGAGTAGGGCACAATATTTAAGAGGAACAATTTTATCGTTCATATCGCGCTTATCTAAACTAGAGGCTCAAGAGAGTCTAAAACGGTCACCTGGACCAAGTTGTCCTAAACTGTAAGGGTTATGGGTATGGAGAAAATGTAATTTGAATGAACCAAATGACAGATTTACCAGCATTTATTTTGTCCAATTGTTTCAACTGCTCAGAAGAAAGCTTCATACCAAATACAAAATCTCTAGTCTGTGCAGTTTGGGAAAATATTGGACATTTCATTTTTTTCTATTTTTAGCGCCAGGTGTTCCCACGGGGAACCGCAAAAAATTTTGGGGGCATGAATGAAGTACTTAGGGTCAACTAATGCCACATATAAAATTTGGTTCAAATCGCTCCATTGGTTCTTGAAATAGAAATTTTCAGGGGAGCTCAAAAGTGAGCCCATCCCCTGGAGAGCCCAAATATGGACCTATCAACTTTCTTTGACCAACTTTTAATCTTGAACACCAGAGGAAGTTTCATACCAAATATCAAAGCATTCCCACTTGTGGTTCATAAGAAGATGATTTTTAATAAATTTCAACATATTTGGGCATAAGCCCAAGCCCAAAAAGGGCAGAGACCCCATTTGAACAAAACTAAAACAGAATACCCCCGAGATGATGTGGCCCATATATGTTTCAATTTTGGCCATTGGTTTGTGAGAAGATATTTTTAAAAAGGTAAACATGTAATCTTTTTTCCATTGACTTCAGTGTTAAAAAATGCTGAGCCATCATATTTTCATAACACCAAAAACAGACCATATGACAGATTCGCCAGCAGTTTTTTTTTGTCCAATTGTTTCAACTGCTCAGTTTTTGTATTTGTCAGTCATATGCCTTTTTATTAGCTCACCTGACTGAAAATACAAAATCTCTAGTCCGTGCAGTTTGGGAAATATTGGACTTTTCATTTTTGTTCTATTTTTAGCTCCAGGGGTTCCCATGGGGAACCGCGAAAAATGTTGGGGGCATGAATGAAGCACTTGGGTCAACTAATGTCACATATAAAATTTGTTTCAAATCGCTCCATTGGTTCTTGAAACAGAAATTTTCAGGGGAGCTCAAAAGTGAGCCCATCCCCTGGATAGTCCAAATATGGACATATCAACTTTCTTTGGACAACTTTTAATCTTGAACACCAGAGGAAGTTTCATAACAAATATCAAAGCATTCCCACTTGTGGTTCATGAGAAGAAGATTGTTAAAGAATTTCATCATATTTGGGCATAAGACCACGCCCAAAAAGGGCGGAGACCCCAGTTGAACAAAACTAAAACAGAATACCTCCAAGATGATGTGGCCCATATATGTTTCAATTTTGGCCATTGGTTTGTGAGGAGAAGATTGTTTTGTAAAATCTAACGTACAATGGACGATGGATGATGGAAGATGGATGCCAAGTGATGGCAATAGCTCACACTGATTTTCAGTCAGGTGAGCTAATAAAAAGGCATATGACTGACAAATCGTTCATCTGCAATTACAAGCAGTTCATCCAGAAATGGCCTCTTATTTACCTTTCAAGGCCCAAGAGGGACAAGGAGCCAACTACCGCGTTTTATGATGCTTAAACCTTAAAGCACGGCAGCTGGCTCCTTCTTGATCCCACTCACACTAGCTCAACTCCATCCCGTGTAAACGTTTATGAAGCTTGTAAACGTTTACCATCGTGAAATGAAACGTTTCCGTTTACACGTTTAAACGTAGAAGCCTTAATCTACAGCAATATTAAACCATGTGGGAAATGAAAATCTGTTCTGCACACATGTGCCAAATGGAAATCGTTGACTGACTATTTTTAAATAGAAGCAAAATTTCACTAGAATTTTCTACAAATTGTGCACCGCAATTAAAATTTGAATTGCTAGCAAGATAAAAATAGTAACACAGGTTCCCCTCGCAAATTTGGTTGGTGATAAAATGTTTTGCTTTTGTTGATAGTTCGGCCCCTGAGTTTCAATGTGTTCTATGTGCCTACTGGCACATAGAACATATTGCAACTCAGGGGACGAGTTGTCAAATGAATTGATACATGTCCTTCTCATATTTGCTTTTATAGATGTGATGGCATGTAATAAACACAGAATAACACATGTGTGTGAATGGGTTAATCAATATGACACAAGTGCCAGCACAGAAGGATAAACCAAGAGGCTGCAGGCCTCGAGTTTAATCGTTCCGTGACGGCATAAATGCCATATCGATTAACCCATTCACATGCGTGTGTTGTTCTGTGTATTTATGTAACAGACTAGAGCTTTTGAATAAAAATGGATACCTCCATAGAAGTGCTTGAATCTTAACTCTTTAGCAACACAAATAGAGAACGACACTAGGAAAAAAGTTTTCCAGGAGTTTTCACATTTTGTCTCTCAAAATCGCAGATTATGATCCCCTCGTTGGAATCAGCTCAATAAGCTTGTCCTAATGAAAAATTACAAGGAATGCTTTAACATTGAAAACTGAAAAAATAATAAAATTTGAATGGTGACTTCTGTAAATAACACAGGCATCAGGTAAAAATGAACTCAGCAATTCGATCAAGCATTGTGCACATATATTAACTGGTTGAGTGCTGGAAGCCACTATCAGGGCTTCAAAAAAATGAGGGTACCAGAGCAAAAGTCAACATTTTGCTTGCTCATGTTTCATTTTCAGTCAAATGCAAATATGATTTACAAATCAATTTGCTTTATTGCAAATTATTGGAGAGTGCCTGTAGTCACTCTGCAATAATTTGTATTAAAAGAAATTCTGAATAACAAATTCAGACCAGAAAAAATAATCTAGCCCAGAACCAGTTAATAGATCAAACGACACTACACAGTGTCACAAGTAAGTCACATAACAAATGTAAATGCCATATTCAAGCCTGTCATTTTCAAAATTGCAGGAGGGCCATTATGGTTCTCCTTAAATGACTCCAAGAGGGCCATTTTTGGTTCACCTCAAAATGACCCCATGTGGGCCCTTTTTTGGTTTACGAGGGCCATTTTTGGTTTAAGAAGACCATGAGTGAAAGCTTGTGTGTGCATGACAAAACAGTAGTCTGCGAGACATAATTACAAGAGTGATATACTTCCAGTTGCTCAAGTTTACCCATACAAGCAAAAGAAAGTTGAAAACTACGAGAACATGTTGAATTCAGGGAATGAACTCACTAAGGCCACACAAAGTAGATGTTCTGTTTCTCAGGCCAAGTTTTGTAAAACTTCATGCGGGCGGGCGGTTTTTTATTTTACATTTTATTTTTATAATTATTTCTTTGCCATCAGAAGTTCATATTCTTGGTTTAATTTATGTTTTAGGCCTCATAATCTACAGAATAGCAAGGGTGGTGGTGTATTTCGTCCCTTGGGTGCAACAAGGCTTTGCAATGCTAAAGCATTGCAAAGCCTTGTTGCACCCAAGGGACAAATTTATCAATTTTATTAGCTTGTGTAAAATATCAGACATAAACCATTTAATTTTTATTTTTTCAAGTTTGCATTGGTCATAAAAAGAGAGCATGTGGCAGCCAAAAGGACCATGCGGGAGGGCCTGAGAAACAGATTTATAATTTTATTAAGCCTAAGTAGCATAAATTCAGTTTCAGTCAATGGACCACCATGATAAGGAGGTATACATTGGCTAAAAATTTGTCTATAGACCTGTTAAAAACTAAAAATCAAGTCAGTGGCCCAGCACCCTAACCACCACCCCCCTCCTCCCTCCCAATTGGACCAGTTGCCTCCTCCCACCCACAAATTGGAAAGTTAAAAAATTTATAGTAATTTATATATTTTTTATACTTACCAATGACCCAGACATAGCTTTTGCTGGTGCTAACTCTTAAAATATAGGGCCAAACACAAATTTTGCCCCCCAATCCCCAAAATTTGCATCTAAAACCAAAGAAAACATGTCCTGAATGGCCCTCCACACTTCACCCCCACTGCGCATGCGCAGTGTCAAGGACGTTCCGAAATTGGCGCCATTAACCATTCTTATAACCAGTGCCTGGTAAGCGCTATGTACTCAGCGGGGAGGTAAGAGTTCCCAACTCCTGGGAGGGCCATCCCCGTCTGGGTCATTGGTAAGTATAAAAAATATATAAATTACTATAAATTTTTTAACATTTTTATACTGTACCAATGACCCAGACATAGCTGAATAGTAAAAAGGCTGGAGGGCCAAGGACATAGAGCAAGATGGAATACGCTCAATTATATAAAATACAGTCATCCCCTCTAGGGAAAAAGAAGTATTAGGCCTTACATGTATCTTTCTTATTTATGATAAATTAGAAAGATACAACACCTTCCAAAATTGAGCATCATACATCCATGTACTCTATTAATATCTAGTATACTCCTTATACTAATAATTTTTAAAGTAAGCCAATAAATAAAGTAAGAGAATAGAGACTCTTTATACTCCTTAAAAGTGTCTGAGGATTGTATAATAATGTCCGTTGACACGTGCTATATTCAAAAGCTATACTTTAAAAACTAAGACCTGAATGAATTTTTAAAACATAAACTTCTCACTAAACAACCATCCCAATAACAGCTCAGAATTACTAACTCCGGAGGAGGTATCCCCTTGTTTTCATAGTAAAACAGGTGACCCAAGGGAACACCCTCCCCCCCCCCCCCCCTTTTTCTTGCCCTGGGTCAAATAGCCCAGAGCGAAGAGGGCAGCAGAACGGAGTCACTGCCGAAACAGACAGCCTACCTAGCTATAGTAGCAACTGTTAAGTGAATGACATTCTGAGCAGTAGATAATAGACCTAACAATAGAGGCCTCCAGAAATGGACTCGATATTTCTGAGATAAAAATTCATGAATGTGGATGGCTGAGCGCAATGAGCAGCCTTCAAAAATCTATAATTATAGCGACACTATTAATGTAAGCCCAAGATGTAGAAGAACTCTTACTTCATGAGCCGAAATCTCAAACACAACTGCTGAGTCAATGATATACCGTAAGCAGTATCGATAGTTAATTGAATCCATTAGCAATAGAATGGAGCATAACGTCCCTCTATTAGGCATCAAAGACAGAAGAAGCTTACGCCCGTAGTAATAAACAGATATCTGATTATAATACATAAACTCTAACCGGACAGAGTAAAGGCCTATGCCCGTACGAAGACGGAAGGACCTTAATAACAATAGGTTCCGGATATTAATTAAGAGCCTGACTCTTATGCAAAAATCCAACCTAAATAGTAAAGGAAGTAGTGATTCCGAAACTACGAAAGTGAAAATCATCCATCGATAGTGCATGAAACTCACTGACACTTCAGTAAAAGAGAAGCCAACAGAATTACTGTCTAAAAGGTCAGAATTTGAAAACTACTGTTTCCAGAGGCTCAAATGATTACTTAGCTAAATAAGAACCGAAGTTAAATTCCGTATAGGAATTTAATCTAATGATTCTAAGTCTATTTATCGAAAAGTTACTAACTGACTTAGATAAAGAGACATACGACTCAATTGTAAACTATCATAGAGTGCATAGGAATGAGGTAACATGAACCTATAACCTTAATAATAACAGGCTGCAGTAGATCTTGTCAAACAAGTATACTAAAAAGTTGCAATGACTAGTATGGAGGGATCAACAATATCAACATAGTGATCCCTACACCAATGACGGAAGAGCCTCCACTTTAGCCGCATAGTATAGCGAAGAAGAGGTTCTCCTATAGTAAGAAATCGCGTCCAAAGCTTGTTCAGTACAATGCTTACAATGCAATAAGGACCACACAATGGAATACATGAAGGTTGAGACCTTGCGGGTTGTGATAAAAATGACACGATTTTACCCAGCGAAAAAAGATCCTCTCATGGATCCCACAGTAGACATCAGAGTAAATTTACCCAAGGTCTCTGTGAAGACAGAGATGCTATCAACAGAAATGTATTGTGGTTGTTTATCTTAGCAATACTTGCTGAAACAACAGCGCAGGAGGATATGCATACCCTATCATTCCGTCCTATTAGATCAATAAAGCGTTAACAACATAAGCTCAGAGATCCGGACAAGCAAACACATACGTCTGCAATTGATTAGCAAGTTGTGTCGTAAATAAATTATCATTGGGCGCTCCCATTGATAGCAAATCTGATTGAATACTTGTTTGTTGAGAGTCCATTCTGACGGCAACAAGCGACCCATAAGTGAACGGGAGTCCGGAAATACAATCAGACGACCCGGAATATGACGGACCAAAGCAGAACTTGGTGTACTATAACAAACAGAAGGATTCTTTCCATTAAATTGAATAACGGAAACGAATGAGTGCCTCCCTGGTTCCGGAGATACGCCACTACTGTCGAATTAACGGACAGAATTTGGACATGCGTTTCTGAATAATGTTCATCCAATGACATAAAGCAAGCCTAAAAAAACATTATTCCGTGGAAGATAAGTGCTTGCTTAGAGACTGCGGAACCCAAAGACCCTGGCACTTCGAATCCGTTGGGATCAATATTATATCCCAACCTGTTTGACTGGCAACCGTCATAATTATAAAACTCGGATCCGGCAACTGCAGTGGCACTCTCTGAGTCAACCACCGAATGTCTGCCCCAGTCTGAATCTCTTGCTACACTAGATAGACAAGAGAACGTGTAAATCGAGCAATTCATGGATTGCTGAAAAGTTGCCGTCGAAGAGAAGCTTCTCCGAGAACGAAGCGACTCTGAGAGAGTTCTTCACCTTACTATCCACGCGCGTGGATGTAGCTAGGGCTGCGTCACGTCTAACCAACTCCAAGCAGCCACTGAAGGGCGGAGTTATACGTGAACAAACTACTGCCCTCAAAAGAAATCACATTGAGGATCATATCCCGGAATTCTTTCTCTTAAAGACGTAATGATAACGCCTCAGTAAGGTGGATTACGAATGATAAAGCGTCTAAGTTAAGTCTATTAGACATCATTGTCGTTTCCAACATTGTGGTTGGAAAAGACATAGACGGTGAAAAAGATTATTTCCAGTCTTTAACCACGTCGTCTAGACGCATATGAACTCTCGGTATGCCCTGTTCTGCCAAAATAAATTATTTGTATAAATGATAAAAGGCAGAAATGAACAATGCGGACAAGAAACTAAACTATCATGCTTGGTAGCAGGCTTAAATATATATAGCGTCGATAAATAATACACATGTTCTAATGACATTATTGGACTGTGTCGGTAAGTCAGGGACAATGTCCCTGAACCGATCCAAAATTCTGTGTCCAATGACGCTATAAGTCTCTTATCCAACATCGCAGCAATGTAGTCCAAAATAACAATCACTGGAAGATAATGCCGGAAGATATGTATGGCAGCTTCCAATGCTACGAAAGGGAAAACTCGAAATCTTTCGAATCCCTTTCGCCATCCTGTCGGACCCTATAAAGCGTTCGGTCGTCCGTACCTGATGCAACCGCGGACCGCACCGACCCAGCGCCATCGGATAATTCCTGATTCGACCAAGAAACTGTCGATTGCTGGGATGCTGCGAAAAAACTGTGCTAACTCGGATAGCACGTCCGTCACTGAGGCCTGTGGAGAAGCGGTCCTACGATGCATTGCCGCTGGAAGCTCCGTGATCGTTACCCCGTGCATACTACTAATATGCGAGCGAACGGAGTGTATAGGCCTCGTGTCCCTTGGCTACCGGATGGCGTGACCTGTTCGCCGTGGAATCACTGAATGACGAAACTGATCGGATACTCGAGGTCACGTAGCCAATGTGCGGTCGTGTGCACTGCTGTGAGGATGAGGAAGCATTATCGACAGTATCTCGGACTGTCAATATAACGGAGCGTCCCGAGCGACGGACATATGCTCCGAATGTAAAATATCTGAACCATAACATGCGGTCCCCTATGTTGTTGGACGAGAGAGGGACCTCTCTCGCTCACAGCCCAGACGGACCTGGACAAGCCAGGAACCGGACTAACAGGCTTCCTCCGATCTGTCCTCAATCCGCCGTCACTGGGTGAGTACTAAAGTAATTATAGTGCTCGCATCACCCAAACCTCTCTCGCTCACAGCCCGGACGGACCTGGACAAGCCAGGAACCGGACTAACAGGCTTCCTCCAATCTGTCCTCAATCCGCCGTCACTGGGTGAGTACTAAAGTAATTATAGTGCTCGCATCACCCAAATCTCCTTCCTAGACCGCAACGGACGAACCCGGCAGCCGAACCATTCGATGAATATACGCTACACCGGGTGAGCTAGCGAATGTCACTCCGTCGATCCTACAAGGGACCTCTTAGGCGATAGACATATTCCATGAGCACTTATTGCCGCTAGCTCTTCATTAACTGTGACGACAGAGGCACACTTTTGAAAGACATCTCCGTAACTTTGCGAACAAGAAACCAGAAATGCTTGGTAATAGCAAGCATATAATAATAAATATATAGCGGCGTTCAATAATTCGAAAGTTTGTGTGACATTATTGGACTATGTCGGAACTGAGGGACGATGTCCCTGAACCGAACCAAAAATTTCTAAGTCCACCGACGCTATCAGTTTCTTATCCGGCATCGCAGCATTCTGGTCCGACGAAAGAACCTGTAGAAGATCAAGTCAGATGACATACACAACAGCATATGTTGTTCCGAAAGGGAAAGCTCGAAATCCTCCGAATCCCTTTCGGTATCCCGTCGGACCGGATGAAATTTTCGGACGTCCGTACCCGCTTCCGCGGAGTGTCCCGACCCAGCATCGTCGGATAAAACATTATGCGACAGATTCAGTTGTTGCTGGGATGCTGCGATAAGCTGTGCTATTTAGGATAGCACGTCCGTCCCTGAGGCCTGTGCAGTAGCGGTCTTACGATGCATTGCCACCGGAAGCTCTGTGTACGTTGACTCCCGCACACTTCCCTATGCGAACGTCCGGAGTCTGCAGGCCTCGTGTCCCTGGCTACCGGATGGTGTGACCTGGTCGCCGATGATTCTCTGACTGGCGAAGCTGACTGGATATCCGAGGTCACGTAGCCAAGAGCGGTCGTGTGCGCTACCATGAGAATGAGGAAGCCTTATTGACAGTCTCTCCGGACTGACTATATGTCGGAGCGTCCCGAGCGGCGGACGTATGTTCCGAATGCAAAACATTTTGTACCACAACATCTGGGGCCAGATGTTGTTGTACGAGAGAGGGGCCTCTCTCGCTCGCCGTCCGGATGGACCAGAACGAGCTATGAACCGGACTAAAAGGCTTCCTCCGTTCTCCCTCTAATCCGCCGTCACTGGGTGTGCATTTGGTTGATTTATAGTGCTCGCATCACCCCAAAACTCCTTCTAGACCACAACGGACGAACCCGGCTGCCGATGAACGGATGCTACACCGGGCGAGCTAGCGGACGTCAAAGGCCGTCGAACCTACTAGGGTCCTCTTAGGCAATTGGCGTATTTACATGAGCACTTTTCTGCTAGCCCTTCATTAATTGTGACGACGGAGGCACACTGTTGGAAGACATCACAGATACATCACCCTAATCTTGATCGTCTGAAATAGAAATTGATAAAGTAGAGTGACCCTGCGGGGAAAGGACCGGAATGTCCAATTCCCCACTAACATACCGTGACATACGCTTCCCATGTTGTCATCGAAATCATCAGATACAGAACAGGAGTTAATGCGAGTACACTGACTACATATAGAATGATTATAAAAGTCAGAGGAAGACTTCCTCTTATTACAATTGATCAAAATCCTTTCAATGTGAAAAGAAAACAAAGTCCTGGTACTCGCACCAACCCCTGACAATCAAAATACATAATAGTAATATGATCCATTAACATAGAAAAAATAATTGAAATCAAAATATTTTGAAAAAATATTTTTTCAGAACAGCCCAAGTTTCTGAAAAGTAACGTTGAGCCCCAATGGATCCCAAGCCTAAGTGTGGACAAAAAATTTTAAAATATTTTAAACAATTTATGCAACACTTACGAACAATAATAATGTATCTAGTTATGATTAAATTAACATCAAGATATTATTTTCAAGAAATCCCCCCCTCACACAGAGGGCTGTTGTAAATGTAAACAATGAGTGTAAAAACACTAAAATAAGACTCCAGGCACCCAGGCCCGAAATCAGTTACCAAAAATACACTATCTGATGCAAAACAGAGACTTCCAGGGAAGAAACTGCAGAACATCAGATGGCAGATGCAGAACACAACGCCTAACCACCCATAGGTGAAGACGTAAACATGGGGAAAAGAACAGAATTCATTCTGTTATTCAGCTAAAACTCCCAAGAAATTTTAGTAATAATAATTACAGAAACTATGCCAAAAGCATGGGAGAATAGCAAGAGGGGACTTAAAGGAAAGGGAGAGAGGAAAACACTAAAAAATCAGTGTAACTAAATAACAAGAATGACAACAAAATGGCTGCTGCCTCGAAAATAGGTAACTTAACATAATTTCATTAAAAAATTTTAAGTTACAGCCCTGATAATATTCTGTCACATATTTTTCCTCTCCTCCTTCTATATCCTCCTTAGAATCACCATTTCACTAATATTTATGTGTCTGGCATCATTTAAACTGAGATTTACAAGCACAAAGATCAGTCAGATGTTAACTGATGAAGGGCCAAACTAAGAATGATTAATGGCGCCAATTTCGGAACGTCCTTGACACTGCGCATGCGCAGTGGGGGTGAAGTGTGGAGGGCCATTCAGGACATGTTTTCTTTGGTTTTAGATGCAAATTTTGGGGATTGGGGGGCAAAATTTGTGTTTGGCCCTATATTTTAAGAGTTAGCACCAGCAAAAGCTATGTCTGAGTCATTGGTACAGTATAAAAATATAATTTTTTTGATTTCCTTTCCTTAATATAAGTACCACCTGCCCTAATTGTCAGAATCCACCTCCTCTCCACTCTTAACTAGGACCGGATCACTGCACCCCCCCCCCCCCTCTCCCCCCAGGATTTCAGACCATACTATGGCTCCACCACTGGTGGAATCTGCCTTGTACTGTCAGATTTGGGGGCTTTGTCAAGATGCATAATTTAATAAGAAAGGCTACATTTTGACAAAAATCAACATTTCTTTATTTTTTTAGGAGTCACTAAGCTCTTACCATGGTTTTCAGAGATAATATACTATTGTTGTGTTTATTTTGGTAATTAGACATCCCTTCAATTATACAAAAATGTCTTTATATTTCCCACTTCAAATGCCAGTGAAATAAAAGAAACACAACACAAATCAAATTTCTTGTGATTCTGTTAACATTTATTGAAGGAAGTTGTGATATTTGAATCACTTTTATAAATTACTCACTCCAATGTTTTCACCAACATCTCTCCTAATTTCAACTGTAGAGGTTCGTTTTTTTACAGAATTATTTCTTTTTTTCAGTTTTTTTTTAAGTTAGTCTTTCACACTAATGAAATACCTCCAGTCCAGGATGAATTGTGCTTCGTTGCCCCCTTCTATCTGCGAAGATGGTCATTTGAGACGGCCTATTTTGAGGTGCCTTTGATTGAATTAATAATGGTCCGCAGAAATCAGGGTTAGGCAGACATTTATCATCTGCAGAATTTTGACTTGAGGCGGGCAACTGTGGCCTGAGGCGTTCGCCCAGTTGAAAATGACAGCCCTGCATATTTCATACAGTAATCATGATAAGTGTGAGAAAAATTTAACCAAGATGCAAGTTGTACAATAATTGACAAATCTGAAAAATATACAAGACATGACCTTTTGGAATATTTGGAGACACAACACATTAAAACTAAGTTGCGAATCCTTTCTAAATCACCTACAGGTGTTATAAAATCAAGAATGATAACTGTAAAACTGTTTAATGTGAACCACATTCATTGCATTCTATTCTTCAATTCCAATAATATTATACAGTAACCCTGATGATTAGTCATTTTGACAGGAACAAATTATTTATTTATTTATTTGAGTTTAACAATACTTTTGACAGCCAGGGTCACCTTGTGTTGGACAGTTTTATGGGTGGAGGAAGCCAGAGTACCCAGAAAGAACCACAGAATAATGGCAAGCAATTGTCAGACTCCCCAGCATACTAACTCAACACAAGCAGGATTAACATTGGTTGAAAAATTAAAATTATTTATTTAACAGAAGTAATCAATTAACATAGGTGTGGTCACTTTCCTCTATCCTGGTGCTAAACTGAGCATTTATTCTGTTATATCTTGTTTGACAGAGCTCATGAAGCTCTGTCAAACAACATATAATAGATAAAATGCAAATTTTGGCTGTACTGATGTCAAACAGGTCTATAAACAAGGGGAATTCTTTGATTGTCAGGGCTAAATTTTCGACATATTACAAGATTTGTCATTCAATTAACAGGCATTTACTTTATAAAATCTATATGAAATTAACAGGTCAAATCTGTACTGAAGGTATGGTAAATGGTTTTGGGGTTGGAAATTATACTCAATTGACATGGTTACTTGATTAAAAGATATCCAATTAAGTGGGCCCCACTGTATCAAAAAGAAAATCAGTAAACAAGGAGACTGCACTTCCAAAGAGTGTGACTGTCCTCTGAAGGAATGGTGTTTTAAAAATTGAAAAAGTTGTGTTACAAATTGCTTTTAATTATGAAGCAAAGGAAAGTTTTAAGTAATTTCTATATATATTACACAGAACATTGACCAAAACAAGCTTATTTATTTCTGACAGATATAAATAGGCCATATGCATAATTTTAACTTAAAAACCCCCTGAAATTAAGCCAAAACAACATAAGCTATTGCTGAAGGCAATTATACCTCCACTGTAGTGCTGGACTGATGAACCATAAATGAATTAAAAATAAAGTGAGGACCGTAACTCTGTTGAAAAAACGCGGGCAAATTTTTATAACATTACAGGAGTGGCTTGCCATAAGGATCCCTCAAAACAAATCTGATTAAAATCCATCCACTCACTGATAAGATATCACTGCAGATGGATGAATGCACGGAAGGATAGACAGATGCATGGATGGATGGACACATGGATGGATGCAGGTAACCCAGTTTACCACCCCATTCTTTTTGAGAATAGAAGTATAAAAAATTGAGTCCTGTTCTGTAACCCTATAGTTTATGTTTTGTGGATGCATAGGTAACCAGGAAATACTGCTTACTTCCACAAAACTTCATTCTCAAACATCAATGATGTGCTGGATCATATTGCAGTCTCTCCATAAGGAAATATGCACTAAATTAGGTGCCCCCCACCCCCAAGAGATCCCCGAGATAATTCATCTCCCTTGCCTCAATATCTGCCAGGCATGTGCATCTTTAATACCTTTTATTTAATCTTTTTTAGATAAGGCTATAAATGTGAGCATCAGGGAGGCTGTTAAATTTCAATAAATTTCAATTTAAAGTGATTGTGTCTATTCATTGTGATGTGGTAGGTATTAAAAGAAAGTAATTTTACATGAAAAATTCAATTTCTTTACAAACTACCAAACCTCAATGATATGTTGAATAAACAATAGGAAATACATGAATGATAGTTGAAAGGGGAATAGCCATTAGAGTTTAATGTGTTTAGTTTCTTTCTAACTAACTAGCTTGCTCTGCATATTGAATAATTTAGATGTAAAAGTGTGTAGAGACATAATCCATAGCAGAGGAAGCAATATTTCATGAAAAAATTATAGAACCTTAGTGAGCACACTCACATACCCCACACGCCCCGATATTTCGAGCTCTAATCATTTTTTTAAAAATAAACATAGATTCTAGGAATACTGCAGAAAACAGTGTTCTGTAGTTTCAATGGTATTGAAAGAATTCAAGCAGAGAAAAAGCCCGGAAAACTGTAATTTTGATGAACTTTTCAAAGTCTATGGGGCCGTAATTTTTGTAAAAATCAGTGGAGCGGAACAAAACCCAAACTTGTTCTGTAGGCCACCATGTTAGACAAACATATCAAAAATCAGCTCAATATCTGGAAGCGTGTAGGAAAAAAATCCGGAAAACTGTAATTTTGATGAATTTTTCAAAGTTCAAGGGCTGTAATTTCGGTAAAAATCAGTGGAGCGGAACAAAATGCAAGCCTGATCTGTAGGCCACCATGTCAGACTAACATACCAAACATCAGCTCAATATCTGGAAGCGTGCAGAAAAAAAGTCCGGAAAACTGTAATTTTAAAACATTTTTCAGAGTCCAAGGGTCGTAATTTCGGTAAAAATCAGTGGAGTGGAACAAAACGCAAACTTGTTCTGTAGGCCACCATGTTAGACTAACATACCAAAAATCAGCTCAATATCTGGAAGCGTGTAGGAAAAAAGTCTGCAAAACTGTAATTTTGATGAACTTTTCAAAGTTCAAGGGCCGTAATTTCGGTAGAAATCAGTGGAGCGGAACAAAATGCAAACTTGATCTGTAGGCCACCATGTTAGACTAACATACCCAAAAACAGCTCAATATCTGGAAGCGTGTAGAAAAAAAGTCCGGAAAACTGTAATTTTGATGAATTTTTCAGAGTCCAAGGGCCGTAATTTCGGTAAAAATCAGTGGAGCGGAAAAAAATGCAAACTTGATCTGTAGGCCACCATGTTAGACTCACATACCAAAAATCAGCTCAATATCTGGAAGCGTGTGGAAAAAAAGTCCGGAAAACAAGTAGGACTGACTGACGGACTAACGGACGGACCAGTCAAAAACATTATACCCCTGCAACTTCGTTGCGTGGGGTATAATAATATAGTTTGAAAAATAAGATAAATATAGGTAGTGAAAATGAGATGAGTTAAGATTTAGGCCCATTAAAAAATTATTATTGTTTCTAAGGCAATTTGCCCTCCCCCACCCACCCCCCATTTTTTGATGAGGGAGGAAAGCTTTTTTCTATCCGCAAAATAGCTCTAAAAAATAGTTGGAATTATTAATTTAACACCTTGCACTATTCACTAAGGTTTTCAGCAGTGAAAATTTCCCACACTCCATTTCATTTCAAAATTAACCAACTATATCTTGTTTGACAGAGCTCAGTGAGCAAGAATTTTTTTTTTCAATAGCCTTATACAAATAATACTTACCGGAACATGTGCTAACACAACATTATGTAACACATCTCTTGCCTCTTCTATTTTTGTTTTCTTTGGTCCTCCCCATAACCTTCTAGTTCTAACACGGCTACCAATATACTTCAGTGCCTGTTACCAAAAGAATACAAACATACTAACATATATAGAAGATACCTATGGTTTTCGTTTGAATACCTGAATTATCTCAGGAATATTTATTTATTTATTTATTTATTTATTTATTTATTTATTGGTGTTTAAGGTCACATATTTATGCACAATGGCTAATCGTGACCGTGACAGTTTTACGGGTGGAGGAAGCCGGAGTACCCAGAGAGAACCACCAAGAATTGGCGAGCAACTGTCAGCTCCCCAACATAAAAACTCCACACAAGCAGGGTTAGCATTGGTTGAAGACAATTGCACCATCGACGTGCAGTATGCCTTAGTACACAACGCCACCATGCCCCCACACAGGCAATGGAGAGGAAGTGTCTTGCCCAAGGACACAACGTGGTTGCCGCAGGTGGGATTCGAACCGAGGACCTCTCGGCTTGTAGCCTGCACCTCTACCTACTGAGCCACCACGCTCCCTATCTCAGGAGTGACTGGAAAGAAATACAGAATTTTCACTCAAGGCTGAAAGCTTTGAGTGAAAATTCCGTATTTCTTTTCAGTCACGAATAAGATGTGTCAGGTATACAAATGAAAGCCATAGGTATTCTTTTTATTATATGCCCCTGGTGTTAATTGTGGCAGTTGTAAGTTTTGTGACAGGTGCAATTTTGTACTGAGAATTTCATCCAAATGATGTTTAAAACAACAACCGATTGAATGAAATAGCTTCAAGTTCAATCAGCTGATTGATGACAAACCACTGTGAAGGCCAAATTGATTGCTTCTGCAGATCAAAATACTTCCTCTTCATTCTTCCTTAAAATGGAGCAAACATGACTATAAACGCATTTAATCACAACTAACAACGCCAATAAAGCAAGGAAAAAATATATGAACATTTTTATTCCTGTTCTTTTGAATTGATTCCATTCATTTATTATGTTTTGTTTTCGTTTTCCAACTTCAAATTCAATTTTGGAAAATTTAAATTAACCATAACTTCCAAGTAACATTTTCTAAGAATATAACTAGCATCCAAGCATTTCAAATACATATATGTTTCAAATGTTCTGGAACCAGCGTGTATTGATATCTTTTACATGGTATGGTGATACACTGGTCGAGATCGACTAAAAGAGAAATATGATTTTCAAATATGACTTTCATATACATCGAGTCGGTCAAAGAAATATCGCATTTTCTGTTTCAGCAAATTCTCAGTATTTTTGCGGCTATCATATAATAAAATACTTTATGCAATGCATTTTTGGTACCATTTTGTTAACTTTTCTATTTTTTATCTCTAAGAAATGAAGAGCCAAAAGCAATTTCATTTTCTAAAAGAATGAACCTACATGACAAAAAGTTCTTAAAAAACGAGTCACAAAAAAGAAAATGCTACTTTTGTATGTAACAGAACTCAGTATTCATATATTTTATTTTAAAATTTTGTTCTCAAAATAGGATCCATTGTTGGAACAAGCTCATTCCAATAGGGGGTGGGGGGCATAAATTATCTTTTGAGGACAAAGAATGAAGATTCTTTAGAAATTAAAGAAAATTTAATGTAAGTATTGACTGAGGAAATGTAGAAAAGTGCAGAATTTGTTTTTAGAGGTGATTTGAAACATACGTAGCATCTAAACAGCAATGTGTTGGCAGTGTGGGTAAAATTACTTTGTGAAAATTATTTTGTGGAAATTAATTGGAAAATCTGCCAGATGGTAATCTCTAACAAGAGACCCTGGGGGCCTGAGGGTGCTCACCTGATATGGTAGCCTAAATATCAACCTAGAGAATTGATTTGAACAAGTTACATCTGCCTCTCCTAAGAAAAGCTTATACCAAATATCCAAAGATTCTAACCAGTGGATCTAAAAAAAAAACCCTGATTTTTAAAGAATATTCCTCAAATTTAACTAAATTATAATTCGGGCTCTCACAGGGAGCCCAAATATGAACCCAGAGACTTGGCTACAACAAACTTGAATCTCACCCCCATAAGGATGCTGCATACCAAATATCAAAAGATTGTGATTAGTGGATAAGAAGAAGAAGATTTTTAAAGAATACTCCTCACATTGGATTGGAAGAAGAAAATTTTTTAAGAATACTCCTCACATTGCACTAATCTGAATATGTGGGCTCCCATAGAGAGCCCAAAAATGGACCCTGGGATTTGATTTCAACAAACATGTGAATGAATCTTCCAAAGATGTTAAAAAAAAAAAAAAAATGAAAGCCTTTGGAGCAGTGGTATGGGGGAAGAAGATTCTTTAATGTTTTTCCCATTACTCACAGTGTTAAAAAATGATAAATCAGCATTTTTTCAAAGTCCTGGAAAAGTCCCCTATGACAAAACCGATGGCAATTTTTTTGGACCATTCCTTTCTGCTGTTCCTAAGGAAGCTTCACACAAAATAAAAATTTTCAGTGCTGTGTAGTTTTGGAGATATGGACATTTTACTTTTTTTCTATTTTTAGGTCCTCCGGTTCCCATGGAGAGACAGGAAAACTTTTTTGGGCATAAATTAGGTACTTATGACACAATAAGCTCTCATATCAAATTTGGTTCAAATCGGCCTCTCAGTTTGGAATATAGGATTTTTTGTACAATTCGGTCTCCCACAGGAAGACCAAATATGAACCCAGGGACTTGGCTTTTACAAACATATATCTCACCTCCCTAAGGATACTGTATACCAAATATCAAAAGATTCTGATTGGTGGATGTGAAGAAGAATATTTTTGAAGAATATTCCTCATATTGAACTAAGTTATGATTCAGGCTCCCACAGGGAGCCCAAATATGAACCCAGGGACTTCGCTTGAACACACTTGAATTTCATCCCCCTAAGGATGCTACATACCAAATATCAAAACATTCCAACTGCTGGATCTGAAGAAGAAGATTTTTAAAGAAAAGTTAAAAAATTTATAGTAATTTATATATTTTTTATACTTACCAATGACCCAGACTTAGCTGGTGCTAACTCTAACAAAACCAGGGCCAAACACAAATTTTGCCCCCCAATCCCCAAAATTTGCATCCAAAACAAAAAGAAATCATGTCCTAAAGGACCTCCATACTACGCCTCTACTGCGCATGCACAGTGACGCAGACGTCCCGAAATTGGCGCCAATTATCATTCTTACTGGCAGTGCCTGGTAAGCGCTATGTACTCAGCGGGGAGGCAAGAGTTCCCAACTCCAGGGAGGGCCATCCCCGTCTGGGTCATTGGTAAGTATAAAAAATATATAAATTACTATAAATTTTTTAACATTTTTATACTGTACCAATGACTCAGACTTAGCTGAATAGTAAACAGGCTGGAGGGCTTAGGACATAGAGGAAAATCCAATAAGCTCAACTATATAGTAAAGAGGTAACCCCTTAAGGAGAAAAGGAGTATTAGGCTTTACATGTATCTTTCTTATTTAATATTAAATTAGAAAGATACACTACCCTTAATAATTGAGCACAATAACATTCATGTTCTCTATTAACATCCAGTATATCCCTTATACTAATTATTTTTAAAGCAAGCCAATAAATAAAGTAGTCCAGAGAATTGAGACTCTTTATAGTCATTTAAAAGTGTCCGAGTATTGTATATTAAAGCCCGTTTGACACTTGACATATACAAATGCTTCACACCGAGCTACACTTTAAAAATAAGACATGAATGAATTTTAACATTAATATTACACTTTAAAACCATCCCGGAAGCGACTCAGAAATACTGACTTGGAGGAGGCATTCCCTTGCTTTTCACTATAAAGCAGGTGACCTAAGGGAACACCCGCCCCCCCCCCCCCCCCCCCCCCTTCCCCTTGCCCTGGGTCAAATAGCCCAGAGCGAAGAGGGCAGCCGGACAGAGTCACTGCCGGAACAGAAAGCCTGCATAACTATAGTTGCAACTGTTTAGTGGACGACATTCTGAGCAACAGATAACGGACCTAAACAATGCAGGTCTCCAGAAATGGACTCAATATTTCTGAGATAAAAATTCGTAAATGTGGATGGCTGAGACCAATAAGCAGCCTTCATTAAATCTGTAATAGCAACACTATTAGCATAAGCCCAGGAAGTAGAAAGAGCTCTTACTTCATGAGCAAAAATCTTAAGCACAGACTGCTGAGAAGAAGATAAATCTTCATAAGCAGTACGGATAGTTAATTGAATCCATCTAGCAATAGAATGGACCGAAATGTCCTTTCTATTAGGCATCAAAGACAGAAAGAAACGTTTCCGTCCCTTTCTGATAAACTGAGATCTCTGTTTATAGATACGTAACGCTCTAACAGGACAGAGTAAAGGCCTACGCCCGTCTGAAGACGGAAGAGCCTTAATAACAATAGGTTCCGGATATTTATTAGGAGCCTGATTCTTAGCTAAAAACCCCACATTCGTAGTGAAGGTGATAGTGTTCCCAACACTACGATAGTGAGAATCATCCACCGACAGTGCATGAAGCTCACTGACTCTTCTAGCAGAAGAGAAAGCTAAGAGAAAAGCTGTCTTATAAGATAAGAATTTGAAATCTACTGTCCCAAGAGGTTCAAATGGCTTTTCCTTCAATTTAAGAAGAACCCAAGCTAAATTCCACTTAGGAATTAATCTAAGAGTTCTGGGTCTATTTATCGAAAAGTTTCTAACCAACTTAGATAAAGAGACATTAGATCCAATTTGTAAACTATCATGATGTGCATAGGTATCAGATAACATAGATCTATAACCCTTTATAGTAACAGGCTGCAGTTTGATTTCGTCAAACAAGTATACTAGAAAGTTTGCAACGTCTGGTATAGAGGGATCGAATATATCTACAGAATGATCCCTACACCAACGACGAAAAACCTTCCACTTAGCCGCATAGTTTAGCGAAGAGGAGGTCCTCCTACAGTTAGAAATCGCGTCCACTGCTCGTCCTGTAAAGTGTTTGCCATGCAAGAAGGACCGCACAACGGAAAAACGTGAAGGTTGAGACCTTGCGGGTTGTGATGGAGTTGGCGCGATTTCCCCTGCGAAAGAAGATCCTCCCGTGGAGGAAGCTTTCGCGGGAGGTCCCACAACAGACACCTGAGTAGATTTATCCACGGTCTCTGTGGCGACAGAGATGCTACCAACAGAATCTTGCATTGAGATTGTTTTATCTTTAGCAATACTTGTTGAATTAACGGCGCTGGAGGATACGCATATCCTATCATTCCGTCCCAAGGGATCGACAGAGCGTCTACTGCAAATGCTCTTGGATCCGGACACGGAGACACATACGTCTGCAACTGATTGTTGAGATGTGTCGCAAATAAGTCTATCATTGGCCGTTCCCATTGGTAGCAAATCTGATTGAATACTTGTTTGTTGAGAGTCCACTCCGACGGCAACAAGCGACCCTTTCGTGAAAGGGAGTCTGCTAGCACATTCAGACGACCCGGTATGTGACGGACCGAAAGAAGAACGTGATGTTCTAGCGCAAACAGAAGGATTCTTTCCATTAGATTGAACAACGGAACTGAATGAGTGCCTCCCTGATTCCGTATATACGCCACTACTGTCGTATTGTCGGATAGGATTTGGACATGAGCATTGTGAATAATGTCCATCCAGTGACGTAACGCAAGCCAAATTGACATCATTTCCTTGATGTTTATGTGCTTGCACAGGAATTGCGGATCCCAAAGACCCTGGCATCTCGAATCCGTTGGGATTAATGATGCACCCCAACCTGTTTGACTGGCATCCGTCATAATGGTAAAACTCGGATCCGGCAACTGCAGCGGAACTCCCTGAGTTAACCACTGAATGTTTGCCCAAGTCTGAATCTCTTGTTTCACTTGATCTGACAAGAGAACGTCTACATCGAGCGAATGAATTTTCACACTCCAATTCTGAGTCAAGAAAATTTGAAGAGGATGTGTGCGTAACCGCCCCATCGGAATGAGATCTGCGGCGGCTCCGCACAGACCTATCAGTCTCATAAATTCTCTCGCCGTGACTTTGTCTGCGTGCAGACAATAGCGAGCGTAACAACTGACTAATTTCGCTCTGATTAACGGCAGACGAACGAGATTGTTGTGCGTCTCGAAGCTCATTCCCAGATGAGTGAATGACTTGGACGGCACCAGATCCGACTTCTCCTCGTTTACTATAAAACCGAGACGTCGGAGCAATAGAAGAAGATTCTGAACATCGTTCTGAAGCGTTAACTCGTTGCCGTACCTCTGAAGAATGTCGTCCAGGTAGGCCGACGTTACCGCAGACGAATGAGCTCGGAAATAAATCATTACCGAGTTCATTACCCGAGTGAAAGCCCAGGGTGCTAGATTCAATCCGAAGCACATCGCCCGGAATTGATACACCACTCCTAGGACTGCGAAGCGTAGGTACTTTCGGAATGTCGGATGTACCATGACGTGAAAGTACGCATCTTTGAGATCTATGCTCGTTGCATAATCGTTCACCCGAATACTCGCTCTGACCGATCGAATCGTCTCCATATAAAACTTCGGAGCGACGATCAGCTTGTTTATCCAGCTCAAATCTATGACTGGACGGAACGAGCCGTCTGGTTTTGGAACCAGAAACAGATGGCTGTAGAATCCCGGAGATTCCTGGTTTTCTACGACCTCTACCGTGTTCTTCATTAAAAGAGACTGCACCTCTGATAACAGAGCGTCTCTTTTCTGCGGATTTGACGGAAGATGAGTCCACTTTGGACTTCGAGTTAATGGAGGCTTTCGTCTGAAGGATATCTTTAGACCTTCCGAAGTCACTCCTCTCACCCAAGGGGCGTCCGTAATCGACGCCCATTCTTGTGAAAAGCTCGACAACCTTCCGCCAACCGGTACGCGATAGAGGTTTAAGCCATCACCTCCTGGACCTGCGAGGCCTGCGGTAGGAGAAACCACGTCCTCCACGGCCCGCACCTCGCCCCGTCGACCTCGGGGCGTCCGACCGATTGTCCCGGCCTGAAGGACGTCCCGAACGAGAGTCGCTACCCTGACGGTCTCTCGAATAAGACCAAGAGGACGCACCAGAACCTCTATAGGAACCTCTCTTGGGCGCATTAGACCCAGAAGTGCCTGTCTTATTCGTGTCTGCTGTATCCGACTTCTTAGGAGCAGATTTGAACAACAGAGAATCCTTAGCTTTCTTTGTAATTTTATCATAAATAGCGGAAAGCTTGCCGTCAAAGAGAAGTTCTCCTGAGACCGAAGCGACTCTAAGAGAGTTCTTCACCTTAGTATCCACTAATGTGGATGTAGCTAGGGCTGCGTCACGTCTAACCAACTCCAGATTTGCCACTGAAAGGGCGGAGTTACACGTGGAATAAGCTACTGCCCTTGAAAGAAGTCTTAAAGAGGATTGTATATCCTGAAACTCTTTCCCCTGAAGGCGCTGTGATAACGCCTTAGTAAGGTGATCTGCGTAAGATAAGGCATCTAAATTGGCTCTGTTAGACGCAATAGCTGTTTCCAACACCGCGGTTGGAATAGAAGCCGACGACGGTAATGATAGCTCTAAGTCTTCCGCCTTGTCGTCCATACGCAGAGGAACTCTCGGTATACCCTGTCCTGCCGTATCGAATTTATTCCTTACATTAATGAAAGGCAGGTTGAGAGTATTAGCGGACAAGAAACCTGCTTTCCCCGTCCTGGAAGCAAGTTTGAATATAGCGTCGTTCAATAATTCAAATGTTCTTGCAACATTATTGGACTGCGACGGAAACTCGGGAGCGATGTCCCTGAACCGCTCAAAAAATTCAGAGCCCAATGACGCTATAATTCTCTTGTCCGGAACCGCAGCAGTCTGGCCCGACGGAACAACTTGAGGGAGAAAGTGCCGGATGAAGTACACGGCAGCTTTATGTTGTTCCGAAAGGGATAGCTCCAAATCATCCGTATCCCTTTCACCATCCGGTCGGACCTCATGATGTTCCCGGTCGTCCGCCCCTGATGCTTCGGCGGAGCGTACCGACCCAGCGCCGTCGGATAATTCTCGATCCGACACCGTTTCTGTCGGCTGCTGGGATGCTGCGATAAGCTGTGCTATCTGCACAAGAATGTCCGGCGTCGAGACCTGCAGAGGCGCAGTCTTTCGCTGCTTCGCCGAGGGCAGCTCCGCATCAGATGGCTCCCGCATACTTTTCCTATGCGAACGTCCGGAGTCCATCGGTCTCGAATCCCTGGCTGCCGGATGGTGTGACCTGGTCGCCGAAGAATCCTTGATCGGCGAAGCTGGTAATATATCGGCGGTCACGCAGCCAAGGTGCGGTCGTGTGCTCTGACGAGAAGAGGAAGCCTTAACAGTCTCCGCGGACTGCTTATACAACGGAGCGTCCCGAGCGACGGACGTATGCTCCGCTAAAGACACATTTTGTACCACAACATCTGGTCCCAGATGTTGTTGTACGAGAGAGGGGCCTCTCTCGCTCGCGGCCCGGCTGGACCTGGACGAGCTAGGAACCGGACTCAAAGGCTTCCTCCGTTCTCGCTTACTATCCGCCGTCACAGGGTGTGCATCTATTATGTTTATAGTGCTCGCATCACCCAAAATTTCCTCCTGGACCGCATCGGACGAACCCGGCTGCCGAACCATTCGGTGAATGGACGCTACACCGGGCGAGCTAGCGGACGACATTTGTCTAATCTCCATGAGCACTTTTGCCGCTAGCTCTGAATTCATTTGTGACGACGGACGCACACTTGTAGAAGATAACATGGAAACATCACCCTGTTCTGGTTCATCTGAAATAGAAACTGAGAGAGTAGAGTGACCTTGCGGAGAAAGAGCCGGCATAGCCCTTTCTCCAGAAACAACATATCGTGACACACGTTTCCAATGTTTCTCATCCCAATATTCACATATAGGACAGGGATTAATGCGAGAACACTGACTACAATTAATACAATGATCATGAAAGTCAGAGGAAGATTTCTTCCTATTACAATTTGAACAATGTCCCTTCATTGTGAAAGAACAACAATAAGTCCTAGTTACTCGCAAAAAACCCTGACACAAAGATACATAATAACATGATCCATTAATAAATGAAAAAACAATTACAAATCAAAATAATTTTGAAAAAATATTTTTTCAGAGAAGCCCAAGTTGCTGAAAAGTAACGTTGAGCCCCGGTGGATCCGATGGCAAAGTGTGGTAAAAAATTTTAAATTTATATTAAATAATTAATGAGACACTTACGGATAATATAAATGTATCTTATAGTGAGATAAACTACACCAAAGGCAAACAGCCCCCCTCAAAAAAGGCTGTTGCCAATGTAAACAAACAGTGTAAAAACACCAGAAAACATGACTCCAGGCACTGAAAAACTGGCCCGGAATCAGTCATCAAATTACACTCTATCTGATGCAAAACAGAGACTCCCAGGGGAGAATCTGCAGAACATCAGATGGAAGATGCAGAACACAAACGTTATACACCCATGGGTGAAAACGTAACTATGGGGAAAATAACAGAAAACATTCTGTAACCAAGCAACTCTCCCAGGAAATTTTAGAAATGAAATTTCTCAAAAATATGCCAAAAGCATGGGAGAATTGCAAGGGGGGACTTTAGAAGGCTAGGGGAGAGGAAACACTGAATAAGCAGTGCAACATTAGCAAGAATGACAACAAGAGGCCCATGCCTCGAAAATAGGCAACTTAACATAATTTCATCAAAAATTTTTAAGTACAGCCCTGATTATTTTTTGTCACTTCTTTTTCCTCTCCTCCTTCTATCCTCCTTAGAATCACATTTTCTCCAAAAATTACGTGTCTGGCATCCTTTAAACTGAGATTTACAAGCACAAAGATCAGTGAGATGTTGACTGATGAAGGGCCAAACAGAGAATGATAATTGGCGCCAATTTCGGGACGTCTGCGTCACTGCGCATGCGCAGTAGAGGCGTAGTATGGAGGTCCTTTAGGGCATGATTTCTTTTTGTTTTGGATGCAAATTTTGGGGATTGGGGGACAAAATTTGTGTTTGGCCCTGGTTTTGTTAGAGTTAGCACCAGCTAAGTCTGGGTCATTGGTACAGTATAAAAATTTCCTCATTTTGAACTAAGTTATAATTCAGGTTCCCACAGTGAGCCCAAATGTAAACCCAGGGACTTGGATTGAACAAATCTGAATCTCACCCCCCCTAAGTATGCTGCATACCAAATATCAAAAGATTCTGATTGGTGAATCTGAAGAAGAAGATTTTTAAAGAATATTCCTCATACTGCACTAATTTAAACATTTGGGCTCCGATAGAGAGCTCAAATATGGACCCAGGAATTTGATTTCAATAAACCTGTGAAACAATATTCCAAAGATGTTATATGTGAAATTTGAAAGCTTTTGGAGCAGTGGTTTGGGAGAAGAAGAGTCTTAAATGTTTTCCCATTACCCACAGTAATGTTACCCATAGTGTTAAAAAATGTGGACTCAGCACTTTTTCAAAGTCCCGAAAAAGTACCCTATGATAAAACCAATAGCAATTTTTTTGGACCATTCCATTCTGTTGGTCCTGAGGAAGCTTCATACCAAATAAGAATTCTTAGTGCCACGTAGTTTTGGAGATATGGGCGTTACAAATTTTTTTTCTATTTTTAGCTCCTGCGGTAATTAAGAACTTATGACCCAATAAGCCCTCATATCAAATTTGGTTGAAATCAGCCTCTAGGTTTGGAAAATAAAAATTTTGGGCAGGCGAAAATTCTTGGCCCTCCCATATCGACAGCAAATATAGGCCCACAAATTTCTCTTGAACAAATCTGAGTCTACTCCTCAAAAGGAAGTTGCACACCAAATATCAAGTCTCTCCTACCGCTGGTGCATGAGAAGAAGATTTTTTAAGATTTAGGCACACTTTTGGGGCGAGGCCCTAACACGGGTAGGGCAACTTGATTTGAACAAAATCAAAATGCGATGTCATAACAATCATCTAAAATTTCACTTAAATTGGTTCAACGGTTTTGGAGGAGAAGACTGAAACACCATGTTCACATACGACGCACAGACGATGGATGGTGAGTGATAACAAAAGCTCACCATGACTTTCAGTCAGGTGAGCTAATAAGTGCAAAATGTATTAAAGCCAGGCATCAGACCCCTAAATCTGAAATTCAAGGAGTTTTCCAGGACTTTTAAGGGATTAAATTACAAATTTCCAAAAATTATCTGTAAAGTCAGTTTTTTACCATTTGAGTAGTAAGAGTCATGGCTTGTTTGCATTTGCATTGTCCAAATAATTTCAGATTTTAAGCACACTATTCTGTTGACAGCAACCATTCTGATATAGTTAATCCCCTGCACACTGATGTCAAAATATCCAGATTTGAAGTAGCCATTTTTCCCATAATGCAACTGGGAATTTAACCAATTCAATCTTGTTTGACAGAGCTCATTGAGCTCTGTCAAACAAGATTGAATTGGTTAAATTTCTAGTTGTATTATGGGAAATATTTGCACCCTGAACTTTAGATATTTCGACATCAGTGTGCAGGGGGTTAAGCAACCTGAATTTTGTGGTTAACAACTATGTACAAGCTTATTTTTCATAAACACGCTAGATTATTGGCATTACATATTTTTCTATTGGAGATACAATTTTCAAGCACTTTTTCCGGGTCCTGGAATTTCGATTTTTTAATTCAAGCACCTTCAAGGACCCGTACGAACCCTGACTTTGACAGTGTTGATCCTGTGACTTTGCAGTTGTTTCTATGCAAGTCTTAGCTACCAAAGCACTTTGAATCTAACTTACAAGTTTACCCAAAGACAGTTGAACACCTGTTTTGTTTGTAGAAAAAAGTGATTGAATTTGGAATTAGGCCTTTAAGGGTTATACTTTCACTGGTACATTTAACAGTTTCAACATATGTTACATAATAGCTGACCAGCATGCATGTTACAACTGCAAATCAACTAAGGAATTCTGTCAAGCCAGTGTATTATGACTTGAAAGTTCCACTTTCACATGCATTAACATTTAAAGGCATATTTCTGACTTTTCATCCTCAGAACAGGTGCCTTTAGCATGCCATCAAGAGAAGAACCTGCTGACAATAGACAAACTACCTAGGCAGTGGCTTCTAGTCAAGTCTTGGCTGCCTTAATAGGCAGCCAAGATTTGACTAGAAATCACTGCCAGCCACTGGACATGTACAGGCTGTGGTCAGCTGACAATTCAGGAGACTTCTCCAGGCCATTAAAGGTTTAAGATTTCCTTGCAACACATGTTGCTGATCGGTGCAATTCACTAATACTTCCAATGTTGAATTATTTTACAGTCAAATTTCCAGCTCACTTGATGTTTGTCTTTTATGTCATGTCCAGGTACATTCATTTTTCTTTAAGGATTTCCTTGAAAGAAACACTTACCAGGCATTTTAAATATAAGTTAGAAGTGAAAAATATTACAATTAAAAGCACAATGTCAATTTGGAAAGAAAACACAATGCTAAAATAAACACATGACTGGAATAAACATAAGTATGCAGTTTACATAGGCTCATATTCTTGAAGACAAGAGCACCATCGACTTGCAGTACACCTTAGTACACCATGGCCCTACATGCGCAATTAGGATAAAGTGCCTTGCCCAAGGACACAATGCAGTTACTCCTGGCAGTGATCAAACCGTGGCTCTTTCAGTTTGAAGTTCAATGCCATAATCACTGAGCCTCCATGCTTCATATATCTGCAAACAGTGTGCAGAGTTAAATCCCACAAAAACTATCTCATCTGAATGAGGGCCTGAATGAGTTGTCAGGGCTTTTTTTTTGCAACACAAAGAATACAGAAGGTCAAAACAATGCACCTCATTTTAAAGTCTTTTTCATGAAGACAACGGCACTGGAAAGAGATCAAAAAGCAGTTTCCAATCTTGTAATATACAGAGAGTATATCATCACCAATGATGGAGTGGAGTTGCATTCAAAAAGTTAATTCTCAAATTCTAAGGTAAAAACGTCGGAAGAACAAAGATCTAGATAATGGACATCAACATTCAACTCATTATTTTGCAGTGAAGGAGTTTAAAGAAATTCAGCCATGTTAGTGTTGTCCATATCTAAAAGTGCTGGAAAGCAATACAGCTGCTGTATATTGTTTGCATGTGTATCAAATTCATTTAGCAATGACAATTTTGTTGAGATAAATTTGTTTTGTTCTATTTTATTGGACAGTGCCACTAGACTTGTTTCAATTAACTGTAACAAAGTAGCTTTTATGAACAAACTTACAAAACCATTAGTATTCATGTAGAACTTTGGGTCAGAATTGAAGAAGTAGGTTTTTAATTAACATCATCTTGTTTGACACAACTATCAATTCTTAATTTATTTTTATAAAGCAGGTAATTAACAACATTCTAGATGAACAAATATCCCTGTTATTTGAATATTTCTTTTTAATTCATTAGAAAGCCAGTAATCAACAAAAAATCTGCATTGTCGAATATTCCTGTAATTTGAAAAAATTTGGCTGACAGTTTGACTATTTAATTAACTGAGTCTTAACCCTTTACCTAACACGAAAGGCAGACAACGCTTGCAAACAAAACTCTTGAATAACTAATTCTTTCATTTTTTACACCAAAAACACAAAGCTTATGACAGGTAAGCTGTTTTTGAGACAAAAAATGAAAATTTAATGGTGATTTTTGTGAATAGCACTGGCCAGTTTTGGCCATTACATTGGGTAATGGGTTTTATTTCAAGGCTGTAACAATTAATGAATAGTGAGTGAACATTTGTACTGTAAACCTGAGTTTGGGTGAACACTTGAGCTCTGTGGCATTCTTCTAAACAGGGTGCAAAAGCTGCGAGTATCTCATCTTCACTTCCAATCATCTGTACAATTTCTTGATCACATTCTAGACCCATTGCCTTAAAAGCTATTGCAAGGGGTACATTCTGAAATAGGTAAAATTTAGATTAAATAATTGAAAGAGAATTAGACATTTACCAACACTGTATAAAAATTTGAAAACATATGAAGTCTTTGTCTGGGATTTAATGTACAGTTTGTTAACTAAGATTCATACACCTTTCTAACCCTTTAACTAATATGGTTTGGTCACAATACATACAAGACATTTTTTTAAATAAAAATATTCATTTTTTAGCTCCAAAATATAGCAGCCAAGACATGCAAAAATGTTTCTTGGATATCACTCACCTGACAAAGTGGTTCAAAGAAGTATTTGGGGTTACATTCAGTTAGACATGGTTCATCAACACTACAAAGGAATGAAGTCATGAAAGGCAAATTTTATGGAAAAACAGTAATAAATGGATTTGAACAAACTTGAACCCAACCTGCTCCCGTTCCCTCCCCCCAGAGAGAGCCCAAATATTAGGACAGGGACTCAAACTGAACAAATAAGAATCTGATCCCCCTTGAGATGCTATAAACCAAATATGAAAGAATTCTGACTGGCGGATCTGAAGAAGAAAGTTTTTAAAGAAATGTCCTCACACTGCACTAAGTTAAACTTTGGGCTCCAATAGAGAGCCAAAATATCAACCCAGGGATGCGATTTGAACAAAATTGAATCTGACCCACCTAGAGATGTTGTATTCCAAATATGAAAGGATTCTGACTGGTGGATCTGAAGATTTTTAAAGAAATTTCCTCATATTGCACTAAGTTAAAATTTGGGCCCCCATAGGAAGCCCAAATATTAACTGAGAGACTTGATTCGAACAAACTTGAATCTGACCCTCGTAACAATGGTGTTTTCAAATATTAAAACATTCTGACCAGTGGTTCTGAAGAAGATTTTTAAAGTTATTTCCCATATTGCCCTAAGTTCATATTTGGGCTCCTGTGCTGTGCCCAAATACATACAGAGGGGCTTAAATTGAACACACTTGTATCTGACCCTCCTAGGATGCTGTATGCCAAATATCGGTAGATTCTGAACAGTGGTTTTAATATTTGCAAATATGCTGACTCAGCATTTTTTGGTGCCCCCCCTACAAAACACCCTGACACAACTGATGGCAATTTTTTATCATTTGATTCTACTGGTCCTAAGGATGCTTCATGCCAAAAAAACAGTTCTCTGTTCTTTGTGCTTTGGGAAATAAGGGCGTTTGAAAATATTTTCTATTTTTAGCTCCTCGAGTTCCCACAGGGAACATGGGGAGTTTTTTTAGCATGAATCAAGTACTTATGACCCAATAATACCACATACCAAATTTCATTCAAATCGGACTATCAGTTCAGAAAATGGTCACAGACAAAAATCTTGCCCTTCCCATTTCGAAAACAGATATTGCTCAACGAACTTTGTTTGAACAAATTTGATTCTACACCTCAGAAGGAAGCTCCATACTAAATATCAAGTCTTTGTAACCACTGGTTCATGAGAAGATTTTTCTAGAATTCTGGAGCATTTTTCCTCACCCCCTCCCTACGGAGCGTGGCAACTTTATTTGAACAAATTTGAATTAACATATGCTAAAGACCATTTGGTTCAATGTGGCCCAGGGGTTTAGGAGGAGAAGTCGATAATGAAAAGTTCACGATAGATGGTTGGATGGTACAATGGATGGACGGATGGATGGATGAATGGATGGACAGATGAACAGACAGAAAGTGATCATTTGAGCTTCCTCTGACTTTCAGTCAGGTGAGCTAAAAATTCATTTTTGGGCTCAAAAATATGGCTAATTACCCCTCCAAGGAAATGCTCAACAAGCTCATTTCAATGAGACATTATAAGCCATGATTTCGACAAAAACTGAAAAAAATACTGTGGTTATTTTACAACCGTTAATATGAACAACTGTTCATTTCATTGAAAGAGCAGTGGTTTGAAGAAATTATAAAAGTGATTCATCCAGTCTTCTCTTTTTTCTGGAAATTTGGTGATAAAATTAATGATCAATGTCTCTTACACTTGCTTAAAGAATTTGACAGTTACTGCCTAGGTGGAGACTCACTCCATGAGTGTTCTCCATTTGTATTACTACAGTATTCAGACTTACCTCTGAAAAGGTGTTATGCCTCAGGTAATATTTTGCTTTCTTGATACTAACATATGTTTTACTTTTTCTCTCATGGGTGGAACTGAATGAGAAAAAAATTACCTGTAATAGCCATACTTGAAAAGGATGCAAGCTTAAATAACTAAAAATAAAAATTCAGGTTGATGGAAATTCAAATCTGTCAGTCCTGAATACAGTTAGAATAAGTAATTAAAATTTACGCATAATTTAGTTTGCCACAACTTTCCAGAAGTCAAGAACCTTTGTTACATCTATTCAAAAACATGTTTTGTAACAACAATTCTAAAGTAATAATCTCTCAATTGGAAGAAACCATTTATAACAAGTGTTTGACCACCGAGGTGGTATTTGTTCCCTACGGCGCTTTTGTGACATAAGGTGTTTTTGTGACATGAGACACTAGAGTATATAAGCATCTCTGTATTTCAGGTTAGTAGTTTAAGAAGTACATAGAACGCCAGTAATGGTCTGGTCCAGTGAAAAGAAGGTCGAGTCCAGCCCTCGGTGGTGCAGTATTTTTGCCTGGACCGGTCCAATCATTATAATAACCTTAAATGAAGGGAAAGGTGATGAAATCTTACTTTTGGTAATACCAAAAAAGGAAGATATTAAAACATTTTCCTTAATTTAAGGTATTTTATTATGACTGAATTGGTATACACGTTTGTGTTACAGAAAGCATCAAGTTACTGACGTCTGCTGGGGAAGCTTGGCAACTCGGAGCATGTTATATAATACATTGTATGCACACTGTGGAAATGTTTAGTGAATTTTGAACTATTTTCTTATGTCCATCATTGTAGAGAAGTTAGAGAACAAATAAACGCTTACAACTTGGGACCTTGACTTGTTGGTGCATATGAAGTTCACGTTTCCACTATCCTTCAAATGCTTGTTGGTGGGAGAGGTGGTAACATAAAAACAGACAGACGGACAGACAGACAGATCTTGGATTTTGAAAAAAAAATACTGAGCGTGCATCATCCCATCACTACCCTGTGTGTAGCTTGAACCATGTTGGAGTGAGGGGTGGTAACATAAAATAGAGAAAAAAGTTTAAAAAACACAACAAAAATGGCCGCCATGCCACCATCTTGGATTTTGAAAACAAAATATTGAACATGCATCATCCCCTCCCATCCCTCTATCCATGTGCCAAATATGCAAAGTGTAGCTTGAACCATGTTGGAGGGAGGGGTGGTAACATGAAAATAGAGAGAAAAAAGCTTAAAAAACACAACAAAAATGGCTACCATTCCGCTATCTTGGATTTTGAAAAAAAAAATTTTGAGCATGCGTCATCCCCTCAGAACCATTTATCCATGTACCAAATATGAAAGGTGTAGCTTAAAGCATGTTGGAGGGAGAGGTGGTAACATAAAAACAGACAGATGTACAGACGGACAGATGGGCAGACAGACAGACAGATGGACAGAGTGCAATCCTATAGTCCCCTTACGGTTCCCGTAGGGGACTAATAAATTGATAGAACAGTCCAAAAAATATTAAGTAAATGAATACAGAAAAAGTTAGGAAAGATGAAAAGCCAATGTGACAACACCAGTTTTTCAGAGTCCAGATACAGTGTGGCTGCCGTGGACTGATCACTTTCCACAGGTGGGCAATATTTCCATGGATGCAATAATATTAGATTCCAAACACAAATTATAGAAATAAGGCCACACAAAGTAGATCTTCTGTTTCTCAGGCCATTATTTGAAATTGCATGCGGGCGAGCGGTTTTTTATTTTATTTTTCATTTCAGTAATTACTTTTTTGCCATCAAAAGTTCATGTTCTTGGTTCAAGTCTTAGACCTCAATCACCTCATAATCTACAGAATAGCATGGGTGGTGGTGTATTTCATCCCTTGAGTGCAAGAAGACTTTGCAATGCTAAAGCATTGCAAAGCCTTCTTGCACTCAAGGGACAAATTCATCAATTTTTTTTAACTTGGGTAAAATATCAGACATAAATCATTTAATTTTTATTTTTTTTCAAGTTTAAATTGGTTATAAAAAGAGAGCACGCGGCAGCCAAAAGGACCATGCGGGAGGGCCTGAGAAACAGATTTTTTATTTTTTTAGGCCTAATCATCAAAAATTTAATTAATGAAGCAACGGGTACAACCCAGTGCTTCATTAATTAAAATTTTGCTCATGATGATTTTTATTAACTGGTAAATGCATGCGTGAACATCACTGCCCACGCGTGGATTGTGACCAGTCCATGGCAGCAGTACTATATGGCCTTTCAAAAGACACAGTTAGACACCAACAAAGTCTCAATGATCTTTCTGAAAAATACATCAAATACTGTGAATATCAACGGTTGATAAGGCAATATTTTAACCTTTTACCCTTTATTAATGCACAGGATATCAAAATTTAATATTTTAATTATTATTTTTTTCAATTTTTTCCAAAAATGTCAACAAAACAATATTGTTGACCCATCATCGGAATGAACTTGACAAGCTCGTTCTGACAGGTCATGTGATATGCTTTTGTAGAAAATTATTGAAATTTTTTTTTTTAATTGCCTACTTTGTAAATTGTGTGGGTGGATGCATTAAGTAAAGGGTTATAACTTACTGTAGTCTACAAATCAGTTATGGGGACTTACACCCTATGTCCTCTCTACAGAGTATTTTTTTACCAGAAGAATATTAGTAGTCAACAAACAGTCAGGACCAAAGTTTTTTGTTCAATAACTCATCACAACCAGGTGAAATGCCTTTCGCAAGAGCACTGTTGCTGGAATAATGTAAAATGAGTCCTAAAATTTACACAACATATCAACAGGTTCTCATGAGCAAACAATAAAAAAATAAACCCATGAGCAAAATACATTTTGATATTAAGCTAAATAGACTTATGGACAAGTGACATATTGAAAAAAAATGAACAGGTTTAAAATGACTGTTCAGTACAACTTAAGGAATTGGATTTAAAACAGAACTATTATTCTAAAGGAACAGTTTTTACTAAAAAGCTCCACATATTTTACATCTACAAACAGAAATCAGACTCCAAGAGAATTCTTAGAAACAGGAGATACTTTAAGTTACATTTTTGAATGATATTTTTTTTTAAATTGATAATAGGAGATCCAAAGAATTTGTAGTTCACCTAGTTTTGCCTGCAATAATTTTTATGGCTGGTGTTTACCAGTCATATTATATGAAGAACAACGGCATTGTATTACATCTCTGCAATTGGTCAAAGTCAAAATGAGAGCCTTTTTATATCATGGGCTTCTCTGTATCTATGCTATTTTGAATGTTTTGGCTGAAATGTTGTAGTCTGCTTCACAAACATTTTGGCATTCATATAAAACGTTAAGGCTTCATACAGACACAAACTACCACATTAAAATTGCTTTCAGAAGGTTGATTCCAAGTGTATTCTTCCATGAGAACTTGACTGATTGGCTACTTTTACCTTGGCAATGTTTTTACATAATAGCTGGCTGCCTGTACAGGCAGCCATCAATAATGTAGAAATCTAAATTTTATAGTAAATTTCCTTTCTTATTATATCTACCACAATTGTTTACAACAGGCTTGTACTGCAGTGGAAGTCTCTAACTTGGAAGTATACTCTCTATTTTGTTCTTTCTCAAGTGATTTGGGAAGAAAAAGTGGTGCAAAAGCTCCAAGATAAAACAAGGCAAAACTGGGTTGAGTGCAGCAGGTGCACACCCAGTAAGGGACACTCTTCTCTGTACTAATCCACGCTTTCTGGTACCAGTGTGCAGATGTATAACCAACGTGTCATTCTATTTGAATCTGCCATCATTGGAGTTATGTGATCAGTGGGTAGGAAGGATTCTTACCCAAATAAGAAGGTATAATAGTAAAAGAAAATTTACTATAAAATTTAAATTTCTTATCAACCTACCTCACAATTGTTTACAACAGGCTGAATAGACAATAGGAAGAGGGAATCACATAACCAACCCCCACATGACCTGACTGCGCTGGAACCGTGGACAGAAGAAGAGTACCCAAGGCCTATAAAACCATCACATCACAAACACTGAAATAGACAATGAGAGATGAGGCGTATGGCCATATGTGACACACAGACAGAAAGGACAGTAAATAAGCAGATGGCTGGTACTGATCCTAAAAGAATAGCCTAATGGCTAGGGTTGATAATAGCCGGAGCAGAAGAAAGAGGTCCTAAAGAAAAAAGGTCCTCAGACTGCTCCTGCAATTGACACAGGTAGAAGGTGGAGAAAGAAGATGTATTTCTCCAGTAGGCTGCCTGTCTAACATCCGACAACTTGACAGAGTTGGCATAAGCCCAGGAGGGAGACAATGCATGCAGAAATGTGATTGGTAAAACAATCGTCACTCACCAAATGAGCATATGATGCTCGAATAGCAAGACAAATCCATCTAGAAATGGACTGAGGAGAGATCTTCTGTCAGCCAAGGATTAGAGACAGAAAGAATCGCTTCCTGCCTTTCCTAATAAACTGCGTCCAGTTGAGGTAAATGCTAATTGCATGAAACTGGACAGAACAAAGGGTGATTACCATCAACTGAAGGAAGAGCCCGGATACAGATAGGAGACAGAGTAGTTTCTGGTATCTGATTCTTGGCCAGAAAGAAGCAATCAGTGGTAAAAGTAACACTGTTGGCGGAGCTCCTGAAAAAGGCCAGATCAACGACGAGGACGTGAAGCTCACTAACTCCTGGCTGAGGCAAAGGCCATCAGGAAAGTCATCTTGTATGTGAGAAAATGCATATCAACCGAGGATAATGGTTTGAACGGCATCACCCACTCCACACCCACCCCCACCCCCAAGCAAAGCAGCACCCAAGGAAGAGTCCATCTTGGGGTCAGCTGCAAAACCCTAGGCCTTTTCAAAGAAAAGTTTCCCACATACAAAAAGGTCTCCAAAAGCATAGGTCGGTACCCCTTGATGATAACTGGTTGGAAACGCCAAGAATCAAAAAGATATACCAGAAACTCCACAATCTGTGTTATCGAAGGATCAGCATAATCAAGTAATCAGCACACCATCGACAGAAGACCTTCCACTTAGCTGCATAGGCTAAACCAGTGGAGTGCCACATTGAAGAAGAAATGCACTCCACTGCTCATCTCGAAAAACCTCTGCGGAGGAGACAGGACCTGATGAAAGATATGCGTGAAGGCACAATGATGATGGGTCGATGTGAAACCTCCTCAGGTGACCTTGACAGAGAAGGTAGCGATGCAGAGGGAGACATACGAGAACCGCTGCCAACAGAGGGAGGAGCTGATTGATCCACACCCGCTGAGGTTACAGGGGAGCGATCAGAATGATTCGACAACTGCAGGTTCATATCTTGGCTAGAACCTGAGGCAAAATCAGAACCAGTGGGAAGGCGTAGCTGACTAGTGCATTCCAATTGAGTGACAGAGCATCCACGGAGAAAGCCAGTGGATCTGGACATGAACGTGTCCACCTGATGGTTCCAATGGATCACAAACAGATTGATGTGGGGATGACCCCAGAGATCGGCAAGCGATTGGAACACTGCTCTGTGAAGCATCCACCTCGGTAGAAATGACCCTGCCCCATCGGGACAGGGAGTTGACTAGGACATTGAGACGACCGGGAATGTGATGAACCACCACACCAGAGTTGACATCCTGCGCGAGCAGTAGAAGATCCCAAAGCCAATTCGTATATGGGAACCCAGTGTGTGTTGCCCTGGTTCTAAATGTAAGCTACCGCTGTCGAATTGTCAGACAACAGAAGGACCCGACAATTCAAAGGGGGGGAATCCACTGCCAGAAACTCAGAAGAAGAGCAAGAAGCTCCTTCTGGTTGATGTGAAGAGCTGCCTGATCCTGATCCCAAACACCATGAAGGGAAAGACCAGTCAGCACTTGAAAAACTTGTGCACTCCTTCATCACCTCACAACTAGACTATTGTAATTCAGTGTTAGTGGGGTTGTCCGAGTACCTGACTCATTAACTTCAAAAGTTTAGAATACTGCTGCTAGGATAATTACTGGTACCAAACGCTCTGAACACATAACACCTGTTTTAAGACAACTGCATTGGCTTCCAGATAAACAGAGAATTGATTTCAAAATATTTATCTTAGTATTCAAATGTATCCACAAACTGGCTCCAGCTTACCTGCAAGAGCTTTTTACTGTATATACACCATCACACAGTCTCAGATCTAAAAACCAAATGCAACTAGTTGTACCTTTTAGCAGATCTAATCTGGCTAATGATCATGTGTTCTCCATCGTGGGTCTCTGATTGTGGAATTCCCTGCCTATTAGTGCCAGAAATTCAGAAACTCTCGATATCTTCAAAAGAAATCTTAAAATTTTCCTGTTTACTGAAGCATTCTTCTGAACCTCTCTAAGAGACAACAGAAACAGATGTGACGCTTCATTTCAGACCAGTGTATTTATTTTTGTCAAGCATTTTAGAGCACTATTTGTGGTTTTACGCTCTAGAAAATCAATTATTATTATCACTAGAGGATCCAACGCCGCACCCCATTCGAGATCGCTGGCATCTGCCAACAGAACACGATCGGGCGTGGGCAAGTCCAAAGGAACTCCCTGCATAATCCACTGAACATCTGTCCAGGGAAGAAGGTGAGACTGAAAGATGCTGGTAACTGAAGCACCAGATCCAAAGGATCAACATCCATCCACCAGCAACTGAGCAGAAAGCGTTGGAGAGGTCTGACATGCAGCCGACCTGAAGGGATCAGATCAGTATACTCAGATCGATAACCAGTCTGAGTCGGCCATCCTTCTTCGGCACCAAGAACAAGTGGGAATAAAATCCCACTGAATGAATGTTCTTGACGACCTCGATTGCCCCCTTTGAAGGAGATTGTCTATCTCCATGATCAAAAGTTCCCGATGTTAACGATCTGAAGGAACTGGGGATGGAAGTGGCACCCGTGACAGAGTGGGGATGCCTCTGAAAGGATATCTGCAGCCCGGAGTGAACAACATCTAACACCCAAGGATTGGATGTGATTGTGGCCCATTGGTCTGCAAACTCTGATATCCTTCCTCCAACCAGGCACGAATCGAGGTGATGACCTTCATTTCAATCCCTGGTGAGGCCCATGAGAGGAGAAACCACCTCCTCTGCTAGGTGAAAGATCCTGAGACCTCCCTCTGTTCTGCCGTTGCTTGCCCTTACCACATGAGTAAGAGGAAAAAGAAGAGGCAGGAGATTAGCCCTTGGCTTCGCAGATGAAGCAGACTGGCGCTTGTTAGGTTTGGAATGGCCCCAGCCTCCAACAGAAAGCGGATCAAGCTGGCAAAACAGCCACTGATCTTTGGAATGACGCAGGATGTTATCCCAGATCATCGCCATGGAATCACGGAATAGATGCGAATCCACCAAAGAAGCGGATCAAAGAGCACCACATTCCACTTCAGGAAGGGAACAGCTACTGTCCAACACTGCTTTCCGGCGAACTAATTCTAGATTAGCCCTGTTACAGGCATGGGTTTGAGTAAAATGTTTGAGCACCTTAGAAATCACATGCAAGGGAGTCTGTATGTCATCAAACTTATCTAGATGCAGATAAGCAGCAAAGGCAGAGACGACATGATCCGAGAGAGAAAGTATGCCCAGCATCTCTCTGAATAATCCTAAAAGGGACTCCAAAGTCGCCATAGGAATAATGGCCGACTTGGGCTTGGAAAGCCAAGGGGGGGGGGGGGGGGGGGGATCCTGATCCAAGACCATCAAGGTCTAGCAAACCAACGGATTGGTGGAATCATAGGAATGATAATGCACAGGGGACAAAAAGGTATCAGCCCTAGTGAAGAACGAAGTCTTCATAGCCTTGGAACTATTTTTGAATGAAACTAATCTGTACATTGAAAATATGATCATCCAAATGAATAGGCATTCAAAAGAGTGTACCCAAGAAATGTCCACCTGAAAATGGAAAAACTTTCATAATATTTATCTCCTGATCCAAGACCATCAAGGTCTAGCAAACCAATGGATTGGTAGAATCATAGGAATGATAATGCACAGGGGACAAAAAGGTATCAGCCCTAGTGAAGAACGAAGTCTTCATAGCCTAGGAACTATTTTTGAATGAAACTAATCTGTACATTGAAAATATGATCATCCAAATGAATAGGCATTCAAAAGAGTGTACCCAAGAAATGTCCACCTGAAAATGGAAAAACTTTCATAATATTTATCTATTTTTATTTTTCACCCAAAGTGTAATTTATCACCTAAACTGAAACGAGCTTCAACTCATTTAAATGAGGTAGTAGAAAAATTTGTTCTGAAAATTGTTTATATGAGGCTTAAGCAGTTAAACCTTTACCCAATGCACAGGATATCAAAATTTATTATTTTAAATATTATTTTTTCATGAAATTTCAAGAAGATAAGGATGATTTGTTAGGTACAGGGTTAATCACAGATGCAATAATGACAGACAGGGTTTGTACACTCTTTTTGAGAATAATATTCCATGACTTTTTAAGAACTTTCTACCCAATTTCCATGACCTTTCCCTCGTTAGTATCACCACCACACTCTATTTTCCGATATTTTTAATCCTTAAAGGCCTGGAGATTTTTCATACATTTTTGTCACTTTGTGACAATTTAATGCTCTGTGACTTTGCAGCTGTATCTACGCATATAGGCATATAGGCAGCCAAGACTTGCCCATAAACAACTGCCAATGTACTTAGAGTGTACATTGCAAGTTTACCCAAACACAGAAAGTTGGAGCACCTGTTCTAACACAGTAAAAATTGATCACAGTCGGAAATAGGCCCTTAACTGGTAGAGAACTGAAAGCCCATATTTGGGCTTTATTCTTAAGAGCAGGTGTCATAAGTTAAAGGCTTCATAATCTCTGGATAAGCTTCATATTATCCTTGAAGTGAAATTATTTCAGCTGAGTGGATTTGCCATGTTAAAATTTATGGGAGAGTGCCTCTGGGCACTACCCATAAATTGTAACAAGGCAAAAACATGTGAACAAATTTTGATGACCAAAAATAATTTAGCACTTTACCAGTTAAGGGTTGTTTTGTTAAGCATAATTTTTCAGGAAAATGGTAGACTGCATTGTTATCACGACAAATTTTCATGACTTTTCCAGACATTAGGAAAAATAAACCCCATTTTTTCAAAACTTCCAGGCCTGGAAAAAAATTATATTTTCGTTTCCTAGGACTTTTCCAGGATTTCATAACTCTTACAAGCCCTGGGCAGATAATGATAGAAAATAATGTTAACTGTATTTACCTGGTGACTGAGCACTCAACACAACCTTTCTTATCAAGATCAACAATCATTCTGTTCTTGGATAACTGTTCTTGAATGAGGACCACTTTTTCCACTCCCTTCACGATGAAATATCCACCAGGATCCATTGGACATTCATTTAGTTTTGCTAGCTCTGCAGGACTTTTCCCAGTTAACACACAGTTGGAACTTCGTAACATTATAGGCATCCTACAAAAGATTATGTGGAACATGCTAGAAAAAAATCCAATTGAACTCTTCTAGTCATCAACATACATTACTGGATGTTTATAGAATTGAAGTAATTGCTGTGTGCCGTTGATTTGGCTTATGAAATGCTGTCATGTTATAGGCTGTTGGAATGAGCTTTTAAAACCACATTATTCCATTCCTTATTATTAGTTTAACTGTTTATCAGGGTTTCTGCTTGGGTGACCAGGGATCCCTTTGCTCTAAATTCCCTTAACCGTGCATGTCATAGTTGATATAAATTGCTACAAGAAGTATGACATCAGAGAAAACGTGTAATAAAACTAATGCTACCAATGCAATGCATTCAATGGTAATAATCGCGGGTTACACCAAACAGGAACAGGAAACGCATTGTAAAATTAAACATGAATACCGGTCAGAGATCATTCAATGACACTCTCCGCATTCGAAAAGACCACATGCGGGCAGTGCGACACAGTATGAGAGTGTCGGCAAACTTCAAGTCAATTAGTGACTGATGTCACAACTGCAATATTCTATTTAATCGAATGTGTTCCTGACATACAAGGTTTAATTATGATCATGGCCTATGGGCGACAACTCTAGTTCTCTGAATTTTTGTGGTTTTGTTTCAATTTAGCTTCCATTAATTTAATGATGTTATAATCGATGTACATCAAGACTAGGTGAATTTTAATGATGAATATTCTGCTAAATAACTTTTTGAATTTTGAAGTGCACATGGTTTGATTGTAATCTCTTCCCAATTATTAATTCAAACTAATATTGTGGCAACGTAGTTATATAATACTCCAATACCGACAAACTTCATTGATGGAAAAAAAATAGCATTTTTGCAGTGCAAACCCTTGTTCTATGATTTTCCTCAAATTTCTGGCCCCAACATTTTAGCGGAAACTCTATATTTATGCAATACAAAATAGAAGACACACTTGCCAGCAAAAGTCTTGAATAACTAAAAATCTTCATATTTGCCTCCTATACAATATTTATGACTCCTCATTCAGGGTCTGTACACATTTTTCTGAGTGAAAAAGATTGTAGTTATTTCCCAGTAAGAAAATTCCAGTTCTTTTCAGTTCAATGTTAGTGTTAGACTAAGTTGGTGAAATACCATATAACCTTGAAATTGCAAACTGTACATATCACTTGATCAAATTAGTACAAATTTGGCTGGGTGCAGTGGCTAGTGCATTGGATTTCAAACCAAAATGTCCATAGTTTGATCATGACCAGCAGTAATTGCATTGTGGTTTGGGCATGGCACTTAATCCTGATTGCCCACATGAGGGCACCATGACACTGTGTGCCGAGGCATACTGCATGTTGATGGAGCACTTGCCTTCCACCAAGGCTAATAATGCTTTTAAGGAGTTAGTAAGTTGACAGTTGCTCGCCACTACTCAGTGATCCTCTCTGGGTCAATTCTCTCCACCTATAAAACTGTCCAACATGAGCTGTTGAACATGTTGCTAAACCCCAATAAATAAAAATCAGTACAAACTTGGACAGTAAGGACACAAAATAATTTTTTAGGTTTGGTAAGTTCACAAGATTATTTTACTGTCTTATTGTCAAAGTTTGGACTAGTTGTTAATTATCAGCTATTGGCACTTATTTATTATTTATTGGGGTTTAATGACACTTTCAACAGCCAGTGTACCCGGAGAGAACCACTGAGAAGCAGTGAGTAATTGTAAGACTCCCCAACATACTAAATCCACACAGAGTTAGCATTGGTTGAAGACAAGAGCACCATCGACTTACAGTAAGCCTTAGTACATAGCGCCACTGTGCCCCCACATGGGCAATCGGGAATAACACAAAAACACAAAGCAATGGACCTTCCGGTTTGAAGTACAATGCCCTAACCACTGAGCCACCATGCTCCCCACCTACTGTCATACAAATCCAATAACCAAACTCTAGTTTCTACAAGAGTTGGAATGTGGTGAGTGCTACAAAAATAATATCCGGTTTTCAGCGACTTCCGGCACTGAAAAAAAACCCCAATACTTTTCCAGGAGTTTCCAACACCTGAAACTATTTTACTTATTTTCAAATACTTTCCAGTTTCCAGGAGAGGCGTACAAACCCTGGAGTCTGAGCTTCTCAATGAGGGGTCATAAGCTACATGTTTTGGAGGCAGAAATTGAAAGTACAATGGAACACTGTTAATTAAATAGCCATATGGCCAATGGAAAATATTCAATTAACAGGAGTATTCAATGAACAGGGCTTTTGCCACATTCTTGTATTCTAGAGACAAACAGAGCATTTGTTCTATTTTATCTTGTTTGACAGAGCTCATGAAGCTCTGTGAAACAAGATATAATAGATTAAATACCTGTCTTGAATGTACTTAGAGCGAATAAGTTATAAACAAGAGGAATTTGGTGAATGTCGTAGTAATTTCTAAACATAAGATTTTTAATTCAATTAACAGGATTTCACTCTTCAACCTACGTGCAATTAACATATCAAATTTGTACTGAAGGTATTGTAAACTGTTTTGTGTTTGAAAGTTAAATTCAGTTAACAGGCTTTTTCAATTAATAGATATAGAGTTAAGTGGGCTCCATTGTACAATGAAATCTGATTGGAGATGTTTGGGAATAGCAGTGGCTGGATATGGCCATTACCTTAAGTAATTGGTTAACCCTTTACCTAACACAAAACACAGACGCTTGCAAATAAAATTCTTGAATAACTAAATTTTTCTCATTTTTTGAATGAAAACATAGTTGATGACCACTCATTGGAACAAGCTCGACAAGCTCATTCCAATGAGGGGTCATAAGCTATGTTTTCGAGACAAAAAATGAAAAAAATAATGAAAATTGAATGGTAATTTTTGTGAATAGAACTGGTTGGTTTTGGCTGTTACGTTAGGTAATGGGTTAACAGAACTTCAGAAAATTAAATCACTTGAAGAGAGGAGATTCCCCCCCAAAACAATTATTAACTCTTTCAACATGAGAGGCCGCTTTTCCGGTCCAGGAACACGATACGTCATAATTTCATTAAGGAGGATGGCTACTAAGTGAACGTTTGTGGTAGAACAATCAATATTTTCAATGTGCAGCCTTCAGGCTGCACAATGAAAATATTAATTGCTCTACCCCCAAATGATGGAAATGGACTCTTCCAATTTCTGCCATTTAACTGACATAGAAGATACCACCAGTGTTGAAAGGGTTAATTTGTTGTAAAGCATAACAAGCACAAATAAAGTCACAACCAATGGTCCTCTGTGTTTGGTTCAGAGGTCCAATGACTGAAGCATTGCTTGGGCTTTTTGCGCATATGTACCAAATTTGAGAGTGATAGTTCAAGTGATAAGGCCGCCCAGTGAGTGATTTAGTGACAATCCACTCTCCACATACTGTACCTTAATGGAAAAGGTTTTAACATTTTTCATTAATGTTGTGGAAATAAAATATTGTACACAGTGAGAATGAAAGTGTCAATGACACTGTAGCTCAACTTGTTAAGACATGCACATGTATAGTATGTGACACAACAATGACAAACATCGAGGTAATGACCTGATAACAAAGGTACATTCAAAGTATTGTAACAGTCTGTAATAAATACTGACCGTAGCCTGTAACAAATGTATAGGTAAAGTATTGTAAAGGTGGGCGACAGTCAGATGCTAAACTAGAAAAGAAATCTTTGAGTCCCAGAGTGGGTCTGACTGAATCCAAAATATTTGTTCTCATAGCACAGTGATAACAAAGGAACCCAAAAACACTTGTTCCTGTCCCAAGGTGATAACAAAGGTACCCAAGAAGTTTCCTGAAGATCGGTTCATAAATACAGCCTCTAGCCCGAGCCATATTGACATGTGCACTTACTGTGTATAAGTTGACTGAATAAATCAAAATTCATCTAATTTGCATAATTTCTGCACGGGAAAAAAAACCCTGTATTATATGTGATGTATTCCATGTTACTAAACATTCATACAAAAATTTATTCAAATCAGAACTTTCATACAGAAGTTCTGTACAAAAAACAGATTGCACCAATTTTGGTACAAAATGGCTGCTGGTGGCCATCTTGAATTTCGGACCACACCCCAAAACACTTGTTCTCATCCCACGGTGATAACAAAGGTACCCAATAAGTTTCGTAAAGATCGGTTCATAAATACGGCCTCTAGCCTGAGCCAGAAGTTGTGTACAAAAAACTGATTAGGACCTAATTTCGGTACAAAATGGCCACTGGCAGCCATCTTGAATTTTGGACCACACCCAGAAACATTCGTTCTCGTCCCAAGGTGATAACAAAGGTACCCAAGACGTTTCGTGAAGATCGGTTCATAAATACAGCCCCTAGCCCGAGCCATATTGACATGTGTACTTACTGTGTGTAAGCAGCACTGAAAAAATTAAAGTTCATCTAATTTGCATAATTTCTGCACGAGAAAAAAACCTGTACTATATGTGATGTATCCCATGGTACTAAACATTCACACAAAAAATTATTCAAATCAGCACTTTCATATGGAAGTTCTGCCCAAAAATCTGATTGCACCTAATTTTGTACAAAATGGCTGCCATCGGCCATCTTGAATTTTGGACCGGACCCAAAAACACTTGTTCTCGTCCCAGGGTGATACCAAAGGTACCCAAGAAGTTTCGTAAAGATCGGTTCATAAATACGGCCTGTAGCCTGAGGCATATTGGCATTTGCACTTACAGTTCTGAAAGTAACACTAAATACATCAAAGTTAGTCTAATTTGCATAATTTACGCACGAGAAAAAAACCTGTAATGTATGTGATGTATCCCATGGTACTAAATATTCATACACAAAAATTTTCAAATCAGAGCTTTCATATGGAAGTTCTGAGCAAAAATCTGATTGCACCTAATTTTGTACAAAATGTCTACCAGCAGCCGACTTGAATTTCGGACCGGACCCCAAAACACTCGTTCTCGTCCCACGGTGATAACAAAGGTACCCAAGAAGTTTTGTAAAAATCGGTTCATAAATACGGCCTGTAGCCCGTGCCGTGTTGAATTGCTGACGGACAGACGGATGACTGGCCATGGCATAAGCTCAAATTTGATTTACGTCAAAGTTGAGCTAAAATAGTCTTTTAACCCTTTACCCAACGCAGACGATATCAAAATTTATTATTTTAAATATCATTTTTTAAAATTTTTCAAAGAATTTCAACAAAACCATATCATGTGCCCCTTCATTGGAACAAGCTCAATGAGCTTTCCAATGAGGGGGTCACATGATATGGTTTTGTTGAAATATTTTGAAAGATTTAATTTTTTCAATTTGCATATTACGCAGGCGGATGCGGGCGATTCGTTAGGTAAAGGGTTAAACAAAATGAATCACTTTGTGATCTTAACCCCTAAGGTCCTGGAGATTTTTCTAAAATATTTTGTTACACTCTGACAGTCTACATCCTGTGGTTTTGCAGTTGTTTTAGACAGGTCTTGGCTGCCTATGTAGGCAGCCAAGACTTGCCAAAAAAACAAGTGCCAAAAATTTAGAATTTAACTTGTTAATTAACCCTGAGAGAGCATGTTGGGGCATATTCTATTGCAGTAAAAGTGATCAAAGTCGGAATTAGGCCCCTATGGGTTAAATATTTAAATACCTTCCAATTGGCAAATTGTTCCGAATAATTCGCTGTGGTCCTCTGGTGTATTCAATATCAACAGTAATTGGAGCTGAGTATGTCATATCTCTCAGTCTAGTCTGAAGAAAGAAAATAATATAGGTACAGGTTAACCATTTACCTAACGTAACGGCCAAAACCGGCCAGTGCTATTCTCAAAAATCGCCAATTAATTTTTATCATTTTTTGTCTCAAAAACATAGGCTATGACTCCTCGTTGGAACGAGCTCGTCGAGCTCGTTCCAATGAGGGGTCATAACCTATGTTTTTGAGACAAAAAATGAAAAAAATTAGTTATTCAAAAATTATTTTTGCAAGTGTCGTCTGCTTTTCACGTTAGGTAAAGGGTTAAGAAATACAGAAGCCGTTAATTTTTCAGCAATGAAATTGGCACATATGCAGTGAAAATGTTCAACAGATTCTAATAACAGTCGAATTTCCAATGCTGAACACTTCATTTTTGACAATGCATATTTTCCCCCTGCGAACTTTTGCAAAATATATTCAAGTCTCAGAGTAATTAATCTGCACTGGTGTGGTGACAGGGTGTCACATCAGATGTTTCAACTACGAGATCCCAGCACAAGTTGAAAAGTAGAAAACTGGTATCTGATAGAGTTTGATAACGTTTTTAATCAATCTGTTGGGAATCAATCAAAAAATGTTAGCAAATATTATTACTATCTCTCTGGAGAAAAATGGAACATTGCTGGGTATTCCAATTTATTTATTTCAGTGCTGGGCAGCCGGACAATAATGAAAGGAGTCTCTCATTACTGCTGCTGGCCTGGTGGCATCCTGATGTTTCCGGAAAATAGAGGATATCTAGCATTTTTGAGTGGATACTAAAAATTATTTCACGAGTGACCGATACAAATGTTTATTTTTTATGAGTGCTTGCGCGAGCGAATTAACTATTTATCTCTCTCACAAGTGAGATAATTTTAGGTATCCACTCAAAAACACTAGATTTTCCTTTTATTATTTGCTTTTTATAAGAATCTGATAATTCCATTCGTTTCAACCATGAATTGATGCATGAAAGTAAACAGCGCATTGAATCATTGATACTCGGAAGTGATTTGATAGATACTCAGAACAGATAGCGGAACAGATAGCATCTTGTGATCTGATTGAGTTGGCGGGTTTCTCGTCCATCCATGGCCTTTGTAGGACGTACCAAAACAAAAACTTATATTACAGACTTTCAGGCCATATTTGGACTAGCGGATTTCATGCATCAATTCAAGATGAATATATGTTGAATTAATGCTGGAAATGATGGGTATCCACTCAAAAACACTAGATTTTTTTTTCCATTATACGTTTTTAGAACAAATTGATCATTTCCAGTGATAATATTATTCGTATTCACCATAAAGTGATGCTTTAAAACCCACCATTTTGATTGATACTGTGAAAGTGAAATAGATTATTAATGTTTTTTCAACAGATTATCAATATGTTTTTTCAAAATTGAATGCACATTTGTATGCCTCAAATTTATTTCCAATTGGTGTTTTCTAAAAATCAATCTGTTTTAATTGTTTCTGGAGCTCATAGCATGATTATTTTGTTCATAAATATTTGCCTTCTTATACAGCTCATTGGAGAGTGACTGCACGCACTCTCTAATAAACTAGAGAGAAACAAATAGATATGAACAAGTTCTGGGTTCTAAAATTATTCAAGCATTCTAACAAGTAAACATCCCAGTTGAAACATTTTCTATCCAATGACTAGTTGTACAAACTTAATTGAAATTTGATCCTAGTATTATGGTGAAAGGGTCACATGCTATCGTTACGAACTAAAAAACTGTTCTTGTAAGGTTTGAAAAGCCGGTCTAAATATAAAGAAGTAAAACTAGAGATGGTCTGTCACCTGGTATACCTCCCATTGTGGCATACCGCCTAGTGTGGGTGACTGAAAAGGGGCATTCAATTTTTCTAAGTAAAAAAACAAGAGGCCCCAGGGAGCTTGAGGGCACTCACCTGACATGGTAGCCTAAATATCAAACCAGGGACTTGACTTGAATAAGCTGCATACGCCCCTCCAAAGAAAAGCATATACCAACTAGATGAAGCGATTGTGCCCACACAATACACAGAATTTTATTCTATTTTCAGTTCCTACACGTTTACGTCCCAAAATTGAGAAATAAATGCATGAAAACAGATTTTTTTTTATTTTTGTTCGGAAATTTTCGAAATCCCAAACAAAATATTTTCAAACCAAAATTTTGTTTTCTTCTTAAAATTGACCAAAACGCATAAAAAACAAAAAAACTAACTTCCGGATTTTGGTCCAAAATTGCTAAGTCCGGAACGGGGCCCCAAATTTTCAGCCTAAATATGAACCCAGGGACCTGGCTTGAACAAATTTGAATCTTCCCCCCAACCCACCCCCCTCAAGGATGCTGCATACCAAATATCAAAAGATTCTTATTGGTAGATCTGAAGAAGAATATTTTTAAAGAATATTCCTCATACTGAACTAATTTAAACATTTGGGCTCCCATAGAGAGGCCAAATATGGACCCAGGGAATTGATTTCTCTAAACGTGTGAAACAATCTTCCAAAGATGTTATATGTAAAATATGAAAGCTTTTGGAGCAGGGGTTTGGAAGCAAACGATTCTTTAATTTTTTCCCATTGCCCACAGTGTTAAAAAATGCTGACTCAGCATTTTTTCAAAGTCCCGAAAAAGTACCTTATGACAAAACCGAGGGCAATTTTCTTTTACCATTTCTTTCTGTTGGTCCCTAGGAAGCCTCAAACCAAATAAAAATTCTCAGTGCTGTGCAGTTTGGGCGATATGAATGTTTTCGTTTTTTTTCTATTTTTGGCTCCTGAGGTTCCCACGGGGCTGCAGGAAAGATTTTTTGGGGCATAAATCAAGTACTTATAACCCAATAATATCTCATATTAAATTTTGTTCAAATTGGCCTCTGGGTTCAGAAAATAGAAATTCTGGGCGGGGCAAAAATTCTTGCCCCTCTCAGAACAAAGGCAAATATTGCCCGTCAAACTTCTCTTGAACAAACTTGAGTCTACATCTCAAATGGAAGCTGCATATTAAATATCAAGTCCCTGCTACGGCTGGTTCATGAGAAGAAGATTTTTTTAAATTTTGTGCATTTTGGCCCCACCCCACTCCACAATATGAGCAGAAACCCAATTTGAAGAAAAACCCAAATGCCCCTATATAACCGCTACTCAGGTGAATTTTCAGTGAACTGCAGCCGCCAGTGGCTTGGGAGAAAATGACCCAAACACCCCCTTCGTGACGTACGACGGACGACAGACGACGGACGACAGACAAAAAGTGATCAGAATAGCTCACCCTGACTTTCAGTCAGGTGAGCTAAAAATTCAATATGACTGCCAGTCGGCCATCTTGAAACCGAGTGGGAAAACAATTATGTCACACACTTCCCCTCATCATGTTGATCATTTTTGTGAAGTTTCATGAAAATGCGGCTAAAACTGTGGAAGTAGTTCGCACCACAAGTTTACATAAAAAAAAAATCCAATACGGCCACCAATCAGCCATCTTGAAATCAAGCAGGAAAAAAATTATGTCATGCACTTACCCTCATCATGTTGATCATTTTTGTGAAGTTTCATGAAAATGCGGCTAAAATTGTGGAAGTAGTTCACTCCACAAGTTTACATAAAAAAAATCCAATATGGCCACCAATTAGTCATCTTGAAACCAAGTGGGAAAGAAATTATGTCACGCACTTTCCCTCATCATGTTGATCATTTTTGTGAAGTTTCATGAAAATGCGGCAAAAACTGTGGAAGTAGTTTGCTCCACAAGTTTACATGTGCAATGGACCGACGACGACGACGACGACAGACTGACTGATGGACAAGTTGACTCTTATATACCCCCACAAACTTTGTTGTGTGGGGGTATAATTATTTCTAACTCATTACCTCATGAGGTGAGATTGGTTTGGATATATTGAATCCTTCTTCAACATCTGGCATACCAACATAGATATTAAAATACCTGAAAAATTAAAATATCCAGTAAATCAGTTATACTTATTCCACTCTGAAGCTTGTGGAAAAAACATCCAATGCAACACATAAATGTTACAGTTAAAGTAAATATAAAACATTTATCAATTCAGCTCGTCCTTCCACAACAAAAAAGAAAGGGTAATTTTTGGGATCCCTGCAGCTAGGCTGTTACAATAGGCAGAACAAGAGATGGTCTGTCGCCTGGTATACACCCACCGTGGCATACCGCCTAGTGTGGGTGACTGAAAAGGGGCATTCAATTTTTCTCAGTAAAAAAAAAAAGCAATATGGCCATCACTCGACCATCTTGAATCCGATCAGGAAAAAGATTATGTCACACACTGCTCCTCAACATGTTGATCATTTTGGTGAAGTTTCATGAAAATGCAACTAAAACTGTGGAAGTAGTTCGCTCCACAAGTATTTTGCAAAATCCAATATGGCCTCCAGTCGGCATCTTGAATCCAATCTGGAAAAAATTTATGTCACGCACTGCTCCTCATCATGTCGATCAATTTATATTGAGTTTCATGAAAATGCAGCAAAAACTGTAGAAGTAGTTCATTCCCCAAGTATTTTGCAAAATCCAATATGGCCACCAGTCGGCCATCTTGAATCCGATCTGGAAAAAAATTATGTCACGCACTTCCCCTTATCATGTTGATCATTTTTGTGAAGTTTCATGAAAATGCGACTAAAACTTTGGAAGTAGTTCACTTCACAAGTATTTTGCAAAACCCAATATGGCCTCCAGTCAGTCATCTTGAATCTGATCTGGAAAATATTTATGTCATGCCCTGCTCCTCATCATGGCAATCAATTTAAATTGAGTTTCATGAAAATGCAGCAAAAACTGTAAAAGTAGTTCGCTCCACAAATATTTTGCAAAATTCAATATGACCGCCAGGCGGTCATCTTGAATCCGATCTGGAAAAAAATTATGTCACGCACTTCCCCTCATCATGTTGATCGTTTTTGTAAAGTTTCATGAAAATGCGACTAAACCTGTGGAAGTAGTTCACGCCATAAGTTTACATGTGCAACTGACCGACGACAATGACGACAGACTGACAGACCAAGCGACGGACAAGTTGTCTCCGACATACCCCCCTGAAACTTTGTTTTGTGGGGGTATAATTATTTGGTACTAGCCGAAATAATAGGTGAACATCATCCCAATCAGTTAAGCCATAAGGGCCTGGACAATTGTCATGAGTAAACACATGATCACAGCCTGTAAGTTAGCGATGATTTCTAGTCAAGTAACAGGCAGCCAAGACTTCACTAGAAACCACTGCCCAGACAGGGATTGTTTTGGGTGTCTACGGTGGCAGAATATGGGACCCTTTCCCAATGGCAATTAGGCATAATAATTCGAACTCCCCACTCAAGCAAAAATTTAATGCACAATTGGAACCCTGAATTGGAGAGTGAAAAGCCCTCAGAAAACCATTGGTTTTCTGTGGCCTTATGACCACCAGTTCAGGATACCAAATGTGCATTAAATTGCTGACCTTACAAAGCTTAGAAAGCATCTGAATTCAAAGGCAAATGACAAGTTCTTCATTGATGGTACAACAAGTACAGATTAATAGAGACTACAGAGTGAGGGGTGAACATGATTCCAAGTGACTGTTATAAAACAGATTTACAGTATTCATGCAGTCGCTTAGGTAGTGGTCCTAACCCTTTACCCAACGTAACGGCCAAAACCGGCCAGCGCTATTCTCAAAAGTCGCCAATTAATTTTCATTATTTTTTTCATTTTTTGTCTCAAAAACATAGGTTATGACCCCTCATTGGAACGAGCTCGTTCCAATGAGGGGTCATAACCTATGTTTTTGAGACAAAAAATGAAAAAAATTAGTTATTCAAGAATTTTTTTTACAAGTGTCGTCTGCTTTTCAGGTTAGGTAAAGGGTTAATGTTCTGTGTTCAATCTCAATGTAAAATTTCTTAGTCTTTGTATGTTTCTTTCCCTCCAAAACATATTCCCAACTGAAGCCACCATGACACAAATTTTCCCAATGACATGGGCCCCAGACCCTTCCCCAAAGTGGGCAGAAGAAACCCTGTGGGTAATTTGTCTATTGTCGGCAGAATCTTCTCAAGATGGCATGTTAAGGGCACCCATTCTGAGATCATACAAGTCAGAAATAGGGCTTTAAGATTTAATTTATGTGGCAGACAGGCAGGAAAAATATAACCTGTCACATGGGATAGGTGACATTTAAGAGCCTAATATTTGTTTCACTGATGTTTTATACCGAATGCCCAAACCAAGAAAGCAATATATCAACGCTCACTACAAAAAAAAACACATTCCTCCAAAATTATGCAAATATGCTTATCTATTGCCACATTGGGCCATGGTAAAGAATATTCAGTGGGGAGATTCTGGAATGAAGTACACGTAAATACTCAGGAAGATGATCAGTCAATGCATGTGGTCACTATTTCTACCTGGGTGTTTTAACCCTTTACCCAACGTAACGGCAAAACCGGCCAGCGCTATTCTTAAAAATCGCCAATTAATTTTCATTATTTTTTCATTTTTTGTCTCAATAACATAGGATATGACCCCTCATTGGAACGAGCTCGTCGGAGCTCGTTCCAATGAGGGGTCATAACCTATGTTTTTGAGACAAAAAATGAAAAAAAATAGTTATTCAAGAATTTTTTTTGCAAGTGTCGTCTGCTTTTCATGTTAGGTAAAGGGTTAAATAGAATGAACTTAACAGACCTCTTCTAGGCCAAAAAAAGGTTTGGGTTCTCAGACAATCCCTCATTGAAATTGAACACCCTCCCTCCCTATACACGCCCCCCCCCCCCCCAACTGACCAACTGAATGGCCTTTAATGGTTGGCAGTGCCTTCCATAATTAGAATGATAAAATGAAGTCATGAGACTTCCATGTTCTGCAGAAAATAGGTCAAATATTATGTGGACAAGATTCATTTTTCGAAAATTTATTATATGTATAAATTTATTAACCCTTTACCCAAATAAGACGATATCAAAATTTATTATTTTAAATATCATTTTTTTAAATTTTTCAAAAAATTTCAACAAAACCATATCAAGTGAGTCCTCGTTGGAATGAGCTCGTCGAGCTCGTTCCATCGAGGGGTCACATGATATGGTTTTTGTTGAAATTTTTTGAAAAATATTATTTTTTCAACTGCTGAATTTGCATATTACGCGGGCGGATGCGGGCGATTCATTGGGTAAAGGGTTAAACACAATTGTATTTTATATTTATTTATTAACTGACAGAATACTTCAATTTTTCTTGGTTGTCATAATTTGTTCACGTGTCTTTGCCTTGGTACAATTTACAGGAGAGAGCCCACAGTGATGTCCACAGAAGCATTTACAAGGTAATAAAACATCATCAGCAAAGTTTTAATTAATGAAGCAATGGGTTGTACCCTGTGCTTCATTGATTCAATTTTTGTGCATTATCCCTCTAATTAGTTTTTGGAATCTAATGTTATGGAGTTCATGGAAATATTGCCCTCTCATGGAAAGTGACCAGTCCACAGCGACAGGACTCTGATATGAACTACATCCATGGAATACAAAACTCTTAAGTTGTGGCACCCACACTTAAGAATCAAGCCACCCTCCCTCATTTATCTGAAAAATTAATTGCAAAAAAAAAAACAGAACTAAAAATACAAACCTGCCTCCCTCATTTATTTGAAAAATTAATTGTTTCAGAACCAAGTGCATTTTTTATTAGGCCTTATTTGGCAAATGTGATAAAACAATCAGGTTCAGGAAGGACAGCATTCTCAAATTTTGTGTTGAAAAAAAAAAACAAACAAGACTGCACGGAGAAAGATAAGGTGGTACGGCATTCGAAACTGAACACCATTATCGGTATTCAAAAAGATACCGTGATATACCGGTATAGTATTACGGTAATACAAACAAATTTTTCAATCATATTTAAAAGTGTTATTAAGTTTCAGTGGCTGTCAGCCCAGTAATTTTTTTAGGTAGACCAAATCTGTGAAAGGAAAGCCAGAAAATCAAGAAATAATCTAAATCACACATTTATGTCTCATCAGCAATATGCCAGTTTACTTAGACAACATACCAGCTTGGTGTCGCACTTTGACAATGATTTTTAGCACATTTCCCACATAGTGACCAGTATTTCTCACAAAATTAGTGCACAATTCTTGCTGTATTCAGCGATTCACGAAATTAGGGAACTCGACATCATAAATAATTATCCTTGTTATTGTTCATAATATCATGCTCAAGGAAGTGCATTCTTGGAATAGCACTCATGCTTTTCACCAACCTATCTGGTATTTAATATGTTTTAATATGTATTTTAATAAAACAAGTGCATTTTGTAAACCCCAATTTCAATCTGTATTCTCATTGTGTTAGTCTGTGGTAATTTTGTGCCCACTTCAATCGACTCAATCATCATATTACGGCTTTATTGCTGTCAAAAGTTGTTATTCCCGGGTTAAGTAAATGCTCAATTTACATGCATGATCACCTAATGTGGTCTTCTTGCATTTGAATTGTATATATTCAATTGGAGAAATGGGACATCCATCTTCGTAACATTCATTTTTTGCACCAATCTTCACAAATTTCGAAGTGAGAATGCATGTTGAGAAATTGGGGAAAATAAACGATTCTGATTGGTCGAAGCCAGTCTGAGGGGGTATAAAAAGGCTCAACTCATCGCTTCATGACTTTTCATCATTTGACAGCAACCAATCCTTAGCAAAATTAGGAGAGTTTAGCAACAATTCTGTTGGCAAAAATTGTAAATTGTATTTGCTGGTGAAATTGAAATCTCCAACATGCAGTCAGAAATTGGAATGGTTAGTTTCTCCAGCAATATCTAAACCTAACAAGAGCAATGTTAACGCGTGTGCTGATGCCCCCGAAGGTAGCAAAGTCAGACTTGCATGTAAATAATAACTTCCGAATGTTTGAAGAGAACTGGTTCATCCAAACAACCCTATGGGCTATGGTACAATTTACCTTAGTCAGAAACAGAGGCCAAAAACAAACAGGGGCCATAACTCTACCAAACATGAATGGACGTAACACTAGGTACGAGGGCATCCATTCCTCCAAGCTGCCCTATCACCATACCAAAGAACATTAAAATCCGGCAACTAATGCTCGAGTTATAATACAAAATGTTTGTACGGACGGATGGATGGAGACCTCGACTATATACCCCTGGAAAAAATTTTTTGGGGGCATAATAAATCAAAAGTAATGGTAGGATAACCTCGGTGGTGAGATGGATGTTGGTTGATCATCAGATGGTGAAATTCCACCAGCAACAAAACATTCTTCGCCAACGCCAGACTAAAATACCCCAGTCTTATTTAAATGTATGCATTTTTAACATTCACTGTTTGAGCACTCTCCCATTTCCTGTGTCTGACCATCTTAGATCAGAAGATCATTTTGTTCAGTTTCAACACGATATGGGTGAAACTGGATTCCACAAATATATTGGCGTAGCATCCACCAGCTTCCTGGTGGACTCCACAAAAGTGACGGCGCTCACTCCAACAGCATTTGGTGAATATTTTGGTTACTTATAAAAAAATCTTGGTGTCAGAAATAAATGCTGTAAAACTTATTTCCCTACTTTATAATGTTTCTCCTCTGCATTTCGCTTTATAATTTCCAATAAATCTTTGGCCATTACAACTTATTAAGCTTCCACAAGGATGCTGGTGAATTTCCTCTGCCATTTGGGTGGAAATCTCTAAAATCTCAGAACTCCTTCCATTGTATTTATAGAATCACTATTCAAGTCCCAGAATTCCCACCTACTGCAGTGATCAATCACTAATTGATATGTATGTTTATTGGAACTAAATAAACAAGGATTTATCCATCTCTTAAGTTCATTAACTATCAAACAGGTGTTTTCATTTAGCTTTTTCCATTGTTTGCATTATTATCTCTCTATTCCTCAGCTATCATCAGGGGACCCACAAACATGTTGCACTCTTAATATATTTGCCCAAACCTTCACGAGGTCCAGTTCTTCTGGGTAAGATAAACTTATTTGGGAAGTTTATCACTTAACCCTTCAGAATCAGACTCGCTCATGCAAGTGCACAGGCCTTTAAATTCATTTATTTTGGGCACACCATTTTGCCCTAATTTGGGCACATTAAAACCAGAAATAACAGCCTTATCCTATTATGTTTTATTGCCATGCCTTTCTTTGTGTTTCTATGATCATATTATGATGGATGTTATTCTCAAATGTCGAAGACACACAGAGAATTATATATCTTTCTCGATGTCTTTACATCTTGTCTAATTGGGACACACCTTTGTGGTGCACGTATACACTGTGAACTATACAAACCCGGCTGCAAAAATAGACTCAAGATTAATAGGGGTCAAGTCTTTTCATTCCCTTGCTAGTTTGACCCCCAAGTTGTTTCGCTCCTTTACCATTTTGTACTGAGTTGCTTTGCACTGAGTCATTTCGTACCCATACAAAAAGTCTGGAGTGAGAGTGATCTGGTGACCGTGCGGAATCATGCACTGGTCTTTCATGGGTTTGATCTCTGGTCGGAAGAGATTCCCTGATGACAAAACATTCTCTGGCAACTTCATTTCTAGTATTGATGCTGCTACAACGTACAGACCTATCATATTATAAATACAAATATGGATGGAATGCTGGATATTATGAAGAATGGAAGCAGCTATACACAATTTAAAATAGTAAATACACATTCTCAAATGTACTCCCCCCCCCCCCCCCCCCCCCCCCCCCCCCCACATCCATGCCTGCCTCCAGCACTGTCTCATCTCAGGATATATCACTTTTCTATGTGCCGAATCAAAGGAACAATATTAATTCATTCTAAGAAAGTGAAATTGTGTCTGTGTGGCTCATGCTGTCAAGAAGCAGTCGTTGTTGTCACAGATTGCAGTAATAGTAACAAGCCAAGCCTTCAAAAGCAAAAACTTTTAATAATAGGCCTACATGTTTTAGCAACAAGCCTCCAGATAATAGTTACTTTTTTATTGGTGTTTATGGTCACTTTCAACATATAAAAAATAATTTGTCTATTAAGAGAGATTCAATTCAAGATCAATATCAGAGATGGAATTTGATTTGCAGTGTGCAAAATTTGACGAGAATGCTCGTTTCATTCGTGTTGTGGTTATGCAAATTCAAATCTACACGAATGGATGACCGGTTAGCCAAAAGTTGCATCTTGAATACTAAAGTCTGAGTAACTTAACTGGTAGGTTACTAATTTTTTTCTCAGCCTCAAGATTTGTTCACATATTTTTGTCTTCTTACAATTTTTGAGAGAGTGTATAGGCACTCTCCCATAAATTATAACAATGCAAATTGATGGAGATGAAGTAATTTTACTTCCAAGATAATATGAAGGACATCCACAGAATATGAAGCCTTTAACTTTAGGTTCCTGCAGTTCAGAATAAAGCCCCAATATGCTCTTCAAGCACTCTACCAGTTAACCAGTCTTTCTTGCCTCTTGATAGATTTTCAGACTTATGCCTTGAGAGGCTACATATATTTCAATTCCATGCAATATATGAATACTTGTTAATGATAAAAAAGCAGTTTCCCAAGAATTTTACACAGCCAAACGTTCGGTTAGCCATCTCCAAACCATGTGAACGGTCAGTCGGTTAGAGTCATTTTTGAAATTTTGCACACTGATTCGAGATTTGATTATTAAAAAAAAATTGATGATTTGCAGATCCCTACTTAAGTGGCTTTACACTGTATGCCTTAGTTCATCATTTGTGCAGCAGTAGATAAAGAAATGTTCATATAAGTTGTATTGTTACAATTACTGATGAACAAAATATTGCTAAACTAAGGCTCATCTAACCTTGCTGGCAGTATTGTATCTTTGAAAAAAATACTCATGTTACAAATCACCTTTGAAAAATAATTTAGAACTCTTCCAGTTGAAGATCTTACATAAATAACAAAATGAAAATTGAACTTGCAGTTCGATGGAACAGTCAGAGGGTACATAAATCTACACAAGAAAGTTTTTCTCTTCTGACAGTAACACACAGATGTAACAAGTTAGACTGGTGGTAAATGCACATGAATAGGATTAGGACACTGATTAGTGAATTACTCAAATGAAACTACATTATGGGTATAACTGATTTAAGCAATAGATTTAGTATATTCTTCCTTTGTTTATTATTCTGATAACAAACATAATCATTTACACGGTGTAGATTGCCTAATAATGTTGGTACTGAAATTCGAACTGCCCAAAGTGCATTTCTATTGGTGTTTGGAAGGAGCGATTAATATGTACTTTATCACAGGAGACAGGGAGCGTGGTGGCTTAGTGTTTATGGCACTGGACTTCAAGCCGAAAGGTCCATGGTTCGATCCCCACCAGGGGTAACAGCGTTGTGTCCTTGGGCAAGGCACTTAATACCGATTGCCCATGTGGGGCATGGTGGGACTGTGTACTAATGCGCATACTGCATGACGATGGTGCATTTGTCTTCAACTAAGGCTAACCCTGCTTGGGTGGAGTTAGTATGTTGGGGAGCCTGGCAGTTGCTTGCCCCTGCTCAGTGGTTCTCTACAGGTACTATGGCTTCCTCCACCCATAAAATTGTCAGACACGACGTGACCCTGGCTGTTGAAAGTGATGTTAAACTCCAGGAAATAAATAATGGCAGGAGTTGCCAGTATGGGAGGAGTTTGCCCTTAGATTCACTTGTTTTCTATGATTGACATGCATAACCTCACAACATTGAATAAATCAACATCACTGTCATGTAACTGAAAACAAGAATGTTATCTCAATAACTGTTGCCTCAATTGAACATATAAATTAATGTATAAACTGGGAACAGGATCTAAGCTCAGTGAGTACCGTATTTACTCTATGTATTGGAACAGCTAAAAATAATTATTTTCACAGGTGTCCCAATTGTTAGAAAATGGGGAAAGAACACAGCCTGGTCTTCATTTAATGCTGAATAAAGTTGTGTGTGATTCATTTTCCATCACTATATACAAAAATCGCAGTGCAATTTTTTTTTATATTTTCATTTTTGCTTCCAAAACATAGCTTATGATCCCTCATTGGAACGGGCGCATTGCGCTTGTTCCAATGAGGGACCATAAGCTATGTTTTCGAAGCAAAAAATGAAAAATTTTAGTTACGCAAGAATTTTTTTTATGAGTGTCGTCTTCTACTAGCGACGGGCTAACTGGAAACAAATCTCCTGAATGTCCCGAACTTTGGAGCATAAAAAAAATATAGTTTTCTGGAAAAAATGTGTGTCCCAAATCACAGAGTGTCCCAATACATAGAGTAAATACAGTATACCCAAATGTTATTTAAACAGAATTTGAAAATACCAAAATCAGAATATTTGGGGAATGACAGAGATGATAGAATAGAATGACTTCGTGAATTCCAACGTTTTCCCCAACAACAACTTGAACGTTGTATTTTAAAACAATGCTGGTATCAGTACAGTTTTGTTTTAAATATCGTAATTATCAGTTTATCGATATACAATGCAGACCTGGAACAAGAAAGAATACCATTAAGGTGTAACGTTATACCATAGGTACACTGTACCTCTGTGGTATTATGTTACAGGTTAATGGTGCTCTAGCAATCAATCAGCCCAAATTTATCAAGTGTTTTGGGGTGACAGGTAGACTGCAGGTGGCTGTCAGGGGTGGATAGCTCATCAATATCTAAAATTATGGCATACAAACCATTCAAGTTAAGGTCACTTTCACTTGACCTAAATGGACACAATGCCCCCAAAATAAACAATGTTCTTTCTCTTATCATGCCCATCCCACATCACCCTTAAGGGCCTAATTCCTAATCTGTTCACTTTTTACTACAACAGAACAGGTGGCCCAGCATGCTGTCTCAAGAGGAACTAGCAAGTTACATTGTACAGACAATGGTAGTTTTTTCTAGGCAAGTCTTGGCTGCCTGTATAGGCAGCCAAGAAATGCCAAGAAACAATGGCAAAGCCAAGGGATATAAACTGTTGAAAAGTAGAAAAATATGCAGGCCTCGACAATTTCATATTTTGGTAAACCTATAAACAGGTTACCCATTTAGTTGTTCATTAACCTATTCTGTAGGTTAAGTAAATTTGTTTCATTAACCTGTTGGTTAACCAAAAATCCAAACACTATATGCCACAGGCATATCCTGAAGGCCGTAGGCCTGAGGAATGCTGGGCGAAACAGCCCATGGACAAAACATCCCAGATTGACTTTGGTCAGAATGGCCAGATTTTAAGACTGAACAGCCCAGATTTCGAGACAGAACAGCTCAGATTTCGAGACAGAATGACCCACTTTTTGGACTGATTGGCCCACATTAAAAAAAAAAGTAATTTACTAAAAACAAATATTTTTTATGCCCCAATTATTTTTTTAGAAAAGTACTTACGGCAGTTATGAAGTTGAATATTATAATATTGAAGGTGATAGAAGTTAAGAAATGTTTTAAAAGTGTGAGTCATTGAATTTGATTGCAGTATTCACGTTGAGCTGGAAATTTCTTCAGCCATTTTTGTAGCCACATGTAAACTTTTTTTAGCCACCTTGAATATTTTTAGCCACCATCAGAGGGAGATAATATCAGAGATTTTTTTCCGACCAGAGATCAGTTTAATTGAAATAGCAAAGAGTAAAATATAAACAAAACTATTAATAACAACAAGTGTTTGTATGAGTAAATTATCCTTTAATTGCCTGTAGCCAATTTAATAACATAGATGTGAAGTTACTGAAAAGGCCGACATGGAGGTGTGAATACAGCCTTGCAACTAATTAATCGCACATGCCATGTGAGACTTAATGTGGGAATTACATAAGCTGCATTAACTTTGCTGAACTATGTAATTTACACCCAAGAGACAAAAACATTGCTGAGCTATGTAATTTATACCCAAGAGACAAAAATTTTCTTGAGACACTTGTTTCGCTAACCATTGACATTTTTCACCACTTAGTTAGCCAAAGTTTTTACAATTTTTGTGACATTTTTTGCTATGCAGACAATAACTTTGTGGTGGTAAATCCAAATAACTTTTGTAAAAAAAAATAATGGGAGCATAGGAAATAAGAAATAATGTGGGCCGTACTGTCCCAAAATAAGGGCCATTCTGTCTTGAAATCTGGGCTGTTCCATCTCAAAATCTGGGCCGTTCTGACCAAAGTCAATATGGGCTGTTTTGTCCATGGGCCGTTTCGTTCTGTTACCGGCCTGAGCTGGGAGAGAGTTTGGGAGGGAAATGTAGAGTTATGCCTCTTCTGTTGGCAACATGCAATGACTTTCGACGATAAAAATACCAGTGAAGCAGAAATACACAATCACTAGAAATATAGAGTTATGCCTTTTCTATTGGATTGCATATAAGAATGTGTAGCAATGAATAGGTCCATAATTGACTTGGCAGTGGCCCCATCTTACATCAGGCTACAGTGTATTTCAATTTCCATAAATTATGACAACATGTTTCTAATTATGCTTACAGATTAATAATAAGCACAAATTTAATATTTCTATGTGTACTACTGTCCTTCAGGCATCTAATATGACGATTGTAAAAAAGTTGGTTAACCAATGGATCCTTTTGGTTAACCAATTGTCCGTTTGCCTTAATTTTTGTTTGCATAACCTCTAGGCAAACAGAATGATCATTTGCCTGAATTGTCGAGGCTTGAATATGTATAAAACTCTCCAGGCTCATAAAGGTTAAACACATTCTAGGTTACTGTGACCTTGAACTTTGTCACAAGGATCCGCAAACAAATAGGGTTATTCCTCTCATCATGCATAACCCACATATCAAGTTTCGTATTGATTGGATAAGTGTAATTTTAATTAGAACGTGGAAACCAATCAACGCGCAGACATTTTTCAAGTTCAAGGTCACTCATACAATGACCTTTTTTTTAGCAGAATGACCCCAAAATAAATAGGGTTCTTCCTCTTCACACACTCAACCCACATGTCATGGTTGTTCCGATCAGCCAACCAGAATTTCAATTATAGAGTGAAAACTAACAACACTCCAGGGCTGAAACGGTTAACCGGTTAATAATCGGTCACAGATGTGAGCGGTTATGATTTCCATAGAGAGCGCAGTGGCTCGGTGGTAGACTGTTGGACTTCTATGCTAGAGGTTCCGAGTTCGATCCCCGTCCAGGACGACCCGCGTTGTGTCCTTGGGCAAGGCACTTTATCTTGGTTGCCTACATGGGGGCACAATGAATCTGTGTTCTAAGGCATATAAGGCAAACGGCACGTCGATGGTGCACATGTCTTCAACCACTGTAACCCTGCTTGAGCAGAGCTTGAACAGAGTTAGAATGTTGAGGAGCAGAGAGTTGCTCGTCGATGCCCGGTGGCTCTCTCTGACTTCCTCCACCCGTAAAACTGTCACGGTCACGATCAGCCATTGTGCATACGTATGTGACCTTAAACACGAATAAATAAATAAATAATGATTTCCATAACCAGTTAACCATTACCACATATAAAATGTGTAGCAGATGAGATTTTTAGCCATTTTGTTAGATAATGTTTTATTTGTATTTCAATTTACAGGACCCTATGTGTTGTGATTTTGTGGTATTACACAGATAAATTTGACGAGTTGCCATTGCATGCATCCATAGTTTTAGGGTAGTTTTCAGGTCACGTGATAGGATGGAGATTTTGGATTGGCTTGTTTTGAATTTTGAAAACATCAGTTAAGGGTTTGATGGTGAAAGAATCTTTGATTAAGTCATCTTGTTATTTTACATCGATTTTTGGTATTTTGGTTAGTACTGGTCGCATCTCAATTATTTACTGGCTCGATTTTGTATTCTGAACATTATTTCTTGCTTTCTTTGAATCGTGTATCAAATATTCGCATTTTCGTCGATTCACTAACTAATAACACCAATGATATACACAACAGTTTGCATGAATGGTTTTGGGTTTGTATTTTTCAGCTCACTTCTATGCACAATGAAATGGATGAGTTGTAAGATGAACTGGTGAAATCTGGAATTTATAGAGTGGGACTCAGATCCACAATCTGGTAAGAACAGGATGTTTATGTTTGTTTTGTCTGTGTGTGTCTGTGTGTATAAAGGGTTTAAATTAATTTATTTGTTGTTTTATTTGTTTTAAAAAGGATGGTGAATTATTTTAAATAGCGTGGAGTCAATGAAGCTGGATGTATTATGTTTATAGCCCTAGTGCTGAAAATGGAGTTAATCACTTTTAGTGATTATGGGCATTCTGGAGCTCCACCTTCCCTGGACCTTGTTACCCACGAGGTGCAGGCAAGGTGGACACCCAGTCTGGTCCATATGATATTCAGCACTGTTCTTCAGTATTTGTAGAATTAAGAGGACTAGGCTCCTAGGCCAATTTAAATGCAAAATCTGTTTCTCTGATATAGAGATCTGTATACTTTGTTATGCATAATGATTGATGAAATAATCACTGCTTCTTTCCAGTTGATGTTCAGTGTGATTTTTGTAAACATATCATACAATATTGCATATTATTTTGTATTTCAAACTCCCTCATACTCATATTTTGGTGATGTGATGTAAATAAATGGTTATCAACAGTTAACTGAGTTAGTTGTGGCACAGCCCCTATGGACTTGGTACCCAAATAGGAAGTACCTCAGGACCTGGTCTGTTTCAAATGTTACCAACTGAAGTGAAGTTAAAACGATTGTGAAGAAGCAAGCAAAAAGCATCAAGACTGTTACAGGATATGTTATTTGAACTAATGCACACATTCTATTTCTTCTTTGCGGTGATGTTTTGGCGGCTTGGTCGATGTTAACAGTCTCAAAACAGTTGAGATACATACGGAGGGGGACAATTTTTCAGTAAATTATAATCACTTCAACTGAGGATTTCTTGATGAGAAATTTATTCCAAGTTATCAGAAGAGAATGTTATAAAGGTTTGTGTGCCCATTTTGCAGTTCTGGAAATTTGCTGTCACTCTTTCAGCAAAAAAAATATGCAGACGAGCAATAGGGGGGGGGGGGGGGGCTATCAAATGGAGCCTTGAAATGTGCTATCAAATGGAGCCTTCTGGTGGCTTTTCGGAAGCAAATGCACTTGTTTTGGGGGGAATGGAAAAATGTTTGCTTTTTGACAGCATGTTTCAGATTGCCCCAAAATCCCTGTTCATTGCTGGATATTTCATCATTTTGTTTTTAAATATAATGACAGGCTTCTCTGATTCGTATATACTCTGTTCTAAAATCATTGATTATTGAGGAAATTTAAATTCAGTTTAAAGAGGTTACCTGCGTTAGTATATTCAAATTATTCTTTTAACTTTTAGGGGGGGGGGGGGGGGGGGGGGTGAGGGGGAGGGCTCCATAGTATAATCGTATTTACATATTAAATAAACTTTAAACGACCAATGATAAAAATCTCCCCATTTTGGTGCGATGTTGAAAGCATATAGTTTTTGACAGAAATAAAACAAGTATCATACTACACGTACCACAATGACCACATACTTCACTTAAATTCAATATCTACGCATCTGCTGGATACTGTCAATAATTTATAATTTCTATGTATACGTTTGAATAGCATTAAAAACAGAGGCTCAGGTGAGCATAAAATGCTCATCTAGTTGTCAAAAGCAGTAAGTGTATCAGTATGTGATATGCAGCAAGAGCAATTTTTTTATTTGCTATGACAAAACCAAAAGGCAACTTTTTTGGTCATTGATTTCTTCTGGTCCTAGGAAAGCTTCCTAGCAAGCTCTGTTTTGTGAAGTACTAAAAAACAACCCAATGAAATTTTTGTATTGTTTTCAATTACTGTGGTTCTCTCTACCACTCCCCCCCCCCCCCCCCCCCCCCCCCACA